>OW052184.1:1412499-2824999 GCA_932526625.1 Rhingia campestris
ACTACTAAGGAGGTCCTAAATAAGACCCTGATTATACCAGTCCTGCTCTACGGCGCTGAAGCATGCACCGTATCAAAAGCGGATGAAGAAATCCTTGGTCGATTCGAGAGAAAAAATCCTCAACCAACTTGAAGTGCGCAACTGGAGGCAGTTAGCTAAGGACCGGGCTAATTGGAGAGGCATGTTGGTTGAGGCCCAGGTTCATCCGGGACTGTAGCGCCACTTAAGAAGAAGAAGACATACTACCAGATAATTCCTTTAATCTCGAGCTAAAGTGTGTAGGACAGATATCAAAAAGGAAGGCAATGTCTTCAATAACCCTATCAGCTGTTCAGACGAAGTGAACAAAACGCTCTCAATGTGCCGTGGCATAAACATAAACTGATGATATTTTATTTAATAGAACTTATAGGTGATTTTTATATTGATGTACGATTTTAAATTGAAATACAATTCAACACAAGTTAGAATCTATAAATCTAGACATTTTTTTACATTGGTACCTACTTCTCCGAGCTGAGACTAACCTATAACACTAAAACAGGCCTGAGATTATGTTTGCAGAAGTAGAAGTTCTCGGTCCGATTCAGCCGTAGTAACACCAATATCAACTGTATTATCAACTGTATTGATATCGAAATAATGCCAAATTGGCTTTATTTTATTTTCTAAAGCGAGATCTTCAACTAAGCTTGACTTGCCTGCCACGTGGACAACACTAATTTTACTATTCGGTGTTAAGTTGTCAACGCACACTACTTCAAGTACTTAATGGTTTGCTAGTAGAACAACATCTGACACCATCCAGTTGAGACAAGATGTCATGGTTGTGCACCTGGCATCATGACCCATAAATTGTTCACAAGGAGTACATTGGTATGTACTGGGACACATTTGGATGTTCCTTCCTCTAAATTCAATAATTATGCTCATTAACAATGCCACTGAGATGAAAATGAAACTCATCCCTGAGAAGTGTAAAAAAGTGGATCGACTTTCAACTGTTTTGAGCACCCAATCAGTGAAGTCACGATGAATGGCCTGACAGCAATTCCCGCGTTATTAAATCTTGTGATGATGAAAAGTAATATCGGAGCCCAAACCAACCACGAAATCGATGGACAAAGGCAAAGTTCTTACGAAGGTGATTCAATAATTGAGATCTTTCTCAATACTGGCCATTGATGTCACCTGTGCGCGTTCCTGACTGTGGTAGAGTCCAATAGAATACATATATGCTGGCATTTTTTAATTGTATTCCGACAGTAAATTTCAACTTTATCTGAATTTGATATCTCTGTCCTTGACGAGCCTTTCGTTTTCATGTCGTTCTGGTGCTTCTTTTTAGATTCTATTGTACTGATTCATATTTGAAACACTTTCTTTAAAATTTTCTACTTAGTTTTACTTTACAAACTTCCTAATTTGGGGGTATCAGCCTGATCCTCTGAGACCAGACAGCCATCCTCATCGATTTTGGGAATAATTAGGTTGCTGTCCTCGTTTGTTCGCTTTCTTCATCCAACCACATATAAAGGTTTCAGTCGACGTTCTTTGAGATCTATGAGGTTCTTGGTTGTTATTTGAGTTATTTGACATGCTAGACAGAAGTGTAAAAAAATGCTAAAAAAAACTGCGATCGATTTTTCCTTGAGAAATACTTTTTTTTTTTAGTTCAAAAAATACATAAACAGTTACATTTGTTATTATATAAGATGATAATTTATAAAAGATGATAATTTTTAAATTGAAACATATACAAAGTTTATATTGAAGTTACGATTTTATTTGTTGGAACAAAGTTATAACAGCCTTCACCTTAAGAAACCCCGGCTTTACTTGCAAAGCAACATTTTCGTTACTGAAGCGATTACGGTTTTTAGTTTTTAACTTTGAATTATAATGTTGAATTTGTTTACCATAGGTAAAATATAATCCATAGCATAAAAAGTATGATTATACTGTCATTCAAACTAATAAAAATAAATTGGTTTGGGACAGAATTTGTTGTTAAATATTCAACTTGGAAATGCAGTTTTAATGCACTCCATTGTTCTATAATTTGATTGACGCAATTATGTAGCGATAGCCATCTAATGTCTTAGTGGCTCAAAATCCTATGCTTTTATGTTTCAAAAAACACTTGGAATTCTAAAAATTCTCGCTGTCTTTTACTACTTTGAGAAAAGTATGATTAGACATCTTTGACTAATTGCTCAATGGATCTTGGCAATTTCTTACTGTCATGACTGACAGCTAGAGCAACCGAGTGACATACGCATAATAAATACACAATTTGGATTGAGTGTCGTTGTCCAAACAATGGCTATGTAAATAATATAATAACTATCTGCACCCTTTCTTTTTTTTGTTTGAAAACTGCTGAAAACTGCTAAAATTTAGGAAAATGCTAAAAAAAAAACTGCTGCAGGTCATTTTCATGATAAAAAACTGCTAAAATCGCAGGAAACTGCTAAATCTGGTAACGCTGACAGGTACTAAGAACACGAGAGACAGCAATTAAAAATAATAACAAAAAATTTAAATCCCAAATTTCATAATCGTTTTTAAGAGCTTACATACGCGGCCGGTTATGTGTTGGTCTTTTTTTTTTTGTTAGTCTCTTCCAGATTCAACATGTTCACATTTTTCTGCGACGAAGCAGATTTCGATTTGGCTGACTTTGAAAATAAACAGCTGCTATTGACGCACTGAATTGATACATATTTTTACATAGAATTCAAAAGCGTGCGAAAAATCTTATAGGAGACATTAGAATAGTGAACTCTTTAGCTTCGCTCGAACATCGTCGAAATATCTCCTGTCTTACATTGTTCTATCGCTATTTTAACAACCAATGTTTAACTGAAATAGCCAGCTGCATTCCTTCCATTCAACAATTCAGCCGCTTCATACTCGTTACGCTATGAATGCAAATCGGTTAAACCTTAAGCTTATCTTCGGACGAACGCTGAAATATAGAGATTCGTACATAAACCTAACAACACGAATTTGGAATTCTCTACCAAACTCTGTTTTTGCTTTCCATTATAACTTTCTGGCATTTAAAGCCAATGTACATTGGTATCTCCTTTCTTCTCATCCCGAATTTTAAACCCCTTGAGTGCGTGTAACTTATTAAAAAAAAATATCACTACACCCTCGTAGAGTAACTGTATGCGTCATTGTAGCCGGCCGGCGGCGCACTACGAATTCAGGACATATCTCTTTGAGGATATCAGTTACTCTTGACCGCTATCGGGACATGTTGAAAAACTTTCTTGTGCCTGAAAAAAAAAATTTACGAAACATTCCCTGCCGAGCAATGTCAAAAGTGGTGATATCGACTGGCCCCACGAACCCCTGATTTGACGTCTCCTTTTTTCTTTTTATGGGGTACTTGAAGGAAACGTTGTACATCAACAAATTAACCACAACCTCAATGCTTAAGGAAAACATATGAGAAGGCTACAATCCGCTGTGCATATTGTTTAATACCCTATCCCGTTCCGGGCAAATTTTAAAAAAAATTACAATTGTTCTGCTTTGTTGGACAGAGAGTATGTGTACCAAATTTCATCACTCTAGCTCAAAATTTGATTCCCAAAAATTGATGGCACATAGACGGACACACAGACATGGTTTTTTTTAGAACCCGATTGGATAAATTTTCCAGCAACTCGATTAAAACGTTTTGACCATACGACTAAGAGTATAGATTGCAAAGAATAGGTTAGGTTCAAGTCCTGTTGCTTTCCTACAAATCCATCAGGTGCGTGGTGAATGAAAGTGATGCATTTCTGAAAACACCATTTATTTTTATAAATCTTGAATTTGGCATTTTCTAAAAAAATTAGTGAATAAGTCGAACTTAAAGAAGGGAATGAAAACAAAAATTGTAACTAGCTACCATTGTTATTGTTAGTAAGCTCACTGATTCGCATAATCTGCATTCGACAACACCAACGTTCCAAATAAGTAAATAAACCGTGCCTTAAATCATCTATTACTGGATTACATCCACTCGTTATCGTAAGCAAACTGAAGTGATAATGGAAGCAACGAAGCACTGCCACAATGGCTAACATTTGCTAACAAATTGTAGACAAATGACAAACGACTATTTCAAATGGAAAACATAACCAACATAAAATAATTAATCTTTCGCTATTTTTCTGAACAATTGAGCGTTTCTCATGTCATTCACTTCTCATGTGTACAATGTACTGCTAAAAAAATATCGTTTCCTTTTCGCCAAGAGAAACATGTGAAATCACTACTGTTGGTTGGTTGTGTTTTTTCCTGTGCTCTTCTGTTTCGGTTGTTCAGTTTTAATTTTCTAATTACCATATACCCTAGCAGTAGCAGCATGTACATGTGTGTACCTCAAGCACTTATTGTGTAATTATAAAAGATATATTTTTATTGTTTAATTACAAAATGTTGCCGCTTCCAAGTTGAGCACCACCACCAACAACAACAACAATAACGAAAATATTGTTGTGTAATACTTTTTTTTTGTTGTTGTTTCCGTCCACTTTTGTCTAGGTATTACTTTTATTGTAATTGTTAGTTTAACGGCCGTTGCAGATAAAATGTTGATTCGTATGTAGATTACACGGATGTAACGTATCTACGTGTACAATTTATTTCTTTTGTTTTTTTTTGTTAGCTGTGTTGTCCGCTGTTTTCTCTAGCTGCAATTACAATTAAGGCATAAAAATGTATAATTTGTTATTATTTTCATAGAAAAAAAAAATACGAATTGCTTGAGATACAAAGTAACAAAAAAAATACAAGAAAAACAAAACGGCAAAAGGAGAAAACCGAACAAAACACTTAAATATATGTGTAGGGAATGAACAAGTTAAATAAAATGTCGGCATATTTATTATTATCATTATAAACGAACGTACGTACGAACGTATCTAAGCTACGTATATGAGTATCTGAATGGGAATAGTCGGCTAGAGTCGGGGCCCATTATAAGAGACATTGCCTTCCGTTCCGATGTTAATTTTTTTTTTCATTTTAATAATAAATAATGATATACAGAAGCAGAAACAACGACAACAACTACAACGTAAAATGAGCAAAAATTATTACAGCACTATTTAGACAAACACCAACAATTCTTCTTTCATTTGCATCTTTTCCGTTCGCACCGCTCTGTTAAGGTCTTCGCTTTTTTCTGTGCGAGGTTATGTTCATTTTTTTTTGTTTTTATTTAACAAAACGAACAGTGCACACAAATAATTTAGATCAAGCCTTGTGTGTTGCCGGTGCATAGATGGAACATTGCAGCAATAGCAGCAGGAAACTACTTTGCATTTAATTGTCTGTAATGACGTTTGACTGTACTACATACCTGCTATACAATATAGGTACCCTCGTACATATTGTATAAATGTTTAAGCGATCTCACTTGGATAGCATCAATGGGGTAACCAGTTGGTATGAAAAAAAAAATTGATTTCGAAAAGATACGTTCTCGAATGCAATGGGTTTCACAAGACTGTTTTAGACTTGCAACAAATTCATCTGCATATGTGTATAAGATGTTGGGGTCGGCAGTGATGACTGTTTCTAGAATTTAAATCGCTAGGTTATTATAACGCGCATTTGCAGCTATTTAGCTAGATCAAGACATTGATCTCTAAATCACCCGACTTTTTATGTGACCGATAGAATTACAAAATGAAGTTGTCTATTAATCGAGGACGGAATTGTATGCAACACTTTTGAGGAAAGCTAAAAGCCGATGTTTGTCGAAGAGAAAACATTTGTCTATGTACGCAAAAGTTGGGGTTTGCAATCAAGGTCGGCAACGAATTTACCGATACACTGAAACACGAAAGGGCATTAAGACAGGGGGACGCGCTGTTATGAGTTTCTTGATCATTGCACTAGATAAGATTATGCAAAACAAAAGGCATGGGTCTTGCATAGATCGAGAGAATTTGATTGAGACAGACGCATTCATATCGCAATTTTTATAGGCAGAGTGTTTTGAAGGAATTACCAACATACAGGATCTGAGTGCGAAAGTATTATGATAGTCAAAATTTATAGGTCCCTTATTGTGTTTGCACAGCTACGATTGTAGATTCGATTGCCTTGATAGGAACGGAACAAAAAAAAAAATTGAAGATTATTCATAAATCATCATGAGTAATAGTATTTTTAAAAGTAAAATTTATTTATCAGCATTTTCAGGGACATACAAGTTATTTGTTTTATTACACATATGACTTTAAAGATTTTGTGTTATATGTCATGTCAAAATGTAAAAAATGCCAGTCGAGTTTAAAATGTTTACAATTGTAAAAATGGCGAATGAACAACGTTTGGATGTTATTTAAATATACTACAGAAATTGTGAATCTAACTGTCAGCTCTTTGGACAAAGCCAATATGCTGGAGCTCCACGTTGTCAGATTGTGTCCAGTCACCTCTTTTACTTGAGAAAGTATGTCATTCAATAGGTTGAAACCATTTACATACTCTTACAGTTGCAAGAGTTTTATTTGATCACTGCGTTAGCTTTTCTATCTGTCCTACTCATCAGGATTCTTTCCGAGCAGATGAAATACTGCATTGCTTAGCCTGTACCGAAAAAGGCAAATCTTCCTCTCTCTCTAATTACCGACCAATTGCACTTACGGCCCTTCTTTGCATGATCATGGAAAGGCTGATAAATCGTCTGCTTATGAAATATCTCGAAACACGGAAACTTCTCAATGATCAGCAGCATGGTTTAGCAGCAACCAGAAAAGTGGAACCAATAAATGCACCATGGTGGAGAGTGCAAGATTGTTGCACTTGGTATTTCAAAGGCATTTGACAGGGTTTGGCATCGATCCTTTTTGTATTTGAAATCGATTAAAAACTTCTTCTATGGATTCGAATTTTTTTTAAACACTCGCTACACTATGAATTCAAATCAGTTTACCCTCAAGACTTTCGTCGGACGTACCCTGAAATAGAGATTAGTATTTTAACCGAACAACACGAATTTGTACTTTAAAACTAATGTGCATCGGTAACTCAATTCTTCTTATCCTCATTTTCTTTAACGCCCGCTTTGTGATAAAACATATAAAGGGTATTAATAACCCCTTAAGTGCACACAAATTTAAACATCAATATCTTCATTATTTATCGTCCCCGTTTCAGTGAGACAACGGACCGGTCGAAGAAAATACAATATCGCAGCTGTAACTGCTTCAGCTCAAAATGATTCAAAATTAAGAATCTCTCAGTTCACATTTTGTCGAACAATGTTAAAATATACCCAAGAACTGAAGTATCTTAGTGATGGCATTAGCCCCTGTAAAGTTTGAAGTTCATCGAAAAGTCGTTAAAGTGAAATTCATGTTTGCTATATTATTATTAGCCCCATCTATGAAAATGACTTTTCTTTGACTTGGCCCTTGTGAAAATGACTTTGGCAGTAAGAAAGAGTAAGAAGGGACTCTTTCCATCATGTATTATCCTTACTTACTTTTTTTACTTAATGGGCTCCCACCAGTTAGGGGTCTCTGGCTGGGAAAAGGCAGCTTTATTTTTTGGACGTGTTCAATTCAGATCAATACTTCTTTCATCCGCGACCGTTTGATACTTAAACTGTAGGGATTCGAGGATTAACCCGAAGGCTGGGATTCGAATATTATTTTGGCTGGAGTATTATTGTTTATTCGTCCTATGTGGCCGAGCCGTCGTGTTTTTACCTTTTGTACTACATCCACATCTAGGTACAGTACGTAAAGTCCAGAACATTGGCCTTCCTCGCATTAACTCGACGACTTTTTCGTACGCATCTTTCTTGCTTTCCGCTCTCCAGCTAATTGAACAGCACTCCCCGTTCACGCTGTAAAAACTAGTAGGATTAGGCTCCCCGCTCCTGTAGAGCATTCTCTCATATTTTTCCTTTTTTTTAATAAACATTTGCATGTGGCTACCAGCTTTTGCTCTTGTGCACAAGTAGGTAGTAGTAGATCAAATGGATTAATTGGAATGCAAATATTTCTAGAGCTATAGATGTCTACTGTAGAACTCTTCTAATGTTACAGTATGATGCGTTTGCGGTATTGTCAGTTACCCCACTAAGGTGTCATTCGATTGGTTGATGTTGACTCCGAGGTAGATTTTACCTTTAACTTCTTCGAAACTTTTACTATCTAAAGTGACATTTCGTCCAAGTTTTTGCTACTATAGTATGTTGTTTGTTGTAAGCATATACTTTGTCTTGTCCTCGTTAACTACAAGACCAACGCATTTTGCCTCTCCATGAATTAATGTAAATTCTTACCTAACGCCACTATGGGAGCGATCACTGATGTCGATATCGTCTGCGTACTCCAGTACCTGGACGAATTTGCTGAAGATAATGCCTTCCGTATCTATACCTGACCTTTGCATTATCTGTTCTAGCACAAGATTGAAGAAATTACATGATAGCGTGCGTCCTTGACGTAATATGGTACATTTGTGGAAAATAATACTGTTACGCCACAATGCTTACCGCTTACAGACAATATCACCTAATCTGACTTAACCTTAGCCATCACAACTTGCCATCCAGACATATGACAACCAAATTTGTTTCTATTGCATATTTCGCAGTTGTTGCAAATATATCTTCGCACATAGATGAAATGGCTAGATTTTCAATTTTAATGATGAACACATACAGCCTAGTTAGCATTAAGTTGGGAAGAATGGGAGAGGTACATCAGTTTGGCCAAACACCTTATAGCTTTCATCTTGCTTGGTTACGAAGTGCTTATATCATTACCTTTATAGGATAGGTAATAAGAACTGTTCTGTCTTATACAAATACAAATTTTTGGCTCAAAAAATTGGTTAGTAGGTACCCAAGGCCTTTGTTAAAACCATCCATGAGTGCATGTGTACTTCTACCACTAATGCGGAAACTTCTGTATGCCGAATCCGAACGGCTGAGTTTATATAAGCTTTTTTTGACAGCTGATGCTACTCGAATGATTTGTCAGATCATCACAAGAAGAGGGCCAGTGGTATATATTATTTCCAGACCTTCTGCGCGGCTGTTAATTGCACTAACCACCGCCTTAGCTAGCCCTCTGATGTGGGAGGTTAAAACTTCCTGCCAGTGATACATCATTTACGAATTGGTTAAAATACCTACAAACCTGAATAGCTAAAGAAGACTTTTTTTTTAAATTCTGACCTGCCTAAGCAGTAATATACACATCGACCTAAAATATCTATTGTGCTTGCCGTCAGTTGTTTTTTGGGTTAGTAGCGCTTCTACTTTCCTAATGTTGCTGATAATACTTTCAGCCGAAGATCTCCTCAGTTCTTCGGGACTTAAAAATTCCCTGAAGAAAGATTCCCTTCTCATACCGTAAAGGGACGGGCATTCACATATGATATGCTCGGCTGTTTCGTCTTCTAGACATAGTCTGCACTCCGGTGAGTCAACTAGACGCATTTTGTTTAGGTGATATCGACCAGTTAGGTAGCCTACTAAGTTTTTGATATCGTGCCTGCGAAGATTTAGTATCTTATTGGCATCTGATTTGAAGGGCTGAATAGCTCTTTTAGCATGCCTGTCTTAGGCCTGTGATATTTCCCCAGTATGAAACACATTTGTTTTGTTCCCAATTTGTTATGACCAGATTTATGGCTGATTTGGGGATTGCACAGAAGGGTTCAGGTCCATTGAAGGGGGTTTCCGAACCTTTTCTGGTTAGTTCATCAGCTTTTTCGTTACCTTCAACTCCCTTATGTCCGGGGACCCACCATAGTCTGGTCTTGTTCCTGAAACTGAGTGTTTGGAGGGAGTTGAAGCTGTGTAGTACTGATTTGGAGTCAATGATGTGTGAGCTAAGGGCTTTTATAGCTGCTTGACTGTCCGTGAATATATGGATGTTTGCGCCTTTAATACCTGAGTTGTGTATTAGGTTTGCGCATTCTTTTATGGCATGGAGCTCAGCTTGGAATACACTAGGGTTTTTTCCCATAGGTATTGAGATGTTTTTATTTGGTCCATGTATGCCAGCTCCTACCCCTGAGTCCATTTTAGAACCATCCATATACCACTTTAGGCCGTTTAGGCAGTTTGGTGGGTTGTTGCTACACCATGCTTCTCTGGTTGTGATCTCCGTTGAGAATCTTTTGTCGAAGCATAGTGTCTTTGGTAAGCGGTCTGTAACCGCACAGATCATGTCAAGTTCTGGAAGTTCGGATAGAAGTTCAATTAGTTTAAGATGTTCACTAATGTTTAATTCTTCCGCTTCTGTCATACTTGCTGAGCTGCGAATTGCCACTTTTTTTATATAAATGTGGAGGGGTGTTAGTCCTATTAAGGCTTCTATAGCCGCCGTGGGACAGGTACGCATAGCTCCAGTAATGCCTAGACAGGCAAGCCGTTGTTCCTTGTTTAATTTATTTATAGTTGTTTTTTGGGTGAATGGGCCTGACCATGATCGTGTAGATCCAGTGTGTGGTCTTTGGAGAGATTCCCCAGATTTTACCATACATGCTTCGGCAAGCCCAGAAAGCTTTGGTTGCTTTTTGAATTTTGTTGTTGATGTGGGAGTTCCAGCTTAGTTTTTTATCGAGGATCACTCCAAGATATTTTACTTCGTTGGAATACTCAATGTATGTACCATTAATTGAAATTTGGGTAAGATTTAATTTCCTCCTTTTTGTAAAAGGGACGATGATAGCCTTGCTGGGGTTTATAGAGAGACTTTCTTTATTACACCAGTCTATGAATATCTTAAGCGCGTTTTGCAAACGTGTTGTAACTTCGTTTGGTTCTTTGCCCTTTATTATGATGACTTGGTCATCGGCGTATCCAATTATATTGAAACCTGCATTACTTAGGTCTTGAAGTAGGTTATCGATAACCAGAGACCATAGTAGGGGTGAGAGTACTCCTCCCTTTAACGGCTGTTACTGGTACTGAGGTCAGTGCTGATGAAGCAGTTATTTTCCGACTTTCAAGCATCGCTTTGATCCATTTGATGGTGGGATGATCTATTCTTCTATGAGTCAAAGCATTTGATATGGAGTCATATCCAGTGTTGTCAAAAGCACCCTCTATGTCTAGGAAGGCACATAAAGCTACTTCTTTGTTTTCGTATGCACTTTTTATTTGTGATGTTAAACTTAGAAGTGCTCCTTCCGTGGATTTACCCTTTTGGTAGGCGAATTGATATGGGTGCAGAGGAGTGCTTTCATTTAAGCACTCTCTAATGTGTACGTCAAGTATTCGTTTCATTGTTTTCAGGAAAAACGATGTTAAGCTTATTGGACGGTACGATTTAGGTAGTTCTATTGGTTTGCCTGGTTTGGGGATAAATACCACGTTTACCTCCCTCCAGGTTTGTGGTATGTAGCCCCAATTGAAACTAAACCTTAATAAGGCGACCATAGTGGGTAGGAAAAAGTCCAAGCCCTTTTGTATAAGAGCAGGTAAAGAAGACTTAACATCAATTCCATTATACCAATTTCTTTAATTATTATCAAAAACACGAATAACTACTAGGTAGTTAAAAATATTGTCAAATGCAATGGCCTACGCATAATGATATCAAATTAACTTCAGAAGGTCCACGGGATGAGCCAACATACATCCCAATACTGTTCAAGAATTCATATTCATAAACAACCCATTGTTCATCATACCTATTTTCCAAATATGTGCCAACACTTTACAACATTCCAAACAGGACCTAATTATGAGACCAACCCCCAAAAGTGTTACAGACAGCACTTGTACATAAACAGGAAAAATAACAAAAAAATCCGTATCTAAATACTTTCACCGCTCAGACACACTGGATGGGATGAACAGTTCTGTTACTGCTGACAAATTTCTGTGTGGAACCGCACTCAGCAAGGCAATCACCCAGCTAGCCAAATAGCTACTCAGGAAGCATGTACCTTCAACCTGCACAATTCGAAAATGTTTCACTTCACCCTCCTCTGGTATGTTTGTTTGCATGTGTTGGTGTGTGTGTGTGTGCCTTGTGCCGTCTGCTCTGAGTCAAGGTCAAGACCATTGTGTAGTCAACAAACCAACCCCAAAAAAAAACCCGACGTAATCCCCAAACACAAGGAGATGAAGAAGACGATTCAAGTGATGAAGTCTCGGTGAGCACATAGTAAATGGAACTCATGTACTTTAAAAAGGCTTTTCCACCCTCTTTGCTTTTGCTTTTGCCATTGCCTTTGCCTTTGCCTTTGCTTTTGCCACCCATTCCCACCCCCACCCCAAGAGAATTTCGTTCACTCTCTTTATAGTCTTGTGTAAAGCTCTTGCCGAGTCAAGTAGTAGTGTTGGCATTTGTCTGCATGCCATGGTAATGTACCGTAGACACCTGTTGGTTTCATCGACGACGACAACGACAACTGTGGCGGCAACTGCCGCCTTGGGGTTTGCTTAACCGGGCTACGACAACGATTCATTCACTAGGCACAAACATTACTCTCTTCGTCTACATATAACCAACAGACCACCCCGCCCCGACCGCACTCCATTCATTCAATCCAGTACTGAGTGCCGTGCCAGTGATGTGTTTTCACTTTCGCCTCTTGAGTTCCTACGACGTCGCCGGGGCAAAGTCAGAGTCTTTCCTTCCCAATTGGATGCATGTACAGTACATATACGTACACGTAACGTACTTACGGATCATCCCTATATCTGTGCTGTCTCCATTTAATTTTCTTCATCTTCAAGTGATGTGGTACTGGTGGTATTATTCCCGCAGCATAGAAAACCAAGTGCTTGTGTGCGAGGAAGTATTTTGGTCTTACTCGTATGTATGCCGACCGGCAAGGATCGCTTAGACTGAAAAGTGGGGCGAAACTGCCCCAGTTGGGGGAAACTCTTTTTTTTTTTTAAATAAAATGTTGTCCTAGCTGAGGACAACGGAAGTGATAAGGCCAATGGTGATGACGACAATAATGGCTGCAAAGTCGGTGAGGGAATGGGACAATTTGCTATGTTGAACCCGAGATTTGTTGGCCACTTGCACGGAGTGTGAGAATTCCTTTCATAAGGCATAGGACAAACAAAAAAACAAAGAATGGAAGGAAGACACACTCACGAATTTGGCTGAGAAAGCAGGAAAATGTAACAAAAAAATACTCATACCTACCTTCAGCAGTCGGTGTTTCAGGATTGTAGGACAATTGTAGAACAGTTGACTTTGAGAGATAGCGTTTTATGTCGTTGTCGTCGTCGTCGTCGCTTAAGTGGAAAATGTTTTGTTATCCTTTTGTGGTGTGAAGAAACGATTATGCTGGTCATTTAGTATGGGAGTAGTTATGTGCCAGAGAAGGACATGACAGAACAAAACGAAATTCTGTAGCCTGTGTGAATCCAAAATGGGCAGAGGATGAGAAGCTCGCATGTACATTAATTGAGGAGTTTTCTTTCTAATTGCAAACCGAGGATGTTGGAACAATGTCAACCAACGTTAGCGATACAGAGGTGGAAGTGTAGAGCTTTAAGTTGGTGGAGAGGTTACATTTAAATGTTTTATGTCGTGAGCCACAGTCAGTGTGAATGATGGTTTTGTCATTAAATAAATTTTATAAATCCAACATGGCCGTTAGCTGTCGGCTCATTGCGTATTTCAACACACAGCAACGCATTCTAGTCATTTTCTTATTACTAGGAATTTTACTTTTGTTCTCTTTCGGTTTTCGATAACTGTCATTTGATTTGTCGAAGTTCTTGATTAAATGTCTCAACAGCGTTTCAAAAGCTGACGACCGCGACGTTAACCATCTCAGTTTATACGCCCAATTCGTGTGCTAAATTTCGGATATTGTTGGAAAATATTTCCCATGTTTACCTCGTTTGCAACGTTTACGACGACTTTCCGAAGTGAACACCCCTATTATTAAAATATACGTTTTATTAAAGTAGCATTTTGCAAAATTGTTATTTTTTCTAATAACCTACACTGCATTCTGTAATTTGAGGAATTGATGAGCGTTTCAAAAATAGTGGTGAAGGTCATGAAGTACGTTAAGTCATGAAGTTAGTCCGGCACGTTTGGTGTGTACCTTACAATTATAACCCAAAGTGTACAAAATTAGTCGGTCTGAGGCAGAAGTTAAAAATACACCGCATAATAAGTTTAAAAATATTAATATACACTAAAATAAGAGCCATTGAACCACTCATGACGTTTTTAGTAGAGGAGACAATTTTTCGTCAAAAGTGATAAATAACATTATAGGATTACAAAATATTGTTGTATTTCTCGGCTTCAGGAGCGCCAAACAGGACCTAAATTGTAGAAAGAAATAAACAAATAAAAACCGCGTTTAAAAAATGATGGTTACAGAGAGAGTTTGGTATTATTTAAGTTTAAAGTTTACGACTATTGGTTGCTGGTAAGCGGAATTCCGAATAGGCTCGGTCATCGTTTAATCGGTTTTTTTTATAGTCCTCCCTGCCTTTCTAAGGGTCTTCAGTCTCCATTGACATTTCTGGAACGGTTTTGACGTCTTTTCCAAATGTCACCCACTCGCTTTGCTGGTATTTTCTAACCAACCCGAATTTCGGCAAATTAAGCATTTTTTTGGTACTCCTGGTACTCCTTGGTACTCCTTTTTCCCTGGATGCGTCCGCTGAAAATTCGGTTGCCCATTAAAGGGCCGCCCAGAATGCGTATCTGTAGCTGAACCTTGTATCTGAGGGAGATGTTAAAAACAAGGCAACCCGTAAGCGCTTAAAAGATATGTATCTTCGTGAATCTGTAGCTTGAGGTTAAATAAAAGGCAACTTCATGTATTTCTCTTTTGACAGCGATGCAAGATACAAGCTACAGATATGCATTCTGGGCAGGCCTTAAGTATTGTGACTCGTCATAAGCTGGTCGTCTGACAGTTTTCGGACTATTCTTCCTAATTTATTCAGTCTACCTGCTGCTAATACTTTTGTTGTTTGTTTGTCACCTGTTCTGCTATTCGAACAGTGAACGTTCGGGCCAATTCCCAGCTTGTAACAAACAACAATGTGAGCAGGTAAGTTGTGTATGAGTCTATGTGTGCTGCTGTGGTGTAATTTTGTTTCCTGTTTTAGCTACATTTGACGCCGAATTGTGATTGTCCACAACAATATAAAAAAAAACTTTAAATTGGAAAAAGGTGACTAGTTAGTTTATTTGACGGTTAAGAGTTCATAGGCTAGGTGCGGACATACGTTTTCCGTCACACGACTATTCAGTCGCTAAAAGTAAAACACATAACTTGTGAGGAATTTTGCGATTGCTAGGCGTCATGTGCATCTTTAAAAAGACTACGATTCGATTAAAATGTCTGCTATTGAAAAATCGTTAATGCAACAATATGTATGGGTATGCACGCGGTTTTCTTGCGGTTTTCGATCACATCAAAATTTTAGCCGAAAACAATAAGACGCATATGATGCCCACATATGAATGCACACATATGCAACTTAATAATCGCAGCGATTAAAAACGAGTGCTGGGTGCACTACCGGGTCGTACGCAACTTTCTCTTTCACAGCTAGTTAGGCGTTAGATCCAATAGTAGGCATTTTGATTATTAAAGCTAAAAATGATATAAATAATGTCGAAATGTGCTTATATGAACGTTTACTCCGAATTTTAAAGGAATCGGTGTCTATGTGATTAATAATGATTTTCCGTTATTGGCCAAAACTGAAAATTCCGTTTAGTGATAGTTGGGCTAAAACTAATTATGTGGAATTGTTTCGAACTATAATAGTAGTATATATATTAAATTTCATTCAATTTGACACAGTAGTTTGCGAGAAATTAACAATTTTCTTTATATGGCCTGAATGACAATATCCGTTATATGGATTTTCTCAAAAAAAACTGGGTATGCAGTTTTGTTGGAACTAATTTGCTTATATATATACAAATATATAAAGTTTAATCAAAATCGTTTGAGCCGTTTTCGAGAAAATTGAGGTTATGTGCAATTTTTATATGGCAGGTACCATTAATAACATGGCTAAAAGCAAACAAAAAAAATGGCCTAGAATTATGACCAAAAGAAAATTGGATCGACGAAATTCCAGAAACCACTATTTTGGATTCCGCTATCATCGTAATGTTAGAATCAATCAAAATCTCGAGGTCGAAAATTTTCACGAAAACAATATCTTTCTCTTTGTAAGAGAAAGTTAAAAAAGGGAGAGTAGACAAGAATTTGGTTATTTCTGATTTCTAAAACCAATAAATTTTGTCATAACTATAGACACTTAAAGTAAATTAATTTGGAGGTTATTTTTTTTTTTGTTAAATCGATTTATGAATACCCTTACATTTTTAGAGCGCAGCGCGTGCATTAGGGAGATTGTGGATGAAAAAAGTATAGATACTGATATGCGTTGGTTTTAAATGCGTCTGCAAACTGGAATGGGGTGTAGCAGCTGAGTTTGGAAAGACATTACATTCGTGTTTTTCGTTTTAGGAATGGATTTTTATATTTTATAGTATGCCTGATGAAAGTTTTGAAGGTAAATTGGTTTGCATGGTTGGTATTACGGTAGGGTTGATTTCATTCGAGCGTTTGTTGATATAAAAGTGGGAAAAGACTATAAGGTAGAATGCATTCCTACGATGCTCAAGTGAGACATTTGAGTTCACTATGGTTGATTCTTCTATCAGTCTTACTGCAAGAATTTGTATCTTACCGAGTAGATGTTGAATTTAAACTTTGTACATTGAAAATTTGAGCGAATGGTAAATGACTTCCACAAGTGGACTGCTCCGGTAGTTCAAAAAAACAACCATTGTGTTTTATTATTGATAGATGTTTCTTTCCCAATTCGAAGAATTGAATATTGTTATAAAGAAATTGTATGGTATTTTTGAAAGTAATGCATGTATTGACGCCAATAGTCTGTGCGTGCAGTGATCTAGTGGTTAGTATGTTGAACTATTAAGCAATTTCAAATCCTTCAAAAATAATTACTTTGCAGACAAATAAAAAGGACAAGCTAGGTTTGAGGAAAATGCCTGATATTTCATTTTATTAATAATAGCCTTGGTAAGGTTAGTACGCGCATCGTATGCAGCCAAGTTCGACAGATCCACGTTGTGGTACCACGTGGATACTCCTAACAAGGGCATGTTTAACTCCTACAAGACCGAGTACTGTCAGACAGTGTCCTGTGATGACACCTATGAGATTAAGATTGATCGTGAGTCGGCGCGAAGAAGATAAAGGTTTTGCGAAACGACATTGCATCGATTTAGGTTGTTTTCGATAAATATGATATATTTGCTCAATTTAACTATAAAAATCAACAATAAAAAAAAAGTTTTTTTGTGTTGTTTTAAATAAAAATTGTTGGGGCTATTTTTTCCCATTTTTATTTTGAGGTTCATCGGGGTCAATTTTGATGGCCCCTTCACATTGTTCGTCTGGTAGGCGCTTAAGTCAATAGTCTTGTTTATCAACGGTAGTCCCCTTTGCAGGTAGTCAAAATCACACACTTAACTTCGATGTTTTCAGGGATTTGAAGTGAAAAAAAATTAAAAACTTAAATTTTTTGTGTCGATATTAAAAAAAAAACATATGAGAGGCTACAATCCGCTGTGCGGATCGTTGAATACCCTATCCCATCCCATCCTTAAAATTAATATCCTCAAAATATAGGCCTTATGGCGATGAAATACAGAAAATGACATTGTCACAATATATTGCTCTGACAGTTTATCAAAATCTTTTGTGGTTCGTTCATTGCTAATGCCTTGGGATGGGGTATACAAATGGTTTTTGTAAGAAATCGACCCCAAAATGTAGGCGTAGGTGAAAAGATCTATGGACAAAATGTTTATATTACCATTGCGGAAGTATTTGCATCAAAAATGTTTTCGAAAGTTTTAAAATTTGGGCAAAAAACGTTTTTTACTAAAAATGCCCCCAAAAAGTGGGCGTGGCAAAAAAAACTGGACGAAATATAGATATTAGGATTGTGTAAATATGCTGCTCAGACACTTTTTTGAAATTCCTTACGGTTTGGCTTAAAACTACGTTTTTCTAAAAGGGGGCGTGGCAGTGGGCGGATTTCAAAAATGTTTACACTTGTTCTGCTTCGTCGGCCAGAGAGCCTATATACCAAATTTCAACACTCTAGCTCAAAATTTAAGGCCCAAATTTAAGGTGACACGCAGACGGACGGACGGACGGACAGACCGACATGGCTTAATCGATTCAGCTAGCGATTCAGAATCGATCCATATACTTTGAGGTATATGTATCGAAATTATTTCTCTATGTTACAAACTTAATGTCAAAACTAATATACCCACCTATGGGATAGGGTATAAACATTAAAGTACTTTATATCAAAATAGAAATGCAGAATGTACCCAATCATATACACAGGTGATCAATCAAGAGGTATTTTTTTCAAAAGGGATTTTTTGACAGATGGCGCGTGAGACGTGTTTTTGAGTTTTTATCCAGTATTCATTGACACTTTATCATAGACTTACACCAGAACAACTTTAGCAAATCGTTCAGTGAATGGGCTCTCAAGAGACTTGCTACAGATCCACTGTTTTCGACCAACATTTAGTTCACCGATGAGGCCAATTTCTGGTTCAATGGATACTTTAATAAACAAAATTACCATATATGTTCCGAAGAAGTTACATCCACTCAAAACAACCGTGTAGTGTGGTTTATGAGCAGGTGGAATCATCGGCTGCGCCAACGTTAGTATAAATAGGGCTCGTTATCGCGCCATGATAACGGACTAGTTTTTGCCTAAAATAAAAGCCCGACTTCTCAACAACATTTTGTTTTAATAAGATGACGCTACATGCCACACAGCCCGAGAAACAATGGACATACTAAGCGCGGTGAACAATTAATTTCAAGCTGCGGACCAAATTATTGGCCAGCAAGATCATGAGATATCACACTGCTAGACTTTTTCGTTTGGGGTTACGCAAAGTCTAAGGTGTTTGTGGATAAGCCAGCTACGATTGAAGCATTACCCTGTTATTCGCGAGATGCGGCGCAGTTGCGGCCAACATTTGAAAGGGATTAACTTTAAAAAGTGAATGTCAAGGATAGTTTCTTGGATTAATAATAAACTTTTCTACATATTTTACTTTTTTTGTTGTATAATTTCGTATTTTGAAAAAAAAATCTCTTGATTAATCGCCCTTTACAATGAATGTTTCGATAATCCTTCAATTTTATGAAAATACAAAAATCAAATGTTGTCCACGGAGCTTGTTGCGTGATTCTGTGAATATTCTTCCTTAATTGCTGCATAAGCTTATCAAATTTCCATAGTCAATGATATTGCTTATGCAACAATGTAGACAAATTCTCAATAGTATTATTTTTCCAAGATAGATTTAGTTGGTGACGCTCGTCAAAGGTACGCTTTTATTGTGGTTGTTATTTGTCTTTGTGTGTGTATTTATTTTTCCATTACTAAACATGCATTCGCACCGTCTATTATGACAACATTAAATTATCATCTCTAACAGCATTATAATTAATCATCTATTTTCATGTGACACCTAACAAATTAGATTAAAACACGATTCGGCTATTAGGAATTTCGAAAATGGCCGCAGTTCTACATGTAGAAGAGAAACTGAATAAGCGTCAAATCAAATATTCATATAATATCGAGAAAGTTTAATTTTTCATTTACAGATTTTATCTCACACAACTCTGTACCCCTGTAGCCCATGCCATGCAACGACGAGCCACACTAAACAGACACCGATATCCCCGAATGTATTGTGTATAAAATATTAGTACGAAATCAATCAATTTTGAAATGTCAATCTGTTATGTGCTCGTGTCAGTTATTAACGCAATTAATTCAATCATTATTGAATCATATATGTGGCAGCACATGTCCCCGATGTCTGTGTATACACACATATTTTCTATTAGGCATGTACTCGGACTGGCTCCTCTGTAGATGATGCATTTGGGGATATGTGTGCTACACTATCAAGGTATTCGGATCAGATATCTGTAAAGAGATACTCCAGCTCCGGCTATCCAGGCGCAAAGGTAAACAACACGGATTGGGACAAATCAAGTCGAATTTGACACTTGTGTTACAGAACACTGAAATGCAATGTTATACATGTCAATGTCCAAACATCATAACGGCACTAAGATAATTCTTTAATAACTCCTACCGACACACACACACACACACTGCGACGATGGTATAATTTGCTTAAATTCATTCCTCAGCTCGTTGTCCAGCTGGATTGACTTTATTGCCGTCATATTTACTCTTTGCGTGTTTTTTTGTCGCCTTTTTGAGTATTTTCCGCGAATTAATAAAAAAATGGAATATTTTATTCATAAAATTTCACGGCCTCCACGAGGACTGGAACGGGGGAGACAACTGTCCTGCAGCGACAAAAGGTACCCTCATGCTGTTGTTGGTGGTGGTAGGTTGGAGGGAATGCAGGCTGCAAATGGCATGATGGGCCGCCACTTTTCGAGTGATTTTTCACACCATCGGCAATAATGATATTATTTGCAATATTTAAATAATTCAATATTGCCGGGTAGTATTTGCGGATATTTATATTTTTCCTCGTTATTCTTATACCTACCCTGGCGCATGTAATTATGGCAGTGCGCTTACATACATTCAGAGAGATGAACTGATTCAACCGCATGTGGCGGTGCGGCGGTGACGGTGGCGTCGCCGACTGTGTCTGGAGAAACGACAGGACATTTTTCATTTTGAAATCAATTTAATGCTCATAATTGTAGGTTCGGCGAAGGCTGTTCTGGTTGCGGGTGGTGGGTTGCGGCCAAAGCGGTGTTGTTTCAATAAACAAATTATTTGATTATTCGGGAATTCATGCAACAGCCCTTTTTGGTTGGCTCGCTCAGGCCTCAGTGTGGCAGCATTCACATTTCAAAGGAGCATCGCACAGAATGTGAGGTTCAGTTGATTGTTGTATGTGCATATATATCAAAATCTGATTCTGGTTCTGTGCTGAGCTTTTAATTGGTAGCATTGTGGTCAATCTCGTGGCTGATGTGTGTTTAATTTTTTTTCCTGCCGGGTAGGGTAGATGTCTTTTTAGCGAAGGTTTTCAACGTATAAGGATGATATGCTAACTTCATTTATCGTATCATATAAAAATATATAAAAAAAATAATTAGATGCGTTCTTAGATTTATCACAACCAAGTTCTTATTGTCTATAAATTAGTAAAGTACTTCAGGAAAGAATAGATTAAAAACCTATCATAAAAAAAGGCCCTCCTAGACAATTCTGAAAAGAGTAAAGAGTTTTCGAACTGCAAAATTTGTAAGAATAATCATGAGAGGCTGATAAATTTACTCTTACATTGAATTAAAGTGAATTAATTAGATTCTCCTGGTTCCCCCCAACCCCAATAGTTTGTTCTTTGGAATACCAAACTGACAAACATCCAGGACCATAACACTGCCAAGAGACGCTTTACAAATTTGCCGTTCGAAGTAGGAATTAAAAAGGACGTCCTTTTCTTTGTGGCTAAAAAAAATATAACTTCGAGTACACAAATTAAGGTTTAAGCCCATGTATAGGCCCATAAAGCTAGGTATTTCACTTTTTTATAAATGGTTGTCAAACTTTTGCAAGAGAGAAAGAGACGTACTGGGTCGTACATATTTGCTTCTTCCGCGCTTGACTTTAAATTACAATTCTAAGAACCCCTGCATTGGAAGGGAATCAGTGAAGGTGTACATGTGACACAATTTTTTTTAAATATTAACTTTTAATCCAAATCGTTTTTTTAACAAACCATTATAATATGGTAGGTGATATTAGTTTTGGCCTCATAATGCCAAATTCAAAAAATTCTTAGTATTGACCCAAGAATATCGAATAATAAATTTGAAGTAACTGGAGCCGTTTAGCCTCCAGATTAAGGCACATACTAACAGAATGACAGAATGATTGGCCGACAGAAGGACAGAACTGCCGAGTTCACGTTTAGGGCTTAGATTTTAGAGTTTGATTTTTTCACGAAAAACTGTTATTTCTTTTAGGAGCAAGTAAAAACTTAAGGTGGCCTAGTGGTAAGTGCGTTGGACTACTAAGCGAGCTACTACTTTCACCCGAAAGTGAAAACACTGATCCACTTCTTGCGATAGTTGGAAGAGTACAAAACATTCAAATTTGTTATTCGGATTCGGCGTTGAACATGAGGTCCTTTCTTTATCGCAAAAATGATAACATTGCACACACAAATAAAGGAATAAGCTGGGTTTGACGCTCTGTAGATTAATGCCAGATACATTATATATATATATACGTATATAAGGCTATGTTAAGAGAAATGTTTGCGACATTTAAGCTATGTAGGGACAGTTGTGTTACCAAATGCATCCATCGTCATTTTCTAAACGTAATTTCTAGTGAACCAACAAAAAACCTCCACATGAATCATTTCTCACGAAACCCAATCGTAACCGACATGAGGACATCACTAGTACTGATATGTGTACAACTCCAGTTTTAAGAACTTTTTCTTGGTTTTAATTTTACTAGACTTGCCCGCACATCTTATCTGATGTGTCATTTACCCATCTAATGTTTTATTTCATGATCATCCCTAAAAGCATTTTAAAGAAGTGCTAAATGAGGTAATTCCCAAAGCCTTGCAATTACCTGAAATATCTCTTGGGCTTTTACGTATTGGCCCATGTGACGTTAACAGTACGGTGACGGTAACGATTTCACTTTTTCTGGGTTCACTCCCCATATTTTTGAATAAGTTTTATACGTGACCCACCGACCGTCCGTAAAGAAGCTACCTTCGCTTCAAAAAAATTAAAAAGTTCAGTTGTTATTGGCTTACAAAATTGACAGTTCTGCGAATATAACGCAAACACAATAAACTGTGGATCCCCGAATTTAGTTCGGACACCATCCATGGAGTCTTGACTATAGTCCGTACCAAATCAGTTGGCCAACGGTCGATTGCGCAGAGAGAGGATTTTAGAGAAATTTAAGATATCTTACAATAAATTTTAAGAGACCTGCGCAGTAGAATGCCTAACTGGTTTGGTTTACACTAGTTTGCCAACGGTCGATTGCGCAGCGATCCTCCCTCTAAGAGAAATTTATGATATTGTAAAATAAATTTTAAGAGACCTGCGCAGTAGAATGGCCAATGATTTGGTACGGACTATACACCCAGATCCCACACGCTTCTTATCACTCTCTTTCCTCCCATTCTCCAAACGCCCGAACTGTAGTAAAGCATTTGAAGAGTATTCATAATCCCTTAAGTGCGCGCAAATTATAAAAAAAGATGATCTGCTATTCTGCTAATCTTCTCACAAACAAAAAATATAAAAAAAAACCTGTTATAAAAAACATATCTTTGCATAAACCTATTGCCCTAATAGTGTATATGAACACGAAACATTCTATCGGGTTGATACCCTGAAGGCACATCTTATTTTCTATAGAAACATTTTTTTTTTCGTTTAATCGACAAAGTTTATTTTTGAACCGGTACAAGTCATTTCTGATATAAGAAAACTTTAGTAAATCAATTTATTTTCCTATCATATTAAACATCTCACTAGCTTATTTTGGTAACGACTTTAAATGTGACCGGTAAAAAATGGTTTTAAGTTTTTTGTTGACTTTTTTTTGAACACGCTTATAAAAAGTGGTCATAAATGTTGATATACTAGGTATATCAAGTATCCCTTCATTTTGACATATTCCATGCAGATAATATTCGAATAGCGTCGGTCGAATAAGAAAGTTGCACTTGAATACGACTGAAGCAGCTAAAATTTTGAATAGTTTACTAGCATGAAAAATGGTAGCAGCTAGAGCTAAAAGTTAAAACTTAAGGTGTTAAGAAAAATCAAAGCTCTGCAATGGGTAACAAAAAAAGTATATGAAAAACAAATTAATGTTATCCGTCAAGTCGTAGAGTGTCTAATGTTAAAAAGAGACATAACAATTCAATATTTAAATACAAACGCACTGTTTTTTTTATGCGTCAATATCGAAACGTCAATCATAGCCAACATT
This sequence comes from Rhingia campestris, assembly GCA_932526625.1. NCBI lineage: Eukaryota > Metazoa > Arthropoda > Insecta > Diptera > Syrphidae > Rhingia > Rhingia campestris. The sequence goes on from OW052184.1 coordinate 1,436,564, forward strand.
TTTATCACAGTTAAGTTGACCAACGAGGATAACTTGAACATATTCACAATTGCATGTTCCTGTGCCGGTGACACTATGCACCGATCAAAGTTTGGAAGTGAATAAACCAAATCTATCGATTCCATGACATTAGAAATATCTGAGTTAGCAAGTTTGGCCTTTATCCTAACAACAAAAAAATCCTTTAGGTGTTGCTACAGCTGGGAATCGAACCTAGTTCATGGCACTAACAATCGCGCCACTGAGTCCACGTCGTTTGTCAAAAAGCAAAATGTGAATAAGTTTTAAAATGTCTGCTATTTTTCAGCTGTGAACGGTTTTTTCAGTTTATAGATCAGATGTAATCTGAGACTCTAAGTAATTGTTTTCAAAGATATAATTGGATATAACGGGTGATTTTTTAAGAGGTTTAGAACTTTTTAAAAAAAAAAAAACACAAAAAAATCGAAAAAATGAATGAAATGTTTATTTAAATCGATAGTTTGAACCTTGCAATTTAATGTTTAAAGATAATTTCATGCAAATGTTGACCGCGGCTGCGTCTCAGGTAGCCCATCCGCTGAGTCCAATTTTGGCATACTCTTTCACACATATCGGCCGGTGTCTCACGAATGAATGCATGGATGTTGGCTTCCAGTGCGTCAATCGAAGCGGGCTTGTCCCTATAGATATTAGCCTTGACATACCCCCACAAAAAATAATCTAATGGTGTCAAATCGCACGATCTAGGCGGCCAATTGACCGGCCCGAAACGTGAAATTAACTGTTCACCAAACTCGCCTCGCAATTGCGCCATTGTTTCTCGTGCTGTGTGGCATGTGGCACCGTCTTGTTGAAACCACATATCATGCAAGTCAAGAACTTCCATTTCGGGCAAAAAAAAGTTTGTTATCATCGCTCGGTAGCGTTCACCATTGACAGTAACGCTGCGATTCGCATCATCTTTGAAGAAATATGGCCCAATAATGCCGCCGGCCCATAAACCGCACCAAACAGTGGCTTTTTCGGGATGCATTGGTAGCTGTTGCAATGCTTCTGGCTGATCTTCACTCCAAATGCGGCAATTTTGCTTATTTACGTACCCATTCAACCAAAAATGAGCCTCATCGCTGAACACAATTTTTCGATAAAAAAGCGGATTCTCGGCCAGCTTTCCAAGAGCCCATTCACCAAAAATTTGGCGTTGTGGTAGGTCGGCTGGCTTTAGTTCTTGCACCAGCTGTATCTTAAAAACCTTTACGCCCAAATCCTTCCGCAAAATTTTCCACGTAGTGCTGTAACAAAGGCCTAACTGCTGGGAACGGCGCCGAATCGACATTTCGCGGTCTTCTGTCACACTAGCTGATACGGCCGCAATATTTTCTTCTACGTACGCACAGTACGTAAACGTGTTGGTGGTTTAATGTCCAAAAAAGTAAATTTGGTGCGAAATTTGGTCACAATCTTCCGAATAGACTGCTCAGAAGGTCGAGAATGCCGATCATAAAATGGAAGCAGCGCGCGATGAACATTTCGAACCGAGCACGAATTTTGATAGTAAAATTCAATAATTTGCAAGCGTTGTTCATTTGTAAGACGATCCATGGTTAAATTGCAAACCAAACTGAAGCTGTTTGACAGTGACACAAGGTACTAAACACACGTCAGCTGTCAAAACCAGTGTTGCCAAAACCAAACCAGCTAAAAAATCACCCGTTACATTAAATCGAAAGATCAGTATCTTAAAAAAAATGTCTTCTGACGTTATTTTACTGTTTTCCATCATGAATCAGATTAACTCATACTATTATTGCAAGCAATAACATTTTACCGCAGGGTATAGATACAGATAGAGTACGCAACACAGCTAAAAATTCTGTAGCCGTTAAAGACGCGAGCGGTAAGCGTAAAGGGAAATTTTCATCTTTCGTATGCGTTATCTATGCTCGTGTTTGATGCTGGGGTCCCAATGTGAACACTGGGGTACCAATATATCAGTACCCCACATAGTCAATTTTTGTTGTATCAGATGCGTACTCTATGTAGTTCTTTACTCTTTAACATTACATACATACGTATTCATAAAAAAACATTGATATCGATTGCAGATCCACTGTCCTCAGTCTCTTTAATCGTCTGCTCGTGTTAACTTCTTGGTGAGGTAGATTTCGTATCTCGTTGTTAAGATGGTTTGAGATTGGGATTTGGTGATTTCAGCTGTGATTTTTTTTGATTTCATTGTATAATTCCAATATTTGATTGAACAGCTGTTCCGCACTTTAGGATGACCTAGGTCCATATTGGTTGCATTATGCTTTTGTATATTCAAAGTTTGTTTTGTATGAGAGTTTAGAGTTGAAAACACACCGGATGAAACAAAACGTTTTTGATTCGATAGTCAAATAACGTTTTTTATTTAAACACACCAAGTGAAACAGCATGTAACAAAGCAAAACGTTTTGTTTTCTTGTTTCGTTTGGTGGGCGTTGAAAAACAACAACATGGAACTTGCGACTTGCTTTTATTGTTGTTCAACGTGTGGTCGGACTCTTTCGATGAAGTTGTGCCAATCTTATATACAATTTTTGAAGCAGTTGAGGGAAAGGACGCAAATAGCAGAGAGTGGTGGATGCATCCATATAATCTATAACGAAATGCTGAGGATGTGATAATTAAATTAACAACAGAGTAAATAACTTATCCTGAAAAATTTCATAAAACTTCTGAATATTTGCTGAGATTAATCGAAAATGCTATCAGAAAACAAAATACGATACGTGTAGAAATTTTGTTTTGCTTTGGTTTTTATGTTTCGTTTCATTTGGTGTGTGTTGCGCCATAATAAAGTAGGCAGTTATCGTCAACGAAGCTGGCTGGTTCGAAACAGTTTTGTTGCATTCGGTGTGTGTTGCTCGTATACAATTGCATGTATTTTCGACAACCACCACTGAAGAACTTCAAAACAGAAACGTGTGTTCTGTTCCGGTTCCTTTGTGTGTGTAGTCTCATAATAAACAATGTTTACTTGTTTCACCAAAAAAAACACGTTTTGCTTTATTCGCCTTAAAGGCGCCTGTCCGTCCGTCTGTACGTAATGGATTTTTAGGCCTTAAATTATGAGCTAGGATAATGAAATTTGGTAGATTGAAAATTGGAAAATTGTCAAACTCCGCCCACTGCCAAACGGTTAAGAATTTCAAAAATTTTAGGAATAAGCTATTTTAACGACCTACATTTCGTCCATATATATTTTTTGGCCACGCCCAATTTTTAGGGCGGTTTCTGTAAAAAAAAAACGGTTTTCGTTAAAATTTAAAGAAGATTTGAAAAAAACGTTCGATGCAAACACATTAATAAAATTAATATGAACATTTCGTCATAAGATTATTTTAACCCATGTCCACTTTTTGAGGGCGTTTTCCTACAAAAACCCTTTGTATACCCTATCCCAAAGCATATGCAATAGAAAAACATTGTTTTTTGTCGAACCTTAATAATAATAAAAGGAAGTGTAACGAACACAAGTGGCAAATTACAGCATTTGCTGCTTATGAAGTTTTTTGCAACTCTCAGTTATTTATCACAACATTGTGACTGAGTTATACACTTACGAAATCGATTCAACAGTCCTTTCAATATACATATTTCGCCATCTCCTAAAAATCCACTAATTTATTCATTGAACTGAGTCGCCTAACACTGTTGAGTTTGAAAGCAGCTCATCTGAACTTATTAAACATTTACCGGATTTCGACAAGGATATGCGCAATGAAGCAATTTCTTTAACCTTTTTCGCAAGGTGCGCGTCCCAGCTCGTGACGTTATTAAAGCATTTCTTGCAACTAATAAACAGACAAAACACATTGCTCTTGTAGCAAACTAGGACAAGATAAACAAAATACTCTAAGCAAACATATTATCGTTGACCTTGCCAAAAGTGTACTATTGATATAAAAAACATTTAGGTAGTTAAAGAGTTTATCTATCTCAACTTCAACTCGAGGAACAAAACTTTAGTGGTCAACGACGAAGTGAAACAAGTAAGATCAAAATTCTTAACATAAAAGTCAAAATTTCGCCCTCGGACCCTAATCCTACCAGCAGGAAAACTGGACCCTCATTCCGTAAAGTGATTATCGTTAGACGATAACGTTTCGACGGTAGTCTTGCATCACGTAAGATCAATAATCGTTTTTGCTGTCGGTGATATCACTTAATTTGCTTCATGTCAAACAATAATCGTCAAATCACAGACGATTATTGAGCGAGTGCTCATGAGGCCTCGTCTTGGATGGTGTAAGGAAAACTAAAGAATATTTCATGATTTTTCAAGCTATCAATACCTTTTTATATGTTTTTAATGTTTAAAGACCATTATAACGGTCAAATTCCGGCTTTTAAAATTGATTTTCCATTTAAAACATACAAAACCATTTGTAACCCACTGTAATTTGAAGATTCTAAAAGTAAAATGTAAGTCACTGTAATTTGATCATATGTTTTGTGTATATGTCAAATTGGAACATTTATCAAAGTTTACAAAATGTTTCACTAGCATGTCAATTTACTTTGCCTTAACTGAGCTACTATTAAAAAAAAGTATCTGTATACGTTTTTAATCACCAATTACTTACATTTAGCATTCTTTTTAATGAAATTATGCGGCGCCAAAGACATTAAAAAAATTCAAATGTCAATAATGACAATTTATATGACATCTTATAAATAGTTTGAGAACTGGTTACGGGTTTAAGGCTACAATTAAAAGATGATTCGAAGGCGTTTGGACTAAACGACTGTAAACAAAGTGTCCAGGATCAAAGAGAATTAAAAGCTTCCTTGTCTCAGACAATGAACTTCAACAAGGTCCGTTAAGTAAGTAAAGAAATTTATATTTTCATATCACTGACTACTCGACTAAGACTATGACTGTTAAATATAAACACCACAAGCTAGCTCCTCCATTCTGATTTATTAGACCGCAGACTCCAGAAATAATTTACTGCATAAACTCGCCATATAAAATATACCTATTGTCAACATTATTATCCGTTAGACGGAATACTTCTAAAATCATTTGTTACGTTATAGTGCCTAGTTCGTATTATATTTCAATGTTTCAAATTACCAACTATGATTGAAATTAATTAACGGGTTCTTAATTTCAATAGAGATACGTACATTCATAAAATATACAAATAGATATTATGTACTCATTTTGTGCATTTTGTTCAATGTACATTGAAACAACTATGAATGGAAGCCATCAATAGCAGTCAAATTGTGAATGTAGGGCACCAACCTACCCACATTATTCATTTAAAGTTTAAACCATGCCTCAAAAACGAATTGCAGCTTCTTTGTAATGTTTTTTTTTAATCGGAATTTAATTTTTATGAAGTCTGTGATTATGGAAATGTGATCTGAATGAAATTATTTCAGTTTCGTTGAAATTGAATTTTAATCTCAATCGGTATTTCTCCCAGCCGCATACAGGAGACTTATTTGGTATACCTACATTTAAAATCGAATGTATTTTATTTGGGCTTTTTACGGCTGAATAAGGATATGGGGAAGAAGTCAATTTGCACAAGTATATCTGTGGTAATATGACAGAGTATCTTATGTTGAAAAAGATGATTTCGAGAAATTTTCATTTTTATCTAAAATGTTTATTTTCATTTTTTTTAAGCCTAGTTGTGTAATGGGGTGTATAGTTTAAGTTTTATGTTACTGAAGTGCTTATGTAAACATAAGTGATTCTGATAAAATTAAATTTAGTCTATATATATTTTTTTAATTTTGACATAAGAACTTATGTTGATTTAAGTGCCTGTTAAATCTAAACCAAATTTGAGCAAAACATCTTAAGTCAACATAAGTTTTTTTTTTAAAAAACACAACAAAAGCAAACAACTTAAAAATCGTTGAAATTAAAAAAAATAATTTTTAAGACTTTAGAAAATTACTTAACATAAGCTGTTTTATCGAATGCATATTTTATCATAAGCGGTTATGGAAACTGTTTTATTTTTTTTAACAGAACATCCTTTTAAAAGGGGGTAAGGTAGAAATGTAGCTCTTATACTGTATATTACTACGACTTGCAAAACTGAAAATTCGCTTATGTCGACTTAAGCTACTCTGTCATACTGCCAGAGATATTTTTTTCTGGCATTTTGAAGCTCAACTTAAGGGGGTTATTCATTGAAACTCTATGTATGGTATTTGTGGTATTATGGTGTTTAAAATTATAAGGGATCCGCTGTCTGCTATTTTTATACCCTCTCCCATAGGGGTATATAAGTTTTGACATTAAGTTTGTTAGAGAAATAATTTATATAGTTATACCGTAACGTATATGGATCGACGCGATTCTGAGTCGATCTAGCCATGTCTGTCTGTCCGTCCGGTCCGTCTGTGGCCCACCGCTTTTTGGGCCTTATATTTTAAGCTAGAATGATGAAAGTTTGTATACAAACTCTCTCTTCGACGAAGCAGAAGAAGTAAAACAAATTTAAAATTCGCCCACTCAAACCATTCGACCGAAGTTTTAAACAAATTTCTTAGCAATATATTAAGATTATGTCGTTGTCTATATTTTATTCATTTAAAGTTTTTAGCCACGATATTTCAATTTGATATTTGAATGATGGTATTGTAGCCTTCTCATATATTTTGTTTGTTTGTACCCTTTTATCTTAAAAAAAATACTTTTCTATACCTAATCGATCCTCTTAGCAATGTACAGATAACAGATATTCACGAAATGCCTTTAAATATAAAGTGCAGTGACCGATTCAAAAACCTTTAATACGTTTCTGGAATACTTTCTTGCTAAAATATTTAAAAACAATAGGTATACTGGCTCAATTCAGGTCATAAAATGCGCTCAAATGGCTATACGAATACCTTTATAATGTTAAAAACCTTGGATTTTCGAACGTTTTTCGGAACACCAAGAGAAAGTTCTTCCATGTCAAGTATGAAGAAAGAACATGACATGGTAAGTCACCAAAGTACAGATTAAGTTTCCTAGTGTGGTAACGGTACACATTGTAGGCAGTTTTTATTGTAGGCAGTTTTTATAAAGGTTAGATTTAGTTAAGGATAGTGATGCGATTATATGAGGACACAAGCGTTCTCACTCTAGCCTCTCACTATCAACTTCTACTCTCACCTCCACGCTGGTGACTGGTGGGTGCCTAGTACCTCGACTGGAGATGGGGTATTGAACCCCTGTGGAAGGTCGTTGGCGGCAGCAGACGAGAGAGGGGGGAGGAGTGTCCTCTCACTAAGGCACCCACTCTCAGGCGGCAGCGGAGGAATTCCCTAGATGGAGTCAACGGTGGCGCCTACAGCTCCAGTTTGATCGAACTGGTAGTGAAATCCCTATATGAGGTGCTTCGACATATTTGAACACCAGGTCTATCTATAGGGATTTCCAATACTGAGCCAGGTTATTGAAAAAGAGATGGTGGCGGAGGAGCCCTCAATGGGTCAACGACAGCGCTCATACCCCAAAAATGGGCTACTGACATCGGTATTTTTCCGGCCCGCTGTCTTAGGGTCAAAACAAGGGCCTGGGCCTCCAGGTTGGGGGTTGTGCTTTGGGTTAACTACCCATCCACGGAAAAAAATATTGTTACGAAGCAACCAATGGCCTCGGAAAGGACTGATAATATTGTTGACGAACATGCTAAACGAAAAAAGGACAACGACGTTCGTATCTGCACCTGGAATGTGAGAACATTAAACAGGAGAGGTGCAGGCGAACAACTAGCGGAAGCCCTTAACTGCTACAAAGCAGACATTACTGCCATCCAGGAAATACGATGGGATGGGCCGGGCAAAAAAGGATGAAAAACTGTGACATCTACTATGGACCGTGTTATAGTGAGCAGAAACAGCGACTATTTGGATGCGGATTTGTTATAGGTGCCAGACTTAGGCAAGAAGTCTTATGTTTTCAAGACTTTAGCGAACGCATTGTAACAATCCGCATCAAGGCCAAATTCGCCAACATAAGCCTTAAATGCGCTCATGCTCCGACGGAGGAAAAGGATGATATAACTAAGGATTGCTTCTACGAGCTCATCGAGCGACTACCAAAGTACGATATTAAAATTGTGCTGGGAGATTTTAACGCAAAGGTAGGAAGAGAAGACATCTTTAGCAGTACTGTCGGAAAATATAGCCTCCAAGACAATACGTCTGGTAACGGACTTAGGCTAATTGACTTCGCTACGGAACGAAATGCCACTATAGCCAGCACACGGTTTCCTCATCTCGATATCCATAAGGGGACATGGCGGTCTCCAGATCAACGAACAGTCAACCAAATTAATCATTGCGATAGACAAGGACATGCATCCAGTATTTTGGATGTCCGAACATTCCGAGGAGCTAACATTGACTCGGACCACTACCTTGTTGTAGCCAAGGTAAGGATGTGGATATCCACCACGCTACAAAAAAACCGAAATACTGTGAAATATACGAAAGACTGCAAGCGCCAGAGACCGCCAAGACCTTCGCGCAACGCGTATCCCTTAACCTCTCGACTCAAACACACACCACCAGCATCTAACGTCGAAGAACAATGGCAACGATGCCAACAAGCCATTAGATCAGCCGCAACTGATCTAGGTTTCTCTCGGCCAAGAGCAAGAAACCCCTGGTTTGATGAGGAATGCCGACAGATGCTCGCAGCCATGAACGAGGCCTACAAGCCTAAGCTGCAGGTGAAGACAAGAGCTGCCATTGAGCTCTGTAGGCAAAGAAGAAGGGAAGAACATCGGCTTTTCAGAAAGAAGAAAGAAGAGCAAGAAAAGCGCGCGATCGAGGATATAGAGAGGTGCCACTCCAGGAACGATGTTCGCAAGTTTTACCAAAGTGTAAAAAGCCAAGGATACAATGCTCGAACAGAATCCTGTCGAGATGAACACAGTCGATGCTGAGGATATGGAAGAACCACTTCTGCAGACTGTTAAACGGCGATGACGAACAACATTCCGCTGTCAGGCAGAACGAACCATTTAATATTGGCAACGACAGCGACGACAGCGAAAACTGCCAACCACCCGACCTAAGTAAAGATAGGATAGCTATATCTAAACTCAAGCTTAATAAGGCCGCCGGAAATGACGGCCTTCCCGCTGAGCTTTATAAAGCTGGCGGAGATGACTTGGTAAGCAACATCCACCAACTCATAAGCCAAATCTGGTCAGTTGAAAGCATGCCTGAAGAATGGAATACGACAGCATTTAAAGAGACGAACTATACAGAGCCATGTCTAGTTTTGGTATACCGCCCAAACTCGTCCGTTTGTGTAGGATGACGATGGAGAATTCTCGCTGCATCATCAGGGTTGGAAACGACCTCACCGACACATTCGATACCAAAAAAGGATTTAGGCAATGCGATGCGCTGTCATGTGACTTCTTCAATTTGATTCTGGAGAGGATTGTGCAAAACTCCCGAGACAACACCAGAGGCACAATTTTCCAAAAATCGGTGCAACTACTAGCATATGCCGACGATATTGACATCATTGGTAGGACTCAACGTGATGTCATAGCCACGTTTGCTAGTATAGAGAAGGAAGCGGCAAAAATGGGTTTAGCAGTAAATGAGGGTAAAACAAAGTATATGCTGTCAACACGAAAGGACACACAACATCGACGAATTGGACAGAACGTCACCATTGACAGATATAACTTTGAGGTTGAACGGGACTTTGTCTACCTCGAACCTCAAACGAAGAATTACTCTTGCCAATCGTAGAACTACTCTTGCCAATCGCTGTTTCTTCGGGCTAAGAAGGCAATTTAGTAGTAAAGCCCTCACTCGAACTACTAAGGAGATCCTATATAAGACCCTGATCATCCCAGTCCTGCTCTACGGCGCTGAAGCATGGACCGTATCAAAAGCGTATGAAGAAATCCTTGGTCGATTCGAGAGAAAAATTTTTCGGAAAATCTTGGTTCCCGTTTGCGTTGACGGGCTATGGAGACGAAGATTCAACCACGAACTATACGAGCTGTACAGCGACATACCCCTAGTCAAAAAAACTCCGCATTGGACGTTTAAGATGGCTAGGACATGTAGAAAGAATGGACACCAATACTCCGGCTCACAGAGTCTTCGATTCCCAGCCAGACGTCGGACGCAGTAGAGGAAGACCTCGCCTTAAGTGGCGCGCACAAGTAGAAACCGACCTCAACCAACTTGGAGTGCGCAACTGGAGGCAGTTAGCTAAGGACCGGGCTAATTGGAGAGGCATGTTGGTTGAGGCCCAGGTTCATCCCGGACTGTAGCGCCACTTAAGTAAGTAAGTAGATTTAGTTAAATGATTAAAGGTGCCTTCATATCATAGAAAGAAAGTCCTCGCAGGAAGTTTTCCAAAAAAATATTTTTTTTTAATATGTGTGCAAGTGCTTTAAGTGCTTTCAGCAAGTTCAGAGTTTTAAGAGAAACAATGACTTTGTCAGTTTCTTAGCGAACCGAATCAACTTTCTCTTATGTTATCCATCATAATTTTACGAAACAGCAGTTCACCGGGACATAGTTTCAATTTGATCGTTATAAAATGATTTTATACTACTGGGTGTCAAAGTTAAATGTAGTACAATCAAGTTGTAGTGCCTTCATTTCGGCTTTAATGAAACACTTGCTACCCAGAACATCTGCATTGTAAACAGTGCTTAGAATATCCGTGTTTTGGCTAAAAAGTTAGCCATCATATATCCAATGTTGTTTGCTAGGAAAGTCATAAGTCTATTCAGCAACTTTTTCAAAAGCGGTCTACTATTGATGCGCCTAAAGCTAACTTTATTGGCACCTCTTAATTTCGTTTAATGCCAAGAATTTCAAAATGCTCGCTCCTTACATATGCTTAAAAATAAGGTGGTACTTACATTACTTCTGGTATATCCCAAACGCTGGCTGTTTATCATGGTCGCCAATGACCTCAAAGAAACTTTTGATACCGAACAAGGATGTCTAAATTTTTATCATGAGATTTCTTCAATATTGTACATGTGTAAGACTCACATAATCCAACAACTGAACCACAATCTACTAAAAAGGGCATGTATAGCTAAACAGCTACAAATAGTATAAAAATAGTCATAGTCATAAAATCGAAAACAAATAGTCAAACTGGGTAATTCAACATCTCTACTCTTCAGTGTAAACGGTGGTGTACCTCAAGGAAGTCATTTGGGTCCTATTCTCTTTATTTTGTTCATAAATGACATACCTTCTTTCATTAAACATTCGAAATGCTTAGGATATGCCGACGATTGGAAGTACACTCAAATAAAATCTGTTAGCGACTGTGAAAATCTTCAATCGGATTTTCAAAATTTATATCTATACTCTTAGAAAAGGTTTTATTTTTAATTATTTTTTTCTATGATTATAGAGTTTTTAAAGAATTATATATATTTTTTCTTCTACTTAGATTTTTTTTTATCAGTTATTAAGTTTAAATAATTTTTTAGTACTAAGTCAAAATAATCTGTAAATATATATAAATAATTAATAAAATAAATAAAAGGGCAAAACAAACTATGTTACTATTATCCGAACTTCGTAATAAATAACTATAAGATTAAAACTAAGGGACTCAGTGTACTCCATTACCTATGTATTCCTACAACGACAACGAAAATACAGTCCTTAAGTTTTAATCATAAGATTGTAGAAGAATCGTTATTGTAGTTTGTCTATGTACTCTCCAAAAAAAAAAACGAATAAGTCCTTTTCATCAGGAAATACAAAGTCCCCCGCATTGATCCTCCAAAACTAAATGCCTTTAGTCCCAAATTCGCAGAATCAGCCAAATATCTGGGTCTGGTCTTGATAAGAAACTGGACTGGAAATCCAATATTCAAGAACGCGTAAAAAGAAGCCATCGTAGCCCTATACTTATGCGAAAAGGCATTCGGGAAGTATTGGGGTACGCATATCCCTCTTTGGATTGATGTGTCAATCATTAGACCCATACTCTTGGGTGGTGTTTTAGTCTAGTGGAAAACTCTAGAAATATCCCCTAACAGCAACATTCTAGGGAAATTTTAAAGATCACCTTGCATTAGCGGAGCTCTAAGAACCACCCCCATCTGCAGCCTTAGATGCTATCCTATATATAGTGTCCCTAGATATTCTTGATAAACGGAACGCAGCTTGTGAAGCTATGAGAGCCTCGTTACAATGGGTAGGATACCGTCTCAGAAGAACACAAAAAGATACTAAATCACCTTAACATTGCAGAAAACACCAACCACATCATTACCCAACTCAGTTTTGACCATAACTATAACCATTCTTCACAACGTGATTAACATCTACAGGGATGGGTCTAAAACAGAATCTGGAGTGAGTGGAGGTGCTTTCTCGGAGCTTAAACATATCCTTTCACCTTCGCGATCATTGTAGCCTTTTCTAAGCGGAAAAGTCTGTGCCGGGTAACAGAGATATCCCAGTGAACTGTAAATTGGATGAGCTTATCAGACTGGGCACTATCCTTGATATTGTACCGTCAGTAGAAATTTTAGGCATGCCCCTCGCTACATCAGATCAAACTGGATCTGATCAACAAAGCAAACCACAGATGGCAACTCTGGCCAAATTATAACCAGAAACGAACGCTCTATCTGTTTGATAATGCTGAACAGATCAAACATCAGTACTATCATCCATGTCCTTAGGAGGAGGAGTGTATTCCTCACCTTCTCTGCTCTCATCCAGCACTCTTCAACAAAAGAAAACTCCATCTAAGAGACTACTTCTTTGACAATCTGGGTGACCTAGCTAATATTAACGTCAGAAACCCCCTCCGCTTCATAGTTTGCTCGTATTAGTTCACTTAGGCAAATGAATCTGTAAGAAAAGTTGACAGATTACCACGTGGATCTGGCGGTTTTTCCACAATCGACCTTTTGTTTTTTTTTTTTTTTTTTTGAAATATGGCATGAGTCATTTCCTAATCATGCTATCGGACGTTTTTTGTGATCAGATTTAGCCATCGTAATCTTGCGATTTAACGCAATTAATTTTTTTTTTTTTGGTTTTTTTTGAAGTCAAAGGTCTATGCATTCGGAAATTCGGTAATCGTAGAAAAATTTCAATAAAATAATACGTACTTGCCAGCAAAGACGCGGCGGCGAAATATTTTTTTTATTTCGGTGATACGATGGATGAGATATCATGGTTATCTTGAAGTTTAATTATATAACATCGGAACTAGACAAGTTATCACTTTCAATTTACTACCCCACAGTCTTGAAAAGCAATGTAGTATTATAGTATAATTATTATTAATATCCGGGCTGCCCAAAACATCCCTTAAAAATGTGAAAAAAAGGCTGTAAATCCGTATTTGAAAATCCAACATAAACGTTTTAGATTCTTTCTAACATGGCACAAACAGCAATTCACATTTAGTTACACAACTAGAAACAAAAATTGACCTACGCAATTCAAAACATCTGGGCATCAAAGCGTCATTCATCCAAGGCACATAATGTAGCTAGTATCCTTGAAACAAATGTGTGCAAAGCTATGTCTGCCAGTGAGCTCGAATGCCTCTGTGAGTCATACACCAGCTCGCATAAACACCAACACCAACAGTATAAACACAAAACAAAAACTCAGACTCTTTAGTTTTAAAGCTATTCAAACTTTTATTATAATAAAATATGCAATGCAGCCTCTTCTCGCTTTCTACCAACCAACCAGCTTGCACCCAGAAGCGAATCCAGATCCACTGCCTGCATACAAAAACAAATATGAAGCGCTCTACTCCTTTTCGGGTGTGTGTAGTGGTTGTGCACTCATAAAACATGAATTCCCTCCTCCCATGTGTATAAGAAAAATATGTGCCATTAACGAGTATATTCTAAATCGCCGCCATTATAAGTCGGTAGTGTATTTATCAAAAGTTTTCCGCTCGAGGAGTGTATAAATAATATTTAAATTTAATTAATAAAACAAACATGACTTTGACTCCCTCCCCATCCCCATGCATGACCGACTGGTCGGTTTCTGTTGTGCTGGTAATGGGGGCGTATGTGGAACATTTTTTTTCTATCTTACTTGTATCTGTTTTTTTTTTTAATGAAGATGAATTATCGTCGCATTTTAGAAGAAGAAGTAGACTTTTCACGCTGTCCTACAATGACCGGTCTGCTCTCGAGCAAATAGTCTGACAAGGCTTCTCCTTGGATATTTATGCCAAAGCAAAATGCCATTATTCTGTGATGAATAATTCATTGCACCTGCATGCATTTTTAACGGCAGACACACAGAACCAGAAGCAATAGTTGTAGCTATTGCTAGAACGCTTGCAATAAAATTGTATCAAATATTTAACAAAAAACAAAAGACGGACTTTACTCTTGCGCTAGCTCTAACGTTGTTCAGAGTTCGGTATATGAATGATTTAAATGGCTCCACTACGGTTTGATTGGCTGGCTGGATGGCTGGCAGGCAGAAGAATTCCTGGGGAAATATCACGAAAGCCACCGGCTGCTTGGTATAGATATTAGAAACTTATAGTTGCGCTTGCTTGTGGCTCTATTGGAGTGAAGAACTGAGATTGGCGTTTGATTGACGGATACTTCCTGTTGCATATTTTATTGTTGTTGTGTTCGGCGAAACTATTGGATTATTTCGCGTTTGCATTTGCCTTAAAATTTATTTCTTTGCATTTTTGAATTGTTTGAGCCTTCGAATAATAAATTTGAATGTGTTGGAGATAATTTAAAGGTGAGGTGGAAGTGAAAGGGGTACGCAATATGAAATAGCGAATGTTCAAGTAGTCACCACTATAGGTGTCCTTTTGTTGGTATTGATATAAATAACATTTTATCACTGAAATCTAGCACAGAAATTTAAATTCATTTCTGCAGGTCATGCTGCACGGTTCGTTTTGATGAAATTAGATATTGGACATGTAGATTTCACTGTTATTGGTATGTTTTCCCCATATTTCAAAAACACTTTTCCCCCTCTTTTCAATCAGCTCTAAATTCGAAAAAGGGTAATTCCCCCCCCCCCCCCCCCCCATTAAATGAAATTTTACTCGTTATAGTCTGGTTAGAGTTTCAAAAAGTTTAAGGTGTAGTGGTAATCTGCCGAAATGCGTGAAACAAAGTATTCCAAGAAATAAATGTAACGATATTTGCCTTAAAAACAGCGACTCTTCGAGTAGTTAATTCAGATATCACACATGAATTAGTTTTCCACTTCATCACTATTTTTTTCTATATCTCCCTTTCTTCATCTTCTCTTCAAAAATATTCATAACCCTTGGAGCGCTTGTAGTCTATAAAAATATAAAAAAATGTATGAGATAGGCAGTGCGAAATATTCAATTTTCTAGCCCACGCAATCCTTAAAAATTGGGTGTGGTTCATAATGTCCTACTAACGAAATATACGTACATGTAAATATTGAGAATGTATTTAGTTTGAATTTTTTTTTGAAATGTCCAAGTTTAAAAAAAAACATTTTTGGTAAATGTATATACAATGAATTTACCAAAGTTGTTTTTTTTTCAGACACCCAAAAAGTGTGCTTTCAGCTTTGATGTCCTGATTTGACGTAATCATATTATATATATTATTTATATTGTTTGGAGTGAATAAAAAAATGGCATGTCCTTAGCTAACTGCCTCCAGTTGTGCACTCCAAATTGGTTGAGGTCGATTTCTACTTGCGCGCCACTATAAGCGAGGTCCTCCTCTACTGCGTCCGACGTCTGGCTGGGAATCGAAGACTCTGCGAGCCGGAGTATTGGGGTCCATTCGTTTTACATGTCCTAGCCATCTTAAACGGATGCTGATTTTTTTGGCCATTTTTCTCCATAGCCCGTCAAGGCAAACGGGACCGAAGATTTTTCAAAGAATTTTCCTCTCGAATCGACCAAGATTTCTTCATCCGCTTTTGATACAGGTCCATGCTAAAGCGACATAGAGTAGGCCTGGGATGATCAGGATCTTATATAGTAGTTCTAGTCGGGGGATTTCTACTAAATTGCTTTCTTAGCCCTAAGAAACAGCGGTTGGCAAGAGTAATTCTTCGTTTGATTTCTGACGAGATGTTGTTGTCAGAGTTAATAATAAAATCAAATTAAAGAAGGCACATGAGAGCGCATCGCCTTGCCTAAATCCTGTCGTGAGGTCGTTTCCAACCCTGATAGAATTCCCCATCGTCATCGAGTATACCGGACGAGTTAGGGCGGTATACTAAAACTAGACATGGCTAGGTATAGTTCGTCCCTATAAATGCTGTCATTTGAAATCGATAAATAGGTGGTGGGTATCGATTTGGACTTCTTGGGTTTTTTCCAGGATCTGCCGAAGTGTGAAAATGTGATCAGTTGTGGATTTTCCTGGCCTAAAACCACACTGGTAAGGGCCGATCAGGTTGTTGGTAAACTGTTTCAGGCGTTCACATATTACGGAAGATATGATCTTGTAGGCGATGGTGTGGAGACTTATGACTCTGTAGTTGGCACAGTTCAGATGGTCTCCTTTTTTGTGGTCGGGCAAACGATGCTAAGGTTCCATTCTTCAGGAATACTTTCCATCCGACCAGATTTCTTTGGTAGATGTTACTTACCAAGTCATCTCCGCCAGCTTTATAAAGCTCAGCGGGAAGGCCGTCATTTCCAGAAGCCTTATTAAGCTCACTTCACTTAGGTCGGGTGATTGGCAGTTTTCGCTGTCATTGCCAATATTGAATGGAGGGAATTACCATGGTTAATGGTAACATAAGGTGTTCGTAATAAAACAATATTTATTTAATTATAAACATTCTAAGAGTAATATTTCAACAATATTAGATTATTATGGTGAGAATATGCAGAAAATGTGTGTAATATCTTACACTATGTGTTTGAAATTTGTTTACCTATTGGCATGTGTAAAAAAACGCAACTTACCTAATATTACACTTAAAATCGTAGTCATTTTACACGGATTTTTTTATCGTTTATTTTAGGCCAAAATAAAAAAAATCAATATCTATTTAGTTTCGGCCATAATGGGAAATTACATTTTCTGACTCATTTTCATAAAATTCAGTGTTGCTTGCAAGAGAGTTGCACAATGCTTGTGTATTTTCAGTAGTATTCTCAACGCCATAAGTAAGTAAGATCAAGTATCTAGAAAAAACCGCAACAGCAATTGTTATAAAAATAATTGAATGTCTAGCAAATATTAAGGAGCAACCTGGCTTGAGTCATTTTCTGCAGTCTTATCAGATCTCTTGCCCTGTTTAAGAATGACGATGTTCTTCCATCAATCCGAAATTGTATTTCCAAAATAAATTTACCATTGCTAACTTCGCAAAGAAGCAGCGACACAAATAACAAACTCATTTCTACGCAACAGCTTGGCTTTGAATTAACTAAATCTATTATTGCTTTTCCAGATTTATTGTCAAATAACTGGATTTCTATTTAAATAAATCTGTTTAGTATTCTGCACCTGTTGTTTATAATTTTTGGTTTTGACATTGGAATTGGGGCTTGTGCCAACTTGTGAATAAAACTCTCAATCGGACAGGTGTAAAAAAAGGTTTTGACTATAGGTGTTGAGTATAAGTCGAGCTTAGTGTTGATCAAATACCTTGGTTAACTATTTTAGGGGTAAATTTTTTTAATCGCACTGGTAATGTTTTGTACAAATGTATTTCAAAGAAAAACTTCACAGTTTTTTTTTATTTTTATTTTGTAAAACTATTTTTCTTCTCAGATGTGATGAATGAATACAAACTGAAAAATTATGAGGTGAATGCATTTAATTTGAGTTTAATTAGTTCGATTGAGTTTTAAAATGGAAACTGACAGTTTTTAGTACTTTTTGTCTATTTATCTCCACAGCAATTAAAAATGACACTGAATTCATTAGTGCTTACTTATTTTATGATTTAATTAAGTTTTCTGAAGCAAACAAAATCTCGGAAACAGAAGATAGCACAAAATTAATGATTTTATGGTTATAAAATGTTAATAGGGTTCGTTGAGATTCTTCAAAAATTTGTAATTCACGAAATAATTTTAATAATTTATATTGACGATAGTTTATATCGAATGAAGTTGCTTTTATTTACTCGCTAGATGATACAGAGTCTAAAGCAATTAAAGTTTAAAACTATGACGGATAATTGAATTAAATAGACAGCCGAAAAAATTATAATGCATGCCTCATAAAAAACATGAAAGAATACATTTTGTTTATTTTTACATGAATTAGAATAAACATGAACATAAATAACATGAATCGAATACAATATTAATAAAGGCATTCTTAAAGCTTAATTATGATAAAACGCGCTACAAATAAATGATATTAATTTTTTCTGAATGAATAATTAATTCCATTTTTGCTTGCTCCTATAATATATATTGGTTTCGCGTAGAAAATCTAAACCGAGATTTTAATGAAGTGCGAAATAGTGGGTCTCTCGGACTGTGCCTGGAGGTGCTGGAGGCCAAACGGGTGGATTGAATTAACTCATTTTTTATATAAGTTTTTCTTTGATAAATAAAGATTTTGGGTATTGGCATTATTGGAACAAATCAATTGGTATATAGCAATTTCGGTTATACCGGAATTTCTCAAAAAACGGCTTCAACGATTTTTATTAAATTAAACGCGTACATTAACACTAATATGTGGATCAATACTGCATACCACGTTTTGCCAACAATTCGAAAAATATGATTTTTGTATATATGCCAAATTTAGAAAAAAAAAAGAATGTCTTAATATATAAATTGTCCTCTTCTGAGCAGAAATATAATAAAAAGGACAGTTAGTAGATGGAAGTCCCTAACAGTTCTGACACAGAAAACAATTGCTGTAGTAGTTGGTACAGTAGACACTAGACAGTCACTGTAAGCAATTCCACACGATTGATGGTACAAATTACAAACAAACTTAACCCTGTAGACTTTCTGACCATCTTGGAATTTTGCCAGAACATCCTTGGAATGGTGCACTATGACGAAACCATGAATCTTCGAGAGCCGGTAGTCACATGTTGTGGTGGTTAGTTTTCTCAAGCTTCATTGTCGGGTCATACTTTTTAAATTTTTAAAATGTTAAGCGAACATTTTACGATAACATTATATTAAGAAACCCCACATTCTGTTGCCCACCTGAACTGTTCCAGACCTGACTTGTGCGGTTTTAATGTTAAATTCTATCCGGTAAATCATTAGCTGATATAAAGCCAGACATTTTCTTAGCCACTATTTTGAGATTCAGCCGAATTTTATTAATCTGTTTGATCAATTGTAGTCGAAGTGTTGACCCATTTATCAAATACCCTGTTCTGTTTATTAAAAGACTATCCAACGATAAAGACTTTCTTGTCATGGATATGTCTTTCAGGACTACTCGTGCACTTGCTGTGAAATTGTACTAATTTCCTGGCGCTCAGCGTCCATACAATGCTTGTGATTTTAAACATCTCAGAAACCTCAGAGACCTTGCTTGCCTTGTGTGTTAATTGCAGAAATGTTCACCTGAACATATCTCACAACAAACTGAAATATTAGCTAAAAATATTTAACACATTTTAAGGAAAATATTACCATTCAGTTGGTATGTATTTTAAAAACTTTTAAAATAACGCCGTTTTCGGTGCGGTAAAAAGAAAATATAAATATATCATAAATCGACGCCAATGCTGATGTTGTTATGTCAATGTGTTTACGCCAACACATTGACATAACATCGAAAAAACAACAGTTGAATTTATTTTGTAAAAAAGTCGCTGATCACTTAAAACATTCGAACCCACTAGCTTGTAAGATCGATTCTGCGTATCGTCACAAGCTTATCCAATCTGATGTGTAAAAATCTAGTTGTCCTGTTGATAATATAATTTTGATACCTCTGCGTTTTAGACAATTTGGCTTGTGTTGCTGACATAGCTAATGGTTCTTTATTAAAAATTGATACACCGATTCCAAATGGGTCAGCATTTGTCAGCATAAATGTTAATCGTTCCCAATTGTCAACATTTTTTTTTTTTTCAAAATAACACTTGACAAATGTGTCATAATCTGGCAATGACAAAATTGTTGTTGTATCTTACTGGCAATTTTGTCACCTGTCAATATGTTATGAAATGAAAATTTGTCAGACAAGTAGACGAATTTGTAAAATAAAATAGACAGTCAGTTGTGTTAAAATAAAAATATCGTTGCCAACCGGCAAGTTTCAAAATTGTATATTATATGTATATTGCTATAGAGAAGAAGCACGCATCCAGTTCTTGGATGTTGGAAAATTCCGAGGGACTAACTAACTCGAACCACTACTTGCTTGAAAGCTAATGTAACAATGCGGATATCGACCACTTTATTGTTGAAAGAGTTGAATCCCAAGAAACCGACCGCAACTTTGCAAACCACGTTATCCTCAATATTTCGATTAATACCAATCCACTATCATGTCGAAGAATAATGGCGACGATGGCAACTTGCCATCAGATCGGCTAAGTATATGGCCCTCCTTTTGAAAAAAAAATATTCTTTATGAAAAAATTTGGAAAGAAAACCGTCCTTTTTAACGGGTATGGTATGTTTCGCCAAAAATGTTTGGCAAATTAACATTTGGCGGTGTTTCATTTCGCCATTTTTCTTTTCAATTTTTTTATACCCTATCTTATAGAGGGGTATATTAGTTTTGACATTAAGTTTGTAACATAAAGAAATAATTTCGATACATATACCTCAAAGTATATGGATCGATTCAGAATCGCTAGCTGAGTCGATTAAGCAATGTCTGTCTGTCCGTCCGTCCATCCGTCCGTCTGTGTGTCACCGATTTTTGGGCCTTCAATTTTGAGCTAGAGTGTTGAAATTTGGTATATAGACTCTCTGGCCGACGAAGCAGAACAAGTGTAAACATTTTTGAAATCCGCCCACTGCCACTCCCCCTTTTAGAAAAACGTAGTTTTAAGCCAAACCGTAAGGAATTTCAGAAAAGTGTATGAGTAGCATATTTAGACAATCCTAATATCTATATTTCGTCCATACAAAGTTTTTTGGGGGCGTTTTTAGTAAAAAACGCTTTTTGTCCAAATTTTAAAACTTTCGAAGAAATTGTTGATGCAAATACTTCCACAATGGTAATATAAACATTTTGTCCATAGATCATTTTCACCTACGCCCTCATTTTGGGGGCGTTTTCTTACAAAAACCATTTGTATACCCCATCCCAATGCATTAGCAATAGAAATAATATATGAGCAATATATTGTGACAATGTCATTTTCTGTATTTTATCGCCATAAAGCCTATATTTTGAGGATATTAATTTTAAGGATGGGATGGGATAGGGTATTCAACGATCCGCACAGCGGATTGTAGCCTCTCATATGTTTTTATTAAGCATTTTGTTGTTTCGCATTCCACGTTTTGAAATTTACGTTTTGTTTTTTTAAATAATATGTAAAATAATAATTACAAATTTCCAGTGCCGATGACAGAGAATGGTCAAATGATCAAAACAACAAAACGGCGCAACGACCTATCAGCGAAATAATAAAATGTCGTAACGGTGTTTTACGAAGTAACTGAATGCGAAACATTATTTGTCGAAAATAACACTTAGTCAAATATCAAACAATTTAATAAAAAATGCAAAACAACATATCGCATAATGAATTTTGCGAAATGATTAAAAAGGTTTTTGAAAAAACCGAAACATATAACCGATAAATGTTAATTGCGAATTAAAAAAAAAATAAATAAAAAACAAAACGTAAATTACCAACTAAGGATTGCGAATTAAAAAAAATATTTAACGACTATGGCGAAATAAATAAATGCCAAATGAATTTTGCCAAACAATAAATGGTGACACCTTTTTGACAAAATTGAGATGGGATGGTTACACATAAGTGATAATTTTGAGCAAAACTATTTTAAGCCGACTCCACAAGGAGCAAGTAACTTGTGATTTTTTAAGAGTTAAGTTTTCGGGTTGGCAGCACTGGTCCAAACGTCATCTGTCAAAGTGAAAAGTTTGCAAATTATTGAAATTTATTATAAAAATTCGTGCTCTGTGAAAAATATTCAAATCCGCTGTTTGATTGGAAAATTGTGTTCAGCGATGAGGTTCATTTCTGGCTCAACGGATACGTAAATAAGCAAGCCGTCGCTTCTCTAGTGATGAACAGCCGCATGCCAAACAAGAATTACCGATGCATCCCGAAAAAACGACAGTTTGGTGTGGTTTATGGGCTGGTGGCATCATCTGTCCATTTTTCTTCAAAGACGACCGTGGAAGAAACGTTACCCTCAACGGGCGAACGATATCGAGATATGATACGCGACTTTTTTTTGCCCCAGTTGGCTGAGTTGAACTTGGTTGACATGTGGTTCCATCATGACGGTGCCACATGCCACACAGTTCGTGAAACAATGAAAATGTTGAAGGATGAATTTGGTGAGCAGCTTATATCTCGAAATGGCCCTGTGAGTTAGCCGCCAAGATCATGTCATTTAAAGCCTCTTGATTATTTCTTGTGGGACTATGTAAAGTCGTTAGTCTATGTGGACAACCCGAACACGATTGAAACCTTACAGGATAACGTGGAATACAGGCCGAAATGCTCGAAAAAGTGACGCAAAATTGGAACTTGGATAACCAACTCCCATTAAAGAAGTTTATTGGATATGGGTTCAATCCTAGTCTAGGGTCAATTTCTTAAGGCTTGCGAGGATCACTACAGAATCGTCATAACAACACAACATTTGGCCATTTTCTTAGTCCTTGGTCCTGTCGCCTACTTGCACTCTTCAAACTCACTTCTATCGATTATTATAGTTCATATCAATACATTTGCATGATTTATATTTCAGTGTTATTGTTGCACTCAATACATGTTTTTTTAATAAATTGGAAAACATTTTCTATGCGGAATGGCATTGTAATGCATTTTTTCAATACACCCGCGATACATTCGAATTGATCAAATGATGAATGGTGCACATTCATTTTTCGAATTCCTTCACTGAAAACAAAGAAATTATTAATATCTTTTCATGTAAAGAAACACGTTCATATCTCTCACCCTTTCTATTTTGTATTAAAGAGAGGGGGTGGCGATATAGGGGCGTACAAAAAACACGACTCGCAAGTAAATTGAGAATTCCTTATATGAAGCAAAAAGTGTATGCACCCGTTGGTTGTACTGATGTGTGTACGTTACACACCCCAATTATTAGTGCACCTTAATGCACCTATACACTGATTCAACATTTATTGTTCATCTTGTGCTGGTACTCTCTGGCTCTGTATCTAGGTTTCTTGTCTTATTTAGTTTTTCTTCAACGGGATTTTTTCCCTTCCGCTTTTGAGGTTTGAATGGATACACCAGATTCTTAGTGAACAGTAGAAGGGATGTTGCGACGGTGGCAAGGTGTGTTTTCTTCCTTTTGGGTGAAATTAAAATGTGAAACTCAAAGAGCTAAGCATTTTTAATATGTCCTTTGCAATGTTTGAATAAGTATAGCGTATGGATGTGTGTATTTTAATAACACCCCAGTGATAATGACTGTGTAATATAACGTGTGTTGACGAGTGTTGAAGACTTTGAAGAAAAGAAACAGCAGAAAAAAAAAATAATCAGAAAAGGCAACTATGTCAAACGTAGCCAAAACAGTGGAAATATCCTGATGATTATTTTAATGTTTTCATTTTTCAGTTTTTTCAGTTGTAGAGAAACAATTCTATAGCCTGACTTCAGTGAGCATCTTTAAAGTCATATTTATGGTGGGGTGCATCTTAATGAAGAATGATTTAGGTATCTAGAAACAAACAACTTAATTTTAAAATTGGTTTGCTTTTTATCATGTACAAATTAAATTGTTGCAACAACAGGTTCGTTAGAACCCAGGGCTAAGTTTATTTCTCACAACCATGCATGTGTTCGTGTGTATTTCTAATACGATGGTGGGACTTTCAGTTTTATGCCGAATCCCTGTGATCTATGAGATAACTGCGATTATTATATTTCGATTTTTTTAATGAATTTTCTAGGGGAAGATGAACTTATAACACTCCAGGGCTCTCTGACATGATGCCTTCAAATGTTGATTGACTCTGCACTTGAGTTGTTGTAGATTGTTAGATTGTATATTGGGGAAAATACGTCGTCTGAAAGTTTGTTCCATTGTTCGCTTGTTCTGTAACAAAAAGAATGTTGGTATTGCGTTTTTCGTATCGTTGTTAGATAGACAGTTTGTCTGCGAGCTGAAAATTTCCTACAAATCTTCGCTGTGCCAAATGTAGCATGTAAGGGTCCAGCTTTGATTTGATGGACTTTATCCAAAGGGCGGACTGCACGCCTTTGGATAGAGTCCAGTATATAACCTTTTGTAGGTCTTTGTTTACAGACCCGAGTTGTTCGCATTTCTGCTGAAGAGCAGGAATAGCTATAATAGGTGTGAATTTAGCGTTTTACGTTATTAGCGTACTATCATTTGCAAAACTAGTAATTCGATTATTATCTGTATTCAAAAGAACATTAAAGTGGAGCAGAAATAGAGTGATTAAGACAATAGATCCTTGAGGAACCCCAGCCTTTATAGAGCATCTAACCGGTCCGCCATCTAACGTTTTTTTCAACTAGTGCTTATTTCGTGAATGGTAACACTTAGCTCATGTCTGATTTGACAGATAATTAGTTTTATCCTTCCGCTGAACGAATATGGTTGGGTATCTTGAACAACGCTGGGAAATATTGCGACATTACTTTGAAAATTATGGTAATGTTGCAGAAGGTTGCGAAAATTGCGTACGGATTTTGGAAGAAGAGAAGCACCGTCAGCTCCGTATGTTCGTTATCTTGTGAAAAAAGTGAAAGAAACTGGCATCCTCATCGAAAAACCAAAGCGTGAAAGCCAAAAACAGTGCGTACACCCGAGAATATTGTGTGCATGAAGCGCCATCAACATCAATTCACCGTCATTCTCAACAATTGAAGATTTCGGAGACATCATTGAGACGAATTTTGCATAAAGACATTGGTATGACGCCATACAAAGTCCAATTGGTTCAGGAGTTGAAGCCAACTGACCATCCAATGCGTTTTCGCTTCGCTAAGTGGGCCTGCGATCGACTTAGAGAAGATGCCGATTTTTCCAAAAAAAATCATCTTTTCAGATGAAGCTCATTTTTATCTTGGCGGGTATGTAAACAAGCAAAATTGTCGCATTTGGGGCACAGAAAACCCGCACGCATACATTGAAAAGCCGATACACCCAAAACGAGTCACTGTTTGGTGCGGATTTTGGTCCAAAGGCATAATTGGGCCATTTTTCTTCGAAAATGAGCAAGGAGTGGCCGTTACAGTCAATGGCGATCGAGGAGGATATTGGCAACATTTGGTTTCAACAGGACGGCGCTTTTGAAGATCGCATTATCAGCCGCAGAGCTGATGTCGTTTGGCCACCTCGGAGCTGCGATTGGACACCGTTGGACTATTATTTGTGGGGTGCCGTAAAATATAAGTGTTACGTCGACAAGCTAGAGATAATCGACGCTTTAACGGACAATATTCGTGAAGCCATTGGTGAAATACAGCTGCACACAATCGATAATGTGCTTAAAAATAGGACCGATCATGTAGGCTACTACATGGCCAGCCGAGGCAGCCATTTGAATGAAATTATTTTCCATTATTAACCGGAAGGATTGTACTTTCAAATAAAAAAAGAAATTTGGGAAATATTCAGTAGTTTTTTTATAGCATTTTCAAAAAAAAAGTTATTTGGTGGACCCTAATAATTCCGTCAGGTCCGGGGGGATTTTTACAGTCCAATTTTTTGGTGTCGAAATTTTACTTCAACCATCCTTAAGGGTACGTGCTCTATAGTTTGTGGCACCGCTTGTTCCGAGTTGAATGTTGAAAGGCAGACTCATTCTAGCGTCTAAGTCTGCCTTTTCTTTTTGTCTAAAAGTAATACTACCTACTTTTTCTATCGACCAAAATGTCTGTGAAGGCATTCTCTGTGGCTTCTATTGTTTAATTGGCTATGTTTTATATTTTCTCTTCAGTTGGATCTGTCCACCATTGTCTAAACGCTTTCGATGCTACAATTTGCTCGCATTGCTTATTGAGCCATGGTTTGTTGGATCTTGTTTTTCTTATAGAATGAGGAACTAATAGTTCCATACCCAGAAGATTGATCTCAGTTACTGCCTCTCCGCAATTATTGACATAAATTTGTCTGAAACAAAGGACTTCACAAGAAATAGAACCGTACATATCAAGCAGATTCTCCCGGTATCCCGGTTCCATAAAACTTTTTGATGATCTTGTATCCCTGTAATTAATGGAGCAGAGATTGAGATCTTGTAATTATCCAACTCATTTTTAAAGTTGTTGTCGATATCAGGAATATGTGTTGGTTCCTCGACAAGTTGGGTCAAGCTGCTGGTAATGGCAAGCATTTCAGCCTACTTTTCTACGTCATCCTTTCTGTTTGAATATTTTAGCCAATTGGAGTTCGGCTGTTGGATGATGAGTTCTTCAACCTTTTCGGCCAAGCTTAAATGTTAAATGTTGAAATAGTATCGCAGGTTGATCATCATTTGGGGAGCAATCATTTAAGCAATTTTGAGGTTCCCTGGGAGGCAAGTTTGACCATGTTAATGTACTACGTTCATGTGACCAAAGCGAGCAAGTTTATAGATATCCTTGGAGCGATGTTGGTAACCAATAACCTATAAAAAGTGATCGAATAGCTATCATCCGAGGTGGTCACTCCAACATACCATATTCTATGATAATACGATTACCAAAATTTATTTTCAATACATCAATTGTTTAGCAAGCTTGATGTCATTTCGCACCACCTTTTTAGAACCACATATCACTGATGTCAAGTAAATCCAATTCTGGCAAAAAACCAACTTCCAATTGGCGCTATAGCGAGAAAGTATAGCCCCATCAAACCTCCGACATAATATCCTCACCAAATGCTTAGTTTGTGTGTATGCAAGGAGTCTTATGAAGTACATGCGGGTTTTTTGCTGACCAATAACACATATTTTGCTTATTGAAATAGCCAATAACATAAAAATGTTCTCCATCCTTCAAGTTGATTTTCGATGAAGATCGAACGCATCCCTAAATTATTTTTTTTAATTTCTCCAAATATAAACCAAAAACGGTTAAAACAAAACATCCCCAAAATATGGACGTGGCTAAAACTTTATATGGATGAAATATAAAAAAAAAAATATATAGTGATCATATTTTTTTCGAAAACAACCCTTAGCAGTGGGAGCAATCGAAAAATATTTACCCTTGTTCCTTGTAGGCATTTACAAATCGGACAAGACGTCACAATAGACAGTTTTAACATCCGGCAGTAAACGACTTTGTATACCTTGGCTTCAATATTAATTTTGACGACGCCGCCATTTTGCCAACTTACATATATCATAGCACCACAATTATAATTTGGAGCTAAATATTTTGATAAAATCCTCCTTCCTTAACTATTTACCACTACACTTGTCTAACGACAACTGCCCAACAACAATATTTTCAACAGCGGCCGCACACAAACCTTAAGTTATGTAAAATGCTCAATTCGACGATGTCAATTTGCAAATTAGCAAATGATTGATTGAATTTGATTATTGTTTACTTCATCCTAGTTTATTTTATATATTTGTACACCGTTCATGAATATTTCACAAGGGCTTCTCCGACTGCCAATATTCCAGAGAATATCGTTCAGAGGCAGACAAGTAGACAGGCAGACGCTGCATTGCAAGCCGATTCAATTGAGACGAGCCAGAGCACAATGTGTCTGTAAGTTGTCATTTCGTTGATGCTGTTAAATGCATGTTAATTATATTAAACTCGCATATACATCGACATATGTACAAGTTTGTGTGTTGTGTACCTACATATGTATATTTCTGCTGTTCATTTATTTGAATAAGATTTGGATGACGCCAACAGTTTGAGTGATGTATATATGTATCTACACAACTTCATTATGCATTCGCATTATACACACATACGTAGTATAAATAAATTTAGGTTTAGATAGCATAAAACATATACCTATGACACAACGTCAGAAGCGCGCCGCACAATCAAGCTGAATAAATCATCGAAAACGGAAAGTACATACATTACACATACGGAATGCCCGTCGTGCAGCAATCGGACATCGTGGCAACTACGACGACGGCCACTGCAACGAATAATGCTGCCGTGTCTTCTTGTTTATCATACCGTTGCCTACTTACTTAATCATACTATAATATGGCGAAGCATCTGTCTACCAGCAGAACATATAGATACTAAGCGTTGTTCCATCACCGAGTAGTCGTGGACAACCTGCATCCGATTTGTGCGCTAATTTATAAACATCAATCGGACGTAGCGCGCACCTTACGCCCCCAACTCCCATCGCTGCATCGGCACTGCCAAAACTGCGATATATAAAATTGTTTTTGTACTTCCTTAACATAAATATAAATTTATATATAGAAAACCACTCAAATGTCATCTATGCGACGACCGATACCAGAAAAAAACTTTGCAACCCCTAAGATTTCTGCCCAATTAACCACAATTTGCAGCCACCTCCCTTTTTGGAAGAAGAAGTACGCGTCCGTTTGTACAGCCCAACTTAAATGTGAACCGCAAATTTTTCGATTAATCGTCTACGCAGGGCAGGTCCTTGTAAATTTTATTTGTAATCTCGAGGCAAAACTTAAACTCATAGAATTGCGTAGCATCATCTTCAAAAACCAACAACGAAGCGTACACACAGCATGCAACCTTTTTGATGGGTTTTCGACTATTACTGTGCGGTATCTTGAGGGTCCTTAGTCGGTTATGGTGCGATGAATGCAACCCCTTATAGTCGGGTTTTTCGCCATTTACCGCGGATAATTTGATTTGCCTCTCGACAGGATTCTAAATATTATGGCTTGCTCTTGCGCGCAGAAAAAAAAGTAAATCACCGTGAGTGAGACTAAATCAATAAAAGTAGGTGGATTAAGCTATCACGGTATGCCGTCATTTTGTATATGATATAAACAAGTGATAGAATACCGCATTTGTATATAGGTAAATGTGTGATATTAAGATTGGCAACTTTAAAAGGGTTGCTCCACAAGAGTCTACTCTTAACCTGTAACGCTACCATAGGGTATTGTGTTGGTTAGAATGATGATAGAAATAATTTAAAAAATTGAAACAGGACATTACAAAAAGGATTAAAAGCTTTCACAGACAGTTTGTATTTGTAGATTATTGTTTTATTTTATTTTTCCTAAGCAACATTAACAAAATAAGGACTAAAATCTTAATTTATTTTTTCTAAATGTCAATCGACCAATTGGGCGCCGCTATTGTTGATGAGCATTTGGTTATTTTTACCCCATTCTCAGTGAAAGGTGCTTGGTCTTGTCGGATGATCGCTTTAATTTTGGTTTCATCGATCTGTTGGAACCACAGCCTAACAGCCTCTCACTTGTCTCTTCGAAGGGAGGGAATAAGCGCTTTAATGTTTGTGGATAAATAAATAATTAAATTAATTTTCGTTGCGCCAAAATCACTCACAAATTACCTCGTACAAAAATGAGACGAGTATTTCGAGATCTCAGTGATTATAGCATTTCGTCGAGTATGTACCTATACTCTGCATTTGTTTACTTCACAAATATTAAATGAAAACTGACAGTTGTCACCATTTGCAAAAGTTATTACTGTGTCAACTTCAGAACCATAAGTTTATTCACCATAAAAGCATAGCCGGAGGCAATGACAGGAACAAGTCTTAATCAAATACCTTTCCACTGGATTCCCTCTGACAACATTAGTGCTCCAATCTTTCAATCATGCAATGGCGACATGCACGCAAAGATACCCTTAGACTATCCGATCCTTTAGAGAGCCGATTTGCATACAATTTGGAGCTCATAATTGTGACAAAAAAGGAAAAGATAGATTTGCGGCCCTGTATGGCGCATAAATGTCAGATATTTCATATAACATATTTACAACTTGAAACTCTACGAACCCAACTTAAATTCTCGGTGGAACGCATTTAAAGCGCTTCACAAAAAGATTTTAAAGGACGTAATTATTTTTTACAGTGACACGGCCCACTTTCACTTGAGTTCCTGCTCCAACAACGGGTTCAGTGACGCGATGGTTAGTGTGATAAACTGCCGAGCAGAAGGTCTGGGTTCGATTCCCAACCGTAGCAACACTGAAATGATTTTCCACTGGCCCTCCCCGTGAAATCTGACCAACCATCCGAGTAGTAACAATTGTCAAGAAAAGTTGATCTTAGCTTAGCCATTTGGATTCGGCATAAAACACGAGGTCCTGCTATCGTGCAAAAAACACACAAGCACACATGAATGGTTGTGATAAAATGCTAGGCCAGGTACTAACGAGCCTGTTGCGCCAAAAATTTGTATTTCAATTTTGCAAATAAGACACATGCTACAGCAAAGCAGCTTGGACTGCATTTTCCTAAACTGGGAATGATGGTCCCAAGTTTTTGAAGAAAATAATGTTGTTGAACATGTTAAGGGATTTTTTGACCACTTGATAAAATGGACGTTTTGCTCCAACATTTATATGCATTTTAAGGTCATCGATAGCTGTTCTGAGCGAACACTTGTTCTCATTTCTCTCTACACTCGATTTTAATGCCTTCCATTATGTTGTCTAAATAATCTTCTTTGCACCTCCTTTTCTGTTACATATTTTCGATACAACAAAAAAAAAAAAATACAGCATAAATTTGCAGAATATCACTATCTACAGATAAAATATTTGAGGTTCTAAGGGACTTTGTCTACCTGCTATAAATGCTGAAAACGACACCCGTCAGAAATCAAACAAACGCTGTTTCTTTGGGCAATGAAGGTAATTTATAAGTAAAGAACTGATTCAAAGAAAATGATATATAAGACCCCTATTATCACAGTCCTGCTTTACGAATTCAAAGTATGGAACTTTTCAAAAGCGAGTGAAGAAATCCTTGTTCGTGTTGACCTAAATTTCTTTCGTAAAATTTTCGTCAGAAATCAAACAAAGAATTAATTTTGCTAAACGCTGTTTCTTCGGGCAGAGAAGTCAATTTATAAAAGAAAATCTGACTCGAAGGAGATGGTATATAGTACTTTTTATTCCAGATAATGATAAATAATAAATAATAATAATATGTAATTTGTTCCGACGGGCTATGGAGACGGAGATATAACCAAAAACTTTACGAGCTGTAAAGCGACATGTAGACCGAACGGACCAATACTTCGGCTATCTGAGTGTTCGATTCGAGACAGATGACACAGTAGAGGAAGGCGCCGCCTTAAGTGAATCGCTCAAGTAAAAACCGACCTCAACCAACATAAAGTTGAACCTCAGCATCGTTTGCCTGATAGATCTCCCCAACATCGCCTACAAGATCCTATCTGCCGTAATATGTGCCTGAAACCATTTACCAACAATCTGATCGTGTTGTTTTAGGCCAATAAAGTCCACAACTGAGCAAATCTTCACATTTCGGCAGATCCTGGAAAAAAACCAAGAAGTCCAAATCGATAGCCACCACCTATTCATCGATTTCAAAGCCGCATATGACAGCATTTATAGAGATGAACTATACAGAGCCAAGTCTAGTTTTGGCATACAGCCCAAACTCGTCCGCTGTGCAGGATGACGATGGAGAATTCTCGCTGCTCCATCAGGGTCGGAAACTACCCCACCAGTCAGGGATGCGCTGTCATGTGACTTCTTCAATTTGATTCTTGAATGGATTGTGCAAAACTCCCGAGCCAACACCAGAAGCACAGTCTTCCAAAAATCGGTGCAACTACTATAGCATAATCCGACGATACTGATATCATTGGTCGGATAGAGTCGGTACAATAGAGAATGAAGCGACAAAAAATGGGTTTAGCAGTAAATGAGGGTAAGACTAAGTATATGCTGTCAACACGAAAGGACACACAACATCGACGAATTTGACTGAACGTCACCATTGACAGATATAACTTTGAGGTAGTACGGGAGTTTGTCTACCTCGGCTCCGCTATTAACTCTGACAACAACATCTCGTCAGAAATCAAACGAAGAATTACTGTTGCCAATCGCTGTTTCTTCTGGCTAAGAAGGCAATTTAGTAGTAAAGCCCTCCCTCGAACTACTAAGGAGATCCTATAAAAGACCCTGATCATCCTAGTCCTGCTCTACGGCGCTGAATCATGGACCGTATAAAAAGCGCATGAAGAAATCTTTGGTCGATTCAAGAGGGAAATTTTTCGAAAAATCTTCGGTCCCGTTTGCGTTGACGGGCTATGGAGACAAACATTTAACCAAGAACTATACGAGCTGTACAGCGACATCCCCTTGGTCAAAAAACTCCGCATTGGACGTTTAAGATAGCTAGGACATGTAGAACGAATGGACACCAATACTCCGGCTTGTAGAGTCTTCGATTCCCAGCCAGACATCGGACGCAGTAGAGGAAGACCTCGCCTTAAGTGGCGCGTACAAGTAGAAACCGATTTAACCAACTTGGCGTGCGCAACTGGAGGCAATTGCCTAAGGCCCAGGCTAATTGGAGAAGCATTTTGGTTGAGGCCCAGGACTGTAACGCCACTTAAGTATGTATGTAACTCACCAAATTGTTGGTATAACTCACAACTCACGAGTCAACTCGAGGTTAAACCTGAAACTAGGATTATCAGTAAACTGGGTTTAAGTGACAAATTCTGTTCATAAAACCAAAGAAACTCCGAATTCAGCTTGTAAATATATTAAATTTTCTCAGCTAGCATTATATATTTTACAACCACATAGGCTAATCTTCACCAGAGTTTAGTGCTTTGTGCAAAAGCTGCCATATGCCATTTTTAGTTTCTTCTTGATGTTCCAATGTGATCCTGTTTCCCCCCATTTTCACATGCAAATTAGACTGCCACTCCTGCAGGAGCGCCATGTCAGGTGGGCATTCGTTGTCTACATTCACTCGCTAAAAGTCCAATTTAAACAATATTGTACGCTTTTACATGTAACTCAGTGTACAAATCAATTAATAACAACTCTTCGAATTGCATGCGTTGTTTGCGCCATCAACTTCAACCGCCTCCTTCCATCGCATCAAATATAAACCAATTTATATGCACAGTCCACCCCTGGAAAACAAGAAAACAGATTTAAATGTTAACCCATTAATTACTGCATTGGATTTTTGACACTTGCATCGATATCCACTTTACAGGCAATAAACAACCACATCACCGTTTGCAGCATAAAAACAATAATGCAACAAATTGCATTGCAATGCGATACATCCGATCCCAACCCAACGGCTACCCAACTGGGTATGTGGGAGCAGTGGTGTCGCCAACCCATATCCACTTTGCAAAGAACCAAAAAAAAAACAACAAATGGAAAAAAATTCAATGTGAATGAAAACATGAAAAACTCCAATTATTCAGGCAATCAGTTCGGAACCGACGGATTCCTGTTGCTGTCCTCTCCAATGATGTCGATGATGATGTTGGCACCGTGCGCGTTCGTCGCTTCGACGGGAGGCCGAGTAGTCAGGTGCCACCCTCGCCAACCAGAGTCAACGCTGATGCCCTTCAATTCAGAAATGGGAATGCAGTGATTATTGGTTGCTTATTAAGGTTTTGCCACTTTTTTTCGTTTCGCCTTTTCGTTTTCGGACAAACGTGGCACGTGGCGGCTGCAGTGCAGCTAGCAACCGATTCCATATAGGCCTCACAACAGCAGTTAAACACTGCTAAAGTGTCATCGAGTGGTTTGTTGTGCCAACCGCCTCGCATGCACGCAGTCAGTCAGTGCCTGTCTGTTGCATTGCAGCGAATGCAGCCCATAAAGGGGCTTGAGGCACACGAAAAATTGTAAAATTGCTTCAAAACAGTAAAATTCCAAACAAAACAAAACACGAGAGTGTTAACTGTTAAGTGAAAAAAAAGGTTTAACGTTTGCGGTTGTAGGCTTATCAGCGGTTGAAGGCGGGAGGTTGAGTTGATGCCTATTCATTGCATGCATCTGGTGCAACTCGCTGTTTTCCCCACCCCAACTCCTACTCGGGCAGCAGACCGATGTTTTTCATTCCAGTCGATTAATTGTTGATATGTTACACACTCCTGTGATACAGTCAATTGTGAACTCTCATGTACGAGTATAAAGTTCAGTTCATTTTTTTTTGAATCTCACCACGTGCGGATGTGATTTTGGTTGCAGTTTTGGGTGCATTTGGTTATCGGATGATGCCGAAACTTAGTTGTTTGAGGATTACGCTGGATGTTTGTTATTATTAACAACCACGTGTTTGCGCTACTTTGTTAAATCGGACGTTTTGGGGTACCAGAGAAAATAGCCGATCTTTGCTTTGTTGTAGTCAAACAACATATGGATGACACACACAATTACATGTACAGGTAACGGATCCAATTATATCTGCAGCATACTCATTCAATTGGACTTACTTACTTAAATGGCTCCCGACCTGGGACTCTGAGACAAGACACCTTGACTTTAACTGAAGGTTGGCTCTTCCTAGACTTCTAGAAGCTGACGGATTTCGTTCAATTTAATCGACTTGTTTTATCCGTTCATACCATATATCCACACATTGGTAAGACCATAAAACTCGTAGTTGTATCTTCACCTACATTCGCCTTCCTCTATAACAGGACCGAAAATTCAAAGAATGCAGTTTCGTTCGAAATGATGTTGATATCATCCTTGTATTACTCTAGCTGAAAACCTGGTGTATAAACTATTTTTAATAAATCGGATAATTTCAAATACCGAATTTCATAATCGCTTTCTAGAGCTTTCATATGCGGCCGGTAAGTAATTTTTAGGTTTTGCATTACTGTACAAATTTGGACTATAGTCGATTTGCTGTCCCAGAAGCCATACTGATACGTCCCGATAAGTGTATTGCTTTAGACACTCACATAGCCAGTTGCATAAGATCTTATAAGCGTTCAGTGTTATGCCTCTGTAGTTGCAGCAAGACATGGAATCGTCTTTTTTGTATACTTAATATACGGATTTAAAATTCCAGTCATCGGTCCTGCTTTTGTCCATTCAGACTTGGTTGATAGTTTGGTTCAAGCACCACTTCCTTATTTGTATAGTTTCAGTGGTAATACATCAGAACTGGCTGCCTCAGCTTTTTAATGCCATGTCTGAATGCACGTTATATCTTCGTTGAATGGAGGTTTTCGCTGGAACCATGTTCCTTGGTTATAGCCAGGTAAGTTTTGTAATTTAGGCAGTAAAAAGTCGTTTACATCTCTGCATAACGCTCTGAATCCCAGAAGATGAAAAAGAGCTTCAAGCGATTATATCTGCAGCATACTCATTCAATTGGACTTACTTACTTAAATGGCTCCCGACCTGGGACTCTGAGACAAGACACCTTGACTTTAACTGAAGGTTGGCTCTTCCTAGACTTCTAGAAGCTGACGGATT
Source organism: Rhingia campestris (assembly GCA_932526625.1). Taxonomy (NCBI): domain Eukaryota; kingdom Metazoa; phylum Arthropoda; class Insecta; order Diptera; family Syrphidae; genus Rhingia; species Rhingia campestris. The sequence continues at coordinate 1,472,093 of OW052184.1, forward strand.
TCGTTCAATTTAATCGACTTGTTTTATCCGTTCATACCATATATCCACACATTGGTAAGACCATAAAACTCGTAGTTGTATCTTCACCTACATTCGCCTTCCTCTATAACAGGACCGAAAATTCAAAGAATGCAGTTTCGTTCGAAATGATGTTGATATCATCCTTGTATTACTCTAGCTGAAAACCTGGTGTATAAACTATTTTTAATAAATCGGATAATTTCAAATACCGAATTTCATAATCGCTTTCTAGAGCTTTCATATGCGGCCGGTAAGTAATTTTTAGGTTTTGCATTACTGTACAAATTTGGACTATAGTCGATTTGCTGTCCCAGAAGCCATACTGATACGTCCCGATAAGTGTATTGCTTTAGACACTCACATAGCCAGTTGCATAAGATCTTATAAGCGTTCAGTGTTATGCCTCTGTAGTTGCAGCAAGACATGGAATCGTCTTTTTTGTATACTTAATATACGGATTTAAAATTCCAGTCATCGGTCCTGCTTTTGTCCATTCAGACTTGGTTGATAGTTTGGTTCAAGCACCACTTCCTTATTTGTATAGTTTCAGTGGTAATACATCAGAACTGGCTGCCTCAGCTTTTTAATGCCATGTCTGAATGCACGTTATATCTTCGTTGAATGGAGGTTTTCGCTGGAACCATGTTCCTTGGTTATAGCCAGGTAAGTTTTGTAATTTAGGCAGTAAAAAGTCGTTTACATCTCTGCATAACGCTCTGAATCCCAGAAGATGAAAAAGAGCTTCAAGCGAATATGAGATATTGGTTAATATTAAAAACGCTCAATAGCCTTGTTTACGGAGCCAAGCCACTAACTGGAATTCTGCGGCTTAAATTATAAAACCAATTGATTTTTTTAGGATGCATCTTAAGGTGTTTCTTCAAAATACGATGTAATGATGATCTATGGACATTTAAAGCACTCGCATGCTTACGAATGGAAAGATTTGCATATTCACGAATAGACTGATTTAATATAAGTCCGCCTGACTTTGTTTTTTTTATTGTTATAGCGGTCTCTTCAAACTTTCTTTTTAAACCATTTTCGAATGAGTGTGCGGTAAGCTTCCGCGAAACGCTCCATTGCGACTGAATTCCCTAGAGCTATAGGAAGTGTTGCCATATGCTTCATCAAAATTGAAACAATTTGCCTCTGATTTCAAAATGGTCTTAAATACTTTCTTCGGATTTAAAGGTTTCTTATACATAAAGTCATCATCCTAAGATATTTTTTTTTGTTAATAAATTGAGTAAATCATTCTTGGAAATGCCAAGCCATCTTGATGTAAAGGGTGTTTTTTTTCGAGGTATGAATTTCGAATTGAAATAAAACACAAGAAAATCATTTAAATGTCCATCAATTTGGCTTTATTGGAATGATAATTTTATGCCAATAATGTTTAAATATTAAATCCACAAAAAAGGAGACCCTCTGAACTACGCCAACTACAGAGGCATAAGTCTACTCAACATCGCTTACAAGATCCTATCTGCCGTAATATGTGAACGCTTGAAACCGTTTACCAACAACCTGATCAGCCCTTATTTAGGCCAGGAAAGTCCACAATCGATCAAATTTTCACACTTCGGCAGATCCTGGAAAAAACCCAAGAAGTCCAAATCGATACCCACCACCTATTTATCGATTTCAAAGCCGCATACGACAGCATTTATAGAGACGAACTATACAGAGCCATGTCTAGTTTTGGTATTCCGCCAAAACTCGTCCGTTTGTGTAGGATGACGATGGAGAATTCTCGCTGCACCATCAGGGTCGGAAACGATCTCACCAACACGTTCGATACCAAAAAAGGATTTAGGCAAGGCGATGCGCTGTCATGTGACTTCTTCAATTTGATTCTTGAGAGGATTGTGCAAAACTCCCGAGCCAAGACCAGAGGCACAATTTTCCAAAAATCAGTGCAACTACTAGCATACGCCGACGATATTGACATCATTGGCAGGACTCAACGTGATGTCATAGCCACGTTTTCTAGTATAGAGAAGGAAGCGGCAAAAATGGGTTTAGCAGTAAATGAGGGTAAGGCAAAGTATATGCTGTCAACACGAAAGGACACACAACATCGACGAATTGGACAGAACGTCACCATTGACAGATATAACTTTGCGGTAGTGCGGGACTTTGTCTACCTCGGCTCCGCTATTAACACTGACAACAACATCTCGTCAGAAATCAAACGAAGAATTACTCTTTCCAATCGCTGTTTTTTCGTGCTAAGAAGGCAATTTAGTAGTAAAGCCCTCACTCGAAATACTAAGGAGATCCTATATAAGACCCTGATCATCCCAGTCCTGCTCTACGGCGCTGAAGCATGGACCGTATCAAACGCGGATGATGAAATCCTTGGTCGATTCGAGAGAAAAATTCTTCGGAAAATCTTCGGTCCCGTTTGCGTTGACGGGCTATGGAGACGAAGATTCAACCACGAACTATACGAGCTGTACAGCGACATACCCCTAGTCAAAAAAACTCCGCATTGGACGTTTAAGATGGCTAGGACATGTAGAAAGAATGGACACCAATACTTCGGCTCGCAGAGTCTTCGATTCCCAGCAAGACGTCGGACGCAGTAGAGGAAGACCTCGCCTTAAGTGGCGCGCACAAGTAGAAACCGACCTCAACCAACTTGGAGTGCACAACTGGAGGCAGTTAGCTAAGGGCCGGTCTAATTGGAGAGGCATGTTGGTTGAGGCCCAGGTTCATCCCATCATAAATCGATTGTGACGTGCGCTGTGTGACATGAGCGCAGTCTTGTTGGAACCACATCTCATCCACATTCATGCCATCCAATTCGGGAACAAAATAGTCGGTTATCACGGCTCTATTCCGGTATCCATTAACGGCAGCTGATTCTCCAGCATCATTCCGGAAGAAGTATGGCCCATTGACTCCACCAGCTTAAAGAGTACACCAAACAGTCAGTTTTTGTGGATGTGATGGCGTTTAAATGGTCTCATGTGGATTCTCTTCACTCCAAATGCCGCAATTTTGCATGTTGACGTAGCCATTCAACAAAAAATGAGCCTCATCACTGAACAACATTTTGCAATGAAAATCAGCATCGAGATCAATTTCATTTTCGGCCCACACACTAAAATCACGACGCATTGCATGGTCTCGCGGCATCAATTCTTGCACAAGCTGGAACTTGTAAGGTCGTTATCCAAGATCTTTGCGCAAAATCTTCCATAAAGTTGATAAATTGTTTCATCGGTGCGCACTGTTCGACGTCTCTGCGTATTGTCACATAAAGTAAAAGTAGTACGAAAACGATCCATGGTTAACCGAATTAATTGCTCTGATGGACGATTTTGTCGACCATAAAATGGACGGAGCTTACGGTAAACTTCGCAAACTGAACCAATATTTTCGAAATAAATTTGCACGATTTGCAAGCGTTGTTCATTTGTCAACCTGTTCATGATGAAATGGCAAACCAAACTGAACATAAATGAAATTAGAGTTGCCCGATTTGACCACAAAATGTCAGTTTTATCTCTATTCGAAAAACCAACCTCTAAAAAAACACCCGTTACTATTTCTACGAAATAAAACACATTCATAAGTGGGTAGGTTGAGGTATACTTATCCGATAATAACGATCTTCTAAATTTTCTAAAATAATTTCTTTGCGCACACATATGGCTAGGTTTGATATTTAATCTTGATATGAGATTTACTGATATCTTCCAATGTATGTCATTTCTCTGTCTCATCAGCAGCTGTGTAAAAATCTTGCAAAGCATTTATCAACATTTTGATTTATCTCGAATCTGAAATTTTGTTACAGTTTTGAAGCATTTCCTAACAAAATTGCAGCAACACTCCTCGTTTACATTAGAAGTCATCCTTACACGAAAGACGCAATTTGAATCTAATTTTGATTTGTCCCTAAATAAAAAATGATCCATATTGCTATTTAGTTCCAATGCTTTGTTAGTAGCTCAATCAAAATTGTCTGGTATTGCGAATATCTACACCTTGTGCATATATACAAACCTCTAAATAAAACCGTCATAGAAGTAAATTACACTCGCCTATTGGTTCTTTAGCGATTAAAAAAATTGAAAAACTTTTTCCATATTTGTACATATAACTGCAGTTTTCTAACTCGTCTATTGGCGATTACACTACTTCACCAAACAAAATATCGCAATAAAACAAAACGGAAAACAATCAGCAAACGCACATTAAGTAACTTTTCCGCCTATTCGTCGATTTATGTATAAAAAAACGAAAAAAACTCATTTAATGGTTTTTCGATAACGCAAAAGTACCTACTCCTGAAAACATAATTTGCGTTCATATCGTGCAAAAAAAAAATAGCTTTTACAAAGAACAACAACTAGATATATCGTAAAACAAAACAACAACGAAAAATGCATTTATAAGTTACAAAACCAAAAAAAAAGAGAAAAAAATGTTTCCAACTGCATGCGAGTACATGAAAATGCAAAATTCAAATGCCATACGCCCCTTGCCCTTTACCGTCCTTATCGACCTCCTCCTTGAAGCCTCCATATTTAAGCGGAAATCACGAATTCAAATTTCATTATGTTCACAACTCTGCGTATACATACATATACGTATGTGGATGTGTATGGACGTAAATATTATTACTGCCACTATACCGGTAATGCTACTACATATACCTATACACATACTGCTAGTACTAGGAGTATGCCGCTGCTATTACCGCCGCAAACAACATCGAACCTCGAAATAATCATTTCACTTCTGTAATTATCATCGAATCGAAATCGAAGGATATTGGAAAGTAACGGTAAATAATTTGCATTTGAATGTTTATTAAAACAATTATTATTGATTACGAGAAATATTCGTATCCGCTATTCTATAATTCACAAGTTACCCCCATCGTCGTCGTAGTCGTCGTCGTCGTCATCATCATCGTAGCTGTTATTGATGTTGGTTGGTGCTTTTTGCTGGCGAAGGGCGCATACGAGTGCCATCGCCTCTGCTGTTGCAGCACCCATTAGTCGTTCCTAGAAAGGTGTAGGAAAGGACTATCAAACATATATTTTATTATCGTATGAGAATCTATATGTAAATGTGTGTGATGCCAAACTTTATATCGAATTTTTACGGCATTCGATTCGATTGCTCCAGTCGGGAGTATATATAGTTTTTGTGCTTGCGGGCTGTGTAGGCGGCCGATGCGCTCGGCAATGGCAGCGCTGGCCCCTGAGCCCATAGAAATGGTTCACCCAGAGTACCTACCATAGTTTGTTCGTAAGGAATCCACTCCATTAACTTTGGGTTTGAATAACCGTTAAGAGGAGGAGAGGCAGAAACCCATCTCGCTGTAGCGCGCCCATCTACTTGTTAAGTGGAACACGGAAAATATTTAACGATGTGCTTTCTCTTTAACACACATGCGGAGAGAGAAAGAGAAAGGACTTAGTAAAAGGAAATTATATGCATATCTTTCTATTTACATATATTCCAAACTTACATTTATAAATTTGTGCATTTTAGGGGCAAAAGTATGCGAATGAGCTGAAGAAGCCTGGTTCGTGTCGAGGCCATTAGGAAAGGACGATGAAATACTTGACTGATAATGATGTTGAAATAAATGTCTAAATAAATGATTTAAAAAAATTGCAGATCATTTTAGGATAGTGTCTTAAATGCAAAAAGTCAGTTGTAATTGGGACCACGATCAGTGTGTTATAAAAATAATTGGTGAAGATCATCCTTATAATATTTTTTGAACGCTTCCAGTTGTGTGATATTCATATGCTGAATGCGTTCATTGGAAAGATACTGAAAATATATCTGTCTATCATCGACATTGATTACAGTAAGAATATCCATTGGCCTTGTTCCTCGTTTTAGATTTCCCAAGTTAACCTTAACTTTGCCGATGCACCGTTCTTAATGGTGAATCGACCATGTCACGTGACTAAAAATGGTCGATTGAACAATGAGAATAGTGCATCGGCAAAGTTAACTTAGTAAAACTAAAACCAGGAACACGGTCATTATGTCCATTCGCTCTAGATGTCCAGCGTAAACGTCTAATGAGGAGTTTTTTTTCCAGCATGTCAATCAGCGACATGATTGAGTTTTCGTCTTCATAACCCAAATTGTTCGTTCAAAATGAACAAGGATTTCCCTCTTTCAATACGGTCCATGCTTCAGCGCCTTAGAGCAGGACTGGTCTTATATAGGATCTCCCTATTATTATAGTTCGAGTAAGGGCTTTGACATCACGTTGAGTCCGATCAATGATGTCAATATCGTCTGCGCATGCTTGCACTGATTTATTGATCTCTCAAGAATGATATTTAAAAAATTCACATGACAGTGAGTCGCCTTACCTAATTCTTTTTCGCCGAATGTTTCGTTGAGATCGTTGCCGACCTTGATAAGCTTCAAGAATTCTCCATCGTCATCCTGCACAGACGGACAAGTTTGGCCGGTGTGCCAGAACTAGAGATGGCTCTATATAGTTCGTCTTCGTATCCAGCTTGAAATCGATGAAAGGTGGTGAGTATCGATTAGGACTTCTTGAATGAAGTTTTTGATCAGTTGTGGACTTTCCCGGCCTAAACCACACCGATAAGGGCTGTTTCAGCCGTTCAAATATAACGGCAGATAGGATTTTGTATGCGATGTTGAGGATGAGGAGTATGCTTCTGTTGTTCGTGCACTTCAGATGGTCTTCCTTCTTCTGGATCTTGCAAATGATGCTGAGGTTCCATTCTTTCATTCCATTCAGGCATACTTTCATAGACCAAATTTTGCTTATGAGTTGGTGAATGGTACCGGCTTTATAAAGTTTTGCTGGAAGGCCGTCATTTCCGGGAACAAGTTTGTTCATTTAGATTTTATTATCATCACTTCACTTTGGTAGGGTGGTTGGTAGTTTTCACTTTCGTCACCAATATTGAATGGTTAGTTCTGCCCGACAGCGGGACATTGTTCGTCATTGATGTTAAAAATTCTGCAGAAGTGGTTCGTCCATATTCTCAGCATTGACTTTGTCTCAACTCAGATTTCATCCGATTCTTTTCGTGCCTCGTACCATTTGTTTGACGATTGATACTTTGATATAACTTAAGAACTTTCAACTATCTATATCTTGTTATTTTTTCTTCTTTCTGAAAAGCTGGTGCTCTTAACTCCTTCTTTGCATTCTTCATCAAACCAAGGGTTTCTAACTTTTAGGCGTGAAAAATCTAGCACATCATTCGCGGCTGATCCAATGGCCTGTTGACATTCCCGTCATTGTTCTTCGACATTAGATGCTGGTGGTATATTGTTAATTGATGTGCTAAGGACTTGAGGGTCCTTGCGATTGCAGTCTTTCAACATTACATTTTCACACTAATGCAAAAATATAAAAGTAAATTAATAATCTTAAATAAGTAGATCTACTACATTTCTCATATAGCGATTCTTGTCAATGGTGCGTGTGACTTTTATACAAATATATAGAAAATTTTAATTTATTTTAACCTTGAATCATTAGTATTATTATATAACATCGCAAATAAATTGTATTACGAAATATACATTATTACAAACACCGAGCCTATATTCATGATCTGGTATTTTTAAACCCTCAATCCTTGCATGCAATTATCTTCTGTATTAATTAAGATCAAAATATATACGAAGGTACGAATTTAATGAGCTTTCCAATTTTACTAATCTTCAAACACTTTATCAAAAAAAGTTTAATAATAATAATAAGAAAAAAAGTTTTCATCACGAATTGCTGCCTATTCGGTGACTACCCCCTGTTATGGTATACCATGCTTGGACTCCTACGAACACCCTTACCTAATAATAACTGGTCTTGGAATAAGATGACTAGCTCCAACGTTAAAGACGACGAATAACTTTTCCATTTATGCAAAATAATTATACACTTCTTTTGGTATTGTCGCCGCTCTATACGCGACGCGGCTTTCATCCCTTGACTCGACCTCTACAACAACCCCACTCCCTTACTCATTATTTGAACTCAACTGACTCACTGACTATATCTATGTTTCTTCATATTTAATTTTCGTTGGGGTTGTTTCTTCGTTTCTTTTTTTCGTCTCTTTTGTCTTTTTTGTCTTTTCCAGCAAAGAAAAGAAAGCGAATTAATTTTTACTCAAGCTCTATTCCAATTTTCTGTGTGTAGTATCTATACATGCGGAGCAAATATATAAATTATAAAATAAAGAAAGAAAGGCCAAGGAACACAAGTGTAGAACAGGGGTAGCAAGTTTGCAGGGAATTTAATTTAAAATGTGCATACATAAAAATTATAATAAAAAAAGAAAAAAACAATTAAACAGAGACAGAAATAAAAAAATTCTAGATAGGTAGGTTAGACTATGCGATTTCTTGTTTCTCATGGTTCATTTACCACAAGATGGTTGCGAAAAGGGCGCCACAATATGAATTAATGGGCGGAATTAAAGTTAAATTTAAATAGCTTTTCCATTTTAGTAATGAGAACATCGAATCCGAGTGGAATACAATTTATGAAATATGATTTACGTAGTATTTAACCGACCTTAGTCGATAGAATAAATGTTTCTTTAAATATTTGATTTAATTTTTACAAATTAAACATGGTAACCATTTTAAGTGAGTAGGTATTTCTGAAAAATACTGGCGAGTGTGAGAGTTCCTCCCATTTGGTCATGAAGATCCAAGTTAGATAAGAACAAGAAATCTTATGCTTTGACGTTTCCACACAAATGAAAATTTAAAACACTCACCAGAATGGTGCTGTCGTACAACTAGAGGAGATCGTTAGTTATTACAAATCAGACATTACTTCCCTCCAGGAAATACATTAGGATGCATCTGGTTACAGGAGGATGAGGAACTATGATATTGACTAAGGTCCCTTTTAAATGGATCAGACTCAGCGGGTATATTTATATGAATTTACTCTTGCCATTTAGACAACAAGGAATATTCTCTAACCTGCACCTATTGTGAGGGATTTAGATGTTCTGATCTCCTGCAATCATTCATTAACAACAACTGTTAGGTCAAATTCAATGGAATGTCATGTGGAGACTTATTGATTGAGAAATGTTTTCTACTCAGATAGTAGATTAGTTCTAGCATTTACATCCTACAAGTGTTTGTGACCTTTTGTATGTGAGTATTCAGTTTGTGCTGCAATCTATGTGCCATCAATAAGGTGAATCCCATATTTTCGGGTAAGGATACGTTATGGTGACCTTATTATGCGGTTAGTGCGTTCGCTTGTTCGTTATGTCTTGAATGAACGAATATGAAAATAACGCTCCACGAAAACAACATCGATAATCCCAGCCTGCGGAAGTCGTAATCTTATATACTTTCATTTATGACTGGTAAACAATTCATTTGGACATTATTCTGTTTGAATAGAGCCCTGAACTTTCAACAGAAGACTCCGGTTTAGAACAGCCATACACCAGCCCAAACGATCACAATATACATGAGTATAGGTCTGATAAAGACTACGAAAATTCAAATGAACTATACGTCTATCAGGGTCAAACCTTCTGTTTTTTTTATATATATTTTACCATAAAAAAGCGTATAAAAGTGTATAAAATTGTATAAAAGTGTATAAAACAAACAGATATCAGGATTCAGGAATCCAAGAAACTGGGTACCTAACCAAATCCTAAAGTACCGTATTTTTACTGGAAAAAAAACTTCAATTTGTTGATTCGTTTTCACTTATGTTTGCTTCAGTTGTTTCATTTTACTCTTTGCACATTCTGTAGTTATCATTATCAGTACAGAAAAACAGGTACGCAGTACGGGAAATTGTCTTGTGTTCACGGAAAATGTTATATTTCAGGAATAAAATAAATATATTTATATAGAACTCAATAAGGTAATAAGAACAATCCACAGCGATTTAGACCCAATATGAAAACTCATTAACAAAGCACAAGCCAGCGTATTTTCAACAGTAGATGAAGTGGAGGAATGGAAAACAATCTTAACCAACGCCTGGAGAATGGACATTCGACATGAATAAAGTCACAAATAAATTTTGAAACGGACAGTAAAAAATAATTTTTCAATGCATTCAAGAACGGAAAATTATTTGCAATCCAAATTTAGAGGTCATGGATTCAATATTTGCTTACGACAACAAAGCAGGATTTTTTCCTGACTTTGCGAAAAGCTCGACGACGACGGTGACTACAATGTATCCACATACATTTCGTTAAAACGCACCACATGGAACTTGCAAAATACGATCAAAAACTATTTAGCATACCAGCTTCTTCGGCACAATTGGGATGGGTGTTTTTCAATTGGTCAGTGATCCATATTGATTTAAGATTTTCAGGATCTTTATGAATTTTTTGATTATTATACATTTTTTCAGTTTTATACCTATTCCTTGCTTTTATACACTTTTATACACCAGAAATATACATACACACTACTATACACACTTTTATACACGTAAAAAAGTGTGTCCAATACGCCGACTATTATACGTCAACAACCCTGACGCCTATTTGTACCTAATATGTTGTGCTTTTCAAGCATATAGGACTCTAGAGGGCTCTGAGACGTCCTCTACTTTTTGCGGAAAGTGGACTATAATGCTTATTTTTATAGTCAACAATAAGGCCCGGTTTTTCAGTGCTGACTCTGCGGATTAAATTAATTCCTGTTAACTCAGGAAGCAGTTTTTGAGTGCAGGATTAAATTTGACTCCGTGTGTGGTGATTTGATTTGGTAGCACTCATGTTTTAACGATTTTGCTGTCAAAAAGTTATTGAAATGTATAGAACCTGCAACAGCTCAGTTACCAGCAGTTTGGTTTCATTTTCCCCGAACAAATGAAAATGCTTTTGTCGCGATCTTACAAGTTTTTTTGCTTCTTAAAACAGTCAAATTCAATATTTAAAACAGTTTCTAGCCATTGAGATCTGAATCTGAATATATTGTACACTTATTTAGTTTCTAATAAAACGCACCAAACTTGCTGAATTAACTCGAAGTTAACTCTTTATTTAAATTGACTGAAAAACTACTTTCTCGGGTTTACTCTAGTTTAATCCCAAAACTAGGATGATCTCACACTGACAAACTGGGCCTAAGAGTTTATAGTTGTTCTTTCCAACCCTAGCCAATATTTGATACCCTTCTGTTCAAGATTTCCTTTCTCAGAATTGCTGTAGTTAGAGAGTATTCAAATATTTTGGGAGCTCTTTGTCTAGGTCCGCTCATAAGTTAGGTGTTTGTTTTTTGCTTTGTTTTCAAGGTTTTCACTTGCACATGACAACAGCTCACTTCGACTAACGAACCCATCCAAGATCTCTGGAAAATTCTTAAGTGATGCAGACGAGGGAAGAGCCGGATATTTTGTTTAATTTGCTTGCTGAGACTACCTATCGACCACCTTTCCTCATCCTTTCTACCATTACGGTACAAAAAACTATTTTTGACGTTTCACTAAAGGAATTCATTATTATTACGTTCGGATCTGTTGAAAAATATTGGGATCGTGAGGGCCCGTCAATATCACCAATTTTTGACATTATTCGGCCCGGCGAATATTCTCATCGTAGCACGAGTTGTACGTAATGCGGCACTTGGGACCACATATTCTGTAGGCTTTATTGATCCGATTCGGGCATAAGAACGTTTTCCAACATGTCCTGGTAGCGATCACCAGTAACTGTTACAGCATTGCCTATGACATCCTCATATGGACCAATGATGCGAGGGTGTAGTGGGCTTCTGTGTATCATTTCGGGGTTTCCAGTACCCTAATAGCGTCTTTTCTGTTTATTAACAAAGCCATACAAGTAGATATCTGTTTTATCGCTCATAATGTTTTTTTTTTTTGTCAAAAATGGCTCGCCGACGTTGATGGTCATTTCCCTGCACTGGTATAAATGCAAATCTTTTTTCAGAATTTTTAACAAACATGACGGGGACAAATCCAATTCTTGTGCACGGCGTCGATGAGAGGTACCCGGACATTAAGCATTAAGCTGTCCGGGTACCTGCATCAATCTTTTCCTATCCCATTTTTGTTTGTAACATAGAGACATTATTTCAATAGTTATACCTTAAAGTATATGGATCGACTCAGGATCGCATGTTGAGTTGATGTAGCCTGCCCGTCCGTTCGTCTGCATGTCATCGATTTTTGGGCCTTAAATATTGAGCTAAAGTAGTGAAATTTGGTATACAGACTCTTTATAGGACAAAGCAGAACAGTTTTTGGGGCTTTCTCAGTAAAAACAACCTTTTCGGTAAAATTTTAAAATTCGAAAAAACGGTTGACGCAAGATTATTGGTTATTGGTTATAAAATAAATATTTCGTCTACAGATCATTTTATCCCACGAACACTTTTAATGGGCATAGCATATGGAATAGAAAAACGTGCTTTTTGTCGAACTATACAAGATTTAGAAAAATTGTCTGAACATAATGTGGTAACAATGTTATTTTCTATATTTCATCCCCATTCAGTTTTTAACCCGTCCCACTTTCGGGTACATACATTTTTAGGATGGGATGGGATAGGGTATTAAACAATTCGCACAGCGGATTGTAGCCTTCTTATATGTTGTACTTTTTCTCCCAGTGTATTCATGTTCAAATTTAAAAATTATACGCTGAGGAATTCAACCTGTCCACAAATGCTTAAAAACAAAAAAGTCAAGTCATTTTTTTGCGTAGGTATTTACAATTAAACAATTATTTAAATAACATTTTTTAATAATTTCAACACGTTGTTGCTGAGTTAGATGCACCATAATAAATTGTTATCGACCATCTTCGGCTATCAAATGCCAAATGACAAATTTCGTTCACGCAAAAATGGCAACACACACCCTGTACATCTTGTACTAAGTTTAGCAAATCCATCCGTCCATCGTCGGACGGATGTCTTTCAAAATTGAAGGATAAATGTTTTACATTATCAGTATAAGTTTCAAATTACATAATAAAAATGAAAAGATCTATATAGATACCTTGACTTGAGTTATTAAAAGTTTTTATGATATTTTAATCACCGTTACAGTTGAGCGCACTCTCCCAGTATAACGCAGGCATTTTTTAAATCCTTCAATCTATCATCTGTGTACAATGTACATGCTGTTAAATGCAGAGTGTCTTCGCATATCCCTCTACAGCATCTTTCCATGACAAACGAAAAGTCTATATTCAGGTGAATATATGGAAAATAATAAACACGTCGTCTCACTTAGACCATGTCATCATCCATAAAAGCATTTCTCATTCAGTAACAATCAATTCTAAGAATTACAAACGCCTTCATTTACATATGTACTTTTTTATTCCACTTGAAAAATAACTGAGGGTAAAATCATTACACCTACATCAAGAGTTTTTTTTTTCCTTTCCTCACTATAGGGAAATTATTACAATTTTTTTTCGTATTCACAATTCCACTTGACACAAACGTTTCACCTATATATTCAACATGCATCTTGCGAAAAAGTTGCAAATTAAACAAAAAATGAATATTGTAGTATCTTGAGGGTTTTTTTTATTTTTTTTTCTGCCCTGTGTCTATACAGGAAGTAGTTCGAAAACGATAAACATCAAAGAAACCCCTCGAACTGAAAACGTGTACTTAATTTAATAGTTACTGTCAATTGGAAATTGTGCTATTTTCGAAATGAAGGAATGCTTGACCCCATAAATGCATAATAATTTGTCGATGAGCTATATACGCCCGAAGGAATTGCACATAATAAAGCAATTTTTTGAAATGAAACCGTCAATTTTGTGTTCTTGCCCAAGACTATCGTTTTCATTTTATTGCTTTTGCCAAATTATCTCCATACAACATTGGTCGTTAGAATGAAATATATTTATGCATAAATAACTTTTCGTGCAAATGGTTAAATAAGCGCTATTTATTGTATTTACAGGCCAAACTACTGGAGAACTCGCATACGTGGATGGGAGCCTCTACGTCGTCCATTGCAGGTATGTAATTAAGGTTGTTTTTTTGTTTTTGTGTTATGGAAATTTTTTTTGGAGGATGTCTAAATTGTTTTATTTTGTTTTAAATATTTGCGAATTACTTTTAATAAAGAATTGTAATTAGATTTAAATAGATGCTTATAGGTTTTAGTGTAGCTCAATAAACGATGTATCATTAAAAGTCCAGTGGTTACTTAGTTGCTTAAATAAGTGCGGTATTAGCACTTTGAAGTCATCTTACTTCTGTATCTATAAGACCCAGTTTAGAAAGAGAATGGATATTATATGATGGCCCTAGCAGATGTTGATTCCATGTGAGTTCCTCCCAGTTATCTGAATGTCAAAACAAAGCAATAGGCAGTTAAACGGAAGGGAGTGGCAGTGGCTGCACGCGATGTGCGTGCACACTTAGACCATAAAGGTCAGTTGTTGGATCTGTTGACTTTCCTATATTCGTTCGCCTAATTGAGCATAGAAGGAGCATAGAAGGTGAATAATACTTTCCTCCTCTTATTCATCCAAGCAGTTTTTACAGAAATCATTGGTGAAGAGGCCTAGTCTTTTTTCGTGTAGGCTTATAGGACAGTGTCCTATAAGGACACCGATTATGGTGCTGATGTTTAATCTGTTCAGCATTGTCAAGCAGATGGATCGCTTCTGGTTAAAGTATGGCCAGATCGCATCTTGTTTGATATGTAATTTACATGTGGCGAGGGGCATACCTATCTGGCACGAGATATCTTCCGGAGATTTGACTGCCGCTAAAGATGTTAATATATACTTCGTGGATATTACATTTCTTTTCCGCCAAGACAAGGCTTCTTTGATTGCCAATGGGGGGAGGGGAGAAACTATGACTGCTATAAGTCAATGCTATAGAAATTTGTTTAAGCATAAGAAAAAAACTCATCGTGAAACTCTAAGGTCCAATACACATGGAGCATGTGACTCAAAGTTTGCTTTGAGTCATCAAATGGGACGACGCTCACGAAGGACTGTTGCCGTTTTAATGACTTTGTCGCTATATTTAGTGGAATTTTCAAAAGTTTAGGGACAAACATTTATTTTTTTTGCTCGAACTGTAATGTCACTTCCACATTCAAATGCCGAAGTGACACCCATTTTTAGTATGATGAACAGAGTTAAAAACAAGTTGAGAAATAAAATCTTTAAAATCATTTATTGTTCAAAATAACCATTTCATTAAAATTGAATTATTTTTCATTTGTAGTGAAATTTTTTTTCCAGTGATTTTTTTTAAATTAACATATCTAGTTAGTGTTAGAGTTAGAGTTAGTGACTTTTTTCTTAAAGCTTACGGCAACACTTGACGACGCTACTGGTTGAAAATTCGTTTGCGATTCACAAAAACAGTTTGTAACCAGTCGTCTGTTGATTTGTAGTCGGGTTGCCTATTGATTTCAGTTTCTAATTTGTCGAAGACGAGCGAACAACAGACCAACCTTTTGCTGGTGGGGGAGATTAAAAAACATCCTATTTTGTACCATTATCACCTTTCCGGCTATTCGAAGATAATGTCGGAAATAATAGACTCAAATGCCCTGAAATCAAGACCAACCTTTTGCTGGTGGGGGAGATTAAAAAACATCCTATTTTGTACCATTATCACCTTTCCGGCTATTCGAAGATAATGTCGGAAATATCGTTAAATTGACAGGCTTTTCTTGACTTGAACATTCATCTTGACGTTTAAACAATAAATTATTAACAAATTTTGGCGTGAACAATTATAACAAATTCTATTTAAATTTTTTTTTACTTGTAATAAGATTTTGAAAATTACAAAATTTTGTGAATATGTACTGTGACATGTAATTTCACTGCCAGGGCATAGGAGAAGAAGAAAAATAGTCCTGAAAATTGTTTTCAAAGTATGGGTGTACCCAAAACCTTCTAATTTTTTTTCTCCTCCTAAGATAGTAATACAAGATGATGGTTTCATCATCGCTCAAGTCTTCCGAAGAAATTTCAAATTCGCTATCCATGATGACACGGATAACTAAACGAACTTGAGATTTTGGTTGGACAAAATGTGCCAACCCTTATTTATATTTTTTGATTAAGTTTTTTTTTAAATAAACATTTTAAATCGTTTATTTTTACTGAAATCAAACACAATTTGCATGACAGGCGAAAGTAAAATCACACATATTTGAGTCATAAAGCGAAAATGTGTGTCTTGTTGGAAGACTGTAACCCCTCGGAATATAACTCCACCGAGAATGACAATTAAACCAAGGATCTCGTCAAGGTCCGTTTAGTTCTAATATGACACCTCAAGGGTAGCAATTCATTTGACGACGTTTTACGGAGTTTTACGGAGTTTCACTATTTATTTGAAAACAAATCTTCAATACGATCTGACATAGTCACAAAATAACTTATGGTAAAGACAGGTCTAAGAAGTTCTAGATGATAAATTATATCGCAAACAGCAAAGCTCTATAGAAATCATCAAAAACACAATAAATGTCCCCGTTAATTGTTCTACTGGATGAGCTTATTCTAGAAGTTAATACGACAATAAGACTCAAATGCCCTGAAATCAAGATCATAAACCATTCTGAAACGATGATATTGATAATAATCGGAATCGATTAAAATACTTATAAATACCTATAGTTTATTGAAATACCTTGCACCTTAATCCTACCAATGAATACCTACTTACTTATTTAAGCGTCAATAATGTCCGGAGTGAACATGTACCTAAACTAACAAGTCTCTCCAATTAGCTCGTCTTTAGCTATCTGCCTCCCGTTGCGTATTTCAATTTCGAACACCAAAAGAAGGCTGGAGACTTGGTGTCCATTGACCATGTCATACGTCTACTACGTAGTTTTTGAATAGGTAAAGTACGTGATTGAGTCTTCGTCTCCATAGTCCATCATAGCAAGCAAGCAAGATTTTCTATTAAGCCAGCCCATTCCATCGTCTTTGCTGGAGGCAGTAGAAAAACCCAATTTTTAGCGCAACAGGCTCCTAGGGACGTTTGGGTCGAGTCCAAAGGCTGAGTTGAAATAAGCTTTTCTTGACAGTTTCACTATTCGGATGGTTTTTAGGATTATTGGGAGAGGAAGGTCATTGAAAAAAACATTTAGGTGTATCTACGACTGGGAATCGAACCCAGACCTTCTGCGCGCCTGTTCATCGCAATAATCATAGCTTGATGATTTTGGACTAAAGAACAAACAGAAGAGATTCAAGAACTATTATCACATCTAGACAAAATAACGGTTTGTAGTTTCTTATGGGCTAGTTGAATCATTGTTTTTATTTCATACAAAAATGTAAAAGACTATGGTATTGAAGGGCGTAGTCACGACGACATTTGATTCCAACAAGATAACTTATATAACGAAAAGATAACTTTTATAACATTTTAGGAAATCCCAGGATAATTTTGTCTCCTTTTTGTCTTCGAATATTTGCTAATTAAATTTCATATTTTATAATATTGTATACGAATATTTATGCTCATAAATGTTTATATTTATTAAACAGACAGTTACCAATACCAACTTCAGTCCATGTGGCAAAAATGCTGGAATACCAATCAGAACCTAATGCATCATCTTCGGTTCCGCGAACGTGGTCCACTGAAATCGTGGCGGCCAGAAACTATGGCCGAAGCCATTTTCAGTGTTCTTAAAGAAGGTTTGTCCCTGTCGCAAGCTGCCCGCAAGTATGACATTCCGTATCCAACATTCGTACTGTATGCCAACAGAGTTCACAACATGCTGGGACCATCGATAGACGGTGGAACTGATTTAAGACCAAAAGGCAGAGGACGTCCACAACGAATTCTCTTAGGAATTTGGCCAGATGAACACATAAAGGGCGTTATAAAAACGGTAGTCTTTCGGGATGCCAAGGAAATGAAGGATGATGGTATACATCTTCACTATGGAAGGCATTCGGTAAGTTGAATCGAAGTGTGCTAAGAGAACTTTTATTAAAAATGAATTTTATTTCAGCCGGTATTTCCATTTCAAGACCCCGCTCTCAACTATCAAGGTGGGCCAGGCTGTCCAAATGGCTTGCCTACTGGTCCAGGCGTTCCCACTGTAGCTGATTCAATGTCTCAAGAAGCTACAGCTGCTGCTGTAGCAGGTGTAGCACATGCCTTGCGTCAACAAATGCAAATGGCAGCTGCTGTTCAACAACAACAACAACAACAACAACAACAACAACAACAACAACAGCAACAGCAACAACAACATCAGCACCATCCCCATCATCAGCAACAGCTTTCTCATCAACAACCACCACATCAACACCACCATCCGGAAACAGCTTCCAATCTTTACAATCTACCAACACATATGTCGCCACATGGAAGCACTGGTGTAATCCCCTTACCAAAGCAAAACTCTCCCATATCAAGTGGAACCGGACAAGGCTCGATGCAAAGGCATACTTCACCGTCCGCATCTACGATGCCTGGTCTTCCTAATCAGTCGGTACTGAACTTAGCCAGTATATCAGGTCTTCATATGGTTCCTGGAATGGGATCGAATATGACTTCAACAGGAGTTGCAGCATCTTCATCCACATCAACTATACACAGAGGAGATGGCCCATCACTACCAAGTCATCATTCCAATATTTCACCTACCCATATTCCATATAGCAGCAGTAGTTCTGTAGGGCATGCCTCTCAGCATGCAACAGCGCCACCGTCCAGCAATAGTAATACGCGGCTTCACACAACGTCACCCTCCGAATCAGCACACGATCTCCGGATGAATAGTCCCGAAGAGAGTCTACTCAACTCTCCCTTACAAATGTCGCTTGAACCGGCCGTTAACTTGGCTGTCGGTGTAAGTGGAATGGCTTACAAGCCATCGCGAGGCTATTCCTCTCCTCGACCAGAACATCTCTTCCAAGAAGATATTGCAGAACTTGTGGGTTCTGCCAGTGATAGATCCTCAGCATGTCCCTCGAACATAGATAACTACAAAGATCCGCCGACTAATATCAAACTAGAACCAATAACGGAATGTCGGAGTGAATAAACATCTCATTTGTAGTGTGTTCGCTCCCTCTTCCTTCTGTTCAGTAAAATCTCCTAAAGAAAAATTATATATATACACTAAAATAAAAGCCTAATGTAAGTAAAATTATTTAAATCATCCAAGAATCTTAATTAAGTACATTAATGCTAAGAAATATCCAACGTGCAATAGAAAACTTGATAATACTTATTAAATGAAAGAAACCCTACTCTGTATATGTTACCATACCAAAAAGTATATTTTGAAAATTTAAAACGGGCTGTTTTGAAATGTTTTCACATCTTTTTTCATAGATATTAAAACATTCCATTCAAAACCAAAAAAAGATATAAAATTAGTAAAACAAAATAATTATATACCTAATAACATAATGATTGTGTGCGTTTAAATTAATTTTCAATATTTTAAAGCGAAATTCATTGTTTGGAAGAATATATATTTAAAATAAAAATAGTACAAACAAAATTAAACATTTGGACTAGAAAAATTTAGAAAAAAATCGTTGCCTAACAAAAAATAAAATTTTTAGATACTCGAAATTGAATGCCTTGGGAATTATATAAAAAATTAATAATTTTGAAATATAAATAAAAAAGAATATATACTAAATTAATTATAAAAAGAAAAGAAAACAAAAAATATTTATACAAAATTAACAAAAAAATGATATTATCGAATAAGTTAAGAAGATTAAAGCTGATTAGACCTCTGAGAATAGATCGTGCTTTTTTAAATGAATTTTCTAAATATACTCATATTCATTTTAAAGCCATCTTGAAATAATTTTGTATGCTGGATTGTTCTGGTAAACCTCTTTAAACATATTTTCAACTTGAAGCTTGACTTCGAAAGAGATAACATTATTTTGACTAAATTTATTTATTTTTAGCACCAAGAGATTTCTGCAGAAGCGATGCACACGGAACACAACGGCCTTATTAATAATAAAACGCAATTTTCGACATTAGTAAATTACCAGATTAATTTATAGTGTATAGCTTGATTGAAACTCTACCAATAATCAAAACCCAAAACTAACTAATAGCGTTTTCGATTGAGATACAAAAAGCACTCCTTTTATGCTATAGCATATATCTATAATCGATTTCCATTGCTGATTAACTAAACGCTGATTGTTTCAAAAAACGTAATAAAATTTACAAATCTAGTACAAACAAGTGAAATTCTAAACAAGTTTATGTCCTAGAGTCGCTTTTTTCTACACTACTTTATGTTCTAAGGTAGTTTTTTGACAGCGATATCTTTGACTTTTGAGGCAAATGCCTTTGCAACCCTCTGATAAATAGCACATAGCGTAGATTGGCTAAATCCGTGAAAAAGGATATAATGGAATATTTAAGGAATTTAATTGTAGTGTAATAGAAGATTATATAATATACCTGATTTCGAACCCCATAATTTTATGGAAGCCATCACTTGGAGATCATCACCCCTATTTGAACCTTCAAGATTGGATCGCACAAGTACGTTTTGCCGAAAATATTTGAATTGAAGTTCCATTGGGTAAACTCTCGGTTTGTACATTTTTGGTCTCGTCTGTTTGTATTTATCACAATATATTCACTACATTTACAAATCATTTACAAAAGAAATGTATCTTGAGTCCATTTTTACTAATTTGCTTTCATTTTCAACACAGAAACTCAAAATACATAAAAAAAATATTTAGGTGGAAATTCTCCGATCTGTCAAAATTCATTTTAAAATGGCTCTTAATAACCTCAAAACACGGTGATCGTGTTTAAATAAAGCTACCGATTTTGCATTTAAGTTATACTTAGAGGTGTTTTAAAGTAAACAGTCTCTAAAATTGCTTTATAAATATGGCTGTAGGCTGTCAAATAACACACTTATAAACACACAAAACCAGAAAAATCTTTTTTAGTTCGATTCGGATAAAATCTGAAATTTGAGAGCAAATCTGAAAATCCCAATCGAAAACGCTATAAGTAAACTCGACACCTCGATTAAATCTACTACATTTTTAATCAAATAAACTGTCAAAAGAAATTATTTCAATTTCAGGTTGTCAAAACAAAATTAATTCTTTGAAATACCCGAACACATTTCTGGGAACAATTTTCGATTTTCTTATTCATTTTACTGTTAAGTACTTCCACTGATGGGCTTACTAATGAGACAAGAAGCTTTTTCGTCTCCTGGGTACAATTGCTGCAACGTTTTTCTTTTATTTTTTTTTGCTCCATGACTAAAATATAAATAAATGTATATAAGCAATAAAACAAATTTACATGACATATACATACCTACAAAATGGCGCTTAATACACAACTAAAGGGTCTTTCTTTAAGAACTTGACAACTTTTTTTTATAATCATTTTTTTTAAATAAATAGAAACTTAAGATATCAAAGAAATAAATTTTTTTGCTTGAATTGATATCAAAACACTTATAAATGAAAATCGATTTCATTCATATGTCGATGACGGGAACGTATGTAGCGGTCGATACGTTGAACCCAATATTCGATGACTCGGCCCCACATTTCGAACGATAGGGCCAATATTTCAAGTTCAATATTGGCTCCTCTAACGTCGCATCGTCGACTTGTCAGAAAAGACCAATGATTTAATCACACGATATCGGCGGCCAATCAACGGAACCGTTTCTCGAGATAACACGTTCACCAAACTGAGACTTCAATAACTCGATTGTTGCATCCGCTGTGTGGCTTGTGGCACCATCTTGTTTGAACCACATATCACTGATGATGTCCAATTCATGCAATTGCTCAGAGAAATAACGTTCCAACATGTCTATCTATCCATTTACCGTAAAGTGACAGTAATTTTCATCGCCGAAAAAACAAAGGTCCAATGATGCCACCGGCATGAAAACCGCACCAAACATTGACTGATTGAGGATGAAATGCTGTTTCATAAAGCACATGAGGGTTCCCACCTGTCCAGTAACGCATATTTAGCTTATTGATGAAGCCGTAAAACCAAAAATGCGCTTCATCTCTGAAGATGAGTTTGCGATAAAATTTTTAATTTTCTCGAATTGGAGAACGCACGACGCTTCATATGATCAAGTGGCTTTAGTTCATGAGTCAGCTTGATCTTTTTACTGTGTAGATTTCGCCATAATATTGTCTGGGAGAGGTCCAATTCTTGAGAACGCAGTGAAATCGACTGTTTGGGCTCGTTTGGTCGGACGCCTCTACGGCAGCAATATTCTCCACACTTCGGGCATTACGTAGTCTCAATGGCACGGAAACATCAAGCAGCGAATATTCTGACTCAAATTTTTTCACTAGAGTATGAATTGCTTGTCTACTGCGACTAGAATTAAGGCCGGAATTTGGGTTTAACATTTAATTATTTGTAAACGTTGTTCCTTCATGTACTTCACCATGATGTTGATTTACTGAATATTTTGAGATTGACAGTTCAAGAATCCATTGATATGACTTATATTTGCTTTATGTACATTAAAATAAATAAATTTTTTTTTGGTAAAGGATTTTTAGAAAGTGTGCAGATTATCGTTTAAGCCGATTTGCATACGTCTTGACACGTGTGATGCATAGTCACATTAACCACATAATGGTTTTGTGAATGGTTTCAATCCTCCCGTTTGTAGGCAGCTTATTAAATAATTGGACTCCTTTATAAAATGGTGATTTGAAATCTTTTTTTTTTTTATTTTTTTAAATTATACAAAAAAATAATAAAACTAACATTACTTTGAAGATATATGGAGTTATATATCAATTTTTAATAACTTCCTTACAGAATTGCAATAAAATTCCTTTTTTTATATTTTTTTGTAATAAGAATTTAATATTGAATTGATTTTAGAGAGATAATGAAAAACCCTTAAATATTTTTTATCGTCAATAAATAAAATCATGTTGTACTATTTGTGCTCATGATTGAAGATATCCATCCTGTTTGGTTCAAGTTAAAACAAATGTTCATACAAAAATTATCGAAAAGATATATAATCGTACATTTTTCGTAACCATCCTTTTTTAAAAACTTAATTTTAGTTTTATCTACAACTTGCATTACATTTTCTTGTACAAAATACATGATTTTTTGCTTTTGGTTTAAAAATCTGAGGGATCTGCTGGTTTCCCGACACAAGGAATAATCCACGAGTGTGCTTTACATCTCGCTCAGTTCTCAGTAGATATACCAATACCAAACGTCAAAAATAATCCACAGGCTACATTTTAGCGCAGGTTAAAATTTTAAGTCTATATTTACCACACTTATGTCAAAAATTAGTCACTGGTTAACATTGAAACGCAATTGGCATACAGCATAGCTTGTATCTTGCATCGCTCTCAAAAGAGAGCCCTCTATTCAACTTCAAGCTACAGATTCACGAAGATACACATTGTGTAAGCGCTTACGGGTTGCCTTTTTTTAACTTTTTACTCAGCTACAAGCATCAGCTACAGAAACGCATTCTGGGCGGCCCTTAAAAGCTCTTTAAGTTGAGCACGCATGGGGCAAGAACATATGACCCAGTCGTTCAACCACCACTCGTTTTCCTAACCCGGAACCGCTTTCTGTCAGCCAAAAGGGATGAATATAGACAAAAGAACCGGAATATTTACAACTGCTATATAATTTTTAAAATCTTTATTTTAGGGGAAAGAGAAATAAAAATTTTAATATCTCAAGTTTTACGAAATACATAACTAATTTTTCGTAGTCATCATTTTGAAAATGAAAAAAAATATTGCAAAAATATTGGCACAAATCTAATGTTAGCGCTTCAGTTTTATTTAAATAAATCAAGCATTTTAACCATAAACCCTTTAATATTTTTCAGCTCCTCGACATTAAGAAAAATTAAGAAAATTAAAATGTTATTCATTGTAGAAAGTGCCTTTTTCTAAAAAAGAAAATGTTTACAATTATTCTTATATTTAATTTACATTTGCGTGATAAATTTCTACATTGAGGTCAAATCAGTTATGTATATTTTTTTTATACATTTCGATGATAAATAATGTAAAACAAAAAAGAAATGCTTAACAAAGTATTCAAACTTTATTGAACATTTTTAATTTCTGACTTTCGGCTAGACTTTGGGATTAAACATTTTCTCATTTTTAAGTTCATACAATTTTGGCAAGCACACACCTGTAGAAAAACGAAATAAAATGCCCGTTCTCCACACGAAAACGCATTTATATTATAAAGTTAATTACTACAACATTCAATTTACTTTTTTATTGTTTTACTCCAATAAAGAAATTAAACAAAATAATACATAATAATGTCTTGTATGCTTCCTTTAAAAAGGACTGATGGATGGTTTCTTGCATCAATAGTACGAGTACAAATTCGTGCTAAGCCAATTCAAACATTTCCAGATTATTTTGTGTTTAGCAAAATATCTTTCATAGCCCTATGTGTAAATAGAAAATTAAAAAAAAATCAAATGAGAAACTAAAAGCTAAATCAAATTTAAAAATGTTATAGCTTTTACAAATACATCTTGATTTGGGCGATAATTGTGTTTTCATTTTCGTTTATTATAATTTTTTAGTTTCTTTTGTTTAATTATAATATGCGTGTAAAAAATAAATAAATAGGACAACTTTATATATAAGTAATTGGATTTTATGTAATATTTACATTCATTGCTATCCTTGCACAGTTAATACAACGTAATATTATTGTAACTTAATCGCAATTAAAAGTATTATTTTACAAATAAACCCTTTAAACAAGACAAACAAACAAAACGACAAATTTATAAATAGACCCATCGTTGCTGTTTTAAAACAAATCTTAATACAGAGTTATTTCTAGTTTAAAATATAATACAAAACATTCTTACATCCAGAAAAAAACAAGCTTTTTATAGGTCAGCATATTTTAGTGTCTTTATGTACATGTTTCAATTTTAAAATAAAATAAATTGAATATTTAATAACTAGTACCAATAATAGTGTGAACCTAAAAAAAAAACAAAAAATGAAATAAAATAAATGAATTGTTTCTGATTACAAAACCGGTAGTACCGCAAACAACATAATAATTTGAAAAAGTTGCAATATACATGTAAATTTAATATTCATGCCCCTAGAAAGCTCAGAAAACAATTTGAATAAAACCAGTAAATTATATATTATATCAAATAAATGTATATGAATGCACTAAACCAAGTAAATAGTATTCTTTATTAAAATTTATTTTATGTTACATTAACCATTTGGAGAGCCGAAATTATTTATTTTAAGTTATTTTTTGCGGTTTGTTTTGAAGATTTCAAAATTTATATGGGATTTTTAACTGAAATTGTGCAACACTATAATAAAATGATTAGTGTACGAAGTTTACAAAAATTTAAAATATACAATTTCAAAAATATAACTCAATTCTTGTTTTATTTATAATTCTATTGAAATCTATACGCATTGACATTAACAGTGAAATATGTAAAAGGAGTATATTTTGCATATTAAATTAATATTAACATCAGCAGTAAATTTAGAGCAGTTCCAAAAAATATGTTTGCGTTGAGGTTGATGTTACTGTGTCAATAGTCCTGTACCTGTTCCACTTACGGATCCCTCTGAAATTTTCCTCCTCTGCCTCAACAGAGATTATTTATTCAGTGAAACAACAAATTCGCAGCTTATAATAATGATAAATTCCCTCTACAATACATGCCAGGTGAGAAATCCTGCTCGACCGAAAATTTATTCTCGGTATAGCGTTTTATTACGATAGTAAGCAATTTTCCTTTTAATTATCACTTTTTGACTAGGAGTAATAGTGGACAGTAGAAACAGAGAAAACAACGTCATAGTTACGCAATCACTCTAAATGTTTTTTTGTTTATTTATACATTTCCAATTCGACTTCTCTCTCGCCATCAAAATAAAAAAAACACACATTTTCTTCACCAGTAAAATGGAGTTTAAGAAAACACAGCTTTTAAAATGTTTATGAATAGCAGCTCAGTTTATTTAACTGACTTTGAAAAAACTGTGGAATAATAAGTCAAGATTTTGATATACGAAATCATTTACAAGTCTAGTTGCATAGGTACTTTACTAAATCATATTCTATTTATTAAAACAAACAAATGGAAATCCTGATTTAATTATCAAATTTATTTAAAAACGTTTATTTAAAAAAAAACGACCAGTTTTAAAAACTCGTCGATTCTTAGATATACAAAGATTATCGGATGAATGAAAGGCCGCTTTACAAACTTTATACAGATGTTGATGAAATTTGTGTGAGATATCATCGAAATGTTGTATTTGTTTGAAAGGCCTATCTATGCAATTATAATTTATGAAATATAACATCGTTCAAATGTCCGCCACTGTTTCTCTGAGCGGCGCGCATCCGAAATGTCAAATTTTCCATGACTCTGTCACATTAATCAAGCTGAATTTATCCGATGGCATGGGTTTTGTTGGCTTTGATGGCCACTGGAGTATGTGGATTTTTCGCATAGACTTGTGACTTTAGAAAAAGTCTAAGGAGATCAACATCACCTTCATGTGAGATGACCATTACCTCGAAGTGGCGTGAGTTGTGTGACACGTAGCGCCGTCCTGTTGAAACCACATCTCTTTATAATAAAATTCTGGCCAAAAGAAGTTAATAATCCTCAAACTATAACACTTAACGCCATGTCAAAAAGGGATTAATAGGGAAATTACCTGCTTCCGGAATAGAACGCTATTTCGCGAATATATTTTTGTTATTTATAATGGGTTGTGTTTAAATCTATAATATAATTATATTATATGAATTTAAAAGATTTACATCGAAGCTAAAACTTACTTAGTTAAGTGGCGCTACAGTCCGGAATGAACCTGGGCCTCAACCAACATTCCTCTCCAATGTGCTAGACATCTTAAACGTCCAATGCGGACATTTTTTTGACTAGGGGAATGTCGCTGTACAGCTGAAATAGCTAGCTCTTAGTTTTTCCGGGTTTTAGTTTTACGAAGTAAACTTTGCCGATGCACTATTCTCATTGGTCAATCAAGCATTTTTAGTGACATGCTCGATTGACCAATGAGAACAGTGCATCGGCAAAGTTAATTTGGGAAATGTAAAACCCCACGGTTTTACAGTAAGACCATTTGTTACAGTAAGAATATCCATTATGTCCATTCGGATTATTAGGATTTTTTTCCACCATGTCGCTGATTGAATTTTTGACTTCATAGCCAAAATTATTCATTCAGAATTGCTCGTTCAAAATGACTTAGGATTTCTTCGTCCATTTTTAATTCGGTCCATGCTTCAGCGCCGTAGAGCAGGTCTGGGATGATCATGGTCTTATATATAGGATCTCATTAGTAGTTCGAGTGAGGGCTTTACTAATAAATTACCTTCATAGCCTGAAGAAACAGTGGTTGGCAAGAGTAATTCTTCGTTTGATTTCTGACGAGATGTTGTTGTCATAGTTAATAGCGGAGCCGAGGTAGACAAAGTCCCGTACTACCTTAAAGTTATATCTGTCAATGGTGACGCTCTGTCCAATTCGTCTATATTAGCCGTGTTCCGGATTTTAGATTTCCTAAGTTAACTTTGCCGGTGCACTGTTCTCATTGATCAATCGACCATGTCACATGAATAAAAATGCTCGATTGACCAATGAGAACAGCACACCGGCAAAGTTAACTTGGTATTTCCTGGATGACAGTATTTCCTGGATGACAGTCTGCTTTGTAGCAGTTTAGGGCTTCCGCTAGTTGTTCGCCTGCACCTCTCCTATTTAATTTTCTCACATTCTAGGTGCAGATACGAACGTCGTTGTCCTTTTTTCGTTTATCAGGGTCGTCAACAATAATATCAGTCCTTTCCGAGGCTATTGGTTGCTTCGTAACAATGTTTTTAACCCAAAGCACACAGTTCCAATTTATAAGATACCCCTAGGACACGGGGCTATCAGTATCCACTACGGGATTGATCGCTGCCGTTTCGGTTTATCCGCCACCATCTCTGTTCAAGGGACCTGACTTACCCTTGAGATTCCATGGTAACCTGTTGTCCGAATATGTCGAAACAGCACATCTAAGTTCGCCTGGGACGGCAGACCGGGTATTCATTCCGTGCCATTCTGACCAGGGTTATTATAGTGTTGCTCGCACTTATCGTTTAGCAAGTCAAATCCCGTTAGATGGGACCACTACCCGATGGTTACTTCTAGGAGGTACAAATAAGCACACTTGATGTGTAGTCAGAGTTACAACCACTGAGCATTGCCAAGTTAAAGCCAATCAGAGTCTACCCCTACAACACCCAACCATTGACACTTACACTAAATGTAGAATTAGTCCCGGTTATTGTCCACGGTGTAAACGTACCCAATTCCAAAATCACAATCGACGATCGACTAACAGCTAGGTTCTACATTTCACTTTCACTCGAAATGAAATTGAAATCGTTCTAAAATGAAATTTTGGGTTCTACATTTCACTTTTACCGATTTCAATTTCACATTTTTCGAAGTTAAAAAAAATGAATTTCCACGTTCCACAATTCGGTTTTATCGTTTTGTGTGTGATTTCAATTCGATCATTTTAGTATCTGTGAAATTGTTGGGATGAGCTGACGTGATTGAAAATATAAATGAATAATATCTGAGTGTAGTAATGTTGTTTAGATTTTGAATATAATACTACAACATAATGTATTTTACCAAAGGTAAACACAAAAATAATTCCCAGGAGGAAAATTTTATTAAATTTATGGAGAGGCATAAAGATCTTGTCAGAGGATTTATGAAAGGAGATCCAGTTGCAGCGGACGCCTTGTTTTTGAAAAGATACTATTTTTGGATCCTACTCACAATCAGTGCATTAACTGAGAAGTATTCTTTCCTGCCTTCGATGTCGATGACCCCAGGAGTAAGAAATTCGTCCATGAAATGTTGTTTTGATTTCCGTTTTTCTTCATCCGACATGGAATGTTTGACCATCTTGGACAAATTTTGTTCTCTCTTTTCAATATCTTTGATAAAGTGCTACGGCCCAAAGCAACATCAGAATCTTTTCCAATTGATCTCAGAAAGCTTCTTTCGGTAAGGAAACGCAAAACTGAGGCGAAGTGCACCAAACAAAAAATCTATGATCGTTTTAGGTGTGGCGCAAAAGTTTGCAGCAACATTTGGAAAGCATGTTTATTAAGTCGATAATATGACATAAATCTAAATGAAATAACAATTTTTCATTTTCATTTGAAATTTATTTGTTTTAGTTACACAGCATATGCAATTTCTAAAGGATTAGAAAGTGGTCTTATCGTATTTTATTTTTCCTCTGCGTACTTTTGTTTTTCAACTTGCAACACCGCAGCAATATAAATAGCACTCAATATTTTATAATTTATTATTTATTTTATAAAAATTAAGCAGAATTTGTAAACAAACAAATTTATCAAAATAAAAATAATTTTGCAATGTCCCATATGACAGATAGTATCAGCTGTCTTTAATTTCACCGAGTGATTTCGAAAACTTTTCGAAGTTATGAAATCGGTCGGAATGTGGAACACCAAAACAAATTCACTCGATTTACAAAAGTAATTTCACTTTCATTTCACTCGATTTCTGGAACCTAGCTGTAAATGTCGAATTTCGATCGCTAATAGACACTCACTCAATAGGAGTCATAAACTCATAAAATACTGCTTGAAGCAACGAAGACATGCAAAAACACCTAAAACTATGCTAACCAAATTCCAATATTTGTGTAGCCAGGTACTTTGAAAAATCTCATAGGAAAAACGAGATTGTTGGTTCCCAATTGAATGGAGCTAGGTTCAAGCCCCTGTATGGCACGCTAATGCCAGATATTTTAATAAAAGCTTAATGCGGCTGTCAGAAATGAAGCCTTTCTTCCGAGCTATGTAAAGCTGCAATAGATGATGAATTATCTCAATTTGGTCAGACAAAAGTATGTACGTATGGAATCTCACAATTGTTTTCTTGAATCACAAGATGAAGATTACAGAAGCATTTCAACGTCATGTACAGATCAGTCAATGAAGGCACATTTATGTGATTTAGGCTAAGAAACTCTACAAATGACAGTGGTCACACTTCATCTAAAGATGTCGACTTCACAACACCAATGCTCCGGCCCCGCAGTCTACGATTCCAAACATCATTGCCAGTACTGTAAACATCTTGTTTCATGTGACTGGCCCAAGTAGAAACTGAACTAAAACCTGGTGTTGGAAGCAGTTAGAATGTAAATTGAATGTACCGCCTCAAAACGATGTTTGTAATCGATAAAATTCTGAGCGCTTCCAGCGGTCATCACAAAGTCAACCTATCATTTAGTCAAACAATTTGCAATTACCGACTGTACATCTATGTAAATATATTTATTCTGTTTCTGATGTGGTCAACAAGGTTAAATGTTAAACCTATCACTGTCCAATAATACAATATAGGCCGACTTATAACTAAGGGAACTCATTTCCAAATTTAGCAAACAATGCTGGTATTCTCATTTCGATTATGTGTGTTCTGTATGTCCTGGTGACGTTGCAACAGACTTAAACACTGATGCAAGCATTGAGTGCTCGCTGTCGAAATAGCTTTCAGCATTAGCAAGTCCGGGTCAGTAGGGGAGAATGGTCCATCAATGTTTTCGATTGCTCTAGCAAGTGACGCGTTACTGTAATTAAAAACACAGATATGAAAATTAAGGCCAATTTCAACTAAACGTTTCCCATGTATACCATAGTTCGGTTTGCTGCAGTTCTTGACGAGCTGTTACCAATGCGTCTGATGCTGCCAGCAATTCTCTCGGTGGCAATGAACTAGAATTTATATCCATCGCCTTGGTATGACTCTCTACTACTGCACGCAAACCATCAACCCATTCTTGTCGTGCACGGGCATCTGACGCGCGCAACTTAAGTGTATCACCAGAGGCACATCCAATTGAAAATGTCTTCGAATCTTCATCGCTGGGACAAACAACAGCAGCAGCTAAATGGACCTGGCCGCGGGGGGCATTCCCAAGAATATGTGGACTTCCGTCATCATTCGACGAAGAGTCGCACAAGTAATAGCTTAGTATACCCGCTTGAGCATCCACCGTAAACCATCTGTATTGCCAGCCTGGTGATGATTTTAATCAGATGACTTCATGTACTTCATTTATCTCTATTATATACCTTTCATAACGTTTGTATACTTGCAAAGCTGGCCGCTGAGTTGGTGCCGATTTTGATTTAGAACCCTGTTTAAATTTGACTCCATTGTTGCTGCTACAGTCGGCTTACGTTTGGATTTGCTTTTACGGTGTAGAGTTTTGATTTTTCGCAGAATTTTTAAAATATTTTGCCTTAGGATTTAACGTAAAATAAAATGAAAATGTATTTCCAATTTTGACATTTTGCAAATGATAGATGCTGTCAGTTAGAGTTCAGAAGGCACAATCACAGGTTGAGGTTTACTTCAATTTATCGTTAACTTTTTCATAATCGTAGTTATCTGAAAAATCTTATCGATTTCCGTTGGCAGACAAGAATTTTCCGCTCCGACGGATACCTCGTTAGGGCCGAATATAAAAATATTTGCACATCAATTTATTTTATATAATATTGATTTTAAGGGGCCCTTACACGGTCAATCAATTTACATCGTCTATGTGTGGATTGCGGTTACCCCTTATACAGTTCAATCAATTGACGTAAAATTTTCAGTTTTTGTGAGTTTTCGTGGTCTACGGATTTGCGATGATTGCTCGGTCTTCATCGTCCTTCAGTTATCCAATAGCGCAGTCATGTTTTGTTTTTATAGACTAAGGTGTTGATGTTTATGGTACACGTGAATGTTTTTCTAAGCCTATATTGATTTAGAAATATAAGAAAAAAAGCGTTTTCCTAATTGGCATTTGGACAACTAAGGCCCAGTGCGAGATCATCCTAGTTTCGGAATTAAACTCGAACTAACTCGAGAGAGCAGTTTTTCAGTCGATTTAAATCTAGAGTTAAATCCGGCATTAATGATCAGATGTTTTTTTAACAGATGATAAAATACCAAGCAAACAATTTAGTTCAAATTTCATTTATGTGGCTGCAGATCTCAGCGACTTGAGGTTGGTTTAAATATTGAGTTTAACTGTTTTAAGAAGAAAAAGACTTGTAAGTTTGTTTGTTTATTTCATTAACTTAGCTGAGATAGCGCAGAACAATTTCTGAAAGATCTGTAAGCAGAATCCATCTTTTTATTGTTTTTGCAGCCCTACCCTAAGGAAACATTCTCACATATGTAGTAGGCGATAGTATCTCGCGTTCTTAAATGAAATGTAAGTCACAAAGTCTATTTGATCGGCCAATCTCTTCCATCCTTTTTGATCCTGGAAAGACGTTGCTTCCAGTTATTCTGTTCAAGCTTTCTGGCTTCAGCGATTACTTGATCCTTAAACCGGAGGTTTGCTTTTCCATGTCGTCTCGAACCTGAAGGTTAGGTTTGGGACTCGAAGATTTTTTTGGCTGGAGCATTATGGCTTACTAGCTCGATGTGGCCCAGCCAATGTTGAAGGCGTGTTTTAAACTTTTGTATTACATCTTGGTACCAGCGCATAAAGGTCGCTTATGTATTTTATCCTACATTCACCTTCATCGTATGAAATTTTTTGATTCGAATGTGCTTAATATTAGCTCTAGGTGTCCTACTGCTTATTGTTCAGCACCCGGCTCTTTAAAGAAGAACTGCGGTGGGAATACATTTGGACATCATTTTCCTAGAGTCAGTCATCTCCGTATCTACACTTGGGTGTCATTCTACTCCGAAGTAGATTTAATTTAGTTTAATTTTATTTGGCATCAATTGTTATTAATATCAACAATCATCAATGACTTTTGTTTTGTGTGTCGATAGTGCTTTTGTTGTTGATAGCATCGGCCATGGTTTCACCCATTGAGAATTGATGGTTTGGTGTGTTACTACTGCCAGTTGGTGGATGGTCTTCTTGTAAAAAGACTCTTCAATTTATCTGACCGTAGGGGCTGTGGTACTGCTACCTTGTTATGTTATATATCATGCAAAAAAAATCATATGTCTTAAAAGATATTTTTTGCAATAGACGGTTGGATATATCTTAATTTTTGAATTAATCTTAAGAATACATTTTCAATTCAATATCCAATATATTCAACATTTTTTTCAATTTAATGAGCAAATAACCTGTATTACACAAAATCAAAAATGACCACTTGCTACCCTTCTCATCTGTAGACTTTAAAATGTTCCAATACGATGTTTTACATTAACAACAAATTTATATACATCAAAAACCAATTTTGAAAATAATGCCTTGAAACAAACATATAAATCATTCAAATACACACATTATGCGTCAAATGAATGTGAACACCACATAATTCCAATTCGTTATTTCATTCAACCACCCGCACCCTCACTCGTCACTCGTTACTTCGCACTGGCTGTGTTCGTCATGTACTGATTTGACGACTTGCGGATGTTCTCTCGAGCTAAAATTCTTCGGCAAAAAAATATACAATTCTTACAGAAATTAGTGAAATTATTTGCAAAATGTTACAAAAATCTCAAAATCAAATCTGTGCTCACAAACTAAGTGAAAAATATTAACACAAACACGCCTGCTAAACACCAAAACAAAGAAATAATTAACGCAACTTTTCTATTGACGGCAATGATTGACTTCTTTTATTGATTCTTCAATGGGGAAGAAGAGCATCACCACCGCACGAAAAAAATAAAAGAAAAAAAACCATTACAACAAAATAACAAAACGAGAAGTAAAAAAAATCGCATTTTTTGATTTCGCTTTTCTTTTGTTTGTCGTTTTATTTTTTCTGTTTCCTCTCGCTCCATTTTTATCTAATTGCCAACTAAATATAATTATAATTGTTATGGAGCTTTGTGTATGATTTAAGAGTGGTTCGGGATACAAGAAAAAAAAAATAATTGCAAAAGTGGATGAGGCGCATACAAAAAGAATACTGAAAGAACGAAATCTTCGAATTCCAAATGCTACTGATGGGAAAAACTGCCACCATCACAGCTATGACTACAATCACAATGGTGATAGATGCGACCAATTGGTAAGTGCAATTTTTGGTGGTTTCAGTTTTGGTTTTCTGTGTGCAAAGCTGCTGGTTGCTACTGCTGATGATGCTTCGTTTCGTTTCTCTTGTGTGTGTCTCTCTGTTATGAATCATTTTTCCATTGTAAAAGCATACCTACAACAGCATGAATGACATGGCCCAGGAAACTACAATTTTTTTTTTTTTAGAGACTTCGCGAAGTACCATATTGCCGTGTTTAGCGAAAAGGAATTAAATTTGTGTGACCAGTAACCTGCCAGCAATCACACAATGGACGGACAAAGGGCACGGGATATTCTTACACTATTACAAGAGCGAGCCGTCTATCTCACTGGTGGGAGAGATCGCAGAGGTGGACCTTTGTTATGCTTCCCGGCCACTCCGAGAAGAGAGAGGCTCAAACCAGAGGATTTAAGACGATTACTGAGTTATTTGATTATGATCCCAAGGTATGTGCACATTTTCAATGACTAAACGTGTTACAAAGAAATTCCATTTAATTTTTCAATGAAAAATGTTTCCCTTTATGGGTTTAGACTTGACTTCATCTAAAAATAGCCTTGATTGTGTTGTGATTAAGCTCAACCGGCTGTTTATTATGCCAATCCCTATAAAGTTAAATAAACCTTACAAGTGAATATTGATTCAAGTTCAACCTTTCTGATTCTGATGTCTGATCAAACTGAGTAATACCATTTTTTTTCTTTATATCCTTAGCGATGCAGCGAAGAATCTCGGCTTCACTGTCATTATTGACATGAGAGGCAACGGCAACTGCTCGACAAATGTCAAGACAATACTTAAAGTGCTTCAAGAACATTTTAGTGCTAATATTCATAGTGTGGTAATTATAAAACCTGACAACTTCTGGCAAAAGCAACGCGCTTCCATTTCTACCAACAAGTATAAATTTGAGACGTCGACAATTTCGATAGAAGCGCTCAACAAAATTGCTGAAACTCACCAGTTGACATCTGATTTTGATGGTGTGCATCCGTATGATCATCAGCAGTGGACCGATGCACGACTGGCAATTGAAGATTTCTTCTGGCAGGCCAGTGATATGGCCGATCGCATTGATGATATACAGGAGGATCTGCAACGAAATGATTTTGCTGAGGATGTGAATGGTGCGCGACATAGCTTGGATCACCACAACGAAATGAAGAAAAAGATACTCAAGCTTCCAATTGAAGATCTCGATATTCAGCGAAAGAAACTGTTGGCCAAAATAAACATGAGCAGCCAGCAGCATGCCGAAGACGGCTCATCTCATTCATCGAATAATTCGCCAGGTTACAGGGCAGCATCGAATAATCCCGACATGTCGGCAGCTATAAGTAAGGCCTTACGGCAGATTGATCTGATTCATCAGGGCCAACAGCGTTTGCTCACGCTGTGGCAGCATAAGAAAACCAAGCTGGACCAATGCTTTCAGTGTAGGCTATTTGAGGAAGACTGTGAAAAGATGTTCGATTGGATACTGCATAACAGAGATGTTTTCCAGATGAGCTATGTGGAAATTGGTCATAACTATTCGGTGGCCAAGAGTTTGCAGGATGAGCATCAAAAATTCGCCGTCGCTTCGATGAATGTTTCGGTAAATATTGATCGAATTTTGGCCGTGGCAAGTAGGTTAATCGAGAGCCAGCATTATGCAGCACAGCATATAAAAACATTAGCCACGCGGCTGGACCGAACGTGGAAGGACTTTGCCGCTGGTTTGGATGAGCGTACTGCGGTTTTACAATTGAGCGTATTATTCCATCACAAGGCCGAGCAATACTGCAACAGTGTGTCATCTTGGGCTGCCGCTTGCCAGGCATCACAACCTCTTCCTTCGGACATTCAGAGCCTAGAAACAGCAATACGTACGCATCAGTCTCTTTATGAGGCCATGTGTCAAGCGTATACAGAGGTGCATTCTACTAGCAAAAAGTTACTCTATCAACTGGATCACTTGGTGCAGGTATGCAATCAGCCACCACCGCCTGGAGTACCCGATCACCGAAAGAACAGCAGCTTCACCAAGTACGAGCGTCAAAATCCGGCGGCTGACTATAGTGAAGGGGCTTCTCATGTTCTTGCAGTAATACATCAGATTCTTGGTCACCACCGTTCCCTTGAGGCGAAGTGGCATCAAGAAAAGATTCGCTTACATCAAACTCTGGCTTTAAGACTGTTTCAAGAGGACGTCAAGCAAGTCCTTGATTGGTTAAAGAACCACGGGGAGGTTTTTCTACGAAAGAACACAGGAATTGGTAGAAATCTGCAAAAATCACGTGTGTATCAAAAGTCACACGAACATTTTGAAAATGTAGCACAGAACACCTATAGCAACGCTGAAAAACTATTAGCAGCCGCTGAAGAACTTGCGCGCAGTGGAGAGGCTGATCCCAATGAAATCTACTCTGTAGCAAGGGAACTGGAGCTTCAGGTGGCAAGTTTTGCTGAACGTGTGGAGCAGAGACGACGCCGCCTAGATATGGCTGTCATTTTCTATACTCACGAAAAAGAAGTAACCTCATGGATTGATCAACTTCGAACCGATGTCTCGACTGATGAAACAATGCTCTCTCAGGAAAATCTCGATGGAATTGAACGACTTCTCCAGCAATACCAAGACCAGCAGGACAGTACACTCAACGGTTGTATGCAAACGATTGCACAGGGTGAAGCACTACTACAAGAAATGAGATCTCTCGAATATGTCGACAACACGGGATCAATATCGGCACTGGAAACCACGTTAGAAAAGCTCACAAAACAGAAGGTTGAACTGGAGGAATTGTGGTCAGCAAGGAAGTTTAGGGCTGATCTTATACTTCGGCTGCGGTATTTTGAACGTGATGCAATGGAATTGTCCTCTCAGCTGGAAATTTGGGCCGAGCAACTTCAGCACGCAGATCTGTCGAGAGATTACCAAAAAGCCGAGCAGCTGATTCGCATGCATAACGAATCTGTGACTGACATCCAAAACGCCACCTACGAAGTTTTGCAGCAGGGTCAGGACCTTCTGCAGATGTTCGAATCTGCTGGTTTCATCTCGATGGCCGACGCCACACATACAGCTCAAGCACGAATCGAATACTTGTTGGACTTTTTGCGAGAACGAGAAATTGACTTGGAGGAGTTATCGGAGGCAAAGCGAGCCAAGCTGGAACAGGCTGTTCAGTTGTGCCAATTTCAAAACGACGCCAATCAGGTCATCACTTGGATTCGTAATGGCGAAGGTATGCTTGTGGCAAGTTTTGTCACTCCAAGTAGTTTACTAGAAGCGGAACAACTACGAAAAGAGCATGAACAGTTTCAGGTAGCAATCGAGAAAACACATACATCCGCTGTGCAGGTTAAATACCGGGCTGATGCTCTTGTCAATGCCAATCACTACGATCCACAATCGATTCGAGAAATCTCTGACGATGTCACCAAGAAATGGCAACAGTTGGTCACTTGTGCTGAAGAACGTCACAAGCTGGTAACGGCCTCCATAAATTTTTACAAAACGGCCGAACAAGTATGCACTGTTTTGGACAGTTTAGACCGAGAATATCGTCGAGAAGATGATTGGTGTGGCGGTGGTGGGTCGAGTGACAAAGCCCAAACAATCGTTCAACTGATCTCGAAACATCAGGAACAAAAGGAGGCATTCCTTAAAGCCTGTACCCTAGCTCGTCGCACTGCAGAAACCTTCCTCAAATATGCAAATCGCTCGCAGCAATACTATAAATATCAGCAGCAAGGAAATTGTGAAAATCGCGTCAAATCGATTTTGGATAAACTGCTCACCCAAGAAAACCAAGTGCTCGAATTTTGGACCCAACGCAAAAAGAGTTTAGATCAGTGTCAGCAATTTGTTTTATTCGAAAGATCCGCAAAGCAGGCAATCGAATGGATTCATAACACAGGTGAGGCGTACTTGACGTCTCGCACGAACTTGGTAGGAAAGACTCGTGAGGAAACCGAAGGATTGCTTAAGGAACACAATGAATTCCGTGGAACGGCTAAAGAGACAAGAGAACGAGTAAAACTACTACTCCAATTGGCTGATAGTTTGGTAGAGAAAGGACACGCACATGCAAGTTCAATCAAACAATGGGTTGCATCAGTGGACAATAGGTAAGCTAAATGATAAGACTTTCTAAATCCGATTTACTGAGCATTTTTTTTTTAGATATAAAGACTTTAGCAACCGCATGGATACCTATCGAGAACAGCTGGAGAAATCTTTGGGTATGTCAATGGCTGGGGAATCTGAATCAAATACATCACTCACTTCTACATCTGGTAAGAAACCTGACAAGATGGGAGTTAGTAGTTTATTTGTAACACTTGTTCTTCACCAATTATTCAGGATCAACAACGGATCGTCACTCAGATCCTTCACTGGAAGCAAAGCTTAGCTCCACCAGCAATGCAAAAGAAATCAACGAAGAGAAACGGAAATCAGCACGCCGAAAAGAATTCATTATGGCGGAATTGATGCAGACCGAAAGAACATACGTCAAGGATCTGGAAACGTGTATCAAGTGTTTCTCGGAGGAATTCCGCACCGGACAGAACGTACCGCCAGCGCTTATCGGCAAGGAGGACATTCTCTTTGGCAACATGAAAGATATATATCACTTTCATCAGAAAATATTTCTCCGCGAACTGGAAAAATACGAAACCATGCCCGAAGATGTTGGCCATTGCTTTGTAACGTGGGCATTGAAGTTTGACATGTACGTGCATTACTGTAAAAACAAACCGCTCTCGAACAATTTGTTAGTGCAACATAGTGGCACATACTTTGAGGAACTTCAACGCAAGCATAAAGTTGAGCATCCACTACCGGCGTTCCTCATCAAACCTGTTCAAAGGATTACTAAGTATCAGCTGCTACTTAAGGACCTACTTTCGTGCTGTGAAGGGAGTCATGGAGAGATAAAAGAAGGTCTTGAAGTGATGCTCAATGTCCCGAAAAAGGCGAACGATGCAATGCACTTGTCTCTCTTGGAT
Organism: Rhingia campestris; assembly: GCA_932526625.1. Taxonomy (NCBI): domain Eukaryota; kingdom Metazoa; phylum Arthropoda; class Insecta; order Diptera; family Syrphidae; genus Rhingia; species Rhingia campestris. Next base: position 1,511,243 of record OW052184.1, read on the forward strand.
AACTGTGACATGTCGACCGATAGCTTGGGCGAAGTTGTTTTGCAAGACTCGTTTTCGGCGTGGGATAATAAGCAGATAATACGTAAAGGACGTGAGCGACGAGTATTCTTGTTTGAGTTGTACTTGCTGTTCGCTAAGGAAGTAAAAGACTCTAATGGTTCTGTGAAATATCAATTTAAGAATAAACTGATGACAACAGGTAATAACTCAATACGACAATCTACATGGGCGCACTATTATTTCACTGTTTTATTTGATAGAAATGGGTATCACCGAACATATAGAGGGTGACGAGACAAAGTTTGCTGTGTGGACTGGAAGATCGCCAATGCTCTCTGATTATCGAATTGTACTTAAGGCTAGTAGCTTGGAAACTAAGCAGGTAATTTACTGAGACTCAAATGTTCGAACTGGTGAATTGTACTCTATTTTTTATGGCTATTTAGGTTTGGGCTAAGAAACTTCGAGAGGTTATGCAGGAAACTTGTTTCTCTGGTACATCGCTCACTCTACCCAAGTCTCCAGCTAAGAATTCAGCTTCAGGCTCATCACAAAGATCATCACGTGACTTGGACGAACCACTGACTGAAAATGATCATGACAGATGTTCTATTGCTAGTTTTGGTTCTGGCAATACTACTGACAGTGATAATAAGGTAAGTACATACGTATAATTTACTTGAAAGGCGCCTATACAATTTGGGCAGGATCTCATCCTACTGTATACAGTGGGTGGGTTTTTTTTTATTTTTTGATCCGGTTATCGTCGGCGTAGATTTATGGAAGATTGTGCCCTTGGTGTGTGTTGGGTCGGGAGATTTGCATAATATTTTTAAGAATGATGTTAAAGAAATCACATAACAATGCGTCCTTATTTTGATATCAATTGTTTCGTTGAGGTTCCCTACCCTTATGGAGCAAGAATACTCCATCGTCATCGCACAGGATTTAGACGGCCGAGTTAAGGCGGCATACAAAAACTATACATGTCTCCGTTGTGGACTCTGTTCTGGGCTAAAACCACACTTATAAGGGGCGAGGGTTTTAGGCGTACACATTGCTAATGAATCGCTGCACTTTACTGATTCGTTCTGCTTGACAGCGGAGTGCTGTTCGTCATCGTATTCTTACAGTCTGCAAAAATGTCTCTATGTTCTCAACATCGACAGTGATTCAACTACGATTATTGATTGTTCATCTTGACAGGATTCGCGCTTTGTATCCTTGGTTTTACACTTAGCTGAAACTGACGAATATCATTTCTGGAAAAGAACCCCTACATATCTTTGATATCGCTCTACTGGCTCATTTTACTGGTTTCCGACTAGCGTGTTCTTCGTATCTTATTTGCTTATAAAGCTCCCATCTTCACTGTAGATTTGTCTTGAAGGGCTATTTTCCTCCGACGGAGCTTGAGCTCATAAAAGTCTTAATTTGGTAAAAAAAAACAATATGAACTCTTACAATGTTGATGTCTTCGAAGTATACGACCTTTTGCATAAGTCTGTCGCTTTTGACAAATCCGCATACGTATAGTCGCTATAAAACGAAATGTAAATTTCCATTTTTTTCCTGCCCTATCCCATCACATTTCTTGGATTGTAGTAATGTCAGCTTTGTAGCAGCTTAGGGCTTTCGCTAGTTGTTTGGCTACACCTTTTCTGTAAAGATTTCTTACACTCCAGGTGCAGATACATACATCGTTGTCCTTTTTTCGTTTATACCATTGCCTTCAACAAAAAAACTGTGTTTTTTACGTTATTGGGTAGTTAACCCAACGCACAACGTCCAACGTGGAATGGCAGTTTCAAATTGTCAGGTACATCTAAGACACGGAGCCGTCATTATCATCGATGGGATTGAGTGCAGCTTTTCTGCTCATTCGCAACCATCTCTATTCAAGGGGCCTGACTAACCCTTCCTATATGGTACGTTGTCTGAATATTTAAGAGCTGCACATGTCAATTTTGTTTACTTCGTCCAACCTAATTAGGCTAATTAGGAATGGAAATGCCACTTTCTTTGGAATTCGTTTGATCGTTTGAAAAAAAAAAATTGATTCGGGTATCTTAACGCAGACTAATTTCAACCCGCGAGTGGTATTTTGTTTCCTACTCTTCAAAGTGTTTTTTTTTTTACCGTCAATAGAGCGGGGAAAGATGTCGCCGATAGACTGATGCCCGGTTTCACAGTGAAAGCTTAAGTCGTTGCTAAGCTAAGCAAAACGTAGAGCCATTTAAAAAGTGTGGATTAGCTAAGCCAAGTATAACAAGTAATTTTTAATGGTTCGTAGGTAATTTATTAGTTACGTGCCTACAACTATACACCAAACAGGAATATTCTGCGACACAGTTACCCGAATTCAGTTCGGACATCACCCATGGAGTAAGTCTTTACTACATCCAACATCCAAAAAAGGTTTGCTCTGACAGAAGTTATGCAAACACTTAAGCCACCGTAATCGGGGGTTTAAGTTTATTCAACACTAAAGTGTGGTTACCTCTTAAGCCGGCACTGTGCAACAGAAAGTTATGTTAAACCGTAGGTTAAGCTCCACGTGAATCTTAAGCTCTCGCTGAAACTAAAACTGGGCTTGAGCCTTTTATCAATATTATTACTGTCCACTGCGGAATTCAATCCAATTTGTCTATTCCTTGAGTCTCTTCTTGTTGGCAGCATATGTTCAGCAAATCCATGTTAATGCTTCTTTCTTTATACCCACAAACTTGGCTTTGACATCACGTTGATTTTGGATGTTTGTGAATGCTAGTAGCTGCGCAGATTTATCAAAGATAAAAATGTCATATTTGGAACATAGAGAACTAATTGAGAAGACATATTATTGATCAAAATATACGGTGCTAATCTGAATCAAAATATTGAGTCGATCTAGCTATAACTTGCATGTCCGATTTTCATCAATCAGACATTTAAAAAGGTGACTCAAACCACTTATTTAGATATAATTTATTTCATTTATAGTTTTGAGCTGCGCCCAATTTTTTTTGTGGCTTGGGGTTGGGGGTTCTGGGTATTGTAACAAGTAATAATTGTATATACAAAAATTATATATATATATATATATATATATATATATATATATATATATATATATATATATATATATATATATATATACCTTCTGTAAGAGGTAAATCGATAGATGAATGAAATAATAATATATATATTGTATATATGTATATAATTTGGTCCCCTAATTGTATCTTCTTGATATGTTTTTGATTACCATAGCCGGCAACAATAAACTTTGCAATTTTCTAGCCTTTTGGTTGTTCCGTATCAATAGCTTTTGCACCCAAAGGGCGACCATTGATTAATCAACAGACCAGAAGAAAAGAATTCGTGCTTTTTCAAGATTAAGCAAATCAAATCCGGTGTAAATGCAAGAACGTCAAATAAACACTATTGATTCGTCAAGATCGAATAATAATTCGTAAAATAATCTTATGAATTTCCACGTCATAAACGCTGAAACAAAAGCATATCATATAAATTAACTCAGTGATACCAATTTTTATATTGTACTAATTTACTTTGATTTTTAAGATTTAAACTGTTTACTAGGGATAGGATTTTGTGGACTTAAAAACTTAAAAAAAATGGCAAAAAAGGTTTTATTAAAACTAAAGCAAATAAAAATAAATAAACATTTAATTATACATAACAGCATTGAACAACCATGAACATTATGAAACATTTGGGCAACAATCGCATGAGAATGTCCCAAAAAAAAAAAAAACCTTAAAGGAGTTCTCTACATGAGTGGAGCGCAATTGAAACACTCTTACTATTTTTTGCGATTAGTCCTTTTGCCTTTTCCAATTTTAGCTTGATCTTCTCCAAAACATGCAGGATCTTACACAACTTGAATCGTGTGCTAGGTTTTCCACTAGGTTTTGTCTATCGATACGAATACGCTGCCGTTACCTAGCAGCCTTCTACATAGTTCTTTTTGAAGCGAGAAGTAGCCTGAAACTTTATTCTGAATATATTTTTCGTTGAATGGCTTAAAATTCTGGACGACTTACTTTGTGCAATGGAAGTCACGTGCCAACAACATTTGCGCCAAATCGATGTAAAATTAATTTTTTACCCTAGTCACAAAAAAAGTGATTAGTTTTCAACATTCTAGCTTAAAATGTATGCCCAAAATCTGGTTGTAAGGACGGACAGTTGTGATTCAGGACGAAATGTCTATCTAAATTATTTCTCTCTGTTACAAACTATATATCAAAACTATTCTATATGGGATAGGGTATAAAAAAGCAAAATAGGCAATTATGGTAAAAAAGGCAAAATAAAATACATATACAGTCAAAACCGCTTACAACGACATCGGTTATAACGACGTATTGGTTGTAACGACCAAATATTTAGGTCCCGTCTGAGCTCCATAATAATCCCTTTGAATAACAAATCGTTTACAACGACCGATTTTTCTCTTTTTTTAAAATAAAATATTGGTTACAACGACTAAGTTCGACGCAGCTGTTGGTGCGGCTACATTAATTTCCAAAAACGGTAAACCATTTCTCTGTTGATGCGATGATCTGTGTAAGTACACACATTACGGATATGTTGCTTACCGTTTGTTGACATGTTATAGTCCATACCAAATCAGTTGGTCAACGGTCTATTGCGCAGAGAGAGGATTTAAGAGAAATTTAAGATATTGTAAAATAAATTTTAAGAGACCTGCGCAGTAGAATGGCCAACTGATTTGGTATTGACTATATTCTTTTTGTTTTGCGTTTATTATCATTTTTTTTTTTGGTTTGTTCAAGAGTAGGAGGGGAAATTACTTAGGAGGGGAATTACTCTGTGTGACGACTGGTCGTAGAATTTTAATTTTATTCGTTTTGCATAAAGCTGTGTTGGAAATTGAGTCAGAAACGAAAAATCTTTACGATTGAAGAAAACCAGGTATCATTTTTAGATTGGAAAGATTATAAAAAAAATGCTTGAAAACAGACTAATTTACATATCAGCTTATAACGACCAAATTCCTTAGTTCCTTGAAGGTCGTTATAACCGATTTTGACTGTATTTGCAATCAAGAGGACATGAAACTTGTTTGTGTAAAGGCTGGTCACGAACTTTCTTCAATATTTGTTTTAAAAACCGCTCAGCGAATTTTATGAAAAACTTATGAAATGACACAGGTGCTTCTTAGTTTGTTTTAAAATTACGAAAGCTATCATTCTGTGGAACAATATAATTATACTTGCAAGTAATTGTAAACAGCCGATGGGGAAAAACCGTTTCCATCTAACAGTATTCCCACGTTCTTTCGAAACATTTTCTGAATGTATTTATTGGAAATTTCTAAATTCAGAAAATTGAATTTAACATAAACAAACCACGCACTATATATATTCTGAAATAAAATTGTGCGTAATCCATAAGGTGTTAGTTAGGTAGATAGATACATTCGATAAAAACCACCAGTTTCGAAGAATCATTATTAAATATTTCGGTTTACGTTTTAATTTCAAATAAACTCTGGGAATCTCTTTGGGCGTCATTTGATTTTATATTTCTAAAAATATATATATAGCTATCCAAGAAATATTTGTTTTTATTTAAATAATCGATTTTTGTAGTAAAACGTATTTTATTTGTATTTTTTCGACATTATGTTGAATTTTTTGTTAATTATTTGTTTGCCAATAGGGGTATTTATGAAACGTCAGAATGTCGTTGTAAACATGATAAATGAGCTATCAGAATTTATATGGGAAATCTTTTACAACCGATATGGTAAACGTTATAAATATTTGAAACATTATTTTGACAAATAATTAGTTACTTCCACACATGAAACATGCTAACATTAAACTGAAAAATAAAATATTGAGAATGGAAAAAGGACAAAAGGAAGAATTTCTATTAAAAAGAGATTGAATTCAGTGGTTTACCAAATTATTTAGTTGTTGTAAACTTACAGCGCCCTAGATAATGTTTACAGATGTTTATTGACTAAGCTCTTGAATTTTCGTATATTGTAGATCGTATGCAATTTCGTTCCATTGTTTGTTTGTTCTATAACAATATAAACATTCGGATATAAGAAACAAACTTTCATTCACAAAATGTAATATTAAAAAGTAAATCTCACGCATATCAGAAACGTATAATTTTTTGATTGTTGAACTGGATTTGAGTTTAATCGCAAATTCAGCTAAAATATGCATGTAAACAATTCACATCAGGAAAGGTTTTTCGAAGAGCTGGATTAAAGAAAAATAATAAACGAAGTTATAGAAGAAGAGTTGAAGGAGGTAGATGACTAGTTGGAATTGTCTATTGAAACAATAGACAATTGCCACAACATCTAGTTTATTAAAATTTGGTATATAGACTACGAAGGAGAACAAGTGTAAACATTTTCAAAATCCGCACACTGTCGCCCACTTTATAAATAAACGTCTTTTCTGATCAAATAGTAAAAAATTTAAAAAATGTCTGAGCAAGATATTTCAACTTTGTCATTGTCTATATTTCGTCCATATATAGATTTTAGTCACGCCTACTACTCTTTGCGGGCGTTTTACTAAAATGGTTTATTAATAGGCAATAGTTTAGTAAAGTTCAAACAAAAAATTGATGCAAATACTTCGAAATTAATCTAAGGTGCATTTCGTCCATATATCTTTTTGACTCGCGCCCACTTTTTGGGGCGTGTATACAAACACGATTTGTATACTCCACCAATAGAAAAACGTTGTTTTAACAAACCATTAAATAATTTGATAAACTGTCTGAGCAGTATTTTGTGAAAATGCCACTCCCACGTTTTGGGGATGTTTAATTTAAGGATGGAATGGGATAGGGTATTCAACAATTCTCACACAACATTCTCATATGTATATATTGTATACACAATAATAAATAATACAGATGTGATATCGAATACCTTTTTAATTTTCTTTATTTTTTTTTTGGTTTCACAATGAGTTAAAAAACTTGAAACGTTAAAAACTGATTTGTTTTTAAAGTTTGTCTAACAAATTATCTATTTCTCTAAACTCTTTCTGTTGGTGTATCGGTAGATTTTTCTTATATTATATCAGTTGTTTTCTTATAAGAAACTACTTATATACGTGTTCGCATATAAGAACAACTCGAATATAAGAAACAATTTTTTTTTGATTTTAGAGGTTTCTTATATCCGTCGTGGACTGTATTGCGTTGTGCATATCGTTGTTAGATGTATATTGTGCCTTTGAGCTGAAACTGCGTGTAGATCGTTTAAATGCAAAGAATCTAGTGATGATCTATAAGCTCTCCCGAACATCTGCCGTTATAATGTCTGTAATAAGATAAAGATCTTCTACATGTCTTCAAGTTTCAGATTAATAAAAATAACAAGTTAAGTATTGGTTTATGTTCACTTATAACGCTTAACAACACTCTTTCGAAAACAAAATTCGCGTGGACAAAAGTGCAGGGGTTTATTTTATTTCGCTATCTGATGCAATTTTCGTGTCCGGATATTTTTTTTAACATTCTCATACAAGAGAAAACTATTGTTTTAAAGAAAAAAATTGGTTGATTAATTCTAGCCATACAATATCCAATTTTTGTATGACCACAAGAGAGTGGCATTGTTTCCATAAACATTTTCAAACTCGATCATTAAGATGATAGCTACAACAAAAAGTCCGACGATTCCCCTTTCCATACTAGCTTTTTCTTTCAATTTCATCAAACCTACTTTGAAGAGTTTCTATGGTCAAAATTCAAGATTAAAAAATATTTTTGGTTTTCTAATTTTGTGTATGGATTTACAGAGCTCCTACTCAGAAGCATGGAATATATTCTTGTAAATGCCAAAAAAATTGATTTTCTAAATTTAGAAATAATTGTAATGTGTATAGATCTGCATCCTTTACATTTGCCGTAAGTAATTGTTTCATTGAGTGCACAGTTTTCGTAAGCCATTGAGGGTTCTTCAAACTACACAATATTCTGTTTTGGCTTTTGCGATTGATTGAAAAATTGGCATAATAATTTGAATTATTTATTTATCTAATTGATAACTCCATGGCGTCACTTATTTTGTTGGTTGTATTAAATTAGCATATTTTGAGTAATTTTTAAATAAAATATATTGTTAATTACCTGACTATAGAACACCTTCCGGGTCCCAACATACTTAAACATTTGTTTCATGAGAAAACATACATACATTCCGAATTGCAGTAAAATCGCGCTGAAAATAAGAACTTTGTTATTTATGTACTTCTTATGTATAGCCATCTATTGAACTAAGGTAAAACCAACAGTGAAAACAAATTTCGATATTCGTTCAAATCGTTTAAGCGGAAATCAAACTTCGTGTCATTTCATTTATATATAAATAAATAGATTTTCATAAACATTGTGAAGTATAAAATTGCTTTCTGAGAATTCTCCAGTTCAAAGAATTTCGGCAAAGGCTGTTTGTGTAATTTATTGGTGTAATGGTTAATATTTCATCAAGCAAAGTTTAAGTTTAATAAGCGATACATTCTTTTTCCTTATTTTGTTATTTCTTCGCTCTAGAAATTTACATTCGTGTGATGAATTAATAGATAGTACTGATTTCATGATATAAACTCATTATTTCAATCAATCCAAATCCTAACTTAATGTCCTAATACACTTTGTAGACAAATAAAAGTCATGATTATGAAACAAAATATATGGCTTTATTGGCTTTGAATTTAAACAGATGAGTCCGTTGTCCGCTCTCATTAGCTCAACACTCTAACCATTATGTCACAGCACCCACCATCCTGAACTACATGGAACATTATTTTATAAAAAGTACAAATATTAGTCTAAATCCATATATTTACATCCCAATTATGAATATTCTCGGGGAATATTCTGAATCGACGTGGAAAAAATGATCATTTGGAATCCAGGAGGAGGAATATTTCGAGTTTCGAAACAAGATCTACATGAAAATTTAGTATCATTTTGGAAATTCTGTCAAATGAATAAAAAGTAATTTTCAAAATTTAATTCATACAATTTGATTTGATTTGTGATTGTTGCTATTGAACACACAAACCGGCAAAAAGTAAGGAGAAACTTTAGATTACAGCTGCTATTTATCGGAATTACCTCAAAACATATTTGTGCAAAACAAAAGCAGAAGTAGCGATTGTGTTTCACATGCAAATGTTTATACGTTCTTTTATAGAATTCCAGAGTGATAAAGTTTAGTCAGCATTTGGCCAAACGCGGATGTCAGTTTTATTTTTCAGATTCATGGTTGCTTTTAAGCGTTGTTGACAATATTCAATCTTAACATTCAAAATGAATTGTATTCAACTGCACAAATGCAGATTTTCTTCAAAATTTCCCCTTTTTTTCAAAGTTTGTCATATAAAAATCAGGTACATACAAGCTTTGTTAAATGATTCTCAGCTGCACAGAGAATTACAGCTTATTGTGTTGAACGAATCTGAGCTGGAAAATCTGGAAACACCGAAATTTTCAATGTCAATGTCTAGTTTTCAGTTTTGTTGTTTCGGTTGGAATTTATTATTAGGTATTTCTTTTTTTTATGAAACACTTTATTTTTTTATAGAAAAGTTTTTCCTTCTTACGGATCTGTACTTTTCTGTTCTGACAGTTTTTTTTTACAAAATTGCGCTGCTCTGTCCTGTTCTAAGCTAATTTTGATTAAACAAAGCTACAGTTGTATACTTTCTGAACTCAAACAACGTTTCTCATATGTAATCTTTGTCCGATTTTTTTTTTGCAATTATGTTTATTACCAGTTGCTTCTACATTTGGAACAAGAGTAATGCCAAATTCGAATAATTTCATTTAATTAAACAATTAGTTCCAGCAAGTTCAATTTTTTTTTTAAATAAGTTTGAAACGATATTTGTTGTCCAAAACACTCAAATATCCACTTCATATTCCGCAAACTAATCGAACCTAAACTATCTTCTCTTCTTCATTATAAGCTAAAACAAACCTATTCTTCTTTTGTTATGCCTTTATTTCCAAATAATACCTCCAAATGAATGGTGTACCTATTTAAAAGGGAAAGCTAAATACATCGGATAACTCATCGCAGATGCAGAAGCAAATAATAACCCCAATTAATGTTTCCTTGTTTTGCCTACATACAATTCAACTTTTAAGGAGAATATGATTAATTGTTCCGGCATGTAGATTGCATTAACAAGAACGTGAAAAGCTTTCATCATGAAAATAGATTGCCCCATTGACTCTGAAAAGAAAACCCCCCAATGGTATAGGTTCCCCCAGTGCCAACCAAGTACACAAAAGAGGAGACATACCGAATGTATTGGAGCTTTTATGAGGATATTATACCTACCCCACTAAATAAAAGTTTGCTCTTGTTGCAGCCTACTACGCAAGATTCATTTAATTCTTTAAAGAAAGCTCTCATCTGCAGGTAGCTCTCTCTCTCTACCTTCACATTTTATGCAATGCCTTAATTTAGTTGTATTCCTTTTTTTCACACCTACATATGTTATATATCCCTACAACGATCACGTTGTTGGGTGGTCAGTCACATCCCCCTCTAATATAATACAACAACAACAAAACACACTAATCGCTGAAGCTCAATCTGCCAACAGCTTAATATGTACTGCTCTCGTTGGAAATGAATACTTCCAGTTTTGTCGCAGAGTCTACGCCAAAAGGTTCGCCTTCTCCTCTCGATATCTCGGTGTTGTGTGTTACTTTGTGCTTCTCCAAATTTTTCTTCAACAAAAAAATCTGTAATCTTGAAAATATCGCACCTCTATACTGCGCTCGTTTGTGTTTCACTCTGAACCCCTTTTCGTATCTTATCTAAGTACTTGAAAAGCGTATCGTTGATAAAATCACGTTTACTTTATAAACAGATAAGCAACTAAGTCGACCACCAATATTAAGTGTTTAAAAAACTCGACAAGTTAACCCCCTCTCATAATATACGACTTTGGTATCAATTCACTGGAGTTGCAATAAGGGATTCAAAGTGGGATTTTCATGGTCGTACTTCTCGTTGACACCGTCTTCGACGCAAACCCTCAAGAACATCATCGTCATCATCGTAATCATTATCAACAAAAGAAGAAAAGTATACCATTCGCCGCTTATACAGATTCAAAAAAAATGATACAATCAAATTCTCGGCAATTAATGACAACAAATGTTCTGTTTCTGTATAGATTCGCGTAGACATCGGAGATTTTGTTTGGTGAAAAGTGTGTGCACCTGGCGTTGTTTGTTCTTTTGGCTTTTCCTAATTATCGTACCTAAATATTCACTTTTTTCTAAGAAAATTTGAATACATACATCAATGGCAGTTAGTAAGTAGAGCGAGAGAGAAAGAAAGACAGAGAAGACTTTGATGAAAAGCTTATGCCATCAAGCGTACACAAAATCCATCCCAAAGAAAAACGAGATATGCCCTAAAAATAATATACACATATAGTTCATAGATATCAAATAAAAAAATAAAAAACGAAATCACATTCCCAGCACGGATATACAATGAAATCGATTTTTATAAATAATAAATTTAAATAAATAAAATACCTTTATACATACCTAGTTGCAAAGCAAAGCTGTTGAAATGAGTATTTAAAGAATATTGATATTCATTAGTGCGTGTGTGCCTAAAAAAATGCTTAAGCGTGATTAGTAAATTTAAAATTTCTTGTTACATAATAGTAAATGTAAATACACTGTGATTTAGTTTAAAAAATAAATAAATAAACATAACATAAAACCAATTCAAAATCGGTACAAATGAAGAGTGTGAAGAATTTTTTCATTGAACGGATGAACAGTAACGACCCTGTATCATCCTCCTCGCTTGCGACTGCTGGCGCAAGTACAAAACATCAATTGGAAAAACTTAAATCACCAGCCAGTGACAAAAGTGTAGATGGACCACAAACTGCTCCACCGTTATTGCTTTCATCATCAGTCATATCGGATAACAATGGCCATCCATTATCGCCATCGGTTATAGCGATTTCTTCTTCAGAAACAACTATAACGTCAATATTTCCTGAAAGTGGTCACCATCCCCTGTGTTCCACCAAGTCAGAGTCCTTGGCAATGACAATGATGGCCGAACAGCAAAAGGACGAGGATAATGTTGCTGCTGAGAGCAATGAAGTGGATCTGCCTCCTCTAATATCAAAAACACAAAAACGTCAGAGAAAGATCTCCCTCCCCTGGTTTCGACAGACAAGTGTCACAGCATCCCATGCCGTTTTGTCGAGGCAGCATACCATCGATTCGCCAGGATCATTTCGATTGTTTCGTCAATCGTCAAGTAAATTTAAGGTTCGATTTATATTTATCTTATATAAAACATTAAGGGGAAAACAAACACTTGCGCGTCATTATTTATATAGGTTTTGTTTTCTTTAGATTCGATATCTTGTTACTATATCTCAGTTTCACGTATTTTACACGGATACAATGATTTACTAAGAACATCATAAAACTCGGTCTGGACGTCTTAAAGGGTCTTGTTTATACTAAGTGATTTATTTTGGCAGATAGGCAGATAATTAGGTGTCTATTTGTATTGTAGTTCTTACCAGGTTTGTTTGTTTATGTTTTGTAGTGGATTGATAAATAATGTGTGTTCACATTTATTTGCGAAAACAACCGAAATGTTGATAAATCATGCGAACTTATTTAAATATGTTAACTCAATAATCCCGTTTAAATACCTCTACCATTGTGATTGCAATCAAATAATTTAAGGAAATTCCGCTTTATGTTCTAATCATGCGGTACGGTCACAGTAAAGTGTGCTGCCAAATTAAAAATTAATATTTAATTTACTTGCATTTACAGTCGTTGAAAAGTGAATGCAACTAGGCGGGAAGGGTTCAGCATGTTTTTTTGTGATATTGAAAATTAAAACTAATCTGTAAACTGCACTGAGGTCAAGTACATTAAATACACCACAAGCAAGCTTTAATATTTGTACATACATTAACGCCATTTTGTCTGGCGAACTGTCACTAATTGTGTTGCTTTTAACTTTGGCTCTCTTAAAATTTGGGAAATCTGGTTATGGAAGCTGGAAACCTTCCAAATCAATGAAAATTACTGTATAATCAAAATTTAAGACAAATAAAATATTATTCTTTGAGCAAATCTTTGTATCTTCTGTTAGACGTTTGGACCAATTTATTGAAATATTGACAATAAAATCGCATATTTTAAAAATCGACAAAGTGAATTTTTAAGGGCGCTATAATAAATAAACGAACAGCCATAACGATATTTCGAAGAGCTAGCTTTTTAGTACAGTTTGAATATATTCAATAATTATTTTAAGTACCGTTACACCACTTTCAGTCAATCACAAATTCTTTGCTGACAAATAAATGATATTTGTTGGCAATTTCATTTAAAACGAAATGTGGTGAGTAGACTTATGTTTTTTTTTTTGAGGTGTCGCACAATTTCATTAAAAAGAATGCAAAATGTAAGTAATTGATGATTACAAACTTCTACAAGTACTTATTTTTAATAGTAGCTCTGTTACGGCGAAGCAAATTGACATGCTAGGAAACATTTTGCTCAATTTTAAATGCCAGAATTTGGCCGTTATAATGGTCTTTAAAAATTAAAAACATATAAAAAGGCTCTTGATAGCTTTAAAAATCATGAAATATGCTTTTGTTGTCCTTATAACATCCAAGTAAATCCAAGACGATACCATATGAGCACCCGCTCAATAATCGTCTGTGATTTGACGATTATTGTTTTACGTGAAGCAAATAAAGTGATATCGCCGACAGCAAAAACGATTATTGATCTTACGTGATGCAAGACTACCGTCGAAACGTCAAACGATAATCACTTTACGGAATGAGGGCCCAGGCCGAAATACGTTGAAACTTATGAGATCCTTATGACAAATGTATGTATATCGACTATACTTAAAATAAACGAGATGGTTATACGGAAAGGACGTATGTGTGTGTGTTTTTTTCTAACCCCCTATTAATAAACGACGAATAACGGTGACTTAGCACTAACACACCGGTTAACTTGTAATTCTTATAAAACAAGAAACATTTGTATAACGGATAACTTAAATCACCGAATTTCTTGTATAAGGAGCGGATAACTTTTAATATTTTTGAGATGACGTTTCGCTTATAAATTAAAAAAAAATTTTCTCGATTTCATTGACTTTACACATACAAATAAATTACTCACATTATCGTACTTTTAATCATTTTATTTTATCATACGTATACCTGAATCTTATTATTTTAAGTACTTTTTAGGAAAGGGCTGCCATGTTCGGTCGGGATTTATATGAGAGAGAACGGATAACATTGATATAAAATATATTTATAAGGATAAGTTCACTATCCGCTAGCTACATAACTCGTGTGCTAAGGAGCGGATAGTGATTTTTTTTTTATTAATATAGCCTTAGAGACAAATGAGAAAAAACCCTAATCGGTGATCTGGCACCACTGAAACTGAAACACGTACCCGCCAACAAATAGCGTTTTGGGGTTTAAATTTTTGCTTGGTCATTTTTTTTTTTGCAAATAAAATCCATTTTTTTTTTCACTTTATCCACTACTACACTTATTGTAGTGTTTTGATTTTATATTCAGAGCAAAGATAAAAATATTTTCACATCAAATTATTTCATAAAACATTGATTTTGCAGCGCATTATCGGCAACCTTAACCTTTTAATCCTCTACGGATTAAACTTTTTTTTCATAACAAACTAATTGTTTTGTTGCAAGCATATTTAAATATGAAATTGAAAATACTAGAAATTTAATTTATTGGGTCATAAAATCTACGTTAAAACGTCCTTGTTTGTATCTAACAATATAACATAATGCCGATCTGCCGATTTTAGAAATCTGCGGCGCAGTATGTCTTATATGGACCCCAAATAGTGCACTAACATACTGCCAAAGAACGACAAAGTGCTTCAATTATTAACATTCGATTAGGAATCCTTTACACCTCCAAGTTGTTATGGTTTCTTCATAATGTCTTATAAGGTTGAAATGGACTACTGTTTTTATACCCTATCCCATAGGGGTATATTTGTTTTGATACATAGTTTTTAACATAGAGTAATAATTTAGCTAGATATACCTCAAAGTATATCGATAGACTCAGAATCGCTAGCTGAGTCGATATAGGCATGTCTGTCCATCCGTCTGTCCGCCCGTCCGTACGTCACCAGTTTTTGGGTCTTTAGTTTTGAGGTAGAATGATGAAATTCGGTACACGTGCTCTTTGTTGCAGAACAAACTCACAAATTTTTGAAATCCGCTTACTGCCAGCCCCCTTTTTAGAAAAATGTAGTTTTTGGCCAAACCGATTGGAATTTTGAAAAAAAAAATTAAACAACATATTTAGACAATCTCAATATATATATATATATATATATATTCCGTCTTTATATAGTTTTTAGCAAAGCCCACTTTATGGGGTCGTTTTCAGTAAAAACGTTTTTCAGTAAAAATTTAAAATATTCGAAAAAAAACTTTTAATGCAAAATCAAATGATAATTTAAAATTTCGTATATATATCATTATAATCCCCGCCCACTTTTTGGAGGCGTTTTCCTTCAAAAAACCATTTGTATACCCTACCCCATAGCATATGCAGGAGAAAAAAGTCGAACAATAAAAGATTCTGATAAACTGTCTGAACAATATCATTTTCTATTATTCATCGCCATAAAGTCCACAATTTGGGGATATTAATTTCAAGGATAGGATGGAATAGGGTATTAAACGACCCTCACAGAGAATTGTAACCTTCTCATATGTTTTTTACGTCGGTTTAGGTTGTTGTATCAATATTCACAGGAGACAGAAGGCTTGAATATTTTTTTAATCGTCTCTTTCTCGTGAGGCACACAAGCCTCAATGATAACATCATCTATTTCATCATGCTACCGCTGTTGATTCTCATTCTTATGGTCCTGAATCTGGGTCAAAGTCCTTTATCGCCTAACAGGTTAAAATCTTTGATGTTTATTCTACCTTTTATGGGAATGCGTATACATTCTTAGTTTTGTGATGGTGTTAACATACATGATAATCACATCAGACTTTTCTTTATCACTGCCGCCGATAGTATGTCTTTAAGGGATAGGCTTTTGAATATTGCATATTATAGTGCATCAAATTGGTTTTTAATTTGTTATCTTTGTTCCATGTGCTTTTCACCAATATGATGAAGCTATAAAAATTCAAGGACGGCGTTAACTAATCCTGTGAATGAAATGTATAACTTTCCTCTGAATTCCCACAATTTTTACAGGCAGGATGTATGCTTTTTTCATTTTTGTATTTAAATGAAATGTTCACATACTGCAAAAGACAGAACATTATAGGTACTGGTACATGTTATGAAACTGTTTTTATTTCCACAATTCGGGGGTTTCCTCTCCTATTATAATAGTTCATGCATTGCCCATGTCTTAAGTATGTTTTGAGTATATTTTTGTTGAAGATGTCATTCAGTAAAACAAATCATGAATAATGTCAACGTTTAATCGATGTTTACACCGGAGTAATGGAGTAAATTGGGTGGGTTATGATTCTTCTATGTAGATCATAACCAAGCCGATAAATGTTGAAGTAGATATGAGAAAACAATTTGTTGGAAACGGTAAAATACATAACGTTCCTCTCTTTCTACTATATAAAGTGTTGTATGGTTCACCGTACGTTATGAAATAATTGGGAGCGGTACGTAATCCCCAAAAAAATCTCCATTGTACAAAATCTCCAAAAAATTTAATCTAACTGGACATTATCTCCATAGAAAAAATATACATGGACAAAATCCCCAAGGAAAAAATCTTTTTTTGTCAAAATCTCCAAATCTTACGATTCTCTCCTTAGATGAATTGTGATAACGATTAAAAGTTGTATGCATAGAAAAAAATATTAATGCATGCAGTATTTAAGTATTCGTCGACAATAGACAAATCGCTGTTTTGTCTGCGAATTTTTCTCTTTTGTTTCTAATCATTAATAAAATCTTTTTCTTGTTATTATTGTTATAACCTATTACTTGTTAATTTGAATTGAAGCTGAAAATTATTTTATTTTATATTAAGACTGCAAATATATTTACTTTGCGTATTAATTTTCATTAATCTTAATCTAATCAAAAAAGGTATCTCCAAAATCGCCGCGATTTAATCGCATGATTCATTACTTGAACATCTTTTTTTTTTGGAGATTTTTAGATTGGGGATTTTAGTCCTGGGGATTCTCTCTTTGGGGATTTTGCGGCTGGAAATTCCAGTTTGGGGATTTTGGGTTTGGGGATTATGTTTTGGGGAAA
Organism: Rhingia campestris; assembly: GCA_932526625.1. NCBI lineage: Eukaryota > Metazoa > Arthropoda > Insecta > Diptera > Syrphidae > Rhingia > Rhingia campestris. The sequence goes on from OW052184.1 coordinate 1,528,615, forward strand.
ACGTACCCAACCCGAAATAATTATATGCACCTATTGAGCTTACGGATCTTACATACACTTTCCCATAATACTAACATGCAGTTACTAAATCGTTTTTTATAGTAAATTCTACAATTACCTTTACCGATAAAAATAGGGACGCTAATTGAATAGTCTCTTACGCCATGAAAATACCAAAACAAGTATGCATTTAATTATTTGCTCATTTAGAACATACTCAAAATTTCAGTTTAGCATAAAATCGGATTAGGATTTTAAGAAGTTCAAATAAATTTCACCCCAAGCTACATTGATGGCTTCAGTCAGCTGATTTTTGTCTTCGAACTCCTTAAGAAGCTTAAGAAGCATTTTCTATGGTGTTTAAATCTGGGAAGGCAGACCATGTTTATTGACTCTACTCTTGAATTGTTGTTGATTGATTGTAGGTCCTTAAATTGTAAGGTAGAAGATGAAATTTTGTTGCTCCGAGCAGAATAAGTTAAAAAAAAATCAAAATCAGCCACAGTTACTTTGCAGGAAAACGACGTTTTTGGTCAAAGTAAGGAATTTTAAAAAGTTCTAAATTTTATTCATAAAAAGTTTTCAACCACATCCACTCATTTTGAGGATGGGATAGAGTGTTGAAAGGATTCGCCTTCTCATATGTTCTTTTATTTGAGTCCAGTAAATTAAGTCTTGAGGCAGAACATTAAACATGCGAACAGTTTTCAGAGCAAATTACTTACTGGATTGGAGTAGTTATTTGTTGAAACACAATTGCATAATTTTTTTTACTATTCCAGACAATAACACTGCAAATTATTGCCTCAATAAATTATTTAGCAAGTGCTTAAGAAAATGTCATTATTACTATTTATTTGCACAACAACGCTCTTTGTCAAACTCCGGTTAGGTTAAGTGCATTTCTGGAGTCAAAATTTCGCGAGATGTTTCCTATGGTTCAATGTCGAATTCTTATGTTCACCATCCGTGAATGTTCTAAATGTATCTTAAACTTTCTAAAAAAAAAAAAGAACGAATATGTTCCTTTGTGTTTTATCTAGCAATCGAAATGTTTTGTTATTCAATATCGATCTTTTGCATTCGAGATTTTGTGTGGTCCGGGGCCAACAGGTTTATTTGAACTTAGAGATAGTATTGGGAAATGTCATTTGAAAATCGTGATTTTTTGTATACCATCTTGTTAAATTTGACCAGAATTACCACTCTGTCCTAATAGTTTGATTAACTACATATATAGTCTACGCTTCAATAGTATGGTGGAACAAAGTCACCCAAAAAATAACTATAAATAAATTAAACAAGGTACAACGGCTTGCCTGTCTGGGCATTACCGGAGCTATGCGTACCTGTCCCACGGCGGCTATGGAAGCCATAATAGGTATACGGATGGTTCTAAAATGGACTCAGGGGTAGGAGCTGGCATACATGGACCAAATAAAAACATCTCAATACCTATGGGAAAAAACCCTAGTGTATTCCAAGCTGAGCTCCATGCCATAAAAGAATGCGCAAACCTAATACACAACTCAGGTATTAAAGGCGCAAACATCCATATATTCACGGACAGTCAAGCAGCTATAAAAGCCCTTAGCTCACACATCATTGACTCCAAATCAGTACTACACTGCTTCAACTCCCTCCAAACACTCAGTTCCAGGAACAAAACCAAACTATGGTGGGTCCCCGGACATAAGGGAGTTGAAGGTAACGAAAAAGCTGATGAACTAGCCAGAAAAGGTTCCGAAACCCCCTTCATTGGACCTGAACCCTTCTGTGCAATCCCCAAATCAGCCATAAATCTAGTCATAAAAAACTGGGAACAAAACAGATGTGTTTCATACTGGGGAAACATCCCAGGCCTAAGACAGGCCAAAAGAGCTATTCAGCCCTTCAAATCAGATGCCGACAAGATACTAAATCTTCGCAGGCACGATATCAAAAACTTAGTAGGCTACCTAACTGGTCATCACGGTCTGCGATATCACCTAAACAAAATGCGTCTAGTCGACTCACCGGAGTGCAGACTATGTCTAGAAGAAGACGAAACAGCCGAGCATATCATATGTGAATGCCCGGCTCTTTACGGTATGAGAAGAGAATCTTTCTTCAGGGAATTCTTAAGTCCCGAAGAATTGAGGAAATCTTCGGCTGAAAGTGTTATCAGCTACATTAGGAAAGTAGAAGCGCTACTAACCTAAAAAGCATCTGACGGCAAGCACAATAGATCTTTTAGGTCGATGTGTATATTACTGCTTAGGCAGGTCAGAATTTAAAAAAAAAAAAAAAAAAACATATATAGTCGTTATCGTGTTAAAATTATTTATTGCGCGATACATTTATTTTAATTCACATGAGTAGTTAATCAATATTTGGCACATTCTTAATTACTTGAAAATGTAGTGCTGCCGATAGATCTTAAGTAAGTGTCAAATGAACCGCCTCTAATAAAGTATCTCTCACACTCTTGTGTGAAAATTACAACATGAAGTACTTACACGACTGTGGAAGCACTTTATCAGAAATTTATCAAAGGCTCGTGATGTCTTCTTTTGATTGAGAACATATCTTTTGTAGAAAGAATTTTGTGTTTGAAAATAGGTCAATATGGAAGCACTCAACTGCAGTAACGATTTAAAAAGTGTTGACTCCATTAATATATAACACACCATGCATCTGTGCTACAACGTGTAGCCCACAAATTATGTTTATATTCATATTTTTGTATTATGTCATTGCTCAATTAGTGGTCTGTATCCATCTCCTGCTCATTTAGTTGAGTAAACATACCTCCACTTCATCCGCTCTGTGTTCATCAAAAAGGCGAACGAAGACATGGTTCTTACACAATAAAGTGGAAACAAAAGCCCTTGTAACATTGCATGCCACCAACAGATGCCCACCTAGGTGGATATCTTCCTCTCCTCTCTCCTTTTCCAACTATTAAAAGAATATTGTCATCATCGTTATTATCACGTACCCGATCAATAACCGCATGTACAAAAGGTTTAGACATAATAGAGACCGAATATCCTATTCTCATATCCGAATGTAAAGGCATGTCATGTGGTCGTCGGTATTGGCGGTCGGGGTTGTAGAGCAAGGGGTCGTTGAACAACAAGAGCATGGGGATATTTTCTGTAAAAAAAATCGTATTGATTTTCATTGGCAACAAATTGAATGAGTATTTTATAAACATCACCTAAGGAACCCTCTTCAAATAGATGTGTGAACTTCATCCCCAGCTTATGCTGTATATTTTCGATATCTCATTAACACAGTTAAGTGAGTTCGTATGGTCCCGTTTGTTTTGTTATTATTACGTGTTAGTGTATAGATATATCTTTGGATGTGTGTACCTTTAATTGGCAATATTCACTGATGGATGCTCATTTCCATATCTAATTGGAGGAATATTGTCCACATTAAAAAAAAAATGCTTCTCTTAAATGTTCTCATATGATTAAATTGTGTGCACGATTTTTGGTTAGATCCTGCGTATTATAAGGCAACCAGATGGAAAAGCTTCGATGTGACAACAAATACATAACGAAAATTCTTAAGCTTTTTTTTATTTTAGCTCTGAAAGAATGACTTGGATTTTAAGCATAGTTTGTGGTAAAGCATGCAAACGTTTTTTTTTTTTTTTTTTAAAAGATAAAGCATAACAAAGACTAACGAGGTATTAATAAAAAATAACTTGGAATTTTAAATGAGGTTACATTTTCTTCAGCAATTTGTCCACGGAGTATTTGCAGAATTTTAGTATGAAACGTAAATTTTTAGTCGCTTATTTAGGTCAACGTTAACTGGAGGGATTTCATTTGATTTAAAAAGAACTGTCTAGTTTAATTTCAAAACTTGTGTTATCCCCATTTATAAGAAACATTTGAAGGTCTATTTTTTGATTAGAACTCAAACGGACTATCAAATCAATTGGATTACTAATAATAAAACATAAATGTCGACATAAGTTAGTTATCTGGTTAGTTTATAATGTACAGCTTTATAGAAACTCTACCAATAATCAAAACGCATAACTAAATAAGTAAAATCGACTTTTTAAAATCTTATACTACACTTTCATTCATGAAACTGTCAAACCAACCTTTCTTTATTTTTGTCCGTTGCTACAATTTCCGTTGCCACAACAAACTTATATAATTTAATGCGCAAACACTAACGCAAACACACGCAGTATTATTCACTACTTTCTGACTTAGATGCGACTTTCGGTACAATAATAATAAATACTCTGCTTCCATTTCAGCTATTTTAGAATGTTTGTCTGTGCGATGTTACCATTTTGCCACAAAGAAAGTGACCTCCAGTTTATTAGGCTTGTTTTTTTTAAATTGTTTTTGTTCCTAAGGAAGCAATTTACTTATTTTTTCCAGATCTAAATAGGCTTAGGATACAATTTACGTGAAAAATGCAACAACACCAAGGCCTATACAAATTTCGTGAAGCCTGGATAATTATCCAGTCCTACACCCTAAGCCTGGATAGAAAATGGGCTACCAAACCTAGTTTTTTTTTTTTCAATTGTTAACGAAAAAGGTTGTCGAAAATACTAAAATTGCAAAAAATTACACATGTTTTATGAAATAATTTGATGTGCAAATATTTGTATATTTTACAATATAGAAGTGTATTTAAGTAGTAGAAGTAGATAACATGGGAACAGCTTGGATTTTATTTGCAAAAAAAATAAATGAAACATAATGAAAAAAATGAATAAAAAATAAAAATGAATAAATATAGATTAAGAAAAAACACGCCTAATGAACATTCCAAGCGGCGGATTTGAATTGCTTCTCATGACAGTTTTATACTGTTGGATTTTCGTCGGACTTTTGCAACAAGTATGGGACAGTGAAAACAATTGGTGTTGTTCTTTATCAAGGACCACACATTAGTGGTCCAAAGTACTAACTTACTAGACATACATACACTTTGTACTTTTTTCTATTCTGCGAAAAATATGCCCTCAAACTTTTTTTCACTCTCGCGTTCTAGCTTGTAAAAAAAATAAACCAAGGTCCATGCGCTGTAGTCCAATATAATCAAAAGGCCACGGCTGCGCCCCCCCACATCTTGCATTTTTCTATTCCGCGAAAAAAGTGTCTTCAATGTACACATAACTTTTCTTTGACTTTCGCGGTCAGGTATGCCTGAAAATGTTTGATTAATATCAACCAAATAATAGCGATATTAAAAATGTGTTGTACCTAAATGGCTGAGTAATTTGCATCAATATTTTGGACAAAGGGCCAAAAACTTTTTGCATGAAATTTCGGAAAATTCCCGGATTTTCGAAAGAAATATTGGCGGATATTGAAAATTAGTCCACAAATTGAAAAAAAAAATTCCAGCTTAATATCCAAAAAAAAACTAAAACATAACTTATTCGATTCAACCAATTATGTTAATGTTGTCAAAGAGAGCCATTTGAAAATTGAAAATTGTGCTAAATGTTTAAGTCACTTGGTAATAACATTTATACCTAATAGAATCATCGAACTGTTGTTGCAAAAATTAAATTACCATATCGGTGTTTAACTTCGTGGTAAACTATTTGTATACTTGATTGAGGAACAATGCCAAGTTTTAGAAGCCAATTTAATTTCTCATATATTAAGGAACAAGTCTTTTAATATTGGGATAAATGTGTCAATAGTTGCACGCACCTTGATAATATATTTTAGTACATCTATTTTCTACTTAAATTCATGAATATCGGCATTTTTGGTTATAACACTATAATAATTTTAATGCAATCAAATTTATTTACCTATACAAACGTGTTTTTTTTGTTGTTGTTATCTCTATAGAAGCTTTAATTAATTAAACAAACAAAAGCACATGTTTCGGTAGGAAATTGAATAAAATTAAAATTCCCCTTAATTCGAAGAGTCACATCTGACTTCCCCACTGATGCAATCGGCATATGGTTCTCAATAATACACACATTACTCGAAATGTGTGTTTTTGCATGTTTCTTTGCCTTTGCATAAACAGTTCAAAGCGTAAATATAGTACTTATTGAGCCATTAAATCATTATTTGAACGTGTGAATGCTTTTGAAGTAAGTATCTATCGCCTTTGCTATGTGTTTTGTGTAAATTGTTGATATATTTTTGAGTTATGTATTTTTTAACTCATTTGCTAAAAATGTTTTATATTTTATTTTTGTATGCGTCATAGAGCAGGACTGGAAATATCAGGGTCTTATATAGGATCTCTCTAGTACTTCGAGTAGGGGCTTTGCTACTGAATTGTCAGAGTGATGGTTGGGTGTTGTTATATCTATCAATGGTGACGTTCTGTCCAATTCGTCGATGTTGTGTGACTTAGTCTTCCTCATTTACTGCTAAACCCTAAACCAATTTTTGCCGCTTTTATCTCAATACTAGCAACATGATCTATGACATCACGTTGAGTCCGACCAATGATCGTCGGCGTATGCTAGTGGTTGCACCGATTTTTGAATGATTGTGCCTCTGGTGTTGGCTCGCGAGTTTTGCACAATCCTCTCAAGAATCAAATTAAATAAGTCACATGACAGTGCATCGCCAGCGAGAATTGTCCATCGTCATCCAAACAGACGGACGAATTTTGGCGGTATACCAAATGCTGTGGAATGCGGCTTTGTTATCGGTGAATAGGTAGTGGGTATCAATTTGGACTTCTTGGGTTTTTTCCAAGAAATGTGAAAATTTGATCAGTTGTGGGCTTTCCTGGACAAACACCACATTTATAGGCAAGATTTGGCTTATGAGTTGGTGGATGTTACTTACTAAGTCATCTCCGCCGACTTTATAAAGCTAAATGGTCCATTATGTGGCCCGATTTTCGATCACTCTTTCAGCATATCGGCCGGTGTTTCATAATAATATGAGTTATGTTGGCTTTCAAAGCTTTAATCATCTCCCCATAGAAAGTTATCCATTGGTATCAAATCTGAAGATTTTGGTGGCCAACCGACATTACCATTTCTTGAGATGATGTTTTTATCGAACGTTTCCCTTAATAAAGCGATTGATTTGTTTGATGTATGGCATGAAGCGCCATCCTGTTGAAACCACAATTGAATTTTTGGGAAAATAAATTCAACATTTGCGATCTCCATTGACAGTAACACGTGTCCCTTTCGAATTTTTAAAGAAATACGGTCCGATGATGCCGCCTGCCCATAAACCGCACCAAACAGTGCATTTTTGGGGTTGCATTGGTAGCTGTTGGATTGCCTCTGGCTGTTAATTTTAACGTAATTTAGTAGTTAATTATAACGTAAATCAACCAACATGGTACTCGAATTACCCCGGTCCTAGCTAACATCCACCATTTGGATTTATACTTGTGCGCGTCACTTTTCCTCTACTGTGTCCGACGTCTGGCTAAGAATCGAAGGCACTCTGAGGCGGGGTATTGGTGTCAATTCGCTCTACATCATAAACTTTCATCGCCGAATTTTTTTGGTCTTATATAGGATTTCCTTAATAATTCTTAATTACTGAATTGACTTCTTAACACCACTTAGCAAGAGTAATTCTTCGTTTGATTTCTAACGATATGTAGTTGTCAGAGTAAATAGGGAAACCAAGATAGACAGAGTCCCTTATTACCTCAAAGTTGTAACTATCGATGGTGACATCCTGTCGAATTCGTCTATGTCGTGTGTCCATTCTTGTTGGGAGCATGTACTTAGTCTTACCCTCATTTATGTCAAACCCATGTTTGTCGTTTTGTTTTCTATACTAGAAAAACGTGACTGTGAAATCACGTTGATTCCTACCAACTATGTCAATATCTTATGCGTATGTTAGTATGCAAATGACAATGCGTACCTTGTCTAAAGAATTGTTTTGTGTCAATTTTTTCGGTGGGGTTGTTGCCGAAGCTCATGGAGTAGCGAGAATTCTACATTGTCATCCTGCACAGACGAACGGTAAACTAAAACAATACTTGGCTCTGTATTGTTCGTTTTTATGCATGTTGTCGTATTGGAATTTTAAATTAATGATTAAATGGTGGACATCGATTTGGACTTCTAGATTTTTTGTTTCTTTATACCTTTGACACACTGGTGATATCAATACTATAGTATTCGGATGTACCACCTAGGTGTTAGGAAATAACACGCTAATGCCACGCGAGCAGCATGGTACATGCGTGGCTTAATACTAACATTGGGTGCGTTCCGGATTTCAGTTTTAGCATGTTCACTTTGCCGGTGCACTGCTCTTATTGGTCAATCGACCATTTTAGTCACGTGACATTTAAGGGAAATGATTGGCGAAACAAGTTGAAAATTTACGCATGGACTGGACACCCAGATTTGAGTGAAACAGCTGATTTTGCGTCGAACTGTCATGAAGATGTTTTTGATTTCAGTAGCGTTAGCCATTATTATGTTGAAGAATAATTATTCTGAATAGATAAAAGTAAATAAAAATCTATAAATGTGGTAAAACGAAATTGTAAAATAAGGGTTGGTATAGTTTGACATTTACCTTGCCATTCATTAAGATTTTGCGATTGCCAATACAAGGGTATCAATGCCATTTATACCACCAATGTGTCAAAGGTATTATCTGCAGAAATATGAAGATTTCATTAGTTATCTCCCCTATGCTAAAAACCACAATGATCAGATGTTAACATATTGCAGCAAAAGGACCATGTAGGTGATGTTGATGAGATTTATGCCTAGGTAGGTCTCATTCAGGAGGTCCCTTGATTTGTGAAATAGGGAAAAATTCCGAGTTCAGACATACTTTTAGACAATAAATATTAAGACCTGAATATGATAAATTAGTTTGCATACTTCCGACTTCCCCGGGTACAATTTAATTGACGAAAAATTTGATTTCTGCCACCTAGACCTCGAATGCTCCTCAAATGATTAGCTTCTGTAAGTGATAAAGTGATGATACACTATATCATTCCTAGGGAAATGCAATTCATACCAGTGAAAAACACATCGAAATCCGTTCAGCTGTTCTAGAGATTAACGTATTCATAAACTTTTTGTAACTTTATTGTACTTTATTGCACTTGATTCACTTTTTTTAATTTTAAACACACTGTCTTGTCATATTCCTTATCATATATATTGTTATCGAATATGACACGAGTTTATCACTTTTGAAATGTACATCAAGTACATTTTGTTTAACAAAAGATTACACTAAACTTATTAGATCCTCCTTTACCATTAAGCACAAGTACAAAGCATACATACTTCCACCATCCCCATGAGACATATCAGCACACAACTGGTATTTCCTATTTAGTACACTATGTTCACCTACTAACAAGAAAACACGATACTTAATTATAAGAACACAACTAAATTACCACCCACGGGGGCAATTTGCTGTTACGGCCAATGAAGCAATACAACCCTAATGTTCCACTAATTGCGGTCATTACATAGTACATCGTGATTGAATTATATTATATGAATAGTGAAGCTGCGAATGAATCTTTTTCACCCTGTGTAGTGCGACTGCAAGTAGGTGGTATCGTTGACAGGTTATTTTGTGACATACGCGTCTAAATGCTTTTTCAACACTTTTTACAAGTCATTAAACACTATCTGATGAGGGGGTGGTTGTCTGCAAAATATTAGTAATCGTATGTAAATCAGAAAATTGGCCTTTTAAACGGAGTGTTGGTATCTCATATACATAATTGAATGTGCATCAAAGTGATAACAAATTGATTAACTAGTGAGTTTCATGAATAAATTTGTTTTCTATTTTTAGGTTGGAGCAGTCGAAGCTACATGGGTATTAACTGATTATATCGCTACACCAGGATCAAATGAATTAAGTGTGACAAAGGGCCAACAAGTTGAAGTCATAGAAATTACACCTGCCGCTGATCCTGACTTTTGTCTAGTACGGCTTAATCCACAAAACAATGATGATCCTGTTCATGAGGGACTTGTACCTGTTTCAATACTCAAACTTCCGCCCAGCTTACAAAAAGGAAGCTCCGCGCGAAAAGAAAACGATTCCATTCAAGAACAAAGTAAGTTTTAAAATTAATAAAAAAAAAACATAAAGATAAATATTTAATAATCATTTTTATTATTTCTTTGTAGACAACGTTCGAGGTAAGCCGGATTCATCGGCATCTTCGAGTAAAAGGCGTGGATTTAGTGGGTAAGTTCATATTACAAATTACCTTCAATTTATGAATATCAACGCGAATTCTCTGGTTATTCTTATTTTCCTACGAATTTTATCAAGGATGTTGGTAGGTCTTATTGGTGTTAGTCAAAGTGCTGTTGTTCTGTTTGAAAAAAGAAAACCGATTGAAATCTACGCTTCGTTGAAGAAGGGATAAGGGGCTTTCTATGTACATTATATGGAATTGAATTATTGTGTGTGTACAAGTCCTACATAGTGTTTATGATTATCGTTTTAAACGTTACGGAAATAAAATATAGTAAAATGCATCGAAAAAAAAAATAATAAGAATCTAAATCGAATCATAGCGTTCGCCAATCACGGTAATGTTGACGGCTTCGGCATGTAAACCCCACCAAACAGTGATTTTTTTTCTGGATGTAATGAGTCTCATGAGGATCGTATTCACTCTAAAACCGACAATTCTGCTTGTTTACATACCCGTCAAGCCAGAAATGAGCCTCATCGCTGAAGATAATTTGAGGATAAATATCTGGTTCAACTTCCAGTTGATTCTAAGCCCATTCACCCAACATACGACGCAATTGATGGTCCGATAGTCTTAGTGCTTGCACCCGTTGGATCCTATATGGATGGAGGCCCAGATCGTTCCTTAAAATGTTAAATGTAGTGGACGCACAAAGACCGAGTTGCTGAGAACGGTTTCGTATCATTAAATTCAGGTCCTCTGTCACACTCACGTCTCACGTCTTTCCATTCTGATTTGCCTAAGTATACTGAAAAGTCAAACACCCTTTATTAGTATGATAGCTATCCATATCATAAGTTATATACCTCTAAAAAAAACTTCACTTTCCTTCTTTTACTTTCTCTTTCCTAAATAGTTTACACGAGTTTCCTAAATAGTTACATAAGTTGCCTTGTAGTAGTAAAGGGTGATCCATTTCGAGGTACCCTACTTTTTTAAAGAAAAAAACACAGAAAATTTAAATTTAATGGAGAATGTTTATTATCATTTGAAAGAACATTCTTTGGCATTTATTTTTTGAAGATTATGTCTATCAAATGTTGGCCGTTGCTACGTCGCAGATGGTCCATCCGTTGAGTCCAATTTTCGATCACTCGTTCGAGCATTTCGTCTGGTAACTGGCGAATGACACGCGTGATGTTTTCCTCCAAGGCCTGAATAGAAGCGGGTTTGTCGGCATAAGCTTTTGACTTTACATATCTCCACAGGAAAAAGTCTAACGGTGTGATATCACACGATCTTGGTGGCCAATCGACCGGCCCATAACGTGAAATTATGTGCTCACCGAAATGTGCTCTCAATAAGTCCATTGATTGATGCGATGTGTGGGAAGTGGCGCCGTCTTGCTGAAACCAAATGTCGCCGAGATCACGAGCTTCAATTTCAGGCATCAAATAGTCGGTTATCATGGCCGAGTTGCTGCGAACGGCGCCGAATCGACTCTCTACGGTCTTCGTGTACACTCTCAGCTACGGCCGCTATATTTTCTTCACAGCGTGCTGGACGTGGTCTATTCGGTCGAATATTATTCAATAATGAATGCTGGATCTCAAAATGGGTGATGGTGTTGCGAATAGTACGCTCAGTAGGCCGATTATGTTGACCATAAGTTGAGCGAAGTGCACGAAACACATTCCTCACAGAACGTGAATTTTCATAATAAAGTTGAACAATTTGTAAACGTTGTTCACGCGTAAGTCTTTCCATTATGAAATGCCAAACAATACTAAACAAAAATAACATGACAGCATGACACGACTCACACGTGATCTGTCAAAAAAGGCTATTGAAAAAAGTATCTCTACTTGGATCACCCGTTAGTTTAGTAGTTTAGTTTAGTTGCCTAGTAGTTTATTGCGATCTTTTTTCCTTCTATATCGGCACTATGAATGATTATTAAAGTCAGTAAACTGCTCCAGTTCTCGCCCTGTCTTAAGCATAACTGTCTTTTTAAATAATTGACGATTACTTTCTTTTACTCGAAATGAATCATTCTTCTAAATCTTATCTGGGTCCAGAAGATCAGCGGATATTAGGTGCGTTTTGGTATAAATCCAGTAAATCAAAATATGTTTCCATACACGAATACAATTTATTTTGTGTCCTTTTTTTTGTAATACGTGTGTAAACATTTACGTGACATTGAATCCTAATCAAAACATGTTTATTTGGTTTTCTTCTGAATTTCGCAGAGCCCCAATACATGATATGTATCCGTCTGCACTAGTCGCATTTATATCTCACTGCGTAACTATTTGCTCAAAACATTCCAAAAGTAGGAAAAGGCCAAACAACAATGAAATGTATTGTCGTCCGCACATGAAAGCAAGGCAAATTCTTTAAAGAATATATACAAATAAAAATCGTGTGGCATTAAACGAAAACAAACAGAGCAAGCCCAATTAACCAATTTCTTTATTCTTAATTATCCATTCATATGTCTAATCAATTTGAGTCATTTTGCAAATTGATATTTTACACATGATATTATTTGTTTATAGGCGCGACTGGCATGGTATGAAACAATACATTCACCATCGTGTCTGATGGATGATAAAACTATTCTAGAAAATGTGTGAAAGCACGACACGGAACTACGTTCTTTGCTAAACAAAAAATACAATACTACTTGGAAAGACCGCGGTATCAGAATTATTTCTCAGACTTTTATCAGAATTCCAAACAAATGGGAAATAAAGTGATGTATTAACGACACTGATAAGTAACTTGACCAACCGAGCTGGCATTGGATGATTGTTTATTTTTATTTTATTTTTTTTTTTTGTTTTTTTACCACTATGTTTTCTACGACGTCATTAAAATTTTAAACTCGTTTTTTACAAGTAATTGCTTTTATCGAAAGCATTTCGCTACAGCGCTTACATGATGTAATTCATATAGGCAAAGATTGTTTGTTGAATCACCATGCCAGTTTAATACATGAGTAGAAGTAATTCTCGGTTCGGGAGATCCCCATTCCCTCATGTACTTTTCCTTTAAAGCAATATCTCTTATAGTTGCTTCGAATATATTCTATATTTGCAATCATTTTAACACATGTTAGATAACAAGTGAAAAATAAAATAAAAACAAAATATTGTAATATGGGTCTTTAGCTGACTCATGTTAATTATGTCAGTTTATGGAGTGTGTCAATACTTGGCAATGGAAGGTGTGGTTCCAAATGTAAATATACGAGCGCCAATTTAACGAGTATACTATTAGTTCGTCTTTTTATTGCCATAACAAACGTTGAAACTGTTCAAGTAAATATGATGTCAATGGCCCTTACCAAAATCATCCTTAGTTACGACTCTGAATTTGACGATATCACAGTGATAATATTTTACGTACCTAATACATTAGCGAACGTGAACTTTGTGTAATAAATTAATAATCACACAGTAGGATTTACTAATAAACATTTTCATACCAATGATAATTATAGTTAACAAAAGCTTACTTTAGAAAATATTCACCATTTTGAGTCTGGGAAGCTGACATCAAAAGAGTATTATTTGTATCGCATTGTGTGATTTGTGAGGAACAGTAAGGCGTCGTTCTATATCCCAGCTTGAAAAAAAACATTTCTTTCTTTTAGTTAAAATATTATTTTTAAATATGTCTTTTTAAGCATTTAACAAAATCAGTTCCAGGTCATGAATTTATTGTCTACGCGTAAAGAAATAAATTAAATCTAGCGAAGAAATGTGACTTCGATTAAACTCATTTTATAAGAACATTGAACAAAAAAATAATCAATTGTTATGTGGTTCCAAAACAAATGACGGAGTGGGTGCTGGTGTCTTCTCCGACAGGCTAAATCTCAGCCTATCTTTCCGTTTTCCTGATCATTGCAGCGTATTCCAGGCGGGAATCATGGCGATCAAACAAACCTTATCATGGTTGAAAGAGAATGTAATATCTGCCAAGGATATTAGCATTTTCTCGGACAGCCAAGCGGCAATCAAATCCTTGGAATCAGTCTCAACAAATTCAAAGACAACATTTTAACATTCACCTATGCTGGGTGCCTGGGCGTAGTGACATTCCAGGGAACTGTAAGGCTGATGAACTCGCTAGAAATGGAACCAAATTACCAGTTGTACCCGGCACGGGTGCACTAGGTATTCCTATCGCTACATGCAAAAGCTTATTAGCGCAACATGCTAACAGCAAATCAAACCTCAGATGGAGTCTTGGCACGACGTGTCAAACAACCAAACAAATTTGGCTAAAGCTTAATTTGAGAAGATCAAAGGGACTGATTTCGCTCGATAGACCGCATAATTGCGATACCATAGGTGTCATCACGGCACACTGCTTAATAGGTAGGCACGCAGAAAGGCTAGGCCTCTTCTCAAACTTGTTACCTATAACAGAGTAGAGTAGAGTAGTAGAGTGTGAAACGTATTCACAAATTCATTTTTGAGGTACCTTACTTAAAGATCCCTATTAGTACCACTTCAGTTCAAAATCAGTATCTATAATTATCGATTTTTACTTTTAAGCGGATTGGTTAGAAGACGTATAGCTAAAAAAGGAAAGACCGAGTTTAAAGATTGTTACAATGATTGTGTGCCACATATGTACATACATTGTGGGGCCTTTGTGTATTGGTTATGGGTTCGTCTGCTGAGTTGACGATTGTGCATTCAATCTCAGATAAAATCCATGAAACCATAATTTAAAGAAATAATAAAAGAATGGTAGATATTCGCCTATAAATAACATGAACTTTCGAAAAATATTCTGCAAATTTAACGAACACTACAAAAACACTCCCCAAAAAGTTAGTTCGGACACAATTCATGGATATGTCTGCACTACACCCAACATCTTTCCTATCTTACTCTTTATTATTCATCTCTTTAGATGCCCGCGCTTTGGTAAAACCCTACAAAGTAATACACTTTTGAAGTATTTATAACCCTTTGAGCGCTTCGAAGCCATAAGTCTTGAGCGTACAAATTAGTCGACCTTGTCGCCAGTGCAAATCGTCAAAATAAAACCTAACACAATTTTGAAGAATGTGTTTACTGACAGTTATACATCCTTCAAACTGTCTATTGTAACATCAACATTTATAATCTCAATTCACCAATTTGCGACAATAAAGAATAGTTAATCATGGCTTTGTATTGCTCACCAGTCGAGAGAAGTGAGTTGTTGCTCATCATTGAGATCCAAGAGATCATAGTTTTAGGTTGGCGTTCTGTGGCAGAAGCTGATGGACCGTCTACACTGAGAATACCTTCAAATCTTCCACTACAAATGACTGGTTTACTGACCAATTATGTGGTACATCTCATCGTGCACCTGATGCATTTCAGCGCTCCATTAAAGGTGCGTCTCCATTTGAGAGTTCTTTTTATAGTTAACTCCCGAGAGTTACTCCCGGTGGCTGTCCATTAGAAAGTAATATTTTTGAATTTTTACTTTCGACGGTTCTCTTGTGAGAGTACTCACATACAAAACAGTGTCCACTTGGTATTTATTTCACCTGCTTTGTCTTTGTCTTTTGTTGAGAGTATGGGTTTTGTTACCCAATGTTGTGCGTGTTCAAAAACTATCTTAAGGAGCAAATATTTAATAGTCACACAAATAAGCCGCCTCTATTGACCAATGCAAATGCTCTTTTTGCTGCGTTTTACATCACTTTTTCGAGCATCTCGGGCAGCATATCTTTGATTTCGTTACGAATATTTGCCTTAAGCTCGTCAATGGTCCGATCCTTGCAAGCGTTCACTTAGCTTTTGCAATTACCAAAAAAAAAAATCTGAGGGGCCAAATCGATAGTCATTGTCGCCATTTTGTGACGGTACATACCTCGGGAATTTTCGTTGCAGGAATTGCATTGTTTAATTGGCACTGTGGCATGGTGCACCATCTCGTTGAAACCGGTAACCGTCCATCCATAACCGTCCAGCTACGACCCAATATTCACCGATATAATGAGCCAACATTCGCCTTCTCTGAAGAAAACTGGCCATTTTTTGGTCATGCAGTGGTGTTTCATGGATCTCTTGGAAAACTTGTTTTCTCCAAATGCTGCAATTTCGCTTGTTAACGGCCCCAGACAGTGTGAAATAAGCCTCATCGGTTATCAAAATTTACTTCCAAAAATCAATATCAGTGAATCTATTCGGTTAGAAATGTATTCTTATAAGTGGAAAGTTTCACTGCTGTAGCTATTGTCAGTCTTAAGAAAGGGGAAAAGGTTTAACGAAATCTTGGTGTATCGATGAGCTGCTCATTGATAGTTATCAATACATGTGTCCACTTAAGAGTGACTCTTAAAATGTTAGACTTTCGGAAATGTATTAAGTTGCGAGACTGGTCTTGAGAGCGACTCTCAAATGGACACTCACTTTAATGTTTGCGTATACCGACCAGGAAATCACGAGTAATCTGCAATATTGAATGGTATAGGGTTCCGTGGCTTGTCGACATGTATTCTGCATCTGTTTACTTTACAAATATTTGCATGCAAAGTTAATGAACAAAAAATCCAGTAGGTACACAACTGGAACACCAAATACAATATAAAAGACTGACAATTGTTTCCTTTTGCAAGTTTCCTAACATAACATATACGTTTTGGATCACCATTTATAATTTCAATAAAAGGATTTTTCAAGGATATCAATTCGAAAAACACTTTAGATATAAAGTTAAAAGCAAATTCGGCTATCACAGAGCTAGACTTAATTGGCGACGCACTTCTTAATTAATCTCGAGATTGATTTTATTCTGCATCGAATATGCTTTAAAAACAAGTGTAGAAATATATTCAACTTATCACCATATGTGTGTCTAATATTATTAATTGAGTTATAAACACATCGTTATTGGTTACTTCCTGTTCACAAATTCTTTCAATTACGAACACAACTAATGGAGACCAATTTCTTTTCCGAGATTGAAACATTACAAGAACTGTCTTTGTTTAGCATCAAGTTTTTCTACATTTTTTTTGTTTTTATTTTGCGTACTGAATTCTTTCACTCATCTACAAACACATTTCTTCAACAGTTTGTCAAAAAATCTGTATCTCGAAATACTTTTCTTTTGATAAAAGCAAAAAAAATATCATCAGACTAGAATAACGTACACTGCTGAGTGGCATTTAAAAAAATGTATACGGATTAAAAGCCAATTTAAAACCACGTAAATTTTGCAATGCAGAATAGTAAATCTCAATATGAGTGAAAATGGACCATTTAAACGGAGTGTCCTTTCGTTAATGTAAGCCAAAGTCCATGGTCATTGCTGGTTATTTTTGCGTATAGTGTTTTATCGCATTTGTTGATGTGTGTATTTATTCTTTTAATGTCTGTCTCAAAACATAACCATCTATGTTTACAATTAAGTTGACTTGAGGAGTTAAGCTATACTCGAATGCAAAAGTATGTATATTGCTCGAGTTAACTGGTGTACACTTTTCGAATAACACGTGTAGTAATATTAAGTTTAAAACAATTTCTTTTTTTGTCACATTTATGTTGCTCTATAAAATGATCCCCTCGTTTTTTCTTCCTATCCATTAATTAATTAATTTTACATCGTCATCATATAAAGTCACCACCACAGGCGATAAATACTAAAATAAACATTTTTCCAAAAATAAAAACTTATGTTGTGAACAACAAAAAATTAAGTATTTATACATCTCGCACAAAGCGCTTCACAGCCACCTTTGTCGCTAACAAAATGCTACCCCTAATTGCAATTAACAAATATTTAGTAATTGTTTTTTTTTTTTCAAAAAAAAAAATAGAAAACTTAAATTCTTTTCCCATATAGCGCTGCAACAATTTGGTGTCAAAAGAATAAGAAAAAACTTGCAGACTAACGTCCTTGTCATCCCCCACCGCACCTACCATTGTGTTTGTTTATTGTGCGTCTATCTCATTACAAATAACACGCACTCGTATGTATACGTTCATACATTGCTTTCATTATTTATTTATTAATTTATTTTCTTAATAACAAGTGAGAGAGAGGACCACGACTATTATTCTCTAAGAGTATGATCGTTCACCACGGTGAGCGGTTTTCGTTCATTTGTTCATCAGTACGACTCGCTCTGTTAGTTGACTAGCTCAGAAATTGCTCAGAAGAAAAAAATCAGAATCAGAATTTCCGAATCACACAAAGTACTCGCATTGCACATAGCACCCGCGTATACAAAGCTACATCATACGAAAAATAAATATACATATAATAAGACAATCATTATAGAGTCAGTGAAAAAAATTTATGCAAATTTACTGATCGGCGACAACGACGACGGCGACTACGGTAGTGGGAATGTGAGTTTGATACCACTTATTGTTCGTAATAAAAATGATAATAATGACAGAAGATTTTTTTATTATTAATTGTGTGTATGGCATAGCCTCGCTATTCAACTTAGACATATCAGTCTCAAGTGTTCGGTTAGCTCATCTCGTACTTCTTAAATAAATCCCAATTTTCCACAGTATGTAAATTGTTAAGAATAAATATAACAAGGAATTTCGTTGATATAGTGCAAACCAGAAAAACAAATAAAACAAGTCTTACGTAAACAAAAAAACAATTCTTTTTCCCGCAATGCTTTTTAGGAGAAAGTGGCTACCGCAGCTACCATTAAGGAAGATGTCACAAGGCAAGGTAGATAAACCACCGATTGAGAAGCCGCTAATAAAGAAGACTTCAGAGAAGAACATGTTAAAAGTGAGTGAATAATAATTTTGTGTGCCAGCTACAACTCAATTTTGTTTTCATTAGTTATCTACAAAGCATGCAGAGCACGAGGATGAAGTGATAACACCTGCAATATCGGGATCAATAACGCCCACAAGCACTCCACAGTATATGTCACAAGTGAACAATTCACAACAACAAGACTATGAAGCTGAAGAGGAAGTGGGTCTCGAATATCCACCTCCAATGAAACCTATTCAAGAACCCTGTGCAATTCTAAATGGACCACCCGCCTTTAAGGACATGAAGGAGAATCCTGTTAATTTAGTAAGTACCTACACAAATATTTATGCTCTTTATTTTTAATTAATATGATAGCAGAATTTTGTATATCGCATGTTTAACATTGCAAAAATGTTCGTTTTATTATTAAATTGAATGTATTCATACTCGTACATGTGTACACATTTGAGAACTCGCCCACATAGTCTAGCACCTGCAATAAATCGAATTCCCAGATGGGGGTCCTCCTTTTCTTAAAAACAGTGCTTAAAGAAAATGTACATTGCGATTATTTTATTCACTAAAGTGAAGATGTTTATGACGATTTATGTATTGAAAACATGGGAAGCTATTAATTTATAACAGAAAAAAAAAACTACAAGCTCAAGGTTGTTTACAGGCGAAATGGTAAGAATAATGCAAATACCAATTAGTGATACATTCAAGTGGATATCCCCACATAGGGTAGTCTGGGGACATAGTAATAGAGTACACCAACAATCTTGATATTTCCGAAACTGTAACTACGTATACAGACAGATCATCATTCACTTGTTGGTTTTCCATCGGCTATCGTGGGATATATACATATACCGGAGAAAAAATAAGTTCGTTATAATCCAAAGTAAATTTTTGCTTTAGAAAATAATTTTGTGCAGTTTCTGTTTTCTGTGTTGATTCAGTGGCCATTAATTTATTTATCGTCTATAAGTGTATGTGTATAATTTAATTTTTCTTCAGACTAGGTATTCCAACGTTTTACAGCATTTACGAAATGATTTCAAATGTTGTAGTTCTCACTTTTTTGGTTTTATTAGCCATAAATGAGAAAATTGCTTTTCGTTTCATTGAGTTTAATGATGGCTGAAACAGTGAAACAACGCCCTGCGATGTTTTTAAATGCCAGTGGATAGTGTTTAGTTGAATTTTGTGCAGTTTAGGCGTTAATAGTTCTACAAGTTATATTATTGTCAATTTCGTGACATCATTTCAAATTTTATAATTTATTTTCCTCTGAGGCTTTTAAAAAAAGTACGGCTTTTGCCTCAATAGTTTTACATAACATATTTGCTATCACATCAATTAAGACCACAAAATTAAATGAAGATGAATTCCAGCCTTATGGGTGGTCCGAATGGACTACATCGCTTTCGCTACTATCACTCGTACAGAGATTTATGCCACGTGAGCCCCTAAAGGGTTTAACGATAGCTTGTATCGTGTATCGCTGTTAAATCATCGATGCATAGCTTGCTGCTATGTCTTACTTACCTACTTATTTAAGTGTCGCTTCAGTCGGGAATAAACCTGGGCTTCAACCAACATGCCTTTCGAATTAGCTCGGTCCTTAGTGAACTTCCTCCAGTTGTACACTTCAATTTGGCTGAGGCCAGTTTCTTTTTGTGCGCGCCACTTAATTCCTCTACTGCTTCCGACGTCTAGCTGGGAATCGAAGACTCTGCTAGCCGAAGTATCGTTGTCCATTCTCTCTACATGCCCTATATTATAGCTCGTATAGGTCGTGGTGGAATCTTTGTCTCCATAGCTTTCAACTCAAACGGAGCCGAAGATTTTTTTTTCCAAAACGACCAAGGATCCTTCATCCGCTTTTGATATGGACTGGGATGATCAGGGTTTGGTATAGGTTCCTCCTTAGTAGTTCTCGTAGTCCTCTCATTAAACCATGGGTTTCTTACTAGTGGGCGCTAGAAACCTAGCACATCAGTTCCGGCTGATCTTGGCTTGTGTACATCGTTGCCGCATTGTTCTTCGACATTAGATACTGGTGGTATGGTGTTAATGGATAAGTTAAGGGAGGTCAAAGGGAATCGCATTTTTTGAAAAAAATTTTAAATCAATCAGCATATGTGTATAATTCGAAGGAAGGAGAATCTTACGAACCCTCCAATTCGCTGACATGAATAAAGAGGTGCGTAGGTGGATTATCTTAGTTAATAACCTTTTTTATGTTTAATATCTTTTGGAAATCATATAATCAACGCATTATACTTAAACCTCTGGAACAACACCTTCATCTATATGTAAATCTGTTCACTTAACCAAGTCCAACATTGTTATCTTAAGATGTTTACTTTATAACTTCTGTAAAACTAGCGATTTAAACAAATTAAACAAATCGAAATTTAAAAATAGCACCATAGAGATTGTTTTGCTTATCATCGTGATTAGCAAACATTTTGAAAACATTTGACAAGGTTTGGCATAAAGCTCTTTTTCGAAAATGGGTGCTTTTGATATCCATGATACTCTTTTTCTGTGGATTAGAAACTTCCTCTCAAAACATTCAATCCAAGTTGTTTTGGACGGATTTTCAGTCTGCTAGTCACCAAATAAATGCCAGAGATACTCTTGTCTGCAACTACTAATCCAATCCACTCCTTTGCTGATGACAGTACCCAAATCCACGCCCTTCCTCTTCCGACATGGAACAAAACGACAAACTATGTTAAGCTTATTAAATTCCGATCTTGACTGCAATATAGTTGAATTGAATACTTCCAAATCACAATGTTATCTTTTGTCATCAAAGCGGAACCATAATCTACAACCATTATCCATGAATCAAAACCGAAAAACCTTCGTTGGATAAAGTCGCCAAAAACGCAGCGAAATGTTAAGATTTCCTTAACCGATGCGAGAAATATCACCCCTTCTGGTCAGATCCCAATATATAAAGCGAATATACGCCCCAAAACTTCAACGCCCACATATTGTCAGGTGCAACAAAAACATAATTTCACACTGCGCTCAATCACTATATTTGTATTTGTTTAGCACGTGTCATTTATAAAAAAAAATACGGAGATCGTCAGGTTCCTTTATGGATTAGATGTCAAGAAAAGCTGGTGCTGTTAGTTGGAAACCATAATCTTTCAAGTTTCGTGGAGCTCCATTTAATCCACCGAATAAATTGTGATAACCCGGACGATACGTCCCGCAACCTAGCAGAAATCCCTATCTCGCAGAGAAGAAAACTACCTAGCTACGATAAATTAAATTAAATTCGTATTACCTTGGTATACGAGTTCTTAATGTTCGGCAATATCTCTTAACTGCACTACTGTGCAAATATATTTTTGCGATGTACAATCGAATAGAAACACCAGACATTCTCATATGCAATTACGACTATACACCCAATGTTTCCAAACTCCAGCCAACGTGTGTTGTTTAAAACCGAAATATGTTTCAATTAGACTTTTCCTAAACTCCTAATTGCTGCCGCCTTTGCGTGCTTTATTTTTATATTATTATCGGTGTTCGCCTATCATTTCGTTTAAAACATTAAATTGGTTTATCGCGAGGAGGATTAGAAAACAAATCGTTATCACATTTGCGGAACAAGTTAGTGACTCAGTTTAGAAAACCTTTAAAGAACCAATAGCCAATGTTGTGTCACTTGACTAGTGAAGATTATTTGCTTGTACTGACTGAAGCTAATTTTAGCGAGCTAACGATATTTGTGTTTTGTGTTCTACTTAGTTTTATTTTTTTAAGTGTTCTTATATATCTCAAAAATAATGAGTCAGCAATGGTCTAATACTAAAGTAAATGCTTTGCCTGACTCCGTTGTGAAACGTGTAAAACGATTAAGGAGTCGCTGTGATAATATTAGACGTTCTGTTTTTCGTTTATCCAAAGTAATTGCCTGTACAATTTTAATAACAAAATTATATTTGTAAATTACGTCAAAATAATTAAAGAAGTTAGACGGTGGTTTGTTTTTTTTTAACGTAATTCGCGACCATACCCTCATTGTACTTTTCCACATACGCCAAGGCTGATACGCAACTTCAAGATAACACAGCCATTGATAAATTACCCAGGGAATGAATTTCATTAGTTTAATTATTGTGTTAATATTCGTCGAAGTAGATAAACATTTTTATGTGCTATGCTTGGATTTAAAAAGTAGAACAATTGACTTACGTGTTTTCTTGAAATTTATTTAATTCCAGGCAAGTACCTTTAAGAAAATGGAGGGCAATGCAGCAGCGGACTTATCCGAAATAGAACAAATAGTTAAAGAGAAAACCGTAAGTTAAACAAAGAAAACTGAAAGCAAGAATATCTTAAACAAACATTTGTATTACTCAAGGAACAACATGAGGTGAAGTCCAAGTTCCTAAAACCCCTAGATATTAACAGCAGTGAGAGTAATGGACGGGATATTGAATTGTCATATTCAAATAATGATAACTCAGCCGATAATAATGATGAAGTAAGTAACACGAAAGAATCAAGCTAAACAAATATAAAACATTTTCGTTTGTATCGCGAAAACTTACAATATTTATTGTTTTCTTTTTTTGCATAGAATAACTCAGAAACAAATGATGTTGAGGCGGCGCAAAGGAAACGTCTGTGTGCCCTCTCAGAGTTACTGTCAACAGAAGAACTATACATTCAAGATTTGGCAGAAATCGTAAATGGGTATGTCAATTATTTCGAAAACGTCGCAGGTGTATATCTGACTACCCGTATATTGTATTTTTTTATTTAGATACATTGCTGAAATTCGTAATTTGAAGAGTGAAATACCTTTGCCAGACGACCTAAAGGGTGGAAAGGAACGAATGGTATTTGGAAATATCGAAGCTATCTACGAATGGCACAGAGAGTATGTTTTTTTCATTCCATCACCATAATTAACATAATTATAATTGTGTCGTCTATTTTCTAGCAACTTTTTAAAGGCACTTCAACGCTGCATCAAAAATCCGTCTGAACTCGGTCCAATGATCAAGCGATATGAGCATAAATTCCACATGTACAGAGTTTATTGTCAAAATAAGCCAGTGTCTGAACACATTGTCTCCGAACACGTCATGTACTTTGATCAAATTCGACAGAAACTTAAACATCGTTTGGATGTATGTTTATCGAAGACTTATACATAGGAATTCTATTGATTCAACTATTTCTTTTATAGCTAAGTGATTTGCTTATAAAGCCTGTACAAAGAATAACCAAGTATGAACTGTTGCTGCGTGAGATTATGAAGCAGACCGAACGTGCCAATTTGGTAGAAGAAGTACCAAGTATGAAGGAAGCTTTCTATGTTATGAAGGTATGTAATCAAATCTATCGCACAAAGTATCCAATGCAAAAGCTATTCCATTTCATAAGGTCGTTTGTCGAGCGCTTAACGACATGATGGTAGTTCGACGACTTCAAAAATTTGAAGGAAAAATCACAGCCCAAGGCAAACTTTTGCTTCACGGCCCTTTGGCGTGCGTTGAAGAAAACAGAAATGTCGAACGAAATGCGTCAACGGTACAGAAGCCCAGAGAACTTCAAGTATTCCTATTCGAACAAAGTATTATATTTGCGGATATTGTTGGCAAAAAGACTCAGTTCACAACCCAATCATATGTTTACCGCTCTCATATACAAGTAAGTTTGACTCTGACAAGAAACCACGCCTACCTACAATTAAACAAAAAATCATCTATTTTTAGGTTAACAAAATGCAGCTGGAGGAATTGCCGAACAACAGATTTCTACTGAAATCTACAGACCCCCATCGGACAGACCTAAACAATTACGTTTGTAATGCAGCTACAGTAGATCAAAATCATGAGTGGTTGGAAACCATAAGAAACATCCTTCAATCTCAGCACGATTTCCTCAAAGCAATTCAAAGTCCGATAGCATACCAAAAAGAGATAACAAAAGATTCATGAGCAACCGCAACTTGGGGAAATTAAAAAAAAAATCATAAGTGTAATGAGTGGTGAGATAAAAAAAAAAGTGCATTGGAGGACTTGACATTTTGTGCTTACAGTGCAGCATCGTTTATAGTGTTATATTTTTCGTATTTTATTTGTTGCACTAAACACACACACAGTACTCCTTTTTGTTTTATCTGTTTTAGTCGACTCGTTTTAAAAACTCATTTACCAACAAATTCAATTCAAAGAGTAAAATATTTTTTTTATATGATTTTAGGCGATTTTTTTTTAAATTGAAACATTTATACATACTTATATAGAATTATATTTATTTTTAACTAGTAGTGATTATACTTTATGTTAATGCTAATGCTAAGAACATTTGAGTGATTTACATAATAAGAACAACAAAAATATTTTTTTACAAATAAATTTTACTTTAATAGAAAGACGAGTTTCTTTATTTGTTTGTTTTCATTTCGTTTTGAGGTATTTTCTCATTTTTTGTTTTGTCGTTTGCTTACATTATTAATTAAATTTTTTTTTCGTTTTTTCAACGCATAAACAAGCATAATAATAATGACGTTAAACTTATTGTAATAATCATGAAAGTGTAGGAAAATAAAAGAAAACAAATGATTGTGTAAGTAAAGCGATAAAAGGAAATCGTTTCGATATCGTAAAATGTACAGTATAATAATATTTTAAAAAAGAGGAAAACAAATAAATTAAATATAAATACATACTTGAAACCATTAAATAATTGTTTAGTTTGTTTTTGTTTTACCAATTACGACTTTAATAAGAAAGATATGACAGAAAATTATTTATCGCAAAGGGATGCCGTTTTTATACGATTATAACGATTAGCACACATCATAAAACACGTGTAGTCAAAGGCAAATATACATACATACAGATACATATATAATTTTTTTTTGTCTAAAACCTGACCTGCATACTATAAACAAATATTCGGTGAAAATAAACAAAGTTTTGAATATTCTTTAAAAGACAAATACAGAACTCAATAGCATCGATGATGGACAGAAGCTTAACATGTGCCCAAAACATCCGCCACTGTCGCTTTTGTTCCTTCCTTTCTTCCTTAGCGTAGCCCATACAAACGTTACTAATGCCTTTTCAGTTTGCCAAACACTTCTACTTACTCAGAGTAGACGTAGTTCTAGAAAAAATATACGGACTTTTAGATGGATCCTACAATTGATGTACTTTTCATAGTGATGTAGAGGTTGCATAATATAAATTGGAGCTCAATAAATATCACCAATAATATAATGATATTCATCCATACTGGAGTAAGTGAGAACTCTATTTAAACATTCCCGGGGTTTGAGATTTTCGTTGCGAATTGCTGTATCACTCCAGTTGTAGATTTAAAATTCGGGGTCTCCTGTACACACATAAGTCGGATAACCTAGTTTCTCCGCACCAGCATTCGAGGAGGAACACATCCGTGAAAATATTTTAATGTCTAATCTCTGTACCTGTTCTAACGGACTGTACGTTTCCATGACATGATGCACTATCAATCGAACCAAACCTTAGTGTTTGCACTAAGAAGTGAAATAAAAGCAGCTTGTACCGATCTTGACAACAGGTGAAGTTTTTGTATTCTTTGTTTCAGAGTTTTTCTTCCTGCATCGCGCTTATAGTTGAATCTATTTCCTTGCTCTTGTGGTAAATGTCAAGGGAAAGCACAGTGGAGTCAAGGCTATAACATACAACATGTTGTAGAGCTTCTTGCGACGACAGAGAAATTTTTGTTAATACTCAAGATATGCGGATCAAAATTAGTAATTCCTAGTTGAATGAAAATATCAGAACTGCCGGATTGGAGGAACATTTTTCGTATTTCTGATAACGACAGCTAAAATGTGGTCAAAATGTAAGAGAAAGTGCGAAATGATTGCCTTTTATTCATGCAAGGCGATGTCTGGCAAAACCGGGGAACCCACCTTAAAAATGACCTCATTGTTTTACACCACAGTGGGGCCAAAACTAATCTATTGCAACTTAAGCTCCTTATTTAACTAACACTCAAGACCACTGGTTATAAAATATGTAGGAACATACAAACAATAGCAATATCGGCAATACGGAAGTATTATGGTTTTCCTTCTTCCTTTAGACATTCTTTTTATGAAAGGGCACTGCATGCTAAGTTAATTGATCTGCAGGAAATGCAGACCGATTGGTTTTGCAAATATCTATAGAAAACATATTGACAGTAAGCACAGACTAATTTACACCACATTTCGATTTTAACAAACCATTCAATTATTTCTTTCCCAGTAAAACAGGTAGACGATGTAAACTTCATATTAATCAATGGCACATATTGTGATTGTCGATCGTTGTTTGCCGATCATGTCGACTGATTTTGGTATTTTGGAATAAGTTTTATGATTGGGACAATAAATCGCGTCTTTTATATCCTTGATTTGATCTGGATTACTTTCCTTTCCATTGAATCTTTTTTTTTATCTATATCACTTTTGAAAAATGTCGATTTCAATCGAGATTTACATCCATGATACACTACTATAGATATGGTTTTGGGATGTCGATGAGTGTCGATGATTTCTATTATGTTGTATCATTATTTGTATGATTTATACATACTTACACTAACCCCAACAAAATTGATAGCTTCAGTTTGAAATTTTCATTTCGATTCGCATTGTCAATATTTAAATGAATAATTTGCATTAATATAATTTTTGCTAATATTCCTTTTTGAAATATGGTTTCGACCACAAACTTCACAATCGACTGTAGGTAAATCTCGATTGTCTATCGATAATCGACTCCAGCAATATGGGCTTATATAGGTGGTTTAATACACAACTTTGAGAATAAACTACTTGTGCAGCAAACCTAGGATGAAGCAATTTTCAAAACCTGTAAATAACTAAGAAACCGTGTGCGGCTAAATACTAGAAATCTTTAAAGCAGCAAATTCTTACATTACATCGCACGTCTTAGAAGACGAATATACGTTATTTTTCTCATTGAATGTGCAAATTCTTACAAAGAAGATTCCTAACGACATTTGTAGGTATAGTAACGGGTCGCATATGCTAGGGTACCACTTACTCATGAATATAAATGAACTTTAAAGAAAATTTTCATTATATTGTTAAAGAGAACCACAGTTTAAGATTTCATAAATAAGGGATTCACACACCCTGCGACTACGACCAAAAGGCTTACATTGGACATTTTTTTGGTTGGTCTTCTATTTACGATACCGCTGATCTCCAGTCGTCGCTACAGACAAATAATCGCAATTTTCACCTATGGTAAAATTGCCAAGATGTGATTAACTCTTATTCTCTGATTTATAGTTTTGGATATATTTCTTGTACCAATGATTAACATTTATACGATTTAAAAGAATTTGAAATATAAATTCAGCAACACCCAGCTTTGCCTCTCATTTGCCTTTAAAATGAAACATGATTGCAATTTCTCACAAAACATACTGAACGGTTCCGGATTAATTGTATTGAAAGTTCCTAATTATTTTAATAAAGACTTGCGTTTTCCTCTTTCAATTTCATTTTTACAAAAGAATTAAGCAAAAGCTAATAATTATTATTTATAGAAATATAATTTGGCAACACTATTATTTGTTTAAAAAGCCACATAAGTGTGCCAATATAATACATCATTCCAAAAAAAGAAATTTTCCTAACTAATTTGCCGAACTAATAAAGCGGGATTTTTAAAATGTAAATTGCGTCGAACATTTTTCATTCTCGATCGACACAATTAACAGGGACACTGCATTGATTGGTATATAAAACAGCTGGAAATGGTATAAAATCTGGAATAGGTATAATAGTGTTTAATAATTTTTATTTCAACCAATACTGTCGTTCATTCGGGTAATAGTTGTCTTTGATCCATTTATGTCATTAATCCTATAACCTCATATACACATATAAAATGGGATTTAAAAGAAGTACATTCGGAATTGATCCTTTATATATAATCCAAGGCTGAAAAGAGATTCATTCATTAAATAATAAAAACAATTCCCAAATTGACGTCCAAAACATTAAATGAACTGTGATGTGTACTAACTAAAAGATGTTTATTGCAATCGCTTTTTTATTTTATTTATGTTCTATTATTTAATTTATCATTGATTTAACAAGAGCTAATTTTAAATTTCTTGAGTGAATAATAATTCATCTTGACAGTAAAATAATATAATAAAAAAACAGTAAATATGTAAATAGAAAAGGAATAAATTGTAAATGTTTCGTAATATTATGACATTATATTAAGTTCAATTTTAGATAGGATAAACAATGAAAAACGAAGTTTTGTGTGATGTTGTCACTATGATATAAATGTGTTATTAAAATGTATATGTACTCATAAATACTTTAAATGTGTACTTATTTCTCACATATTTCAACCTAATCAAAATTAATCCTATATTTTCGGATCTCATAAAGAAATGTTTAAAAAATATTGCATCTTCCTTCTTTTTCAGTCAAAATTATTGCTTATCTTACACCGACAATTCGTATTTCCTTAAATACAAGAACTAGCAATAAATGTAGTAAAAAAAACCGTTGCAAACAAATAAATTAACGTGTGTTTTTGGAAAGTAATTTAAAATAGAATATTAACAAACAATTTTGTACGATTATAGAGAGATCTAATAACAAAAATAAGTTGAAGAAAATTTCAGCTTGAAAATCTATTTTTACACTGATAATAGAAACAGTTGAGAGAAGCAGCTAAATGAGATGGTCGAAAAATGTTTATGAAACATTAACTTATTGAATTAAATTCAAATAAAATAAATTTCATATGATATAATTTGAAAAAGAAGATATATAGGTACACACATATATTAGTAGCCATACATATTTGAATGTGCAACTGTAGTACGGAACACAATTTATCAAAATATCAATATTAAACCAAATAATGATAATAATTACTATATTAGAATGTAGTTTAATGAATTTTAAGTCAAAATTGAAACCCATGAATTGTAGTAAAATTAATGCAATCACACAGCATTGAATAATAAATCAAGAAAATACTCACATTATTGAAACTGTTTTTTTTTTTTAACATTATAAAGGAACCAACAATTTTATAGCTACGATCCTTATTTAATAAGTCGTTGAACCGAGCGGGGAGTCTCTTCTTTAAAACTCTAGTGTTACATTGGTTTTAACTGTCCAACGTATCGAGCATTTAGTTCAGTCATTTCTCAAATCTCATAACAAAATTTTGAAATTAAAACTATTTAGCATAGCTTTGACGTCAAGTTAAGCCTTCTTGGTATAATTCCAATATAAAAGATAACTCAGCGTTATTCCTTTTATAATTTTTTTTTTTTAAATAAGCAGAATCAATAATTCGCTCAGTGTTAGGTGATTGTGACTCTGACATTCACAATAGGAGTATTCATGTATGAATTCTGTAAGTTACCGTATTATTTAGTGGTGCAGTTTTAGGGTCGTTCATGAAACGTCGTCGTAAAATTATAATCTTTCTCAAGTAGTAAAATTACGACGTTGCATGAATACCTACCCTTAATATCGACGAATTGTACCATACAATAAATATAGCTCCGTTCAGGTACTTTTGTATAAAGAAAAATTAAAAAAGTCAAATCTCCAATATCAAGAGAGAATTCTCTCATTTCAACTCATCCCCGCATGCTTTCACGAAGGAACATTAAAAACGCCAAATTTTGAAATATGTTGAAAAAGACAAGAAACAAAAACATCCCTCGACTTAACTCTTTTGCCTATAAACTTCGAAGATTACTTTCAATTCCACGAATATCTATCTATATCTTTTATACATTACTAGTATAAAATAAAGTCCGAAAACGTGTATGACTGCGCTTATCTCGAGAACTGCTGAACGGATGTTATGATCTGCATTTTTTAGGAATGCTAGAGTGTATTCAAAATTGCTCTATTCGAGGTCTAAGTGGCAGAAATCAAATTTTTTGCAATTAAAATTGGACGCGGCGAAGTCAGTCCGAGCTGCTAGTTTGGAGTAAAAGGTAGAATTATTTTGTTGGTTTCTGTCAAACTCCTGGGCTGTTGGGCGTAGGTTGAGCATTTTGGCAGTCGATTGTTTGGGTAGAAGCTTGTTTAAGACATTATGCAGGAAAATTCTCAAGCATAACCGAAATTGTGATGGCGTAACTTCTGTAAGGTTGTTTTTAAGCTTCCATAGATGTGTGTACATGTACCATACGTTAAGATGTTTCGGTAGAGCTTGCACGAAGTTAATCCGAAGCATAGCATGTATAGAGCTTACGAATGAAGGCTTAATAAAGCTAAGGTTAAAAGATCGGGAAAAAGGTGAAAAGATCGGAAAAAAGGTGAGGAGATCGGACACTTATCGGAGAATGAGTCATCACGATTCAACTACTTCGTGGTACTTACTCGTCTTTCATGTTCCAGAGTACAGCCTAGTGGATAGCGTGTTGGACTACCGTGCGAAAGAACGCGAGTTCGAATCCCAGTAAGATAAGAGTTTTTATAGAATTGCGGCTTGTTTTATAAATTCAACCATTGGCGATTTGTTATAAAAATAAAGCGTATGAAATTTTGAACATGATTATCCAAAAATATTTTAATTTTTAATTGTAGTTTTCGCAGAAAATCACTTTTAGTTTTTCACAGACCAAGATTTATTTTCCATCCATGTTTTGTTCCATGTTTTGAAGTTGTTGGACAGCATACAATCATTCAAAAATATTTATTTAGCGTATGGTTGTTATTTACATTTTTTACAAAATAAATTATAATAATAACTAATATATAAAATTTGTTGTTAAATTCATGTCATTGGCATTTTATATATATTTTAACAGTTAAATATTTTGTTTGACAAATTCAATTATTTCTCTTTCATTATTTGTTTGACATGATTTGGTAGGTCATTGAAAAGTTTAAATCCTTTGTAAATCAAACTATTTTGAGATCTTGCATTCATAAATGCTTGCAGTCTAAGATCCTCTCTATTTCTTAATAAATATTGTTGGACGTCTCTGACATAAAGAATATATTTTTACAAATAATTTGGTAGTAAATTGTTTTTAATTTTAAATACAAATAACAAAACATTAAAATAAATTCGTTTTTTAACATTCATCCACATATTTAACATTCAATGATAGCTATAACCGCAGCCTTATAAATTATTATATGTATTGTCAAACTAAATACCCCAGAACCACGCCAATGAATATGTTTTCCGTCGGTATCAGACTCTCATTTGACACTTTGTTTAAGTGACAACGACAAGGTGTTCTTTAATATGAACGAATATATCAACATATTATTTAATATTTACTTGAAATAAATAAGCATAATTTTCAATTTTCGCTTGAAATCAAGATTTTTTAAAATTTATCTTCATCAGAAAAACAAATAATTTTTCCCCCTAATAAATCTAACAAACAGAACTTTGTCTGAGAAGCGTACTTTCTTACGTCATCACTAGAACTGACTACTTTTATAGAACATATGCATAACTGTCAAAATCTGTAACCAAGGGATGACTTCTTCTTTTGTGCATAAGCGAAAGCCTCTAAATTGCACCCAAGTTTAGTTGAAGATCAACAATAATTTTGCAACGCGAAGCAATAAGCGGGTAAAACCCAATTAATATTATTTTAACTAAATCAGAAATTTAATTATTAAAGGTTGGTTAATTCAGCTATATACTTGAAAATTATTCATTCATTAATGTGTTAATTTTAGTTCAGAATGGATGTTCTCCAAAAGCATTTGTCCAAAATTCGTATTCCAAGCGATAGCCAAAGTGTTTACAAAGATGAATGCGTATACTCGTACGATAACCCTGAAACATCGACGGGTCTATATGTAAGCCTTTCCACATTTCTTGGCTTCGGAAAGGATTATATTGAACCATACTTCAAAAAATCTGGTAATGGCGTATTTTTGCATATTCAAAGGGAAAAAATCAAAGTTGCCGGCAATGAGGGTGAAAAAATCAATGAGTCTGAACCCGAGCGGAAGATAACACGTCTTGCTATTGGCGTGGAAGGTGGCGCCAACTTGAAAGACAAGACGTTTACTTACACGAATACGTACCATATTGTAGTGCTTCCAGAGGAGGTAAAGATTCCATATCCGAACGTTGATTTACCTCTGTTAGTTCAACAATCCGTTGAGAGTTTGCTCACGGCAGAATCAGCTGTAATGAAATTGGAAAAACTAGCAATGGCCGGCACCTGGGACGGTGAGGTGCGACAGGTATCCAAATTTGCAAACGATCTCAAGCAGCTAGAAAATGGGCGAAAGATTCCACCTACCGGCTGGAAGTGTGAGAAATGTGATCTTACCAATAACCTTTGGTTGAATCTTACGGACGGGTCCATTCTCTGCGGACGTAAGTTCTTTGACGGTTCGGGTGGAAATGATCACGCAGTTGAGTATTACAAGGAGACTGGGTTTCCGTTAGCTATTAAACTCGGTACTATTACTGCTGATGGCAAAGCGGATGTGTTCAGTTATCCGGAAGATGACATGGTTATCGATCCCAAGGTAAACGAACACCTTGAACATTTTGGTATAAATATGAATGCGATGCAAAAAAGTGAAAAGTCAATGGTGGAGTTGGAATTGGACATCAATCAACGTATTGGAGAGTGGAGTCAGCTGACTGAAAGCGAAAGCGAACTAATACCCTTAGCTGGTCCGGGACTAACTGGAATGCGCAATTTGGGAAATTCATGCTACATGAACAGTGTGATGCAGGTAGTCTTTACTATTCCAGATTTTATAAATCGTTTTGTGAATGGAGCATCCCAGTATTTTAATGCGTTCCCTGATGATCCGGCAAACGATTTTAATATTCAAACCGCTAAATTGGGTACTGGACTTTTGAGTGGTAATTACAGCTCAATAGCCGAAAATACACTTGAATCGGAATCGACAGGTATATCTCCGGCAATGTTCAAAAACGTAATTGGGAAGAATCATCCAGATTTCAGTACGAAGCAACAGCAAGACGCATGTGATTTCTTTTTATACTTAGTCACCCTGTTAGAACGTAATAGTCGTGGAAATCAACCAAATCCGACAGATGCGTTCTTGTTCTCCATCGAAGACCGCGTTGAATGTGGCGAAAGCAAAAAAGTTAAATACACTAAGCGAGATGAGTTCTGTCTATCGTTAGTCATTCCTTTATCTGCAGCCACGAATGCAGATGAGGTACAAGAGTATCAAGACAAGTTGGCCGCAATGGGAAAATCGAATAATGGAGAAAACATTGTCCGTCCAAAAATACCACTTCAAGCGTGTTTGGATAACTTTTTCCAAACTGAACTAATTGACCAGTTCTACAGTTCGGCTATCAATGGTATGACTACTGCCAAAAAGATAAGTCGTTTGGCATCAATGCCTGACTATATGGTGCTGCATTTAAAAAAGTTTACACTACGCGAAGATTGGGTGCCTATTAAACTGGATGTCTCTGTGGATATGCCGGCCGAGTTGGATTTGTCCAATATGCGAGCATCTGGTCTGTTGCCGGGTGAAGAAACGTTACCAGATGAAGCACAAAAAGCACCGGAATTTAAATTCGACGAGGCCGTTATGAGTGAGCTGTTAGATATGGGCTTTCCTCAAGAAGCGTGCAAGCGTGCTATTTTCAACACTAAAAACGCCGGACTGGATGTTGCTACAAACTGGATCATGCAACACATTGGTGATAATGATTTTGCTACTCCGTTCACTCTGCCAGGGTTGCCCAAACAAAACGCTTTTGTACCAAATCCAGACAGTCTTGCCATGTTAATGAGCATGGGCTTTGACCATAAGCAAGCCAGTGCTGCATTGAAAGCAACAGACAATAACATCGAACGTGCCACCGATTGGATATTTTCACATGCTGATTCTTTGGACAACTCCCCTATGGATACAGAGGAGGGTGAATCTTCTGCAGCAAATTCAAAGAACTACCGCGATGGCAGCGGTAAATATACATTAGTCGCGTTTATTTCACATATGGGTACTTCATCCCAAGTTGGTCATTATGTGTGCCACATTAAAAAGGATAACCAGTGGGTGATATTCAACGATAGCAAGGTTGCAGTTTCCCAGAATCCGCCAAAAGATTTGGGATATTTATATCTCTATAAACGGCAGAATTAACTCGTATTAAAACCTCGACCGCTGCCGATGTGCATTTTATACGAATTCGTTTAAATTTACTAAATTAAATTATTTTCTTGTCGATACTTGGATTTTAAAGTTTTCTTTCTTTTTTGTTATTTCCGAAAATGTCTTGCGAAAGGAAACAAAATACAGCATTTAAAATAACGATTTAAATCTTTTAATTATATTGAACTTAGAAGCGGATAGATGCAACTAATAGTGAAATCATTTGTTGATTAATTACTACAAACGTATTGCGTCCACAATAATGGGGTGAAAAAAACGAAGATCATTTATAATATGCAATACCGTTTATTAAGAGACAACGTTTAACAAATATTAACAACTACGCGATTTTTGGGCTGAAGCTGTGCATTTTAATTTCTCTTTTTCATGTTGGGGTCCAGCAGCTCTCGTATTACACTATCCATCTTATTGCCGAAGGCCTCAAATGAGAATTTTTGTTGCACCCTTTTGCGACCCATTTCCCCCATGCGTTCACAAAGCATTGGGTCCTTAAAGAGTCTGCACATTGCATTGGAAAACTGTTCCTTACTCTTTTCGCATAGAATTCCAGTTGAATTATGAACAATTGTTTCCGTAGGCCCACCACTATTCAAGGCAATGACTGGTTTCGACATATACATACCTTCCAGAGGAACAATGCCGAAATGTTCGTTTTCTGGAGTATAGAGCAAACACCGAGCCTTACGCAACAGAGCAATCTTCTCCAAATCAGATGGTGAGCGCAGTAAGATGACCTTTTCTTTCAATTCGAGCTTTTCTGAAAGTGCAACAAGCTCATTATACAAGTCCACATTCTCAACCACACGAGTATCGTATCCTCCTGCAATGGCAAGACGACATTTCTGCCAGTCGTTGCGTGCCAACACGTTCTCCAGTAATTTAAAGGAATACATTGCTAGTTCGTGGTTCTTCTTGCGTTCATAGCGATTAATGGACAAATACATAAATGTGTCCGATGGAATGTTGAATGCGTCGGCTTTAACTTCAAGCTGAATTTTATCAAAAAAATTGGTATTCAAAGATGGATATAGAACGTCAGGTATAACGTCCAACCGCTTAAATGTCTCTCGAAACACCCTCAACGTAAACTTGCTATTGACCAGAACGGAGTCGGCCAGTCCAACTGTATATTCTTCCAGATAATTAAGCGGTGCTCGATAAATTGACTTAATGTAACCACCTTTGGCACTCAATAGTTGGTCAGGAAAATGGCAGTAGAACAAAATCTTTGGATTATATTTTGCTAATCGCAATATTGGTATTCCTATTGAAATTTGATCACAGAAGATGACATCGAGTTTTTCCTTGCGGGAAATACATAATGAAGCGTAGAATGCGGCGTAAAGCATACGAAAATAGGCACAGAAAGCATAAAATCGACCAAATATCTTTCGAGGTAACCAATCGCCTACGGCTTGAACTAATAATGTCCCGTCTCGTGTTTCATCAAAGCAATGTGTTGGATCGTGGTGATTGGTAAGAAAACTAACCTGGTGACCTTTCTGCTGTAGAGCTAGAGCTGCATCAACAACCAATCTCTCAGCTCCTCCTATTCCCAAGTCTGGGTGAAGGAATAATACTCGGACCATGATGAGTTAGTTTCTAATGTTATAATCGATTAGGTGCATACATTTTTTTAAACTATGAATAACACACCTGTTTAAAAATCATCCAATCAATGTTTTTGTTATTGGCAAACACCTAAAACAATTAACGAAATATACTCTTGCGGCTTTCTTTGTTCTTAAAACATAAGTGTCTAGAACTCCAGATGCAGGGAAATATACGAAAATTGTGTTTATTTGGCAGTGGTCTACACTCTACCTAGTACCGTACCCACCGTCACCAAACATATGTCTGGTTTTTGATCTGTTCGACAGCAACACCAGTCATTGGTGCGGTCCGGTTATTATATTAATTTTATATGGATGCATTTGAATTCGATAATTATTTTTCGTATTAATATTTAAGTTATAAAATATTTCTCGTATGGATCACTGCAAGATTTGGGTGTATGCAAAGTTTAAATGAATGAAAGGGAATAAGCTCCACAAGCAAAAACCATTAAGAGTATTCATGCAACGTCGTAATTTTATTACGTGCGAAAGATTGTAATTTTACGACGACGTTTCATGAACGACCCTAATAGTACGTTTCCACCGAGTCGAAATGCGTGATTTCATCAAAATTCGTGATTTCAGCCGAAATGCAAAGCATTCCGCCATATAATTTTACATTCTGGAATTCGGCATTCCGCTGAAATGCTATTTCAAATGACGTCCAACCGAGTTATGTCAAATCAAACATTACCTTTTTCCCCTGCAAAAACCAGTTTTTTCTCCCAGAAACGTCAAACTGCACTGTAATTTGTTGTGGAAAAATCGTTCCGAAAACAAATTTATAAATTTAAGAAGAAAATGCATAAACTTTTATTATTAATGAACAATCGTATGATGTCCTATTGCTTTTTCTTTTAAAATAGTTTCTGCAAATGACATGTCTTCGAAATAACAACATATTGTTGAACAAGGGCCAGATTTTCTCGATACCCGTTGTCCCAGGTGTTTGCTTTATTTATTGATTACATACAAAAAAAAATAATACAATTATGTTGGTGTAACACCCCGGGGCTTGGGAATCAGAACAAGTAGGTATGTTGAGATAAGCTTTTCTTGGCAGTTGATAGTTCCTGGATATTTTGTCAGATCATAGCATGACGAGATCCAGTGAAAAAAAAGTTGTTTTGACAGTTGGAATGTGTTTATTTTTGGTGGGAACACTATTTTCAAATGTTGAATTTCGTTAATGAAATGACGAGTTTCGGTCCGGTGGAAACGTACTATAACTGTATTATTAAATAATGCGGTCACTCACTGAAATCAATCTCATTCTAGTAATTTATTTATTGATAGAATTTTGTTCCTATTGTTCTCTTTCCGTTCTCGATATTTTTTTTTCAGTTTAGCGCCTACATTTGATGTGTGAAGGTGACTGATCAAAATAGCATTTCAAAAGTTTACAACATTTACCATCTCAGTTTACGCACCCAATTCCTATGAGAAAATTCCGATATTGTTGGAAAATATTTCCCATACAAATTTTGACAGTTCATTTATCACGTCGTAATTTTATCACGATTACAACGTTTACGACGACTTTCCGACGTTGCATGAATAACCATAACGTTTACGACGACTTTCCGACTTTGCATGAATACTCCTATTAAATAATAACTGCTTCGAAACAAGCCCGCAGGGTTTATTGCACTGGACCACAAAGCACAACAACACTTAAGTCTATATAAACCGTGTTTTTACTTTTTATAAGCAGTGTGGCAATTGCGTTAAGATTTTAACCGGTGGACATTTTTTTACATTAGTGTCGTGAAGATAACGCTCGCTAAAATTTATGCAGTTTCTAATTTTTGAAATTTGATTACATTTGACCTACTGAGTATTGAAAGAGATGGAAATTAAACTCGTGGTTTATTTTTCTTAACCAGTCTTGACATGTGAGTGGAAACAATATGTAAGGAACATGTATTTTATATCAGAAAATGTAATGAAAGTAGCAAAATAATTTGTTTTCTTTAGGAAATGTTATGATTATATTTGATTCGCTATATTTTAACTTGAATAAAATAGGATCCTTACTCGTGAACACAAATGGACTTTAATATATTATTTACTGAAAATAAGAAATAATCAAGGATTTTTTCATGATTTTTATTACCAGAAAATATGAAGAAGGGAATTTCGTTGCAATCCTGTTAGAAAATTATTGAAAATAGTTTTCAAAAAATATATACCATTTAATACGATTAGCACAGAAAAAAAAACTCTTTTTTTTTATCCCTTGTCAAAACGACACGTAATCGGGCGATAAAGGGGAAGATGCACGAAAGTTCCCTATCTCTTCCTTACTTGATCTCTGTCATAAATGTTACCTTTACTACCCTCCACTCGTTTTCTCCAATCCAAAGATAAATGCTCGCTAAATTCGTACACAGCATAATTATAGATGAGTCAGGAAAATGGCATACATTCGCAGATATCAGTTGTCAGATAATCAGTCGCGTCAATAAAATTTGTTTACCGTTTGAGGCAAAATAAAATTCTTCCATCAAATATTCTTCTTCATTTTCTTCGATTTTGTTTTTATTTTTTATTAAAATTTTGCCGATTTAAATGCCTCGCACATTAATTTCGCGAGATAAATAAGTGGAGACCTGTCATCCGAAGAGTATAACACCTTTCATACAACACATTGGGCCTGCGCACACGAGTATGCTTCAACCGTAGTCATTATGGTTACTTTCCAAACACACGGGAATATGTTCAACCGGTTGAATTTTGTGTTATATACCAAACTTTATATGTATGTGTAATTCGATTAACACCGAACTAGCCGCCGTATTTTTTTTTAATACCACAACTGTCAGAAACGCATGCATGTGTTGGTAGATTCAACCTCTTCAACCACTTAATTTTGGGTGAAAAATTGCTCTCCAATGCCTCTCAAACTGTGCTCCCTCCTCACCCGTCCCACCAACAAACATGACGTTCAACCGGTTGAAGCATACTCGTGTGCGCAGGCCCATTAAATTGTTATACCCTACCTACATTTTGTGTGTCTCATCTTTATGAAGTTAAGAATTTATCTGGCGAGCTGGGTACTGCACTGATAAATTTGCTCGCTAAATTTTATCTCTGTAGAGATTTTTGTATGGGAGATAAATTAATTTAGCGCGAGCTGCGTACTGGGCTTAAAGGATTAAAAGAATTCCACAATAATGTCTCTGAACGTACTTATATATTATCACTAAACGAACTCATTTGAAGTTTGACATTCAGTTTTGATTGTCCTGACATTTCATTACAAGTCTGCTGTCATGTTAAGCCATTTTAGTTCCAAATAAATATATTTCACTTCATTATTAATAACGACCTACCAATCTACTTCAATAAAAATGTCTTTAGTCGCGTATGCTTCAAGTAGCAGTGATGAAAGCGACAATGATAATGAAATTAAGGCACCAATTCTCAAGGCCACCGAATCCCATGGGCAAATCAGCGATGATGATTTCGTTCCGATAACAGATAACACAACAAAGCAGACAAGAAAGTCATTAATTCTACCTGTTCCAAAATTAAAGAAATGTGATGATACTATCATGCAGCTATTTGAAAAGCTACCAGTACCTAAAGCAAGCCACGAAAATAAAACAGAACTCATCGAAGAGGAAGACGATGAGTTCCTTTATAAGAAAGCGATACCTTCGGAAACTCCAGTTCCATTGGTAAAAAACTTAGTTCGTATTACGATACCATCTTTAAAAGATTTTGATGATGTCGAAGAAAGGAAAAAAAGAGATACTAATACATCTGCTAAGCCGTCCAGTTTTTCTAGTCTTATAAGCATCCTTCCCCAGCCCAAATCTGAACAAAGTTTTGCTAAAGCTAAGACATCAAAAAATTCACCTGAAAATAAGGAATTAATACAGAAAAAGAATTTAATTCCAGATACTGTGAAGAATCGTCGCCCAGCCCAAAACACAGAGAACGTGGACAGGAAATTGCTAAAAAAGCCACCGCCAAAGCCCAAACTAAAATCATCGTTAGTTGATGTTAGCGATAGTGATGGCTCGGACAATGAGGGAGCTGACTTTTTTTCTCTTAAATCTGATAATAACTTACCAGAGGTCAGTGCAGATGAAATTGCTGCAATGGTATCTAAGAAAGCTGCGGAAATGGCAAAGGTTTCATCTAACTTTGTGTCCATTATCGAAAGTAAGGAATCGGAAAAGGAACAGGTAGAA
Source organism: Rhingia campestris (assembly GCA_932526625.1). Taxonomy (NCBI): domain Eukaryota; kingdom Metazoa; phylum Arthropoda; class Insecta; order Diptera; family Syrphidae; genus Rhingia; species Rhingia campestris. The sequence goes on from OW052184.1 coordinate 1,569,525, forward strand.
CAGGAACTCAGTTCTACAGAAAGAAATTCACAGCCACAACTCGACGAACATGCCATACAGGCACTAATGGGTAGTCAAGGCAAACGTCGTAAACTAGACGAAGTGAAAGTCATTGATATTTCGAGTGACCAGGTACTTCCAAACAAGGACGACTGGTTGCGTACTGCTCTAGCTTCTGCTACCACTTATCAAGCGACTGGAGTTTTGACAGATGATGAACCCGTAGCTGGAACTCGAAGAAAGCATCAAATTACATATTTAGCTCATAAAGCAAAAGCAAACGAAGCCGAACTACAGGCTATGTGGTCGGCGAACCGTCAAAATAGAAGACAAACTCAAAGCAAATACGGTTTTTAACGTTTCGCATTTATTCCTGTAAGAGAAATATACATAACAATAAATAGACTTAAACACGGTTCCGGTTTTTCTTACTTCTTTGCATACTACAGAAAACATAAATAGTAGTAGATGGCAAGAGAATCCATATGGGAATCATGGTTACAAATATCGATAATTCCAAGTGTGGATATTCCAGTTTTAGACAAATCATCACTTGTGAGGCTATCTTTAGTAATACACCAGCAATGTACCACTGGTATGAGATAAGGAGTTCTTTCAAACGCTTCAGATTCCTCCACTTCGTTACTATTTTTATGATCACATATATAATTAAAATGGCATCAAACAACCACAAGGGAATGAATACAATAAACCAGTTCCAGTGGGTACGTGGATCGAGTCTTAGGCACAGTAAAATAAGAAATACTAATATAATAAACCAAGTAAATAATGCCCGATGTGCTAAAGTCATCTTAAAATTATCGTATTATTTGGTATGTTTACAAAAATACCAAAGAAAGGGTGCTTGCAACAATAGGTATGTTTGATCAAATTGGATTGCGTAGGAATTGAACGTTCAAAGTTCTATAATGTTACGTTTGTATGCAAGATTCGACTAGTTGTCCGCTTGTATTACTGGGTGAGTTCTATTCAGATATTCTTCCGTTGTCTTATACTACGTTCTCACTGGGGTTCAAATGAGATTATTTCCAATTTCACCAAAAAGTGTTCTCATTAAGTTTTCGAATTTCGTTTGACAACTGGCCTTTGAAAACAGAGGAAGCGGGATATGCAAAGACTTCGGTTCCGGATTCAAATGTTATCAACTCTGAAATTAAAATGGAAAATTCCAAGGAGGTTCTGGACGAAATAATAGCAGCAAATACAGGGCAATAAATGTACCATCAATTGTTGTATAAATACCAAACTGAAAACATACATTTTTCGAAAGTTTCCAATGTTTACATTTTTACAATCAACCCTTCCTTTTTTTGTCACATTAATCCCATCCAATTTGACATTTTATCTGTTCCATTCCAATGAAAAAAGGTTTGTTCGTTTGTTGGACCTCTTATTTTTTCATATTAGAAACCACATTTCCCACAAATGTGATGGTATTATCACATTACAGAATTTTGATTTTGTATGGGAAATTTAATCGTATTTGCAAATTGATTTCCGAAAAGAGCTTTTTTGCTCAGTGAGAACGTTACCAACAGAAAACTTTTGACAACTGACTTATGTGAGCTTGATGTTTGCATTTCGCAATTTGGTGTCCGTTTTTATTTATTAAATGAAATAAGTTTATTTAAAGAAAAATGGAATCAACATTAAATAAATGACTATAGGAATAATCTTCCTCATCATCATCGTCACTTCCTCATCATTATCATCATCATCTACGATCTACATCAAGCGACCGTTTCTTAGATTTCCACATTCATTGTATACAACAATATAGTCATTTAAATTTATCTCACCTTTTTTCATAAGATTATTTTTCCACAGAAAGAAGATAAACAATGAGCTGTTAAATGGCACTCACTGTCTCACAGCTGTTAAATGGCACACACACACCAGATCAATCTCGTTTGTGTTCGATTAATTGGAATAAAAAATAACAACATGGTCAGCATTTTAACAAACTAACAGTTATGCATTTTGAAGATGCATAAAAATGTTAGAGAACAAATGTATACAATCATTATAGTTAAAATATTCAAAAATTTATTTTAATTTATTTTGGTACTTAATTAGCTTATAAACGTATTCCACTAACAGATCAGTCAGAGCATTTACTCCGCATCCTCATCTAAGATTTTTTATTCAGTACAACAATTTTCTTAGCAGGTGGAAGCTTTTTCTTATTGCAGTACTAAGCTACGATTAGATAATTTATATATGTACCATACGTTTATAAAATATTAGGTTTGCCAAAAGAGCTAGACAAGAAATATCTCCAAATTTGTAATATCATAATCAGAGATCAAGTACGAAAGAGATAGGGAACCTTCGTACATATTCCCCTTTATCACCCGATTTCTTACGTGTCGTTTTGACACATAGATTAGCTGGGCTGCAAACAAGTGTGTGTGTGAAACAAGAAATGTGTGTATCTGGTCGGACCGTGGTGATCCATTTATCTGTCAAAATCCTGGAAAATACCAGGATGAGCTTGTAGGCAAAACGTTAAGGCCTTTATTTTCGGCTCACAAAAATCTAAATTTTAACAGTCCAGTTTACCATGTTTACGACCCCAATTAAATTAATAATTAATGGTTATTCTTATTTTTAATCCCAGTATTTGAATAACATAACAATTTCGTTAAACAAAATATTACAGAATACAACAAGTTACTGAATGCATTTTTTTTTGAAAATTTCCAATTGGCCATAAATAACATCACGATGCAACGGCCATAATGTTCACGGTGTTTATGAAATATGATTTAATGTAGTCCCATTAACATTAAGAGCGGCAACCTAATCCAACGAGCCATTCCATTGACTTATGCTTCTGATTTCCGAAAGTGGAACATGCCTATAGTCATTTCTTATGCCTCACTAATTTCAAATGAAGATTTTTGCCAATATGAAATGATTTTAAATATTCATGCCCATACCAAACATTCAGTTTGAAACGTATTCTCAGTGTATGTTCGATCCAACCTTGCCTTCTCTATTTGGCTCACATAAAGTCGTCCTTTCTTTATATACCCTATCCCATCGGGGAAAATTAGTTTTGATAGATATACTTTCAAGATATAACCCAATCAACGTTAAACTAGACAGTATCAAAATATTTACCTATGAAATCAACACAAAGTGAGCATGACTCTATCTTTTAACAAACAGAATCTTTTATGATCGACGAACACACTTTTGAGAATGTAATAAAATTATTGTACTAAGGTGATGTCGTGTCCGACTTTGACAACTCACAAAATTTTTATACGTGGTGCGGGTTCCGACAGAAATTTTCAATAATAAATGTTTTAACAAATTGTGTGCAAATCAGAACAGCAATAAAATATAAGTTTATTTAAATCTGTTATTCGATATTCGTTGAAATGCTTACTAATTTCGAATCTAAATCGGCTCGTGTGAAGGGCTTATCATTTCACCCAAAACGTCCATGGATTCTCGTAAGTCTGCATAGTGGAGTCATCCAATTATGGGACTATCGTATGCACACACTTTTGGAGAAGTTCGATGAACATGATGGACCTGTACGAAGTGTTGCTTTCCACTGCCAACAACCATTATTTGTATCCGGTGGTGATGATTACAAGATAAAAGTTTGGAATTACAAGCAACGACGATGCATTTTCACTCTGCTCGCTCATTTGGATTACGTTCGAACAGTTGCATTCCATCACGAGTACCCATGGATTTTGAGTGCATCTGATGATCAAACTATTCGTATTTGGAACTGGCAATCCAGAAATTGCATCTGTGTTCTTCCAGGGCATAATCATTATGTGATGTGTGCACAGTTCCATCCAACTGAGGATCAAATCGTTTCTGCTTCACTTGATCAAACAGTTCGTGTTTGGGATATTTCCGGTCTAAGAAAGAAAAATGTTGCTCCAGGTCCAGGAGGCTTAGATGATCATCTTAAAAATCATCCTGGCGCTACTGATTTGTTTGGTCAAGCTGATGCCGTAGTAAAACATGTACTCGAGGGACATGACCGCGGTGTAAATTGGGCTAGCTTCCACCCAACATTGCCACTCATTGTATCTGGAGCTGATGATCGTCAAATCAAATTGTGGCGAATGAACGAATACAAAGCATGGGAAGTGGATACATGCCGTGGTCACTACAACAATGTTTCCTGTGTTCTCTTCCATCCACGGCAAGATTTGATTGTTTCGAACAGCGAAGACAAAAGTATAAGAGTATGGGACATGACCAAGCGTCAATGCTTGTATACATTCCGACGCGATGCGGAACGTTTCTGGATCCTAACCGCGCACCCAACCTTGAATTTGTTTGCTGCTGGACATGATGCAGGTAAAATGCTAATTTTTTAAATTCATACTGGCGGATATAGGTCATACATTAATGTATATATTTTCTTATATTAGGTATGGTTGTATTTAAGTTGGAGAGAGAACGGCCAGCGTACGCAGTTCATGGAAATATTCTTTACTACGTGAAAGAGAGGTTCCTTCGCAAATTGGACTTTACAACGACGAAGGACACAGTTGTTATGCAATTACGTGGGGGTGGTAAGTCACCTGTACATAGCATGTCATATAATCCAGCATTGAATGCTGTTCTTCTCTGTACACGAACAAACAATTTGGAGAATAGTACTTACGATCTGTGTCAAATTCCTAAGGAGTCTGAGTCGACTTCTCAGAGCGAAACAGAAAGCAAGCGGTCTTCTGGTATAACTGCTATTTGGGTCGCCCGCAACAGGTTTGCCGTATTAGATCGTAACAGCCAACTGGTCATCAAAAATTTCAAGAACGAGGTAACCAAAAAGATTCCAACATTTTGCGAAGAAATCTTCTATGCCGGAACCGGTATGTTGCTCATTCGTGACCCAGAATATGTCACACTGTACGAAGTGCAGCGTTTGGTGTCAGTGGGCTGCATCAAGTTGCCAAAATGCAGGTATGTTGTCTGGTCTGGGGATATGTCCTTAGTGGCATTGCTATGCAAGCACTCTGTTACGATTTGCGATAGACGGTTACAATATTTGTGCACAATTCAGGAAAATACCCGCGTCAAATCAGGTGCCTGGGATGACTCTGGAGTGTTTATCTATACGACTAGCAACCATATCAAGTATGCCATTACAAATGGTGACCACGGTATCATTCGAACCTTGGATTTGCCAATTTATATTACTCGTGTCAAAGGCAATCAAGTGTTCTGCTTGGATCGAGAGTGCCGAACCAGAGTTTTGCATATAGATCCCACTGAATACAAATTTAAGTTGGCTCTGATTAATAGAAAATACGATGAAGTATTGCACATGGTTCGTAACGCTAGGCTAGTTGGACAGAGTATTATTGCGTACCTACAACAAAAGGGTTATCCCGAGGTTGCTCTGCATTTCGTTAAAGATGAAAAAACTCGCTTCGGGTTGGCCTTGGAATGTGGAAACATTGAAAATGCATTAGAAGCAGCTAAAGCTCTCGACGACAAAGACTGCTGGGATAGATTGGGACAAGCTGCTTTGCTTCAAGGAAATCATCAAGTGGTTGAGATGTGCTATCAGCGGACAAAGAACTTTGACAAACTCTCGTTCTTATATTTAATTACTGGAAATTTAGAAAAATTAAAAAAGATGAATAAAATTGCAGAAATTCGTAAGGACGTATCAGCTCAATATCAGGGAGCACTTCTCCTGGGAGATGTACAAGAGAGGGTGAATATATTGAAAAACTGTGGCCAAATGTCTCTGGCATATTTAACTGCCGCCACTCACGGCTTTGAAGACCAAGCTAATGCATTAAAGGAGATTATTGCACAAGAGGGAAATGCTCTACCAGAAATCAATGAAAACGCCGTACTGCTAAAGCCTCCAGTGCCAATTCAGCAGGTGGAAAGTAACTGGCCACTACTTACAGTATCCAAGGGCTTTTTCGAAGGTGCAATGCTTGCTAGAGGTGGAACCTCAAATGTTCGTCAAGCGCTTAACATCAGCGAAACCGCTGCTATTGTTGAAGACGCTGGAGGCGATGGCTGGGGAGCTGATGCGGACCTAGGATTGGATGGTGACGATGATGATATGCAAGACGCATTAGACACCGAAGTAGGCGACACCGAGGGAGCTGGTTGGGATGTAGGTGACGATGACCTTGTTGTCCCCGAGGAATTGGCTCAAAAAATAAAAACAAGCGCAAGTGAAGGCGGTTATTATGCCGCTCCAAATAAAGGACAATCTCTTCCTCAGCATTGGGCAAACAACTCGCCACTTGTTGTTGATCACATCAAAGCAGGATCATTTGAAACCTCATTCCGCCTTCTTAATGATCAAATAGGTGTTGTTAATTTCAAACCATTTAAAACCCTCTTCTTGCATAATTATGTCGGAGCTAAGGCAAGTTACAAAGGACTACCAAATGTGAAATCTTTGAAAGCATATCCATTGCGTAACATATCGGAGACAAGTCCCAAAAATACCCGACCTGCCCTTGGTATTAAGCTAAACGACCTCGTACAACGACTTCAAGCTGGCTACCAACTAACAACAGCCGGCAAATTCACAGAAGCCATCGAGAAATTCCATTCAATCTTAATTAGCATTCCACTTCTCGTTGTGGACACCAAACAAGACATTGCCGAAGCCCAACAGTTGCTTAAAATTTGTTCCGAGTACATTTTGGGTTTAAAACTTGAAACCGAACGGAAGGGACTCCCTAAATCAACGCTAGATGAACAGAAACGCCTATGCGAGATGGCCGCATATTTCACTCACTGTAAACTACAACCCGTGCACCAGATTCTCACCCTACGTACAGCTCTGAATATGTTCTTCAAGTTAAAGAATTATAAAACGGCTGCATCGTTTGCCAGACGCCTACTTGAACTCGGACCACGACCCGAGGTTGCCCAGCAAGTAAGAAAAATCTTACAAGCGTGCGAAGTTAATCCAGTCGATGAACACAATTTGATGTACGAAGAGTTCAATCCGTTTAACATCTGCGGGATCAGCTACAAGCCAATATACAGAGGTAAACCAGAAGTGAACTGCCCATTCTGCAATGCTTCTTATGATCCACAATTCAAGGGAAGTCTTTGCAATGTATGCGAAGTCAGCGAGGTTGGAAAAAGCGTTATTGGTTTGAGGATATCCGCACTACAATTTCGATAAGGACTTCACATATATGTGTTTACTTACTTTTATTTTTTGTCTTATCGTTTAATGTAACCATTATATAACCCATATTACATCATTTTAAATAAATGTGATGCTTTATCTTGCTCTTAGATGCAAGTTATTAATAAGTAGATACATATTTTGAAACAATTTGCAGCCACCTAAATATATGACCCGGAATGCTCGGGCGGTTAAATGTGTGGGTTTTGTTTGGTAGGAAATTATTTTTAGGATGGCTACGATAACAGCTTGCTTGCTAAGATGGCGCAATGGCCTGGTAAACATAATATTCAACACAAAGACAAGAACTATCTGCTATTCACTACGAACAATGTTTTTTGTGTTCTTGCTCCTTGAGTGAATTCAGAAATAAATCCCGGAAGCGAATTTCTCTGCTCAGAGTGATCAAATGAAAAAAAGTTTTGTTGGCAATGGAACGGTTTCAAAAGATTTTTATCAACTTGAACAATCGAAAATGACATTATGGCGTTTTTTTATTGGTTGCAGATAACGAAAGCATTTTTCTCTTTTGAAATGGAATGCTGAAGCAAAATGATCTTCTGAGAACTGTCCAAATGTACATTCTTTTGATGCTTCCTATAACAGTAAGTAGTAGATAACGCCAGTAGTCTTAAAAAAAATAATTTATTACGTGTAGTTGCGGCTTTTTTGCTGCATTCCGGGAAAATAAAAGCTCGTAACAAACATATGAAAAGGCTACAATCCGCTGTGTGGATCGTTTAATACACTATTCGATCCCAACTTTAAAATTAATATCCCCAAAATGTGGGCTTTATGGCGATAAAATACGGAACATCTTGTTCGGACAGTTGCATATGGATATGATAAACGGTTTTTGTAGGAAAACGCCCACAAAAAGTGGTCATGGGCTAAAATGATCTAAGACGAAATGTTTATATTATCATAACCAATGATCCTGCATCAAAAGATATTTTAAAAATGTACCGAAAAACGATTTTTACATAAAACGCTTCAAAAAGAGGGCGTGGCAAAAAACTTTATATAGACAAAATATATATATTGAGATTCTGTAAATATGTTGTTCATACACTTTTTCAAAATTCCTTACGGAATTTCAAAAATCTGTACCCTTGTTTTGCTCCACTGCACAATAAACCTATTAAATCCTATTCTCCTAGCTCAAAATTAAAGGCCTAAAAATTGGTGACATACAGACGGACGGACAGACAGACATGGCTTAATCGACTCAGCTAGTTATCCTAAGTCGATCGATAAACTTTGACGTATATGTAGCTAAATTATTTCTCTATGTTACAAACTTGGGTACAATCCGCTGTGCGGATCGTTGAATACCCTATCCCATCTCATCCTTAAAATTAATATCCTCAAAATATAGGCCTTATGGCGATGAAATACAGAAAATGACATTGCCACAATATATTGCTCAGACAGTTTATCAAAATCTTTTGTGGTTCGACAAAAAACAACGTATTGCTAATGCCTTGGGGTGGGGTATACAAATGGTTTTTGTAAGAAAACGCCCCCAAAATGTGGGCGTAGGTGAAAATGATCTATAGACAAAATGTTTATGTAACCATTGCGGAAGTATTTGCGTCAAAATTTTTTTCGAAAGTTTTCAAATTTGGACAAAACGCGTTTTTTACTAAAAACGCTCCTAAAAAGTGGGCGTGGCAAAAAACTTTGTATGAACGAAATATAGATATTAGGATTGTCTCAATATACTGCTCAGACACTTTTTTGAAATTCCTTACGGTTTGGCTTAAAACTACGTTTTTCTAAAAGAGGGCGTGGCAGTGGGCGGATTTCAAAAATGTTTACACTTGTTCTGCTTTGTCGGCCAGATCCGACACTCGTCAACACTCTAGCCCAAAATTTAAGGCCCAATAATCAGTAGCGTTTTCGATTGGGATACAAAAAGCACTCTTTTTATACTCTAGAGCACTTTTATTACTCTAGATAAATTTTTTGTTTTCGATTGGGATACAAAAAGCACTCTTTTTTTACTCTAGGGTACTTTTGAAGAATCTGGATTCCAAGTCAGATTTACACCAACATGCACCAACACAAAAACATTTAACATCTGACTTATGTCAGTTTGAAGTTTGCATTTCGCAGTTTGATATGTGTGTTTTTGTTATTTCTACGAAAACTATAATTAGAAACTAAAATATTTTTGGATAATCATGTTCTAAAATTAATAAGCTTTGTTTTGACACCAACTCGCCAATGGTTGAATTTATAAAAAAGCCGCAATGAGTAAAAGAAAATTTCATATGATGGTTTTCATTGATAGCTAATACCTATAATTGCGGCCTAAAGATAAACAGTAAGCTGTCAAATGGCACACTTCCACACATACAAAACCAGAGTAACCTCTTTAATGTTCGATTGGGACGGGTAAAATCTGAAATCTGAGAGTAAATCTAAAAATCCCAATCGAAAACGCTATTAGATCAATTTTGCAAATCTGTAATTTTCGGCAGATTTACCAATACCAATACAAATGATAGCTGTCAGTTTGACTGGAGTGATTTTCATTTTGATTTATTCCTTTAGTTGTGAAAAACAAGATTGCTTCGCATTTTGATTTATTATGGATATAGACACAGAAAATAAAGTTATACGTGAACTAATAAATTCGTCTTCGGAAAAAGATGAAGATAATTTCTGCATTTTCAAATTGTTGTTATGTTTTTAATGTTGGCAGCTACACCGACGCTAAATTCACAGACACGAAATGACACCAATACAATGACAAAAAATAAATAAATCTGAATCGTTTTCCATTGACACTCAAAAAGATCAAATTTCAGATCAAAATCTAGATTTCCCAATGGAAAACGCCATAAGGGTATTCATGCAACGTCGTAATTTTATTACGTGCGAAAGATTGTAATTTTACGACAACGTTTCATGAACTGCCCTAAAATGCACCAATAAATAATGCGGTAGCCCATTGAATTCAATCTCAGTTCAGTAATTTATTTATTGATAAAATCTTGTTCATATTGTTCTCTTTCCGTTTTCGACAAATTTTTTCAGCTTAGTGCATACGTTTGATGTATGAAAGTGGCTGATTAAATGTCAAAATAACATTTAAAAAGTTAACAACGTTTATCATCTCAGTTTACGCACCTAATTTCTGTGAGAAAATTCCGATAATGTTAGAAAAGATTACCCATAGAAATTTTGACAGTTCATTTATCACGTCGTAATTTTATCACGTTTACAACGTTTACGACGACTTTCCGACGTGAATGAATACCCCTTGTATTTTTTGATAGATTTACCAATACCAATACAAATAATAGCTGTCAGTTTGACTAGAGTGATTTTCATTTTGATTTATTACTTTGGTTGTGAAAAACAAGAGAGCTTTGCGTTAGGATTAATTAATGGATATAGACACGGAAAATAAAGTTATCGTGAACTATTAAATCCATGTAGTTCGACTTCGTCTTCCGAAAGTGATGAAGATAATTTCTGTATTTTCAAATTTTTGTTAAGTTTTAAATTTTGGTAGTTACACCGAAGCTAACTTCACAGACACGAAATGACACCAATACAATGACAAAAAAATCTGAATCGTATTCCATTGACACTCAAAAAGATCAAATTTCAGATCAAAATCTAGATTTCCCAATTGAAAACGCCATTAATAAGTAGTTACATGTTTAAGTAACTGTTATCAAAGAGTTCCCGTAAATATATTTCCATTATGTATTATTTCAGTTGAGCACCTACGTTTCGAATAGGATCCATACATTGCACATGCATGCAAACTGAGAGGTGCTGACTGTGTGATTGTGCATGCGCCATGAAAGACTTTAGAAAATTTTGACACAAGTGAGTGTACAAAACTGCTTTGGACAACGATTTTAGGCGAAAAATCATTTTTTTACTAGGCGAATTTTCATCTCGGCGGCTACGTTAACAAACAAAATTGTCGCATCTGGGGATCGGAAAAACCGCACGTTATTTTCGAGAAGCCGATGCATGTACATAGACAGTTTGGTGCAGATTGTGTAGTGCTGGCATCATTGGACCTTTTTTTGAAAATGAAGTTGGGAACAAAGTTTCGGTCAACGGTGTGCGTTATAGAGCTGTGTTAACCGACTTTTTTTTTAAACTGAAATTGAAGACATAAATTTGGAAGACCTCTGGTTCATGCTGGATGGCGCGCCATGCAACATACAGCCCATGTGGCCATGCCACAATCGATCTTTTGCGCACAAACTTCCCAATCGTTTTGTCGTGTAATAAAGCCATAATACATAAAAAAAACTTTTTTTTTCATTCTTTAAAAAAAAAATTGTATTTGGCCCACACAAACATTTTTGTGTGCACTTACTTTTGGCGCTCACTGTATGGGTGCAGGCTTGATTCCATTTCTTAGATAAATTTACCTTCCAATGGTATTTTGGCCAGTTCGTTTAAACAAATGTTTATTGTAGAAAATGGATATTTACATTTACATAAAATTCAATATTTCAAATGGCAATTAACACAAGGGGCTAGAATATTTGTTATTATAATTCAACCCAATTGCTATACGAATTCGTCCTACCTTTTATTAGCCACGCCATAAGGTTATGGAATTCCTTGACTGAAAACCTAAACCGAGTTGCCCTCGAGGTAATTTTAAAGTCCATGGAATTCCTTATTATCTCAACAAAATATCTTATGGCAACTCTTCTTTTGACAGTGACACGAGAGAAAAGTTATAGAAGAAAAAATGGCGTATTAAGGTTGACCTGTGTTAATTTCTACATATTTTTTTTAGAATGATTCATTGTTTTTGGAACAAAACAACAACATGAACAAAGTAAAAACAAATAAATGTATGCAGTTGAGTGTGCGTTAAACTAATAAAGTTCTTAGCAGTAAAAGGAAGGAACGGCGAATAAATAAAAATAGTTGATGCTAAGCAAGGTAGATATTCGTTTGTTATATGTGTAGTCAACATTTTTTTTTATGTATTCCAGTGTTGATTTTTATTTTATAGGAAGCGGTTCAAGGACGCTTTTCACTACCAGAATAATTTACATACTTCGTAATATAATTTGATTGCGAAACACAATGTCAGAGGAAGAGCTCCCTAACGAGTTAGGGAAATTGGAGATTGGTCCAATTCTACCGCAAATAAAAATGATTGATAGTAACCTTCCCGTGTCACTAAATCCGTTTTACAATGAGACAGTTAAGGAACTATCTAGTGGGAATGAACTTTTTGGTGATATCAAGTGCAGTTGTAGGATGCGTAGAAGGTCGGAGAGTGTTCTCGATGATTGCAAGCCAGTTGCAGGCAATTCAGCAATATCTCGCATCGAGCACACTATTAAGAACCCAACACAGTTTAAGCATAAAAATCGAAAGAAAGTTTTTCTCCGTGAACCAATTTTGAAGTCATTACAAAAGTGCTTACATCCCAAACATTTAAAGGCGTTTGGAGATATCCCTAGTAGGCTTACAAACAGAAGCATGTCCAATGCCGATGCGGAAAATGAATTCTGCCCAACAATCGAAGCGTTAAACCTTGATGACACAATTAATTCTCTAAGAATAAACAGTGAAGAAGCTTCTAATTCGTCAGGTAAAAAGAAGTCTTCTGGTATAACCGATTTTCGCGACTTAATTGCGGAGTGTCAATCTTTGCTGGAAACGAATTTCAGTTTTAACAGTTGGAGCGCGTCAATTGCGTCAAGAAAGAATCTTAAAAATTTCAATATTATACAATCGTCCGAGAGTCGCTTGCAGAGGAACAAGAACTGCAATGCGAATCATCATAGAGCGAGAGTGCATGCGGAGGAAAATTCTAACAAAGAAGGAGGGGCGAGACAGTACGATAGCAAGAGTGCCAGCACGTCATGCTCCCAACAAGCCAGAATTAATACATCAACAGTAACTGCTAGAACGCATTCGTCCTCAGTTAGTGGTACAGCATCACCGTGTGATGTTACCATCGACGAACTAGCAAGTTATTTTGAGACGTTTGTCCATATACCGAAGAAAATGTCTTCAATGGCTGAGATGATGTATATTTGATCACGATTGGTTTGATTAAATTTTAACTCGCTTTTCTATTGTATTTTCGTTTTTTTTTTATGTTATATGTGTATCTTTATTTCTTGGAATATCTATTTTTATCCTTTTCATTCTATAATCATGAAATTGAAATATTTAAGGAAATGTTATTTTGGAAGTAAACTGTGTACATAAATTGCAATCATACATGATTCACTCTTAGAATACAATTTTAAATGTCTATTCATAAATTTGTAATGCAAATAAATAGAGCAAAGTTATATATATCATGTGCGTATGAAATTTCACATTGAAAAAAAATCCTAGAAAATGTCATTGAAACTTAATTGTTAATCTACTTCAATAACGATTATCCGGTGGTATCATGCGACTTATTCAATTCAAAAAATGCATTACATGTAAACCCGGTAGGCGCTGTCTTTAAAAAGTCTATCACACCACACTATTCGGAGTTGGGACACGCAGTCATCGATATTCGATATAATTGTTCGTTTTCAGGAATTCGCAGTTAGTTACTTAAGTTATCCAGGATCCATACAACCTAATCACAATGTCGATTGCGTGAGCTCTGAACCGTGATCTTTCGTTCATACTCGAATGTAAAAATAATAATATTTAACTTAAAATCATAGAGCCTGCTGGTGTTTCTATTCTAATAACATGGGTATTCAAGTAAGTTGTTAACCTAATAGGGCCCACATACCACTCAACGCTGCATGCACAGTACAGCGGTGCTCATGCAAAACTGTAGTGTGAGTGGGAAATTGCCGTACATTTTACCACTTTATTACAGAATTGAGAACTTCGGGAAACTGTCTCCCTCAGAAGTACGTTGTCTCTTTCACTAAAACGTCAAAACGATATGTAGGAAAATAATTTTATATACCGGGAGTACCTACCTACTCATTTTTAGATTTATTTCTTAAAAATAGAAGTTGTTAAAAAAAAAATTTAAATAGGTATATAAAAATACTATGTGAGTGTATCAAATTATAAAAAAGGAGTCAAATAAGATAACCAGAGTCATTGCAAAATGCAATGTGTGAACAGAAATGAGATAGAATTCCAATTTGAAAAGTTTTCGTTCATACAAAATATATTGGAGAGATACCCGGGGTTTCGATTTTCAAGTATTAAAATTATTACTTCTTAGTAATGGTGTTAGTTTTGTGAGTGTATGTGTCACTTTCAAGTGGTGATGGCAGATGGGTTCTAACTTGGACTTAGAGTCCACATCTATAATTCGCACGTTATATATACCCATAAAATTTGAAATTTAACGTTTTATATGTAGGTAGCACACGTAACAAATGTAGGTAGTCAATGAAACAAATCAGCAATGACACTTTTTTTTGAATAACTACATTTGTTACGTCTGCTACGCAACTGAGGTAGTAACGTACTTAACGTAGGAAAAGGTAGCAGACGTAGAGTATAATTTAGAATAATATAATAGAATAATTTATTTTGTACCGGAATAATAACATGCGGTGAATATTACGAATTAATAAATTGTAAATTGTTTGTGATTTGTGAGCATAATCACAATAACCGAAAGGAATAAAAAAAACATGCCTTACTTGCCAGGAGAAAGAAAACTCCGTAATTATTGGTGCAAGGTTCAGTTTATTGCTTTTGGTAAGTTGAAAAAACGGTAGAATAGGAGCGCTCACTGCGATAAATGCGCTAGGTATCTATTATCATTCTTAAGAACACCACAGCATCCAGGCATCGGGCACAAAGTTACATTTTCAAATCTCAAATTGCAAAAATAATATAAAATATGTAAACTAATTTCTGGTTAGACTTCTAACTGCATGCATGAAATTACCTGGCATTACAATACAAATGTTATACCCGGCAGAAAAGTGACAGAAAAAATATAATCGCAGAATGCACTAGTGTAAAAGAGAAAACATACCAAATGTCAAATTCACATTCATGGAGGTGTTACAAGAAGTAAAGAATTTATTACATGCAAATCTAAACCCCGGGTAACTTACAAGCTAAATATTTCGAACAATCAGCCTGCAAGGAAGAGCTCTATAGTATACAGATACACTAACACATATCAATACCATGAAAGTTGAATTTAATACCTGCAATTGTCCAAGTTAAGACAATTATAACTTCTATTATTTATGTATATGTGTTATCTTTACACAAGCGAGTCCTTCATAGCATCCCCCATGTCAAGCGTTTATTCCCAACGAGTAGGCCGACAACTGACTTAAAAGTAAATTTGATTTTGAGTATTGTTTTCTCTTTTACACTATTGGATTCTGCGATTATTGTATATTTGTAATTTTACAGTGAATTACCAGTTGGAAATTGCAATATGACATGTAATTTCATGCCAACAGTTGGGTCCCTACACTAAATAAAAGTTGCACATACACTCACAAAGCTAACACCATGTAATGACTGCGCCGCTAGTATGAAATATAAACCCAGGGTGATTTCTCTTTTGTATAAGTTTATTCTAAGATTATCGCCAAATTGACAATCCCAATTTGCCAAATTCATATCTGTACCTATTTTATTAAGACATAATTTAGAACTAATAATAGACATTTTCCTATTAATAGATACCGACTAGTTGTTCCGGGAATAATCCAATACGCAATTGGGAACACTGGTCGGATTCCCTTTTCAAAATGGACATGTATCTACTTACGGATTCCTTTTCAGAGATCTCCGAAAAATCAGTAAGTTGATCACGTTTATCCTCACTTGAAAAATCGTAGATTTTCTGCAATTTTTTGAGATTAAATTTTTATAAATTCATCTCATAGCTTTTTCAGCATGAAAGAACTTACTTACTTAAGTGGCGCTACAGTCCGGAATGAACCTGGGCCTCAACCAACATGCCTCTCCAATTAGCCCGGTCCTTAGCTAACTGCCTCCAGTTGCGCACTCCAAGTTGGTTGAGGTCGGTTTCCACTTGTGCGCGCCACTTAAGGCGAGGTCTTCCTCTACTGCGTCCGACGTCTGGCTGGGAATCGAAGACTCTGCGAGCCGGAGTATTGGTGTCCATTCGTTCTACATGTCCTAGCCATCTTAAACGTCCAATGCGGAGTTTTTTGACCAGGGGCATGTCGCTGTACAGCTCGTATAGTTCTTGGTTGAATCTTCGTCTCCATAGCCCGTCAACGCAAACGGGACCGAAGATTTTCCGAAGAATTTTCCTCTCGAATCTGCCAAGGATTTCTTCATCCGCTTTTGATACGGTCCATGCTTCAGCGCCGTAGAGCAGGACTGGGATGATCAGGGTCTTATATAGGATCTCCTTAGTAGTCCGAGTGAGGGCTTTACTACTAAATTGCCTTCTTAGCCCGAAGAAACAGCGGTTGGCAAGAGTAATTCTTCGTTTAATTTCTGACGAGATGTTGTTGTCAGAGTTAATAGCGGAGCCGAGGTAGACAAAGTCCCGTACTACCTCAAAGTTATATCTGTCAATGGTGACGTTCTGTCCAATTCGTCGATGTTGTGTGTCCTTTCGTGTTGACAGCATATACTTAGTCTTACCCTCATTTACTGCTAAACCCATTTTCGCCGCTTCCTTCTCTATACTAGCAAACGTGGCTATGACATCACGTTGAGTCCTACCAATGATGTCAATATCGTCAGCGTATGCTAGTAGTTGCACCGACTTTTGGAAAATTGTGCCTCTGGTGTTGGCTTTGGAGTTTTGCACAATTCTCTCAAGAATCAGATTAAAGAAGTCACATGACAGCGCATCGCCTTGCCTAAATCCTTTTTTGGTATCGAATGTGTCGGTGAGGTCGTTTCCGACCCTGATGGAGCACCGAGAATTCTCCATCGTCATCCTACACAAACGGACGAGTTTGGGCGGTATACCAAAACTAGACATGGCTCTGTACAGTTCGTCTCTATAAATGCTGTCATATGCGGCTTTGAAATCGATGAATAGGTGGTGGGTATCGATTTGGACTTCTTGAGTTTTTTCCAGGATCTGCCGAAGTGTGAAAATTTGATCGGTTGTGGACTTTCCTGGCCTAAAACCACACTGATAAGGGCCAATCAGGTTGTTGGTAAACGGTTTCAGGCGTTCACATATTACGGCAGATAGGATCTTGTAGGCGATGTTGAGGAGACTTATGCCTCTGTAGTTGGCGCAGTTCAGAGGGTCTCCTTTTTTGTGGATCGGGCAAACGATGCTGAGGTTCCATTCTTCAGGCATATTTTCATCCGACCAGATTTGGCTTATGAGTTGGTGGATGTTACTTACCAAGTCATTTCCGCCGGCCTTATAGAGCTCAGCGGGAAGGCCGTCATTTCCGGCAGCCTTATTAAGCTTGAGTTTAGATATTGCTATCCTCACTTCACTCAGGTCGGGTGGTTGGCAGTTTTCGCTGTCGTTGCCAATATTGAATGGTTCGTTCTGCCTGACAGCGGAATGTTGTTCGTCATCGCCGTTTAACAGTCTGCAGAAGTGGTTCTTCCATATCCTCAGCATCGACTGTGTCTCAACTACAATATTTCCTTGTTCATCTCGACAGGATTCTGTTCGAGCCTTGTATCCTTGGCTTTGACGCTTTACACTTTGGTAAAACTTGCGAACATCGTTCCTGGAGTGGCACCTCTCTATATCCTCGATCGCGCGCTTCTCTTGCTCTTTTTTCTTCTTGCTGAAAAGCCGATGTTCTTCCCTCCTTCTTTGCCTATAGAGCTCAATGGCAGCTCTCGTCTTCACCTGCAGCTTAGCCTTGTAGGCCTCGTTCTTGGCTGCGAGCATCTGTCGGCATTCCTCATCAAACCAGGGGTTTCTTGCTGGTGGGCGCGAGAAACCTAGCACATCAGTTGCGGTTGGCATCGTTGCCATTGCTCTTCGACATTCGATGCTGGTGGTATGGTGTTAATCGAGAGGTTAAGGGATACGCGTTGTGCGAAGGTCTTGGCGGTCTCTTGCGATTGCAGTCTTCCGACATTAAATTTTTTCACAGTATTTCTGGATTGTTGTGGCGTGGTGGATATCCGCATTCTTACCTTGGCTGCTACAAGGTAGTGATCCGAGTCGATGTTAGCTCCTCGGAATGTTCGGACATCCAAAATACTGGATGCATGCCTTTTATCTATCGCAATGTGATCAATTTGGTTGACCGTTCGTTGATCTGGAGACCGCCATGTCCCCTTATGGATATCGAGGTGAGGAAACCGTGTGCTGGCTATAGTGGCATTTCGTTCCGTAGCGAAATCAATTAGCCTAAGTCCGTTACCAGACGTGTTGTCGTGTAGGCTTTGTTTTCCGACAATACTTCTAAAGATGTCTTCTCTTCCTACCTTTGCGTTAAAATCTCCCAGCACGATTTTAACATCGTACTTCGGTAGTCGCTCATAGGTTTTGTCGAGAAGCTCGTAGAAGCAATCCTTAGCTATATCATCTTTTTCTTCCGTCGGAGCGTGAGCGCATATAAGGCTTATGTTGGCGAATTTGGCCTTGATGCGGATTGTTACTATGCGTTCGCTAATGTCTTGGAAACATAAGACTTCTTGCCTAAGTCTGGCACTTATAACAAATCCGCATCCGAATAGTCGCTGTTTCTGCTCACTATAACACGGTCCGTAGTATATGTCACAGTTTTTCATCCTCTTTTTGCCCGGCCCATCCCATCGTATTTCCTGGATGGCAGTAATGTCTGCTTTGTAGCAGTTTAGGGCTTCCGCTAGTTGTTCGCCTGCACCTCTCCTGTTTAATGTTCTCACATTCCAGGTGCAGATAAGAACGTCGTTGTCCTTTTTTCGTTTAGCAGGGTCGTCAACAATAAAATCCGTCCTTTCCGAGGCTATTGGTTGCTTCGTAACCATGTTTTTTTTCTGTGGGTGGGTAGTTAACCCAAAGCACAACCCCCAACCTGGAGGGCCAGTTCCAATTTATTAGATACCCCTAGGACACGGGGCCATCAGTATCCACTACGGGATTGAGCGCTGCCGTTGGCCTTTCGGTTCATCCGCCACCATCTCTGTTCAAGGGGCCTGACTAACCCTTGAAATTCCTAGACAACCTGTTGTCCGAATATGTCAGAGCAGCTCATCTAGGTTCGCCTGGGACAGCAGGCCGGGTATTCTTCCGTGCCATTCTCACCAGGGTGTTTATAATGTTGCTGTTTTTCGTCGTGTTATCAACACTCGCACTTATCGTTTAGCAAGTCAAATCCGGTTGGATGAGACCAGTACCCGATGGTTACCACTTGGAGGTAAAAGATAAGCACATTTGATGTGTAGTCAGAGTTGCATCACTGGGCATTGCCAAGTTAACGCCAATCAGAGTCTACCCTCGTTCTACAGCACCCAACCATCAGCATGAAAGAAATTCCCCATTATTATAAACTGTAAAGTAACGAAATTCAAGTCAAATAAATTGATTGTTTTTTATTTAATTTATATTTCACATAGACCTGCTAAAGTTTATGATTAATAATAGTTTTTCACAACCAAAATAATAATTAATCAAAACGAAAATCACTCTAGTCAAACTGAAAGCTATAGGGATATTCATGCAACGTCGGAAAGCCGTCGTAAACGTTGTAAACGTGATAAAATTACGACGTGAGAAATGAACTGTCAAAATTTGTATGGGAAATCTTTTGCAACACTATCGGAATTTTCTCACAGGAGTTGGATGCGTAAACTGAGATGGTAAACGTTGTAAACTTTTGAAAAGCTATTTTGACATTTAATCAGTCACTTTCACACATCAAACGTATGCGCTAAACTGAAAAAAATTATCGAAAACGGAAAGAGAACAATAGAAAAAAAATTCTATCAATAAATAAATTACTAAAATGAAATTGAATTCAGTGGATTACCGCGTCATTTATAGTGGTGCAGTTTAAGGGTCGTTCATGAAACGTCGTCGTAAAATTACAACCTTTTCACGTAATACAATTACGACGTTGCATGAATATACCCTTATTACGTGTATTATGGCGTTTTCCGTTGGTAAAAAAAAATCAATCTTTTTTTTATCTAGATCTTAGATCAAAATCCAGATTTACCAATGGAAAACGTCATTAATCAAAAAATTCTAGCGGATGAACATTTTGAAGGATCCGTAACAGGAACACGACTAATATGGTTATTTATTTATTGTAGGATATGAGATGGAGAGGCATGTTGGTTGAGGCCCAGGTTCATCCCGGACTTAAGTAAGTAAGATATAAGATCAGCAACCGGTTTCTATAAACGATAAACATACTCACAGTTTATGTTTACAACACAATAGAGTGCTTCGCGACAACGTCAATCTAACAGCCATACCATTTTGTATGACGGTGAATTCTTTAGCGGGGGTGGAGGGGTAGTTCCAAAAAAAAAACTATACTCCGACCTTCGTTGGCAGACGCACCTAGTGTATTAGTGTAATCATACGAAATCAATGTTACCTATCACAATCCAGTGTTTCGCTTTTTAAAATCTTGAAAAAGAAATCATAAAATCCGGAAATTATCGTACAGGTAAAGCGCCGTGGGTCAAAGCGAAGGTTGGAAAAAGGAAAATGGCTGTGCAAGCACGACCCGCCATAGAACAATTTTCCTTGTATGGAGTGCGTCATCTTTAAGCTTCCCTCCGTCGGTTTTCAAAAAGTTGTTATTAATAGGCATTCTGCTTACAATTATTATCGGAGAGCGTTTTATTCTGAAATAAATGTTCGTTGTCAATAGAAGAAAATTTAATAAAAAAAACCGTATTTGTAAGTGTTTGAGGTTTATAGAAAACTTAAAACAAATAATAATTGGAAGAAAAACTACAAAAAAACTCACACAAATGTTACCGTTTTTCTAAAGTGGCATCACTGAAATATACAAAATTCACCCACCAGGCAATAAATTGAAAATTCACTAACGTCATTCTCGTTTATTCTGTATCTGGGAAAGGACGTGTCGCCTCGCCGAAGAGTTTCTATTTTGTCCATAAAATTAGCAATTAAAACACAAATTTCTCAAAGAAGAAAAAAACATTTTGAAAATGTAAGTATATGTGCACCTAGTTTTTTTTTTTTTGAAAGTATTGTTTCATAATTAAACGTAAAGCGAATTAAAAGAAATTATAAAATTTAATTTCAAAATGGCCGAAAATCGATTTTTTCGTAGTTATAGTTGAAGTGAAGTTGTGGAAAATTTCTCTAAAAACAATTTATCATTATCATCTGTTCCATGATTTTAATTAGCTATTTCGTTTGTACAAAAAAGGAAATAATATCTATTTGAATTTCGGTGGACATATTTTATCAGTGCAAAATAGAATAGAATTTCACCTCTCCTGCTACACATTAGACTTGCATTTTATTTTTCTTGTCGAGTCGTGTTGCATTTCATTCAATGCCCTATCTTGCGCAATGAATGCATTGATTTTTTAATTTCTAAAATTAATATTATACATTTGTAAAAAAAAATTATTTAAAGTTTGTTTTGTTTGCTTTTCAAAACAAGTAAAAAAAAAAAAACAAATAATTAAAGCAGTGCTTCGCTTTTTAAAATTTAATGTTCACAGCTTGAGTAAACTTCTTAATTGAGCTTTTTAAATTATCATCGATTTATTGATGTCATCTAGGTATACTTTTATGTATATAGATTTTTAATTATTCATTTAACAATAGACTGCAAACCACCAAGGAATTAAATGTTGATTTTCTTTGGGAGTTGTATAAATTTGGCCCGGTGGGTGATCATCTTGAGCACTATGCCCTAGTCTGCAACAATAACAATTTTGTTAGTAAATATAATTATTTGAGATAATATCTAACAATAAGTGTGGGCGCGGTTTGTGACTAGATTGACTACGTTTACGTTGATGCAACGTCTAAACATTACAAGTGGAGGTACCTACAAGTTAATAACACTTTCGGAATTGACAATCTCAGAAGGGAATATCTGCTCAGCATTTCATTTCAGAACAGTTTTTCATTGTTAAAATCACTTATTGGAAAAGGAACTTCCTATCGTAATTCGGTGGACGTTGGAAGTGCAAGTCTGTTGCATTTATACGTTTTTTGCATAATTTTGGAAAATGTTTTGATTCTTGAAAGTGTATATAAATAACTCTCGGGGTTTTTAAGTATATTTTGATATCCTAATTCCTGATATTGGAACTTAATATCGGCGTTACCAATAATCATTTTTAGCAACAACTTAAATTTTAACCTCCACACTTATCAAATATCCTTTACCAATAAATAAATTTACATCACAGACTAGCGCTAGTTATAGGTTATTATTTAATGTACAGAAAGTCGCATCTAAGTCATAAAGTAATGATAAAATTGTGTAGTAGGCGCCTGGAGTGAATAATTTTACGAAGATGTGTGAGTGTGTTTGCGTATTAAATGAAATAAGTTTGTTGTGGCAACGGAAAAAATAAAGAAAGGTTGGTTTGACAGTTTCATGAATGAAAGTGTAGAATATAAAGTCGAAAAGTCGACTTTATTTAGTTAGTTATGCGTTTTGATTATTGGTAGAGTTTATATAAAGCTGTGCATTATAAGCTAACCAGATAACTAACTAATGTCGACTTTTGCGTTTTATTATTAGTAACGCCGAATATGTAGGTATGTAATTTTACCCGTATTTGATTTTTTTTGGCAATTTGTCACCATAGAGACACTTGTTTTTAATCAATAGCGTTGCTTCATGAAAAATCGAAAATATTCTAGTTTTGTTTAAAGCGGCATATACACACGTCAAAATCTCATCAAGCATGTGAGAGTGTATTTGTAAACTTGCTTTGATGCAGCATATACACACATCAAACATGAGGCTTCAAGCATTCAGTTTTACCTTAACATTTTGTTGTTGCCTCTGGGTGCTTTTCCTTATATTTTGTAAGGAGCGTTTCATACTGCACTTTTTTTAAATTGCGGTTGCTGTATTCCTTCGATTTTATGTTCCATAACGCTGGGATAGAACGATAAACCTCTAGAAACTCCAAAATATAACTTTTTTCTTCCATATTTACATAAATAAACACCGCACTGTTAAAAAAAAATCCGCGAAACTGACGTCTTTACGCTGGCGTCGTAAAAATGAGAATGAATGCTTGATCAAGCATTCAATCACGAATATACACTACGTCAAGCATTGACGCCTGATTGAAGAAAAATCAAAACGTTTTGATTTTGCTTCAAGCATACACACAACGTGTAGGTGTTTCGTTTTCACTCATACACTCTTGCATGCTTGACGAGATTTTGACGTGTGTATATGCCGCTTAAAGTTTAAAAAATAAAATTTCATAATATAACTTCCAGAACAATTAAAAAATGGTCTGCTAACTTTGGGTTTAGTTTTAAATCACTAGATGCAAGTTTTTATTGTTTCACTACTCTTGTTGGGTACTTTGGCATTCATGTCAATATTTGTAGGCAATATGCCTATTTCGTTTGAAGTGCTGGAGGAAGCGCATAATGATCTTTTCTCGTAATCCGACGTGTCAACTGTACCACAAAAACTGCAGCAACTATTTTGGCACACCTGGACCACTGTGCGAATTACTTGCAAAACACATCCAAATTCATCATCAACTTGCGACAGATGAAAATGGCTTCTAATCTCATTTAACATACAAAAATTACAATCAACAATCTCAATTGTTACTACTTGATTTACCGCTATTTACCATAACTTTAACATTAAATTTTAAATATCATTTTAGGTACAATCGTTCTGGAGATCGTTCAAATGGAGGAAGTCGTGGAGGATTTCGTGATAATCGCGGCGGTGGTGGTGGACCAATGCGGGGCAGCGGTGCTCCCCACAATAGAGGCACACCATACAACAGACCGCCACAATCTGATCGGCGAAATGATTCTAAGCCTGGTGATCGTTTGAGACGTATCCACTGGTCAGATGTTACTCTAACGCCATTTGAAAAGAACTTTTACAAACCATGTGACTCGGTTTTGAACCGGGCTCAAGGCGATGTTGATACCTTCTTGAGTAGTAATGAAATTACTCTCAAGGGAAAAAGTATTCCATCGCCAAGTTTTGAATTCCAAGAAGGCGGCTTCCCAGAATACGTACTAGACGAGATAAAGAAGCTAGGTTTCAACAAGCCAACAGCTATACAGGCGCAAGGTTGGCCAATCGCTCTTAGTGGTCGAGACATGGTGGGTATAGCTCAAACCGGTTCGGGAAAAACTCTAGCCTATGTACTCCCGGCTGTAGTGCACATTAACAATCAGCCGAGACTACAGATTGGCGAAGGTCCGATTGCTTTGATACTTGCACCCACTCGTGAGCTAGCCCAACAAATTCAGCAAGTGGCAAACGATTTCGGCTCTCTAACACGCGTTCGCAACACGTGCATTTTTGGTGGCGCTCCTAAACATTCTCAGGCGCGTGACCTTGAGCGGGGAGTCGAGATCGTTATTGCTACTCCTGGAAGATTGATCGATTTTCTTGAGCGCGGTGTAACCAATTTACGTCGTTGTACATATCTTGTACTAGACGAGGCTGATCGCATGCTCGATATGGGCTTCGAGCCACAAATCCGTAAGATAATGGAGCAAATCAGACCAGATCGCCAGGTGCTTATGTGGTCCGCCACATGGCCAAAGGAAGTACGCAACTTGGCCGAGGAGTTTCTCGACAATTACATTCAGATCAACATTGGCTCGCTTACACTCTCAGCCAATCATAACATATTGCAAATTGTCGATGTCTGTGAAGAACAAGAGAAAGATATCAAATTGATCAAGCTCTTGACCGAAATATCGTCGGAGAATGAAACTAAAACGATCATTTTCGTTGAGACAAAGAAACGTGTTGACGAAATTACACGAACAATTTCACGTCAAGGCTGGCGAGCCTGTGCCATTCACGGCGACAAATCTCAACAGGAACGTGACTATGTTCTAGCTTCATTCCGCAATGGAAGACAGTCAATTCTAGTTGCAACGGATGTTGCAGCTCGTGGACTAGGTAAGAGATTCTTTTTTAGAATTAGTAAAAAAATTCTTTCATTATTTCGGTACCACCCACCGCCTTGAATGAGAGCTATATAAAGGAATCTGATCTGTGTTCAAATCCGAAGGAGGTGTGGAAATGATGACGAAAGGATTTTTGTACCGTATTGTATTTTTCTGTAAAGTACCACAAAAAGAATTTAAGTCAGTCGACAAAAATATGGCCGTGATATCTGTTTTCTTAAAAAAAAAAAAAAACACGTTTGCAGAAATTAATTGATAATTCTTTAAATTTAAAGCCTTGGATATAATATAGTAGGGGTATATAATTTTATGATTTTTAGTAATTCTAATTTGTTGTCATAAATATAATAAGTAAAGTATTGTCCTATTTTATGCCTAAGATATGTATGTTTAAGTTTATGGAGTGCATGGGGATTTGGTCTTTCGATATACTATCTTGGTGGGGTAAACCAATATTGGATATTGAAAAATGTTTACACTAAAATTATTTTATTGTTTATTAATTTTACTTATACATGTTAATTGTTTGTACACATATTATTTTAGAGTTAAATTGTTTCCATAACTTCTATCAAATATCTGTATTACTTTCAAGACACTAGGTGAGAGGCCCATCATTGACGAATGATTTGTGCATTCCTACTGGAGGTGTAAAAACATTACCAGCGGTAATGATTGAATACCATAACCAACCATATGTTTTAGATTTCTGAATGTTTATAAGAACGATGTAATAGTTTTTGTATGTTTATTAGGGGCATGCTTTTTTAAAGGCACATTATTTTGCATTTTCTTAAATTTGCTTAGTCCATTCGAACTTTTAAAATAGGCATTGGCATACCTCGGTTTGGATAATGCATTTTACAAACTAATGCTTTGGATATAAACCAACTTTGGGTGCTTTTATATTATTCATAAATATTACATATACAGAATGCATTTAGCAGAATTCTTTGTTTATGATTAATAACACAGATTTTCAAAATTATTTTTTAATAACACATCTGCATGTATTGGATATTTATATATATTCTATTCAATTAATGCTACAAATCAACGTAATGAGCCGGTTCATAGTTTTAAGATTGTAGGAATTATTTTGACTTTGTATCACTTGGTGTGTCCCGAAACTCACTGTGTTTTGATACTGTATTCAGTTTCTTAGACCCGATTTTTCAGCTGAATTAATTTACCAACGTTTGTTCTGTCTTCGTCAAACAGCTAACATATTCCTCTTACCAGCTTCCAAGTATTTCCCCGTTGATTCAGAATAGCAAGGAAAATATTATAATCGGGCTGAACATTTATATAGAAACAATGAAGATGTAACGACGTTATTTGAAATAACGTTATAGAGGCGACAGTAATAGATAACAAAAAGCAACGATATCATATCATGGTCTACTTTCCGCTTAGATATCAATTCTGATACATGATAGCGATTCATTTAAACCATTTGTAATAGAAATTGCTATTGAACCTGCTTTATGATCACGTATACATTGATGTTGGCAGAGTTCCTAATATAAACGTGCACTGTTTTCTTAAATCTCAAACATGATTGGGGAATAATTAGTGATCAATCAAGAGGTATTTTTTTTGTAAAAGGCGAATTAACACAAAAAATCGTTCATAATTGCAACATTGTTGCACATGCCACGCAGAAAATATTGATTCCATGCAATTATGAAGAGAAATACTGCTGCATGTTTGTATATGCAGTAGACAGTAAAAAAATTAAAGACATTTGTTGCTTCTATTTCTTCTTTCAAGAAACATTCCATTCGTATGAAAAAGGCCACATTTCAGGCTCGTTTTTTATAAGCAATGTTATTTAGACCTTAAATCAATCAATTTCTCAACAGTTTATGGAAAAGGAGATTTGTCCACTTTTGATCGACCCAAAACCTCTTTGTGGCTGGCACTTTTGTTAACTATTTGGAAGCTTTTTCTCAAAGAATAGATTTTTTTAATCGTTCATTCCTAGACGAATAGAAATAATCAATTTGGCGTCAACTTCCGTCCCCAAAATATATATAAAAAACAATTAATATATTTTAATTTGTTAATAATAAAAAACTTCCTTTCTTTTGGCAAAATCTATTAAATTTTCAATTATATTGCATACTTACATATTTTCTCCTGTAACTCGGTAACAAAATTCAATGCGGAATTGATCGCAGTTTGACTGCCAATTTGCTTATATGAACGCAGGTGACAACTGCCCTCATGCAAAGAAAATCCCTTTTTTTACATTAATGAACGCAAAAATTGCAGCCCTGCCGCATTTTTACTTTTATGAACTTGGCCTACTACTTTGCTCGGAGATTTCCCACACACAGTGGATTTTGGATCGGCGTGAGGCTATTGGGCTCATTCCTGTATGGAAGGGTTGAAAATCAGTTCTGCCGCAATTCTTCATGTTCGGGCATACACAAAATACAATTATTTAGCGCAACTGGCTCATTAGTACAGAAGACCTAGTTTTACTCACAACCGTTCATGTGAGTGGCAGGACCACGATGGCAGGAAATCCTGTTTTATGCCTGGCTGGGTTGAGGAAATTTTTTCTTGACAATTGATGCTACTTAATTGATAATACGTGCAGTAACCTAGAGTGGACTTAATTAAGTATTATTGTGTTCTAATACTTAGCATGCAAAAATAACGTTTAATAAAATCTGTTTATACGAAAACTCAATAAAACGCGGAAGCCTTTACTGTCGTTCTATTTGTAAACATTTTTATACATATTTAGTTGTAATAAATCTCTAAATAGTAGTTATCGTAGTTTTAATGCTTCATAACCTTATCTGGAATATAATTTATAATATATGTACGCACTTATTATTTTGCAAAAACTTTCTTCAATCGCCTTAGTTGGCTCGATCTGTGTCATGAATATAACTAATCTTTAAAAAGCACAGTAAATTAAGGCATAATTTAATAACAACGGATTAGTCTAATAATTTCGGTTAAGTTTATTTTTTTCTCTTAGGTTTCATACACCCTAAAATCGTCGATTGATTGATTGGTCCTGCATTAATAAAGCGAATAGTTAGTTGTAAATGCAAAATGGGTTTCTCAGTGTCATATATTGAACCCCGTTTCTGACAACCAATCGATTACAAATTTAATGTGGTCCTTTTCCAATATTATTTTATATGCACGGAACTAATATTTTACTTATAGATTGTATAATATATTTTTTGGGGCTAACGTATGTTTTCTTGTTTTGGCAATACTTTCATTCTATTCAATTATGTATTTTAATTTATTCCAATATCCTTTTTAAAATTATATATATTATGTAATGTATCTAGGCTTAAATTAAAGGTTACTACATACACAAATTAATAAATGTGTATACAAAAATTGTCACATCTAAAGAAAGGCATTATTAAAAACTGTGTGTATAGCACTTAACGTAATATGATAGACTTCGAGTTCAGCTGAGTACATACTTTCAACGGTGTTCTTTCATTGTTGACGCACTTTTTTTTTAAAGAAAAAAGAAAAGAAAAAAGTTACAATGTAAGAGGATGCGGTGTACAGTCGTAACAAGGTAAGGAACCACTGGAGCCTTACACATTTTTTCCACCATCAACCAGTTTTATGAGAGTAAAATAACAATTTACTAACTTAAAAAAAAATTTCTTTGTTTTTTTGTTTCATCTTAGTTCAGGTGTTTACCTTTGCCAAAAATGTGCATCAACAGCCAGCCAAATACAAGCTAATTTTCATATTTTCTACGGATCTTGTGGATTTTTTACAATTCATGGATTCATCACATCTTTTTTTACATTATTATGTGCACATTGATTCACGTGCACGTTTCGAAGCGAATCCGTTAAAAAAAAAAATATAATAGTAAAAGAAAAGAACTTAGCACAAGTGGCTGCAGCTGGTGAACTAAACAGGTAACACTGGTAAACAAACGTTAAAAAAAAAAAACATTTTATTTTCGTTTTCTTGGAAGATGGCGAATCATCACAATATTTGTTTACTTTAATGCATGTGTCTCTAATTAGTTTTAGTTCTAAGCCAAATCACATTGGACGAATAAAACTGGAATTTCTAAATAGTTGATATACATACACGAAAATATATAGTGCCTTTAAATATGATACGTGATGGAAAATTAAAAAAAAAAAAATTAAAAATAAATTGTCGATGAATGCAGATGGAGGATGACACTGTTCAGACTCTCGGCCAACTTTTTGACTGACAAATTATTATTGTGATTAAACATATATTGAGAACAAATTTAAACAATTTATATGTTAAATATGTGAGAACAAAAATATCAACTAAACTAAAATGGACTTCGATTTTTGTTTGATAAAAAAGCAATTGCGCGAGTTAAATCCTCATATTGATTGGATTTTCAGTTTATTTTATACATATTCGAAATTTTCTTTCCTTTGTAATTTAATTGAAGTAATATTTGGAAACAAAAAACCAACATAATAGGTTATATACAAATAATTTACAGAGCGCTGAATGGGGTAAGTACCATCTACTGATGAAATATTATTTTATGGGGGTACAACAAACAAAAATGAAGTCGAGGTCCACTATAAATTTGAGAAAATTTTTGTTCAAATTAGTTAACAAACCTGCATTATAGTATAAGTATTCTTTGAATGACATTTCTTTTCCCCTCCACAAAAACACGTTCAATCTCATTCGCAACAACAAAGATGTCGAAGATGTGAAATTCGTAATCAATTATGATTACCCCTCAAACTCGGAAGACTACGTGCATCGCATTGGTCGTACTGGTCGGTCAAACAATACGGGAACGGCATACACCTTGTTTACCAATTCAAATTCAAACAAGGCCGGTGATTTGATTCAGGTCCTACGCGAAGCAAATCAGGTAATTTTTTTATTCATTATCAAAAATATTATGGATTTGTACAAAAGCCCGTTTATCTTTCAGGTTATCAATCCACGTTTGATAGAAATGGCACAGTACAACGGTGGGTCACATAAACGTGGTGGTCGTGGTGGCTACCATCAGAATCGCAACCAGTCTCAAATGTCATATGGCGGAGGCCGAGGTCGCAGCGATGGTGGTCGTAGCGGCTACATGAACGGGGGCGGACACCAACACAGAACTGATGATCGCAATGGCGGCGGATATCGCGGTGGATATGCCAACCAACAGCAAGTTCAACGTGATTTCTCTAAACCAACAGGGCAAGAACAACCGCCAATGGATGTCCGTAACGGGCCGCCAAGTAGTGCGCAAAGATCAAATGGCCAGGTTTCCAGGTTCTCTTCCGCTCCTCAGCCAAATCAAGCGAATACAAATGGAAGTGCGCCCCGCTTTGGAGTGCGGCCACCAATTCTGCCGCAACCGACGACAGGCTCATCGGTTCATTACGCACCGAATACAAACTACAATGTTCCACCACCTCAAGCCACACCCTATAATTCACGTCCAGCTCCACCAGCCCCTGTGCAGCAATATGCCGTTCCCACTAGTTTCGCAACGGGTCCCCCTGGAATGTTTGCATATCCTCCACCTCCATTACCAGTTCAAAACTAAGCTTAGTTACTAAGGATCATAATTTAATTTGTTTATTTCTTTTACTTTTTTTTTATGAATTTTACGTTATTTTTTGTTTAGCGTATAACTAGAATTCACCAATACAAATATAAATTACTAAATCTTAATGTGATCATTAACCGAAAAAGAAAATATTAGATTAAAAATGGTTCAAGTGTTATAGATGGTAGGTAACATAAGTTCTTGACAAAAAATCCACTGTTTATTCGTTATGTTGTAATTGGTATTATTATTTAACTCTCTCAATAATATAATGAACTTGTAGGCATCTATCGTAAATGGGTAATGCAGCTCATGTTAATTTGTTTTCACAATGATTTCCTAGAAATAAACTTATAGCAACAGTGTATTTCCTTAGTTGTTTTGTTGTTATTTAAAGTAGCATTGTTTTCAGCAACTTTAGGGACAGAAGCACTTACTAAAATAGTATAAGCATCCTTTGGAATGTCAATCAACCAATTAGGTCTAAACTCCAAAATGTGGACAGAGGTTAATCCACTTAAAACCGAATTAGTGCTTAATAGTTATAAACAAATGGCTTTAGAATCTGCCAAAACGTTTATGAAAATGTCATTGAAGTGTCTTTGTCGCACCAAAAGTGGGATTCTAACTACAGTGGATGTACAAAGAAATAAAAGAAGTGGAGTGTGCAAAGCCGAGGAAGCTTGCTTTCACATGGATCAAGTTATTCCGTCAATTCAATGAGGGCGTTATGAAGGACTCATATATTAGAGCGAATAGTGGATTTAAATTTATGGCGTTATGTAAAATAAAGAAAAGGCATCCCTATGAAGCAGGGGGTCTATTACTGGCGCATTGTAATAATGTAATAATAATCTCGATCAGAATATTCTCTCAGACCATTTGATAGTCCCGTACATTTTCAATATCCAATACACACGAATGATATATTGGACAGACAGATCCCTCTTAGTGAATTTATTCGGGTTTTACGCACCTTAAAGGATTTTAAAGCTCCGGTTATACCATCTGAATAAAAAAATTCAGTATAAAATCTGAACAAGCATGGTACCAATGAGCTGCACCTTATACTTATATCCTTGTTTAACATCATATTGGAGTCAAGAGGAGCCCCGCAACGATTTAAATTTAAAAAATGTTCGACCACAGATTCAGAAAACTGCATTTGAAAATGCAGAATATATAAAATATTCACAGCAATAATGCAAAGTAGATAGAAGAAAACAAGTTGCTAAAGGAATTCCGGGACGGGTTTAGTTATTACTGCACGTTATGGAAATTGATTGCCCATTTAGATAACTCCAAGGTAATGGTATCCAAAAAATGAGGAGGCACAATTAGTGCAAACCAAAAATGTTATTATAGAGGCGAAGCAATTGAAATTGTGAAGAAATATAAATACCTAGTATGAATACTCATCTCGGGGAAAAACTGGTAAAATCAAAAACAGATATCAATTTTGCTTGGAGGAGGTGCTTTAGTATTAAGTACATAGAAAGTCCGAAAAAGAAAGTTTTTGAGGCCGTGTCTGAGTTCATTCTGTTCTATGCAGCACAAGTATAGGGTTTTTAAAAATATGAAACTGTTGAGAAACTGCTAAGATTTTACCTCAAAAGAATATTTCATCTCCCCCCAACACGCCAAATTACATGCTAATGCTGGAAACAGGCTTAGCCCTTTTTTTTTACAAAGACGCTGAAACTCCAAGCGGATTCTGTGGTAAAGGTGGTTAACATGCCGGATTACCGACTTCCAAAAATTGCAGCCTAACTAGCTATGCAAAGTGGAGCTGGATAGTGATTGGCATTCGCTCGAAATTAGTATAAACATATTAATCACGATGATGTAAGGTGTTTAAAGAATCAGCTATATAAGCTCATTAAAGATATCGATGAACAGACAAAGTCACGGTACTTAGAAGATGCTGGGATCGTTACACAGAACTACACCTACAGCCACTTGAATCACAATTTGTCACAGAAAAATGATTTTTGAATTATTGATGAAATTGCGACTTCGGGCAAACTTTTACAGCTTTATTATGTACCACACAGGCCTCTACTATGTAGCTTGTGTAACTAAGCAGAGAGGGAGGATACACATCACTTCATTGGCAGGTGTCCAATGGCACCAAATAACCCACAGTTTTCAATAGGAATTAATAAAATATCAAATAATTAAATTTCTTGTTTATTTATTAAGTACCACGTAAGCCTTATTCCTCCCTGTTGGTGAGGAATAAGGCTTACGTTGGCATTTTTTTGTATTCGGTTTGGTTAATTAAGGAAAAAAGGTATGACATTGCTCGTGTCGCTGTTAGTTGGAATGCAAGTCTATGTGCTGAAATTCGTTCCTATGTCGGGCGTCTAGGATGATATCACCTAGTTCTACTAAAAAAGGACGTAAATTTTAGACTGAAGGTTGGAGATCTTTTATTTGGGGAAGAAGAATTGTTTGTCTTTGGTTAGAGTCAAGGATAAATTGGATATTTTGGAGCCGAATTAAAAACATGAGCACAGCATTCAAAGCCTGACCAATCTTGGGCTTTATAAAGTTATATGGGTAGCAGTTTCAAACTCAGCACACCGAGATGGTTATGATCTAACGACCTAGACATATTGGCTAGATCTTTCTCAATGCATCGAATATTCTGTGGGCCGGAGTATCGGTGTCAATTCGCTCTATTTATCCTTGCCATTTTAAAAGTCCAGTGCTGAGTCGTATACTTCGCAGTTGAATGATCTTCATCCGTCAATGCTTCAGCATTGTAGACTAGGATTGAGATGGTTTTTCTTACAACTTCAAGTAAGGGCTTTGTAACTAAACTGCTTCCTTAACACAACGAAACTTTTGCTCTCGTTTGCTGCTGCCTATCGTCCCATTCTACATAAACTCGCAAACAAGGCGGTGTCCTACGATTGATGTCAATATCGGCAAATGCTAATAGTAGCATAGATTTATGGAATATTGGCTCAGAAGTTTTGTAAAATCCACTCAAGAACAATGTTTAAAACATTTTTCGATGTCGCATGTATGGTCGTTGTGGAACTTGACGATTTAGTCATAATTCATTATCGTCATTCTGTAGAGACGGACTTTTAACGTCCATTTTAACGGTATACCAAAACTACACATAGCGTTACATACATCTTTTCTACAGATAAAGAAAGCGGAATTGATTCGATTTTTTTTCGGAGTAAATTGTCGGTGGTATTAGCGCTGCTTAATTTTCGGCTTAGATTTCCCGGTCGTCGGTCGATATCAACTGGGAAAATACTAAGCCATTTAGCCGCTCCACCTAGAGGAGTGTAGATAAAATACTCTAGGTCTGGTCGGTCCCAGAGTAGCCGTTCTATTGAGAATATAGCAGCTGTGGTTGAAGATGTTGCAGAGGACCCCTGAGTGTCGACCAGACGAATAAGCTAAATTATCGCTTCTGTTACTGCATTGTGTGCTGTTTACATTGGCCAAACGACTACTGTGGATGGCAAGTGTTACCTGCTCAACGATTTTCTCCTTCCTCTATTGGATTAATTGGGACTTGAAAATAGGATATATTTCACGATCTACAACAAAAATTCTGAGCGCTGCATTTCCGTGTCAGAAATCTCTGCATTTGGCGGTTTGAACTGACCGGCAAGATCCAGACTTCTGTTTGTGTTTTTTTCAAGTCGCGATTCTATGTCAAGTAAGTAAGCTCAGAAGACTCTTGAAGCCCTCAAAGAGAAAATCCGTCAAGAATGCGAATAAGTGATGGGAAATGCCATGAATCGGCCGATATGATTTTCTCTACTTAATGGAAAAAAAACAGAAAGTACATAATGATTTCGATTTGATTGTGGACTTTCATTGTGTAAACTCACAATAATAAGGGCTGATCAAATTCTCAGGGGTTGACGTTGCCCCAGAAGTAAACTCCATAGTACAATTTCCACTAATTGGAGGAAAATGTTAACAATCATCTGGGGGGTTATTCCGTAACTTTGAAAACGATTATTACTCTGACTGTAGTCGAGACCTCGCGGCTTCAACGTTATAAATTTGATTCAGTTCCCATCAAATTCCTTTAGTTAGAACTTATCAAATTAAATAAAAAAAAAAAAACAGTTTTTTTTAATTATCTGGGAAGGTTTATTTCACAATCTTTTACAATATTAGCACAAGCATGACAAAGCACTTCGGTTTTATTATTTTTATCCAGATTGTCGTTTGCTATTATCTGCTCTTGACAATTTTCCAAGTTTCCACTTAGTGATGATGCCAATCGGGAAAATTCAATTGCTAAAAGCGTCTTTGATGGAGAACCAAGCCGTGAACTGCAATGCAAGCATTTTGAATTAGACGCAATCGATGCGTTAGGAGCTATTTTATCTCCAGTGCGAAAAACAGTCGATATGGTCGATGAAAAGTTTGCTTGCAATCCATCGACGAAACATTTGGTCAAGTTTTGTATACTAGAGTTCGGACCCGATGTCGCACCATATGATTCAGATTTGATTACTTTTATTTCGTTGACGGTCAAATAATATTGTACCTCTTCTGCGTTCAAGGTTCTCAAAGGTCTTACTATTTTCAAGCCTGGGAAACGATTATCCAATAAAGATACATCCAAGGCAGCGGAACCGCCACGACCCAATGCAATACTATTTAAGAGATCCGAAGCAAGATTTGTGCTTATAGCTGGTGAAAATGCAAAATTACATTTCAATTGTGTGGCGGAGACATCAATTAAATTGTTACAACGTACTTTCAAAAAGTCCTGGCGAGATGTCAGTGACTTGATACTTTTTAGAGACTCTAAAAAGCTATTTGCATTCCAGTTATTGTTAAGGTATGAGTCTAAATCCTTTATGTTGTGCAATGAATCCTTATCTGTCAGCGCAATAATAAATGCTTCTAAGTTGTATTTAGTTAAGAAAGTTGCTACTTCACGGACGTTTATTGCTGGATTGATTGAACTTTCATCGATAAAAAGTATCCGTGTGTTAACATGTAGTCTCTTGTAGGTGTTTTGGGATTGGGCGAAATGCATCATGTCTAATAAAACAAGACTTTCGGGACTTCCATCGAACAGAAGTAAAAGTTCAGCACCTTTAGGCAACACTTTTGATGAGCCAAGAGTAGCACGAAATTTGTGGCGTGCATATGCTAGGAAACAATTCGTGCATTCAGCATCACGAAATTTTAGTTTTATTAGCGTTCCTTTCGTTCCACATTTTAAGCAGGAATCCATGTTTATATTTATGTCTTCAAGTTTATCACTTATCATTGCATGAAGTCCACCTTCGTCCCCAAAATCATCTTCTCCAATACTGCACATTTTGAATTAGATTTTCAGAATACTAAAAAACTAAATATCGTACTTAATAATTAATTAAAAAAAATTAAATTAATTCCTTTAGAATGTTTACGTGCTTGCAAGAATTATTTTGACACAACTCAGCTGTTTACAATTTCCGTTTGTAAATCAGAGTTTATTGTAGCTGGTAGCTATAATTATCTGTCGATTAAATGAATGTGTTCAGGTGAGAATTTTACAATCGACAACTTCCGTTGAATTTTGGTTATTAATTGACGACTAATGGCTGGCAATGTATTATACTTTATTCCTTTTTTATCTATAAGTAGAAAAAGTGGTGCTATTCGTATAAGAATAAAACTACAAATTTAATAATAGTTTGATAATTTAATCGCACAGCAATTCATATATTAAGAAAGGTCATTATTTATTCCACTGTATTTGATTGAATTTTATTAATTTTTTATTAATAGATATTTTGCATTTTGTTGATGTCATTTTAATTTAATTTTACAGTTTAAGAAAATAAAAATCCCTTTAAGATTTGTTTTAAAATAATTTAAAATTTAAAAAGGAAATAAAAGAACAGATTTCTGTCTTTTAAAGAAGGCCAAGTGACATTTTTAAGTTGTAATGTGACACATCCGTTCAGGTTTCTTTATCTGCGTTCTGATATTTTATGAAAATGTGCTTCAAAGTTATATGCTTTTGCCTTCACTGGGGTAAATGCTGATGCGTGTGCTATAACTACAGCCTAAATGTAGACATATAAAATATTAAAAAAAAATGTGGGCATCTCAAAATTGAGTGGATTTTGAAGTGCGTTTGGATATTTAAACACGCTTTAGATGCATATTTTCCTCGGATCTCAAACAAAATTGTATACAATAATAAAGTGATAATTAAACCGTAAAATTATATACACATAGCTATATCCTTAATAAGTGCTCTACATCTTTCATAAGGAAAACTTTTTTTTATGCGACAAGGAAACATTTCGAGAGACGAGAAATAAATAAATACCATTTCAACAGTATATACAAGTTAATAAAATTACAGGAAAATGAATTGTAAATGATGAAAGTGCATTCTGAATGTGAAAATCAACTTATTTTTGAACAACAATTGTAAGAGTTATAACATTTACAATGGAACTACACTCTCAGCAAAGAAACACTTTATCTGTCGAAACAAAAGTTTCACTACTTCCCAGCTTATAGTAATGATGGATTCCATTAATGATGTTCCTTATAAACTGCTCCTAAGTGAGGCGAACATATAAAGCTGCAGGAGCGCCCTGAGATGAGGCTAGCAGATATATATTGACTCTGCTCTTGAATTGTTGCAGATCGTATGTTGGTGCAAATACGTCTTCAGGAAGTTGATTTCAATGTTTGCTTGTTTCGTAAGAAAACGTATTTTGGTACTGCATTGTTCGTGCTGTTGTTAAATAGGCAATTTGCCTGTGAGTTGAATCTGCGTGTCTTGGAAGTCGTTGCCATCTAAGGAGTCTAGTGGTGTATTCACTAAGGTCTTTCGGACCTCTGCCGTTATATTTTATAATAGGTTTTCAATGTGACTAAGGGTGAAATAAGGGAAAAATAGTCTAAAAGACGGATTGAAAGACTATGGATAGCGTCCAGTAAGTTCAGAGTATGTTTTCTAACTTTAAACATGAGAATAGTATTCAAGGCCAGGTCGTACATGGGTTTTATACATCAGAAGAATCTTGACTGGTGTAAAATATCTCTTAGCTCTTAAAAGGTTACTTAGTTTGTTGCCATGATTTATCTGATCCTTGATCCAACTGTGATGCCTTTAGCAGATGCATGTATTATTTTATTTGACGACTGTATTCTTCATTTAGCTGCACTCTTTTAGCAGAAATGGTATGGAGACGAAACCACCAAATTTTATTCGCAGCTTAATTCAAATATATCTGCTTTGCCAAGTATCTATTTTTAAAAATGCTATTAATTTGCTCCTCGTCTTAAGAATTTTTTTATTTTTAAGTAAGAATTGAAATATATAATAATCATTCATAATTTTAGCTGTCACATTTTTTTTTAATTTGGCACTGACCTTGCTGCGTGGTACCTTATTTTTAATTTCTACTGACCATTTTCAAACTGATAATCATACTTACTGATAACATACTTATAATTACCAAACTTAATATTTGATATATTTATTCAAGATTCAGATTCTTTATTGAGACTTTTTATAAACGAATTTGACATGAGTTGACTTATGAATAGAGTGAATAGGATATATTGAAAATATAAACTTTATAAATGCGAGGCTATAATGTATGGCTCTCTCTTTAAGTCGTTTTTGTTTCAGAATGCCTACATGGCTGTACTGTTTCTTTATGATTCTTTTAGCTATTGCTCAATTGTAGCTATATTGCTATCTCTTACGACTTATTGTCGTGATATATTTATTCAAATGTTAATTATATCTGCATATATTTATAAAAAA
The DNA here is from genome assembly GCA_932526625.1 of Rhingia campestris. Taxonomy (NCBI): domain Eukaryota; kingdom Metazoa; phylum Arthropoda; class Insecta; order Diptera; family Syrphidae; genus Rhingia; species Rhingia campestris. The sequence goes on from OW052184.1 coordinate 1,608,040, forward strand.
ACAAAAGCCAAACCACCTTATATCTATTGTCAGTTTGAGAGACACTGTTACATTCACATACAATTATGGGTATCGCGCAGAATCACCACTTCTATCTCGGCGTGATTTTATCGCAAAGCAGCAGAGACATAGATTCGAAATTTCGAATGACGGATCTTCAGAATCGATTTTCCGGGCGAAGGGCTTGCTACATTGAACGCAACACAAAACGACTAGTTATCTATTAAGATTTTTAAATAAACGAGACCCTACGGTTTAGTAACGAACTTTTACCTAAAACGTTTTTTTTTATTTTCTACAAAGTGAATTTTTTTTTCTAAACATACAAATCGAAAGTATGTATTAATAATTAAGCATAAAATAAATTTTCACTGCCCACATAAAGTGAAAAAAAATTAAGTTTCTGACATATTTTTGCATTATGTACATAGATTGTGGGCAACGGCCTAGGGATAAGTAGTGTGTTACATTCTTTTTATAGAAGTTTAGCGGTTTTTTCGTTGTTTAAGTAATTGCGGAAAGGCATCAAAACGGAGAACGTAAAGAAATATATAAAAATGGCAACATCAAATACAATCGTACTAAAGAGTTTATCAATACTACTCGGATTATTTTTTGTATTTGTGGGTACATTAAAACTAACACCGCACATAAGCAAGGATTTATATAAAGACCTGGTAAGTAAAAAAAACAAAGTTTATGCTTAAGCAAATAGGTATTTAAGACTCTCCAATTCTTTAACCAGCATATCAACAAAAAGGGTGGATATAGGATTCAATATAATAGTTATGTGTACCTACATATATACATTATTGGTTTTTATCTGGGGGATGAATATGGCGCAAGGGTGCTAGATGAATACATTGTCGAAATGTCACAGATGTGTGTTGTTTCTTTTAAAAATATATATATATATATATATTTATAAATAATTATTTCTATATTTATACAAGCAAAATATTTAAGTGACGTTTAAATTTCGCTAGTGGTTAAGCATTTGCTCACATAATATTTTTTTCATGTTAATGACACAAATCATATAGAATATAACAAACGTTTTTTTTTTTACTGCAAATATAATTTGTCTACAATGAAAACTAATAGGGAAATTAATAAAGTTTTATGTTAATAAAAAATGTTATTTAAAAAATAACCTTGCAGTGAGTGGCGTAAAACAACAACAAAAAATGCGAATAATGGAATTCGGAAAATATGAAGAATTTTAAAGTTTGTATTGAAATTATGTAGATATTTATCACATAAATATTAACTTTTTGTGCAAAATGTACTATTTGGTCATATTAGGACTGCAAACAAAGACTCTGAGAAAAACATGAGAGAATAAATTACTTTCATGGTATTCTGAAGCTGATATACACTGATTTGGAAAATAACCTCATCGTTAATATGGAAATTGATGGACAAGGCCATCCCTATAATAGCGCTGTTAATACTAATAGGGGTCGTTGGCATCAGTAAGATATAACATATAAGATATATAATCATAGGGGTCATATTTTCTGTACATTCAGAAGTAGATATTGGTATATAACCATTGTTGACATACTTTTCAGGAGCAGTTTGCGAATCGATCAGTAGAGATACAGTGCGGTTCAGTTGATTAGATGCACCAGGGTTTTTTCGTATTTTGAGCAATAAAAAGAAAATATTTTGTAGAAAAATACACTAATATGTATCTACTGTATAAAATAAACATATATTCAATCATTATTAAATACACATAGTGTTAGTTTTACTAATTTTTTTGCTATACTATATATTTACTTGACAAGGCTCACCTGCCATGAACTACAATAACTAAAAAAAAAAAAAATTGAAAAATAATTTTATTTGGCTGCGTGGGTGTACTATCCTAGTGGATAGTGCGGATAGGGCTAGATAGAATAATCTGTGAATTCTTCCCAAGCTTCTCAAATTTGCCATTTGGAATCCGCATTAAGCAGGAGGTCTTTGTGGAAAAAATTATAACTTCTCACACATAAATGAAGGGAGAAGCAAGGTTCGATCCACTGTATGCGCCGTTAAATAAATTGAAAAAGGAAAACAATAAAGTGAAAGAACTACAAAACAAAACATTTTGTTAACTTAGTTTTATTTGTTTTATTTTAAATTAATTTAGCATTTTTTTATTATTGTCTATTTAGTATTTCCATCATTGAACATAATCCTAAAATTGATTTCTTTAAAATAATCATATATAATCATATATAGTATAATCTTTTATGGTAATTTAAGAATATCATGACTCAAAATGCTTTAAACGCCGAAATCAGCTTTTCGTTGTCTTTAAATTTTACGGTTAGACATATTCCATAATTTTCAAAAAAATTAAGAAATCAGTGAAAGCATAAATTTTGTTACTGGCCAAAACTTAAAATTCAGTTCAAAGACTTTAAGACTTAAACTTATTAGACATTATTACAAAGCATAGGTTTTTAATTTTACTCAGCTAAGCAATATATATTACGAGGAAATGATTTTTCACATTTGGCCTGATTAGTAAAATCGGTTACTGGAGTTTTTAGGTAAATACCTTTTTTTAAATAGTCACGTTAATAATCGTATTAAGTTTAATCCAAATCGTTAGAGCGGTTTTTGACAAATTTCAGTCTTACCAAAAGCGTTACATGGGTGGTACAATTAGTTTTGTCCCAATAAAACCAATTCCAAAAAAAAATTCGGATATTAACCCAAGCACTAGCTGCAATCGTAGAACGACAGACAGGCACAATTGCCGGATCCACTTTTTCGGTCTTCTCCTTCATCGTAATGTTAGGTTTGATTAAAATTTCGAGATCGATTTTTTTCACAATGCCTACCCTATTAGACTTAAGGAAAAATGGTCAAGAATTTTAGCCATAAAACCTCCAAATACAAAGTTTGAAAAAAAAAATCGAAGTTTGAAGCGAGTATTTAGGTACAGTCGGACGGCAGACGGAATTTATTGGGTTCTAAAATCCTCAAAACGTATGTATCAACCAAGCCGCATTAGGTTGAGTTTGCGACATTTCTGAAGCAGAAAATAAATGTAACTAAAATTGGAACGGAAAAAGTTCAAATTGAGGAATTGGTTTGGCATGTATACTAGCTAAGACATTCGTTGGAACCAACAAAATGTGTAGCCAAATACTTTCGATCGAACACCGCACATAGTTTTGGATGCCTTGGATACCTTTCCCTTCTTTATTTGTTTCGATAAATGTTTTATTTCAGTTGCCCTACAAAAGCCAAACAAAATCCTCGCTATTATAGGTACCAGTTATTAGTACTTCAGTTTAATTTATGGTGACATCTATACACAAGGTAGAATGTGTTTAAACCAATGATACTAACACCAAATGTAAGCTTAGTCCCGCTTTTTGTCCACGGTGTAAAGATAGCCACTCTGAAATTATTCGCCAATTTTCTAAAAATATTAAGGAGGAATTGGCCTTCGTCTGATAATTTCAAAAACATTGATATTCATTTTGCTTTTCAACCAGGTTAATAGCTAAAACTATTGGATTGGTGAAGAAAGTAGTTTGTGACTCAATTTTGTATCGAGAAAAATGCAAATCCCCTCCTAAAATTCTACGGATTTTTTACGGTGGGATGTTTAGCTGGAATGAGTGGCGCCTGGTCGATGATAAACAATGTACGATTAACAATCTATACGCAAATTATATATTCCATTAATGTCCCGATATAGATCTTTTAGTTTCTATATGATTAATTACAGTTCTCTTTAGCCGAAAACGGGATACATCGCGGGGCAATCATTTCATTAAAGTGACTGCCGAAGTTACTAGAGAGTTGTTCACTATTATATATTACTCAAATATATACCTATCTCAAGAAAAAATATTACAAGAATTATGCCACGTTCCAAAGTTATATGTTTTGAAAATCTATAGTTGATGAATATTATTGCTTGAAATCACTTCGCATCCATTAGATGAAAATCTATTTACAGAGCCATAATTGCAATTTTCCGTTCATTTCCCTTTTATACACGACATCTATCATATTGAATCAATTACATAATTTGGTCTTTTGTGTGTATGATGACTGAAATGACTGAATCCAATTAATCGAACGATAAATAAAACATCTTCTAAACAATGTTCTTTTATGTTTCATACGTTTTAAATGTTTGTTTTTGAAAATATTGGAATACTCGCCATAAAATTATGAACCTATACCAACGGCATATCCCATAGTACCACTCAGTCATACTGAATACATACTCATCCGCTGAGACCTGTAACCTTTGAACAAAATATGTATTCATTCAAAAACTATTCCACATGCTTATGAAGTAGATATAAATATATATAAATATATAAATATATAAAAGTTCATAACCGAGGAGTCGAATCGCCATCTGAGAATAAGTGACTTTCGTGTAGACTTCCCATAAAGAATGTTGATCTTGATTTAAAAAAAAGTAAACAAATAACATTGGGTGGATAAATAAAAATGTTATTAATATTAGTCATATCCATACTTTATAAAAACAATCAATTTTCTTACGATTTTTCAGGTTGTGCTTTATTTGTATCTTTTTCTTTCAATTTTGAATGTGTGGTGAGTTATGTGTAATTCAATTGCTTAATGTTAGATCCCGGGGCGAATTATACTTCACAGATGATAGATAATTAGACATCAAGATATAAATAATGTACTTTGGGGAAGACAAGTAGCGATTTTATATATATTCTCGATGTTCATGTTTTTTATTCACAATCTCTGATGCGACTCTATACATAGGATAATCGTAGTGCATAGATATGAACCTCTTTTCATTCAATTAATGCCAATTAATTGTAAACGGGCCTTTGCCAAGTTCGCCACCCAAACGGTCATAGACTCACAGATCACATTCCTGAAATTAATTTTCTTAACCTTGCGCTAGGATATTGGTGTACTATGTAGGTAAGATAAGTGTATTAGTGCATGAAAAGTGAGAGCAAATATAAATGACAGTATAATAAATTGTGAAAGAGTAATTTCAATGATGAATAAATGTGCAGATACATTTGTATATAATATTTGGGAATTGGTAATATTTGTTGTGCAACGTGTACACTTCTTTCAAAGTGTTTAGAAATTGTCTTAATTATTTATTTGAAAACAAAAATAAACAAACAAACAATGAGGAGTATCTTTACAATGCTTTACAATGCTGATGTTTATATTTACATTACAGGGAGTTTATAAAGTTATGTACTTTTTAAAATGCCTCTAGATGAAAAAAAAAAAACAACAATGTTGATAAAACTTATGTAACGTTGAATTTGTTTTATTAACATTCTTCTGTTCAATTAAACCTATAACACTCACGGAGCGCGCTGAGATAATGCGTGAAGATGTATATTGGGTCTGTTTGAGTACTTTGCAGTAAAAATTATTAAATTTTCTCAGATAGAGAAACATTTATTGAAAAGTGCGGGAAAGCGATAAGCTAAATTACAGTAAAATCATTCGTTTTGTGTGGCATAAGGAATAAATAACAGAAATACATGTCAACACAAACTACTTTGTCACACAGACATCTCTGCAGAAAATTATTGTTTATCTTTAGGCCGCAGTTATAGCTATCATTGAAAACCATAATTTAAAAATTTCTTTTACTCATTGCGGCTTTTTTTATTAATTCAACCATTGGTGAGTTATTGTCAAAACAAAGCTTATGAATTTTAGAACATGATTATTCAAAAATATTTTAATTTTCAATTAAAGTTTTTAGTTTTGACTGATCACATAAAAAAAAAACAAAACAAACTGCGAAATGTAAACTTCAAACTGAAGTCAGATGTCAATTGTACACCTACACCTCTCACTTCGAACCAAGATTCTTCAAAAGTGCTCTAGAGTAAAAAAAAGATGGCTTTTTGTATTTCAATCAAAAAGGAAAACGCCTATTGCCTCTGCTCATAAATTGTTGTAAATTTTTTATTGGTGTAAATACTGGGTTTTTGTGTTGTTTGGGCCGTTGTAAAATGGACTGTATGCCTATGAGCTGCAAAAACGTTGTTGATGTCGTTGACATGTAAGAAGTATAGCATCTATTTAAATACTTTGCTAAGAAAAAGGTTTTGAATTTAAAATAAAGGAAGAATCGCCTGGTGTGCAACTATAGCCCTAAGTAAAGAAAATTTCCTTAGCACAGTCCGGTGAGAAACTCGATAAAAGGTCTTGGAAATATCCAGCTTAGAATGTCTCCAGTTGAGAGTTTCTTTCGGAAACCATATTATCGATCTCTTATTAACAATCAATTGTTTTTTTCGATTACCATTGAAATTATGTATTGTAAAGCAGTGAGTCTGCAGTTTTGAAGTAGTTATGAAAAGTTATAATAGTTATGAAGTTCCCCTTACTATTCTTACTTACTTACTTAAGTGGCGCTACAGTCCGGGATGAACCTGGGCCTCAACCAACATGCATCTCCAATTAGCCCGGTCCTTAGCTAACTGCCTCCAGTTGCGCACTCCAAGTTGGTTGAGATCGGTTTCCACTTGTGCGCGTCACTTAAGGCGAGGTCTTCCTCTAATCGAAGACTCTGCGAGCCGGAGTATTGGTGTCCATTCGTTCTACATGTCCTAGCCATCTTAAACGTCCAATGCGGAGTTTTTTGACTAGGGGTATGTCGCTGTACAGCTCGTATAGTTCGTGGTTGAATCTTCGTCTCCATAGCCCGTCAACGCAAACGGGACCGAAGATTTTCCGAAGAATTTTTGGCTGGAATCGACCAAGGATTTCTTCATCCGCTTTTGATACGGTCCATGCTTCAGCGCCGTAGAGCAGGACTGGGATTATCAGGGTCTTATATAGGATCTCCTTAGTAGTTCGAGTGAGGGCTTTACTACTAAATTGCCTTCTTAGCCCGAAGAAACAGCGATTGGCAAGAGTAATTCTTCGTTTGATTTCTGACGACATGTTGTTGTCAGAGTTAATAGGGGAGCCGAGGTAGACAAATTCCCGTACTACCTCAACGTTATATCTGTCAATGGTGACGTTCTGTCCAATTGGTCGGTGTTGTGTGTCCTTTCGTGTTGACAGCATACACTTAGTCGTACCATCATTTACTGCTAAACCCATTTTTGCCGCTTCCTTCTCTATACTAGCAAAGGTGGCTATGACATCACGTTGAGTCCTACCAATGATGTCAATATCGTCGGCGTATGTTAGTAGTTGCACCGATTTTTGGAAAATCGTACCTCTGGTGTTTTGCACAATCCTCTCAAGAATCAAATTGAAAAAGTCACATGACAGCGCATCGCCTTGCCTAAATCCTTTTTTGGTATCGAATGTGTCGGTGAGGTCGTTTCCGACCCTGATGGTGCAGCGAGAATTCTCCATCGTCATCCTACACAAACGGACGAGTTTGGGCGGTATACCAAAACTAGACATGGCTCTGTATAGTTCGTCTCTATAAATGCTGTCGTATGTGGCTTTGAAATCGATAAATAGGTGGTGGGTATTGATTTGGACTTCTTGGTTTTTTTCCAGGATCTGCCGAAGTGTGAAAATTTGATCGATTGTGGACTTTCCTGGCCCAAAACCACACTGATAAGGGCCGATCAGGTAGTTGGTAAACGGTTTCAGGCGTTCACATATTACGGCAGATAGGATCTTGTAGGCGATGTTGAGCAGACTTATGCCTCTGTAGTTGGCGCATTTCAGAGGGTCTCCTTTTTTGTGGATCGGGCAAACGATTCTGAGGTTCCATTCATCAGGCATGCTTTCATCCGACCTGATTTGGCTTGTGAGTTGGTGGATGTTACTTACCAAATCATCTCCGCCAGGTTTATAAAGCTCAGCGGGAAGGCCGTCATTTCCGGCGGCCTTATTTGGCTTGAGTTTAGATATAGCTATCCTCACTTCACTCAGGTCGGGTGGTTGGCAGTTTTCGCTGTCGTTGCCAATATTGAATGGTTCGTTCTGCCTGACAGCGGAATGTTGTTCGTCATCGCCGTTAAACAGTCTGCAGAAGTGGTTCTTCCATATCCTCAGCATCGACTGTGTCTGTTTTACACTTTGGTAAAACTTGCGAACATCGTTCCTGGAGTGGCACCTCTCTATATCCTCGATCGCGCGCTTTTCTTGCTCTTTTTTCTTCTTTCTGAAAAGCCGATGTTCTTCCCTTCTTCTTTGCCTATAGAGCTCGTCTTCACCTGCAGCTTAGCCTTGTAGGCCTCGTTCTTGGCTGCGAGCATCTGTCGGCATTCCTCATCAAACCAGGGGTTTCTTGCTGGTGGCCACGAGAAACCTAGCACATCAGTTGCGGCTGATCTAATGGCTTGTTGGCATTGTTGCCATTGTTCTTCGACATTAGATGCTGGTGGTGTGTTGTGAGTCGAAAGGTTAAGGGATACGCGTTGCGCGAAGGTCTTGGCGGTCTCTGGCGATTGCAGTCTTTCGACATTCAATTTTTTCACAGTATTTCTGGTTTGTTGTGGCGTGGTGGATATTCTTACCTTGGCTGCAACAATGAGTGGTCCGAGTCGATGTTAGCCCCTCGAAATGTTCGGACATCCAAAATACTGGATGCGTGCCTCTTGTCTATCGCAATGTGATCAATTTGGTTGACTGTTCGTTGATCTGGAGATCGCCATGTCCCCTATGGATGTCGAGGTGAGGAAACCGTGTGCTGGCTATAGTGGCAATTCGTTCCATAGCGAAGTCAATTAGCCTAAGTCCGTTACCAGACGTGTTGTCGTGTAGGCTATATTTTCCGACAGTACTGCTAAAGATGCCTTCTCTTCCTACCTTTGCGTTAAAATCTCCCAGCACGATTTTAACATCGTACTTTGGTAGTCGCTCATAGGTTTTGTCGAGGAGCTCATATTTTTCCTCCGTCGGATCATGAGCGCATATAAGGCTTATGTTGGCGAATATGGCCTTGATGCGGATCGTTACAATGCGTTCGCTAATGTCTTGCAAACATAAGATTTCTTGCCTAAGTATGGCACTTATAACAAATCCGCATCCAAATAGTCTTACTATTCACCCATCAGAAAGTTTAAGTTATGCCACCACTATTTGTTTTCAAATTTTATGAATAAGGTTTTTGCGTTTAGAGGCATTTTAAGGAGTACTGCAGCAGATGGGTTTCAATTCTTGTGAATCTCAAAGTTGTGGTTTAATTTTGGTTATTGTACACTTTTTATGTTTAAGGCTGTTTTTTTGGCTCTTATAAAAAGTAAAACGAAAAGAAAACTAGATTTGCAATATTTTGAATTTTGTTACTTGCCTTTGCTAACAGTTACATTTGCTTTCAAGACGATTTAACAAAAAGAGCTATATAACAAAAATATTTGCCATCGTGTCTCGAAAAGTTACCCACATTTGAATCCTACTGCGAAGCTTATCGGCAGTGATTAAAAGTAGGATATTGTACTAGATTTACATTTGCAAAATCCTACTTCACTTAGGTGTGGCAGTTTATTTGTTCTTCTATCGGTACGCGTCCCCGGGGCCGAAAAGGGGCCCCTGTGCGTGTGAAAGCCTTATGGCCGGCATCCTCGCAGGGCAACTAAAGGCCTGGATTAAAGTGCCACACGACCCGTGCCTATAATCGACCAGGCTGAGGGTCCTACCAAATGCTCAGTCGCTAACTGAGTATCCGGATACCAGGCAACCTCTGGATTACCATACCTTGCCTATATAGCGCGGATCTATGTGTAGGTGTACTGATCTTTCTCCGCTACTCGTAGGATCTAACTATGATTACCCTAAAAAACGACTGGGTCGTACTAAACTTTCTCTTTCACAGCAAGTTGGGCGTTAGATCAAATCATAAGCATTTTGATTATTGATGCTTAAATGATATGAATAATATCGAAATGTATTTATACGAATGTTTACTCCGAAATTTGAAGGAATCGATGTCAATGTGAATAATAATGATTTTCCGTTATTGGCCAAAACTAAAAATTCCGTTTAGTGATCGTTGGGCTAAAACTAATTATGTGGAATTGCTTCAAGCTGTAATAGTAGTATATATATTAAATTTCATTCAATTTGACATAATAGTTTGCGAGAAATTAACAATTTCCTTTATATGGCCTGAATGACAAAATCCGTTGTATGGATTTTCTCGAAAAACCTGGGTATGCAGTTTTGTTGGAACTAATATGCTTATAGTATGTATATAGTTTAATCAAAATCGTTAGAGCCGTTTTCGAGAAAATTGAGGTTATGTGTAATTTTTATATGGCAGGTACCGTTAATAACATGGCTAAAAGCAAACAAAAAAAATGGCCTAGAATTATGACCAAAACAAGCTTGGATACGAAGTTTGAAGAAAATCGGCCAAGCCGTTTAGGCTGGGGAGACCATTACGGACAGACGGACCGACGGACGGAATTCCAAAAACCACTTTTTTAGGCTCCGCTATCATCGTAATGTTAGAATCAATCAAAATCTCGAGGTCGAAAATTTTCACGAAAACAATATCTTTCTCTTTGTAAGAGAAAGTTAAAAATAACAAAAAATCAACAATTCAAGAAAGCAAACTGCAGATGCATAAACGGCATTATGTGTCAAACATCCAAGCAACTCTGGCCTAACTTTAACGAGAAGGGCTCCATCTGCTTAACCATGTTGAACAAACATCAGCACCATAATCCGTGTCCTCACCGGACACTGTCCTGTACACCTACACGCAAACAGACTAGGCCTTTTCAGCAATGACTTCTGTAGAAGCTGCTTAGACGAGGAAGAGGAGGAAAGCATTTCTCACATTCTATGCTCTTGTCCAGCTCTCTCAGAAAAAAATGAAGCTTCATCTGGGAGACTACTTCTTCGATAATCTTGGTGAGCTAGCTAGTATCAAAGTCAGAAACCTCCTACGCTAATATAGTTAGCTCTGAATGGTTCAATTAGGAGATCGAATATAGGGAAGTCGATGGATCCACGTGGTACCACAACGGACCTTTATGGTCTTAGTTTTCACGCGTGCAGCCACTACAACCTAACATTGGTGTATCAAAACAGAACAGGCCCCTCATTCCGTAAAGTGATTATCGTTTGACGATTATTGAGCGATTGCTCATACGGTCTCGACTACCGTCTGAGAGATTATCGTTTTCGAAGTTGGTTTGTAAAGGATTGTATAGTGTTCGCTGTCGTAACCATATTTAAATGGCTGAAAATGGCAGATTGTTCGTTATAGCCGTTTAATTAACAGTCTGCAGAAATGCTTTTTCCCTACTTTCAGCAGTGACAAATCAATCTGTGATTTGCTTTGTTTATCCTGACAGCATTCCTTTTGGGCTTTGTATCTCTGGTTCTGACATTTCGTTAAAACATTCGAACAACATTCCTGGAGGGTTACTTTTTTGAAAAGCTTGGAATAATTCATTCTGCTGTTGATATATATAGCTCAACATAAAGCTTGGGTATTACTTGCTTCGTTATAATAAATTTTCAGATGATTAAACGCACAGTTAGTAATCTCTGGGCAGGATGGCAGATATTTCGTCCTTATCATTCTGGCAAGGTATTTTTCTTTCTATATTCAAGACTCACACCTACAGATTTCGTAAGTCAAAACCGCTTAAATGAGACCAGTATTCGATGGTTACCATAAAAAAGTAAAACAAGCACAATTATGTGTAGCCAATATTGCAAGACAGGATACTGCCCATTTACCTCGTTCTACACACCCAAACTTTCTGACATGACATATAATATAGGAATCCCAATTTACTTTATTTGTTTAATATGTACATTTACTTATGATTATATGTGACTCTGACTAGTATCCGATAGTTAACTCAGTTGATAAACATTTAACAACATATATTTATTTTTCAGCGAACGGAGTATGTTAAGTACGCAAAGGTCTTCCCTCTTACCGCTCTTTTTGGAGTTAAAATCCCTTCGAAGTGGTACCGTCGATGTGTTGGAATTTTGGAAATCGTATGTGGTCTAGCCATGGCTCTTATCCCATATCGTAAGTAGCCAGTAACAACTTGACTTTTTTATAATATTTAATTGTATTTCAATTTCAGATAAAGTTAAAAACACTGCCAATGTGACCTTGCTAATGCTTATGCTGCTTGGCGTCTATCAGCACTACATGGTTAGCGATCCATTTGAAAGGTCTGGCCCAGCACTTGTTTTTACATTTATGCTCGGAGGTCGACTGGTAGTTTGGTATCAGGTGAGCTAAAAATAATACTTAAATGATATACTTTATTAAAATAAAGATATTATTTTACAGACAAGCCGAAAAGAAAGCGAAATTTCTGGAACCAATCAATCACAAACAAATGGTGTAAAACAGGAATAAAAACAAATTGAATAAACCCAAGGCACATTGTGTGAAGATCCTTGTTTGATAAGTTCCCAGCAAGAATTTTAAGAAAAAAATGACATTGAAACTCATAAGTGTAACAAAGCGAAACGATAACTTAGCAAATTATTATTTTGATTAACTGATTTCTAGTCGTAATTGTAAAATTCGTGATATCAATTTTTTATTTATTATATTTTATTTTTAAGTGCCAAATGAGAATTGTGCTCATCATAGAAATATTGAAAAAATATCCATGACTTCATATTGTCCTGTGCACAAAACGGTAATCCCGAAAATCCTATCGGAAGAATTCACATAAATGACAATTTTTTTTCTATGATCAACTTTTGTAAAAGCAAAACCAAAATAATTAAATGAAAATAAATCACACACAAATTAATTTTGTATTTTTCTTTAAAAAAAATTTACACATTCTCACACGATTAATGGCATGAGAATATAAGTATAGTCCATACCAAATCAGTTGGCCAACGGTCGATTGCGCAGAGAGAGGATTTAAGAGAAATTTAAGATATTTTCCAATAAATTTTAAGAGACCTGCGCAGTAGAATGGCCAACCGCATTGGAAGTTTAAGATGGCTAGAACATGTAGAACGAATGGACACCAATACTCCGGCTAGCAGACTCTTCGATTCCCAGCCGGCCAGAAGACGGACGTCGTAGAGGAAGACCTCGCCTTAAGTGGCGCGCACAAGTAGAAACCGACCTCAACCAACTTGGAGTGCGCAACTGGAGGCAGTTAGTTCAGGACCGGGCTAATTGGAGAGGCATGTTGGTTCTGGTTGAGGCCCAGGTTCATCCCGGACTGTAGCGCCACTTAAGTAAGTAAGTAAGTTAGTAAGCCTAACTAAGGGAAGGTTATGTCAAAATATGTAGTAGAATTTACAAATCTAGTTTAAAAAATGAGATTTTCGTACTTTGCTTACATACATCAGATTTTTTTTTTGGTTTTGACAAACATCCAACATACTTGTACTTGTAAACAAAATGAAGCTTAAATTAATTTTCATTAATTTAATTTCACTTCACCGCACAAAAATAAATTCCCGTATAAAAATTCTCATATATGTATATAAAAAATTTAAATGAAAAGTCCAGCCTCTAGGCAAGGTTTCGTTCGCGCTTATGTTAGGCGACCTTAAGGCAACGATGGCTGAATATGAAAATCGATTATAGATACCTATTTTGCACTCAGGCTTTCCTGAAGTAAGTAAACACTCTAAAATGTTTTTATAGATACCGGCTGTTATGAATTTTAGAACATGATTATCTAAAAATATTTAAATTTTTAATTAAAGCTTTCATTGTTCAATAATAGCTATATAACTGGGACCTTATAAAGATTAAAGTGCATTGGGGTAGATTTAGCAAAGTCGTGACTTAGTAGTTCAGAGTTTTCGATAAACTAGTTCAATAAACTCAGCTGCTATTCAGAAATATTTTCACAGCCGTCTTTTGTTAAACACTGTAGCAGAACAGCGTATAATACATACTACAATTACACTTCATATGATGACAGTCAGATATCCACGGGTGAAGAGAGTGTGTGTTCTTCGTAGATTTTTCTCATACTTTTATTGTTATTGTTTAATTAATCAATAAATTTAATCATTTTTTTTATCATTAAGGGCATTTATGCAACGTCGTAACTTTACAAGGTACGAAAAATTGTAAGTTTACGATGACTTTTCATGAACATCCTAAAAACTGCACCACTGAATAATGTCATAAACCACTGAATGCAATTTCATTTCAAGCATTTTTGTATTAATACTTTTTTTCGGATTGTTCTCTTTTTGTATTTGATAATTTTTTCAGTTACGCTTATATGCTCGATTCAACTTCTGCTAAAAAAATGTGGAAAAATTAAAATCTTTGCTAAAAATATCGTACTTCACAACCTTCTCAGAAAAAACAACAATTTGTTGACAATACACACTTTTTCCAACTTTCGCTACGCCCAAGGCGCTTTACAGCAACGTTATGTTAAAATTTTACGTTTTTATTTTGGGGTTGAAACCAGTGATCAGGTAAAGAAGAGATAGGAAACTTTCCAGGACGTTTTGCATACAAGCTTACTTACTTACTTACTTAAGTGGCGGAGTTTTTTGACTAGGCGTATGTCACTGTACAGCTCGTATAGTTCGTGGTTGAATCTTCGTCTCCATAGAACGTCAACGCAAACGGGACCGAAGATTTTCCAAAGAATTTTTCTCTCGAATCGACCAAGGATTTCTTCATCCGCTTTTGATAAGGTCCATGCTTCAGCGCCGTAGAGCAGGATTGGGATGATCAGGGTCTTATATAGGATCTCCTTAGTAGTTCGAGTGAGGGGTTTACTACTAAATTGCCTTCTTAGCCCGAATAAACAGCGATTGCCAAGAGTAAGTGTGAACATTTTATCGATTGTGAACTTTCCTGGCCTAAAACCACACTGATCGCACCGATCAGGTTGTTGGTTTCAGGCGTTCACATATTACGGCAGATAGGATCTTGTAGGCGATGTTGAGTAGACTTAAGCCTCTGTAGTTGGCGCAGTTCAGAGGGTCTCCTTTTTTGTGGATCGGGCAAACGATGCTGAGGTTCCATTCTTTAGGCATGCTTTCAACCGACCAGATTTGGCTTATGAGTTGGTGGATGTTGCTTACCAAGTCATCTCCGCCAGCTTTATAAAGCTCAGTGGGAAGGCCGTCATTTCCGGCGGCCTTATTAAGCTTGAGTTTAGATATAGCTATCCTCAATTTACTTAGGTCGAGTGGTAGTTTTCGTTGTCGTTGCCAATATTAAATGGTTCGTTCGGCCTGACAGCGAAATGTTGTTCGTCATCGCCGTTTAACAGTCTGCAGAAGTGGTTCTTCCATATCCTCAGCATCCACTATGTCTCAACTACGATATTTCCTTGTTCATCTCGACAGGATTCTGTTCGAGCCTTGTATCCTTTTCTTGCACTTTTTTCTTCTTTCTGAAAAGCCGATGTTCTTCCCTTCTTCTTTGCCTATAGAGCTCAATGGCAGCTCTCGTCTTCACCTGCAGCTTAGCCTTGTAGGCCTCGTTCTTGGCTGCGAGCATCTGTTGGCATTGCTCATCAAACCAGGGGTTTCTTGCTGGTGGCCGCGAGAAACCTAGCACATCGGTTGCGGCTGATCAAATGGCTTGTTGGCATTGTTGCCATTGTTCTTCGACATTAGATGCTGGTGGTGTTTTGTGAGTCGAGAGGTTAAGGGATACGCGTTGCGCGAAGGTCGTGGCGGTCTCTGGCGATTGCAGTCTTTCGACATCAAATTTTTTCACAGTATTTCTGTTTTTTTTTGTGGCGTGGTGGATATCCGCATCCTTACCTTGGCTACAACAAGGTAGTGGTCCGAGTCGATGTAAGCCCCTCTGAATGTTCGGACATCCAAAAAACTGGATGCGTGCCTCTTGTCTATCGCAATGTGATCAATTTGGTTGACTGTTCGCTGATCTGGAGACCGCCATGTCCCCTTATGGATATCCAGGTGAGGAAACCGTGTGCTGGCTATAGTGGCATTTCATTCCGTAGCGAAGTCAATTAGGCTAACTCCGTTACCAGACGTGTTGTCCTGTAGGCTATATTTTCCGGCAGTACTGCTTAAGATGTCTTCTCTTCCTACCTTTGCGTTAAAATCTCCCATACTTTGGTAGTCGCTCATAGGTTTTGTCGAGGAGCTCGTAGAAGCAATCCTTAGTTATATCATCTTTTTCCTCCGTCGGAGCATGAGCGCATATAAGGCTTATGTTGGCGAATTTGGCCTTGATGCGGATTGTTACAATGCGTTCGCTAATGTCTTAAAAACATAAGACTTCTTGCCTAAGTCTGGAACTTATAACAAATCCGCATCCAAATAGTCGCTGTTTCTGCTCACTATAACACGGTTCATAGTAGATGTCACAGTTTTTCATCCTCTTTTTGCCCGGCCCATCCCATCGTATTTCCTGGATGGCAGTAATGTCTGCTTTGTAGCAGTTTAGGGTTTCCGCTAGTTGTCCGCCTGCGCCTCTCCTGTTTAATGTTCTCACATTCCAGGTGCAGATACGAACGTCGTTGTCCTTTTTTCGTTTAGCATGGTCGTCAACAATAATATCAGTCCTTTCCGAGGCTATTGGTTGCTTCGTAACATAATCTCTTTTCCGTGGATGGGTAGTTAACCCAAAGCACAACCCCCAACCTGGAGGGTCAGGCCCTTGTTTTGACCCTCGGACAACGGGCCGGAAAAAATACTTGTTTGCAGCCCAGCTAATTTATGTGTCACGTGACACGTAAGAAATCGGGTAATAAAGGGGAAGACGTTCCCTATTTCTATTTCTTCTTTACTTGATCTCTGGTTGAAACACAACGACAGACAAAGCTACATTGTGATAGGTAACATTGATTTCATATGGTTGAACTAGACGCGTCAGCCAACGCAACGCATGAAAGCGTGATTTTGTTTCAACCATGAAGTTCAACGGAGGCAAAGCTACATTGTGTTAGGTAACATTGATTTCATATGGTTCAACTAGGTACGTCAGTCAACTAAACACGCCAAAGGGTAATAATGATTCAGCCATTATGATGACTTTCCGACGTTGCATGAATACCCCAACCCCAGGCCTATTGTATTCAAGAAATCATTTACGCACAAGAAAATTCTTAAATTGTGATTTTTGTATTCCCTTATTTTCGCGTTTGTCTGTATTCAACACAACTTAAGCAAAAATTCTGCCTTCTGTTTTGTTTGACTCGAGTTTCATTTAGTCATAGGTTTGAATCGTCTATAAATAACATGACCTCAATATTTACAAACAAATATTTTTCTTAATAAAAAAATAAGAATTTAACTACATTCAGAATCTACTACAATTTTATGTTTTAAGTACCAACACTATTATTGAACTTCTCCTACCTTTTACAAGTGATACCAAGTCGATTATTCCCATTTTAAATGTCATTACGATGACGTCATCGTCAGAAAGTGTCAAGAATTTATAATTGGACAAAACAAAACGTTGAGACGAATAATTTTTTGATTGTAAAATAATAACTCTGTGCTAGGTCCCATAAATATGGAATTTCCACCATGTCCAGCGAGTTTGAAACAAATCCAGCACTATTTAAAAATTGCCCAAGAACATGATTCTAGAGACATTGTAGTAAGCTACTGGGCTCGACTATATGCCTTGCAAATTGGCTTAAAAGCCTCAACACAGCAATCAGACGAAACGAAATTGTTGTTGGGTAAGATAAGTAAATATGTTTACGCATCAATAAAACATGAATCATCTCTGCAGCTCTTATGGATTGGTTGGAGTCGACGAAAAAAGAAAACTCTGAAAATGAAACAATCACGAATGAAGTAGCCGCACAGGCTCATATGGAAAACTATGCTCTTAAGTTATTCCTGTATGCTGACAAGCAAGACCGAGAATCGAATTTTGGAAAGTGTGTATAATCCGATTATAAAATAAAGTCTTGGTACTCAATTTTGGTTTACAGGAATGTTGTGAAAGCGTTCTACACGAGTGGGGTTCTATATGATGTACTGCAAGTCTACGGTGAGCTGACCGAAGAAGCTCTGCACAACCGCAAGTATGCCAAATGGAAGGCTGCATATATTCACAACTGTTTAAAAAATGGTGAAACACCGATACCAGGACCAATGACAGAGGAAGGTGAAGATAATTCGGCGGGAAATGAAGGTCAAGCATCACCTCCACCCAGCAATGAACCATCACCAACAGAAAGTCAAGCTCATGATGAGCTTCCCGATGAACCAACACCAAGCACATCACAGCCGCCTCCAACAGCGGCAGAAGTGCTATCAAACCCCAGTAAATTGCCTAGCCCTCCGGTTGATGAAGAGAAGCCAGGCGGCTTTGTCCCATATATTCCTACTCAACCGCAGGCAGAATATGGTACTGTTGGAGTTTCACTGACACCTGAGCAAATGCTAAAAGCTCAAAAGTATTGCAAGTACGCTGGAAGTGCGTTGAACTACGACGATGTTAAGTCTGCAATTGAAAATTTGCAAAGCGCTCTAAGGCTTTTGACAACTGGTCAAGATTTCTAATTTAGAGTTTTGCTTCTGGCTGATAAACAATGTCATTGTTAAAGTTTAAAGTAAATTTTGTTAATTGTAAGTAACTTATGGTAATCGATTGAAAATCTGAAGAATTAATAGCTTTGGCTTCTGCTAATAATAAATAAAACCAACACTTCATTTGCACGCGACACGTGATCAAAACGAAAGGTGTTTGTTTTGATTTCAAGAGTGTTTTTGTTTCGAAGGACAGTTAAGCTCACTATTCCAATCTCTCGTGTGTGGAATCATCACTGGCATGTTGTTTACTCTTGGTAAGTTCACATTGATGGTCCTGCAATCCGGTTCTCCGGTATTCTAAAATTGCTACATGAATATATGAGTATGATCGATTTGAGCTGCCGAAATGTCCGACATCTACTACATATTCCAGCAGCAGTCAACGTCAAGTATGAATCAAGATGAATCGCAGCAGAGTGCAAAAACTTGAGGAAAGAAGCTAACAACACGAATAACTTTTTTTACAAACAAAATTAAATAGAAGTCCTAATAGTAGGTGTGTTAATAGTACCTACATACTGCACCTATGTTCGTGTTTTTTGTGCTTGTTCAATTGCGTTTCTCTTATAGGCTACTTCGTTATTGAGGTCCTCCAATGTTGGGTGCACTCTTTATAAAATGAAGTAATCTCAACAATGACACCGCCATCTCCTTTCTATTTTCCATTGGCACATTCGTAAAGTAGATATTTGATGGTCTCAATTTCTTCTATATCTTGACTTTACCTTCGAATGTTTTTATTTAATTTTCTCTTAATGTTTCGTGTTATGAATATCGCTCACCCGCATTGTGAGTGTTATGAAAATTGGGAACAAGAATAATGGGAAGAAATTGAAAGGAAACACAGAGATTGGTAGAGCATTGCACATTCGTGTTGTTTGACTTAGGTACGTATCTGTATATTTCAGCATGCGTCCTAAGATAGGTTTGACGGTATACTTACTTGCGTTCAAAGCGTGTCAAGGATTGTTGAAAGGGCGCAATGCAAAGACCTATTTTTTGAGCATTAGTTGTTACATAGAGAGACATACTTACGATATTCGCAATGTTATTGTCTTCTATAATTAACGAATCCAACCTAGAAGGTGCAATGGGCGTTAAGACATTCCGCTGTGTTTTTAACGATTTCGAATATGATGTTCCAACGTAGGTCGTGACTAAGACACATACCGAGCATGGATTTTTTCGTTTTTGTTTAATGTAAGTGGCACTCATGGTCTATTGGTTTTGCTATAATGAGAGAACACACCATCGTATTTTTGTAGCATTAAATTCCACTGGTTAACGCTGACAAAGCTGAGAGTACTCTCATTAGCGAAGGGATGGATTCGATAAAAAGTTGCAGACAGATGATTATTTATAAAAATGTATGAAGTGAGACCCATACAGGATTCTGTTCAGCACTTGTATGCCTGTCTTTGGGGGTTTACACTTTGATCAAACTTACGAACATCATTCCTCTCTGGGTCTGGGATAGTGTTTTTTTGTTCTTCATTTTTAAAAGCCGGTGTTCTTCTCTCGTTCTATGCCTATGTGCACAAAGCACAATGTGACCAATTTGATTCAACGTTTGCTGATCTGGAGACCGCCTTGTTCCCTTATGGATATGGATGGATGTGAAAATCGTGTACTGACAACAACTTTTCGTTCTGCAGCTGTTGTTGTGGACAATACTGCTAAAGATGTTCACTCTTCCTATCTTTGCGTTTAAATCTCACAGCAGGATTTAAAATTCGTAATTCAGTAGTCGATTTTGTCCAGGAACGGTTCATATCAATGTCATCTTTTTCCAACGGAGCGGGAGCGCATATAAGGCTTATGTTGGCGAACTTTGTCTTGATGTGGATTGTTACAATGTGTTTGCTAATGTCTTAGACAAGTCGTCTGCTTCTAAGTCAGTTACAACAAATCCACATCAAAATAGTCGCAGTACATATCTGTTCACTATAACACGGACCGTAGTAGATGTCAGAGTTCCCCTTTCGCCTGACCCAACCAATTGTGTTTGACTGTAATGTCTGTTTTGTAGTTGCAAATAGCAAATAAGAATGTCATTGTCCTTTTTTCGTAAATCATTCTTTTCCCGAGTCAATTGATTGCTTCCTAACTTTTAAGGTTTTTTTCGTGATTGAATAGTTAATTCAAGCACAATCCCTAACCTGAAGGAACAGTTCCAATTAATTAGTTACACTAGGACACAGGCCCACCAGTATCAGCTACGTAGGCATTATCTAGATATTTTGTGGTTGATTTCGGACAGCTAACCACTGGTCAGTTTAGTATGAGGATTTCCTCACATGTGCAGGCTCTATAACATCACTAAATTGTTAGCACAATTAAAATAAAAAAATGCCGAATGCTTGTCGTTGTAAATTTTATTTAAAATGGACGTTTGTGTGATTTGATTTTTAATTTGTTTTAAAAATATGTAAATATACATTTGTGGACGGAATACATACATCAAAAACATTTAAAAATAATAAAACTCTTACCAACATATAAATGTGCTTGCAAGACATTTCGTTTTGTGTGTTTGTATATATAAATTTATGCAAAATGTACATATGTGTATATAGCTTTTTGTTGTCTTATGATACTAAAAAATAAAATAAATCTAAATTGATATTCGAAAATTTGTCGTTTGTACAAAACTTTTCTACGTGTTTACTTATGAATCTATTTTGTATCTTGTAAGTTTATGCAATTGTTGATGTATTATCGTTGACCTTTTAGGTCTGTTAAAGGCACATTTCATGTGAATACGTGTTTGGAATGTTTTAGTTTTCTCTGAGATTCGATCGTATCAGTCTGCGTGGGATTAATTATCGCTAATTGTTTGGCCAAAGTGATTTAGAATGATCTGAAGTTAGTTGGTTGTTTTTCAAATGGCATCGAGTACAAAAAATGAGGTCCAGGACTTCTCAAAAGGAGCAATACACTGTCAGTCTTACTTCAACAAAAGTGTACGATAAGTATATTGTTATGTCTGCATTTATAAGTACCAACAGAGTCTATTGTGTGTTGTATGATACGTTGATGATTGGAGTGGAAATCTACACATTGCATAAACTTATCTCTCGTTAAGCTAGTAATGAAAGTTAAAAGAAGGAATTTTTGCACTAGAGTTATTGTCAATCGATTAAGATGTGATGTTCGTTATATTCTTGAGGATGTTTCACCTTACCTAGGCATTTCCACCACGGACCAATTCAAACCTGGTCTGCGACTCCTTGAACTGCTTTCGCTTCTTTTCCTGGACATTGGCTTCGGTGAGGAAAAGGATTGACGACACAAGCGCCATTATGGCTCCAATAACTCCAATAACAAACGACCAGCCAAACCAGTTGTTCGCGTGTTCCGGCATCCAACCATTACGATTTCCAAAAGAAGCAAAAACTATGACCGCAACGGATCCACAAACCCCTGCCGCCAGTAGCACAAATCCAATTGCTTTTATTAGTA
This sequence comes from Rhingia campestris, assembly GCA_932526625.1. Lineage (NCBI taxonomy): Eukaryota > Metazoa > Arthropoda > Insecta > Diptera > Syrphidae > Rhingia > Rhingia campestris. The sequence goes on from OW052184.1 coordinate 1,629,928, forward strand.
GGGTGAAGTGTTTTTGATCTGGGCCCGCACAAAGACCAAATATTAGCACCATTATCATTGAAATAAGCATTCCAATTAAGCACAGAGTGTAGAAAAACTGTGTGGCTATAATGAAACCTGGGAGGAGAAATCCACGAATCTCGTCGTAGCCCTTAGTGAATGGATCGTAAACCCAGCGACAGCCGACGAAAAATCTTCTCTGACTGTCATCGTTCACATCGGGAAGCGATCGAAAACAATGCACCCATAGTCCTAGGCGTTCTAGTTTGGATCCAGTGATGCGATAATCACTTACTAACCAGCTGGGTGTGGCAAATGCTACAAGCACAGTCACTAATGCGATGGCGAAAACACCAATTCCACAGCTTCCTGCCAAAGTTCGTCGTTTCATGATGACTGTTCTGCGGTTTTCTGAATACGATGAGGCTTCGTCCGTAGTCGATACACGTTGTGAGCCTTTTGGCATCCTTTGTAATGCCCAATTAAATCTGTTTTGTTTGGCTTGTATTTTGTATAGTACTTGACAATTTAGCGCTGACGTTCTTTGGATTAATTTAATTTTTGGGTGTGTGTGGGAATTTGTAAAATTTGACATCTGTCGCTGGTTGGGGTGTGTTCGCAGTTATAGGAGTAGTTCTGCATAAAGGGTGGGTGATACGCTAGTACATTAATTTTTTTTTAGCTCAACTAATGGCGTTTTCCATTGGGAAATCTTGATTTTGATCTGAAATTTGATCTTTTTGAGTGTCAATGGAACACGATTCAGATTTATTTTTTTGTATTGGTGTCATTTCGTGTCTGTGAAGTTAGCGTCGGTGTAGCTGCCAACATTAAAAACATAACAAACATTTTTTTTCAATCAATTTAATAGTTCACGTACAACTTTCTTTTCTGTGTATATATCCATTATTAATATCTAAACCCAAAGCACTCTTGTTTTTCACAACCGAAGTAAAAAATCAAAATGAAAATCACCCTTGTCAAACTGACAGCTATCATTTGTATTGGTATTGGTAAATCTGCCGAAAAATTCAGATTTGCAAAATTGATCTCTGATCAAAAAAAAAATCAATTTTTTCGCCCAATGGAACACAACAACTGTCAAAATCGGTCTTCAGATCAAAAACAAAATTGATTTTTTTCCCAATGGAAAACGCCATAACATTCGTGTACATGACTAGGTAATAGACAATAGTACATTTTCACTGAGCCTAAACTCATTCATTTAATTCCAAACGTGGGACATTTTGCAATACAATTATACAATCCAGAAAGTCGAGGTTGCTTAAACTCAACGAAGACTGCCACTATCTACGTATAAACAAATCGAGTGGGAGTTCACACGCAGTAGAAGTGAAACTGTACTCTGCTTAATTTCTCTCATTCATTTCATTCGAGTTGAGTTGAAGTGACATACTGACAATTAATTAACTACATTGGGGAAAAATGTGTTTTGATTAGTTTTCAACCTTGTTCTACGCTCTAAACAAAAATCGTGAAATTTGCAATCATAAATCGAGTCAACAAGTTGCCTACTAAAATTGCAGTACTTTTACGCACGTATTGATTTTAAATATTTAATGCGTAAATGTGCAAATACATTTTTCTACACTCGAGATGTATCAATTAAATACATAATAATATAATTCATGTTTAAATTTCAACAGAATTTCAGAAAATATAATTTAATTTAATTTGTTAGGCCGTGTGCTAATTGCGTTAAAAAAGGGGTTACATTTTTTCTACCGGCTAATTTTTGACATTTCTGTTGGGGTAAACAAAATTTGGCTTTTTGTTGTGTCAGTTGGATTAAATGGATTAAATTAATACTATTTTCAATAATTTCCCAAAAGAATTGGAACGAAATTCCTTTTTATATATTTTCTTGTAATACAAACATACCAAATAGAATTCAGAGAAATCATACAAAAAATCTTAATAATTTATTACTGACATTAGAACATAGCTGTTGTACAATTTGTGTTTATGATTAAAGATATCTGTTTTACTTTCTTCAAGTTAAACATATTTTCGCATAGAAAATATACCAACATAAATGTAGTCATACCATTTTAGTAACCATCCATTTTCAAAAACCCAATTTTAATTTATGTTACAACTTTGTTTACATTTTCTGATATAAAATACATATTCTCTGCTTTTTTATTAAAATCTGAATGATAAGTTATTTTCCCACACTTGTGAACACTTGTGTGCTTTCCACCACTCTCACTCCTCAGTAGGCATACGAAATGTCAAAAATTAGCCACTGGATAAATTTTGGCGAGCTGTTGAGCAGGTTAAAATTTTGAAGTCTCTATTCCACTGGCTAATATTTTAACGCAATTGGCACACGGCCTTAATTTGTAATGAGGTGGATTAAAGATGTATTCGTCTCCCTCCCCGTCAGATAAAAAAAATTACTTTATAATAGAATGGTCCGGGGAACCTTACGCAACCTCGTATTCGTATAATATAAAGAACGAATATGATTAAGAGTGGTCCGAGAACCGTACGTCAAGCTCTTTGTTTATGTACTTCCCAATTTAAACCAACAATATGATTCAGATTATACTGTACATAAAAAAAAATCTCTAAAGGGATAATTTACATACAATGGTCCAAGTGCATTTATTTTTCTAAATCAGGTTCTTATAAAAATGTTGTCAAAAGTGAATGTAAATTATATCAAGAATAGACAAATTTTGATATGTGATCTTGACCTTCAAACACTGTATGAGTAAATCACATAAGGTGTTTGTATTAAAGCAATATTTGTTTATTTTTAAACGTTCTAGGAGAAATATTTCAACAATATTAAATTATTACTGAACAAAAGAATTTGTGTATATCTAACACTATGTGTTTGAATTTCTTTTTTCACGTTTATAAAAACGCAATTTGCCTAATTCTACAAAAAAAATCACATACATTTTCATAGTAATTGTACACGCATTTTTTAGAGTGTACCGCACAAACTCAGTTGAAGAATTTCAACTATTTCTTACCCCGAAACAAAGTTCCCTCGCCTACAAAACCGGTTTTATGAAAGTTGAACTCATTTCATTGTCTTACTTACTTAAGTGGCGCTTCAGTCCGGAATGAATCTGGGCCTTACCCAACATGCCCCTCCGATTAGCCCGGCCCTTAGCTAACTGCCTCCAGTTGCGCACTCCAAGTTGGTTGAGGTCGGTTTCTTCTTGTGCTCGCTGGGAATCGAAGACTTTGTTAGACGGAGTATTGGTGTCATTTCGTTCTTCATGTCCTAGCCATCTCTAACGTCCAATAAGAAGTTATTTTTTACAAGTGGTACGTCGCTGTACAGCCCGTATGCTCCCATCAACGCAAATGGGACCGAACATTTTTCAAAGAATTTTCCTGCAGAATTAACCAAGGATTTCTTCATCCGCTTTTGATACGATCCATGTTTCAGCGCCGTAGAGCAGGACTGGGATGATCAGGGTCTTATATAGAATCAAGCGTTCCCATATCATCTAAGTACTAACTGCGACCAAAACTGCTTGGTTTGATCTCTTTTTCGTTACACTTTTTCGTCCAACGTACTGTGTGAACGTCTAAAACCGTTCTGCAACACACTAATCGGCACGTACCGCAGTGTGGCTTCCGGCCCGGCAGATCGATTATAGACCAAATTTTCACACTGAGGCAAAACCTGGATAAGACCAACGAATTTCAAGTTGAAACTCACCTCCTATTCATTGACTTCAATGCCGCGTATGATAGCATACGTCGTCAGGTGCTCTATATGGCGATGGCTGAATTCGGAATCCCAGCAAAACTGATTCAGTTGTGTCCTGTGACGCTGGAAAACACGCGATGTAACGTGCAGTTTGGAAGTAGCTCCTCCGAACTATTCCAAACATGCACCGGATTTCGGCAAGGAGACGCGCTATCATGTGACTTCTTCAATCTCGTACTGGAGCAGATAGTGCGCAGGGCATGTGTTAACATGGAAGGCACTATTTTCAACAGGTCCGTCCAGCTGCTGGGCTATGCGGGTGATATTGACATCATCGGTCGCTCCCAACATGCCGTGATAAAAGCGTTCACGGAGATTGAAGAACAGGCGAAATCCGTTGGCCATCAAGTAAATGAGGACAAGACTAAGTACATGCTATTAACAAACAAACAAGCATCTGTCCACCGCCTAGGACAAAACGTCACTATTGATAGCAGCAATTTCGAGGTAGTTAAGGAGTTTACCTACCTCGAAGTTTACATAAACTCTACGAATGACACCCTAGTGGATATCCATCGAAGAACTACCTTAGGAAACCGTTGCTACTTCGGTTCGAGTCGAGTTAAATTGGGTATATGGGATCCTTGTCCGTGCCTACTAGCGTTGCCAGACGTCCCGGGCAAACCGGGCTTAAGACATAATTTCGGTTGTCCCGTTGGGACAGCTTCTGTCTCGGATAGCGACTTAGTCAAAAAAAAGAAAACTAGTGCAAGCATCTTTTACAACACACTGACTGCATTGTTATTTGGCCTCACCAAATTCTCGTTAAAATTTTAAGTCAAGCTCACCTAGCATATTAGAATGTCATTTTTGCAACTTGACAAATCAAGTTTCAAAGGTATTAGCGGAAACTTTACAAAAACCATATGAGAAGGCTACAACCCGCTGTGCGGATCGTTGAATACCCTATCCCATCCCATCCTTAAAATTAATATGTATCTCCAAAAAGTGGGCTTTGTTAGCCTATAATATAGAAAATGACATTGCCACAACACATTGTTCAAACAGTTTATCAGAATCTTTTGTTTTTTGACAAAACACATCGTTTTCCTCCTGCATATGCTATGGGGTAGGGTATACAAACGGTTTTTGTAAGAAAACGCCCTCAAAAAGTGGGCGTGGGCTAAAATGATCTATTAACGAAATGTTTATACAGTAGTCCCTCGATAATGTGAACTAATTAAAACAATGCGTTTTCGGATTTTAGAGGGATTCACATTACTGGAACATTTTTTCAGTGCTTACTAAACTGATTGAAACGATTTTCAAATCCATTAAAAACAACACAAAATGATTTTTAAAATTACAGTTTCAATATTTATTATTTTAGAAGAAAAACTAAAATAAAAAATTTTATTCATTTAAAAAAAAACAAAATACAAACATTCCGATATTGGTATTCTTAATGTTTGGTAAAATATTTTGTTATTTTAGACTGACAAATAGCTTGAGTTGATCTTTCTATTGCTTTTGCCCTTAATTTCAGCAAACTGGAAATCGTTTCTGCGTCCAATTCATTTTGATCGGCGTACTCAAGAAGCGTATTTGTACACTGGATTGCTTGCGAGTTAGCTATTTTGGGAGCAGCTGGAGTGACTTCGTAAATGCAAAAATGCAAAAATGCAAATAGTTCGCGTAAAATTTTGCACTTATCTTTAATCGATAAAAATCGATGCAATTTCTGTTTAGGTGCCATTATGTAGATACGAACTGAACTTATTTTACACACAAAACGAAATAAGAAACACGAATCACACAAGACACAACTAACTGAACCAATATAAACACAACTGATCATAAAATATCCATATCCACACAAATGGCAGTTGTTGTCTCCATATACCCTGCAGCTGCGTTTACAATTTAGAGACAAATAACAGTTATTTAGTCCCTAATATCGCACGCAAAACGAGCAAGAGAAACAAAAGAAATATAAAAACGTTTACAAACAAAATTCACATTTAAGAGGTTGAAAATTTCGGAAGTTCACATTATAGAGATGACAATGTAAAGTTTTGCCGATTCACATTTTGGAGAAATTCACATTATCGGTAATTCACATTATCGAGGGACTACTGTATTAATATTACTAACTATTCTGCATCAAAATTTTTTCGAAAATTTTAAAATTTGACCGTAAAACGTTTTTTATTAAAAACGCCCCCAAAAAGTGGGCGTGGCAAAAAACTTTATATGAACGAAATATAGATATTACGATTCTCTAACTACGTTTTGCAGACACTTTTTTACATTTCTTATGGTTTAGCCAAAAAACACGTTTTTCTAAAAAGGGGGCGTGGCAGTGGGCGGATTTCAAAAATTTTTTACACTTGTTCTGCTGGGAGCAACAAAGAGCACGTGTACCGAATTTCATCCTTCTAGCTCAAAATTTAAGGCCCAAAAACTGGTGACGTACGGACGGACGGACGGACGGACAGACATGGCTAAATCGACTCAGCTATCGATTCTGAGTCGATCCATATACTTTGAGGTATATGTAGCTAAATTATTTCTCTATGTTACAAACTTTGTATCAAAACTAATATACCCCTATGGGATAGGGTATAAAAACATATGAGAGGCTACAATCCGCTGTGCGGATCGTTGAATACCCTATCCCATCCTATCCTTAAAATTAATATATATTGCTCAGAGAGTTTATCAAAACCTTTTGTGGTTCGACAAAAAACAATGTTTTTGTATTGCATATGCCTTGGGTAGGGCATACAAATTGTTTTTGTAGGAAAACGCCCCAAAAAAGTGGGCGTGGGTTACTGACGAAATGTTCATTATACCCTATCCCATATATATATCCCATATATATATGTATATTCGTTTTGACATTAAGTTTATAACATATGAGAGGCTACAATCCGCTGTGCTGATCGTTGAATACCCTATCCCATCCCATCCTTAAAATTAATATCCTCAAAATATAGGCCTTATGGCGATGAAATACAGAAAATGACATTGTCACAATATATTGCTCAGACAATTTATCAAAATCGTTTATGGTTCGACAAAAAACAACGTATTTCTATTGCTAATGCCTTGGGATGGGGTATACAAATGCTTTTTGTAAGAAAACACCCCCAAAATGCCCCCTCGAAGTTTACATAAACTCTACGAATGACACTCTAGTGGATATCCATCGAAGAACTACCCTAGGAAACCGTTGCTACTTCGGTTCGAGTCGAGTTAAATTGGGTATATGAAATCCTTGTCCGTGCCTACTAGCGTTGCCAGACGTCCCGGGCAAACCGGGCTTAAGACATAATTTCGGTTGTCCCGTCGGGACAGCTTCTGTCCCGGATAGCGACTTAGTCACAAAAAAAGAAAACTAGTGCGAGCATCTTTTACAACACACTGACTGCATTGTTATTTGGCCTCACCAAATTCTCGTTAAAATTTTAAGTCAAGCTCACCTAGCATGGGTATTCAACGATCCGCACAGCGGATTGTAGCCTTCTCATACGTTTTTTCATCATTTTTGCCGACGCCTACTTTTTGGTGGCGTTTTCTTAACAAAACGATTTGTATACATATGCAATAGAAAAACGTCGTTCTATGTAGAACAATAAAAGATTTTGATCAACTGTGTGAACACAGTGATAATGTCATTTTCTAATTTCATCCGTATAAAGTTTTAGCCACGCCCACTTTTTGTGGATATTAGGGTTAAATATATGATGGGAGATCGGCACAGCGTATTGTAGCCTTCTCATAATGTATATACCCTATCCCATAGAGGTAGATTAGTTTTGATAAATACCTTACATTTAACGTAACATTTAGAAAGATATTAACAAAGTGTATGAATCGACTCAAAATCGCTAGCGATTAAGCCATGTCTGTCTGTCCGTCCGTCAGTCACCAATTGTTAGGCCTTACATTTTGAGCGGATAATCAAATTTGGTATATAAAGAGGTATAAAACTTCGAATTGAAATAAAACACAAGAAAATCGTATTAATGTCCATCAATTTTGTTTAATTGGAAGGATAATTTTATGCCATTAACGTTTAAATATGATTTCGGGCATGTAGCTGCCACGACTGGTTCGAATAAAGCCAAGTCTAGGTCCAATTTTAAACCACCTTTTTCGAGAATTTGGGGCTGTATGTCGGCAATAACGTTTGTTGGATTAGACGAGCGACTTCACATATTTCCAAAGAAAATAATCCAAAGGTGTCAAATCACACGATCTTGGTGGCCAATTGACAGGTCCATTCCGCGAAATTATGCGCTCATTGTATGATTCCTTCAATAAATCGATTGTGACGTGCCCTGTGTGGCATGTAGCGCTGTCTTGTTGAAACCACATCTCATCCACATTCATGCCATCCAACTCGGGTACAAAATTGTCGGTTATCATGAATCTATACCGGTCTCCATTAACGGTAACTGACTCTTTAGCAACATTTCGGAAGAAGAATGACCCAATGACTCCACCAGCCCATAGAGCACACCAAACATTCAGTGTTTGTGGATGGATGCCGTCTCAGGGGTCTCATGTGGATTCCCTTCACTCCAAATGCGGCAATTTTGCTTGTTGACGTAGCCATTCAACCAAAAATGAGCCACATCACTGAAAAAAATTTTGCGATAAAAATCAGCATCGAGATCAATCTCATTTTCGGCCCATACACCAAAATCACGACGCATTGCATGGTCTCGCGGCTTAAATTCTTGCACAAGCTGGATCTTGTAAGTTCGTAGGCCAAGATCTTTGCGCAAAATCTTCCATAAAGTTGATGGACCATAAAATGGACGGAGCACGATTGCACGATTTGCAAGCGTTGTTCATTTGTCAACCTGTTCATGATGAAATGGCAAATCAAACTGAACATAAATGACAATAGAGTTGCCCGATTTGATCACAAAATGTCAGTTTTATCTCTATTCGAAAAACCAACCTCTAAAAAAACACCCGTTAGGATCCTTGTCCGTGTCAACTGAACCAGTGTAAGCAAAATCCGCCCATTGCCACTTCCACTTTTAAGAAAAAGGTTATTTCTGCTCAAACGGTAAGGAATTTTAAAAAAGTTCCGAAACAAGATATTTAGACAATCTTAATATCTATATTTTGTCCATACACATTTTTAGCCACGTCCACTTTTTGGTGTCGCTTTCTGTAAAAAACGGGTTTCGTTAAAATTTAAAGGAAATTTGAAAAAAAACGTTCGATGCAAGAACATTTAAAAAGTTAATAAAAACATTTCGTCCTTACATTATTTTGATCCGCGCCTACTTTTTTTGGGTCGTTTTTCTACAAAAACCAATTGTATGTCCTACCCCAAGGCATATGCAATAGAAAAACTTTGTTTTTTGTGGAACCATAAATGATTTTGATAAACTGTCTGAACAATATCTTGTGACAACGTCATTTTCCAAATTTCATCGCCATAAAGCCGACATTTTGGGGATATTATTTTGAGGGCGGGAAGGGAAAGGATATTAAACGATTCGCACAGATTGCAGCCTTCTCATATGTTTGTTTTTAACATGATAAGAAAATTTTATTTTCTAATTCTTATGCAATTCACATATAATAAAAGGTTAATGTTAATGTACTCGAAAAGATGTCGTCCACTAATAATTAACCAAAAAAACAACATTTTTAAATGGAATTTTATGCTAAACAAGTTAATTAGTTAATTAGCTTAATAAACTAGAATTCGTTAAACTTTAACTTTATAAGATACGTATGCAATCGAAACAAAACAAGATACAGAAAGGACATATATTTATATTTTTAAAGAGCAGAAAGGAGTAAATGTCATACAACAATCTGTCAAGGCCAGTTTAAAATATTATTTTCGTTTTTTCTTATTTTTTTTAGTGGTGAGACTTGTTTAATATAATATTGATTATCATATAAATGATCTGAATTGGCATAAAAAATTTCACGTTATTAAATTTAAATTTCAGGAATTTGTGTAGTCATTTTTATACCCTATCCCATAGGGGTATATTAGTATTCAAATTTAGTTTGTAACATAGAGAAATAATTTCGATAGATATGGCTTAAAGTATATGTGGACATTTATTTTAAGAATGCATTGGGATATGAATTTCAACGATTCGCACAGCGGATTATAGCCTTCTTATATGATTAATAATAATTTATCTTTAAATTGGAGAAACAGCTGAACTATTTCAAAACAAGTGAAATTATATTGAAGATATTTATATGCAATTGTGTGCAGCTAAAGCTGCATATAACAATAACTCTTAAAATAATATATTCATCTTTTCACAGTTGATCAGTTTTATTATTTAACAAAATATGTTAATTTTATAACCTTATTTATTTCTACAATTAAAATGGATGGATGGCGATTTAAATAAGACAACCGGCTTTTTCTGCGTCTATAATAATTATGTCTCATTTATTTTCTGATCGTGACAGTTCGCTGCGTTTGACATTTACAAAGTACAGTACAGTAAGAAAAGTCTTTTCATTACGGGGTGTTCACACTATTTACAAATACTTGAATTTTCTTTATATATTTTAATATACTACAACTCGGCCATCCTGAAGTTTTCGATTGACCTCAATCGAATTACTTATGGATATAGCGTTACCAAAAATAACTCACGACCATGACTCGACCCCTACTGCACCAGCCATTTCCTCATGCGCGAAGCTTCAACCACGCCGTCATAAGGCAATTGGGTGATTTGACAATTATCTACATCACGGATGACATACCTGTCATTGGGCAAAACCTTGTGAACAACGTAAGGACCTCGGTACTTCGCATTTAATTTCTTATTTGTACCAACTGTTGTGTCAAAATGTCGAATCACTACATAGTCTCCTTTAAAATATATCCTTGCTGGCTTACTTCTTTCCAAAAAGTATTTTAAGTTGTTGTCTTGCGACTTTTGGATGGCAGTTGATGCATTCATTCGTATATTTTCCAAGTTTCGTAATGCTTCTGGTTGCTTCTCCTGCAAAAAGTCTGTCAGCCGGTCTATCATCTTACCCCGCTGATTAACTCCGAAGAGTAGCATGCTCGGTGTTTGTTTGGTACTGCAATGGGTTGTATTGTTCATGGCAAACTCTATGTCTGTTAACATCGTTGACCAATTTGCATGGTTAAGCGGTTCACTCATTTTGCTCAACATAGTTTTGATGACCCTGTTCACTCTTTCCACCTGGCCATTCGCTTAAGCAGATGCAACTGCAATTCTAACATGATCGACATTTCTTTCCAACAGATACGAACTGAATTCCAACGAAGTGAAACATGACCCCCGGTCACTGATTATACGCCGCGGTCTACTGTAACTGATAAAATATTTATCTAGACATGCGATAACCTCTTTCGTGCTTGTTGACTTCACTGCAAACAGCTTAACGAATTTCGTAAAAGAATCGATTACTACTAATATGTGCTTCCTTTGTGAACTTAACGAAGGCAGAGGTCCAAAGTGGTCTACGTGGATCGTGTCGAAAGGAATGGGCCTCTTTGGGATATTGTAAAGGTTATGTTCATTAATTCGAGCTGGAGGAGAGCACATAATACAGCGAAGGCAATTCTTTACATATCTTTCGGTTTTATCTTTCATTCTCTTAAACCAGTAATTTTTCTTTAGCTCTTCGTATGTCTTATCAATACCCATATGGCAGATTTTCTCATGTACTAGGCGTATAACGTTGCACTCCATTTCGAATGGCACATACAACAGCAAAGTGTTGGCATTGTTTTTCCGAAAAACTAATCCATCACGTAATTCGTATCCAGCTTGCTCTTCTCTCTCTAATCGATCTCTTATCTGTACGATTTCTTCATCTCTATTCTGCGTGACTCTTATCAGAAAATCTGTCTCCTCCTTATTCATAACGCTAACGGTACTACATGGTATCCTACTTGGCATACTAATAACTTCGGTTGAGAAATCTTCTGTGGGGACATCATCATCGGTGGGACTGTTTTTGTCAGTGAAACTATCATTGTCGGTTGGAATATTTTCCTCCTCGGAAACGGCGGCGACTAGTCTTCCTAAGACCTTGGCCTGTAAATCTTCAAGTTCGGGGATTTCTGGATTGACGTCATAAGATCGACTCAATGCATCGACGTGACCCATTATTATACCACTTCGGTGTTGGATCTTGTAATCGTAATATTCTAACTTTAGAACCCATCTGGCTATCTTCGGACATATGTTTTTCTTGCTTAACGTAAGGGCGAGTGCATTACAGTCGGTGACTATTTTAAATACGATTCCTCTTAAGTAGATATCAAAGCGATCCAGTGCATGTATAATAGCTAGCGTTTCTAATTCGAAACTATGCATTCGCGATTCTTCAGGTGAAGTAGCCTTTGAGAAATATGATATCGGATGAAATTTACCGTCCTCCTGCCTTTGTAGTAACACTGCACCAAATCCTACTTTACTCGCGTCGGTGTGTAGTTCAGTCTCTTTGTCCGGGTCGTAAATAGCTAAAACAGGGGCTGACATGAGCTTGTCCTTCAGCTCGTTGAAGGCGTGTTTACAACTCTCGTCGATTTCAAACTTAACCCCGCTTCTCAACAAACGCTGCAGAGGATGCGCTATTCTTGCAAAATTTGCAACAAACTTCCGAAAATATGAGAATAGTCCAAGGCACGACCTAACCTGCTTAAAATTCGTTGGCATTGGGTATCGCGACAGTGCCTGTATTTGAGATTCATTTGGTCGTATCCCATCTCGGTTCACAGAGTATCCTAAAAAATTAGCCGTTTCGTAAGCAAATTTACATTTTTTTAAATTTAACTCGAATCCAAGTTTAGCTAGTCGTCGTAGGACTTCGGTCAGCGTTTCAACATGCGACTCAAAGTCGCTCGTAGCCACGGAAATGTCGTCTAGGTAAACAATGATCTTTCTTGATTCAATTAAATCTCGCAGAGCACAATGTATGTAGCGCTGGAATACTGAAGGGGCGTTCCTCAACCCGAATGGCATGCGGTTATATTCAAATTGCCCATCCGGCGTCACAAATGAGGTATATTTTTTTGAACCTTCAGCGACGCCCACATGGAAAAATCCATTTCGCAAATCTAATGTGGAGAAATAACTTTTCTTTCCTAAGTATTCTAAGCATGATTCTATAAGTGGTAAAGGAAAATTGTCTCGGATGGTATTTTTATTTAATACCCGGTAATCGACACATTTTCTATATTCACCAGTTTTCTTCAGGACCATTACGACAGGGGAAGCATAGGGTGACTCGCTTGGCCTTATTATTCCTTTCTCTAAAAGTTCATTGACTATCTTCCGGAGGGCAATACGTTCACCTATAGACAGTCTTCGTGGTGGAAAATGGAAAGGGGCATCGGAGTTCAATCGAATAGTCAACTCATAATCGTAGGGGGTAACTTCTATATTGGGTTCAAGATAGTTTTTCAAAACAACCTGTCTTAATCGTTGGACTTCTTCAATTCTAAGGGCTGGATTAATATCTATCTCATTAAAACTACAAGGAACGTCGATTGTCATAATTCTGGATATTCCTTCTAACATAATTTCTTCGTCAAAGTCATTCTTACAACCACTTAGTTCCTTTATTAACGGCTTCGCACTTTCGGATTCTTCTACCAATGCAGACGGTGACGAGTCAATGGTCGCTAAAGCTAATTTTTCTGAAATGCCCGAAACTAATGAGCAGAAACACAACTCTTTATTTTTGCCCGAATTTATTAAATTTACTTTTCCGACTTCAAGTGGCAATATATTTATTGGTTTTTTTTTTACTGAACATAAACGAATACTGAATTTCATTAAAAAACATCGCCCCAATAGTAGGGGTACTGGAATAGTATCATCTGGTACAACAAGAACTGTCATCAGATGAGTTTGATTTCGAAAAGTTATTTTGCAAATTAGTTTACCATAGGTCCATATTCGATTTTTACCGAGTCCACAAAATTCGGTTTCGTTCTTTACTTCACGCACGGGAAACGGGACCATGGACTTCCGTATCAGATTAATCGGACTACCGGTATCAAAAAGAGACAAAAGAGTTGTTATTCCACTAAATTCCTCTCGAGCATTTCTAAAGGTAACGCTTACCAGATTAATACAGCTGATGGCGGCTATCTCCTGCTCTTCCACGTCGTCTTCCCAATTTCTCTCTCCGGAGACTGCGCCAACGGTAGACTTCAACTTCTGGACTCGCCTCGGTTTGTTGCATGATTTCCGAGTGTGCCCGGACTGCCAGCAGTTAAAGCACACTCCTTGTGGTCGCTCTTCGTAGGGGCATTCGGTTTTCATGTGGCCCATTCGGGAACAATTATAGCAACGAATACCATCTTCAGTTGTCTTCGTCATCGGCTGGGGCCTTGCATCACTTTTCGTTTTATTTTGACGAATTGCATCCTCTGTAACTCCTCTCATCGACAGTCGTTGCTCGAACATGTTGACAGCATCTTTAAGACCAGCGAGTTTCTTCGCACCGACGAACAATATGTAGTCAGAAATGCGGTTGTGTAAGCCCTCTTGTATGAAAGCTACTAATTCGTATTCGCTGACGTCACTACGTGAAGCGATTGACTCCATTTCCATAACATACCGACGAACACTTTCATCAGTCTTTTTTTTTCTGTGGCGTAGTGATTGGTACACCTCCTGACGACTAATTGATCGACCAAATTCATTCAAAAGGCTCGTCTTAAGTTCATTGTATGTTAATGCGCCACGACCGAGTAGCAGCCGTGCAGCGCCCGTTAACGAGTTTCGTAGGGTCAAGAATTTCAACAATTCATCGGCGTTCACTTGATGACATATCGCTTCTAGATGACGAAAGAAATCATTTACACTATATCCACGGTCCTCACCACTAAATTTTATTATGGCATGTTCGATGTCATGGAAATGAATACTGCGGCTTTGTTGTACGACGGTTTCTTCTTGGCGGCTTGTATTTGCGCCTCGTTCCATAACCTCAATTTCCTGACGCAGTCGTAGAATTTCATGTCGTCGGCGTAGATTGGCAAGCTCGAGTTGTAGCACATCAGCCTCTGTTATCCCCTTACCGTCGTTACTCGAGTTGGGATTATTGGTGCTGATCGAATCATCGGTATTAGTTGGAGCAGCGGACAAAACAATCGGTGCGGCGGTGGTAATGATTTCGGCGGTATGAATCGGTGTTTTTATTGCAATCGGTGTTGCGGTATCGATCGGTATATTGCTAACGGGCACTTCGGCGGGGTCTGTAAGCGATACGAAGGATGTGTCTCGTGCCCACGAGGTCATCGGAGGTACATAGGTGGAAATTGTTACGGCGGTGGTGGTGTCAATGACAGAGGCAGTCGGTGATGTTCCCATACTGGCATTAATGGTATCAGCGCTTTTGTTAGCCATTAATGCGGCTTCGACTTTATTCCGATGTTCTGCAAACAATTTCCGAAGGTCAGCAGCTGTTGCGCCTCGTGGCACATCAATTTTGGCGAGCGCCAAGGCATCCACTAGTTCAGCTTTCAAAAGATTGTTCTCCATGATGTTACACTGGAAATAACACTTTGACCAAGTTTATGTGTTGGATTATCCCACTTCTGAAAGTTATAACCTTATTTATTTCTACAATTAAAATGGATGGATGGCGATTTAAATAAGACAACCGGCTTTTTCTGCGTCTATAATAATTATGTCTCATTTATTTTCTGATCGTGACAGTTCGCTGCGTTTGACATTTACAAAGTACAGTACAGCAAGAAACGTCTTTTCATTACGGGGTGTTCACACTATTTACAAATACTTGAATTTTCTTTATATATTTTAATATACTACAATTTATAATTTTTTTTTTGATTATTTTTTTTTTGTGTTTCATAATGCTGTACGCCTTGACTTAATAAATTGGGACTATATATATTTCATATATATATATATATATATATATATATATATTTTATATATATATATATATATTCTTACAATTCTTAATATGAAATCGGTTCAAAGATCTCTAGTAGATTTCGGTGTCAGAAATATGAACTAACCTTCCTACTCGATTCTGTAGGGCAGTATTGGTTATATGAACAAAATCGAACTCGAGTTTTTGTCATTACGATGATAGAGAAGCAAAAAAAGTGGATGTCGCAATTCTACCCCTTTTTCACATTACAGAGCACAACGCTCTTAGTATCGCTTTACACAACTGGTTTTTGTTGCGCGACTTAGATGATCATCTACCGATTTTTCAACCTTATGGACTACTTAAAAAAAAAATATTTTAATTTAAAACCATTGAACATAAGCAATTTTAAATTCAACATGCATACGCATCGTGTAATAGGCTCATTACTGCCATAGTTGGTTTTATGAGAGTTCGACATTAACAAATTTCGTTCTTTAAGCGATTCTTTGGGACCATACAAAAGAGAAATCAATTCCGGAGAAACAGCATGATAATTCAGAATATCGCGAACAAACATGATACAAGAAACTTATTGATTATCCGCATACACCATACATTTGATGTACTAGCGCATTAGCGCGAACTAGCACAAACGCTTACTTATATAGTTCTAAGGCTACATACGTCTCGGAAGTCTTTGCAATTTCGCTTTAGAAAACCTTGAGTTTGATTTTGCTATAGTGTAATCATAATAACTTCTTCCATACGCTAACGATCTTAGACGTTCATATAATAATAAATATTTTATTAATTGCAGAAAGCTTCGATATAGGTCGAACTGTCTATTTACTCAGTTTTGGAAATTGGTCAAACCCCCATCTTCCCTCTACTTATCGATCGCCATCGGCTGAATAAATCAACTTCGGCCCAACTTTCGACTTTGGCCAAATTAGGACCGAAGCCGAATGTTTTCAACTAAGAAGAGAATTACAGTGTTACGTCGATGGCCGGCGTGAATACTGGACGCACAGTTAAAATAAAATATATATATATATATAAGCAAATACAATAACTTTATTTAATGAATAAGACTATAAACTATCAAAGGTAAATTATTAGCTAGCCACACGCGTTGTCTATCATGGAATCTCTCCGACTGTCCAAAAGTGTCATCTAGCATCTGTCAATTGTCAATGGCAAGTGTTGCCATCTAACATAGAGTAACGCCATTTTTGTCTGCAGAAAAGATATAAACAAAGAACATGTCGCATTCTCTCTGTATTTGTTACGTTTTCCAAGATGTGACAGTCCGTCAATAGAATTAAAAGTGAAGTTGCAATTAGACTTAGCTTTGAGGTAGGGCGCGGTTACGGCCAACATTAGTAAGAGAGTGCGCTAGTAAAAAAACCGTGGACGGATGTTTACGTTGGTTGAAGCTAGTGTACTTACTAGCGTGAATGCAAAATCCGTAGTCTGTGACCACGTTATTGATTATCCGCATACACCATACATTTGATGTACTAGCGCAGTAGCGCGAACTAGCACAAACGCTTACTAGTGTTGGCCGTAGCCGCGACCTTATTTCTTATTACAAGTATTTGTCTTGAATTAGTTTAAGTGGATAATCTATTAATATAGCGTGGTCTGTATAAAACTTATTTCTTTAAACTTAGACGAAAAAAAAATCATATAGCTCCAATTTTTGATGGCTATATCAATAAAAATAATAAGAAACCAACATGCACAATATGTCCCAAATAGTTAAAAATTAGGATTTGTTATCATAAAAAAAGCAAACAATAACAAATTTAAAACATCATTTATAAAAAGTTCACAACGAGAAATGAAAATGGAAGCAGAAAGCCACAGTTTGATTATGATCAGAAAAACTGAAAGCTTGAAATGGCCAAATGAAAGCAGCATAAATGATTATCTTAGGCAATCGACTTAGTCACAAATTATTTAACAAAATATACCACCAATGGTATGGTGATTATCATTAAGGTTCCTTAGCATTTCGTCATACCATCATATTCGGATTGGGCATTATATAAAATTATCGGTCTCACAGGGATGAGTTGTTCCATAGCTGTCCATAGCTTAGTAGGTCTGTAGTTGTATCTAAGTTTCTTTCGGAGCATTTACAGTCGATCGGTTTTGGTGTTAATTGGTTGCTTCATAACGTTTGAAAGTATGGATAATAAACCAATAGATGCATTTTGTTGACAAGTAAAGCTTACACACAAAAAACAACAACAAAGAATGAACACAAAATAAATAGTATACAGTTTTAAGTATATACTATAAATTGTCATTAGTAAAATAAATAAAATAACAACAAATTATTGTAATTTAGAAAGTGATGGATCTCATGAGAATGAATAACCAGTTTTTGATGAAAATTAGTATGCAGTGTAATATGGAACTTTAATTGCAATTTTTTTTGTAAACGGATCTAGCGATTTCGATTAAATTTATAAAATTATTAGTTGGTTATAAACAAGGGAAGATTCGTTGAACGTAATGTCTCTCTTTTAATACAGCAATCATTTCCGAATATTGGTAGGTGCCTACATGATTGCGGTTAACTTTAAATCACATTACTAATGTACAATTTAAAGGGTTGTCACGTTCGATTCGATTAAAATAACTTTTAATTGATTTAATTTAATCTAATTTATAGCTTCCGTTGACACATTGCTTGATATGTTATTTTTCCTGTGTCTGCCTATTTGCATGCAGTAGCTTTAATTTTTGTTTCAATTAATGCTTGTTCAACAAATTAATTAAAGTTGCTTTTTAAGCAAATTATAGTGTTGTGAGGTGGTTAATTAAAAACATTTGTACTACAGACTCTGATTGGCTTTAGCTTGGCAATGCCCAGTGTCTGACTACACATCAAATGTGTTTATTTTTACCTCCAAGTGGTAACTATCGGGTACTGGTCTCATCCAAGTGGATTTGACTTGCTAAACAGGTTCGAGTGTTGATAACAAGACGAAAAACAGCAACACTATAAACCGCCTGGTCAGAATGGCACGGAACGAATACTCGGGCTGCCGTTCCAGGCGAACCTAGACGCTTCGACATATTCGGACAACAGGTTATCAAGGAATCTCAAGGGTAAGTCAGGCCCCTTAAAAAGAGATGGTGGCGGATGAACCGAAAGGCCAACGGCAGCGCTCAATCCCGTAGTGGATACTGATGATCCGGTGTAGGGGTATCTAAAAAATTGAAACTGCCCCTCCAGGTTGGGTGTGGCGCTTTGGGTTACCTACCCACCCATGGCAAAAATATATGTTACGAAGCAACCAATAGCCTCGGAAAGGATTGATATCATTGTTGACGACCCTGCTAAACGAAAAAAGGACAACGATGTTCGTATCTGCACGTGGAACGTGAGAGCATTAAACAGGAGAGGTGCAGGCGAACAACTAGCGGAAGCCCTAAACTGCTACAAAACAGACATTACTGCCATCTAGGAAATACGATGGGATGGGCCGGACAAAAAGAGGATGAAAAACTGTGACATATACGATGGACCATGTTATAGTGAGCAGAAACAGCGACTATTCGGATGCGGATTTGTTACAAATGGCAGACTTAGGCAAGATTAAATCTGTTTTCAAGACATTAGCGATCGCATTGCAACAATCCGCATCAAGGCCAAATTCGCCAACATAAGCATTATATACGCTGATATAACTTAGGATTTCTTTTATGTGCTCAATGATAAAACCTATGAGCGACCATCGAAGTATACGATGTTAGAATCGTGCAGGGAGATTTTAACGCAAAGGTAGGAAGAGAAGACATCTTTAGCAGAATTGTCGGAAAATATAGCCTATACGACAAAACGTCTGGTAACGGACTTAGGCTAATTGACTTCGCTATGGAACGAAATGCTACTACAGCCAGTACACGGTTTCCTCACCTCGATATCCATAAGGGGACATGGCGGTCTCCAGATCAACGAACAGTCAGCCAAATTGATCACATTGCGATAGACAAGAGGCACGCATCCAGTATTTTGGATGTCCGAACATTCCCAGGGGCTAACATCGAATCGGACCACTACCTTGTTGCAGCCATGGTAAGAATGCGGATATTATCCACCACACCACAACAAACCAGAAATACTGTGAAAACGCGTATCCCTTAACCTCGCGATTCACACCATACCACCAGCATCTAATGTCGAAGAACAATGGCAACGATGCCAACAAATTATTACATCAGCCGCAACTGATGTGATAGGTTTCTCGCGAACCCCTGGTATGATGAGGAATGCCGACAGATGCTTGCAGCCAAGAACGAGGCATACAAGGCTAAGCTGCAGGTGAAGACGAGAGCTGCCATTGAGCTCTATAGACAAAGAAGAAGGGAAGAACATCGGATTTTCAGAAAGAAGAAAAAAGAGAAAGAAAAGCGCGCGATCGAGGATATAGGGAGGTGCCACTCCAGGAACGATGTTCGCAAGTTTTACCAATGTGTAAAACGTCAAAGCCAAGGATACAAGGCTCGAACAGAATCCTGTCGAGATGAACAAGGAAATGTCGTAGTTGAGATAGAGTCGATGCTGAGGATATGGAAGAACCACTTATTCAGACAGTTAAACGGCGATGGCGAACAACATTCCGCTGTCAGGCAGAACGAACAATTCAATATTGGCAAAGACAGCGAAAACTGCCAACCACCCGACCTAAGTGAAGTGAGGATAGCAATATCTAAACTCAAGCTTAATAAGGCCGCCGGAAATGACGGCCTTCCCGCTGAGCTTTATACACCTGGCGGAGATGACTTGGTAAGTAACATCCAGCAACTCATAAGCCAAACCTGGTCGGATGAATGTTTGCCTGAAGAATGGAACCTCAGCATCGTTTGTCCGAGCCACAAAAAAGGAACTGCGCCAACTACAGAGGCATAAGTCTCCTCAACATCGCCTACAAGATCCCATCTTCCGTAATATGTGGATGCCTGGAACCGTTTACCAACAACCTGATCGGCCCTTATCAGTGTGGTTTTAGGCCAGGAAAGTCCACAGCCGATAAAATTGTCACACTTCATCAGATCCTGGAAAAAACCCAAGAAGTCCAAATCGATTCCCACCATCTATTTATAGATTTCAAAGCCGCATACGAGAGCATTTATAGAGACGAACTATACATAGCCATGGCTAGTTTTGGTATACCGCCCAAACTCGTCCGTTTGTGTAGGATGACGATGCAGAATTCTCGCTGCTCCATCAGGGTCGGAAACGACCTCACCGAAACATTCGATGCCAAAAAAGGATTTAATGATTTAAGATTCATGTGACTTCTTCAATTTGATTCTTGAGAGGATTGTGCAAAACTCCCCAGCCAACACCAGAGGCACAATCTGCCAAAAATCGATGCAAAAACTAGCATACGCCGACGATATTGACATCATTGGTAGGAGCCAACGTGATAGATAGGCGTAAATGAGGGTAAGACTAATAATGTTTTCGTTTGGGATTTTCAGATTTGATCTCAGATTTCAGATTTTTACTCGTCCCGATCGAACATAAAAGTGATTGATCTGTTTTTGTGTGTGTGTTAGTGTGCCATTTGATAGCTCATTGTTTATCTTTGTGGAAGAATGAACTTACGGAAATGGATGAGAAACATTTAAATGATTACATTGTTTTAAACAATGAATGAGGAATGGTTTTTATGGAAATCCAAGCAGCTCTCGCTTGATGTAGATGATAATTTATTTAATGTTATTTCCATTTTTATTTAAATAAAATCTAGATCAAAAAAAGATTGCTTTTTTATCCCAATCGAAAACGAAAAAACTGATCTAGAGCAAAAAAAGTGACCTAGAAAAAAAGTGCTTTTTGTATTCCAATCGAAAATGCAACACGAAAAGACTCACAACATCGACGAATTGGACAGAACGTCACCATTGACAGATATGACTTGAACTTTGTCTACATCGGCTCTGCTATTAACTCTGACAACAACATCTCGTCAGAAATTAAACGAAAAATTACTCTTTCCAACAGCTGTTTCTTCGGGCTAAGAAAACAATTTAGTAGTTAAGTACTACTAAGACCCTGATCCTCTCAGTTCTGCTCTACGGTGATAAAGCATGGGCCGTATCTAAAATGGATAAAGAAATCCTTGGTCGATTCGAGAGGAAAATTCTTCGGTCCTGTTTGCGTTGACGGGCGAAGATTCAACCAAGAACTATACGAGCTGTACAGCGACATGTCCCTAGTGAAAAAACTCAGCATTAGACGTTTAAGATGGCAAGGACATGCAGAAGGAATGGACACCAATACTCCGGCTAATTGGAGAGACATGTTGGTTGAGGCCAAGGTTCATTCCGGATGGTAGCGCCACTTACGTAAGTAACTATTAATGTAGATGGAGAATAAGATCGGTCCCAGAATAGAACCATGCCTTTATTTAAGGGTAGAAAGGATGACATGTTACTGTCACCTACGCCAGTAATCTATCGCTTAAATATGATAAAATCGAATTCGCGATTGACAGAGAACGAGTGGTGGGTGCATGACTGGATTAGTAGTATATATATTCAATTTCATTCAATTTGACCTAATAGTTTGCGAGAAATTGTGGGCTAAATCTTAAAATCCTTTATATGGATTTTTTTCTAAAATACTTGATATGAAGTTT
The DNA here is from genome assembly GCA_932526625.1 of Rhingia campestris. NCBI lineage: Eukaryota > Metazoa > Arthropoda > Insecta > Diptera > Syrphidae > Rhingia > Rhingia campestris. The sequence continues at coordinate 1,652,200 of OW052184.1, forward strand.
TGTTGGACCTACTGTATTTATCGTATATGTTAAAATTAATCAATCAATCGTTAAAGTCTGGAGTTTTGCACAATTCTCTCAAGAATCAGATTAAAGAAGTCACATGACAGCGCATCGCCTTGCCTAAATCCTTTTTTGGTATCGAATGTGTCGGTGAGGTCGTTTCCGACCCTGATGGAGCAGCGAGAATTCTCTATCGTCATCCTACACAAACGGACGAGTTTGGGCGGTATACCAAAACTAGACATGGCTCTGTACAGTTCGTCTCTATAAATGCTGTCATATGCGGCTTTGAAATCGATGAATAGGTGGTGGGTATCGATTTGGACTTCTTGAGTTTTTTCCAGGATCTGCCGAAGTGTGAAAATTTGATCGGTTGTGGACTTTCCTGGCCTAAAACCACACTGATAAGGGCCAATCAGGTTGTTGGTAAACGGTTTCAGGCGTTCACATAAATGGATTGCACCCGGTCTGTACTTATCCTTACTGTCTTTTTTGTACGCAAGAAAAAACACCAGTCACAAGAATCGAATTAAAAACATATGTTCTATATTTTAAGCAATATGGGAGTATGTTTAGAAGGAACAGACGGATTCACATTTAAACAAAATATTAAGTGGAACTTATTTTTTTTGGTTTTAATCACTTTATCCCTATAACAGGATTATATTCAAATAATTGATTAATACCACAGAATCTGAGCCCCAAGGCTATTTCCACTCTCCTTTTGTTTCCTTCTTGTGGTGATGTAAACATTCCTGCAATACACGTTCACGCATTCTAAAAGACGACCTTCCCAAAAGTAAGCATGTTAAGTTAATTTAATGATAACCATATACGCGTTGAATATGATCGGCTTTTAAAAAACCATTTATCACAATCATAATCCATCTATATTTAAAAACATATGAGAAGGCTACAATCCGCTGTGCGGATCGTTGAATAACCTATCCCATCCTATCCATAAAACTAAAATCCCCAAAAAAGTGGGCATTGCTAAAAACACGATGTGGATAAAATAGAAAAAATGATATAGTGACAACAAATTCTTCAGACTGCTTACAAAACAGTTTTACGGTTCTACAAAAGACAAGGTTTTCTCCTGCATATGTTATGGGGTTGGGTATAAAAATGGTTTTTATATAAAAACGCCCCCAAAAAGTGGGCGTGGGTTAAAATGGCATATAGACGAAATGTTTATATTAATAATGTTAATGATTCTGCATCAAAATTTTTTTCGAAAAATTTAAAATTTGACCGAAAACAGTTTTTTTATTGAAAACGCCCCCAAAAAGTGGGCGTGGTAAAAAACTTTATATAGACGAAATATAGATATTAATATTGTCTAAATATGCTGTTCAGAAACTTTTTTAAAATTCCTTACGGTTTGGCCAAAAACTGAGTTTTTCTTAAAAGGGGGCGTGGCAGTGGGCGGATTTCAAAAATTTTTACACTTGTTCTGTAGGCAGAGACGAGGATCCTATATACCAAATTTCATCCTATCCTTATCCTAGCTCAAAATTTAAGGCCTAAAAATCGGTGACGTACAGACGGACGGACGGACGGACGGACGGACGGACAGACAGACATGGCTTAATCGACTCAGCTAGCGATTCTGAGTCGATCCATATACTTTGAGGTATATGTAGCAAAATTATTTCTCTATGTTACAAACTAAGTATCAAAACTAATATACCCCTATGGGATAGGGTATAAAAAGTGTCTCCTTGAAGACTAAAATATGGGCTCAATCACCAGGGTAAGGCTGTCGCCCACGTCAGATGCAATCAAGACAATACTCCAGCAATTATGTGCATAATTTTAAATAACTTAATAACTCACGGAAATATCTCTTTCATGCATTTTTGTGTTTTATTTTTATATATTTTGTGTATACTTGCATCAAGGAGGAAGGAAATTGGCGATAAAGCTGTCAGCATAGCTCCCATTTATTCTAAGCTTATCTACATATTTCCAGCAACATTTAGTTGACCTTACCACAGGCCGTTGCATTGCCTACATAATTATTATCGATAACTCTTAACTGAACAGTGAACAGAATAGCTAAAAATGAACACCATTTAGTGGGACATTATTATACTACACATATACATAGTTTATTGGTGAATTGCTGCGGTTATGATTTAATGCAGCCATCAATTAATTGCGTTCGGAACTAGTCTGCAATTGCGTGTGTAAATTAATTAAATACATTATCACATATTCCATGCAAAATATCTTTATGAGTAATATACTCGTAACTATACCTACATAATGTAGTACGGAGAAAAAATATAAATTAATTCAGACTTTGGTATCATTTTATAGGGGCAGAGTAATTTATGTGCGATTTTGGGGTGACTCTGCAACCTTGGTCGATGAGTCAATCGAATATTTTGTCACATATCCGTCTTGGACTGGAATTTGGTGGGAGAAAGCTTAGATAAACTAAAGGTTACTAGTCTAGTTTAATCAACATCTTGACAGCTATGCGACAGTCTGATTTGTTGATATCTCATCAGAAAGCTAAGTCCATTCATGCACTGGTAACGATAATCTTTAGGGTGTGTTAGTGTAAATGCATAGTTCGGAACATAGAGAAATAATTATTTAGTTACGTAAGTAGTTATATGCATCGACTTAGCGTCTATTTGTCCGTTTATGTGCTTCCAGTTGAGCCTTCTCTCATGAAACGAGATCGATGAAAGTTGATTTTAAACTCTTTGTTGAGAAATATATCAAAATATACCATTATATTTATTAATATATTATATTGTTATACCAAAATAAACAATCCGACACAGCTCGGATAAACTTCCTCAAAAAAATGGAGGAGCATGTGTTTGATTATTATTTAATTATTATTATCACTTTATGCACTTGTAGTAGTATTTCATTGGTAAAAAATCAATCTTTTTTTGATATAGATCTGTCAAAAGTCCGATTTTGACACTTGTTGTGTTTCGTTATGCAAAAAAATTGATTTTTTTATCCCACTCCTTATTGCAAATTTGGATTTTTCAGCAGATTTACTCCTTCTTACACTAACACTATAGCTGTCAGTTTGCCTAGAGTGATTTTCGTATTGATTGATATTATTTGTCGTAAAAAAACATTATTAATCATTAAAACTGCAGCAGTTCAATGTAAAATATAAATTAAATCAAAAACAAACAACCTGTGTGATTTGAAACATGACAGCTGTACCAATACTAACTTCTCAGACAAAAAAATTCAACAATACAGAGACAAAAAAAAAATCAATCTGAAATCGTGTTCCATTGGTAAAAATAAAGATCAAATTCCAGATTTACCAATGGAAAACACCGTAACTTTCTCTTACAAAGAAAAAGGTATTGTTTTCGTGAAAAAATCGACCTCGAGATTTTGATTGATTCTAACATAACGATTACAGCGAAACCCAAAAAAGAGTTTTTTTTTTTGGAATTCCGTCCGCGCGTGCGTCAGTCTGTCGGTTCGTCTCTCCGTAATGGTTTCTCCACGGCTTGACAGGTTTTCTTCATACTTTGTATCCAGGGTTTTTTGGTCATAATTCTAATTTTTTTACTTTTAGCCATTATATTAAGGGTATCTACCTGTCATATAACAATTTGTACATAACATCAATTTTCTCGAAAACGGCTGTAACGATTTTGATAAAACATACTATACGCTTTCAGCATATTAGTTACATCAAAACTACATATCAATTTTTTTTTCGAGAAAATCCATATAGGTACCTGATGGATTTGTTTTTATTTAGGCCATATAAAGAAAATTTGTAATTTTCGGCAAATTGGTGAAATTTTGTAGAAATTTGAGAAAAAAGATAAAAATATTTTGGCAACATGAGTGTCTATAACATATTTTGTCTATTAATCAACTTAGCCCATGCCCAATTTTTGGGATGATATCTTTAAAAAAAAATGTTTGGAAGATGATTTAAGAATATAGAAAAATTGCAAAGTATTTTGATTAAACTTAACACGACTATTAGCGTTAACAATTGAAACAAAACTGCAAACAATCAACAAAAAAAACATATGAGAAGGAAAGAAATGTTCATATTTATATTACTAATGATTCTGCATCAAAAGTTTTTTCGAAAATTTTAAAATTTGACCGAAAAACGTTTTTAATTAAAAACGCCCCCAAACCGTGGGCGTGGCAAAAAACTTTGTATGAACGAAATACAGATATTTAGATTGTCTAAATATGTTGTTCAGAAAGTTTTTCAAAATTCCTTATGGTTTGGCCAAAAAATACGTTTTTCTAAAAAGGGGGCGTGGCAGAGGACGGATTTCAAAAATTTTTACACTTCTTCTGCTGGGAGCAACAAGGAGTACGTGTACCAAATTTCATCTTTCTAGCTCAAAATTTAAGGCCCAAAAACTGGTGACGTACGGACGGACGGACGGACGGACGGACGGACGGACAGACATGGCTAAATCGACTCAGCTATCGATTCTGAGTCGATCCATATACTTTGAGGTATATGTAGCTAAATTATTTCTCTATGTTACAAACTATGTATCAAAACTAATATACCCCTATGATAGGGTATAAAAAAAATTGTTTCTCGCATACTGTATCGCCTAGTTGAAGGAAAATAAATATCAACGAACATGCCTTTCCAATTAGCATCTCTTACCTACCATCTTCAGAAGCGCAATTGTGTCCCAAATAAGACGATGTCTTCCTCTACTGTCTACTATCTGGCTGAGAATCGAAAACTCAGCGGGTTAGATTATTCCATTCACTACGTCATGCACTAACCATCTTTAACAAGTAATGCTATGTTTTTTTTTTCGAACAGGTTATCAACACAGCCCGTCAACACAAGGACTAGTGAAGGACTGGGATAATCGGTTTTTATTAGTAGTTCGAGTTAGAGCAATGCTTTAATTTTAATACAGTATCAGATTAAAATTCGCAGATAATGTCCTACTTTTTAAGTAACTAAACTTTCATATGTTAAGAAAAAAACATATGAAAAGGCTAAAATCGGCTGTACAATACACTATCATATTGCATACTTAAATAAACATCATAAAAAAGTGGACATGGCCTAAAAAAAATTTAGATAATGGCATTGTTGGAATGTCTTGATGCCTTATCAAAATTGCTTGCCGTTTGAACAAAATCCACTTTTTTCTGATGGTGGGTTTGGCCAATATTATTATTATATTATCGAAGTATTGTTAAAAATTTACCGAAAACCGTTTTTAATAAAACAAAAACTTTTTATAGATGAAATATAGATATAGAGAAAAACTGGTGACGCACGGACGCACAGACATCGCTAAATCGACTTAGCTAGCGATCCAATCCATATACACGGTTCACTTGGAAAGACTTAAACTTCACTAAAAAGTAAGTTTCGTCAGGAAAATCGATACCCAAGCATAACTCTTCAGTGAAAATAATGCGTCATTTACAAAAATCACTTAGCTGTTAAAAGTAAAGTAATTTCTCCAAAATTGTTAGAGAGATTCCGAAAAGCAAGCAATGTTCCAATGTTCCACTAGTTTACACAATATCTGTTGCCTAAAATGTTTTAACTGGTGCTGATTACTGAAAATATGCTTGCTGAAAATGTATAAGAATTTTTTTTCATCAGATCTAGCTTTCGAGTTATAGCTGATTTATGTTTAGAAAAGAAAAAAACATATATTTGTGAAGAAAAACTTTATTAAAACATATGAGAAGGCTACAATCCACTATGCGTATCGTTGAATACCCTATCCCATCCTATCTGTAAAACTCAAATCCCCAAAAAGTGGACATGGCTAAAAACACGATGTGGATAAAATAAAGAAAATGACATGGTGGCAACAAATTCTTCAGACTGCTTATAAAAAACTTTTACGGTTCTACAAAAGACAAGGTTTTCTCCTGCATATGTTATGTGGTAGTGTATAAAAATGGTTTTTATATAAAAACGCCCCCAAAAAGTGGGCGTGAGTTAAATGGTATATAGAGAAAATGTTCATATTAATTTAAAATTCGCCCCATAAAGTGGGCGTGGAAAAATACTTTATATGGACGAAATATAGATATTAAGATTGTTTAAATATGTTGTTCAGAAACTTTTTTAAAATTCCTTACGGTTTGGCCAAAAACTGATTTTTTTCTTAAAAGGGGGTGTGGCAGTGGGCGGATTTCAAACATTTTTACACTTGTTCTGTAGGCACGGACGAGGATCCTATATACCAAATTTCATTATCCTAGCTCAAAATTTAAGGCCTAAAAATCGGTGACGTACAGACGGACGGACGGACAGACATGGCTTTATCGACTCAGCTAGCGATTCTGAGTCGATCCATATACTTTGAGGTATATGTAGCTAAATTATTTCTCTATGTTACAAACTAAGTATCAAAACTAATATACCCCTATGGGATAGGGTATAAAAAATTGATTGGTGTAAACTGCTGTACCCATATTTTAAACAAGTGCATTCAAACTGCTACTGACTTGCTACCAATTGATGTTGAAGTTCTAATTGTCAAAATGTATTCCTATTTTTATATTTACACAAACTGAAGTAAATTTGTGATAGTGCTGATGTTTAGGGAACGTAATTGGAAAAGGAATCGTTTTTGTTATTAGCAAACAACTGACTGTTACTGGTCTCATCCAACCGGATTAGACTTGCTAAACGATAAGTGCGAGTGTTGATAACAAGACGTAAAACAGCAACACTATAATCACCCTGGTCAGAATGGTGCGGATCGAATACCCGGTCTGCCATCCCACGCGAACCTAGATGCGCTGCTTCGACATATTCGGACAACAGGTTATCTAGGAATCTCAAGGGTAAGTCAGGCCCCTTAAACAGAGATGGTAGCGGATGAACTGAAAGGGCAACGGCAGCGGCGATCAATCCCGTTGTGGATACTGATGGCCCCGTGTCCTAGGGGTATCGAATAATTTGGAACTGGCCCTTCAGGTTAGGGGTTGTGCTTTTGGTTAACTACCCACCCATGAAAAAAAACCATTGTTACGAAGCAACCAATAGCCTCGGAAAGGACTGATATCATTTTTGAAGACCCTGCTAAACGATAAAAGGATAACGACGTTCGTACCTGCACCTGGAATGTGGGAACATTAAACAGGAGAGGTGCAGGCGAACAACTAGCGGAAGCCATAAACTGCTACAAAGCAGACATTATTGCCATCTAGGAAATACGATGGGATGGGCCGGACAAAAAGAGGATGATAAACTGTGACATCTACTATGGACTGTGTTATAAAGTGAACAGAAACAGCGACTATTCGGATGCGGATTTGTTATAAGAGCCAGACTAAGTCAAAAAGTATTATGTTTCCAAGACATTAGCGATCGCATTGTAACAATCCAAATTCGGCCAAATTCGCCAACATAAGCCTTATATGCGCTCATGCACCGAGGGAGGAAACAGATGATATAACTAACTTCTACGAGCTCCTCGACAAAACCTATGAGCGATTACCAAGGTACGATGTTAAAATCGAGCTGGGAGATTTTAACGCAAAGGTAGGAAGAGAAGACATCTTAAGCAGTATTGTCGAAAAATATAGCCTACACGACAACACGTCTGAAAGACTGCAATCGCAAGAGACCGCCAAGTCCTTCGCGCAACGCGTATCACTTAATCTCTCGATTCATACCATACCACCAGCATCTAATATCGAAGAACAATGGCAGCGATGCCAACAAGCCATTACATCAGCCGCAACTGATGTGGTTTCTTTGATTAGGAATGCCGACAGATGCTCGCAGCCAAGAGCGAGGCTTACAAGGCTAAGCTGCAGGTGAAGACAAGAGCTGCCAATGAGCTCTATAGGCAAAGAAGAAGGGAAAAGAGCGCGATTGAGGATAAGAGAAGTGCCACTCCAGGAACAATGTTCGCAAGTTTTACCAAAGTGTAAAACGTCAAAGCCAAGGTTACAAGGCTCGAACAGAATCCTGTCGAGATAAACAAGCAAATATCGTAGTTGAGACATGGTCGATGCTGAGGATATGGAAGAACTATTTCTGTAGACTGTTAAACGGCGATGAAGAACAACTTTCCGCTATCAGGCAGAACGAACCATTCAATATTGGTAACGACAGCGAAAACTGCCCACCACCCGACCTAATTGAAGTGAGGAGGAGAAGCTTAATAAGGCTGCCGGAAATGACGGCCTTCCCGCTGAGCTTAATAAAGCTGGCGGAGATGAGTTGGTAAGTAACATCAAAGAGTATACCACTACAAGAGTGCGCATCTCATACAACGAAAACTTACCATGAAGGGTGCTGATATTGATACCCCAGTGTGCACATTGCCATACCAGCATAAAGCAACAGCATAGCCGATGCATACGAACGACTAACATTCCCCTTCGCACTTACCGCCCGCATCTGAAACAGCTACAACATTTTTAGCTGTGATGCGTACTCTATAGTTATATACCTCTTTGGTAACATCCACCAACTCATAAGCCAAATCTGTTCGGATGAAAGTATGCCTGAAGAATGGAACGTCAGCATCGTTTGCCCGATCCACAAAAAGGAGACCCTCTGAAATGCGCTAACTACAGAGGCATAAGTCTCCTCAACATCGTCTACAAGATCCTTTCTGCCGTAATATGTGAACGCCTGAAACCGTTTACCAACAACCTGATCGGCCTTTATCAGTGTGGTTTTAGGTCAGGAAAGTCCACAACAGATAAAATTTTCACACTTCGTCAGATCCTGGAAAAAAACCCAAGAAGTCCAAATCGATACCCACCACCTATTTATCAATTTCAAAATTGCATACGACAGCATTTACAGAGACGATCTATACAGAGCCATGTCTAGTTTTGGTATACTGCCCAAACTGTCTGTTTGTGTAGGATGACGATGGAGAATTCTCACTGCACCATCAGGGTCGGAAACGACCTCACCGACACATTCGATACCAAAAAAGGATTTAGGCAAGGCGATGCACTGTCATGTGACTTTTTCAATTTGATTCTTGAGAGGATTGTGCAAAACTCCCGAGCCAACACCAGAGGCACTATTCTCCAAAAATCGGTGCAACTACTAGCATACGCTGACGATATTGACATCATTGGTAGGACTCAACGTGATGTCATAACCACGTTTGCTAGTATAGAGAAGGAAGCGGCAAAAATGGGTTTAGCAGTAAATGAGGGTAAAACTAAGTATATGCTGTCAACACGAAAGGACACACAACATCGACGAATCGGACAGAACGTCCCGATTGACAGATATAACTTTGAGGTAGTACGGGACTTTGTCTACCTCGGCTGCGCTATTAAACCTGACAACAACATCTCGTCAGAAATGAAATGAAGAATTTCTCTTGCCAATCGCTGTTTCTTCGGTTTAAGAAGGCAATTTAGTAGTAAAGCCCTCACGCGAACTACTAAGGAGGTCCTATATAAGACTCTGATCATCCCAGTCCTGCTCTACGGTGCTGAAGCATGGAACGTGTCAAAAGCGGATTAAGAAATCCTTGGTCGATTCGAGAGAAAAATTCTTCGAAAAATCGTCGGTCCCGTTTGCGTTGACGGCCTATAGAGACGAAGATTCAACCAAGAATCCGCATTGGACGTTTAAGATGGCAAGGACATGTAGAACGAATGGACAACAATACTCTGGCTCGCAGATTCTTCGATTCCCAACTAGACGTCGGACGCAGTAGGGGAAGACCTTGCCTTAAGTGGCGCGCACAAGTAGAAACCGACCTCAACCAACTTGGAGTGCACAACTGGAGGCAATTAGCTAAGGACCGGTCGAATTGGAGAGGCATGTTGGTTGAGACCCAGGTTCATCCCGGACTGTAGCGCCACTTAAGTTAAGTTAAGTTAAACAACAATTACAGAATTACAATTAAGAAGCCTTAAATATGCTTCAATACAAAGATTCATTTAAATCAATTCGGAATAAGCCAATTATTTTAAAGTTGCATAGTGAACCCCAAATTCGGTTGAAATTCTATATTTCATTTCCGAAAAATCATTAAATTTATAAATAACCGTTGAAATAAGTTTAGGCAAAAAAAAGAGTATTGAGTATTTGAATACACATCTGCTCCATTTCAGCTATCAAAATCATTAGATCCCCTATTGAGAAAATCAACATTTATAAATTTTATAAATTTTTACATTTTTTGACTTTTTTTACATTAACCAAAAAATGATTTATTTGATAAAACGCAAAACGAATGCAATGATGCTGTATAAATATCTTGCTTAAACACTCTTTCAATTTTTTAATTTGTATTGTAATTTTTATACTTGTTCTGAAGGATAAAGTTCGTAAAAATATTTATATGTTAAGCTAACAATTAAATGCCTAACACCTGGTGACATACAGGCATGGACAAACATGGATCGATTTCTTCATGTTTCATACTATGAGTCAAAACTAATATACCTCTATAAAATAATGAATTACCAAACCATTTATCTGTACCATTTTTCAATAAGTTCACATAAAATTCACGTATCAATTTTTGTTTCGCGTTTCCTTGACTTAATGTTTCCCCCAAAACCAAATCTAAACAAGTTCGCAGACTCACTTTGAGGAAATGAAACTGAAATCGTATAACTCAATTTTGACGTGCGTTGTAAAAACTATGTATCAGCCTTTTATGAGAGGTATTCTAGAAAAAAACTAGTCATAACATAGCTAATAATATTATCCATGTCCAAATGTTTCGTATGTATGCAGACTTGCCTATAAATATTTATCGTATTCTACTTTAAATTACGTCAATATTATTCTGGAAAGTGAATCCATTCAACAAAAAGTCGTATAATAAAATAGACTTCAAATATTCACATAACTATAGTAGCTATAGTTGTCCAGTTTGAGTTTCCTGTATCCATCCAATTGGCAATGGAGTATTTATTATATTTGTTTATTTATTTGTCAAATATGTTTTTATCACGGTCAATTTAATTGTATTTAAAATCTTTTATCAATCATTGAATTTGCGAGTTTCAATGCTAAAATATTTTAATTTACTTCTAATACAACAACAATTTGTATGTCATCTGATTTTTTCGAAATAATTAATCAACCTTTTTTGAAATCATCTTCATTTAAGATGTTGCTGTCTGATCATCTTTCATCGTTACTTAAATGAATATAAATGGTTGCATGTACTGACCGCATATTATTCTAGGACTGGTGACAAGAAATATTCTGCTCACACCTCAAGGTTGGTCACAATCACAACAAAGATTACTGTCAAACCGTACAAATACCGGGTGCCTAGTTGAATTATGTCTATGCGTACCTATGCGCTACATGAACAGCAGACAAGATCCAAAGATATGTTTTTCTTGTGAGAGCATCAAGAAATATCATTGTATCACTGGTGATCTGTCATAATTAATTAACAGAAAAATTATGTCGGCTGAGTAGATCTAAGTATTTACGTAGACTGAAATATGCTCATACACATACTGTTAAGAATTTTGTATTATGGACAGCAATTCGGTCTTACATACATACATTTTTGTTAAATTTGTTATTATATAAGGGTCATAAATGAGACATTCACTCCTTAGATAATTAACTAATTCTACGCATGTCGTTTGAGAACAGGTCTCTAAATTAATTTTGATTTATAAAATGATTCAACAGTCGCTTAATAGCTTAGCTAAGTCCGGTTTAAAATGTTTATATTATGTATGGCGTTAAGATTACGTTCACTGATTCCCTAAATCTATTTAAGTATGTTCCATCTCGATGTTTGATTTACTAATTTCATATATGTAGATAAAGCGCGGATGCTAAGGTGTTTGGAGCCATCAACGACTTACGAAGCACCCAAAAATCGATGAATAGAAAGAGAAAATTTCACTCATGATACAAACTCTGATAAAAAGGGGCACTCAATGGTGCCTGCAAACCTTAAGGGGACCAACAAGTGGATATACAAATGTGTATGAATCGTTCGATGATTTCACAATTGCTCTAGAATACGCATAGCGAATGTCTCTTCCGTTTTGTTTAGGGCTTTTCTCCTTTTAACGTGCCCACAAATGCTCAAGAAGACCTAGAATAAGAGAATTCAAGACGTTAGCTCGAATGATTAAAATCAATCTCGAAAATCAATGTAATAAATATAGATTGAAAAAAAATTTATGAAGAGCCAAATTCTCAAGTGAAATTGAACAAATTTCGAAAAGAGATTTTTTAGAACTCCAATTCCCTGCGAAATCAATTGAAAACGGGCGATTAGGTGTTTACTTAGATGCTCTGAGCACCTGCATGTGAGTACAGGTCATACAATGCAAGTTCGATACTCGCCTATAAATAACACCAACTTTTAAAAAAGTTTCTGCGAATTTAACGAAAACATGAAAAATACCGACCAACTGAAAAGTTTGTTGGCCAAAACCCATAGAGTGAGTCTCCACTATACCTAACTTCAAATGCCCGCGCTATGCTTACAAATCCTACAAAAGTATAAAAAACACTTTAAAATTATTTATTAATATTTATGAGTATGTAAATTTTAAAATAAAATGTCCGACCCTTATATGGGAGGTACCGCTAGTTTTAGTACTAGGAGTCCAATTCCAGATCTCTGTAGGACAACAAACAACACACATAGTCGAAATCGATTAACTAGTCTGGACTCCAGTGTCAATAACAGACGGCAGACATAGGTTTTTTAAAAATATTTTTTTTATCTCAAGTTACCTAAAAAACAATGGATTTTGTAAAAATCTCAACTTTGCATTTTCTCGCCATCACAATAATCCCTTCCCTTTACTACGTAATCTGTGGAAGTAAACAACGAGCGGAGAGGTTGTAGGTTATACTTCCGCTTATATTGACTACACAAAAAAAATGGTTACAATTTCGGAGCAATGCGATTAATATTAATGAATTTCATAAAAGTTAGAATTGCCAGAAATGAGGCAGACAATAGTAGCGGTAATCATGCAACGTTGTCAACGTGGTAAATAAACTGTCAAAATTTATATGGGGACTTTTTACTGCATAATTTTTTCGGAAAAACTTGGTATGGTAGACAAGAGGTACGCAGACAAGAGGTATGGGACAAGATGTGCAACCAACAATAGACACTTGCACTTAAAGATAGTTGAAGTAAAAAAGCTACTCGACCTGACGGAATTCCACTGATTGTTCTTAAACCCGCACTCGAACTTGCACCCGTACTTTGCAGATTTTCTATGTCAAATGACCACAGGTTTTCCCCAGTTGCTAGAAAATTTAATGAATGCCAAAAGGAGAATATAATCAAGTCCACAGTTCCGCAAATCGAAATAGCGGACATAGTCCCCAAATCAGAAGAATTTATGCATCTACTAGGCATCATAATTGGGTCATGGCAATGACATGTAACCTCTAGGTTACCTTTTCAGAGCTAAGAGATATTTTACACACGCCCAGCATCCACTTCTCTATAAAGCCCATGTACGATCAGGTCTTGAATACTGTTCTCATGTTTGGACCGAAACATACATTGCACTCACTACATCCTAAGACGAGCAATTTGCCTTAAAGACTATTCTTCCCTCACTACAAAACTGCAACCTTCGGCACAGTGAAGACTTGTATACTATTCCATAGGGATATATAAGTTTTGATACAACGTTTGTAACATATAGATATACCTACCTTAAAACTTAATGTATATGGATTGACTCAGAATCGATTTAGCCATCTCTGTCTGTCCGTCCGCCTGTCTGTAGGTCACTATTTTTTAGGCCTTAAATTTTGAGCTAATATAATCGAATTTGGCATATGCGATCCTTGTAAGTGTAAACATTTTCAAAATCTTAGTGGTATAGCCGACTGTCACGTCCACTTTTTGAAAAAAATGTTTTTATTTTCAAACTGTTAGGGATTTTGAAAAAGTTTCTGAACAACATATATAGACAATCTTAATATCTACATTTAGCCCCTATTAAGTTTTTGCCACGCCAAATTCGAAAAAATAATCGATTTTCGATGCAATTTAAAAAAAAATAAAAAAAAAATTTTGCTGAAAATATTTCGAAAATAATACCATGAACATGTTGTCTATTTATCGTAATTCAAATCCCATAGAAAAACGTCATTTTTTGTCGAACCGAGATTAAGATAAATTTTCTGAACAAGATGTGTGACAATGCCATTTTCTATTTTGTATCCCTATTCAGTTTTAGGCACGCCCACTTTTTGAGGATGTTTAATTTAAGGATGGAATGGGATAGGGTATTTTTGTGCATTTACATTTTTTTAGGATATTTAAAAAAAACGTTCGATGCAGAAACATTGATAATTCGTCTATAGGATATTTTAATCGACGCTCAGTTTTTGATGCGTTTTTCGATAAAGACCATTGGTATACCCTACCCCATAGCATGTGCAGGAGACAAGCGTTGTTTTGTTATCGAACCATTTGATAAACTATTTGAACTATATATTGTGAAAATGCCACGTCAACTTTTCAGGGATGTTTAATTTGAGGATTACATGGGATAGGGTAATCAACGATTCGCACAGCGGATTGTAGCCTTATCATATGTTTATTACAGATATTATGATGACAGATTTTCGGAGGAGATTAGAGAAGTTATTCGAAGACACGTTGCGCTCCTGGACCATTATAGGTTATAATTTATTTATAAAAAAACTCGTTATTCTGAGTCGTTCCATATAATTTAAGGTATATCTATTGAAATGATTTCTCTATGTTACAAACTTAATGCCGAAACTAATACAATCAGTTCACAAAAACCCTCTATAGACATATTGAATTTTGTAAAAATACAAAAAAGTTTCCTTGCTTGCATAATAATTATTTCATTTTGAGCAAATACACCGCTAAAAGTAACCAAATTCAAAATTGGGAAAATGTCAAGAAACGAGTGCCGGATCTATGTTGGTAATTTGCCGCCAGAAATAAGAACCAAGGATATCAAAGATTTGTTCCATAAATTCGGAAAAGTTACACTTGTCGATTTGAAAAACCGGTGTGGTCCGCCATTTGCATTTGTCGAATTCGAAGACTTTAGGGATGCCGAGAGTGCGGTCAAAGCTCGCGATGGATACGACTATGATGGGTACCGTCTGCGTGTTGAATTCCCTAGGGGTGGCCGAGGCCCACCAACAAAGCGTTCGCAATTCCACGTTATGGTTACTGGCTTGCCGCCGAGGACCACATGAGAGAGGCGGGCGATGTCTTTCTTGCCGATACCTACAAAGAAGGCACAGGAATTGTGGAGTTTTTATGTCACGAGGACATGAAGTACGCCATCAAGAAACTTGACGATTCCATTCGCATGAGGGTGAAGTATCATTCATTCGTGTCCGTGAAGATAGCGGCGAAGAAAGAGGATGTGGTGGCGGCGGCGGAGGCGATGGCGGTGGTGACTACCGCGATAGATCACGATCCCGTTCGTATTCACCCAGACCCAGACGAAGTGGCACTCCCACATATTCTCCAGTACGCCGGACATCATATTCAATGTCACGTTCAGACTCCAGTTCAAATTTTTAAACTATCAATCACCCTAACCAATCAGAAATCAAAAATTACAAGTAATTCGGGGTACAAAGGGGAGCAAGTACATTCAATACAGTCATCACTCATTTCGGAACCCAAATAATCCGTTTTCAATACCTTCTTCTATACATATCAAATATTTCTGAATTTTAAGATGCTGCCCGAACTGCAAGTCCTTTCTATTTATATCGATTCTATTGTGGGCGTAGTGACCTAATGGTTAATGCGCTGGACTACTAGCGTGGGGTCACTGGTCAAATTCTGAAAGTGACAACAGCTGAGTTCAGTTCATGATAATAGTGATAGAATTAATCAGTGCCAAGTCCTTCAAACGAATGTATGTTATATACACCTTTATCCAAAAAAATGAAATCTTGATTCGTGTTTAAGCAATAAATTAAAATTTGATTAAATCGATGAACTAGATCATTTTATCCAAAGTGGACATTTATTTGACATTTTGTCAAAGACCTTCACGACATCCTAATGTAAATGTTGACATTCATTGCCATCCGCTCTCCATAGCCTCGGAATATACCAGGAAGTAAAATGCGTACTGATGGTATATAACTAAGGTTATGCCATAAATTGCCTATTAAAACATATCAGAGTGCGATTGAATTAAATCGCTCCAGATAGCTCAAAAGACCTTCCTCACCACTTATTTGCCTAGTTGAAGAATATGCTATCTTCATATCATCGCGATGGGAGATAATATTTAAATCAATTTGGCCGCAAACAATTCAGAAAAGGGCTAGTCGCATACCATGAATCATCTTTATAAATAATTCAGTTTGTCATATCATGACTCTTCAATTATCAAGCACAGTCTATTAAATGTCAAATAATCAACCGACAAAAAACCAAATGCATCATTAATTCCACTTTCAAGCCCTCTACTCAATCCATAACATAAGTGTCACCAAAATTTTGTTATTCATAATTTTGTTTACCACCGATTTGTGTTATGTCGATTTTAATCGTTACAAAAATATCATTTGTAAAATACAAGCGCTTATTGTAATAAAAAAAATATATACGAAAAGAAAAGAAGTGACACCCGCCCGACTGATCTTGACCTTTAGCGATCGATGTCAACGACATATCGTAAATTGTTCGACTGCTTTAATAATTAGCCGATCACTGCGAAAATCGATAATACACGAAACATTGTTTCTGGTAATGCTGCGATTGCTTTTGAGTTTTTTTTGGGGGAAGGCTGAATAAATTGACGCGGTATTGATCGAGGCGTTTCTTGATTTTACAACTATTTCAGTCGGGACATAAAATTTGCCACATTTACATAAATAATATTCCGAATCAGATAGTAAGTAGCTTTTTACGATATTAGTATTTAACATGTGAATTAATGCCGGCTTTTTGAATATTGCGTATGTGGGTTTAGTGCGGCTGTGCGATGTAAATTATCAGCCCGACGATTAAATGCGGATCTTCAGATGAGGTTAATGCATAGCTAATTGGAGATCCATCGATTTGAAGCCTAACTATAGGAGATGTTTAAATTACTAGGTTAACAAGAATGAAATATGAAGAAACCGCATTTAAACAAGAACTATACAAAACTGTTCGTATTAACTTGTTTGTACTTGAGTTGTATTAACGAAATACTTTCGACATATCTACTTGATTATATCATCGGTATGATATTTAATACATTTTTTTCTTTTGTTGAGATTCAGGACATAAATAACTGTAAGTCACAATAGATTTTTTTTTATCAAATCGAGTTTCGGTAACTGAACTAGTCGATAATTAACATTTATACGACTTCATGTTATACCATTAAATATATGACTATAAAAGGTTGCACTTTGGGAGGAATGGAAAGATATTTAGAGACAAAACATTTTGAATTTACAAACAGCATACAATGGTGACCTACAATGTATGTCTGACATTTTAATCCCTTCCAACAATTTAGATCTTGATTGACTTCATTCCTAAATTTGAATATATATGTAGTCTAACGGTAGCATCTGGTTTAACTCTTTCGACGAGAATGATGTGTGTAACTGGTTCGCACTTAGTGACTGTGTAGGTCTTGAATAGAGCCAAACACACCATAAGAATAATAAAATTCTGTAAAAAAATGAATATCGAAAGACTGAAATCGGAATAAATCGCTCAGGCTATTAGCTTGCAATTTATAGTATTTTTTTTTATCATGTAGCCACGGATCGGTTCTTTGATATCAATTTGGTTTATTTTACCTATAAAAGAAAGTTAAAAAAATCTACAATGAATGCCTTGTCGAAATTGACTGGAGAGTAATGTCTAAGCTTTCACAGGGTTGTATTTTTGATTCATTTGTAAATCAACTACACACTAAAAAATCCGCGTGAAATGACTACGAAAATGTATGTCATTTTAAGTGTAATAGTAGGCAAGTTGCGTTTTTATACACATGTCAATATTTAAAAAAAAATTCAAGCACATAGCGTTAGATATTACATACATTTTCTTTATTATAATTCGAAAATACGATGAAACATATCATAAGGTAAGCTTTTTCATTTCTTTCATTTGTATTCGGCATAAAATAGGAAATTATGCTATCATGCCAGAAATAAACAGGAATAAAACATAAATGGTTAAAAGCAGGAATTTCTAGACATAAAAACTAAAAAAAAGCAAAATATAAAAAAAAATAGGCAACAAAAGGCATTTATTGAAACTAGAAAAAACACAAACGATTGTCTCCAGGAAGAGCCATAAAGGAGTAAGTACAATTGAAAAACTCTGCTTTACTTATTTCTATATTTTCTCGGAGTTTAGAATTTATATCGCCCTCATTAACTCCATTATTAGCAGCGAAAACAGCTTTGAACTTTTTGAGAACATCTTTTGCGATTGGCTCTTTTGTTTTTTTTTGAATTTGGCTTGATCTCGTCCAAAACTTGTAGGACCTCTCCGATCGGGTTTTCTAATCGTCTGCTTTTAACTCCTTAGCCAATGTCACACAGCTTGAATCGTCTGCTATGTCAGCCACTCTTTTTCATTTATTAAACCAAGTGCCCCAACGAGTTAACACCTACGTTAAAAGAAACTTTTATTGGAGGTCTATTTATTTATTTAAATAGTAATTACGGGCTGAGGAGGAAGGGACAGTTCCAATTCCTTCTCTTTAAAGGCAATATGAAATGGGTTTTTAGTTGGTAGTTGGTCCGGATGGTTCCACAGCAAATTGCAGAATAATCGCATTGAATTATCAAACAGCGTGGAGTTTACTTCAGACGTAAGCAAATATCCTCGACCATCTTTCCACAGTGACAGATAATAAAATTCGTTAAGCAGCATGCGGCTTTGTCTGTTGTTTAATCTATCGATTCGAATATTATGCTGTTGTTACATCCCAGCACGGGTGTTTTCGAGTACTATATAGATAGCAGCCTTCCACATATTTTTTTTTAAAACGTGGACTGTTCTGAAACATTCGTTTGAATATATTTTTCGATGAATGTCTTGAATTCGGGTCGATTTACTTTGTGCAATGGAATGTCACTTGTCAACAACATTTGCGTCAGATCGGTGTTAAATTCATTTTGTACTCCAGTGACAAGAAAGTCAATTTTTTTCTACATATTAGCTTAGTACGCAGCTCGCGCTAAATTTTATCTCTGCTAATCTCCACTTGTTTTCTCCAATCCAAAGATAAATGCTCGCTAAATTCGTACACAGCATATAGATGAGTCAGGGAAATGTCATACATTCGCAGATGTCAGTAATATTATTATTTTTACCATTTTATTTTTATTTTTCATTAAAATTTCGCGGATTTAAATGCCTCGCACATTAATTTCGCGAGATAAATAAGTGGAGACCTGTCTTCCGCCGAGTATAACACTTTTCGTATAACACATAATATTGTTATACCCTACCTACATTTTGTGTGTCCCATCTTTATGAAGTTAAGAATATATCTCGCGAGCTGCGTACTGCACTGATAAATTTGCTCGCTAAATTTTAGCTCTGTAAAGATTTTTGTATGGGAGATAAAATTTAGCGCGAGCTGCGTACTAAGCTTTTAGCTTAAAATTTAAAAAAAAATAAGTGATCGAGTCAACAAGTGATTCTGAGTCGATCCATGTACATTGTACAAGGTGTCCGGTGTTTCCAAAAGTGAATAAAACTAAAAATATGAAACGTATAGTTTTATTGTTTAGTTTGTTATAAACAAGGTTAAGGAGTTAAAAGCAGATTATTAGAAAACATGATTGGAGAGGTCCTACAACTTTTGGACGAGATCAATTGGTTTTATTTTCGTCGTCCAAATGCCGACCATTTAGTTTTGCACATTGTTGGCACCCAATTTGTGCTACGCGCTGCAATAGAGTGCCGATATTTTCCATCAGTTCCGTGACAGACCATAGACTTATTATTACCATAGAATTTACTCTTGAAGGCTTTGGGGTTTAAGTCTGGTGACCTCGGTAGCCAAAGCGGCTGTTAGGCTTTCGCAAGAAATGTTCACGGAGCAAATTCATGGAGGTTCTGGCAGACTTAGGTAATTAAGTCCTACACTTCAACGACGAGATCAACAAATGCAGTCCAAATCAAATTCACATACGGCTTTCTGTTTCTACGAGCTCAACTCCAGGACAAGAGTTAAGCACTTTTATAGGAAAACATAGTCTGTTCAACACTACGTCTGGCAACTGGCTTAGGCTAATTGAGTCCAAAGCGGAAAATGCTACTATAGACAAAAATTCAGCGCACTCAGATAAAAGTATGTAGGCATAACAGTCTCCAGCCAAGAAATGGTCAGTAAAAATAACAATGCGATAGTCAAAAGTCATGTATGCAGTATTACTCGGTTCATTTCCAAGGCGAGAATGCAAGGATCAAATAAGTCATAACAACGGTCAAATTCTGTTTAAATTAATGTCGAAAGACTGCAATCGTGAAAAAAACCTATAGACCTTTGTACACTGCGTACATCTCAATATCTTGATTAATCTCTTACCGCCAACTGCCACTCCTTGAATACATCTGTTTAAAAAAATATCGATTCAGGCACATATGTATTATTAGGCAAATGCTTTGGAGATATCCAACGGAATGGCCATCGATTTGTGATGTTATTCCATCAGAAAAGAATTACATAGTTCATTAGGTCCATAGTTGAGCGTTTCTTTTAGAATTCATAGATCTATGGCTTTTGTGGTAATCATATCTTAGTGTTAAGTTTTTTGTGTACTACATTTAAAGGTACGAATAAAAGAGCAATTGGTATAATGTATTTTTGCAAGCATTTTCTTCTTTTATCGGACATCGGTTGGACTCGAGCAATTATCCAACAACTCGGGAAACTACGTGCTTTACTATAACATATGTCGTTAGTGCAGGACATATGGGGAACTTTTTAATGCCGTCACCGAATACATAATCTCCAGAAAATTTTTTCCTACACAGCTGTCGGATTTATTTTGGTCATTGATAGCGTATAATTAGAACAATTTTTTGTTGTTACGGGACGATATAAAATTGCAACAACGATAAACATGGTATTTTATTTAAAATAAATTGATAGATACCGTTTGAGCAATACTACCAAGAAATTTGTGTTGTTATTTTTGTTTATTTCTCAAATCTTCCCATGACCAGACTGCCACTTGAAAATATTTATTTGAATCGATAGTTTGAACCTTGCAATTTAATGTTTAAAGATAATTTCATGCAAATGTTGATCGCGGCTGCGTCTCAGGTAGCCCATCCGCTGAGTCCAATTTTGGCATACTCTTTCACACATATCGGCCGGTATCTCACGAATGAATGCATGGATGTTGGCTTCCAGTGCGTCAATCGAAGCGGGCTTGTCCCTATAGACATTAGCCTTGACATACCCCCACAAAAAATAATCTAATGGTGTCAAATCGCACGATCTAGGCGGCCAATTGATCGGCCCGAAACGTAAAATTAACTGTTCACCAAACTCGCCTCGCAATTGCGCCATTGTTTCGCGTGCTGTGTGGCATGTGGCACCGTCTGTTGAAACCACATATCATGCAAGTCAAGAACTTCCATTTCGGGCAAAAAAAAGTTTGTTATCATCGCTCGGTAGCGTTCACCATTGACAGTAACGCTGCGATTCGCATCATCTTTGAAGAAATATGGCCCAATAATGCCGCCGGCCCATAAACCGCACCAAACAGTGGCTTTTTCGGGATGCATTGGTAGCAGTTGCAATGCTTCTGGCTGATCTTCACTCCAAACAATTTTTCGATAAAAAAGCGGATCCTCGGCCAGCTTTCCAAGAGCCCATTCACCAAAAATTCGGCGTTGTGGTAGGTCGGCTGGCTTTAGTTCTTACACCAGCTGTATCTTAAAAGGCTTTACGCCCAAATCCTTCCGCAAAATTTTCCACGTAGTGCTGTAACAAAGGCCTAACTGCTGGGAACGGCGCCGAATCGACATTTCGCGGTCTTCTGTCACACTAGCTGATACGGCCGCAATATTTTCTTCACTACGCACAGTACGTAAACGTGTTGGTGGTTTAATGTCCAACAAAGTAAATTTGGTGCGAAATTTGGTCACAATCTTCCGAATAGACTGCTCAGAAGGTCGAGAATGCCGATCATAAAATGGAAGCAGCGCGCGATGAACATTTCGAACCGAGCACGAATTTTGATAGTAAAATTCAATAATTTGCAAGCGTTTTTCATTTGTAAGACGATCCATGGTTAAATTGCAAACCAAACTGAAGCTGTTTGACAGTGACACAAGGTACTAAACACACGTCAGCTGTCAAAACCAGTGTTGCCAAAACCAAACCAGCTAAAAAATCACCCGTTATTAACTATACTAGGAAAGTAAAAACGTATGCGCTCGGTTCTTAGGAGGTTCTTAGTTTATTTTATTGCCAAAATGACAAATGCGAGTTTGTCTTAAATTTTGCTTTTTGTATCTGCGTTTGTACGTTATTTAAAATAACAGCCAAAACTCTTAGTCAATTGTATCAACTACCATTACAATTTTAGGTCATAACAATACTCCTACAAGACAGGCTGTGAGTCTATAGTATATAAACATAACATTACTGAGTGTTCCTGTATAGGTGAGATGGTTACAAATATAACAGTCGGCCATGACCTTCAAAAAATTGTGAATCACTCAGTCCAAATTGGTTTAAATGTGTGTAAAGATCTTAGCATACACCTTTAAAATCACTCATGAACTGGAGGGCAGAAATTTCTGCGGTAGTACTCTGCAAAATTTAATGAAAATGCTGATTTTCATCGAAAAGTTATTTTAAGCGATTATGCTCATTTTTGGACTTAAGGCATTGTCAATAATCAATTCTCATTCGACAGCAAAAATATTACAAGTGCTTTAAGATACTTTATTGCATTCACAAAAGCTTCCGTGTAGTGTTGATTCAGGTCAAGAAGGTGTGATTGGACCCTATTTTTGCGTCGATATAATTGATCACAATGTTACGGTCAATGAAAATTGCTATTGTGCCATGTTGGCAGACTTGTTTTTTTTACCAAAATTGGATCTATATGACATATAAAAAGTGATCAATCAAGAGGTGCGAAATAACAAAAAAAAATATATATATATATGTATAATGTATCGTAAAATCTTATTAATATTATTAAGAACCATTCTTGACATTCACTTTTTAAAGTAAAATGTTTGCCGCAACTGCGCCGTAGCTCGTTCATGAGGATGTTCCAATTTTCGATAACGCGTTGGAGCATATTCGTTGTATCTCGCGAATAACAAGGGTGACATTGGCTTCTAATGCTTCAATCGTAGCTGGCTCATCCACAAACATCTTAGACTTTACGTAGTCCCAAAGGAAAAAAGTCTAACGGTATGTTATCGCATGATCTTTCTGGCCAATTCACTGGTCCGAAGCGTGAAATTACCTGTTCGCCGAAGCGCTCTCTCAATATGTCCATTGTTTTACGGGCTGTGTGGCAAGTAGCGCCGACTTGTTGCAACCAAATGTTGTTGAGATCTCGGGTTTCAATTTCAAGAAAAAAAACTCCGTTATCCTGACGTGATAACGAGCCACATTCACAGTA
The DNA here is from genome assembly GCA_932526625.1 of Rhingia campestris. NCBI lineage: Eukaryota > Metazoa > Arthropoda > Insecta > Diptera > Syrphidae > Rhingia > Rhingia campestris. Next base: position 1,675,766 of record OW052184.1, read on the forward strand.
ACGTTGGCGCCAGCCTCATTTTTGAAGAAGCCCATAAACAACACCATATGGTTGGTTTGAGTGGATGTAACCGCAGCTCTTGAACCTCTTCCGGTTGTTCTTCGGCCCATATATGGCAATTTTACTTATTGACGTATCCATTGAGCCAGAAATGGGCCTCATCGCTGAACAAAATGTTGGTCGAAAATAGTGGATCTTCAGCAAGTCTGTCGAGAGCCCATTCACTGAACGATTTGCAAACATTTTTCGGGTGTATGTCTAACCATTATGAACTCTCAATAAATCAATAATAAAATTATGAAAAAGAAAATCACATGGCAACTTGAGACGACACACGCCATCTGCCAAAAAACCCCTTTTGAAAAAAGTACCTCGTGATTGATCACCCGGTACATATGTGGTTCCAACAAATAATTGATCTATTGGAGGGGAAGTTCGATAATCATGTTATCTCGGGAAATGATCTGGTCGAGTTGCAATTCAACCTAGTTTATGCCAACAAGCCAGCAACGATAGAAACGCATAATATCGAATGTATAGTAGAAAATCGGCTATAAGGAATCGACCGTTGCAAACGTACTCGCAGTCGTCATATTAATGAGATCAAATTCAAATTTACATTGAATATATTGTGCACTCCGAATAAACAAATTTCTGCCCAATATATCAGTTAAGATGCGTTTCCTTAATTTGTCCCCACCAGAAAGAATTTTCCTACTTCCCACAAATTTTCAAGTTTACTTAATTTAAGTGCAAAAGTACAAGAGCAGAACTTTTAATGCTACTTAACAACATTCCTATTGATTGAAGAAATTTTAGAGTCCGATTTTAAAGACGATAATGATTGCAAATGATTACTAAAAACCACCCATTATGACAAAACATTGAAATGGGGTTAATACTTAAATGCTGAGTAATTAATTTACTGTTTAAATTGACATTTTGAAATTATGTTCTGCCAATTAACAAAGGAACTAACTGGACAATTGTCCAATTAAAAAACGCGGATGTCATTTTTTAAGTAAAAATTAACAGCTAATAAATCAATTAAATGTGCTAATGTTCAAAAAAAAATGTTCCTGAGTCGAATATTGGTATGGAGGTCATTTAAATCATATAATGAAGAACATGGTGAAATCATCCCTTGATGACCTACAAGACAAGTATTGGAGGTCATGTACAGAAATACAGCAAACAGCTCTATGTCAAAACTGTTTTTATTGCAGAAAAAAACTGAAAATAATTACCTGGATGAACTTTCTCACCATCAATATTCTCGAGCAATTTAAAAGCTGATCTAACAAATATCTACAAGCATTTTAAACTCAAAAATTGAAAAACTATCAACTTCAAGTATAACTAGAATATTCAACTAATTATGACAGTGGATCTGGAATTAGGATGCTCCTTGTATGACCTTGAAATATGATATTTGCCGACATGGTCGAAGTCAAATGAAATTTATCTAATCATGAATAGATCTGGAATAGGTTATTCCTTGCTTGACCTTGAATAAATGACATTCGCCAACTCGGTGGAATAACTTGTGGTCTACTCATCACTCTTCAAACTCCCAGTTACTTCTGACAACAATAAAAAACGTTCTCAACCTCGCTTTACTTAGGGAATTATCAACTTCAAGTGAAAAAATTCTAGCAGCTCTTGCGTAATTCTTCCAACCCAATTAGCAAAGTAGATGCATAAAGTATTTTTAAAATACCTGTACCTTCACCTACCTATGTATCTTGATCCAAATAGCACAACCAGAAAGTATCATATGTATGACAAAATGCCCGTCTAAAGATTTGCTAAAAAAAAAATGTTTCTGTATTGCATCTGTTTAATGATAAATCAATAAATTCTTTGGATTATCGAACACGCAACTTACAGTGCGTTCCGTAGATATACCAGCGAATGAAAGAAAAAAGCTCATTAAACCTGTCTGAGAGACACCACTACCTCTGTGTGGATCATCTTCGTCATTGGCGTAAGATGTGTACGTATTCACCTGACATAAACTATCAGCTGGTTTGAGGTGTGTTGATGACGACAACTCCAAACCAGAAAAAACGAAGACAACAAACAAAACAACAACCCAGCACTTCATATATATAGTCTTTTGGGCTCCTCTGTTTATATTAAAAAGTTTCGCGAAATCATCTTCAGTTACTTAAGATCGTCTTCAACAGTACGATCTGTATTAGGTCTCTAATCTGACCTTACACTGTAAGGAATTAATACTCTCTAGACGAGGCATTTCAAAGGATATCAATTCTAATCATCATATTTTTTCTACAGGAGTGATCGTGTTTTTAATTATTTATTTCGTTTTTAATTCTACGTATTATTGGCTGTGATTTTGTGTTTAAAGTTTTTTTTTAAACTTTTAATATAATTTTTTCCTATTTGTCGATTTTTTTTAAATAAAAAAAAAACAAAATGAGTCCTCGTGCAGCCCTTTGCATGGTGAGTGTGATTTAAAATTGATTATATAAAAAAAACAATGTTTAGTAAATAAATAATTTTTAAAAAGTGTCGATTTGGCGGTAAGACTACAGTTAACAAGTGTAAAGACCAACATTGTCAATTTTAATTGAGCAAAAAAGTTTACTATGGAACTTGGATGAAGAGTGTATCTGAATGTGATAATTGTTAGGTCTGCTATACAAAATAGCCGACATTGCTATCTCGAAATGTGTGCCGTTGACTTTGAATACATTTTGTAATACATTTTGTGTCAATAGCGACACTACTCGTATATACACCAGGAATTTGAAGTCAGTTGTGATTTTATTTCTTGCATTCGAATAGACTTAACGTTTACCGGGTGCTGAAAATGTTTGCAGTTAGTACCTTCATAAATGACAACATTTATGTTTGTTCGCAAATTGCGAGAATTGTCTAAAAAAAATAAATAAATGGATGGATTTGCAGCAGTAATATGTCCAATAAGAAATTTGTAAATCTCGGATAATTATTTTCATTAAAAACTTTTATAACATTAATCCATTTAAGCTGATACTGCTAGATGTCCAAATAGATTTTATGGCCACACTATAATTGTTTTCTAATTCTAATTCTTAATCCAATCCATTTGACACCAATCTCTACTGAAAGCATAGCAGAATACAAATCGATTTCTAATCTAATTTTCCCAAATGTCATCTCAACTCAATTGTTGGGATGGGATTCGCATCCATCAGTTATTTATTCGCATTAGTGAAAGGCATGTCATTAGTTTCAGCCAAGTGTCTTTAATGGTTGGCCTCATCATCGCTTGAAAAAGCGTCATTCGTAAATCATGAGTACCACTGAATTCGTCTTTTAGGCACGACTACGAAGAAGGCGATGACGACCAGTTAAGTGTGCTTCTGGAATGTTAACCAAAACAAGCTGCAATATTCTTTTGCGCAGATATGCGTCGCATGTTTGCGCCTTACTCGAATATGGCATCTTTTTATTTTCGAAGGACAACGTGCATATTAAATTTGCCGCAGACATTTTTAAACCTCAAAAATGAGTACAAAAAATGATTTTAAATGAGATCGTGGAACCGTCACATTAAGATGCAAGATAAGAAGCGCTTGATGCAATAAATTCTCTATAGCTATTCAATTTTTAATTGAGTTGAAATCGAAAGTTGTTTGCTCCTCGCAGATGTGATACTTGGTATGCAAATTGCAAATCGTCTTAATACTTAATTTCAATTTAGAGTGGCGCGAACTATATAATATACGAACAAAATAAATATAATTATTGTATAATTCAGATTTTTTCATTATGTCCGGCAAACATTTTTCATGCAAAACAAATGACGTAATTTTTGTTTATTGCAGATCTTTTTTGATTTTATAATCGTATATTTGTTATACTTTGTAAACATTTTTAAGTAAGTTTTGAGACTGATTTTCCCCTACTTGTGCCGGCTGCTGGAAGCTCCGATGGTAGAGTAAATATTTGAATTATCAATTATCATACTTGCGAAATGAGATACAGCTAATGGTATACAGTTGGTGCGTACTTAGATTAACAAATCGTGTAACAATTTTAGAGTACTTAGTAGGTTGTGGTACACTAGAGAGCATCTTTTAAAAATTCTATACAAAAAGTGAAATGTTGGGGTAGGTGTCACTTTAATTCATTTATATTATTGTTGTCTCTAGTTAATTTGTTTTAATTAATTCACGGAAGACAAATTAATTTCAAGTGCGAAAGGACATATATCACATTTCAGTGACCTCTAATCGATGAGACAGCAATATTAAGCTGAAACATCCAATAAGACACTCTTAATTAACGTATTGTTAGTGTGATGATTATTGGCAATAATTGACATTGATATTCCATCTTTGTTTTTAAAATATTGCATGTCAAATGTATTGCATTTATGTTCCCATATTACAAAAATATAACTAGGATTCAGGCAACAACCTTTTGGTTTCGAAATCACTATAATTAAGTTCTACTTAAAGAATCGATCATTTAGAAAAATAACTTTAAACAAAGTATATATCTAAACTAGTTTGATTTGAATAACCGGCCTAAAGCCAAGATCGATTATATAACCACCAAGTTCCGCATTCCCAAATTGCCTAAAATATATGTATATGTATTGTGTCATTATCATATTGTTAATATGGTTTGTGAAAATATTTTAACCGTCGCTTTAATTTACATTAATTTGACATTGAAAAAGCAGACCCTAAGCCGGTTTTTTAACGACAATATTTGTTTTTGCATGAATTTGTTGGATATTTTATTAAACAATATTATGATCAACGAAAGTTGTTTATTTTTTTTTTTTTAAATTTTAATCGAAAAGCTAATAATATTCCCAGTAGTTATATATAAATTATGTGATATTTTGATCTTGAATTAAAAAAAAATAATTAAACAATTTTTATATAATTTTGCTACTGGTTATAAGTAAGGCTGTAACCTGTTTTTTTTGTCAAGTCAAGGTTTAACAGTTAAAATCTCGCTAATGTGAATATTATTAGTAAGCTTTGAAAAATGCAATTTGTTTTGAATGCTCTTGATTTTCGTACTCTAATTTGGATTTACATATATTCCACGATTTGACTATTTTTCACTATGTCACTATTTGAAACAAAACAAACATTTATTCAAATAGCATTTAGTCATAATAGCAAATTTAATATTAGAAATAGGTTTGCTCCCTTATTTTTTTATCCTAAAATTTTCTAAAACTTCAAGATGTTGCGATAAATTCATTCAAAAAGAAATGCTAATACAAATGACTAAAGGGACAATCGATAACGATGGCAACAAATATCGATAATATATTCAGTAATGTTCATGACATTCTTTAGAAGGTATCTTCAAATTTTTATTTTAACGGATCTTGCTTCGATCCAAGGGTAGACATTGACCGCATTAAGTCGGTGACAACCTTAATTTCTGTCTGAAAATACGCAACATTTTTGTGGGTCTCTCTCTCTTTGTCTCATATCAAATATATATGAATATTTAAAAAAACCTGAAATCTATTAAAGATGAGATACAAAATTAAAAACTATCAAGTTCATTTAAATTCATTTTAAAATAAGTGCGCATTCAGTTGACATCATGCGGATATGAAAGAACAAAATGTAAATATTCCATATTGAAATATTTTATTTCTTAATTTAAATGCAAAAAATAAAAGCCATTGTTTAATAAACAAGAGAACCAGATAGTAACCAAAAAAGTCATAATTCATGCCCAAACAATCGAAACAAATGACCTTTGTTTAGCGTATGCATTTCGATGGGAAATCCGTCTGCGAATGTTGTATCTCCCACAGTTTCGTTTAGTCAGAATAGGTAGAATAACATTTGACATTTACTTAGTATCCATCTCCGCAATCTACTTAATAAATTACAAATAACTGCCGATTCCTAAGTTGCAGTTAGTTTTAATGGTGTCGACACGAAGTGACTGACTAAGAATTTCGATTCATTCATTTTCCGAAGAACTTCCGGTTCTATGCAATTCGCTGTGCATCGGAATCAAAAAATCCAACGATTACCCACTTGAGCCAAAGTAGTTTCGTGTTAATCCACGCTGTGTGACATTTGTGAACAGTGTTGTCGTTTTCACGTATTATTCTTGAAATTGATTGATCTAAGTCATTGAGGTGATGTGGCTTTAAAGGTGCGGCTACAACTAGCACAAGTTCAGAAAAAAGCAAAATCCCACTTCAAAAAATACATTTTGTAATTTGTTTATTTTATTCTATGATAAAAGACTAAATTTGCAGATTTGGTTTCCCCCAATATGACACTTTCGTTTTTAAATCAGTCAATAAATGCCTTATCTATTTGTGTTATGTGTGCCTTCATTAAGTTTCAAGGTTGGCCTTAACAAACATTATAACCACATATTGATTAACCATTTAAAAATGTTTGCGGTCCATTTAGTTTGTAACAAAAAAACAATCAAAACCCCCAATTCTGGTTCAGTTCATCAGAAAAAGTGGTAAAATATTGTAATTCACTTGATGTCTATGGATCTCGATTTTAATTGCTTTATTATTCCTGATTTTATTGTTTATCTGACTTTTTGTCATGCATTTATTCAGTTAACGGTTGCAGATTTAATTAAATGATTTTTAGTTCAAAAGAAAAAATTCCACTAATTCAATGTAGACATCTGAAAAGCATTTTTGTTTGTCACTTAATCCCACTAAGAGTGCCAAGATGATATTTCCAAAATAATAGATGATGTCAACATGTTGCTGACTGGGTTTTTTTTTTAGAAGAAAGTAAACTTTTACTTTCTCTTAGTAAGCCTTAAGCATGTGGAGTGTTTTTGCCACTGGGCTTAATTTTGTCATCAAAACAAAGCAACATATTAATGGGTAGGAAACGGTTCCTTAAAAATGCGTTATAAAGTTTAGTTCATGCCCGCAGTTGAGCCCTTTTGCGAAATGTTCTTCATAGAAAAACGATTCATTTTTGAACATCCCCATGTAGTAAAAATCTTATATTTCAGTGGCAGACTTGGGCGATTGATAAAGTCACAGAACATTTTTTCCCCCAGCATAACTTAATATGCCCCCAACGTATACGTGAGAGTTTATTATAGCAAACCATGGGACGTGTATGATTTAAAATTCAAATCAAATGTAGGTACGTCTTGAGAAGTGTAAGAGTCTTGTAAATGGGGCAATTTGCAAGATATTTGTCCCTTAAACGGTCATTATGAAGCAAATCAATATTCTAACATCTCAACGTACCGTTTATGAATTACCGCCAAATGTCACTGCTTGTATCAATAAAATAATTTCTTTTGTTATTCATATTTTTTTACACGTTTTTTTTTCTTTTCATTTTAGGTGAGTAACAACAGTCGGCTTTGTAAAATGAAACCGGTATTTGGTAAGACCATTGGGACTAGGACGAATAATACTTAATCGGCACTCAGTCCAGCAGATGTCTTTTATTTCTCGGAAAACCTTGTAGTCGACAGACTTTCATCCGTTTATTTAAAGCGAAAAAAAATTCCTTGAAAAAGTCAGACGACAAGACGCTTAAATACCTCAACGCTGTAAAGTTTATTTCTAGGTCATTTCCAAAGGAGACCCTTTATACACCTTTATAAACAACGACATGAATAAAAAGTGCCTCCTTCAACTTTTTATTATCCGCTGGCATCGCACACTCCCCATTCGATTAAAAATTTTTGAGAACCGCACAGACAACTTGTGCCCTCGTTTTACGTATGTTCGATCGATAATCGATCTTGAGCCCCCCTGAAGGGATACGAAAAAACAACGAGTACTATGCATCTACCTACTGACCAGTCAACTTGATGACTCTGACCTTCGTTTTCATTTTTATTTACAAGATGTTGGCCTCCCGGTCCGTGTGTTGTGTTGATTTTCTCGCGCAAACAACTTTTTCGCAATGTATCTACGAGTATGTTGGATCTTGTTGAAGATGCATTGATCAAAGACACGGTACCACGCCATGCTATATGCGTGGTATGGCGTGCATTAAGCGAGGCGCTCTTCTTACGCAACCGTCTTGTGTCTGTCTGTCAATATAAATTCCCATCGTAAGAGATTAACCTTAATTTTCAACTCGAAGAAATTGAAGATCATAATTGAGATGATGATCTTATTGACTGATAAATTCCAGTAAAGAGGTCTTTTGACATTGCAATGGTATGCCAATGTAACACTAGTCGGGAATTTGTTTTAGAATACCTCTTGTCATGCAAATGATCGTGATTCTGATTTAAAAAAAAAAACAGATTACATAATCAGTTAAGTGTGTGGCTAATAAGTCTGCTATTTGCATGAGAAAGGTTATATTTAAAATTCCAATTGAGTAGGTGTGCGCTTGCTAAAGTATTCAATTTTCAGTATTTTTGTTATGAAACTTACTTGCCTAGTGCTTTGTTAAGGAAACATAATACCTTGTCGCACAAAATGTGTCCAAAAATATGAAGGTGTTCATTTTGTCACCACTGATGATACATAAACGAGTTCTTTAGTAATCGATTTGCTCTTTTAACATCTGCGGAAAAAAATCGCCCATATTTGGTGCTCGTATAAGTCACATGTGTTAAAACCGATCATCCGTGGAGTTTGTGAGTCAAATACCTACTATTGAAGTGGAGGTTTCATTGTGCACGACGGGAATTCTCCTCGTTTGTTTTGATCTTCCTACTCAAGTTATTGAAGGTGTCAATCCGTTTAACCCGGTTAATAGGATTTGCTTTTAGCTCATTATTTTTCTTTACAAATTGATTTTATTTCAAGAAAATGCTATTGTATGGAATGCCTAATAGCAAAATGCATTACTTTTTATTTTCGCCTTAATGTGTCTCGATCCAAATGATCCTCATATAATGATCTTGAAACTATGCAACACCAACTTCCACTCTCAACTTCATATTTTCCTAATGTGCAACTAATGGAGCTGATTAGTTAGACAAGTAGCCCAAGAAACGGTCAGACTTCATATTATGATGTTGAATCTCCTTCTTGACATTTATAAGCACTGATTTTTTCGTTTTTTTACACCTGCCAACAGTCATATAGCTAATTATGACGGCACTAATCAGTGACACACTTCTAAATACCATCGACTGATTTTGTCAATTGGGTATTTAACGTTTTTAACTAACTTAAAAAAGCTTAATTTATAAATGCTGAGTAGCTTTCGGAAATGTAATTTCGCTGTATGCGAGAACTGTTAATAGACATAAGCGACGTTGATTTGAATTAGAATTAGCAGTTTGTTTTGTACGTCAAACAAGACGAATGTAATGGAATACAATGTGTTATTAGATTCCTGAAATCTGTAATTTTTTTTTGAAAACTAGGGTTAATTAGTTAGGAATGGAAGAAAACATGTTATATAAATTACAATCCGAAGGCTATACTGATCAGTAGATAAATACAACATCTTAGATGTTAAGGTAATAAAGGGTTTTGTCATTCCACTCTTTCGTCACACCACGTGAGAACATTTTAGCGTTTCGTCTGTTTTTTTTACCAGATTTGTTAATTAATACCAAAGAGATCACAAAGCCTTATCCAATTGGTGGTTTTCGAGCCACAACTATTCAAATTAAGAAGTTATTCATCTAGCCTTGGTTTAATAAAACTATTTAGCATAACAATATTAACAAGGAAACCAGTTTTAAGAAAACACATTTTTTAACTTCTCCTTTAAGTGTTAAATGGATAAGACCTTAAAAATACTACTGACTACAAAGCATGATATCAGTCAATATAGACATGAAGAACATAAAGAAACAATCTTCTGAAATGCTTTACAAAGCCATCTCAAACCATGACTAATTTTGGACGTGCCGCGACATATTGTTCTACTTTTTGAGATATTTAATATTTTTGTGGAATATAGAACATAAGGCACGTTTCAGAAAACAAAAAAAAATCATTTGATGTATGCACACATCCGAGGATATAGTAATACACCGACATGACGTTGTCTTACATATTATGCGGCGGGACTATTAGCAAGCCCACTCCTTTTCGTAACTGGGTTACATCATAATACTCAATTTGTTCATAAACATTTATCATATTTGTGGGATTCGAAAATGAGAAAGAAATATACGAGATACAAACTAAGAAGGTTATCATATCGATATACGTAATATATTTTCACTTCATACATACATCATCGTTTTGGTAAACTAAAGCATTTCCAGTTTTATGGACGTTTACCTTTACACAAATGTGTGGGATGGCCTAATGCTACAAAAGGCGTTTTCGGCGACCATGTACACAGAAGCGGATGAGTAACACTATTTGGATGCTTTGACCCGGATTTTGTTTAGACTAGCAGATCGTTATTTGTATTAACGTGATGGGAAGAACAAACTTTATGAGGTTGTAAATCTAAAACGGATCTTTTGGATTTACCGTCCTTCAGATATGACGCCAAGGTTTATAAGCGAAATAAACAATGTTTCTTATTATTATTTGGTCTCAAAATTACACAACATGATCTTAAGTCGTGATCATACAACTGGATGAGAAATTTAAATAAACAATTCCCCAGATTGGAATCACAATATATAAATATAATGACATTCAGATCATGATTCAAATTTAATGACATATAATCTATTACAATCCGTTTTGTTATTAATTTAGTGTGTGAATTTATTCACCGATTAGATTACAATGGATAAGATTATGTTTTATTTTGATTGATCAGTTCAATCAATGTTGCATACTAATTTAATATATTTGAATTGTCATATTTTTTTTGTCAGATACTTCGTGCTACTACATTAATTTGTTATACTGGCAATGATCTGCGAAAACCACTCTCTTTAGCATCAATTAACAGACTCGCTAATTTAAGTGAATTTAAGTGAAAAAAACCCCATTCTGGATCCGGTTTAGTGGCCTGAATTTCAAAGATAAAAACAGACTTCGTAGTCAGGTGGGTGCTGTCGCATTAAATTCTCATCGTAAATTCTTAGACAGTTCTCTTACTCATCGCGCATGGATAGATTAGTAAAATTTATCATGTACCGTTAATTGAATTCAAACAAACGAGTATATCTCGGGTGCTGCGATGTCATCGCATTACAACCAGACAACCTGTTGTATTCTACGAACGGAGTTGTTTGCTTTACTGACAAGGTTATTGACATATAGACAAGACTTAAACGCGTAGAAATAATTGTTCGAGTTGAAATATTTTCAGATATATGATTTTTTTGATTGTAATAACCCCTTACAATCGGACTAGATCATTTATAAAACGTCGAAATCGAACGAAATCAGTGCTACCAAATAACCATATTTTTTTGCTGAATAAAATCAAATCGCTTTACAATAAATTTGTGTTTTACAGGTGATCGTCGTTTTGACAGTGCAACAAATCCTTGCTGCTAGCGTTGATGCTGACAACCGTAGGTTGCTCCTCAATATTAACGATAAGAAAACGACAAATACTCAATACTATTCCTCAAACTTTGACACAAGTAAGTAGAACATCAAGAAAAATAAAAAAACCACAAAGAATCACAAATGCAAGGAACGATTTTTGGGTTATGGAATTTTGGTACAAATAATTTGTTTGCAAGATCAATCGATCAGCACATATTGCAAATGCTCAGTAAATGACATATTTATTGTGTGTATATATAAATCATTCAAAAAAACAAAACATTATTGTAAATACACGGTTTAAAATCATAACTGAACAAAAAAAAACACACACACACACAGATGGCGACACCTTCGTGCACCGACCCCGAATTCGATAAAATGCACGCCCGCGCATTATGAAAATGCTTTTGTACGCTTTTGCTTTGTATTGATCCAACCCCACTTTGTATATATATAAATAGGTGCCTACCGTTACGGTTACGATATCGGTGAGACCGGTAATTTTCATCACGAAACCCGTGGTCCTGACGGCGTCACTTACGGTTGCTATGGATGGATAGATCCATACACTGTACTCAGGGTAGTGCATTATGTAGCTGATGCACATGGATATAGGACCGTGGAACCAGAGAAACCAGTCGAAGTATTCCCCGAAACTGGGGACAGCTCGCTACAGAGCTTAGAGCAGAGAGCGAAACGAAAGGGTGTCACAAAAGATTGGGGTGATTTATACTTCCCAATTGGCTGTGGCAAATTTGAAGGCGGCGCTCGGCCAAATTTCCCAGTGATAAATTTAACTGATAACACTGTGAGTTTAACATCGGAAGGTGTAAGGTAGCACTTTTTGAAACTTTTTTATTATAACTCAATATAGAAGAAGACCGCGGGTACAGGAAGCGGATCAAATTTCGAACTCTCAGGAGGTTCAAGTACAAGTAGTATACGTAATAAAAATACTCCTTTGAGTATAAAACCAATTGTTCTATCTGGGTCGGCTGAGAAGAGCTTACCTATTTATAAGTTCGCTGGTAGTAGTAATAGTGCCTCTGGCAGTGGAGGCAAAGGCGTAGCGAACCAACTAAGCGGAGATGGTAGCAATAGAGGCAGTTCTAGTTTTAGGGGCGGTAACTCGAATGATTCGGGCAAATACGTCCATGTTGATGGAGGAGTGGGTCCTGCAGCTGAACCCTATAACCATGTGGTAGGAGCAAACGGCGGCGTTGGGGGAAATGGCGGTTTCGGAGCCGGAGGAGGCTTCGGGCTAGGTAACAACATGAACTGAAAATTGTATGCTCGTTTCGCTCAATAGGAAAATCATACTTTTTTGAATTTAGATGGACCGAATGGTCCAAATGGCCCCAATGGACTGAATGGCCCCAATGGACTGAATGGCCCTAATGGACCGAACGGTCCCAACGGACCCAATGGACCGATTGGTCCCAACGGTCCTAATGGCCCTAACGGACCGAATGGCCCTAATGGACCGAATGGCCCGAAGGGAGCTGGTGGAGGCTTTGGTACTGGAAATGCTAACGGCAACGGTCCCTTAGGTGCAGGCGGTAATATTGGTGCTGGAGAGGCTACTGGCTCAGGTCCTTTTGGACACGGAGGCAGAACAAACAAAGGTCAAGGTGGATCACCTGGAAATGCCAATAACAATGGAGCTGGATTGGGAGGTTCTGTTGGAGGTGCTGGCAGCAAGGGTGCTGGAGGTTCCTATGGTACTGGTAATAGCGATAGCAGTGGTACTGGTGGATCCATCGGAGCTGGTAATGGCTTTGGAAGTGGTACTGGTGGTGCTTTTGGAGCTGGAAATGGATTTGGGAGCGGGGCTGGTGGTTCTGTTGGAGCGGGTAATAGCGGTCTATTCGGAGCTGGCAAAGGAAATGGAAAGGGCAACAACAATGGCCTGTTTTTCAACTCTAAATCGAATGAAGGAAGTTATGATGGTTTTAGTAGTCATCATGGGAATAAGCTTGGAGAGGCATCCAATCCATCACCTTCTACAATAAGTCCTTTATCATATGACCGTAAAGGCAGCTACACTAATCCATCTGGTAAGTACACGAATAATATATAAGAAATCAGTGTTAGAACGTTTTCATTGTTACAGCCAACAGAGGATCTGGAAAATATAAACCTGATAACACAGGAGCTTATGTAGACAGTTCGGTGCCCTACGTTCATATTGAGGGTGCCGATGGTCCAGGAGCTGATCCATATGACCATGTCGTTGGAGCACAAGGTGGATTCGGGGGCAATGGAGGTTTTGGAGGAGCCGGAGGTTTTGGTGGTGTCGGTGGAAATGGACCCAACGGACCCAACGGACCCAACGGACCAAATGGACCAAATGGACCAAATGGACCCAACGGGCCATCAGGACCAAATGGACCAAATGGACCACCTGGACCACCTGGTCCACCTGGCCCACTTGGACCAACCAAGCCAGGTCCATCCGGTCCCCCTGGACCTCCAGGACCACCAGGTGGAACGAGACCTGGACCACCAGGTCCACCAGGACCAATTGGAGGATCAAAGCTCGGTCCAGGAGGACCATCCAAATCATCAACAACAGTACTCACATCTGTGAAAGATCGACAAGGCAGCTATAGTCAATCATTATGTAAGTATAAGACCGCTTTATTTGAGGCTTAAATGATAGCCTATTTTCTTTTTCTTTAAAGCTCAATCAGGTGCCGGAAAGTACCAAGGTGATAACAGTGGTGCATATGTAGACAGTTCGGTGCCATATGTACACATTGAGGGCGCCGATGGTCCAGGAGCTGATCCCTATTCGCATGTAGTTGGCGCACAAGGGGGCTCAGGAGGCAGTGGAGGTTTTGGTGGTGTCGGAGGTTTCGGTGGTGTCGGTGGAAATGGACCCAACGGACCTAATGGTCCCAATGGACCTTCAGGACCATCCGGCCCACAGGGACCAAATGGACCACCTGGACCACCCGGCCCACCTGGACCTTTAGGAGCAACTATTCCCGGCCCCTTTGGACCACCCGGACCACCAGGACCCCCGGGAGTAGATAGACCCGGTCTCATCGGACTCCCAGGAAAACCAGGCCCAACCAAACCAGGTCGACCAGGACCACCTGGACCTACATCAATTGGCAAACCAAATCCATTCATCCATCAACGAGAAGAGTACAACCAACAACAAATATACAGCCAGCCTGGTTTTCCTGGGTTCGTCGCATTGGATACAGGTTAGCAATACATGAACTATGTGAAACGAGTTTCTCGTAGGTTCTTGGTAAATGCAACTAATAACATTTTTTCCTAACTTTTTAACTTTATAGTTATTAAATGCAATTAAAAAAAAGTATTAATATATTTCAATAATAACAAGTCTCTTCCAGAAAGGCCGTTAACCCAGCCGTTTTAACCGTATATAACGTTAACCGTAACAGTACTATGACTGCAAAGTCTGCACATAAAATCTAACCACCATTTTCATTTAGTATTAGCATCTAACAGTTTTAAAAGTCTGCACTATGGTTTCGGACATAATCTATTTTAAGATCTCATTTGCTTTGAAATGCACCTTTATTATAGTATGTACTTTTATCGACACGCAATCATGCTGCCGTATTTGCAAAAAAATCTGCCTTAGGTATATCTAACAATTGCTTTCATTTTCTTTACAGAATCCGGTAATAAATTTAATAGAATTAATAAATATTCGGTTAACAGTCAGTCAACTGACGGTAAATACCGTCGTAAGTATATTGGATTTTAGACAAGTAGGCCCAAAACCGTTACAGATAATAATGTCCAAACTTTTCTCCCCCGTCTTAGCCGACAATAACGGAAAGTATGTTCCCGATAACTCTGGTAAATACGTCCATGTGGAAGGACCAAAGGGTCCCCCAGCTGATCCCTATGCTCATGTCGTTGGACCCGAAGGCGGTGAAGGTGGTAATGGTGGTGTAGGAGGAAACGGTGGAGTTGGGCCTGGCGGTCCAGGAGGCCCAGGAGGCCCAGGAGGCCCAGGAGGTCCAGTTGGACCACCCGGACCACCCGGACCACCCGGCCCACCCGGAAAATTCCCACCCTCCAACAACTACCGTGAATCATACCGCGAAACCGATGGTTACTTGCCACCTTTGAATTCCAAAACACGTGTAACCCTAGGTAAACCCTTCGATACTCTTTCTTTGTCTCCGTAACTGAAAACTAATTATACATACTTCTCCTTCCCAAAACCAGGAAATGGCTTCGGCAGTCCACCAAACTTCGGGTTGAGTATTAATACCAATAAAACAAGTTTTAGTAAAACAAACACTTTCCCCACAACCATTAAACCCTTTCTAAATATAACTCCCATCCCCATAAACAATAACAATTTCGTTGACCACACTAGTAGTCTGAAATCCAATCCCATAAACATACCCTCCTTATCATATATTACTGTTCCTTCCCCAGACGTTAATTGTCCTTGCTCCCAGGCCACACTAACAGCCACCAACTATGCTAAACAATCGACGTCGACCATAAATCCATCGAAAAACAAACCCTATGCACCGACCTTCCAAAACATAATGCCAGCTGCACTTCCCGATCAAATCCCTGTGTTCCCTCAACAACCTGGACTCCCAGCTACCCTATCTCCTACCAATCTTCCTGAAGGTGCTGTCATTGCTTTTATGCCAGTAGTGTTCTTCCCCTCCATTGGTTCGGTGGAGGATTGTGATCTGAAAACTCCAAGTCTAGAGTCGGTTGTATCAACGATCCACACCACAACCGATTCAGCAGGACGGCCCCTAAGTGTCCTTCCTGTTCTCCCGGCAGCTTTCACAAATCCCAAACAATCCCAAAACCAATGTATGTGTCCATGTTCCTGCACCCAAAACATTCCCGAACGCAAAAAGAAATCGACAACCCGCCGTTAGGGAACGTGTATACATCTTAAATTATTTGTGAATATTTAAAACCGCCATAATAAAATTAATTCCTAAGAAAAAAAAAACTTTCGAATAAACCACAAAAAGCATGTTCACCATAATTTGAGCTGAGTACACAACAGCGAAGAAGAAAGATTGTTATTGCCTTGTTATTAGCTATTCTCCGCCACCTATGTATTTTAACTCATAAATTAAAGCTTATAAAAAATTTTGTTCATTTGAAAATGTAAAAGCAAACAAAAAATACAAAATCAAATGTTTTAATTTAAATAAATATGCTTTTGACATATTAATATATTTATAATACTCATGCAGTTGTCATTATGCTTGTACATTTTTTTTTATTAAATATTTTTAAGTTTTTTTCATTTTTATTAGTTAAATAAAAGAAATCGTTCAAAAATTGTATATTTTGCGCTTTTTAATATTTTCTTTTCGTCTTTGATCGCTGTTTCAGATTATTTTTATTTACGAAAGCTATCTTCCTTATGCTAGTTGTTGCAATATTAGAATATTCATATCAATTCACATAAGAAATGTATTTTTAAGAAATTTCGTAATAAAAATAACATATTTGCCAAAATTGGCAATTCGCAAATGCTTTTTTGATTGGCTGCTAACAAGCTACAGTCAATGATTTGGTGTCATCCTGGGGTTGAATAATTACATGTGAGTAAAAATAGTATATGATGCAAAAGGACATCGCCTAGGATTCATGTAAGTATGCTTATTAAGACATCGAATTGAGCGTATTTGCTTGAGGAAGATAAATCATAATTTTGGCA
This sequence comes from Rhingia campestris, assembly GCA_932526625.1. Lineage (NCBI taxonomy): Eukaryota > Metazoa > Arthropoda > Insecta > Diptera > Syrphidae > Rhingia > Rhingia campestris. Next base: position 1,692,853 of record OW052184.1, read on the forward strand.
TTTAGAGAAATGTGCTTATATGCAATAGTGCAAGATATCCAAGAAGCTATGCTTACAAAAATTAGCTTCAAGAATGGAAGACATTTTTATTTAAAATATTTTCTGCATTTATTATATTTATGCTAGTAACATGCGTTATGACATGCGCCTACTTTGAACACTACCTTTCGAAAAAAAACTGCAAACCTACTCATATCTATGCTGAACGCGAACACTTTACGTAACATTTTAACAATTTATAATTTTCATGTTCTCCTATCCTCATTCTGTATCATCAGAAAATAGTAAACTTGTTGTTTTTTTATCCGTAATGTTGTATTTATTCTGCGTGTTTATCATATTCATAGAGGACAAGACCTAGTCATATAACGAAGCACAAAATGTGCACTCCGAAAAAATGTTTGCGTTTTATTAGAACCCAGCTAACTGCCCGCTTAGTTGCATATAAGATTAAGCACACTTGAACCTTTTAAATGCAACTTTTTCCCGTTTAAATTCACACAGTTGGCTTTTGGGCATTTAAACTCTCCCCATTTTGAGAGGTTTTTTTTTTTTGATAAATGCACATATTTTATTTTTAAAAGCAACAAGTTGATTGCGAAAGTGAGCTTTTTAATATATTTGTATTGAACTACGTTTTGACAGAACTTTTTTCCGTAATCCATGCTCCACTTACGAATCCCTCAGACATTTTTTGAGCTGTCTCAGCTAAGTTATGTCGATGAAGTGGATCAGCAAATGGAATTATAATTATAACTATGATTAATTCCTTTTATAACGCATAACAAATAACCAGCTGTACTCTTTTAGCGGAAAGGGTTCATAGATAAATCCATCAAATTTTAGTCTCAGCATCTTGCAGATAGTCGTTGCTATTTTAATTTTTTGGATATCTCTGATGGATCCACAATTGAAACACGCCTAAGAACTGTTTATACCCTGACCGATTTGGGTTTATTAGTTATCATGGATAGTTTGTAACATACGGATTTCGACTGACATATTGTAAGGTACATGGATCGACTCGGAATTGCTAGTTTCAAATTTTATTGATAAATATTTATTACATCAAACTTGACGAGTTTAGTGGCGCGATGAACTGCCGCGCAGAAGGCCTGAGCTCGATTCCCAGTCGTAGCAACACCTAAATAATTTTTCACTGGCCCTCCTCTCTTTATGAACTGCAAAATCATCCGAGTAGTATCAATTATTGTCAAGAAAAGCTTATCTCAACTTCGCCGTTCGAATTCGGAATACAACAGGAGGTCCCGCCGCCATCGTGCAAGAAGTACACACGCACACATGAATGGTTGCGAAAAAAAACAGCTAGCCCCAGCAAACTAACGAGTCTGTTGCGCCAAAAATTTAATATTTAATAATATATTTAAAAAAAATTAGTAACGAATTAGATGGACTTATCCATATCCGATCGTGGGATGAGAATTTGGTATTATGAATATACTAATACTAATTTTTTTAAATGACATTCACACGTTTTTTTGTTAACTCAAGGAATGTTCCTTTCTCCCATCGCCCGATGACTTGCATCCTTAATACAATTTTTTTTATTAAAAACCTTGTAAACCTATGTAAATAGAAATGGGAATGACTAATACAGCTGTCAAAGTGTGTTGCATTCACAATAATGGTATTCATGCAACGTCATAAGTTTACTACTTTCGAAAGATTGTAAGTTCATGGCGAACGTTTTATAAAAGCACAAAGACTGCTTACCTAAATGATGTGGTAAACCGATTCTTCTTTTTATGTTTTGTATATTTTTTCCAGATTTTTGATTTGTGAATTTTTTAGATTAAGTGTCAAAATACGGTTTCAAATGTTTACGATGTTTACCATCTTGGTTTACATACACCAATTCGTGCGGGAAATTTCCGATTTTGTTGTAAAATATTTCCCTTATAAATTTTGACAGTTCATTTATCACGTTGCGTCGTAAGTTTAACATGTTTACAACGTTTACGATGACTTTCCGACGATGCATGAATACCCGTAATATATTTTTATTCATAGCAATCAAAACTTCTGTCGATCGGTAATTGAAAACTGGTGTCAAAAACATGCAGGGCCCCTGATGAACAAAATTTCTATTGTTTAGCATTGATATTTGAAGTCCGATCACACTAGTAATCACAAAAATGGCTACCATATAATATGAGCTTTCAACTTAAAATTTAAGCCACCGTTGTATTGTCCATAGAGTTACGGTAATCGCCACCGTAGCGCATACAACCTTTTTCTAAATTGTAGCAAAACGTGTCAACGAAATATAAAGAACAAAATAAGACAAATCAGAATCAATATGTGTCAACTGTCTAACTATAAACAAATGTAATCACTCCCAGAACATAGGGGGCGTTAGGGTTAGTAGAATGATATATTGCTAAGTGACGACATAATGCTAAGGTAGGTACTACATCAATTCGATTGTATATACTTTTTAAAGAATAAATTTAGCTACTTTCTCTTATTGATTTGTTGGTATAGATTTAAGAACTTAAATTTGTGTATTCTATTTTCTCAATTTATTTTTTTAACTCTCCATTCTGAATTGTTTTCCTCATGTCAATTTTGTTCGTGACTGAAGTTGTGAACTGAATACTTTAACTACTGTTTTCAAACACGATTTAAGCATGGGGTCAGCCTTTGCAACAACAAGTTTTAAGTTAACTATTTTAAATAATTTAAAATTAATTAATTATTATAATATTTAGTATATTTTAAAGAAAGTATATTTTAAAACGTGATACATGAAAAAGTTAATATATTCAGTTAAAATATTGCAGTCACAATTAATTTATGGATGGCCACCAAGTTATCTCTACCTTACATATTTCTAAACTGGAAATATTGCCTACAAATACAATTTGTTTTCTTTTATTTGAAGATTGCACAAATGCAAATATTTTTTGTTCTTAAGTAGATGGAGTGCCATATAAATTCAAACGATATGTTGAACTTATATTGTCGTACAATTAAGTGATATCGACCTTAGATCATAGTTAAGTTAAGAGTATAGTAACCTGTTCATAGAAGATAACTCGATAATGTAGTTATTTTTTTGTGATATCAAAACAAAGATTCAAAACTTTAGTATCATCATATTGTCTACTTAATCTAACCTTACATTGTTCTGCATTTCACTCAATATATTTTGAGTACAAGTGGAAGCTTATCTGCGGGGTATTCGGAAACTTTTTAAACGAAATCAAAGTTTAACTTATAAATGAAATTAAAATGGCAACCAGTTTCTAAAGAAAGTGGTAATAGGAACACAGAATAGTTTTTTTTAAACAAAAATCAACCGTCTTATTTGCAAATTCAATGGCTTGCCCAACTTCCTTCGCATATTCCATGTCCCATCTTATGCATTGATATAGAATTCACAACGATTGAACTTTTGGAACAGTAATTTTCGTACAAGTATACAAATGCCATACAAACGTCGGATAGTTGTCAATAGATTTCTAACAAAATATTTTACATTTCTACATCGATTCTAAATTCAATCTTAATTACTTACTTCCTTTCACAGCTACATGATGGGTAGCGTTAATTTCTATGTGTGCTTCCTCTATTTTAGAAGAAAGGGTCACATGTCTCATGTGTTTTCGTTTTTATTTTTCAGTTTTTAAAGGAATGCCAAGATAAATGCCAATTCTAATGGAATAACCCAGAAAAGAAGAATTTTGCCATTGCAGGTGGAGAAATATAATAATAAATTGAATATGTATGTATGTATAACTTTTGTTATATGTTTTGCTGAATGGACTAGCGTTCAACTGAACATTAAATGCTGAATCCTGGTAACTATATAATAACCAAACATTGAACTAAATATTGCATGTAAACAACAATAAATTATTATTAAAAATTTACTAATCTATAACTATTTTAAAAATAATATTTAATAATATTGAAAGTAAATAATAGTTGTTTACTAAAGTTTTACTCAAATCTTTTCAGGACATACAAATAATGTACATACCTTTGTATATTTTAAACTATAATTATGTGTACATAAATATTTTATTTGATCGATATCGATCTGTAACAGCCTTAACATATAGACTAGGCATCTAACTTTTTTTTAGCTTTTTCACTTGTGGTTGGTCATACAAAATTTTAGGTACGTGTTCAAATTTGTAATCAAAATGTTATCTTTCATTTAAGAATACAAACCATCTTCTTTCAATTCTGGAGGTGCTGGAAGATACAATCCTCGTAAGTATTCGATATTATTCTCAGTTCAGTCAAAGTAGGAGGTACTAATCATTTTACTCAACTTTTCTCCAGCACCAGTTAAGTATACTGATGGAAAATACCATCGTAAGTATCCTTCACTTTCGACGAGTTTAGTCAAAATTGGAAGTACTAATACTATCTCTCTATTTTAGCTGATGAATCAGGAAAATACGTCCATATTGATAACCCCTATGAACATATTGACAACCCCTATGATCATGTTGTTGGTCCCGAAGGAGGATTTGGCGGAGAAGGCGGATTTGGCGGAGAAGGTGGATTCGGACCAGGAGGCCCAAGTGGACCAGGAGGTCCACCTGGACCACCCGGACCACCTGGACCTCCCGGACCACCCGGCCGTGGTCCACAATACTCCGAATTTAATGCTGAAGGATATTTGCCCCCAAGTGGAAAGAATTAAATGCGTCCTCCCCATTACAAAACGAAATCTTTGGAAATGGCTTTGACAGTCCTATAAAAATATTGGTAAATATTAATCCAATTTGACGTATTTTATGAATTTTATTAAGAGCAGAGTCTTTAAATTATCTAAGTAGTATACCGGTTATTTTGAAAAAATAGTTTATTAATTACTTGATAGATGTCGTAGATGACGAGATGTCGTTGACAAAGCCGAGGCAATGTTATTCTGCCATAATAAAATTAAACTCCTATAGGAAAAACCCAAGAACAAGACAATAAGTCCTTTTTGAAAGCTCATAGTATATAAACTCAGCTTTCCATATTCGTATATAATCCAAGGAGGATCTTAAACAGACAAGGAAGTTGACAGTACAAAAAACTCAAGAGACCTAGAAGTCAGCCGCTCCAACAATCTACGTACCTAATAATTGCAGCATCCTTCAAGTCGGTATTTCTGAAGCTGACACTTCAAAGAGAATTTTTATACCTCGCAGACTCCTAGTATCCAAGACCATAAAATCAACGGTAGTGAAGAATTAGCCAGCAGCATAATTCACAATGTAAGCAGCACGCTTTTATATTCCAAGGGATAATTGGCGAGACATCTTGCATAGCTAATTCCATCGATGTTAAACTACATACCTGCAATTAAGCATTATCCACAACCAACTACATGTTGTCAGAGATTATACATGTAGGTGGCTCATTTAGCCACCTACATGTATAAGCGGTGTAATTTTTTGTTTGAATTCCAATATTACCATACTAATCCAAAAAATTCACCATACCCTAACCTGAGTGTTTTATTAGTTTTTATACCTAGTTTGTAATTATCATAAAAGAAATTCAACATAGACATATTGTTAGGTGTATGGAAAGCTAAGTCCATCTATTTGAACTCTTTGCGTCTCCCATTAGAAAAAATGTAAAAAAATTCAAAATCAATTTAAAAAAACCGTTTTTAGTCCAAGCATAGGATATTTTGAAAAAGTGCCTATATAAGATATCTACGCTTTTTTTTTTGGTTAAATCATAACAAATTTTGAAAACTATCAGAAATATATATTTAAATCTACATATTTATAGATATTTTTTGATCTAAAGTTTAAAGTCACTTTCAATTTTTCCAGATTTTTTTTTTAAATAAAAAAAAAGGAAAAATGTTTTAAGCAAAATACTTAGACAACATTTTAAACTACGTCCACATTTTGCGAATGTTTGTTTTATGTGAGGGATATTTTTACTTTCCTACTTCTAGTGAAGTAGAGTTGAGAATCACCATTTGTCATTTCGAATCCAAATTGAATTGTATATTCTTTTCGTTGCACCAGAAATATAACCCCAAGAACGCAAATGACTGGAGAAGCTGTTTTTTAGGCTCTCTTATATTATTAAATGTATTTTATACTTTTTTCTTAATTGCATTTTGTACCCTTATATCAACATCACTAATGTCCTCGATTTATAAATGTTTCTTCCCCAGAATTTGAATATTTTCACTACACTACAAGAAGACGCCTGCACGCTTTATTTTTATATTTTTGAGTTTCAAATGCTACAGCACTTATTTAAAGCACAATGGTTGTAAATTTTGAGGAATCCATTTTAGTTCAACAATCCGGCCTTCGAACAAACTATTATCCTGTAAAATGAACAAGTGGAAAATGTGCTTTAAAAAATATTTTGTTAATTATTTTGTTATTAAATGTTTCTAGTTTTGTTATAATAATAAATAATTTGAAAAATGCTAATTATGTTTGATTTTTTTTTTTGAAAAGTATACTAGTGCAACATATCACCTTTTTTAAAAAACTGAAAACTTCTAAAATCTAAAAAGGACAGGGGCGGAGATAAGCAAAGATAAGTGTAAATAATTAAATTATATATTCTTAATTAATCTTCAACGTATTCTTATTTTTTTGGGACATTGCGAATAGTATCACTTTGAACTGAAATTCTGTTTAATTAATCTATTAGAAGTAAACTGCGTGTTAATGATGATTTTCAAGAAAGAGAAGAGGTGGCTTCTTTTCAACACAAACCGTAATGAATTACTTGAAAGAGAAGAACAAAGGTATGTAAGATACTAATTTATATCAAAACTATTCACTTACTAAAAATAAATATTTTAATTTCATCACTTAAGAAAATTCGACTTGAAATCGACTACCTACATAACAAATTTGTGGAACTACTCACGCTTAAAAAAAACGACTCCAGTTTAAAATTAAATTTTGGGAAAGGTTAAAAACATTCAGCTAAAAGGCCACCATAGAATTTATCTTAAAAAAAGCTAACCAACTGGTAAATATTTATAACTGATGCGTGAACCTAGCAATATTAACACCTAATATTTTACAAATAATAACTAATATATTCAACTTATTTAGAGAACGCCGCTGTTACTTTATTTAAATAAACTAATATTTTTATTTAACAAATTCTACAAACATCCTTTTAGAAAACACCTATTTAAGCATATCGTTAACCTAATAAAGTGTCTTTTTAATATTTATTGGATCAATTCTTAAACATAAAAGCTTTAACATTTAGTATAAGTACTCAAAAGCTTGTATACTTTCGGTTGTGGGCATAAATAATTTTAATTTTTAATTAATTTTTTTTAATTAATTTTTTTAATTAATTTTCAAATTTTTAATAAACACTTTATCTATTGTTAAAGGTTTCGAACCCGAAGCTAGATATGCATCTATAGATGGAAAGTACCGTCGTAAGTATTACCACTATTGAGGTCAGCCAAAACATGCAGTAATACACAAAACGTATCCTTTTATTTAAGCGGACGAATCTGGAAAATACACTCATATTCAAAATGATTACGAGCATGTAACAGGACCCGTAGGTGGAGTTGGAGGTGAAGGAGGTATTGGTGGTAATGGAGGTATTGGAGGTATTGGACCAACTGGACCACCCGGACCAACCGGACCCCCCGGTCCAACCGGACCACCTGGACGACCTGGACAAGGAAACGACTTTATGGGAGAAGAATATTTACCCCCAGGCAAATAAACATTCACTGAATCACTACGAAATCAGATTGTTTTCGAAAATCTCATAACCAGAACTTCGAAATAATGGTAAAGTATTATTTCTTTTTTATAAATCTTACTAACTTCAACGTATTCTGTGTTTAATAAAAATTCAGTTGCTTGACTTTAAATAACTCGGTCATTTAAATTTCATACTCAACCTGATAGTTAAACAAGCCAAGTAATATCTAAACATTAAGATATATCAGTATTTTTTTTAATTTGCTTAAATTTGTTTATAAAATATATGTTTTTTTTTGGGAAAACGGCAAAAAATGTAGGCTTGGTTCAAATCTTTCCCATCATATGTAGTAGTTTTGATATTAAGGTTGTAATATAGAGAAATTATTCAGATAGTTATATTATAACTCAAAATGCGACACTTGGGGGTTAGTAAAAATGGAGCGCTATACGAAAGAACAATTTTCATTGCTGAGCAATATTTTATTGCTGTTTTGGTGGTTTCCCAAAATTTGAATTTTACGCCATTTATAGAACTGTGTTGCCAACATAAAAAAGGAAAAAAATTGACAACTGACAGTTTAGCTGTATTGCTGTATAAACCCTTTGTTCATGCCTCCAGTACAATTTTAAATAATTTTAACGTCTACTCCCAGGGCATTTAAAAATAAATATTTTTTTGTTTACACCGTAAGGAATTTTGAAAAGTCCCTGGTTTAAATCCCGAAAATGACAACACCTAAGCTATTTTTCACTGCATCATCTCTTGCGAAAGTCTGACAAACATACAAGAGTAACACTATTATGAGAAGCTTCTCAAATTTGCGTTCGGATTCAGCGTTAAACAGGAGGTCCTCTTCTTTGTGGCAAAAATAATTCTATCGCACACATAAATGAAGAAAGTGGTATATAAGTTTTGATACATGCATGGGAATTAATTAAGCAGGTATACCTTGAAGTATATGGTTCTGATATCAGAATCGCTAGCTGAGTCGATTTAGCCTTGTCTGTCCGTCCTTAAATGTTGAGCTAAATGATGAAATTTGGTAAACGACCTCTTTGTCGCTCCCAGCAGAACAATTGTAAACATTTTTTATTAAAAAAATAGTTTTCGATAAAATTTTAAAGAAACTTGAAAAAACAAACTTTCGATTAAAAATCGTTGCTAATATTAATATGAACTTTTTGTCCATAGATCATTTTAATTTTTTTTTAATTTGTTGCGGCCGTTTCATATAAAAACCCAACATAATATGCAAAGAAAACGTAATTTTTTGTCGCACCATAAAATATTTCGATAAACTGGCTGACAATGCCTTATTCTATATGTATACCATCCCCAAAAAGTTCACATTTTTTGCGATATTTATTTTAAGGATAGGATGAGATAGGGTATTAAAGGGTCTGCACATATGATTGTAGTCATATCATATTAGACTCAATATTATTTAAAAAACTTCAATCATATAAAAATTCAACCCAAAAACCAATTGTAAATGTTTAAAAAAATCAAATTAAATACTTATATATTTATATTGTAATATTGTTATGTAAATTTCGTCGACGTTATTTTTTGGAGATGTTCAATATAAGGATAGGATAGGAAAGGAAAGGATGGATAGAAAATGAACATTTTATAATATGGCCAGCACCAATTTTGAATGTGGCAGTATTGGTTTGATTAATCAGACTTTGTATAATCTCGAAAATTTAGATCATAAATCTCTTAGTTCGACCGTGCTCTTGATTTCATCGGATTTCATTGTCACAGATACCAACTAAAGGCTGTGTTCGTTTGATTTGTGTGATCCAAAAGTTTTTTACGACTGCCTTTCTTTCGCAACTGGATATGAAATATATTCATGTTGTCAGAAGACCCTCGCCACCTGCGTAGGGTGTTTTTCTTGTTACAACCTAAGTTTTATAGACTACCTACGCTGAGAAATTTCAATTAAGTTAAACAACATTCTTAGCAGCGCTGTCCATTTATGATAGAAAAGATGAGAAGATGAGTCCAGAAAATGTCCGTCTTAATAAATGGAGAAAAAGTCTCTGGCTCCTTAGATAAAAGACTTCCGTGCAATTCCCCTTTCCAATGTCTATATTAAATATTAGAGGCAAGCACATGGTTTAATCTTTCAATTCTGCTTTCTTTTCACTTTTCACTGCCTTAGCTAGAATATTACTATTTCGCTTTTTCGAGTTGTTAGTGTCTTTTTGAAGCTCCAAGCAGTGAGTTAATGCTTTATGTCATCTGTAAGCTAACTAACGGAAAAGTACAGTCAAAAACGTCAGATTATATTTTTTCTGGCGGTAAAAGGTGCGTAATTATATCCTGACGAACAAAAATAATCTATAATTAGGGCTTGTGGATAGTCCCGAGAGTAGGGTTTTGCGATAAAATGAAAATGCATTAAGTGAATAAGCTTCTAAAATATAATAGATGATAAGCAATTTTCTTTACTTTTAAAAGTATTAAGACGCACAACACTAATATTTATCATTTATGTCCTTTTCTTCCTTAGACTTATAATATCTTAACCTACAATAGAAGAAGACGATTGCACGCTTTATAATACTAATCCAAATCATTGTAGTATCCTGTGACACTAATTGATTGGCATTGTGCTTTTAATATTTTGTTATTAATTTTGTAATTAATTTTGTTATTAATTTTGCAATTAATTTTGTTATTATCTAGTTAAAATAAATCGTTGAGAAAATGTTAAATGAGCGTTTCATTTGTATTAACTAGATTTATTTAAAGGCATACATCATTAATGAGAACAACGAAATGGAATGGAATGGAAATGGGAGAAGGACTGTTAACAAGGGGCATTTGAGTTACCTACTGATGTCAATTGTCAATTGCTCGATTCTTATATTAAGTGCTTAAATTTTACAAAACTTTAATGGGTAAAATATACTCCTAAAAATAGTTAATTATATAGTTAAACGTTTTTTTTTATTATTAAGTTTTACATAACCTTAAGTTAATGTAGAGCACCATTAGCTTCAAAATATTATGTAAAGCTTTAATGTAGAGCTCCATTAACTTTAAAATGTTATATAAATCTTTATGTGTAATTAAAAAAACGCTTAACTTTAAAATGTTTTCGTCATTGAAAGGATTTATCTCAAAGAACATTTTTTTGAGTTGCTGGAATTTTTCGGATTATATGTTTTTATTTAATTTTAAATGCATTTTTTACATAGGCTTTAGGAAGGATGCTGCTTATAATTGGAACGCGTACGGTCTAGATTTACTTTCGATGGCTACGAATTTGATAATAAGTTCAAAAACGAACAACATGTAATAAATTCAGATATATAAGAACGGATAAAAACTCATTAACGTTTATTTTTACTTCGTTTATATAGATTACACTTTAGACAACATTTTCACATCCATGCATACGAGAACTTCAATGATTTTTCACGCTGGAACTCCGAATGGCTTCCAAATAATGTAGGTAATATAAATACACCTTTTAGAACTCCTGAAGATCTCATGATAGTTGACTTGTTTTAGAAGATATCAGTGTAAGGTGGACTTCAATCATAGTGAAATATTCAATCCAAATCCTTATAAGATGACTGAATACAAGATAATAAATCACTACTTAATACGAACAATCTTACCACTGTTGGGGTAGAGTCCCAAGCAAACCGATTCAGAATGATATGATATGTAATAGATGCAGACATTGGAGAACTACCCTATTGTATAAGAAAATAATTTTTTCTCACTTACTTTAGGTGCTTGGAACTTGGAGAATGCATATACATTAATGAGTAAGATCAAAATCTATATAACCTACGCAATTATGAATAATGAATTAAGTTTTATCACATAGCGACGATTTCCATTTTATTGCTCTAAATTATAAAAAGTCGACAATGCATATATGTAAGTATTTATTGCTTGTCCGAATTCAATTTGAAACTTTGGAATCTAGTAAAAATCTTTTTATTTCTTACATAAAATTACGTTTTTCTTAATAAACTATTATTTTTCAGAAACTTAGTTTCAAAGCCGTCTTAACCGTGTATATCGTTAACCATAATCGAACATCATTTACCCATTATCATTAACTGTACGATTCTAACCTTAACATTTGGGTACCTTGGCTAAAAAGTAATTAAGGCTTTATAAAAATGCATTTGTGTTGATTCTTATAAATAAAGCTGCCAACATTTTCAAAAGTCATATATACCACTTAATAACGTCTCTGTTGTTCTTTTCTTCTATCTACAGGTAAAACTGCCAGAACAATTCGTGCATATAAAGTAAATAAATTTAAGAGATATGCAGGTAAATACAATCATTTTGGAATTATTGCTTGTTGGACTATCATTTAGAAATTATTTTACATAGAAAATGATGGTCGTTATGTTCCCGACCCAAGAGGCACATATGTTCATATATTACAACCATATGTCCATATTGAAGAACGGTATATGCATAAAGATGAACCGTATGTGCATGAACATCAACCGTATGTTCATAAAGAAGAACCGTATGTCCATATAGGAGAACGGTATGTTCATAAAGATGAACCGTATGTTCATGTAGAAGAACCGTATGTCCATGTAGAAGAACCGTATGTTCATATAGAAGAACCATATGTTCATATAGTAGGACCAGAAGGACCTGGACCCGAACCTTATATACACGTCATAGGTCCCAAAGGTGGTTATGGAGGTAATGGTGGCCATGGAGGTGGAGTCGGAAACAATGGGCCAGATGGTTCAAAAGGCCTTGAAGGACCAAAGGGACCAGGACCCCTCAATTATACACACGTCATAGGTCCCGAAGGTGGTCACGGAGGTAATGGAGGTAAGGGAGGCCATGGAGATAATGGTGGCAATGGAGCTAATGGCCCAGAAGGTCCAAATGGTCCAAATGGTCCAGAAGGTCCAAAAGGTCCAGAAGGACCAAAAGGTCCAGAAGGACCAAAAGGTCCAGAAGGACCAAAAGGTCCAGAAGGACCAAAAGGTCCAGAAGGCCCAGGGGGACCATCAAACCAACAAGAAATATTCCCAGGTAAAATTAACAGATTTGGCAATACAATTTGTATAAAAATTTAAACTTTCGATTAGGCTACCCACCATCTGATGAAAATCAAGGAACAATAGGTAGCCCAGGGACACCAGGAACACCTGGATCACCAGGTACACCAGGATCGCCAGGAACACCTGGAACCGGAAAGCCTGGTACACCTGGAACACCTGGAAACCCTGGCACAACAGGCACACCTGGAACTGGAACACCAGGGACACCTGGATCACCAGGAACACCTGGATCACCAGCAACACCTGGAACTGGAACACCTGGAACTGGAATATCTGGAACACCAGGTACTCCAGGAACACCAGGGGCACCTGGAACACCGGGAAGACCTGGATTACCAGGAAACCCAGGCACACCTGGAACTGGAACACCTGGAACACCTGGAAACCCAGGCACACCTGCAACTGGAACACCTGGAATACCAGGTGCACCTGAAACACCGGGTATACTTCATTACCTTTATTCATGTATATTCTTTAATATCTTCTGTAACTCTTAGGCCATCCACCAGGTCATCCTGGAAAGCCTGGACTTCCAGGAACCCCAGTAACACCTGGAACCCCAGGCACACCTGGAACTCCAGGTACACCTGGAACACCTGGAACACCTGGATACCCAGGCACACCAGGCACACCAGGCACACCTGGAACACCTGGTACATCGGGTATTTTATTTTTTAATAATGCATATTCTTTAAACTCTTCTGTTACCCTTAGGCCATCCAGAAACCCCAGGAACTCCTGAAAACCCTGGACTTACAGGAACTCCTGGAACTCCTGGAAACCCTGGAACTCCTGGCACCCCAGGAACTCCTGGCACCCCAGGAACTCCTGGACATCCAGGGACCCCAGTAACTCCAGGAGCCCCTATAACTCCGGAAACCCCTGGAACTCCTGGAATCCCTGAAACCCCTGGAAATCCCGGAACCCCTGGAACCCCTGGAACCCCTGGAACCCCTGGAACCCCTGGAACCCCCGGAACCCCTGGAACTCCTGGAACCCCTGGAACTCCTGGAACCCCTGGAACTCCTGGAACCCCTGGAACTCCTGGAACCCCTGGAACTCCGGGAACCCCTGGAAAACCTGGAACACCTGGTATAATAGAATACCCGTCATTACCCAATGAATTGCTTGGTTATTTACCACCCACCAACTCAAAAAAAGTTAATTTAGGTAAAATCTCTGACACTTACCCTACGCCTTCCTCTATGCAATCAATTTCTAATTATAAATCAATATCCACCACAAAACCAGATTACCTTGCAAATGGCATAGATCTTCCACCAAACTTCAGGTTGAGTACAAACGCTTTTGATAAAAGAAATATTATTTCCACTATTGATCCCCTTCATGATCTCATAACCTCCATTTCAAGTGATAACAATCCCAAAGACAGTAATGACGCTGTCGAAGAAAATACCAGCCGTATAACACGTTCTAATTCCTTTCCCTTCCTTACGTTAATTGTTCTCCCAATGCAGATGTTCTAACAATAACCGCTCGTAAACCCACATTAAAGACAAAAATACTAACAGATGGAACGGTATTCCCTCTTCGTTGCAGGTAGCCTTGTATCTGTCTTAAACTGTAAAAAATCTAACTGAAGACATATCCAAGAAACCCATGTTGTGCCTGTACACTGTTTCGCTTTAACAATACTCCAACCCTATTGTAAATATTCCTTATACCAGTGTATGAACGAGGTACCAACAGAGTGTTTTCTTGTTGATCGATTGACAAAAAAAATGTCAGATTGTGCGAAAATTCACCTTTTAGCAATACTACAGGACTTAGTGCAACGATGAGTAAATACCCCTATTGTCTTCCAAATCTGACTAATTGAATACAAAATAAAACTCTACTTAGGTAATGCAAAGCATTCTGTCAGCTATACTCCCTAAACAACCGACTACCACAGGACTACATCAACAATCTAGACTACTGAAAAAATGTACTGAAGACGTTTTCTATCGTCGAAAATAATGATAAGACAAACGACTGCACCTATATTAAAATACGTATCGACTTCGACAAAAGTCCCATTGAACTGAAACGATTTGCTTAGATTTTTCAAAGCATTATGACAGCCGCCATTCTCAAAAAAACTTCTGGAAAATATTTGTAAAGTTTCAACCATTGTCAACCTTTTACTTACTATCAAACTGTTTTCTATTAACGATAACGATTTGAAAATGAACGACGCACGCTTACCCGTTTAGCAACAGCTGACATCAAGACTTTCACCAAAAAATGCTTGTGCCTGTACGTTAAAATACAGATTGAAGAGTAGCATGTTTAATTTATTTGTAAAAATAAGATTTCAATTTAATATTATCTTTAGAGATTATGTTTTTTATGTTAAATATAATTTTATGTTTCTTTATGTTTTGCTATTTCTATTGTTACACACGTTTTGTGCAAGAATTGTAAATTCAAAGACATTTGTATTTATATTATTTTCTTTCCTAATCAGATCTGTTTACCTAAACTTAAAAGTTAATAAAAAATAAATTAATTAAAATCATTTCATTGTCATTTCATTTTATTTCATTGTCAGATATTTTTAATATATAGTAGTGGTGTAATGGGGTCTTCAATAGGGAAATAACAATTTTAGGTTTTAATACAAATGCACCATTAATCATTTTTGTATGATCTGTCAATGTAAAATTGTCAGTCAGAGTTAACATTGGCTTCGTTCGCGTTATAACGTAATAAAAACTTATATGTAAAACTTCACGAAACCGTTCGCGTAGTGGAAAAACTGTATAGCCCGATTCTCCCCATCATCACTGATACCTCACAAGTCACAAGAAGAGGTGAAATTGATTTTGTGACTTTTTCACAACTTGAGAGAGTCACCAAAACAATCGAAATTGTGATTGTTGAGTAGTGAAAAAAATGGAAGTTGAAATGAATATGGCGCATATTATTGACGAACTTTCCTCCGTAAATGAAAAGTAAGAATTTTAAAAAAAGCACATCATTTGTAACAAACTAATAATATTGATAAGATTGCAGCGAAGACGGCTTTTAAGAACCTTGAGAGGTACCAATTACCCAATAGCTATACAGAACAGCACGTTTGTAAAGTTTTTTTCGATTTGGGATCTCATACAGAGCTTGAAGCCTCATGACAATCAACCAACTTCCTATTCTTTTGTACTTCGAGTATGTATTAAATTTTGTTCTTCTCAAGTTCTCATTGCAGTTTTATTAAATTTTTTGAATAGTTTCTTTCAGTGCTATATTTCCTTGCACATGGCTGTGCAATGTGCTACAATTTGCAGAAACGTTGCTTATATATATATATTCACCTTTGCTGTAGTGAGTTTCGTTGTGAGTATTATCGGAGAATCCGACAAATGTTATCGAGTCACAATAATCCTCACAAGGAATAGTCACAAGAGCTTGTGACTTTTGATTCCTCACAAGGGGGAGAATCGGGCGAAAATTATTAACTAAAGGCCCTTTTCAATCCCCTGAGTTTCTAGCAAAATTTAAAAAAAATTATGAAATCCAGAATAATGAGTTTTTTTTTAATAAAACAGGTTTTTCCAACCCCTTAAAATTTGTTTTTTTTTAAAAGGCAAATAAAATAACCTCAAAACTTGGTGGAATAAAATGCACAGTTGGCTTATTTATTGACATTAGAAAACCACAATTTCTTGTTAAGAAAACTGAAAAAAAGCTGTAATTCTGTTTTAGGTCTAACTTTGTTTTTGGTTTACATCAATTCACTATTTTCTCTAAATTTCAAGAGCGCACTGACAGCTTTTACTGATGACATTGGTTTCTCATTATGGCTTTAGACATAATTACTGAGGTTAATAGGGATCTTATTAACTAAGAGTCTGGTTTGCTGAATATAATTTAGTTATTATTCGGAAACTGAACAATTGCATTTGTTCGTTTGGTATATTCTTTACCTGTTTTTGTTACAATCTAAGCCGTATTGATAAATGTCTGTGTGCAGAGGAATTGAAACACTTGAGGGCTTACCCTTGACTGAAGGATGAGTTTTGCGAACCATGAAGTTTCTTTGACAAAGTATCTTCGATGCACACTGCGGCATTTTATTATTTTCGTAACGTATTCTCAACCAAGCTTTAATGAAAATTTATTATGGCATTATTTTCGACTCAAAATGAAATATATGGTATTGCTTGTTGGGGGTTATGAATTACATCCACTATTGATTCATCAGAGAAATTTGCCATAAATCTGGAAGACATTCTAGCTTTCCTTTGTTCTGTACTCTAAAATTACTTCATGCTTACAATTTGTAATATTTTAAGGCACTAAAAACACATTCTTAGTGAAGTCTGGCAATATTAATTTTCTTTTATTTGCCAATTATACACTCCGTGAAAGCCCTTCAGACATTTTACCTTATTTTCGTACCACTTCGTATTGTATTTTTTCCAATTTACTTACACAGTCAGATCAAACCAATAACATTAAATGGAAAGGTCTTAAGAAGTGTAAAAATTTGGATCTTTAGTTGAGTTAAAATAAAGAATTTCTAATGTTTTCGTTTAATCTTTTTATTTATTCTATTTTCTTCTTTGTTTATTAATTACTACTTTTTATTTGTTATTATTTAATTTCATTTTGAATTCGATTTGATTGGTAGTTATGCAGATCGACACGCATGTTCGTAGTAAGTTTGAGTTTGTTTAAGTGTTTCCACAAAACATGCATTAAGCTCATCGGCTTGCGTTGACTGTGCAATTACTGTCAATGTTTGCCGAAAATCACCTGCCAACAGAATCATCGCATCACCAACCCGTCTATGATTGTACTGCAAATCTTTCATCGTTTTGTTTAATGCCTCCAATGACTTTTTATGCGCTATTTGACACTTATCCCAAATGATCAGTTTGCTCTGCTGTAAAACTTTGGCACTGTTCTTGGAAATGTTGCACCTTGGATTTTCATTGATTTGCATATTCAATGGCAATTTGAGTCCTGACTGAGCAGTTCGACCAACAATTTCATTCTGCGAGCATATCGTTGCCAAAATCAATTCGATCAAAAAAGTATTTTCCAGTTCCACCGGTAGCGTCCAAAATAAACATCCATCCAGATCCCTCGCTCACAACTTTCATAAGAGTGTCGTGCATTTGGGAGCTGTCTTGCCTAAGACAGATAATACCTTGCTCGACATCATCAAGCACATGTCCTCAATTAATATCAAAGCCTCTTTGTGTATTTCTTTGCTTAATTGTAAATTTGGATTTAATGTTGTAAATGCAATACGCATCTGATGATATCATCACACATGGCATCTTTGTATTTGCTCCACAAATCAGACGGTTTGGATGGGAAGCATGTTAAGACAATTATCGAAAAGAATATTCGTATTTGATGAAAGCACAGCATCTCCGAGGGAGTAATTCCAATGATTGTCATTTTCTAACAATCGCAAACGTTGGCACGTTCTACAGATTTCACCATTTATAATTCGCACTCGTCGTTTCTTGTGGTCAATTTCTTTTCGTTAAAATTTTAATAGGATTAGTACTAACATTTAAAAAAAAAAACGGTACCGCCGTTCTCTTATTTTATATAAATAAAAAAAAATGGGCATAGAAGTGGGTGTGGTCAATTTTTCATTCCGTAAAAACGACAATTTAAAAAAAAAATAACTAAATCAGAAATTAAAAAATCAAAAAATTGGGCGTGGTCAATTGTTTTTTCCGTAAAAACATAAGTTAGGTTATGACGAACATTTAAAAAAAATGTTAGCCAAATCGGTGCAGCCGTTCTCAGGTGATGCGGTTCCTAACGAATGACATTTGATTTTTATTTATATAGATTGGGCTTTATGTTGTAAAGGGTGTTTTTTTAGAGGTATACATATGAAATAAAACACTTGAAGTTATTGTTAGTGTCTATGATATTTGCTTGAAACATAATCGTTAAGTCCAATTTTCGAAAACTGAGCTCGTTTATCAGTAATAAAACAGCAAATAATCAAATCTTCCAACGCCTCTGATTTATCGTCTTAGGCTAGTGACTTCACAGACTAGTCCACAGATCCATTACGCGAAATTATGCACTAAGCAAATGTTTCCCTAAATGAATAAATGGTGTCGCATGCCATGTGGCATGTTTCGCCTATGGCTTTAGACCTAATTACTGAGGTTACTATGGATCTTAATGCATTATTGTTGAAATCAAAGCTCTGTCACATCAATGCCCTTCAACTGAGGGACAAATAAGTCAGAAATCATGATTCTATGGCGCTTTCCATTGAAAGCCCTAAATTTATTAACGCGGGATTGGATTTAAATAAATATAGGCCGTTGATTTGACCAGCCCATAAAGCACATCAAGCAATGAGTTTTAATGGTTGTAACGGCTTTTCGACAAATGCTTCTGGGGTTTCTCCACTCCAAAATTCGGCAATTTTGCCTGTTTAACCGAAAATGAGGATCAAGCTGAATAATGTATTTTGCCAATTCACTGAACCTTTAAATGGGCACGCAGTTTCAACTCTTACACAAGCTGGATCTCATAAGCTTTTAGGCCGAGATCAATCCGTAAAATCTTCCATAAGTGAATGGGCATAGCTCCTATGTGCACTATGGCGAATAGTCTCATTCGGATTCTGCTCAAAACTGCCATCCACAACGGAAACAATTTCTTTTGTTGCCAATGCTTGTCGTCTTTGGGGATGCGTATTATCAATGAGGTATATAGCTATAGAGTACGCATCACAGCTAAAAATGTTGAAACTGTTTCAGACGCGGTCGGTAGCATGGCAATGGCAATGTACACAATGGGGTATCAATATTGGTACCCCACATAGTAAATTTTCGTTGTATGAGATGCGCACGCTATGTAGTTCTATACTCTTTGGTATTATCCACTATAGAGTGTACGTGGTGCTTAAACTATTCATCGTATACCGTGAGAATACATAGTTACAATTTTTTTCGAAATTTTATTAGGACTAACAGTATCACTATAGCGCAGCGCTCAGGTTAGTCCTTATTGCAAAAAAGCGACTAAGGGGAAATTGTTATCTTGGGAATGTTAACACTCAAGCCCATGGACACGGCAATTATTGTAAAATGTTCCAAGGGAATTTGCAAGCTAAAGAAAATCCCCGCTGTGCTAGACAGATGCAACAATAAGAGTCCAAAACGCGATTGTGTACTTTTCAAAGTCAGTCTTAGTTATGTGGTCTGTGAGATCCATTCTAGATAGGAAACGTGATTGGAACGTGATGCAACAACAAGAGTCCAAAACGCGATTGTGTTCTTTTCAAAGTCAGTCTTAATTATGTGGTCTGTGAGATCCATTCTAGATAGGAAACGTGATTGGAACGGGGTTTGGCCAACTATAATGCGACAAATCGAGCCGGGTCCTTTGCAAATATGTCAGGATCGAACCGCATTTTGTCGCCCTAGTGACACAAAAACGTAAACAAAAACGTTTTTTACAATTTTGGACTGGGTGTACCACCTTACTTAAAATATAGAATTTCTGCATTGTGGCAAAACATTGTGCCTCATGCCCAATTTCACAGTGAGAGATTAAGCGTCACGTGGAGCTTAACCTACGGTTTAACATAACTTTGTGTTTCACAGTGCCGGCTTAAGAGGTAACCATACTTTAGTGTTGATAAAATTTAAGCCCCCGGTTTTGGTGGCTTTAGTATTAACTTTGAGGTAGTACGGGACTTTGTCTAACTCGGCTCCGCTAGTAACTCTGACAACAACATCTCGTCAGAAATTAAACGAAGAATTACTCTTGCCAACCGCTGTTTCTTCGGGCTAAGAAGGCAATTTAGTAGTAAAGCCTTCACTCGAACTACTAAGGAGATCCTATACAAGACCCTGATCATCCCAGTCCTGCTCTACGGCGCTGAAGCATGGACCGTATCAAAAGCGGATGATGAAATCCTTGGTAGATTCGAGAGGAAAATTCTTCGAAAAATCTTCGGTCCCGTTTGCGTTGACGGGCTATGGAGACGAAGATTCAACCACGAACTATACGAGCTGTACAGCGACATGCCCCTGGTCAAAAAACTCCGCATTGGACGTTTAAGATGGTTAGGACATGTAGAACGAATGGACACCAATACTCCGGCTCGCAGAGTCTTCGATTCCCAGCCAGACGTCGGACGCAGTAGAGGAAGACCTCGCCTTAAGTGGCGCGCACAAGTAGAAGTAGATTAGATGTTAGCACTTTACAAAAGTATTCATGAAACTCATAAAATTGAATACAAATCACAAAAAACGAAAATTTGCATATATTGAATATGTTTTTCTACTGCCGCGATTTGAGCTTACGATTAACCATACATAAGAGTAATGAGATAGCATTGCCTTATTAATTATTGTTATTTCCGATATTAGTTATATTGATATAAAAAGCCTGAAACTAGACAATAAATGTCCATCTATTTGATTATATTCTAAAAGTATGCAATCATTTTGGGTTATATCGAAATTGTTTATTCCTAGGGGTTAGTTCGGATATAACTTGACTGAAAACATCACATATAATTATAAACAATTCGCATCCTACAATAAAAGTAAGTTTTTATTTTTTATCATCTCAATAAGTGGGATCTGGTTATCCGGAAGTCATGAAAAGAGAAGTAGGTAGGTACATATTTTTATTCGAAGAAATTATTTACTAACGGTATAAGTATACATAATGATAATGAATTTTGCAAAAATGATCATGACATCGTTGAACTGATGAACATCTACAATGACCTAATAAAAATAATGTATAGTACAGTGCAAGTGCAAGCTAAATAATGAGAAAGAGTGGATCTGATTCAAGTGCGTGTTTGATGTTCATGCCAGTCATTAAATCCGACTAAAGGCCTGCTCAGAATGCATATCTGTAGCTTGTATCTTGCATCGCTGTCAAAAGAGAGATATATTTTTTGCATGAAGTTGTCCTCTATTCAACTTCAAGCTACACATTCACCAATTAACATTATAACAGTCGTTATAGTTATAACTTTTAATTTTCAAAAGAAGGTGCAGTAACAACTTGATAGGTTGAATGTGGTTGAATGATCCTTTGTTTAGTCTAAAATAGCCTTAAAGGACAAACAAATAATTCTGCATTAGATACCTAACTTTTAATAGCATTACTTTATCCCTCCGTACCATCACATTCAATAATCATTTCTTTAAAATGTATTACGAAGTACAAACCAATTACAAATGCAACATATACGCAAACATGCAATATATAATTGGCATGAGAAGGTTATTGGAGGTCAACTAAGGTTACTTTGAGTTTATGTCTCGACGGAAGTACAGGGTGGCAAAAAATCTTTACCCCCATCCGAAGATTTTATAACTTTGCAAATGCCAGCAGCAGTCAATTTTGATTTAGTATTTATAAAAGTAAACAGTTGCAGACGTGTTAGTGTCTGCAATCCACGCTGTACTTCTCAAGATAGCCGAATACCCACTCACTAACACGACACGAATAGTCGTGTGGAAAAAGGGGTTACCTGTTTATACCCTATCCCATAGTGGGGTATATTAGTTTTGATACTTAGTTTGTAACATAGAGAAATAATTTTGCTACATATACCTCAATGTATATGGATCGGCTCAGAATCGCTAGCTGAGTCGAATTAGCCATGTCTGTCTGTCCGTCCGTCCGTCCGTCTGTCTGTTCGTCAGCGGTTTTTGGGCCTTAAATTTTGAGTTAGGATAATGAAATTTGGTATATAGGATCCTCGTCCATGCCACCAGAACAAATGTAAAAATTTTTGAAATCCGCCCACTGCCACGCCCCCTTTTTAGGAAAACTTATTTTTTTAACCAAACCGTAAGGAATTTCAAAAAAGTGTCTGAGTAGCATATTTAGACAATCCTAATATCTATATTTCGTTCATACAAAGTTTTTTGCCACGCCCACTTTTTGGGGGCGTTTTTAGTAAAAAACGCTTTTTGTCCAAATTTTAAAACTTTCGAAAAAATGTTGATGCAAATACTTCCGAAATGGTAATATAAACATTTTGTCCATAGATCGTTTTCACCTACGCCCACATTTTGGGGGCGTTTTCTTACAAAAACCATTTGTATACCCCATCCCAAGGCATTAGCAATAGAAATACGTTGTTTTTTGTCGAACCACAAAAGATTTTGAGAAACTGTCTGAGCAATATATTGTGACAATGTCATTTTCTGTATTTCATCGCCATAAAGCCTATATTTTGAGGATATTAATTTAAAGGATGGGATGGGATAGGGTATTCAACGATCCGCATAGCGGATTGTAGCCTCTCATATGTTTATTTCAACGTTCGTCCGAAGATAGGCTTAAGGGTAAAACTGATTTGCATTCATATCGTAACGAGTGTTGCGGCTGAATTGTTGAATGGGAGGAATACAGCTGGCTATTTCATTTAAGCATTGGTTGTTAAGACAGCGATAACACAATGTAAGGCAGGAGATATTTCGACGATGTTCTAGCGAAATTAAAGAGTTCGCTATTCTAATGTCTCCTATTCTCGCACGCTTTTGAATCTTATCTAGAAGGTGCAATTTTGTTTTTGGTGCTACCGACCAGACGTGGGTGTTGAACTCAAGGTTAGGGCGTATAAACGCTTTATATATTGTGGGCAGATCAGAAGGGGTGAAATATTTCTCGCATCGATTAAGGAAACCTAGACATTTCGAAATATGCGGTCGTTTCAAAGTAAGTCGTTACTAACACACATACCTAGCATGGAAAGTTTTTCGGTTTCTTCGACGTAAGTGCCATTGATAATGGCTCTAGATTTTGATTTCGCTTTAACGACAGAAGACAGCATTGTGTTTTGGAAGTATTGCTTGCATTCTACTCTGTTGGATGATGCTGTCAAGGTCGGAATTAAATGAGCTTAACATATTTTGTCGTTTAGAGTCCACGTTCGAAGATGAGGGACGTGAACCTGAAAACGAATAAAAGAAGCTGAGAGTACTGACATCAGCGAAGGAATGAATTGAATTAGAAGTTGCAGACAGGAGATCATTATTATAAAAATGAGAAATAGAGTCGGAGACAAAACTGAGCCTTGAGGGACACCAGCATTTATTTTGTGAGTTGCGGGCTTGATGCCCTTTTACGGGCTGTCAAATTTCTTTGAAATATCAAGCGCAACAATCTTGCTTACGCCACCGTAGTGGATTGATTGGTTTCACTTTTCGGTGAGATATGTCATCAAATCACCAGTAGTCCTGTTGCTGCGAAAACCATACTACCGGTCATTGATAAGTTTTCGTGTTTCGAGATATTTCATGATCTGACGATTTATCAGCATTTCCATTACCTTGGAAAGAAGGGACGTAAGTGCAATTGGTCGGTAGTTGGAGAGAGAAGAAGATTAGCCTTTTTTTGGTACAGGTTGGACAAATGCTGTTTTCCATCTACTCGGAAAGAATGTCATTGTGAATGTGCGTCGGAACTGATGATGAGTCCGATTTTATTATATTTTTGACAAATTACCAAACGTTTTTACTACCACTGGGACATTGTAGAATTTGTTGCCTCCATTTTTGGTCATAGAGGAATTTGACACGCTTTAAATGGGCATTACAGTCATTTCTGGCTTGTTTGACCTTAGTTCGGTTTTTCTCTGTTGGGTTGGTCTTGTAGAAGCGAAAGTTTGTCTCCCTCAAGCTCAAGTCATACCACCTTTTTGACTTTGGTCTGATACTCTTTATGTTGATTTCTTTAGCCCATTAAAGTCAATAATTTAAAGATTTTTTCAACGAGCATATACAACTAAAAAAATCTTTTTTGGGTTCTAACATCTAACATCAAAATGTTAGAATCAATTAAAATCTCGAGGTCGAAATAGTACACGAAAACAATCGGCCCTATCGAGGTATCCGTCGGAGAGGAACATTCTCCGATTTTGTACGAATCGGAGGATTTTTGCTTCGTGCATTTTTGACAACTAAGTGCAATTTTTTTCCGATTTCCTCCGATACAAATTCTTCCCTGAATTTGTTTACGAATTGTAGTGAAGTGAAATTTGGCCGTTCCGACGGATACCTCGATAGGGCTGACTGTTTTTGTGAAAAATTTCGACCTCTATATTTTGATTCATTCTAACATTACGATGATAGCGAATCCGGAAAAAGTGTTTTTTTTGAATTCCGTCCGTCGGTCTCCGCAGACTAAATAGGTTGACCGATTTTCTTCAAATTTCGTCTCCAAGTTTGTTTTTGTCAAATTTCTCGAAAACGGCTCTAAGGATTTTGATTAAACTTTGTATACACTATAAGCATATTAGTTCCAAGAAAACTGCATAACCTGTTTTTTTTTCGGGAAAATCCATATAACGGATTTCGTCATTTAGGCCATATAAAGAAAATTGTTAATTTCTCGTAAACTATTATGTCAAATTGAATGAAATTTAATTTATATACTACTATTACTTTTTACACAATTCCACATAATTAGTTTTAGCCCAACTATCACTAAACGGAATTTTCAGTTTTGACCAATAAAGGAAATTTTTTATTATTCACATAGACACCGATTCCTTCGAATTTTGAAGTAAACACTCGTATAATCACATTTCGAAATTATTTATATCATTTTTACCATCAATAATCAAAATGCTTATGATTTGATCTAACGCCCAACTCGCTGTGAAAGAGAAAGTTGCGTACGACCCAGTCGTCCACCCACCACTCGTTTTACATAAAACGCCCACAAAAAGTGTGCGTGTCAAAAAACCTTATATGGACGAAAAATAGATATTGAGATGGTCTAAATATGTTATTTAGAAACTTTTTCAAAATTTTTAACCGTTTGACCAAAAAGAACTAAAAGGTGGCTTCGGACAAGGATCCTTTATTCCAAATTTTGTATCCATGCTCAGTGGCGTTATGAACTGCCCCGCAGAGGGTTCGTCTGGTTTCGATTCCCAGACGAAGCAACATCAAAATTATGTTTCACTGGCCCTACTCTTGTGATGATCTGACAAATCATTCGAGTAGTATCAATTGTATCTCAACTTAGCCGTTTGGAGTCGGCTTAAAACAGGAAGCCCCGCCATCGTGACATAGTAAAATAAAAATTATAACATTATATATAGATTACAGAAAATATAAGCAAATACAAACATAAGTAAATGATATAAGTTCATATGTGTGTGAATATTCCCACCTGATATGAAGTTGTCAATCAAAAAGTTCATTCGGAAATTCAATGGCAAACAATTCCTATTGCAAATATTTTAATACTTCAAATAAAAAATGGTCTTGTGATTTGTACACATGGCAAAATACTGAGGTTATAAAGTAATAAATGAAAATCAGAAACAAATTATGGAAAACTACCCGAAAGTATTAATAAACAAATTAAAAAAAATTACACGATACATTTTATAAGGGCAATATCTTTATATATACCTTGATGACGAGATTAGGATACAACAGCAATATGAGTATCTACTGCAAAATATGTTTATCAATCTCGATTGCGATATCTCTTAACGCCGCATTAAATAAATAAAATAATTTACAAATTTGGGGCGACAAAATGCAGCACCAAACCTGGTAATCAAACCTATTGGTTTATTTCGAATGCCAAGGTAAATCAAGATAAACTTTTTGTAGCACAATTTGGGAAATACAATAATTTATAATTAGCTCAATCTTAAGCACTATAACAATCCGATAATTCGACTTAAACATACCACTATCACCGCAAATCGGTCTCTTTGAAAGCACTCAAAATAACTTTCAATTTTCAAACAGTCACGCTTCTGTAAACACAGCTAGCTATTTGTCTTCACTTCACCTTAGCTCAGTCTCGCCAATGCAGATGAAGAAATGTCTAAACGTATTTCTTTCCGTAGTGGGAATGTCAAATTTGTCTTTTGACAACAAAAATAGATAATTTTGAATGTCAAATACGTAATCAAATATTTAATTTTCGAATGGGTTCAGAATTCAGATTCTATATGTACAATATGCCACGTAATTTGTTATGATTGACACTTATTTTGGACTATCTAGGTGTATTAAACTGCGCAGCCGTCTGTGTACTTTGGCATGTAAATACGAACCCAATTACATGGGAAGTATCTATGTTTACACACAATCGGCTTTAAAGCAGATAAAACACACATATTTTTTGTCTTGCAGCAAAAGCGATGTATTGTCTTTCCGGTTGGGTTTTTCATACTTTTCGCAAAGAAAAGCTTACGCGAAAAATGTATGCCATAGCCAAAGCTCGTCTTAGAATATGGGCAGAAGATATAAATGTCGGACCAGGGTGGGAAATAGCATTATTAATACGACAAATATTGTTCCAAGAGGTTGAACTGTGAGTGTGCTTTTAAATTTCGAAGAGAATATAAGAATTCGTAGTAAATCGACATATTCTTGTTTATATCCTGTTCAAAGGATTCATTTTATTATGATGAAGCATATTTTAGCTTTTTTGTGCATTTCGGTTAGTGATCAAATAATTTCATATGCCACAGTAAGGGATATTAATGTTCCACCTTAAACAATTACAGTGCATAGTGCAGTTTGGATTTGTGACTACCGAAGATGGGAAAGCAAGGTTGAGTGAACAGGTGGAAAGTGTACCCAAAGATAAGGTCGAAGACTTGGAGGGATCTGAAACATCTGCGAAACGTAAGTTGCAATAAATAATTTTGTTACATATTTAGTGAAAATATCACTTTCTCTGCAAAAACATATTCTTTATCACAACGAGAAGCAGAATGGATAAGACAATTATTCATTCCATTATATACATGTAGTAATCACATTAGTATTTTTGAATTAGGAACACAGTCTCTTGCATCATTAACCTAGCTAGCAGGATGTTTAATTCGTCAAAATCAGTAAAGGATCAGTAAAGGATATCAAAAATGGTGTCTTATGGTAATGGTTTAAATTTAAAAAGGGATTAGCTACACATTAATTTATATAGTTTGAGAAACTTTAACATGATGGATAGATTAGGATAGGTTAGGTTGCAGTGGCTGCTCGTGATGCGCGTGCACATCTAGGCCATAAAGGGCCGTTGTAGAACCACATGGATCTTTCATTTTTCCCTATATTCGTTCGTCTAGTTGAACCATTCAAAGCTGGCTATAAAGCTTAGGAGGTTTTATCAAAGAAATAGTTTCCAAGATGGAGTTACCTTTTGTCTGAGAGAGCTAAATGAGAGCAGATAAGTTGAGTAATACTTTCCTCCTCTTCCTCGTCCAAGCAGCTTCTACAGAAGTCATTGCTAAAGAGGCCTATGCATGTAGGCCTATAGGACAGTGTCCTGTAAGGACACCGAATATGGTGCTGGTGTTTGATCTGTTCAGCATTGTCAAGCAAATGGAGCGCTTCTGATTAGTTTGGTCACTGTTGCCTGGATGTTTGACACGTGTGTCGTTTATCCATCTGCGGTTTGCTTTCATACATAATTGCGGCATACATAACATATCTACTGGGGGTAGAATATCAAGGGTAGTGGCATGTCTGGCAAGCTCATCCACCTTGCAGTTCCCTGGTATGTCTCTGTGGTCCGGCACCCAGAAAAAGTGAATGGTAAAATGCTCGGTCATCTCATTAAGGGATAGTAGGCATTCGTGGGCTGATTTTGATTATTTGAACGAAATGGATTCCAGCGATTTGATTGCCGCTTGGCTGTCACTGAAGATCTTAATATACTTCATGGATATTACATTTATTTTCAGCCAGGAAAAGCCTTTTTTAATTGCCATGATTCCCGCCTGGAAAACGCTACAATGATCGGGATTAAGCATAGATTAAGCATCTCGGAGAAAACATATCCACCCACTCCAGATTTTGTTTTAGACCCACCCGTAAAGAAGTGAATTGAGTTATTTGCTCCGATCGTGTCCAACTCCCATTCAAGGCGACTGGGAATGGTTATTCTAAGATGGAACATAGAATAATATTCAAAGTTTATTTACAGCCAAATTCGCACTTACCCCAAATCCAATAGCGACCCCTAGCAGGGGTGTTGTAATCCACTGTTTATTCTATTACTGTATTTAAACTATTAGTTTATTATTTCCCACAAAATAGTGAAGTTATTGCCCACCTTCGGATGTGTTCAGTGTTGAGACAAAATCTGGTCAAACAATTTGATGAAAGATATAAATTTAACCACAATTTGGCTATATTTCCATTAAGTTTTTTGGCAATATTTCGGTTTGCATAGAGTAATAAAGCCAAATTGGTATTATTTCGTTTTGAAAATCAAAATAAAGCCATATTTTTAATTTGGTCATATTTAGTTTGGCCTTATTTCACGTCACCTAAAAGCCGAGTTGAACTCTTGAAATAACAGTTTTTTCATGTTGTTTGTCAAACACTTTTTCAGCGTCAATTTTTTGCGTATCATCGCAATGGTCTCTTCTTTATTTCCACCCGATAAGCTTTATGTAGATATAATCAGCTTTTAAATGTATGTAATTAATCTATTCAATTCTCTGGAATTTGTATACATATGAAAACTCTGAAATAATATGTTTGCTTACATTTAAAAAGATTTTATTTTACGCAAGTTTGGGGGCGTTTGTTAATTGCGTTGAAATGTTTTAAATCTCTGGAGATCATTTATATTGTATTCCGTGTCAAATTTTTGGCTGTTGGTAAATCTACGGAGAATTGAGAGATATGAAGATCGTGTAAAAATTTGGATTATTTGACATCACTGATCACTGGTAAAATCATATGCGGAAAACAACACATACTGGAGATTATTAAAAAAACATATATTTTGTTTTCGAAATTTTAGCGCAAAGTGAAAAATTTTGTTCTACGACTTTGTTCATAGGTTTTATTTACCTGGGCTTGGTAATAAAACCTGCTTGGTTCTTTTAGGAACCATTAGCACTTGGAGATCAACAATTTTACAGGTGTATTTTCCATAAAAAAAAATTAAAAAAATCAACATAATTATGGGCAACTTCACACACAAATTCATGCAACACTTTCTTCTTGTATAAAATCGAGGCAGTGATTATGGCCATATCACACATATGGATTGAAGATCATGACTTGGACGATGTGTGGTTCCAACAGGACGGAGCAACATTTGTTTTTCATGGGAAAGTCCAAACATTCACCCCTATCGTGAAATAAGGCGTATTTGAGATTCACTTCACCATAGAGGTATATACATATATATGCAGAGTACGCATCATAGCTAAAAATGTTGTAGCCGTTTCAGACGCGGGCGGTAAGTGTGAAGCGGAATTTCCGTCGCTCGCATGCATCGGCTATGCAGTTGCTTGATGCTGGCATGGCAATTTGAACACTGGGGTATCAACATCAGTACCCCTCATTGTAAATTTTTGTTGTATGAGATGCGCACTCTATGTAGTTGTATACTCTTTGACTTCACGAACTCGATTCACTTTCACTTTCCATATACATCGTAGAATCCGCCGGGGAGACTCCCTTATCGACGGGTAGTTTCAATTGAAAGTTGGTGGACAAATCAACTGTTTTGCATTAAATGACAGCAAAGAAAGAAAAAAGCAATTTCAAACTCATTTTGCTTAAAAAAAAATAATTAATTTATACGAAAATCCACTTCCGATACTTCCTTTGTTGGCGGTGCTAAGCTCCTAAGGCCATCCCAGAACTGTTTTACTTCCTCCGGTGGTCGCTTACAATCATTGATTGAGCTTCGTTGCATGTGTTAAACGCATTCACTTTACCGACTGGTGAATCTTTCACTTCGAATGTATTTTACGATGCAAAGTATTGAATTTGAGTGAAACGTTGCCCTCGGCGTATTCCACGATAGGGGTGATTATAATGAAATCAATGGTTCATCAAAAACGTATCGCGGTGTAAAACACACACCGCTTTCCTTTCGAAAATTAAGTCACCCTTTATGTGTAGGTATAACTGGTTGAAACAGTAGACAAAGTTTTTTTTTTAGTGTGTAAAAAAAATAACTTTAGGGGCGGCATAAGTTGGGTCTGCCCCGGGCGGCCATTACCCACGCTACGCCACTGACCCATGTCTGTCTGTCTGTACGTCACCGATTTGTAGGCATTAAATTTTGAGCTAGGAGAATGAAATTTGGTATATAGGATCTCTGTGCGTAGCTACAGAACAATAAACTTTTTAGAGAAAATTTGTTTTTTAGCCAAACGGTAGGAAATTTTGAAAAAGTATCTGAAAGACTTATTTAGACATTCCCAATACCCATATTTTGTCTATACAAAGTTTTTTTGCCAAGCCAACTTTTTGGGGCGTTTTCATTAAAAGAAATTATTCTCAGTCACATTTCAAAATATTCGAAAAAAAAAACTTTTCATGCAAAATCATTGGTAATAATAACATGATTATTTCGTCGATAGATCATTTTAGCTCACGCCTACTTTTTTGTTAAAAATATCATACAATCATTGATAGTTATGTAAAAAGTATGAAATGCAAGTGCAAGTGCAAATCTTTACAGCTTGCTTGCTTGGCACGCCTTTTTATCGCATTAATTATTAGCGGCATTTTACCTTTGGACATTGGAATCTTCAGTCAACTATTAAATTTCTAGGAGGTGTTTGTAAACGACAAATTTGCTTTTCATAAGTCTTAAATATGTAAGCTTGATACCAGCAAAACTTAAAAAAATAGTATCAAAATACCATGAACCCATGCTGTAAAAAAATTACCTAAACATATTTGAAAATTTCAGATTCCTTATTATTTAAAATATCAACTTGCAATTTCTAAATTTTTGGGTACCTAGCTGAAGCTTTAAATTCGTAGGTACAAATTTGATGGTTTTTTGGTATTTTTTGCACTCGCCATATTACTAAATTTATTATCATCGTTATTTTTTATATCCCAATCACTATTTTTTGTAGTGTTCAACTTGGGCAGTCTATTTCCAACATTCGGCACCAATCCAGCTTATCGCCCTGGTGGTTATCCAACAACAGGAAGCGGATATTATCCAACAACAGGTAGCGGATATTATCCATCAACCGGGAGCGGTTATTATCCTTCATATACCCCTACGCAAGGCTATTACCCAACATCTGGGTACTATCCAACTGGGACAAACGTTCTCGGCAACGGATACGGCGGATATCCAACGCAATCTTACTATCCGTCTATCGGTTACTCCCGCACATCTGGATATAGCACCAGAAACACCGGCTATGATAGCTCTTACAATGGTTATCCAGGATCGGTACGCGGATCGTCTGGAATTAGCGGTTATGGTGGATATGGCGGATACGGAGGTAATGGAGGCGTAAAGTCATATTATGGCTATTATAGCCCGCAGTACAGTGGCAAACGTAACCTAGGTTACGGCTATTATTCAGACACCGATCGTTACGGCTTCTATCAATCACCATCGCAACAGCTATCTGTAAATCGAGGCTATGACTAACACGCTTCTAACACCCATAGTAAAACTTAAAAATGTTAAATGTTTATGTTGCTTCTGTTATGTATTTGCATGTTAAGCGATGATCTCATTGCTTGTAGCTTCGATTATAAGTACATCCATTACATCTACTAATTGGGTCAATTTATGTGTCACCAGGCGCATGATTTGACAGATGATTTGCTTCTAATTGCAGCCTAAAATTATACTGTCTTTAGAAAACTAAAGACGACCTTTCAGCTGTCTACTGTCTACCGTCATCCGTGTTCGTTTTGTTTTATGATTTTCCTTTAAGTTTATTGTTTATGGACTAAAATTTTAAATTCTATTTATCTCATTTGTGAATGGTATATAGCTATAGCTCTGAAACAGTTTTGAGGTAAGATCAACGATGCATGACACCGACTCGAAGTGAATACCTTGTAAATTGATATAAACTTGAATTTGGATGCAGAATGCGGAGAGAAGCTATTGTTTTCATCGTTCACCTAGATTAAGTTCTTGTAGATAAAATTATAATGAAGCTAAAGCCTTGTTTAAAATAAAAAAATATATTTATAGCTGAGGAACTGAGTATTTTTTTGATGATGCATGACCTTAAGAGTGGGTAATGTCTAAACGTCAATTTGGATACATTAGTTAATACGTAATGAATTATGACTACAATACGGGAATTTTTATTTTAATCGGCGCATAATGTACGAACATAATGTGTTATAATGATGACACCTACGTATTAAGATAATTCACTTTGTTGCCGTTGTAAATGTGTAGCTACGAGCCATTTTGCAAATAAATTCGGGCAACATTTAGATATTCATTGCATATGTTTAAAGATTCCATACAAATCCAGTAATTTATTTCATTAACATTTTATTTACAGGTGTGATATTATCATTCACCACTGCGATACCTTTGCAGTGTCCTTTTATGTAGCTACATACTCAATAACATAAATTTCAGTAATTGGGCTCA
Organism: Rhingia campestris; assembly: GCA_932526625.1. NCBI lineage: Eukaryota > Metazoa > Arthropoda > Insecta > Diptera > Syrphidae > Rhingia > Rhingia campestris. Next base: position 1,725,978 of record OW052184.1, read on the forward strand.
CTAAGTTAAGGCTTTTGATTGAATGCGTTTAAAATCGTTCTAAACTCTACCAACCTATCTATATATGATATTCGAACCGGAATACAATTTTGCTTATATGCTTTGTGTAGTTGAGATTACTCCTTTGGTAGGTATAGTAATCAGATTGAATGTGAGTCAGTTGAATTTAAAAACAATCCCAAAAATGAATTTGTATATTTACCTAACAGGTAATTTAGAATTTCAAAAACTTAATACAGAATTTTACAATTATTTCGATTTTATTGTTGAAAGGGAAATCCTTTTAATAAAACCGCGACCTTAAGTTAGATCTAGGTCATTAGTTACGGATTGAAAAGTTGACAGTAGTGTGTATTGGTTTTCGCTGATTTTTTCTATAGGACGGAGGGATAAATGAACTGAGTTCTTTAATTAATGAGCATTAAAATTTAACTAAGGAAATAACCCATAATAATTTACGCGAGTTTTAATCAAATCGATAATGACCATCAGACCAAGACTGCATTTTTCTTCGTACAAAAAGAGTTTGGAGATCAATTAATAAACATCGCGATATTAATGGTGGTAATTCGCCATTTCTGTTGAACCTTCGTTAATTAAATTGAGTAAAAGATTTATATATTCTTTCGATTCTGGCAGATTAAACTTCATAACCAGGGACTCAATTTATAAAGCAATATTATAGTAAGGAACGTACTAATGAACAATATAATGTTTTAAAAGTAAAGGAATTTTGGAAGTCTATTGTATTTTGTTTGAGGAACACAAGCATTCAGTATAAAAAAGGGACTAAATAAATTCGTCTTACACCAGCGATCAAGAATATAAAATATTGAATTTCGAAAGTGAACACAATTATTGTTGTAATATATTTTCATGAATATCTTAATGTAATCAGCGTATAACATACAATTGCTCATTGAGAAGAGTGAGGGCATTCCATTGACAAATAAATAAATAAAAATGGTACAAGATAGTTACCCTGAGGTACACCAGTAGTAGCTGTAAACACATTTGGAAAATAGTCGCCAAATTTAAACATTAATTTACTATTCGACAAATTTAACCACTGAAGAGATGCGATGGACAACTTACCGGACATTTAACGCCTTATACCAGATTGGCCAATCTTCCAAAGAGAAAGATATTGTTTTTAGTCAAATGCTATATAATTTATAAATTATCTACATAGCCAAATAACCCAAACGTTTTTATATGAAGACGATTCAATCAAAAACTTTTCGAACTGTACAGCTACATGTACCTGGTCAAAGGAGGTTTTAGAGCGAATGGACTCCAATACAATACTATAATGCCCTTTTTTATAATTCGACTTCTTAAAATCATGCTTTTGGAAATCCCGAAAAATACATTTTTATGAATGATATATTCATACCCAATCCCATAGGGGTATATTAGATTTGACATTAAGTTTCTGACGTAGAGAAATAATTTGAAAAGATATACCTCAAAGTATATGGAACGACTTAGAATCGCTAGCTGAGTCGATCTAGCCATGTCTTTCTATCCATATATGTGTCACCGGCTTTTGGGCCCTATATTCTTAGCCACCACGCCCATTTTTTAAATAAACATCTTTTCTGATCAAAGTTTTTAGCCACGCCACTCTTTGTGGGCGTTTTCGCCAAAAATTTTGTAAAATTAGAAAAGTTTTGATACAGATACAGAATAATGGAAGATATATTTCGTCTGTACATCATTTTGACTCAAGCCTACATTTTGGGGGCGTTTCCCTAAAGAAACTATTTGTATGCCCTTCCCCATAGCATATGCACTACAATAACGTTGTTTTGACGAATCATAAAATAATTTGATAAACTGTGTGAGCAATATATTGTAAAAATGCCCACTCCCAAGTTTTGGGGATATTTAATTGAAGGATGGAATGGGATAGGTGTATTCAACGATTCGCACAGTAGATTGTAGCCTTCGCATATGCTTTTATTTAAGCTTCATAAAAGCCGAGTGGCTGTTTGACTTCTCTTATAACTAGACACGCCAAGTTAGTCATATATTTTGATTATGGAGAAATGTGTTCCTAATGATAAATAACTGACATTAACGGCATACAGTGCCTTTTACGTAGCTTTCGCAAGCCCAAAAAATGGGGACAAACTGACGGACGACCAAATAGCCTAGGGCTATATCGACTGAGATTTCGATACATATATTTACCAATATCTTTGTCTCTAAATAAAATATGCCGATAGGTTAGGCCATAAGCAAACGGCCAATAAGTGTGATCGATAAAACTGCAAATACGAAGAAAATCATTTTAACTATCCAGGTTGCAGAAGCTAGAACGTAGAGACGGATCAAATCCACTTTTTTAGATCCGCTAAAAACGAGTGCAATAAATTTCATGAATTTTCTGGTAAGAGTAAGTTAATAAAATTGAGCCATGAATATAAGTCTAGCAGGTCGAATATACATATTTGTGCGGCTTTTTCCTTATTTGAATGCCATATATGCAAACTTTCTTGTATGGCATGTGTTCGTAAAATATATGCAACCAATTTCCATGTGCTCGCAATGGTCTAAATGGCTTTTGGTAAACAAATTTTTCTGCAAACAAAATTGAACACAATATATGCAAAAACTGCCATGTAGTGTATTACGGACTTCAACTTTTTAGGGGTCACAAGTGAAAAAATTATTTTTTAAAGAACTCGCGATTTTAAAATATCGATAATAAAATATTACTTTTAAATGAATATAATCTGTGAACGGTTAAAACATAAAGAACTGTGTTAGGCGTTTGATTGATGGTTGCCAATCAATTATTCACGCTTGAGCCATCGGACCATATAGTCCTTTAAGAAATTCTGCGGCAACACTAATGTTTATGTATTCTCAGCCAAATTCGAAAAAAGAAAAAATCATTATATGCGATTGTACAATTTGCACGTATGGTGTAATATGCTCTAATGGTATCACGTTCGAATATTGCGTGAACGCTATTATCCTGATGAAATGTACGTATATTATTAATTCTTTAATACAGACTAAATCATCCATGCGAAATGCGTAGGACATAAAAGTAATAAATCACACATAACTGTTCATCAAGCGAATCTAAGTGTAAACTTAAGTATACTTTCTTATGTTCTTTATGGGCTTAACTGGGTTGGACATGAATTCCTCATAAAAAATACAAAATTGATGAGTCGAAAATTTAATTACAATAATTGAAATTGAAACGTGTAAAAACAAATTCCTTAACATACAATTTCACCAATCTACTTGAAATTCACCGGTATATGAACTTACGACTGAAGTGGAAAATTTGGTAATTGCTTCATAATGTATAGGTTTATGAATGTGTTACCATGTTCTCATTACCATCTTTTAAACAAATACTAAATATTTATCTGCTATCTAAATTTTCCATATCAGGTGGCATATGAAGATTACACCATATCATGTGCATTGCGTCTCGTTCTTGTATACGACAAATTTATGTTTGTTTTCTTAGATTATGGTATTCTGGCGAATCCCCTAAAAACATGCGGAGAAAACATTTTTGTTTATATGTACTTATGAATGAAAGCATTGCGATGGAACGAACACTGAATTGACATCAAACGAAGTAGTTTGCGGATTCATAGTTTTAGTCTAATGTACCATATGTCTTAGATGGTAGATTAGACTAAAACTACCCTTATTATTTTCTTTAAAGTTTAGATTGAAAATCGTGATTAAGTTATGTTAAATCAACCACACTTTTCCATTGATTTCTTTTTAAATTTAAATTTTGTATCTTTCTTTGGTAATGTAGCACAAGTCAAGAAGTAACTCATGGTAGTTTTTGGGTCTTCGATTTCCAACCAGTCCGTAACACGGTGAGACAATTTGTATTCTATGGTCGATTTGGTCAATTTGTTATCTATGGCCGATCCTTTTTGGGAGGCATAAAGTAAGATCAAAGCAATTAAAGTAAGATCGAATAAGAAGTTCAAGAGAAGATCTAAGGTTAAAGAAACCTTCTTAATAACTGTGGAACGATGGCAATGTCAAGAAGTTATTTTATGCAATGGAAATAGATAACAACGCCTAAGCAAATCTAAGATCAAATAAATATATTAACATTGACATGGCCTTCATATACAGACTGATCTGAAATCATCAAATAACACATTCGCACCATTATTGGATGATCCGTCTTATCGTGATAGTTATCTTGTCAAAAACAGCTAAGATAAAAGAAGTGAAATCGTAAATTTGCTGAGGAAGCTTCGGATAGCTCTACACATTTTGAAATTATCTTGGATAAATCGAAATTCTGAAAAATATTATATCTTGGGATTGGGATTATAAACTTTAAAGCCCAGGCGTATTACAAAAACACATAAGAGGGCTACAATCCGCTGTGCGAATCGCATCTTTAAATAAATGTCCCCAAAAAGTGGGCGCGGCTTCAAACTATATGGAGATGAAATATAAAAAAATAGAACTATCACAACATATTGCATAGACATTTTATCAAATTTTTATGTCGTATGATATTGAGGAATGTTTACAAATTTTTGTTTTTTAGGAAAACGCACCCAAAATAGTGGCGTGGGTTAAATCCATAAATATACAAAATTTCCTTAGCAATATTATCCGATTAATATTTCATCGAAACACTGTTCATATTTTTTAACAATAATTGCGAGAGACTGCTTCGCGATAAGCAACAGTCGAAGAAAACTTCTTGGCAGACAACCGATGATCTACCGCGAACGCATTATAATAATCCTCATCTAGGCCAAGTTCGCCATCATAAGCCCTGTATCGGCTCAAGCTCGGGTGAAGAAAAAAGATGATATAGCGAAAGATAATGTGGATATCCACCACGCCACAACAAATCAAAAATACTTTGATTGTCGAAAGAATGTAATCGCAAGAGACCCCCAAGTACTTTTAAACTTTTGAAATCATTTTGTATTTCCCTTCAGACCCCCAAGTCCTTCGCAGATTGTGTATCCCTTAACCACTCGATGTATAATCTAATTTCAAAGAACAATGGCAACGATGACAACAAGCCATTAGACCCGCCGCAACTGATGTGCTAGGTTTCTCGGTTTTTTGTGCCGACAGATGCTAGCAGACAAGAACGAGACCCGCAAGGCTAAGCTGCAGGTGAAGACGAGAGCCGCCACTGAGCCCTATTGACAGAGAAGAAGGAAAGAACATCGGCTTTTCAGTAAGAAGAGAAAAGCACGCGTTCAAAGACATAGAGAGGTGTCACTCTAGGAAAGATATTCGTAAGTTCTATCAAATCGTTAAACCTGCGATGTATGACGTGAACACAATTCTGTCGAGTTGAAAAAGGAAATATCGTAGTTGAGACAGAGTCAATGATAAGTTAATGGAAGAACCACTTCTGCAGACTGTTAAACGGCGATGACGAACTATCTTTCGCTGTCAGGTAGAAAAAAAAACACTCAATATTGGCGATGACACCGAAAACTACCAAACACGCATGAAACCGTTTACCAAAAACCTGATCGGCCCTTATCAGTATGGTTTTATAACGAAGAATTACTCTTGCCACCCTCTGTTTCTTCGGGCTAAGAAGACAATTTATAAGTAAAGCCCACACTTGAACTTGTAAGGATATGCTCTACAAGACCTTTAACATTCGAGGACCATGTGAACAAATCCTTGTTCGTTTCCACTCTTAAAAGCCTGACTTTTTTTTAGCTAAAAAAATGTATGTTATAAAACTCGCGTTTCTGAACAACTTTTGTTCTACGACTTTGTTCATAGGTTTTATTTAACTGAGCTAGGTTAAAAAAACCAGGTTGGTTCTTTGAGGAACCACTAGGCACCCGGAGATCAAAAATTTTAAAGGTGTATTTTTCATCAAAGAATTTGTTTAAACAAAAATCAACATATTTTATATAGAAAATTCAAAAAAGTTACAAAAAAAAGAATTAATAACTTTAAAATATCAGAAATGAAATTTAGCTTTGGTAAAACCACAAATATATACCACATTGTTGGCATCGAACCTTTGTCTTGACATATTCTTATCTTATAGATAATAGATATATACTACTATTTTAGTTCTAAACAATTCCACATAATTAGTTGTAGCCCAACTATCACTAAACGGAATTTTCAGTTTTGGCCAATAATGAAAATAATTATTATTCACATAGACACCGATTCCTTCAAATTTCGGAGTAAACGTTCGTATAATCACATTTCGACATTATTTATATCATTTTAAGCATTAATAATCAAAATGCGTACTATGTGATCTAACGCCTAACTTGCTGTGAAAGAGAAAGTTGCGTACGACCCTGTCGTACACTCACCACTCGTTTTGTTTGCTTTTAGCCATGTTATTAACGGTACCTGCCATATAAAAATTACACATAACCTCAATTTTCTCAAAAACGGCTCTAACGATTTTGATTAAACTTCATATATATACTAAGCATATTAGTTCCAACAAAACGGATATTGTCATTCAGGCCATATAAAGAAAATTGTTAATTTCTCGCAAACTACTATGTCAAATTGAAATTGAAAATGAAATTTAATATATATACTACTAATGGGTGATCCATTTCGAGGTTCCCTACTTTTTTAAAGAAAAAAACACAGAAAATTCAAATTTAATGGAGAATGTTTATGATCATTTGAAAGAACATTCTTTGGCATTTATTTTTTGAAGATTATGTCTATCAAATGTTGGCCGTTGCTACGTCGCAGATGGTCCATCCGTTGAGTCCAATTTTCGATCACTCGTTCGAGCATTTCGACTGGTAACTGGCGAATGACACGCGTGATGTTTTCCTCCAAGGCCTGCATCGAAGCGGGTTTGTCGGCATAACCTTTTGACTTTACATATCCCCACAGGAAAAAGTCTAACGGTGTGATATCACACGATCTTGGTGGTCAATCGAACGGCCCAAAACGTGAAATTATGTGCTCACCGAAATGTACTCTCAATAAGTCCATTGATTGATGCGATGTGTGGGAAGTGGCGCCGTGGTGCAAACCAAATGTCGCCGAGATCACGAGCTTCAATTTCAGGCATCAAATAGTCGGTTATCATGGCACGATAACAGTCGCCATTGACGGTTACGTTCGCACCGGCATAATTTTTAAAGAAATATGGACGGATGATTCCACCGGCCCACAAACCACACCAAACCGTTGGACGTGGTCTATTCGGTCGAATATTATCCAATAATGAATGCTGGGTCTCAAAATGGGTGATGGTGTTGCGAATAGTACGCTCAGTAGGCCGATTATGTTGACCATAAGTTGAGCGAAGTGCACGAAACACATTCCTCACAGAACGTGAACTTTCATAATAAAGTTGAACAATTTTTAAACGTTGTTCACGCGTAAGTCTTTCCATTATGAAATGCCAAACAGTACTAAACAAAAATAACATGACAGCATGACACGACTCACACGTGATCTGTCAAAAAAGGCAATTGAAAAAAGTATCTCTACTTGGATCACCCTTTATTATAGTTTTAAATAATTCCACATAATTAGTTTTAGCCCAACTATCACTTAACGGAATTTTCAGTTTTGGCCAATAAAGAAAAATAATTATTATTCACATAGACACCGATTCCTTCACATTTCGACATTTTATATAATTTTTAGCATTAATAATCAAAATGCGTACTATTTGATCTAACGCCCAACTCGCTGTGAAAGAGAAAGTTGCGTACGACCCATTCGTGCACCCACCACTCGTTTAATTTTGATTCCAATGTGCTTATCCTTTCATTTTTCCTGCAAAACATCACCTGCTCCTGTTCTGTTTATATATAAAATAAATATTTCATAAAAAAATGGGAAGGCTATAATCGGCTGTCCAAATAGTTTAATACCCTATTACATCAGAATTTTATTTATTAATCTACCATATTCTAAGTATAAGAAAAAATATATACCTATTTCATAAAAAAACTCTATAATCATAAAAAAGAAATAAGATTCTTAAATATATTTCCAATAATATCGTTCAAATATTTCCCAAACAATTACCAAAAACAGTTTATTTAAAAAAATGCTCACAAAAAGTGTAGGTGGGCAGTATTTTTCAAATACTGTGTACACTTGTACTAGAGGTGTTCACTATCCATGTCCCTTTTATATTTAGGTAACGGATAATGATGTATTATATTCTATTATCATATTTAAAAAAAAAGCGCCTAAAATTGGTGATGGTTGATTCAAAATATTTCATTTATTTCTTTATGTTAAAAACTATGCACAAACACTAATATATCCCTATGGGATATTATATAAACACATGTGTGGGTCAGTTTATGAATAAATCATTTGTAATTCTTAAATGCCTAAACAGGAAAACAATCTAACCATCACTCGAACCTCATCATATGTCGTATTCAATCATTTTAAATGCAGGAAATGTCTTTCCATCGCTCATGACACTTTGTCATGATGTACTTACATTAATATCATGTATGTCTAACTTGACAAGTGTATGAAAACAAACGACTCTTCTCCATGGATTAGGAATATAGAAAAGGTATTTTCGGGGAAAAAATACGAGCAAAACTATATGAACGTGGAAACTTGTTTATTTGTGTTTGTTTGTTCTTCTGTCGATTTTCTAGTGGGTGAGTACTGTATACAATACATATTGTTTTGGAAAAGCACACTCGTAATATTATCTATCCATGTGGACCCAGTTTCCACAGAAACATATATTTATGATTTAGTACATAGTGTGTGTGCCGCTCTGTACCATAGCAAGTCTGCGATTCAAAAATTCATAAGCAGATATATGAATAATTCATTTAAAAGGATTCACATTTATCGGATTGTTTGTTTATGCGACATACAGACGTACTTATTTTTACAACAAAGGAAACTTTGCTTTGAAAAAATTGAACTCGTAGAGTACCATGAAGTTTTGGCGGTTATCCCTAATTGATCTTTACTAAGGCTCTTCGCTGGAACATCGTGTATGATAGAATCCTACAATTTTTGTTCGAATATGGAGTTAAAACAATAAGACTTAAAGTCGTTATCGTTAATTTCACGGTGGAAAAACACATTCACGAGATAAAGAGAGGTACCATCGGGCCAATGGCCATGAAATACATTTTAGGGTGTGATAAGTAGATCAAACAAAAGTTGTATTTGTAACCATTAAAACCTGAAGAAAAATACAATTTGATCTTTGGATAGTAATATTATAATTAGATGGGAGCAATAAAATACCTAGAAGTAATGTTTGACCGTAGGGTACAATAATATGCACATGCACTAATCGGGCAGAAATTCAAGACTAATGCAGTTTTCCCAATACTGCCAAATATTGAAGCACCTAGCTAGCTTAGAATGTAGATATACAGAGTATTAAACTTTGTGCTACTATACACATTTTTTACAAATGATCTAAAGGTGAAGGAAACCAGAACCAAGTCATCGCCAGTCGATTTTCAGTCAGTAGTTTTTGAAAGATTTAATGATCCCTATTACGGAAGAACCCCAAACAACAGCAATTTTCAGGATAAATGTGAATCCGTCTCCAGACTACATGGAAAGCCCGATTTTGTACAATCGGACATTCCTCCACGAAAGTCAGCTGTGAGAGCTTAAGTTGTTGCTTAGCTAAGCAAAATGCAGAGCTTAAGTTTGGGCTTAAGTTTTTCGGGTTTCATAGTCATAAAAAAGGAGTAAGTCTCTACTACATCCAAGATCCAAACAAATGTTGCTCTGACAGAAGTTGAGCCAAAATTTAAGCCACCAAAATCGGGGGCTTATGTGTTATCAACATTTAACTGTGGTTACCTCTTAAGCCGGCACTGTGCAACACAAAGTTATGTTAAACCGTATAGGTTTAGTGAATCTTAAGCTCGCACTGTGAAACTGGGCACAAGTGATACAAACTCTGAAATTTTTTAGAAGTTTGGTGTTTTACTTATCAGGACATGCTTTCGTCCATTCAGTCTTGATTGTTTGCATTATCTTCTTGTTTGGCAGAGTTCCACTGGTGCCTTGTTATTCTTCCGGACTTTGACAGGTGCGATGGTTTTACAGTCAGTATAGAGTTTTGTTTCTTGACTGGATGTGGGTGGGTTTATCGCCTGCTCAATGTTACCTGAATTCATCAAAATACGTTGGGATGAGATGTCTGGAGATTTTTTGCACTGAGTACATTTACTAGTGACCACAAATGAATTCAAATCAAATTGTAGGCAAAAAATATTTGCTCTAAAGCTAATAAAAGGATAAAAGAAACGCACGAAATTTCTTTAAACGGTTACAATTTTCAGTGTGGCTTGTAATAATTGCATTGTTGATAAATAAATCGCAGGGCAGTCGTAAATTGTTTGTGGTATCAAACTTGAAAATGTATGTTTTTCACATGGCCAATTATATGTAGGGGGCTCAGTCCCGCGATGGTTATTGCGATGAACTGCTGCGCAGAAGCAGCCGTAGCAATACCAAAATGATTTTTCACTGGCCCTCCTCTGATTTGACAAATCATCACGACTAGTATCAATTGTCAAGAATAGATAATCTCAACTCAACCGTTCGGATGCGGCAAGAATGCTAGGAAAGCTAGAAAGCTATAGGCCGTGGGTACTAACGGTAACGAGCCTGTTGCGCCAAAAGTTTGTATTGGCGCCAAAAGTTTTTGTCGGAAAACCATTAAGATTATTTTATGTATCAATAGGCTAATAAACGATATGTTTCTAAAAAAAAACAATTTTTTTTTATTATTTCAACCAGTTCGAATTTAATATTCATAGCAAAGACTGGACAACGTCTGTCGGGTCAGCTATAGTTCATTATAAATAAAGAGTTTTAAAACGTACATGAGCATATGTCAAAATATTTATGCAAATCTTGTAGTGTGTAATTTATTAGGAACCATAATTTATACGCCCAAAGAGTTCGATTAATTTTTTGACCTACAGCTATAATTTAAAAAAAAAAAAAAAAAAACATTCAAATGATTAATTTAATAACAATTCATACAACCATGGAGATATGTAATCCATGTTAAACTTCAATTGAATTTTAATGTCACCATTACAATTTCCTTCTTCTATTTATATCCGTAATTTACATCTGCTAGATATGCAGTTTATCGACCTGTGATTGTGTACTGATACTAAAATTATCGCTATCCAAAACGTGATAAGGGGATACCATTACTATCGATAAAAAAATCGACTATTGATTCAAAGTCAATCTCTTTAGAAGTGCAGTTGAAGCAAAAGGCAAGTAAGCGCCATGTGAGGTGTGTTTGTTTGATTTTAATTTTATAGTTTTCCAATAATTATATATTAATTGATGAAATGATGAATTAAAAGATCCGGTCGTTTATTTGAAGTGTGAAAACTTAACGATCATTAAATAAATTAACTTTGTGATGGCGAGTGTAGGTGCTTGATAGTAGGCATGCCAAGTAGTTTCAAATCGTTTGGAAATGAGTGTACTCGTATGAACAAAATTCTGTAGAAATGGGTAATATCAATCTGTTAACATTTTATTGTGCACGCGGGTAATATAAATTAATTTTGTGACAGCTGTGTATCGCGAATGATGGAATATGAATCAAATGCAAAATGTGCGGACATTTAGGGTGAGTTCTCGTGGATATTATGTTCGAGTCGATTCGAGATAAAATTGTATAGTTGGGAAAGTGACAATTTATATTCTAGTCTGTGCTGAGGAGCTGGTGCTTTTTAGAAGAGGAATGTAATGCAAGTTGTGCTAGGAAATAAGGGTAGTAAAAAATTATTTAAAATAATGATAATGTAATCATGAAATAAGGACATATCAATGTTACATTAATGCATTGTCATGTTCCCTAAGACCATGTTGGGTGATTTAAGCATTCCTTGTCTTACAAAGGTATGATACACATGATGGTTAAAGATGTTAACATCAATTTGTATTAGACAGAAGTCACGCATTCATTATCTTGATTGCCCAAATAGCTAATATTGACAAGAACATTGTCAGCAGCCAAGGTGACAGTATATAACGAATAAATTCGGCGGACATGCAAACAAACACCGCTAGAACATTTAATTTCAATTAGGAACGAAATTGCCCAGACCTTTTGCAGATCATGTACAGGGTGGCCCAAAAGTCTTTTTTATGCTTATATCTGGAAAAGATAAAAACGAATGAAATTAATTACAAATAAAAGTTTATTTCATGAACATTTTTTACAGTATGTATGGAAAATCATATCGGTTAAGTGGCCAGCCTTAGATTGCATGCACTCATGGGCTCTTTTAATGGCACTTTCATGACTTATTGAAGTTTTGCCGGCGTAATTTTAGCGATTTCTGCGCGAATGTTCAGTTTCAGCTCATGTATAGGTAATGTGTGATTTGTTAAAATAATCCTTTTCCTTTAGGTAAACACATTAAAAAAAATCACCTTTTTTTTTTTAGATACTGCGATTTGGGAATCGCTTGCGCAACAAGTTAATTGCTTTTTATAAATTCATTTTTATTTTTTCTTTATCTTAAAACTAACTTACATGCTAGACAAAATTTTATGAAAAACTAGCATACTTATTTACTTACGTAACTAACTTACTGGCTCTATGCGAGCGCCCTTAATTAAACAATAACAACATAAATCTAATGCCTTTGGGCCTATAATATAATATGTAAATGTATAAATAATAAATAATATAGTCTTTACCAAGAATCTTTGTTTTTGTATTTTTTGTATTTTGTTTTGTCCCACCACGACTGTTTTACCTAACCTAGCCTAAACCTGAAACCTTAAACTATGAAAGTCGGCAATACAATTTTTAAGACAACTAACTAATAACTAATTTTTTAGCCACCACAACAGGTTCTCCGGAAACACTACTGCTGAACCCCAGGTGCTTTCCTTCGCCCTGAGCGACGACGTCTCGCTCGTATAGGAGCCGCCTATCCACAGTTCATCGGAAGACGTGGTAGATTAGCGGAACTGCTGATCTATCCTGTATCAGCCCTCGACTATCCAAATATAGGAAAGCTTCGGGTGGAATGAAGCCGCTTAAATGCGCATTTTCAAAATATTCATCATTGCTCGTAGTCAGATACTGGTGTTCTGTAAAGTTCAAGGGGGCTTCTCAAACACTGCCTCTCAAAAACAAGTTCATTGTCTCTTGAGCACTGTGAGCGGTGCTCCGTTTTGCTGAAACCAAATCAGCTCAGCATTGTTGTCTGCTTGTACAAGTTGAAAAAGGAAGTCCTGAAATATTATTGTGTAGCGGCATCCTTTGACCGTAACTCCGGCACCCGCATCATTTTCAAAGAAATATGCCCCGCAATTCTTACGCAAAGTTAATCCACACCAAACAGTAACACAAAGTGAGTGTAAGGAACGTTGATTTAGATCTTTGGGATTCTGTATGCCCTAAAATCTGCAATTTTGCATGTTCACGCTTAGATGAAAATGTGACTCGTCGGCCATCAATAGTTTTTTTTATAAATTCTTCTTTATTATCAGCGATATTTAGAACAGTTCTGCAGTACTCGTTCACGTTTTTCTCAGTCACCAAAATTGAGCTGTTAGACCAACTGAATCTTGTAGGATGTTTTCAATCGATCATCCAAACCGAGACCTGCCTGAACGTCTCACATCTCCAACATTACCATATTTCTCAAATTTGATCACCGTAGCACGAAAAGTGGGTGCTGTTGGAACATTTCTAACCACATAAAATTGCCGGTAAGCTGTTTTCAAAAAAATATTTTAACAATTTGTGTTCGCTGTGCGATCGTGTAAATGATCCATCCCAAATTTCACAAGCATATATCCGAAATATAAAATTCACCTTTACAGCAGCAATTGATGTACTTGGTGTCTTCCTCAAGCCAGTTAGACGGATGCTCATAACCAAAAATGAAGCTGTAGGCGGAGACGACATCTGCTAAAAACAACGGATTTTCAGAACGCAAACAAAATTGCGCTTTCAATGAATAGAATTTCTTAGCCGCTATTGAAATAACGAAGGTCAGGTTATTGGTTTGGCTAGGTATATTGTGTTCGCCCTTCTTCATCGCAATCAGGTAAACGTAGACTCAATGTGAAGGATTCTTGTTTTTGTGGGGCCATATTTCGTCCTTTTCCCATCCGTATGGGAATTTAGTATAGAACCAGATTATGATAATCAGATCATGTAATTTTGGATTTTTGATTTAATTTTTAATTTTAATAAGTTTTGTCAAGTCCAAATGCCGAATGGGTTTTTGGGTTCTGTTATTGTCAAACCAGGGGTATATTGTTGGCTGCTTGAAGAATTTTATTACACCATTTTTTGAGATTTAAAAATTTTCGACACTCAATGTGCTTTTCGAAATACTCAGACATCTAAACTATTAAATAGTTTATCGATAAGAGCTTGAACCATTTGGTTAATAAATTATTGACAGTGGTGGATTTTTAAGTTATGAGTTTTCAGTAAGTTTTTCCAAGCACAGTTTCTGCCAATAAGCTTCTGGGTTCTGACATTATCATTATTGTTGGTTGTTTGATAAAACTTAGCACACCAGTTTCGACATATCATTATTGTTGGTTGTTTGATAAAACTTAGCACACCAGTTTCAACATTTTCTACACTCAATGTGCAAATGTTCAGACATCAACACTTCTAAATATTTTGTCGATCGAAGTTTGAACCATTTGGTGAACCAATTGTTGACAATTAATTTTATTTAATTATACCCTTGTTTAATTCTATACGTTTTATTGACTGTTTTGTAGAGTAGAACACTATTGCCCTGCACAATATTAATATATTATAAACAAAAGACTCTATAGACACGTAAATCTTGTTACACGGCTCTGAAGTCAGTATGACATCGTCAAAATCAGAGACAATGGTTGCCTAGCATTTACAAGTTGTTATACTTAATGACTTATTAACTTTAGTTGCGCAATGTTCCGGAACCTAGACCTCAACCATCATGCTTCTTCAATTAGTCCGGTCCTTTGTTAACTGCCTCCAGCTGTGCACTTCAAGTTGGTTAATGTCAGTTTCTTCTTCTGCACCGCACTTAAGGAGAGGTCTTAATCTGCGTTTGCGTCTGACGTGTGGCTGGGAATCGAAAACTCTGTGAGCCATTGGCGCCCGTTCTATCTACATGTCCTAGCTTTCTTGAATGTAAAAAATGCTTTTCTTGCTCGTTTTTCTTCTTTCTGAAAAGCAGGTTTTCTTTCCTACATACATCTTTGTCTAAACCTTTACTAAAGTCAGCTCTTATTTTAGGCTGATAGTATTTTTCAGAATTCTTCGTCAAAAAAGGGGTTTCTTGCAGAGAAATCTAGCACATATGCTGCTGTCAATTGTACGGCCTGTTGACATCACCGCTATTGGTTTTCGACATTAGATGGTAGTAGTATTGTGTTAATTGAGGTATGGACGATCTCTTGCGAATCCAGTCTTTCGATGTTAGATATATTTTTTTCACAATATTTCCCAATAGTTGTGGCGTATTGGATATTCGCATTTTTCGTTGGCTGGAACAAGGTAGTAGTCCGAGTCGATGTCGTGTCGTGTTATGATGGGTACTATGCCATGAGCGGCACCTTAATTTTATAGGAATATTCTATTTGTTTTGCATGTCGTGATTTGGGATTTGGGACACTTCATCATGGAAGTGTTACACTGAAAATATAAGCCTATATGTATATAATTTATTCCTATTTTTAATGCGTCATATGCGTATAAGATAGCACGCATAAGCGACATATATACAAAATTTATGGAAACATTTATTCAACTAATTTGCATGAGTCATCATAGGCACAAAGAACTATGCGGCTTTTTGAATTGAAATGATGTGTACTACCAATATTTTTTCTTTCCAATCACAAGTTGCCTGTAAGCGACATTTTTAACTCAAATGCGATATTTTTTTAGTGTCATCAGAGTCGCATATATTTGCAACAACAATGTAATGAATGCGTGATAAAAACAAAACAAAAAGACCACGAATTATATGATATCCTTTAGACAAAGTGAAAATAATTCATAAGTCCGAATCAAAACGCAACCAAAATCCATTCGATATTTTTTTATAAGGCACACAAATTTATAATACATATCCGACCATGAATTATACCATCAATTACGCGTATTAGCTACATACGAGTAGGATTCAATTAATGTGTCTTTGCAAATCAACTGTTTATTAGCCTGTGGTGTCCTGAACAAATAAAAGCACTTACCTACCATATCTATGGCACCCTAATGTGCTCTCGGAACGACATTCAATTCGTTTATACAATTACACGCAATTATTGCATCAATTATTTGCACGTATTAGCGCCATTGGTTTACACAGATATTCCACACTAGTTGGAAGCAATAACTCTATTTTTACAACTCGCCGACCATAAAAAAGCCAAATTCTCTGTATATATTCATTATTTGCTTTCCTTTGGGCTGTAAACCCGTATACGCGTAAATGTTTACAGAAGTTAATTAATCTTGTGCCGCAGAAAAACTTTATTTAATATCAATTATTTGCGGTGTGGCTGTATCAGGTGTATGTGTATGATAAAAAAAATTAAAAAAAAAAAAACAAAAAACACAGAGATACTACAAAATCTAACTTTTTACTCACACATAGCATCAATTTATCTGGAACATGATAACCCTCTTACTTGGTTTCATTATTTTTACAACTCTCACAGCTCCTCTGGAGACGACATTAACATCCTCTACAGGTTCCTACAACTTCCGTTTTCATATAAAGCCAAAAATAATAATAATAATAATAATAAACAACCACAGCCTCAACAAAACAAACAAACGGATGCATATACTATCTTCGCAACCCCATTGCTGGGTGGTCTTTGGGGTGCCTTTCTGCCGACTCGGCAAACACCTTTGAAGCTCCCGAAAATGAATATTCAGTTGAAATCTTTATCTCGTGGCATTCGGACTGATTCCATCCGTTGATAATGTAATGTATCTGCGCGTGTATCTTCTCAGCAGATCTTAATAGCGAATCGAAAATCTGTATCAATCGTCAAAAAGGCATCCGCAGTGTTTTGTGTTTTGTTTTAGTGTTTGAATTTTTATCAAGCGTGTCACAGTGGTTGTGTGTGTTCGTGGCCCGTCCGCAATTTATTGGGGGTCATTAAATTCGAATTTGAGTTTATCTGCAAATTAGTCAATGTCAAATTAATTAAGCACCTCCATTTTTGATTACCAATACGTGTTGATTTCATTAAGTGGTACTACCTACTAATTGATTATTAGATTTGGGCGCTTTGCTGCATGGGGGTGTTCAAATATTTGCTTATCCGTACTTGATGTGATAGATATTTCTAGTTAGTCAAGCACATACGTATCGAAATTTGTGTAGACAATACATTATGTTGGCGAAAGAACAATGATTAGGAGTATCTAGGGTAAGTGCGATTTATTTGTAAATAAACATTGACCCGGGATATTGTGTGTCCAGTTCAGTCAGCTGTCGAATGTGATAAGTGACGTATGGACTATTTTCGCAGAAAATATTGAAAAGCTATATTCAGCGAACATTGAATGCATTTGCAAATTGATTGTTCTTAGCAAAAATAAAAAAAAAATATACCCAGCCATTGTTTATTTTAGTCAAGTTCTTTTTTTAAGTTGGAAATGTTTTTAGTCTATTTCATCTAGTGTCATATCTGTTAAATTAAAACGTAGTTGAGGATATTTATGACTTTAGCCAGAGATTACCGATATCATCTGCCACCTCAATGTGACACTGATATATATCAAAAAATAGCTTTTTTCTGGGCTGTTACACAAGGTATATCGAGAAATGTCCTTAAAGTAACACACTTTTAAATCTATCTTTTTATCTATTTAAAAGGTTAATTTTGTATTTAATTAAATTGTAGAATAATTGAGATATCGGTCTGCAATTAATTCCAGGTTAAATTTAAGTATGTAATTCAGTCAATTAGTTATATGTAACCATCGGGAGCACGTTTGCAGCGATCGATTTTTAGGAGCTAACTTTCCATTACTTTTTCACTCAAATGTTTCGACTGATATGTGTGAAAAACTTGTTTAAAATTGACTCCTAAAAATCGATTGATGCAAAATATACAAATGTTGGCTATTTTGCTCTCGATATCTTTCTGAGCGTTTACATTGTTGGCTTATTAGCATAAACAAACGACATAAGGCGACCTCATTGAAAGAGATCCATCGCCCTTCAATAGGTCGAGATACCCATTTGACCGGAACATTACTTGACACGGCTATCAAACTTCCCTTTCAAAAGATCAATTTTTTACCCAGCTGCAGCAAAAATTAAAATCCAGCATGAATTTTGGGACACAATTTATTTAGATTCCCTAGTATGAAGTTTTTGCGATACAACAATTTTAACTATTTAATACTACTCAGATGATTTGACACAACCGTCAATTAAATAAAATAAAAACGAAGTCCAATACCTCTGGTTAAAACAAGCAACAGTTTAATCTATAAACGACTTCTTAACCCTAAAACAAGTTATAGCACACTTAATGAATTAATACATATTTCCATCAAAATTATATATCTTCAACTTTAACATACAACAAATATGGGTTCTTTCAAAAGTTTTTAATTTGCAGACGAAAACTTTTTAGGAAGCTATTATATACTTCTACTCCTTCCGATGAGACAAGGGAATTTGAACATTTGATAGCAGAAATACTGGATCAACTTTTGAGAAATAAAACGTTCCCATGTGGAAATTAAATAGACACCATCAAAACGATGAAATAAAAATATGTATTAGGTTAAAAGGATCAACAGATATCATTGTTTTTTGAGTGGGGTATCGATTAAAGTATCCCAAGGGTACTTAAATATTTATGGTCCACATAAATGAATGAATTATAAATAAAATGTAATTGGCTGACACCCTTTATTATGTAACATATTTTGTGTTGTCGTAAAAATGTTGAAGAATAATAGTAGCATGTAGAATAAATTGTGCTGAAGTATTCGGTATACAAACGAAAAATCCACAGACGTTCATGAAATATACAAACAATTTTAGATAACCCTTCTTTTGCTAAACCAAGGGGATAACAATAGTTACGCGTTAATAATAAAAAAGGGTAAAACCTCTTACATAATTATGACTCAAAAATGTTGTTTGTACAGTTTTAATCAGTTTTAATTTTAATTGTCAATTTCTGCTCGTGTGTTGGCCTTTAGGTTTGTAGGATCCTTTGAGCTCGAGATTTCGTGCAGATTATATGTGGCGCTAGAGGTATTTTGAGGTATTCCTCAAAACAACTATTGACGTCGTTGAGGTATGCAGCATTGCTCCGTCATATCCCTGTTATTGTTAAAGCCATGTGCCACTTCAATTTAATGATTTTTGGAAAACCAAGTCCCCCAATAAGGGCCACATTTCGTTCTGAATTTACTATCACTGTAACTTAACTTTCATCAAAAAACACAGTGACCAACAATCGCATATGAAGATCTATCGGGGATTGGTATCAGCCCAGTAAGAGTATTTTCTGTTTGTTGGCGCATCAACTTAAGTGAAAACACGTTTGATGACTACAAGCCGCAAATTGTTGAATACCCTATCAAATTCCATTCTAAAATTAAGCATTCCAAAAAGTGGGTGTAACTTGAATTGTGTTGATGTGTATTTAAATTTAAAAATTGAATCATTGTTTAAATTTACACAACAAAGTTTTAAGATTTACGCATTAAATATTAAAAATTAATACGTTCGTGAAAATAATACAATGATGCAACTATAGTAGGTAGCTTGTTGCTACTTGTCGCTATTTTATCGTAAAATTACACGATTTTTTAAGAGCGTATGATTTACAAATGTTTTTTTTTTAAGAAAAAAGCCCCCAAAAATTAGTCATGTAAAAATCATAGACGGAATGTTTATAGTATTATTCGCAAATTATATTCATCAAAAGTTTCAGACGCTTTTTTTTTAATTCTTAACCGTTTGGCCAAAAACAACGTTTTACTGAAAAGTGGGCATATCAGTGGGAAGATTTAAAAAATGTTCTGCTTCGTCGGGCAGAGAGTCTATGTACCAAATTCCATCACTCTGAATAAACCAAAAGAATGCTTTGAAGTGTTTCTAAAGATAATTAAGAATATGATTCTGACAACAAGCATGGGATTTATAAGGCATCGCTAAAGAATAAGATGAATGAATTTGTAAAAGTTAAGAATTTACTTTATGATGAAATGTGGAAATGAGCAAGGATAGATAATATGATCAGTGATATAAGATATAAGAAATAAATTGTCAAGAACAGCTAATATCAATAAAGTTAAGCTAGGTCCTAAAAACCTAAAGGGTCGTTGCACGATAAATGTTCGATTTTTTTTTATTTTAAAATTCCTATAATCGCAATTGCTCACACACAGCTGGTGTATTTTAGTTATATCCTCAAAATGAGGAGATACAAAATCGACAGTCTTATTCATAAAGTCATTATGAGGCATTCATGCATATAATCTTTATTCTTAAAACGTATGCAACTAGCTGCGAAAGCAAGTATGTATCTGTTTGGTATTGCCCTAAGGGTGTTTTGAGTATCAAATTGATTATCACAAACTGCTGAGTTTCAAATTTAAAAGTCACAAAAAAATCAAGCTGAGATAAAAACAAATTGTTTTAGGATTTCTGTGGCTGTGTTTTGTTGGTCAATTCATTCTAATGAATTTGTCTAAATCTACAGAGCCAACTGTGAAAACAATATCAGTTTGTCCACAATATGTTTTACGAATGTAAAAAACAAACTGTTTGCGGTAAATTTCGCAAACAAATTACTCCATGGTGACTCTGATGAATTGTGTTTGTCCACTGAATTGAAACAACAATTGTAATAAATCTACTTTATAGACACAAAAAAACTCATGTAGGTGGGAAATTTTTAATTCTATCGAATTCCAAGAGGTTTCACAAAACTTGAGTGCATTTGGTTAGTTATCCAACGCACTAATAACTGACCCACTGGACACACCAATTTTAAATTAATAATACAAAAGTGTTTTAGATTTTTTACATGCTGTAGCTATTATGAAACAAAAAAAAAATCAAAACACGTGAATGTCGATTAGAATTATTTTAAGGAAGCCAAGGGACTTTTTCTAGTTCAATGTCCTTGCTTTTGTATCAATATGAAATAATAAATGAGACGAAATTTGAAATGTATTTTTGCGGCTGTGAATTTAAAGGAAAATGAAAATTTCTGTGAAGATATATTAGATTTTGTTAAAAAATGAACTTTGCGAATACTTGCAAACTTTTGACGAAAATTACTTCGTCTTTTGTTCTCCTAGCTTGGAATATATGAGTTAATATTGGAAAAAACCGCAAAGTTTTCCAAAGAGATATGAGAAAAGAAAATTAATGCAGGCATGCAACAGACCTTCCAATCGAAGGTCATGAGGTTAAACGAATCAAGATTGATTTTCGCGCAAAACCAATAAAAATTGTGAAGACAAAAATGGTATGAGCAACATGGTGTATAATAAATCAAAAGATATTGTCGTCAAGTGCGAACTTTTTTTGGTTGTCTTTTGAAAGATGTTGTAAATGCAGAGCTTGAATCCCATTTGAATATGATGATTTATGCGATTTTTTCAGGGTCACTTGAATATCTTGTGTAGTCGTCTGAGATTTGTACTGAATGAAAAATATTCATTCGTGAGAGAGTAGCGAGTGGCTTTCTACCAGGTTTTTACTTACTTACTTACTTAAGTGGCGCTACAGTCCGGAATGAACCTGGGCCTCAACCAACATGCCTCTCCAATTAGCCCGGTCCTTAGCTAACTGCCTCCAGTTGCGCACTCCAAGTTGGTTGAGGTCGGTTCCCACCTGTGCGCGCCACTTAAGGCGAGGTCTTCCTCTACTGCGTCCGACGTCTGGCTGGGAATCGAAGACTGCGAGCCGGAGTATTGGTGCCATTCGTTCTACATGTCCTAGCCATCTTAAACGTCCAATGCGGAGTTTTTTGACCAGGGGCATGTCGCTGTACAGCTCGTATAGTTCATGGTTGAATCTTCGTCTCCATAGCCCGTCAACGCAAACGGGACCGAAGATTTTTCGAAAAATTTTCCTCTCGAATCTAGCAAGGATTTCTTCATCCGCTTTTGATACGGTCCATGCTTCAGCGCCGTAGAGCAGGACTGGGATGATCAGGGTCTTATATAGGATCTCCTTAGTAGTTCGTGTGAGGGCTTTACTACTCAATTGCCTTCTTAGCCCGAAGAAACAGCGGTTGGCAAGAGTAATTCTTCGTTTAATTTCCGACGAGATGTTGTTGTCAGAGTTAATAGCGGAGCCGAGGTAGACAAAGTCCCGTACTACCTCAAAGTTATATCTGTCAATGGTGACGTTCTGTCCAATTCGTCGATGTTGTGAGTCCTTTCGTGATGACAGCATATACTTAGTCTTACCCTCATTTACTGCTAAACCCATTTTCGCCGCTTCCTTCTCTATACTAGCAAACGTGGCTATGACATCACGTTGAGTCCTACCAATGATGTCAATATCGTCAGCGTATGCTAGTAGTTGCACCGACTTTTGGAAAACTGTGCCTCTGGTGTTGGCTTTGGAGTTTTGCACAATCCGCATCGCATGGAGTTTTGCACATGGCAGCGCATCGCCTTGCCTAAATCCTTTTTTGGTATCGAATGTGTCGGTGAGGTCGTTTCCGACACAAACGGACGAGTTTGGGCGGTATACCAAAACTAGACATGGCTCTGTACAGTTCGTCTCTATAAATGCTGTCATATGCGGCTTTGAAATCGATGAATAGGTGGTGGGTATCGATTTTGACATCTTGAGTTTTTTCCAGGATCTGCCGAAGTGTGAAAATTTGATCGGTTGTGGACTTTCCTGGCCTAAAACCACACTGATAAGGGCCAATCAGGTTGTTGGTAAACGGTTTCAGGCGTTCACATATTACGGCAGATAGAATCTTGTAGGCGATGTTGAGGAGACTTATGCCTCTGTAGTTGGCGCAGTTCAGAGGGTCTCCTTTTTTGTGGATCGGGCAAACGATGCTGAGGTTCCATTCTTCAGGCATATTTTCATCCGACCAGATTTGGCTTATGAGTTGCTGGATGTTACTTACCAAGTCATCTCCGCCAGGTGTATAAAGCTCAGCGGGAAGGCCGTCATTTCCGGTGGCCTTATTAAGCTTGGATTTAGATATTGCTATCCTCACTTCACTTAGGTCGGGTGGTTGGCAGTTTTCGCTGTCTTTGCCAATATTGAATGGTTCGTTCTGCCTGACAGCGGAATGTTGTTCGCCATCGCCGTTTAACTGTCTGAATAAGTGGTTCTTCCATATCCTCAGCATCGACTGTGTCTCAACTACAATATTTCCTTGTTCATCTCGACAGGATTCTGTTCGAGCCTTGTATCCTTGGCTTTGACGTTTTACACTTTGGTAAAACTTGCGAACATCGTTCCTGGAGTCCTCTCTATATCCTCGATCGCGCGCTTTTCATTCTCTTTTTTCTTCTTGCTGAAAAGCCGATGTTCTTCCCTTCTTCTTTGCCTATAGAGCTCAATGGCAGCTCTCGTCTTCACCTGCAGCTTAGCCTTGTAGGCCTCGTTCTTGGCTGCGAGCATCTGTCGGCATTCTTCATCAAACCAGGGGTTTCTTGCTGGTGGGCGCGAGAAACCTAGCACATCAGTTGCGGCTGATCGAATGGCCTGTTGGCATCGTTGCCATTGCTCTTCGACATTCGATGCTGGTGGTATGGTATTAATCGAGAGGTTAAGGGATACGCGTTGTGCGAAGGTCTTGGCGGTCTCTTGCGATTGCAGTCTTCCGACATTAAATTTTTTCACAGTATTTCTGGATTGTTGTGGCGTGGTGGATATCTTCATTCTAACCTTGGCTGCTACAAGGTAGTGATCCGAGTCGATGTTAGCTCCTCGGAATGTTCGGACATCCAGAATACTGGATGCGTGCCTCTTATCTATCGCAATGTGATCATTTTGGTTGACCGTTCGTTGATCTGGAGACCGCCATGTCCCCTTATGGATATCGAGGTGAGGAAACCGTGTGCTGGATATAGTGGCATTTCGTTCCGTAGCGAAATCAATTAGCCTAAGTCCGTTACCAGACGTGTTGTCGTGTAGGCTATGTTTTCCGACAATACTTCTAAAGATGTCTTCTCTTCCTACCTTTGCGTTAAAATCAGGTTTTTACATTTTTTAAAAATAGTTACGGCAAAAAAGAGACCAACGAAATCAGAACAACAACATTTATAAACTACCCAGATGATAGCAGCTTGATAACCATAAATGTTTATCCTTAATAAGTAATACCTATACTTAAGGGTCTGCAGACCAGTTAAAAGTCTCTACCTGAAACAAGTCCTCTGAACTCTGCTTCTATGTTGTTCAGTTATTTAAAGGAGACTTGAATTGGTACGCTGTATAAATTGTTATCATGCACCATGAACCATCGTACCAACACAAGATTGAAGTAGTCACATGACATCTCATCATCCAGAAGTCCAGAACAATTCGACTGAGTTGGTTGCAAATCTGTTCTCCAATGTTTTGCGATTCAGCTGGTGGTGTCTTCTCAATTATTGTGTTCAGACGTTCACATAGCACGATTTAATGGATCTTATAAAGGGTGATCCAATAAGACTTTTCTGCCTTTTTTTCAAAATAAAACACAATGAAATCAATGTATTAAGAGAAATCTTTATTTGAGGTGTTAGTTTGGTTTCATTTACTTCAACTGTTGCCCACGATTAGATCATAAACGGTCCATGCTGTGAATCCAATTTTTGTTTAATATTTCAAGCATATCGGCCGGTATTCCATGAATAACAAGTAATTTGGCTTGCAAAACTTCAATCGTTTTGGGTTTTTCGACGTAAACAAGAGATTTTACATATCCCCATAGAAAGTAATTCAATTGTGTCAAGTTACAAGATCTGACAGGACCTTTTTTGAGATGATGTTTTTATCGAACGATTCCCTGAATAAAGGCCCATAAACCGTAATTGGAACCAAAGACAGCCGGCTTCAATTCTTGAAAGAGTTGTATTTTGTACGCTTTTAAACCAAGATGCCCAAACCTTAAGGACGTTGACAAATTGATTGATCACGGTCTTCACGAATATCCTCTGTTATTGCAGCAATATTCTCATTATTACGGTAGAGTCCGTTGCTGAATGAATGTCCAATATTGTAAAATTGCTTTGGAATATGCTGATGGTTTTATGAATAGTGCCTTCAGTTGGACGATTAGTACGACCAATATGTTTTCGAAGAACTCTATAATAATTTTTAACAATTAATTTTTCACAATTAGTAAGCGTTGTTCGAGCGTCTATTTATGATAAAATGGCAATGCAAACTCAACACAATGTCATATAGACAAGCCTGTTGACAATAATATCTGTAAAAACAACGCTATTGAAAAAATTACCTAATATTGGATCATCCGTTATGTGGATAAAATCTGTAGTTTCAGCATGATTAGGATTGCTTTTCTTGTAAATGGGATAACTGGAGCTGATACTCCAGACATGCTTTTGTCAATCCAAATTGGAAGCTGGTCAGTTACTTTTTTGTGGATTTGGCGAATGTTTTGATTTCTGCGATACTCTTCATTTTATATTAGCTACAAGACTTTATGTTCTCACCTTTTTTTAGGAAAAATTTACAATTTATTCATCAGGAAATGTTATCCAAAGTATATATTTATAAACAATAAACAACACTTGTTTTTATAAAACTAAAGCTAGGACCATTCTATGTATATTGGAGGTTTTTATACCCTTTCCCATAGGGGTATATTAGTTTTGATACATAGTTTGTAACATAGACAAATAATTTTGCTACATATACCTCAAAGTATATGGATCGACTCAGAATCGCTAGCTGAGTCGATTAAGCCATATCTGTCTGTCCGTCCGTCTGTACGTCACCGATTTTTAGGCCTTAAATTTTGAGCTAGGATAATGAAATTTGGTATATCGGATCCTCGTCCGTGCCTTTACAAGTTTACCAGTGTAAAAGTTTTGAAATCCGCCCACTGCCACACCCCCTTTTTAGAAAAACGTATTTTTTGGCCAAACCTTAAAGAGTTTTTAAAAAGTGTCTGAGCAGCATATTTAGAGAATCGTTATATCTATATTTCGTCAATATAAAGTTTTTTTTACCACGCCCACTTTTTGGGGGCGTTTTTATTTTTATAAAAAACGTTTTCTGGTCATATTTTAAAATTTCCGAAAAAAAATTTGTTGCACAATCATTGGTAGTATTAATATGAACATTTCGTCAATAGACCATTTTAACCCACGCCCACTTTTTGGGGGCGATTTTCTACAAAAAACCATTTGTATGCCCTACCCCAAGGCATATGCAATAGAAAACAGTTGTTTTTTGTCGAACCATGAACAATTTTGATAAACCTTTTAAACAATATGTTGTGAAAACGTAATTTTCAATACTTTATGACCATAAAGACCACATTATGGGGATATTCATTCATTAAACGATCCGCACAGCGGATTGTAGCCTTCTCATATGTTGTTTTGTATGTTCCTTTAAGTCTATCCTGTTTCATGGCAATGCTGCGTACAGAAGTGTCAAGTGCAAAAAGTGAGTGCAGCTATAGTAAATTTATTCCAAATAATATTTTTAAAAATAAATTTTTCTGAAAAGAATTGTTCTTTGTAGATATTGTTATATTAAATAGTTTTAAAAAGAAGGGAGTTTTCAAAATGACATAAAAGATGAGGCGGTTAAGACAAGCAGAACATAATTTCTAACCACGTGTACAAACCTTTACAAAAATATTTCCTAAAGCAGTACTTCATAAGAAGTTGATTATACATCGAAATCTAGTTTTAAGGTCAACACAACTGACCAAATAGTCTGACGAATCGCTACAGGTGATAGCCCAAGCCATTGACAAGAAAGGGAAGAGTTCGCGGCGTCGCGACGTTGAGAACAGTTTTGAAGGAGATGTTAATAGATGGAATTGATATCGTGCTTAGAAGCTTTTCGACTTAGCTTACGATTTTCTCCGAGGATCTCGATACACAGGATTATCCAATCGCTGATATCAGGCAATCATCTCTTGCAGCGTGCTTTGGTTAATTTTGCGCTTTAGCAGTAAGAAGCCAAAGAAGTCTAAGAAGTGTTTAGTGATGCGTCACATTACTTTCTCAGTTCTATTTCCATTTGTAATCAATAAACTTGAATTCGGAGGGAAGAAAATCCAAAGGATACCCATCAGCTACCAATGTTCCCCGAATAATTAACTTCTTGTGACTTCTACATAAATAAAGAAAATGGAGATTTAATGTTGCCTAGTGATAAGCCATGATCAATTATTTTTTATTGCCATAGTCTGTAGGACATTTCTTCAAAATCGGAGCAGTTTCCTGATTTGAAGCTTTTCCCAAAATTGACTCCAGCTTAGGAAGCAAATACAAAATTCACCTTTCATAAGATACTCGCTAAATACTCGAATATTGGTATTACACCATCCAGTTTCTAAAAACCTTCACAGGTATCCAGAAATTATTTTTCGTCATTAATGCCTACATTGTGTTATGTTAATTTCTAATTTTACAGTCTTTTCTTTTAAACACCTTAATCATTCAATTCTGGGAAAGTCGTTAAAGCTGTATTAAGGAAGATATGATTTTTTTAAACCATAAAATTGATGGGTATTAAGTCAGGACATTTGGGCCACTGAAGGTTCTGGCTGTCGCTTCAAATTCATTGAATGTTTTTTAAGTCAATGAAGTAACACAGCTACACCTATGACAAGATATTTCACCACCAATAAGATGACATAATTAAAGTACAACCAGCAATTGAGCTCTAAGGATGTAGTTTGAAAAACGAGTCTTTCCAATTGCAGACATTTACGCCTAACCCTGCTCAGAATAAACACCAAATTTCGATTCACTTTAGCACAGTCAATAAATTCTTACCTTTGAAATGATGTATCGTATGTTAAATAATGACTGGAGTCTAACCAAAAGTGCAAAATATGTTGGTTAGGCAAAACCATCTTTGGTGAATTGCTTTTCTAACATCTATAACACCCTTGTGATAAGGACCTCGTAGTCTGCTGTTGCTGCAGTAACCATTAACAAAATTCCAACCTTTCTTAGACATCCTTTGGTAGTTGGTTGTTTACCGGAGTTAAATGGAAAGGGTGCAATCAATTAGTTTTATGAGGCAATTTAAGCTCACAGTTTCATAACGGTGAACATCTAGAGGCAAATATTTCAGTTCTTAAAATCTTTAGAGAAATGTTCCTAATGAATGGGAATGTTTGACAGGCAAAATAGATAATCCGATTTCAAACCCATTTAAGGTGAAGGTCGAGGTCCTTTGATCTTATATATTCGATTTGTGACTATAGCTTATGCTTTAAGTATCGTGGATATGCTTATATTTTCATCTCATGCGGAGTCTCAGTTCATCTTTAATTCTTTATTTTCAACATGTTTTTTGTAAATTTTATCAAAGAAGTTTTGAGTAGAGCGCTCAGCAAGGTTCACAATATGTACATCAAGTTTTATCCCAGCTCTAGATTAGATTTAGCAAAGCTCTCGATGTAATAAAATGCCTCTCTCGCTTCTTTTGAGCTCTATTCGCCTAAATGTTTTCATTATAATATTTTTTTTTTGCGAGGAGTAAACTCAAGAACTACATTTCGTATCAATTTATCCTTGTAAATGTAACAGGAACGTTGCTCGATGTTGCCTCAATAATTTATTTCCGTACATAGGCAACATTAACAGTTTCGTACTTTAACTTGTTCGTCTGTGATGGTACAAGATAAATCCTAGAACTTAATTAAAACAAATGCTCTTATCACATTATGCTGGCCATTGTAGGTTGCTCAACATCAGATGTGCCTTTTGGAAATCTAATTAAACGATTTTACGAATTTATTACCTATAAACCAGATGTGCATTTGAATTATTTATTAATGGAAATATACGCTGAAGGAATTTTAGTTATGGTTATTTTGTGAATTATAATTATATTGGTCAGTCGAAATTTTTTTAAGGTATTCTACAGTCCTAGGATGAAATCAATATGTTGGGTATATTTCTTGCTGTATGTAAATCGTATGTATTCTTCAAGCCGCCTAGATGCTCAAGGACAAACAACATTCTCTCTATCTAGAAAACACAAAGCACATACGCAGTTATTTTACCAGTAAGTGTTTGTGGCACGTATTTAAGGTGAAAAAAGGTAATTTGTTTCGTTTACTATGCTTTTTATCTTTTTCGTTCATACATATGTATATGTATACGTAAGTTGATTTCTTTGAAAGAATAATCGATACCTTAAAGTGTTTACCTGCAAAAATGACACCACTCTTGGAGGAATTTTATGAGAAAGTACAATGTGATATAAATTTCAAAACCTCTGACAGGTGACACCAAAAGGATCGGCTCTTTTTCAATATACCCATTATTACCTTATTACTTATCATCATTCTTTCTTTTTATCAATGTGATGACGTTTGAAATTTCTTGTTGTTGACATTTATGCAATTTCTCCCTGAGGGGGTTGTTGGTGTTAAGTCTTCGTTTGAGGAGTCATGGGAATTCGTAATGTTCAGTTTTTATGAAAAGCTTTTTAACTGTTTTCTGATTTTGGTTGGAGTTTTCTTTTTGGGTCTTCTCAGACGGAGCTCGAATAGAACCAGTTCCAGTTATAGCTAACATTTAAAAATATCTCTTTTTTTTTAATTTTAAGTGAATGAAAAGAAAAATGTTGGTTTTTAAATACATATATGAAATATGTATTGTATATACAATATTTTAATTAAAAAAATCTTGTTTCGATTTCAATCTGCTTTTATGATGGAAAGATCATTGAAAAACAAAAGTGATATTATAGATAGATAGATAGTTGATTTTATTCATTTCATAGTTCATACTTAAACTACTAACATACTCATGAGAGAATGAAATAGAATAATAGTTATAATTCTTTAACTACAAAGTTAGTGGAGAATGACACATTCAAAGATTTAAAATTCAAATGATATCTGATTTGGGGTGACAATCCGTGTATTAGTTAAATACAAATAAGTATATATTTCTCCAAGGCAAGAAAATCTTTAGGCACACATTTAAGGAAAAAAATAATATAACAATATAAATCAAAAATATAAAAACGTAACAATTTAGATGTAAGATACATAATAATATTACAAAATTTATAATTGTAAGGCTGATGAAAAAAAAAAGAAAATATTACAAAAATGCTTTAATAGTTTAAAGTGAATAACCAGTCTTTTACTTTTCTGATATAAGAGGAAAAAAAAGAAATTTCTTTAATAAAAAGGGCAATTTACTAAAAAAATGCAGCTGTATAAATATAGAAACGAGAAAAAAGTGTTCTGTGTGCAAATGCAAATACAGTGACTAAGTTCATATTATAAATACGTAGGTTATACATTTAGGAATTTCTGCTCGGCATATTACCACTTTGTTTTAAAACTCTCTTAGGACTTTAAAAATAAATAAATGCCTCATTGGTAGAATTTGCAATGCTTTAAATAAAGACCAACTTTCAGCAAATCGAATTTTGTTAAATATAACTCTCATTAGATGTTTTTGGGCTATTAATAAAGGCTTAAGGGTAATAGCATACGAACCTCCCATCTAGTGATGCCGTATTGTAACTTTGATTGGGCAAGACCATAGTAAATAGTGGTTAACACTTTCTTGGAGCAATAAGGCTTTAATAGATACAGTTTACGTGTAACCAACCAACATGTACGATTTTAACGCTTGAATATGATTTTTGAAACTTAATTTGATATCAATTGAAACGCCTAAGTGATCTTCCTCGCTTATTGTGATAAATTCAAAAACAGTCCTACACTCATAAGTAAATGCTATATCGTCTATATAATTTACCTTGAGTTTGAAAAGGGCGTTTATGTAAATTAGGAAAAACAAAGGACCAAGTACGGAACCCTGAGGAACACCGTTTTTCAGAAATCGTGACTCACTCAAGACACCACTGATATTAACTCTCTGTTTCCAATATTTTTAAAACGATTGCAGCCATTTTAAAAATGTTACATCGAAAACCGGAATTATAAAGTTTGTTTAGTAGCAAATCATGGTCCACCATATCGAATTCTTTTGTCATGTCTAAAAATTGAACCATGGTAGATTTGTTGCAATTTAAACTACCATACAGTTGACCACATACTCTTAGAATCCAAACTGGTTGCTACAAAAGAAATAAACTTGTCTAGGAACGACAAAATGCGAACTTTAAACTGTTTTTCTGATATTTTAGAAAAAGAGGAAAGAAGAGAAATTTGACCTATAATCCGAAATACTACTTCTTTTTCCTTTTTTAAAGAGAGGTACAACTTCAGCTCACAGCGTTACCAGATTTAGCAGTTTCCTGCGATTTTAGCAGTTTTTGATCATGAAAATGACCTGCAGCAGTTTTTTTTAGCATTTTCTTAAATTTTAGCATTTTTTGGCAGTTTTCAAACAAAAAAAAATTTATACATGTTTTCAATTGTTGGGCGACAGTAAACACGAATACACGATCGTCTTCAAGAAAAATTATTCCAAAGAAGAAATACGCAGAGTTAGGGTCAGAAAGCAAACAAAGTAAACACAGCTGTTTATGTGTGATTTCGGTGTGGTGGATACCTATTGATGTAACTGTGTAGCATTTCCAAATGAAAGGGTGCAGATAGTTATTATATTATTTACATAGGCATTGCTTGGACAACGACACTCAACAAATTGTGTATTTATTAAATACGTACGTCACTCGGTTGCTCTAGCTTTCAGTCATGGCAGTTAGAAATTGCCAAAATCCATTGAGCAATTGGTCAAAACATACTTTTCTCAAAGTAGTAAAAGCCAACGAGAATTTTTAGAGTTCCAAGAGTTTTTTTGAAACAGAAAAGCATAGGATTTTGCGATTATGCTTATATATCCAACAATAACTAAATTTGCAATATTTATGCTTACTGGCATCTAATACTCCTTGTGAAACAATAAGGGCATTCATGCAACATCGTAATTTTATTACGTGCGAAAGATTATAACTTTACGACGACGTTTCATGAATGACCCTAAAACATCATCACTAAATAATGCGGTAACCCACTGAATTTAATCTCATTTTAGTAATTTATTTACTTATAGAATTTTGTTCTTATTGTTGTCTTTCCGTTCTCGATAATTTGTTTCAGTTTAGCGCATACTTTTGTTGTGTGATAGTGACTGATTAAATGTCAAAATAGCAATTCAAAAGTATACAACATTTACCACCTCAGTTTACGCACCCAATTCCTGTGAGAAAATTCCGATATTGTTAGAAAAGATTTGCCATACAAAATTTGACAGTTCATTTATCACGTCGTAATTTTATCACGTTTACAACGTTTACGACGACTTTCCGATGTTGCATGAATATCCCTAATATTTTCGCAGGTAAATTCGTTAAAAACTAAAAACCATAATCGCTTCAGTAACGAAAATGTTGCTTTACAAGTAAAGCAGGGGTTTTCTTAAGGTGAAGTCTGTTATAACTTTGTTCCAACAAATAAAATGGTAACTTTAATAAATTCAAAAATTCTCTATAAGGATTCCGAACGATTTAATTTAATAACTTTGTACATATTAAAATTTAAAAATTTTCATCTTTTATAAATTATCATCTTATATAATAACAAATGTAACTGTATAGGTATTTTTGAACTAAAAAAACGTATTTCTCCAGGAAAAATCGATCGCAGTTTTTTAGCATTTTTTTACATTTTCGTCCAGCAGGTTTTGCAGTTTTTCGTCCTAGCTTTAGCAGGTTTAAAAAATTTTATCTGGTAACGCTGTCAGCACATTTAAAATGAATTGGAAAACAACCCTTTTCAACACTACGATTAAATAAGACACTCAGTACATCCACAACATATAAGGCAATATGTTTTAGAAACACACTTGAAACATCATCACTCGTGCAAGACTTATTATTTTTTTATTTACCTTGTATAAAAAGAAACGAGTGGTGGGTGCACGACTGGGTCGTACGCAACTTTCTCTTTCACAGCAAGTTGGGTGTTAGATCTAATCATAAGCATTTTGATTATTGATGCTAAAATGATATAAATAATGTCGAAATGTATTTATACGAATTTTTACTCCAAAATTTGAAGGAATCGATGTCAATGTGAAAAATAATGATTTTCCGTTTTTGGCCAAAACTGAAAATTCCGTTTAGTAATAGTTGGGCTAAAACTAATTATCTGGAATTGCTTCAAGCTGTAATAGTAGTATATGTATTAAATTTCATTCAATTTGACACAATAGTTTGCGAGATATTAACAATTTTCTTTATATGGCCTAAATGACAAAATCCGTTATATGGATTTTCTCGAAAAAACTGGGTATGCAGTTTTTTTGGATCTTATATGGTTATAGTATATATAAAGTTTAATCAAAATCGTTAGAGCCGTTTTCGAGAAAATTGAGGTTATGTGTAATTTTTATATGGCAGGTACCAGTTTTAACATGGCTAAAAGCAAACAAAAAAAAATGGCCTAGAATTATGACCAAACCAAGCTTGGATACGAAGTTTGAAGAAAATCGGTCAAGCCGTTTAGGCTGGGGAGACCGTCACGGACAGACGGACCGACGGACCGACGGACCGACGGACGGATTTCCAAAAACCACTTTTTTAGGCTCCGCTATCATCGTAATGTTAGAATCAATCAAAATCTCGAGGTCGAAAATTTTCACGAAAACAATATCTTTCTCTTTGTAAGAGAAAGTTAAAAATTTTCAATATATCTATAAGCGGAGAAGAAGAAATTTAAGTAAAAGATCTGCAATTTAGTTAGAAATGAAAAAAAAAATTATATACAATTTCTCTATTTACTTTGTTTTGAAAAGTTTGCAAAGTATTGCCATTTGTTTTCTTGGTACCACCCCAAGTTGTATACCCTAGTCCACATCGGCTTTATCCCTTGCTTGTGTAAAAGCAGTATGTTATCGGTACTCAGCTGGGAATGTTTTACAAGCAGTCATCTTTGATTTTAAATGTTTTACGTTTTATTTTCACAACATAAAGAAAATTGGTCTAATAAGCAGTAATAATAGTTCTTGAATCTTAAAGTTTTATTACTTGATTCCAATTTATTCTACTCTGTCTACAGAACTATGTCAAAGTACAATAACATTTGACGCCATGTGCAAAAAATTGTATATTATTGCTTTTGGAATTCGAGCGTAGATACTTGGAGAAGACGTATTTCTTTCAATATCTATATAATCTACAACAATTCAAGAGCAGAGTTAATAAACATCTGCAAGCATTGAGCGTCCCACCTGGGAAAAATATGTGTAAAACTTCTTTAATACAAAGGTTTTGGTTATAGCGAAATTTCTCAAAAAATGGATCTAACAATTAATTTAGTTTGGTGCAACCATCCATACTTTTTGAAACAAACCCCAAATTTTACCAAAAAATACAAAAAAAAATGTTTTTTTTATTAAGACAAAATGAAATTGATTATCTGAGTTATTTCTAATGTTTTCAAAAAAACCCTCAAACTCAGTTCAAACCTAAATGTCTCTCAACTGAATTTTTAGTTTTCACCAATAACGCTAAGTCATTATTTTCTGAGGTTATGAAATTAGAAGGCTATAGATATTCTTATCAATGTAATTTAAAGTTGGGCGTCCAAGAAGCCACCACAAAAACCTACAAAGTGATTAAGTGCAAGTGTACCAGATAGACATTTATTTAATGTGGTTTCTCCAAAATTGAAAAATATATATTATTTATCCATGTCAAATTGAATTTGACAAATCTAAGCACCACCCACTTTGATGAGTTGGATGAGAACATTCAAGCATACATTTTAGTACGGGATACGGATTTTGTAGTTTATTGTTTGCAATAATTATCTTAACATCCCGATTCAGCTGCAACTTGAAACCCAAACGTACAAATTTTACGAACTCATTTTATTATTTTTATCAGCTTTGCGGTTTCGCCCCTCAGTAAGGTCATCAAATAAATCGTTTATACTTCATTTCCTAGACGAATGGAGAATACCGATAAAAAAGGGATAACATAGGGTGCTTTCATGGTAGAAGTAATTTTCTGAGGAGGCAAGCAGCATTAAGGTATCAACATTTATCATGTTCTTTGTTAGGGTTGGGTATAATCCTATTTGGCCTAACTCATAAACTCTTTGTTGCTTGCATGGATAAATATAGTAGCAATTTATTTATTATGTTCGAGTACACTTAATTTGATCTTCTTTCCAGCAAACGTAGTATCGGATTAAGTGTAATTATTTTCAGTTAGCTTATCTGATATTTATGTAATTATACGTGTAATGATGCCTTTTAATCAGTGTTTAGCTTTTGTTTTCTCATTGCGACTCGGATGTTTATCTTCTTTTTTGTTAAATTAGTTATTGAATTATAATCACTGAAGTTTATATAGTCAACCCTTATATCGAAGTGAACTCGATATAACTCGAACTCGATTACGTATGAATCAGTCGTGAACTTCATTTGTATTTCATTTAAATTTGCAAGTTATTATAAAATACAAGAATGCTACATTCCGCTGTGCGGATCGTTTAGTACCCTATCCCATTCCATCCTTAAAATTAATATCCCTAAAAAGTGTCACAACATGTTGTTCAGCCAGTTTATCAAAATCTTTTATGGTTCGACAAAAATGACATTTTTCTATTGCATATGCTATGGGGTAGGGTATAAAAATAGTTTTAATATGAAACCACCCCCAAAAAGTGGGCGCGCGTAGGTTAAAATGATTTTATTAATTTTTAGTTTTTGCATTGAACGTTTTTTTTAATTTTCTTTTTTATTTCTTTTAAACTTCTTTTTTTTAATGAAAACGCCACCAAAAAGTTGTATAGATGAAATATAGATGTTTAGATAGTCTAAATATCTTGTTCAGATACTTTTTCAAATTTCTTCACGGTTTAATCAAAAACTTATTTTTTTCTGAAAAGGGGCCTGACAGTGTACGTGTACCAAATGTCATCATTCTAGCTCAGAATTTATGGTCCAAAACCTGGTAACGTGCGGACGGACGGACGGATAGACATGGGTAAAAATCGACTCAGCTAGCAATTCGACTCTTGGTAAGAGTTTGGAAGAATGCCGTTTTCACATCAAAAACATCAAAACATGCTGTTCATTATCTTTAAGACTGTCGCATTAAATTGTTCAAGTCATATTGACACGTCCTATTTGCATTGCAAATTACAATTTCCGAGCTCGTGCGCTCTTTGGCCCAAAATCAACATGGAAATCATACTGCATAAGCACATAAATGCGAAATTGCCATAACTCCTATCCATGTTAAAAGACGGTGGAGAAACAAACAAAAAGGTCACCCGAACGCACAACAATGTTAATATTGGTATAAGCTCCCATTGTTAAGCAGTCTTTACACTCCCTATACCCGTACCTTCATGCTATCTCATCGTTCGGCTAAATCGAAGAATAGTTGTCTATTAAGCAATTATCTACACTAAGTATACTAAGCTGACACACCCAAGTCGTCCGCACGTCCAAGTCTTCCACATTGTATTGCCTTCTTTCACGGAATATACTAGCCAACAGCCTGCATTGGCCATAAGAAGGGCGAATAGATAGACCTTCCAAGAAGCACCTGTAATCGTTACAATCTACGGAAAAAAATGTCGGGGAATTAATTATAACAATGCCATTCCGATGCGGAATATTGACACTAAATCTTGTGCTTACGTTATACGCGCATATGAATGTTAGTTGC
Source organism: Rhingia campestris (assembly GCA_932526625.1). NCBI lineage: Eukaryota > Metazoa > Arthropoda > Insecta > Diptera > Syrphidae > Rhingia > Rhingia campestris. The sequence continues at coordinate 1,762,802 of OW052184.1, forward strand.
TGTGATTTAAATTCAAAACTGAACAGCGTATGTTTCCGTTCCATTCTTATAAGCAATCGATTCAAAAATACCATAACCATAAATTAAGGGGCTTTACTATCATTGCTCCCTCCTGCAGGGGGGATCAAACGAATTTCCTGAATGAAAAGTGTATGTGTATGGTGGTGTTGATGGATTTCAGTCGTCACGGACGGGGAAGAACGCTTCTGTGCGAGATGAGCTCGTGGGCGGTGAATTGTTGCACAATAGTGGCGTAAACATTTCTTGGGAATTTCTCACGTGGCAATGTGTTATGGCCATATAATAGTAGAACAGCGCAGGATAAAGGGATGCTGATGAAATAATTGATATTTGGCCGATATTGGAATGAAAACAATAATCCAGAGCATTCATTGTGAATTATTCGCGAATTCGTTCTATTGAATTGCTGGGAACGATTTTACAATGTGCTTCTGTGAGTGGCAGTTTAATAGGTTGCACAATAGATAGGTATTTAATTTAACGTTTTACTTTGTTTGTATGATGATTTCCCGAATTCGACAAAACGAAATAATACCGATTTGGCTTTATTTCGCTATGCAAAACGAAATATTGCCGCAAAATTAATGAATATAATGCCAATTTATTCTTAAGGTTATCATCGATTATTACAGTCGAATCTACATAAGAAAAGGAAATAACCCCAGTATGCAAAGTTTGAAAAAGTGTCTGAAGAGCATATATAGACAATCCCAATATCTATATTTCGTCCATATAAAGTTTTTTGGTGTGAAATTCGCCACGCTTCATGCAGCTCATAGGATCGAACAACATGCATCAACGATCCACAGAATACTTTTCAGTACTTTAACCTTTTCATTGAAAATATCGTAAATAGCTACTAAGGAGAGAATCTACAGAAGATGGTTTCGCATATCGAATGGGTTCTTTGAACTGATTAGAACCGATGCTATGTTCTCGATTCTACGTCGAACATAGGATCTTTATTGCGAATCGAATACCAGAGGGTTTCTTGATGATTACACGATTCCAGCCACTGTAAATACAAAGAGGATCGATTGTAAATTATAGGGTTTGAGTAGGAATAATAGCTAGGTGTCGAAAAGTCAACGACTATCGAATGATACGTCTGAATAACTACTTAATGTGTGTCGTTAAACTGGCAAAAAAAAACAGATGGTGGCAAAGCTGTTCTTCTACTTCCCCCATGGATTTCGTCAAGAACTCACTCAAAGTTCCTTAACTTTTAGAGCGGAAAGTGCAAAAAACTTAATGGTTTTGATCAAATTATACAGGAACAGATACCATAACGTAGGATGTCTTTTTTCGCTAGATGTTTAAAAAAAACATTGAGCAACATAAGAATATCCTTGAAATTCTCACCAAAGCACCAAAAATGATGATGTGTGCAGACAGATTTCAGCGATTTGATTAATCTAGTATTTTCTTATTTCCATATTAGTTATTCTTACAAAGAGTGAAACAAGCCGAAAAGGTCCAGCTTAGATACAGATGTACAAGTATGCACACTAAATAAACTGCGTTGAATTCTGCATTAAAAACATGAATTAGGGATTAAAACTGTTTCAGATTGTACTCACCCTAATGCAATCTTTGTCCAATGGTATAGGTATTCAAACACAACAGTGCACGAAAAGTAGTAGTAGTTAAGGAGTTCACCTACCCAAAGTTAACATAAACTCCACGAATGATTTCCTAGTGGAGATCCGTCGAAGAATTACCCTAGGAAACCGTTGCTACTTCGGTTTGGCGAAACAACTGGGCTCAAAACTCCTAACTCGAAGGACGAAATGCCTGTCTACAAAACCCTTATCCTGCCAGTTCTGCTTTATGGTGCCGAGTGCTGGACGATAAGCAAGAAGGGAGAGCTGATACTGGGCTCTTTCGAAAGAAAAATACTTCGGCGGATTTTCGGTCCTGTGTACGAGGAGGGCGAATGGAGGAGGAGATACAACCGTGAACACTATGAGCTGTACCAAGATGTTGATGTAGTCCAAAAACCCAAAACACGTCGACTACATTTGTTCGGCCACATCGAGCGAATGGACAACAATGCTCCAGCTAAGAGTATCTTTGAATCCCAGCCCCCAGGTTCGAGAAGGCAAGGAAGACCGAACCTCCGTTTCAAAGACCAAGCCATCGCGGATGCCAGAGCGCTTGGTCGAGACAACTGCAAGCAGCGAGCCAGGGATCGTAGAGGATGGAAGGCTGCAGTGTCAGGCAGAGACTCTTTACGGGTCGGGAGCCCGATAAGTAAGAAAGTAATGGTATTCTTGATGTGAAGATCACATGAAAGTAACACCGAATATTCTAAGCTCTTTTCTCAGATTGACTGTGGAGTCGCGAATTATGAGTGGGTAATTTGTGCATAAGAATTTCTTTTTCCGACAAAGGTAAAGTGCCTCTATTTTGGATGGTGGAACAATGGCTCCGGTTTTTTGGGTCCACGTATGTATTTCTTCGTCTGCCGACTTTAAAATAATGTTCACAGTAGAAGGATCTCCAGAAGTTACCATGAAGATATTATACACCAACGAAGTCCAGACAAGGTTTTGCAAGTTCTGTGTAAAGAGCGTCTATGTATGCATATAGAGGTATACTGATAATGGCGACCCTTGTGGTACCCCGATTTAATTCGTTTGAGGTAAAACCGTTGAAATTAATACAAAAGGTTCTTCCGGATATAATTAGAGAATGGTAGATCCAGCTTTTTGTATTTCGGGCTAGGAGTTTTGTTCAGATTTGTTTTCCCAAACCAAAGCAGGGTTGGTTTCTAAGAGTCGTATTCAACTTATCCCCAGCAAGGTCTCATTCGTGAAGCTGATGTTAACTCCAGGTAGATGAACTCTTTAACTACCAAAGTTTTTGTCCAAGATGTAAGGTCGAAAACATCAACGCGTTGGAAGCTATTAATAATGTTGATATCATCTGCAGAAGCGGAACCAATTTATTGAAGATAGTAGTTTCCTTGTTTACACCTCTGACTATGCACTATCTGTTCCACCATGAGATTGAAAAAATCGAATGTTTGAAAATGTGATAAGTTGGATAGGATCTTATAAGCAAACTTTATTACTTGATAGAGATTTTGCCTCAGAAAGCCAGACATGGGATTTCCTTTCTTGTAAATAACACTTATGATATTCTAGTCATTTCGCATGTTTTCGGTTATCCAGACTTTGTTGATCGTTTGATGCAATCACACTTCCATGGTAACACCTCAGTTATTGAAGAGTCTCCCTTATAATAATCTATCAGAACCGGCTGGATAGTTGTTCTTTGGCTATTTGAAGGTTGCGTTGACTTTTTCAGTACTAGGAAATGTGTGAGTTCCTTGACCGGTCATTAAAAAATGTCGACATTATGCGTATTTAAAAGCTCTTGTCCAGAGTATATCTACTTACAGTGAGTAGGGACACTCTCCATACATATGCAACTCGTACTACTACAAACAAAACACTACAACAAATACTTCGCATAAGTAAAAACAGGTAAAAGGATTGATTTTAACCCTAATGCGCAATCACTTATAATAAAAAGAGAACACAATATACAATTTTGCGTAAGATACATAAATGAAAATTTCCCATAATGATTTTCTAAAGGCGGGCTGAAGTGATTGTCAGTGTAGTGGTATCTCCCCTCAGCTATTCAGAAATCGATTGACTTGGCCAGGTTACCAAGTTTGACTTTTAAAGTTTGTTTTATTTTTTGTTTTTGTCATTGGTTATTGATTAAAAAGACTTAGTTATGGATCTTCAATATAAATGTTTCACTACAGAATAAAAAAAACTAAATATTTTTGCATATCTTTCTTTTTATTGACAACACTTTTTAGGTCCCATATTTTATAGATGATGGTCACACTAATTACGTAGGCAGACTTGAGGGGAGATTTCTTTATTTTTTTTACCCGTAGTTTTAAAGGCGTACTGAAGTTGAATTGTCAAAAGTTATTCAATTCCATCTATTAATATTATATATGATATATATAATCTGGAAAGATGTTGAGAATTTGTATTAAGTTAGAAAAATAATTCATTTAAATGGCTCCCAAATTGACAGATGAGCACATTTTTCCAAATATTTTTAAAAATATGAAGGTGAGGCTTGCGTCTCAAATGATAAGTACAACAGTTTCACCTGGATTTATACTTTAGTAAGTTTAGGTGGTGGTATTCAACTGCTTATATCATTATCTGTTATATCATGTCTTCAATTCATCTAAATTTCAAGAATCCAAAAAGTTCAGAAGACCATTTTTGACAGATTCAAAAAATGCAACTAAAAAATGCGTTTTATAAAATAATTTTAATGAATATTTAGTGAAATAATGAAAACTTTGTTAAATGTATCTTAACAAGAAATTTTAATCAAGATTGCTGGGAAAACAACGTTGCGATTTTACGCAACCGTATTTTTATTCCGAAGACATGACATTTGCAGAAGCGATTTGAAAAGAAAAAGCAAAAGACCATCATACGATTGTTCATCAATTATTAAAGTTTATGCATTTTTTTCGTAAATTTAAATCTGTTTTCTGAACGATTTTTCTAAAACGAATTACAGAGCAATTTGACGTTTCTAGGAGAAAAAAGGTTTTTTGTAGGGGAAAAAAGTAATGTTTGATTTGACATAACTCGGTTGGTCGTCATTTGAAATAGCATTTTAGCGGGATTCCGAATTTCAGAATGTGAAATTATATCCCAGAATGCTTCGCATTTCGGCTGAAATCACGAATTTCGCTTTCAAAACCGAACAATAAAACTGTCGACGTCAGTATTGAAAATGCATTTAACTATTTCGCAGGTTATAATTTTGAAAAAATCAAATAAAGCCTTAACTAGAAGTGTGAGCTAAAAATGTTTCCAATTATTTTACCGATTTTAAAGAATATGAGGGTGCAAGATTTACATGACCTTCTAAACAATTCATAAATTAGTTAGAGAACCTGAACAAAAATTTAAATCCTGTTTTCCATATACACTAGTCGGCATAAGTATTTTGACGAAACCTTTTTGTGACTATTGGGCCTGCGCACACGAGTATGCTTCAGCCGTAGTCATTATGGTTACTTTCCAAACACACGGGAATATGTTCAACCGGTTGAATTTTGTGTAATATACCAAACTTTATATGTATGTGTAATTCGATTAACACCGAACTAGCCGCCGTATTTTTTTTTAATACCAAAGCTGTCAGAAACGCATGCATGTGTTGGTAGATTCAACCTCTTCAACCACTTAATTTTGGGTGAAAAATTGCTCTCCAATGCCTCTCAAACTGTGCTCCCTCCTCACCCGTCCCACCGACAAACATGACGTTCAACCGGTTGAAGCATACTCGTGTGCGCAGGCCCATTGAGACTAACTTTGCTTGGTATCGTTAAAACAACGGTGCAAAAATGATGCGCGAAACAAAGAATCTATTTTTAGCTATATGCATGCCAAGTTTTGTATTGTTTACCTTTTGCATTCTCTTTCTGCTGATAAGAACGCATGCAGACAAAGAATTTTTACGTGGCATAAGTATTTTGACGGAAACTTTGTGTAAATATTTTAACAGTTTTGAGCACGTGATAACCAAAAAACTTGTGTAGTTGACTTTAATTTACATTAAACGTTGATAACAAAATAAAAATTTATTGAAATTTATTAAAAACCATGGGTAAAACGGCTGAGTTGAGTTTGGTTGTCAGATCTTCAAGGGAAGCGAAGTTTAACGCTGGAACGGCAGTAAAAGACATAGCAAGTGAGTTTAATGTGTCGCGTCAAACTGTGCACTATCAAATCAATAAGTTTAAAAAGCATAATGACATCACATGGCGAATCTTCTTCTCTCTCCAACTACCGACCAATTGCACTTACGTCCCTTCTTTCCAAGGTCATGGAAACGCTGATAAACCGTCAGCTTATGAAATATCTCGAAACACGAAAACTTCTCAATGACCGACAATATGGTTTTCGCAGCAACAGGTCTACTGGTGATTTGATGACATATCTCACCGAAAAGTGGAACCAATCAATCCACCATGGTGGTGAAAGCAAGATTGTTGCGCTTGATATTTCAAAGGCATTTGACAGGGTTTGGCATCAAGCCCTTTTGTCGAAAATGCGTGCATTTGGAATCGACGAAAAACTTCTTCTATGGATTAGACATTATCTTTCGAAACGTTCAATTCAAGTTGTTTTGGATGGTTTCAAGTCTGTAACTCACCAAATAAATGCTGGTGTCCCTCAAGGCTCAGTTTTGTCTCCGACTCTCTTTCTCATTTTTATAAATGATCTCCTGTCTGCAACTTCTAATCCAATTCATTCCTTCGCTGATGACAGTACCCTCAGCTTCTCATATTCGTTTACAGGTCCTCGTCCCTCACCTTCGAACGTGGACTCAAAACGCCAAAATATGTTAAGCTCATTGAATTCCGACCTTGACAGCATTATCAAATGGGGTAAATCTAATAGAGTGGAGTTCAATGCTTCCAAAACACAATGCTGTCTTCTGTCATTAAAGCGTAACCAAAATCTTGAGCCATTATCCATGAATGGCACTTACGTCGAAGAAACCGAAAAGCTTTCCATGCTAGGTATGTGTGTTAGTAACGACTTACGTTGGAACGACCACATATTTGAAGTCGCTAAAAACGCAGCGAAATGTCTAGGTTTTCTAAATCGATGTAAGAAATATTTCACCCCCTCTGATCTGGCCACAATATATAAAGCGTTTATACGCCCAAAACTTGAATTCAACGCCCACGTCTGGTCAGGTGCACCAAAACCAACATTGCACCTACTAGATAGGATTCAAACGTGTGCGAAAAAACTTATAGGAGACACAAGAATAGCGAACTCCTTAGATTCGCTCGAACACCGTCGAAACATCTCCTGTCTTACCTTGTTTTATCGCTATTTTAACAACCAATGTTCAAATGAAATAGCCAGCTGCATTCCTCCCATTCAACATTTCAGCCGCAATACTCGTTACGCAATGAATGCAAATCAGTTTACCCTCAAGCCTATCTTCGGACGTACACTGAAATACAGAGATTCGTACATAAACCGAACAACACGAATGTGGAATGCTCTACCAAACTCTGTTTTTCCTTTCCATTATAACTTACAGACATTTAAAACCAATGTGCATCGGTATCTCCTTTCTTCTTATCCCTAATTTCCTTAACGCCCGCACTGTGCTAAAACATATAAAGGGTATTCATAACCCCTTGAGTGCGCGCAAATTATAAAAAAAAAACAAACCTAATGAGATCAGGTGCTAAGCGCAAAACAACGCCCACTGAAGACCGAACCCTTCTACGGGAATTTAAAAGAAATATATTCCTGAAGCCTCAAACTGCTGCAAATCAATGGAATTTGACGGCAACGAATCCAATCAGTGAGCGCACTGTCCGACGACGTTTAATGGAAGGAGATTTTAAAACATTTAAAGCTAAGGACGTGCCGTACATATCAAAGGTAAACAAGCTTAAAAGACTGTCTTTCGCAAAGGAACATCTGCACAAGCCAAAGGAGTACTGGAGAAGCGTTCTATGAACAGATGAAAGCTCCTTTGAGTATAACTCATCAAAAAACAAATTTTACGTTAGATTGCCAAAGGTAGAAAGGCAAAAAAGACGCCCCGTTTGTCAAAAAGTGAGCCATGGTGGAGGCTCTGTCATGTTCTGGGGATGTGTTGCGTATAATGGCCTGGGTGAATTGGTTCCTATCACCGGCTCGATGAACCAAGGTCAATATTTAAGAACCCTAAATGATAATGCCTTTCCTTCCGGAGGTAGGCTTATTGGTGAATCATTTATCCTGCAACAGGACAATGCCCCATGCCAAAAAGCCCGGATGATAACTAATTTTTTGAAGGATGTTGGTGTTGCCACTTTGGACTGGCCACCTCAAAGTCCAGATTTAAATATAATAGAAAACGTCTGGTCTCTTTTGAAACACAAAAGAACAGTTTCTTTAAATAAAACCAGAGAGGAGACGATTTCTGAGGTCACTTCCCTTTGGGAAGAGATATCTCCAGAGATTCTTCAAAATTTAGTAGATTCAGTACCGAGACGCCTTCAAAAAGTTATTGAAGCCAAAGGAGGTTATATATTTTACTAAATTCTTCTTTATTTATTTACATTTGTTAAGTTTAAAATGTTTTTTCTTAGAGTTATATACTTGTCAAAATACTTATGCCAACACACGCAATTACAAATTAATTTATATCTTTTTTGACTTCTATGAAAAAATATTTGTTTGCCTATTTTTAAGTTTGTATTAGTTATATATAAAAATGAAAAAATAAACATGAATTCTTGTCAAGCCATTTAGAAGTTAAACTAAAAAATGCACGATTTTTATTTCGTCAAAATACTTATGCCGACTAGTGTATGTATTTCCTTAAAAACTTCGCATTTTCATTTTAAAAAAATGATTTATTTGCTGTAAAAATTAAAATAAGAAATTTTATCTTAAAATTGTATGTTGGAGTACAAGTTAATTATATAATTAAACAGTTTAATAAGGAAACCAACAAAATAGCAACAAACAAAAATATTAAAAATATATATTACTTTGCTATTTTGTTTACACCATACCCTGTGCCACAATTCGAAAAAGTTCTACTCCTTTTCTATCTCTCTTTCACTGCAAGTCTTTCTTACTACCGTCTATTTCTCGTGTATGTGAGGCATACCTTTACTTTACGATTATTTAATCGCCGAGAGTGTCCCTAGCCCTACTCACTGTAAGTAGATATACTCTGCTCTTGTCTGTGATTAAGTTGTCATTGTTTTTTCGTTGAATGTGTATTCCTACTTTGAAAACAACTGGCAATTGTTTGCCGTTTTGTTTTTGATGGATGTTTTTTTATTACGATTCTCTTCGATTCCCCTCTTTCTCCTGATTTTTTCTATAAATGTAACAATAAAAATGAGCTCCTAAATCAGAACAATAAAAAAATACGTACTGAATTTTAATTTCCTATTAGCTATATGTAAAGCAATAAAAATTGTTTCGTTTAAAAACAAAATTTTATTCACATATGATTTTTTTTTAAATACCTATACCAATTCACGTAAAGGAGATCGATTGAAATTATTATTTCCCCACTGGGAACCCAATATCCATTCACATCAAATGCCACCCGCAGCCTACTTCAAAACCAATGAGTCCTCATATTACATTCCTAGAATTCTATATATAAAAAAAGACCGTCCACTTATTTATTTACATCGGTAATGTGAGAACAGTATTTGACAATTTCCTAGATTGTTATGGGATCGTCCTTGTCTATACAAAAGCATATATATATATATGGCTAAAGAACGATGTGATTGGCATGTTTTCCTAACAGCATATTCATAATGAAGATTTGAATAAGTAAAGAGAAATTCGTTTGCTAGGGTGCTGTGAATCTGTGATGTATTCTGAAATATTAATTTACAAATTCAATTATATTCTCATTCTCTTAGTTTGTCAAGAGGGTGTCTTAAACCGTGGAAAAATGTTTGGCATCTGTGAACGAACCAATTTTAAATTGACGTTTACTTCAGTTAACGGTGTACAAATCTTTTAAAAGGAACTATGAAAATTCTTATTGTCTTTTTGAATAATTTAATTTATCAACAGAAGAAAATTTTCTCAAGAATGTCTGTTTGTCGTGGAACGAGGTTACTGTTAAAAGGACGATAATCAAAAATCTTCGAAAGCAATGAGGAATTACTTTTCAGAAATATGTTTAATATTGAAACGCGGCCTCTTTTTGATTTTACTGTTATGCTATTACAATTTTACATTGTCATTCCATTGTATTAATCAAAAGAGGATGACCCAATGCGAAATTTTTCAAAAAATATAATTAAATTGAATGGTGTATGATAACAACATGATTTTGGTTTTTTATATACAGGAGTAATTGCTAGATGAAATAATTACCAATCAAAATGTCCACCACGGAACAAAATTATCCCGCGACTTTCTTACTTAAATAAGTTATTTTTCTATTTATAAATTGTTTTGTTGGTGAAAGTATGTAGATTTGAAAATCCTAGTGCATATGGATTAAGTTTAATAGAAAATCATTAAAGTTGTTTGTTATATACTCCATGTAACATATATGGAATACTTTCAGTATATTTTTGAAGGAAAGTATTGTTAATATTAAGAATAAAATTTACTGATCTAACAGATCTGTTTTTAACATTTACGTTTGTGTTCGGGTACAAAACTACAAATACAATTTTTTGGCGCAACAGGCTCGTTAGTACCTATTTTTCTCACAACCATGTGTGCGTGTGTACTTCTTGCACGATGGTGTGACCTCCTGTTTTATGCCGACTCCGAACGTCTGAGCTGGGATAAGCTTTTCTTGACAATTGAACTAAGACCATCTGCGAAGCAGTCGCTACTCAAGTTCTTCAGAAAATCGGTGATTTATAAAAAGTATTAATTATAAAACATTTTTTATGAGTGGGTGCCACTAACAGAAATGAACTCGAATTGTGTTTTTTTTTTTTTGGAATTAAAACAATTGAGTGACGATTCTACGCTCCTTCGATTTGTGTTATCATAATAAGTCCGTTTTTATAGGGTTCCCATCATTTATGTCTGTATGTAAAAATAAAATATACAAATCATTTAATACCCTGTCCCACCTCATCATACCTTTAAAACAGATATCTTCTAAAAGTGGGTGTGGATGGGGATGAAACATCGATAATGTGTGAATTATTTCAAACAAATACACCTTTTAATTCCCATTCTATTGTATTTGGCACTTGGTTGAATAAGGTGATACTGAACAGATATGACCCTTTCCTTATTTTACATAGCGCATTCGGAAATTAAATTCATGAAAAAATCATGCTTCGATGTAAACCTTAAGAAACAAAATTATTTCTCTAAGTTACAAACTTATTGTCAAAATTAATGTACCCCCAGTTGGTAGGGTATTAATACAGATTTGGATATATGATGCAATAAATACTAATAAATACTACTATGTACTACTAAATATTTTTTTTTAGAGTACATATATACATATATATTTTTTTTAATGTAGTTAAAATATAATTAAATTTTATTTAGTTTTTTTCAATTATTCTTAAAAATAATAGTTTTTAAATGACCTCCAGGCTCATTGACGCATGTGGGCATCTATTCAAAAAGTTGTTCATCACTGACTGAAGAGTTAAACTGGGAACTGCTTCAATTATTGACTGAATGGATTACTTCAAACTTTTCAAATTAGTTGGTTTTATCGTGTAGACTAAATTATAACTGCATAACTTTATACAATCCCTGTAATGAGTTTATCATTGAGGCACTTACTGTTTACAATCCGGTGCAGTCAGGTCTGGAGACGGGTGGGCAACGAAATTTAAAATTTCTGGAAATGATTTTATTTGGAAATTTTTGTTGTAATTCTGCGATAACAGGCCTGGTTACATGAAAACATGCTTCATCTTGTTGAAACCATACAGAATTAAAGGGAATTCTAATCCAACGTATTTCTGAAAAAAAACCTTAACATATTAAAATGACCGTTACAGAGCATCGGTTTCCGTAAAAAAACGTATGGGCCCACAATGCGGCTTGATGAAACCACATACCACTCTGTGACTCGAACAGAAACAGAATTAGCATTATAGGTCTTAACGTACTGGTACCAGACATATAACGGCTTTGGTAATATTGAAATTCATGAAAAGGACGCTAACGGTTTTGAGTTAATTAGTAACTTAAAGTTTAACATGATTAAATAATAACGTTGACAATTTAAATAAAACTGCGTGCCAAGTTTTTACCAGAAAAATCGAACGGCGGATTTTTGTATTTAGGACCTATAAGATCAATCATCAATTTTACGTAAACAATATAACTATATTGTCTAGTTGAATGAAATTGCAATCCAATGTCAGATACTCTTGTCATTTGTAACTTTGCAAGCCTTTTAATCAGTTTTAGCCTAAAAGTCTGTTAACTTTTTTTGGCAAATAACTTAAAATTACAATTTTCTGGCGCAAGTGCTTATCTACGCTTTTACTGGTTCTCTTCAAATTCAGTATTAACAGTTTTTATAATCATAATTTGAAGTCGAGCAAACAAAAGTACGTACGACCGAATTGTGTACCCACCTCTCATTTATACAACTACGATTTCCACAACCCCAAGTGATTATAGTTGACTATTCAGCCCCACATCATTCAACATCCTTTTAATATACGAAAGAATCTTTAAGAAATTCAATCGGTGATTTTTCTACATGCCTGGATAATGTTTGGATTTGTGTAAATAGATAATTATTTAGCCCATTTAGTCTTCAAAGCAATCTGGTCAATTTTATTTCGACGGTCCAAATCTATGTCATTGGAGTTTCATCCAAAGTTCACTCATACACCCATCCGTCCATATCTATGTCATCAACCTTTTGACTCACTGTTACGTTTTGGGAGACCAAGAAGGAAATCCGAACAGTTTATGATGCTCTGAATTACCAGGACTCCCAATTATATTTTTTACAAACAGGTAATTTATTAATGCTCCAGACGTGAGAATATTCGAATCACATACTTAAGGTTCGAGACGACAAGGAGACCTAACCTCCGGTTTAAGAGCCAAGGGATCATAGATGGCAGGGCTCTTGCATTTGCTCTCTAAGATGAAAGTAAACACACGAATGTGTTTCATTTCGGTGGAAAGAATACAAAAACAGAAAAAAATGTTATTTTCTACGAAAAATTGAATTAAAAATTAAAATTAACAATAACTCGCTAATGATTTAATTTATAACAAAGCCGCAAAAAGTAAAAGATAATTTCCAATTAGGCTATTAAATGATACAGTTGGTCAAGAAACACATTGAAAAAAATTGAATTGTTTGACTTGAGATATGAAAATAATAGCCTTTTATTCAAAATTATCCAATTTTTTTTAATGCATTACAATTTAGTGATAACTGATAAGTATTAAGTAATTTGTGAAAAAATAACAAAACTATAAACAGGTAACATAAAAAACAACAAATACAATGATTACTCATTTTAGACACTGTCTAGAAACTCTTTACACATTACGTACTCAAATTCTGTTTTGATCTCATTCTTTGAAAAAAACGGTACTTTACCGTTAACTATGCTTTTTGCGTACCTTAATGGTGGTCTATTTTCGCATTGCTTATAATATATTAGTGAAATCTTGACCAGTGCACATTTTAAGAGTAATTAACTTTAATTTTTATATTGCCTGGCAAAAGGTTAAGCTTTGAAGTTGTCCAATTGATTTTCTATAATCAAATCTGTTGCGGACTTGGTAGAAATGTTTTCCGTATTAAGAAAAAACAATTAACAATGTCCTAAATTGCGCAAAAAAAACGAAGGGAAACAAAAAGTGGAGGTGGTCGTAAAAGCAAGATTTGCAAACGGGCAGACCTCCTAATCATGTGGAAAATTACCAAAAATCCGCAAATTTTCGTTAGGACTCTTGCCAAGGAGCTAGAAGAAGAAATGTGACTTGGTTGTGCCACATGAAACAGATCGCCAGGCCATTCTACCGCATAAGTAATCTTCAAGAGTTGCAAGAAAGAAACCGCTGCTTTCGCCGGTCAATGTGGAAAAGCACTTCACTTTTGCTGTAAACATGATAAGTCAGCCGGCAGAATATTAGGATGACGTCATAATTTGCGAGGAGACAAAAATGATATTGTTCTACAATGTGGGCAACCCACAGTATGGCGCAAGCCATTAACTGCTTTAGAAAACCGAAACGTCATTCAGACTGTAAAGTTTGGAAAACTTTCGGTTATGAATTGGCGGTGCATCTCTAGCCAAGGAGTCGGAAATCTAGCATTTATAGAGAACTCGTAGAATGCGCAGCATTACCTCCAAATTTTAAAAACAAATTTAAAAAAACCAGCGCTACAAAATGTTGGCTCATTACGGACAATAAGCCAACATTTGAATTTTATCAGGATAATGATCCCAAACATAAGGAGTTAAATGTGCGGACTTTTTAACTGTGGCAAAGTCATCGATACACCACATCAGAGTCCTGATCTTAACCCCATTGAAAATTTGTGCGCTGACTTGAAGGAAAATGTGGGAAAAAGGGAGTCCAAAACTCGTATTCAACTGAAAGCAACCATACTGGAAGAATGGCAAAAGATCCCTCTTAAGTATGACCTACCAAAGTTGATCCATTCGATGAAAAAACGGCTCCAATATGTAGTTAATGCTAAGGAAATTTTTGAATTTATAACAATAAAAATATTTTGTGAAAAGAGTTTCTTGACAGTGTAAAAAATGAGTATTCATTGTACTTGTTTTTTATGTTACCTATTTATAGTTTCTTTATATTTTTCGCAAAATACTTAATACTTATCACTTAATTCATATGTATTAAAAAAATTGGATAATTTTGAATAAAAGGCTATTATTTTCATATCTCAAGTCAAACAATCAAATTTATTTTCAGTTAGTATAGAAACATGATCATAACACGCTAATTATTCGCTGTTCGGTAATCCTTATGTTTGTAATAGTTGATGCAGTTGGAATCAGATCAAGAGTCAGATGAAGAGCCTGAGCCTTCCACTAGTTGCCAGTTGACATCAAGAAATGTGTGTGATTTCGAAAATCGATTGGAAATGTTAAAACAAACCGATCCCGACGAAAAGCGCATTGCTAAAGTTTCAAGAGCTGTTAACGTTGCTATTAACTGCTATAAAGAAACTAAAAATAATTAAAAATTAAGCAAGACAACCAACGCTTCAACGATTTTTTAAACCCGCAGCCGCTTGTGTAGATGACAGCGATTCTTCTTACAGTTCAAGCAACATCTTAAGTTTTTATACCCTATCCCATAGGGGGGTATATTAGTTTTGATACATAGTTTGTAACATAGAGAAATAATTTTGCTACATATACCTCAAAGTATATGGATCGACTCAGAATCGCTAGCTGAGTCGAATTAGCCATGTCTGTCTGTCCGTCCGTCCGTCCGTCTGTCTGTTCGTCACCGATTTTTGGGCCTTAAATTTTGAGCTAGGATAATGAAATTTGGTATATAGGATCCTTGTCCGAGTCACCAGAACAAGTGTAAAAATTTTTGAAATCCGCCCACTGCCACGCTCCTTTTTAGAATAACGTAATTTTTGGCAAAACCGTAAAGAATTTTAAGTGTCTGAACAGCATATTTACAGAATCGTAATATCTATATTTCGTTCATATAAAGTTTTTTGCCACGCCCACTTTTTGGGGGCGTTTTCAATAAAAAACTGTTTTCGGTCAAATTTTAAATTTTTCGAAAAAAATTTTGATGCAGAATCATTAACATTATTAATATGAACATTTCGTCTTTATACCATTTTAACCCACGCCCACTTTTTGGGGGCGTTTTTATATAAAAACCATTTTTATACACTACCCCATAACATATGCAAGAGAAAACCTTGTCTTATGTAGAACCGTTAAAGTGTTTTGTAAGCAGCCTGAAGAATTTGTTGTCACTATATCATTTTTTTTATTTTATCCACATCGTGTTTTTAGCCATGCCCACTTTTTTGGGGATTCTAGTTTTATGGATAGGATGGGATAGGGTATTCAACGATCCGCACAGCGGATTGTAGCCTTCTCATATGTTTTTTTAAATGATTGGTTTTTTTTTTCAAGATTTGTAAAATTACTCGTTATACGCCATTTCGCTTTGAGGCCATTTTATGTAACTTATCTAGGCCGTTAACAGAGGTATGAGTACGCTAATCCAATATGAGACTATTCGTTGGTTGTTACTAGCCTTAAAGCACGAATGAAGAAACGAATAAGCTATTTTGATTGGGGTTGCGTTCAGCGCATCCTCATCACAAATGTTAGATTTGTTTGTAATTTTTATACCCTATCCCATAGGGGGGTATATTAGTTTTGATACATAGTTTGTAACATAGAGAAATAATTTAGCTACATATACCTCAAAGTATATGGATCGACTCAGAATCGCTAGCTGAGTCGAATTAGCCATGTCTGTCTGTCCGTCCGTCCGTCCGTCCGTCCGTCCGTCCGTCCGTCTGTCTGTTCGTCACCGATTTTTGGGCCTTAAATTTTGAGCTAGGATAATGAAATTTGGTATATAGGATCCTTGTCCGAGTCACCAGAACAAGTGTAAAAATTTTTGAAATCCGCCCACTGCCACGCCCCCTTTTTAGAAAAACTCAGTTTTTGACCAAACCGTAAGGAATTTTAAAAAAGTTTCTGAACATCATATTTAGACAATATTAATATCTATATTTCGTTCATATAATGGTTTTTGCCACGCCCACTTGTTGGGGGCGTTTTCAATAAAAAACTGTTTTCGGTCAAATTTTAAATTTTTCGAAAAAAATTTTGATGCAGAATCATTAACATTATTAATATAAACATTTCGTCTTTATACCATTTTAACCCACGCCCACTTTTTGGGGCGTTTTTATATAAAAACCATTTTTATACACTACCCCATAACATATGAAGGGGAAAACCTAGTCTTTTGTAGAACCGTAAAAGTGTTTTGTAAGCAGTCTGAAGATTTAGTTGTCACTATATCATTTTTTCTATTTTATCCACATCGTATTTTTAGCCATGCCCACTTTTTTTTTGGGATTTTAGTTTTATGGATAGGATGGGATAGGGTATTCAACGATCCGCACAGCGGATTGTAGCCTTCTCATATGTTTATACCCTATCCCATAGGGGGGTATATTAGTTTTGATACTTAGTTTGTAACATAGAGAAATAATTTTGCTACATATACCTCAAAGTATATGGATCGACTCAGAATCGCTAGCTGAGTCGAATTAGCCATGTCTGTCTGTCCGTCCGTCCGTCCGTCCGTCCGTCCGTCTGTCTGTTCGTCAGCGGTTTTTGGGCCTTAAATTTTGAGCTAGGATAATGAAATTTGGTATATAGGATCCTCGTCCGTGCCACCAGAACAAGTGTAAAAATTTTTGAAATCCGCCCACTGCCACGCCCCCTTTTTAGGAAAACTTATTTTTTGGCCAAACCGTAAAGAATTTCAAAAAAGTGTCTGAGTAGCATATTTAGACAATCCTAATATCTATATTTCGTTCATACAAAGTTTTTTTCCACGCCCACTTTTTGGGGGCGTTTTTAGTAAAAAACGCTTTTTGTCCAAATTTTAAAACTTTCGAAAAAAATGTTGATGCAAATACTTCCGAAATGGTAATATAAACATTTTGTTCATAGATCATTTTCACCTACGCCCACATTTTGGGGGCGTTTTCTTACAAAAACCATTTGTATACCCCATCCCAAGGCATTAGCAATAGAAATACGTTGTTTTTTGTCGAACCACACAAGATTTTGAGAAACTGTCTGAGCAATATATTGTGAGAATGTCATTTTCTGTATTTCATCGCCATAAGGCCTATATTTTGAGGATATTAATTTAAAGGATGGGATGGGATAGGGTATTCAACGATCCGCATAGCGGATTGTAGCCTCTCATATGTTTTTTTATTAAATTATATAAAACATGACATGAAATTATCTCGAAAATTGCCAAGGGAAAAATAGCTTGACTTCATTTTGAAGTCGACACGTGTTGAACTTCACAGGAAGTATGACACAAAAATGTAAATTCGTTTTAATTGTCTAATTAAGAATAGAATAAAAAAAAATTGGATTTATTTTCATGTTTACACTCCATACACTCTGAGTGGAGTTCACAAAAAAAAAAACAAAGTATAAAACTAAATACATGGTAATTCAAAAACGGCAACAGGACCTCCTAGAGAGATGAGACGGTTTGTTTACAACAAGGGATATGAATTTTAAGGACAGTGGGGAAGGTGTTTTGAACTTCGCACCAACATGTTTATGCTGTGAGTCCGTTTTTATTATAATTAATTCGTTTAAACTCAGAGATTTACGTCGCCATATTATCTGAATTTTGCAACGCAAGTGGGAACGCCAATAAAAATGTTAAGAAGATCAGGCTGACTAAACACCACAGCCCCGAACCGTTTCAAACGACTACAAATACAAATACCTGGCGCTACAGGCTCATGAGATGTGTACTTCTTGCCGGAATGCTGGACCTATAGTTTTATACCGAATGCTAGATAGTTGATAGATATCATTCGGATGATTTGTGAGATCATGGCTAGAGCACTGTCAGTGAAAAACAATTAACCCAGGTAAATTAATTTATTAATATTATTTTTTCTTTAACTGATAAGTTAGGAGTATAAAAGGCTTAAGGGGGAATGGTAGATGAGGTGGACATAAGAAAGTTCCACAGAATAAGTATGCTGCAGTAAAAATCAAATGAGTGCTGCCCATTAGCCATGCGAAGAATTCTAGTCATTTCCGTTATGGCCGTAGTTGGTACGGTGAAAGTAAAGTCGGAAGATGAGAACAGATCTCAGATTTCGAGAGTCGGTGTTGAGGGATATATTTTATAGCAGAGCGGGTCCATCAATATTTACTGCTAGTTACTGATATGCGAATAGGATTTCGGCTATTTCGGGTCATTTTTGAAGTGATTGAATATTTATTAGTTTCAATCAATCCTCTTAGGCAGGTAAACTAAAACTCTCTACTCAGGGTAGACCGCGGAGTGCAAAACGGATAAACATGCATTGGACACACTCAGAATGTGTATAGTGGTAAGGCCACCACACTTGTCTATCATATTCAAGGATAGATCTAACAAATGTGAAAAATAGAGATTTTGTGACATAGGGGTTAAAGCGTTTTACAAAATTAAGTGCGGAAAACCCCGAAATCATGTAAGAAAAGATATGTGCTCATCAAAGATTTAATAGGATCTTGAGACAGGTGTAAGACGCTTCGTGATTACTGTTGGCATTTTTTGACATTGAACAGCATATTTACAGAATCGTAATATCTATATTTCGTTCATATAAAGTTTTTTGCCACGCCCACTTTTTGGGGGCGTTTTCAATAAAAAACTGTTTTCGGTCAAATTTTAAATTTTTCGAAAAAAATTTTGATGCAGAATCATTAACATTATTAATATGAACATTTCGTCTTTATACCATTTTAACCCACGCCCACTTTTTGGGGGCGTTTTTATATAAAAACCATTTTTATACACTACCCCATAACATATGCAAGAGAAAACCTTGTCTTATGTAGAACCGTTAAAGTGTTTTGTAAGCAGCCTGAAGAATTTGTTGTCACTATATCATTTTTTTTATTTTATCCACATCGTGTTTTTAGCCATGCCCACTTTTTTGGGGATTCTAGTTTTATGGATAGGATGGGATAGGGTATTCAACGATCCGCACAGCGGATTGTAGCCTTCTCATATGTTTTTTTAAATGATTGGTTTTTTTTTTCAAGATTTGTAAAATTACTCGTTATACGCCATTTCGCTTTGAGGCCATTTTATGTAACTTATCTAGGCCGTTAACAGAGGTATGAGTACGCTAATCCAATATGAGACTATTCGTTGGTTGTTACTAGCCTTAAAGCACGAATGAAGAAACGAATAAGCTATTTTGATTGGGGTTGCGTTCAGCGCATCCTCATCACAAATGTTAGATTTGTTTGTAATTTTTATACCCTATCCCATAGGGGGGTATATTAGTTTTGATACATAGTTTGTAACATAGAGAAATAATTTAGCTACATATACCTCAAAGTATATGGATCGACTCAGAATCGCTAGCTGAGTCGAATTAGCCATGTCTGTCTGTCCGTCCGTCCGTCCGTCCGTCCGTCCGTCCGTCCGTCTGTCTGTTCGTCACCGATTTTTGGGCCTTAAATTTTGAGCTAGGATAATGAAATTTGGTATATAGGATCCTTGTCCGAGTCACCAGAACAAGTGTAAAAATTTTTGAAATCCGCCCACTGCCACGCCCCCTTTTTAGAAAAACTCAGTTTTTGACCAAACCGTAAGGAATTTTAAAAAAGTTTCTGAACATCATATTTAGACAATATTAATATCTATATTTCGTTCATATAATGGTTTTTGCCACGCCCACTTGTTGGGGGCGTTTTCAATAAAAAACTGTTTTCGGTCAAATTTTAAATTTTTCGAAAAAAATTTTGATGCAGAATCATTAACATTATTAATATAAACATTTCGTCTTTATACCATTTTAACCCACGCCCACTTTTTGGGGCGTTTTTATATAAAAACCATTTTTATACACTACCCCATAACATATGAAGGGGAAAACCTAGTCTTTTGTAGAACCGTAAAAGTGTTTTGTAAGCAGTCTGAAGATTTAGTTGTCACTATATCATTTTTTCTATTTTATCCACATCGTATTTTTAGCCATGCCCACTTTTTTTTTGGGATTTTAGTTTTATGGATAGGATGGGATAGGGTATTCAACGATCCGCACAGCGGATTGTAGCCTTCTCATATGTTTATACCCTATCCCATAGGGGGGTATATTAGTTTTGATACTTAGTTTGTAACATAGAGAAATAATTTTGCTACATATACCTCAAAGTATATGGATCGACTCAGAATCGCTAGCTGAGTCGAATTAGCCATGTCTGTCTGTCCGTCCGTCCGTCCGTCCGTCCGTCCGTCTGTCTGTTCGTCAGCGGTTTTTGGGCCTTAAATTTTGAGCTAGGATAATGAAATTTGGTATATAGGATCCTCGTCCGTGCCACCAGAACAAGTGTAAAAATTTTTGAAATCCGCCCACTGCCACGCCCCCTTTTTAGGAAAACTTATTTTTTGGCCAAACCGTAAAGAATTTCAAAAAAGTGTCTGAGTAGCATATTTAGACAATCCTAATATCTATATTTCGTTCATACAAAGTTTTTTTCCACGCCCACTTTTTGGGGGCGTTTTTAGTAAAAAACGCTTTTTGTCCAAATTTTAAAACTTTCGAAAAAAATGTTGATGCAAATACTTCCGAAATGGTAATATAAACATTTTGTTCATAGATCATTTTCACCTACGCCCACATTTTGGGGGCGTTTTCTTACAAAAACCATTTGTATACCCCATCCCAAGGCATTAGCAATAGAAATACGTTGTTTTTTGTCGAACCACACAAGATTTTGAGAAACTGTCTGAGCAATATATTGTGAGAATGTCATTTTCTGTATTTCATCGCCATAAGGCCTATATTTTGAGGATATTAATTTAAAGGATGGGATGGGATAGGGTATTCAACGATCCGCATAGCGGATTGTAGCCTCTCATATGTTTTTTTATTAAATTATATAAAACATGACATGAAATTATCTCGAAAATTGCCAAGGGAAAAATAGCTTGACTTCATTTTGAAGTCGACACGTGTTGAACTTCACAGGAAGTATGACACAAAAATGTAAATTCGTTTTAATTGTCTAATTAAGAATAGAATAAAAAAAAATTGGATTTATTTTCATGTTTACACTCCATACACTCTGAGTGGAGTTCACAAAAAAAAAAAACAAAGTATAAAACTAAATACATGGTAATTCAAAAACGGCAACAGGACCTCCTAGAGAGATGAGACGGTTTGTTTACAACAAGGGATATGAATTTTAAGGACAGTGGGGAAGGTGTTTTGAACTTCGCACCAACATGTTTATGCTGTGAGTCCGTTTTTATTATAATTAATTCGTTTAAACTCAGAGATTTACGTCGCCATATTATCTGAATTTTGCAACGCAAGTGGGAACGCCAATAAAAATGTTAAGAAGATCAGGCTGACTAAACACCACAGCCCCGAACCGTTTCAAACGACTACAAATACAAATACCTGGCGCTACAGGCTCATGAGATGTGTACTTCTTGCCGGAATGCTGGACCTATAGTTTTATACCGAATGCTAGATAGTTGATAGATATCATTCGGATGATTTGTGAGATCATGGCTAGAGCACTGTCAGTGAAAAACAATTAACCCAGGTAAATTAATTTATTAATATTATTTTTTCTTTAACTGATAAGTTAGGAGTATAAAAGGCTTAAGGGGGAATGGTAGATGAGGTGGACATAAGAAAGTTCCACAGAATAAGTATGCTGCAGTAAAAATCAAATGAGTGCTGCCCATTAGCCATGCGAAGAATTCTAGTCATTTCCGTTATGGCCGTAGTTGGTACGGTGAAAGTAAAGTCGGAAGATGAGAACAGATCTCAGATTTCGAGAGTCGGTGTTGAGGGATATATTTTATAGCAGAGCGGGTCCATCAATATTTACTGCTAGTTACTGATATGCGAATAGGATTTCGGCTATTTCGGGTCATTTTTGAAGTGATTGAATATTTATTAGTTTCAATCAATCCTCTTAGGCAGGTAAACTAAAACTCTCTACTCAGGGTAGACCGCGGAGTGCAAAACGGATAAACATGCATTGGACACACTCAGAATGTGTATAGTGGTAAGGCCACCACACTTGTCTATCATATTCAAGGATAGATCTAACAAATGTGAAAAATAGAGATTTTGTGACATAGGGGTTAAAGCGTTTTACAAAATTAAGTGCGGAAAACCCCGAAATCATGTAAGAAAAGATATGTGCTCATCAAAGATTTAATAGGATCTTGAGACAGGTGTAAGACGCTTCGTGATTACTGTTGGCATTTTTTGACATTGAACTCAAAGAAATTTGTTTGGCGCTGGGCTTATTAAAATCTGAACTGAGTTGGAAACTTTGAGGCACTCCAGATGTGGCTTAAAAGGAGTCCCATACAGAGCATCTGAACTTAACCTTGTATTGGCATTTAAAAAGATAGGATTTTATCCATGGAATAAAATCCGTTTAAAATCCTATTGCTCCATGTTGAATATAAGCTCCTTGTTCATGTCTTCAGTTGAAGTGTAAATATTTTAACCGTCGATTTTGGTCTAACCATAAAGAATTTTGATAAAGTAGCTGAACATGATATTTACGAATAATTTCATCCATAAAATGATTTTAGCCACGCCCTCTTTTGAGGGATGTGTATGTTAAGGATGCTATTGGATATCTTTACTAATGCCCTTCGACTTAAGCTAGCTATCCATATGTGCTTATATACCGATGGCAACATTACCTGGACAAATTCAGCGGGATCTATAAAGCTCTGCCTTATTGAAAATTAAACATCTCGGATTCGTGCTACCACGTTGCTAAAAAGTTGAAGGTAACCACATGGATTCGACAGCTTTTCCAAAGTCATCAGGACAGGCGCCCTTGGATTGTTTTTTGACTTATTCCCTTGAATATCGGACACCAGCGGCATAAATAGTATAAAATAATATAATGGTTAGACTGGGTTATGTGGCTGTACGCCATACTCGTGCACACTTCCACCAAAAATGTCCATTGCGGTACCACATAGATCTGTCGACTTTTCCTAGAGATTCGTTTGCCTAAATGAACCATTCCGAGGTAACTATAAAGCGGATGAGATTTCGTACCTAAATATTCGCCAGGTCACCTAGATTGCCAAAGATTTAGCCCATAGATTAGATTTTTATTGGAGAGTTCTTGATAAGAGAAGAGAAGATGGGTAGTACACCCTTCTTCTCCTTGTCCAGGCAGCTTCTTCAGAAGTCATTACTAAAGTGGCATAGTCTTTTTGCATGTAGGCCTAAGTGGCAGTGTCCTGCCCCTTACACCGATTATAGTACTGATGTTTGATCTATTCAGGATAATAGTTTTTTTGATTGCTAACAGTTTAATTAAAGATTTACATATAGCGAAGACCATGTTTAACATTTCTGCTGGTAGAATAACAAGGGTAGTGCCCGATCTGGCAAACTCACCCACCTTATAGTTCCATGGGATATCTCCCCGACCGACACACAAAAGAGTGCTCTACTCGTTAAGAGATATAGTCTGTATTCGTGGTCAGATTTCGATGTGAATGAGATGAATCCCAATTATTTGATTGCTGCTTGGCTATCACCGAAGATTATAATATTCTTTGTGCATATTACTTTATACCTTAGGCAGGACAAGGCTGTTTTAATTGCCATGATTTCTACCTGGAAAACGCTGCAATGATCGTGAAGGCGAACATAAAGCATATCAGAGATAACAACTCTACCCACTCCAGATTCTGTTTTAGGCCCATCCGTGTAGAGTTAAATCGAGTTGTTATCTCCAATCATATCCGACTTCTACCGAGGCAACTGGGAATGGTTGACTTGAAGTTATGCTTAAAACTGAGTTTCGTAATGTGTTTACCTTCAGGCGGTGTCCAGCTGCACAGGCTGTGCTCTGTTTGTCAAGTGGCCCTAGATCCAATAGATTTAGGATAGCATCTAGGGCTGCAGAGGGGGTAGATATTTGAGCTACGCTAATGGATATACAAGGTTATCATTGAACTTTCCCTTAAACGTTGCGGTTAAAGGCTGTTCCAAGAGCCGTCCACCAGACTAACACACCATAGAAGAGTGTCGGTCATGATAGATACGTTAATCTAGATAGTGATTTGTAGTTGCAGAACCCATTTCCTTGCCTTATTTACATATGTTTAGGGCTAAGGTGCCTTTTTTACGCTTTCTTCAATATTGGCTTGATAGTTCTCTTTTTTATTCAAGACCAGATCAAGATACCTGGCTGATATTATGCCCCGCACAAAAACTGATTTTCTAGAGTAATTTTATTTCCATCTGCCCAATTAAACACAACTCTATTGTCTGTAGTTCATCGGATTAACCAACGCGTCACAGAACCCGTCTCCGTGCATCCAATCTGAACCAGAATGTATAATGCCCAATGCAGTAATTTAAGAGCAATAGTACGTACTTCTATTCAAAACCATATCAGAAGGCTACAATCCGCTGTGCGAATCGTTGAATACCTTATCCCAATTAATTCTTAAAATGAATGTCAACAAAAAGTGGCATTGTCACCACATCCTGTTCAGAAAGTTTATCTTAATCTCTTATGGTTCGACAAAAAAGACGTTTTTCTAGGGGATGGGTCTTACAAATGCCCCCAAAAATTAGGCGTGGCTAAAAACTTTAAATAGATATATAGAGATTGTCTTAATATGTTGTTCAGATACTATCTCAAAATTCGTAACCGTTTGGCCAAAAACAACGTTTTACTGAAAAGTGGGCGTGGTAATAGGCGGTATTTAAAAAAATTTACACTTACTCTGCTTCATCGGACAAAGAGTTTATAACTTAATTTCATCCAAATTTAAGACCCACAAATCGGTGACAAACAAACGGACAGACATGACTTGATCCACCCAGCTAGTGATTCTGAGTAGATCCATATATATTAAGGTATATCTATCGAAATTATTTCTCTGTTACAAACTTAATGTCAAAACTAGTATACCCCTATGGGATAGGGTATAATGACCCGCCTACAAACAAAGAGTATACAACTACAAGAGTGCGCATCTCATACAATGAAAATTTTCTATAAGGTGTAATGATGAAGATACGCCAGTGTGCACATCTGACGTTGCCATTCCAGCATCAAGCAACAGCATAGCCGATGCATACAAACGACGAAAATTCCCTTTCGCACTTACCGCCCGCGTCTGAAATAGCTACAACATTTTTAGCCTTGATGCGTACTCTATAGTTATATACCTCCATGCGGGTTTTGAAAACTTAAGTAAAAATGAACCATTTTCTAAGGACAGCGATAAGTGCTTAATATTTCACGTTTTTATTCATTGTATCGCTTATTTTACAATCAAAACCTGCTACTTTGAATACTTTAACCTTATTGATGTAAACCATTTATTGTCAATTCAGAATCTCCAAAGGACTCCGTCAATAGTCCTGAATCATTAATCAGTGAGCTGTGATTATCGAGGATAGTCGCATGATTACCAATGAATGATAGACCTTTATTTTCAACCAGCGTCTGATGACTTCCAATAATTGAAGTACCTCCATGCAACAGCGATGTTCCTTCCCCAGCGAGTAGTTGTTTGTGTTCCCCAAATGGTGCTGATGAAAGAATATCTGAGAAAAGAATTCTAGACGATAGAATTGGTTGGGTTTCATGTACAACCGAATGAGTTGCTATTGTGCCGATTGTTGGCGATAAGATTGAGCTAACTATAGGTTGGCTATGAATTTGAGTTTGACTTTGGTGTGTTATGGCGGTAGGAATATTGTTTACAACTGTTCCAATTGTTTGGAATTCAGTTTGAGCTCCAAGCAATCCAGGACGAGCCGTAACCACAGCGAGAAGAGCAAACGAAATAATCTAAGAACAAACAGATATTAAACATATGATTGGAGTAATTTTTGTTATATTTTACCAATTTGAACATTTTGGACGAGAATGATATGCGATGAGAGTACGAATGAGTTGTGATGATTTTGTCATTGCAGTCTACCGCTTTTATAGTGAATATGAAAAAAAAATGAAACCTATTCCAGCCCTTCCCGGTGTTACGCATTTTCCCTAAAGCATGTCAATTCATTTAAAATGAGAGAGTGAAATCGAAACCAATAGCTACAACAACCACAAGTTGCGATGTGTGTTCTCTAAGTTACCATTTCACTAGAGTGTGCCACAGACTATGAACATGTTTACATAATAATAGTCTGAGGTTATTGCATCTATCTTTATACGAGATGTGAAAGAGAGACATTTTTGTTCAAAAAATGTGGTTTATTATACCAGTTAAAAGCGGATGATAGATAGTAAGAGAGGTTTGCTTGCAGCGACACTTTTTTTAAATCTTTCGTTTGGGGAAGGAGGCAAAGATTTAATTAAGAAGTCTACAAGCTGTACAGTGACATTGATCTGGTAAAAAAAACTCCGCATTTGAAATTGAAGATGGCTGGGACACGTAAAAAAACAAAAACCAATGCACCAGCTGGCTCGATCCCAGCCAGACTTCGAACGCAGTAGAGCACAATAAGAAACCGACCACAACCAACACGAACTGCACAAACTGGTTGCCAATTGGAGAGGCATGACTCGTTCCTGACAATAGCGACACTTACATAAATAAATATTTAAATATGTCAAATTATTACTTTCAAAAGGAAAATTCATGACATTTGAATAAAACTTCGTGCACCTCGTCCCCGCTGGACGAACTCCACCAGGCCAGTTGAGTCTTTGATCTTACTAACTTACTTAAGTGGAGCTACAGTCCGGGATGAACCTGGGCCTCTACCACAATGCCTCTGCAATTAGTCCAGTCCTTAGCTAGCTGCCTCCAGTTGCGCACTCTAAGTTGGTCGAGGTCGGTTTCTACTTCTGCGCTTAAGTGGCGCGCGTAGAAACCGACCTCGACCGAGGTCTTCCTCTACTCGCCATCCTAAACGTGCAATGCGGAGTTGTTTGACTAGGGGTATGTCGCTGTACAGCTCGTATAGCCCGTCAACTCAAACGGGACCGAAGATTTTTCGAAGAATTTTCCTCTCGAATCGACCAAGGATTTCTTCATCCGCTTTTGATAAGGGTCCATGCTTCAGTGCCGTAGAGCAGGACTGGGATAATCAGGGTCTTATATAGGATCTCCTTAGTAGTTCGAGTGAGGGTTTTACTACTAAATTGCCTTCTTAGCCCGAAGAAACAGCGATTGGCAAGAGTAATTCTTCGTTTATTTTTTTACGAGATGTTGTCAGAGTTAACAGCGGATCCGAGGTGGACAAAGTCCCACACTACCTCAAAGTTATATCTGTCAATGGTGACATTCTGTCCACTTCGTCGATGTTGTTTGTCCTTTCGTGTTGACAACATATACTTAGTCTTACCCTCATTTACTGCAAAACCCATTTATGCCGATTGCTTTTCTATACTAGCAAACGTGGCTATGACAACAAGTTGAGTCCTACCGATGATGTCACTATCGTCGCCGTATGCTAGTAGTTGCACCGAATTAAAAAAAGTCACATGATAGTATCGAATATGTCGGTGAAGTATTTTCCGACCCTGATGGAGCTGCGACAATTCTCCATCGTCATCCTACACATACGGACGAATTTGGGCGGTATACCAAAACTAGACATGGCTCTGTATAGTTCGTCTTTAATAATGCTTTCGTATGCGGCTTTTAAATCGATAAATAGGTAGTGGGTATCGATTTGGACTTCTTGGGTTTTTTCCAGGATCTGCCGAAGTGTGAAGATTTGTGAACTTTCTTGGCATAAAACCACACTGATAAGGGCCAATCAAATTGTTGGTAAACGGTTTCAGGCGTTCCCATATAACGCCAGATATAGGATATTGTATAGGTGATGTTGAGGAGACTTATGCCTATGTAGTTAGCGCAGTTCAAAAGGTCTCCTTTTTTATGGATCGGGCAAACTTTACTGAGCTTCCATTCTTCAGGCACACTTTCAGCCGACCAGATTTGGCTTATGAGTTAGTGGATGTTACTTACCAAGTCATCTCCGCCGGCTTTATAAAGCTCAGCAGTTAGGCCGTCATTTCCGGCAGCCTTGTTAGGCTTGAGTTTAGATACAGCTATCCTTACTTCATTTAGATATAAGCCTCACTTAGGGTGGTTGGTAGTTTTCGCTGTCGTCGCCAATCTTGAATGGGTCGTTTTGCGGAATGTTGTTCGTCATCGCCGTTTAACAGTCTGCAGAAGAGGTTCTCCTATATCCTTAGCATCGACTGTGTCTCAACCAAGATATTTCCTTCAGGATTCTGTTCGAGCCTTGTATCCTTCGCATTGATGTTTTACACTTTTGTAAAACTTGCGAACATCGTTCCTGGAGTTTTTGATCGCTTCGTGAAAAAATATCGAACGCGAGATTTAAATAAACATTAAGATTACAATGATGAAAAAGTCCGAAGAAGTGGGTCTCACAATGTTGCCTGTATTTACTTGAAATGCAAAATATGAGGTTTTTGGAAGAAAACACTTAGAGTTATTTTTGACAGTATATGATATCCAAAACTAAGATTATCTCTTAGATAACTGTTTTGGTCAAATTGAAGTTTCTGAAAAAAATTCCTGATTGTGCTCAAACCTAACACAATCATTAATGTTGAAACGAGAAAAACAATCTCGAATTACGGATTTATATATTTACGCCAAAATTTGAAACAATTAAATTTCTCGCAAACTACAGCTGAGTGCTACAGTTGACTAATTGAATTTAACTGAATATTTGTGTTGCTTTTAACGTTTGTAATAATTAATTTAAGTCTACATGTCCCTTAATGGAGTTATTAGTTTTGGCCACTTAAATAAATTCAATAGTTTCTCTAATTGTACATTTCGAATGGAGAGAACCAATTCGTCCGTGTTGTGTGACCTTTCTTGTTGACCAAATATACATGGTCTTGCCTTCGTAACCCACTTTATTCGCTTCCTTCTCTACACACGCAAATGTGTAAATAGAAATTTTTTTCATGGTGTTGGTTCGGAAATTTTGCATAATACTTTCAAGAAATCTGATAAAAACGCATCACCTTATTTAATTTTCTTTTGGTATCACATTTTTCGGTGGGGTCTTTGCAGTGAGAATTCTCCATTGTCTTCCAGGCAGACAAGTTTGGGTGTTATACCAAAACTAGACATGGAACTGTATAGGTCGTCTAAACGCTGCCGTATGTGGCTTTGATGAATATGTGTCAGGTTTGGCTTGGATTTCATAGTATTTTTTCTAGGATTAGCCGAATTGTGAAAATTTAATCAGTTGTGGGCTTTCCGGCCTAAAAAGATGCTGATCAGGACTAATCAGGTTGTGATGAACGGTTTCAGACATTCACATATCATGGCAGATAGGATGTTGTAGCCGATTTTGAGGAGATATAAGCCTCTAGTGTTGCTGCAGTTCAACCAACCTTATTTTGTTGTGTATCGGGCCATTTTTTTTATGATGATTTTTTTATGTATTAATTATCTACCAAACTAACCAGATTTGGATTTAAAATGTTTATATTTTTATAAACAAGAATACTCAAATTAAATTTCCAAGATTACACCAATATCTTTAATTTCTATATTACGTGAAAGGATTGTTCCGAAAATTGTACAGTAATTCCAATTAATAAGAGGGACGGTTAAATAAATAATAATGACATTAAAATATATTTAACGTACCTAAGTCTATTCTGTTAACACCAAATGTGTTTAATTTATTTATTAAAAAACGTTTTTGTGCAAAATTTCTGTAAATCGAAGAAGGTTTGATGTTATTGATACGAACTTTTCGTCTATAGATCGTTTTAATCCACGCCCATTTTTTAATACCAATTGTGCTTAATTTATTTAGTAAAAAAACGGTTTTCTGTAAAATTTCTGTAAATGGAAGAACGTTTCGATAATATTGATACGAACATTTCGTCTATAGATCGTTTTAATCCACCCCCACAGCTTATGACATAGGTCGTAGGGGTATATTGGAAAGTCCGAAAAAGTTGAGCTAGGACATGAATAAATATTGTTATAACCGGGCTAAGACCAAGCCCACTTTCAGAGAAAAAAAACGTCGATTTTTATAAAACAAAAAACAATTTTTATAAACTGTCTAATCAAGATATTCAGTCAATTTCATTTGCTACATTTCAACCATATAAAGTTATTAGCTAGTGCCATTTTAAGGGTATATTTAATTTAGGGATGGAATGGGATAGGATATTCAATGATTCGCACTTCGGATTGTAGCCTTCTCATATGTTTTTTTTAGTGTAGCAATTTTTTTCTTGTTGTCAAAACTTGCACTTATAATTTTATCAAGACAAATTCGGTTGGATGATACCAGTATCCGATAATAACCATTGTGGTAAGTGATGTGTAATCAAGTATTTTGCATTGTCCAAGTTAACGCATCTCTGTGTACTGTCTACCCTCTTTCTACCATCATCACTTGAGAGTGGCTGGACCGATTTTGATCTTCGTTATATTTCAACAGAAAGAAACATTGTAATTACATCCATTTGCACGGTGCATTGCAATTGCAATTGAAATCCAAATAAAATATCAACTTTTGCTATGTTAACAGATTTATAATTGTTTTTCTGCTTACAAAGTTGATGAAATGTAGACAGGGTAACACTTCTCGGGTCAGGTATTCTACTACCTGCCCCTATCAAAGACACCAATTTTTATCAAATTAATGTAAAGTGAAGCACACAAGAGCAAGTACATACGACCCAGTCATGCACCCCATCACTCGTTTACCAAACCTTTCTCTTGCTGGGAGAAAATAAATTCAGTAAATGTAGGTACATACTTAGGTATATACAAAAAAATATGTATAGAATTAAAGTAGAGGAAATGAATAATCATTTTATGGGCACGTATGTATCTTAAAAAAGTTTGGCGATGAAAGGGCTTCACCATGAAGCCCAGAGGGCTTTCAGACATACGTGTACTTTATAACGTTTTTCTTAATAAATGATTTATAATTTGAAACTCCTCAACAGCAGATTTCATTTTTTCCTAGAAAATGTTACCAAATATTATACACATGTCTCTATGAATTCAGATTTGGGTTGGTACATAAAATGGAAATACGTGTGGGCGACCAAAATGCCTCATGTGAAATAATACGATTTATTTTGCAACATAGGTAAATACTTAATGCCCCTGCTCTACGATGTTTATTGATGAAATGTAATATATGGACGGTTTGTCATTTGCTAAGATTCCAATTTAAATGGAATGTCTTTTTCAGGCTCTAAAGTGTTTATAGGCTTATGTGTTTTGAGTGAACGTATGCAAATTGGTTAGGATTACGATTTGTGGTAGCTAAACGAAAATGTTCGATAAAATTTATCATTTAAGATATATGAGTATGGTAGATATTTGGAACAGACATCTAATAAATCACGTGAATTGATTTGATTCGAAATAGACCTAATGTTGGTTGGTTGAGAATCTTGAATTGAGAATATGTATATATTTATTTTAAATATGCTTATTACATTTCATTAACGCCAGAAAAAACAAAAAAAAAGATTAAATGATTATGCGCATTAATATTTGTCTAAAAACAAACAATTTACTTTGATAGGTGCGACCTTACCTTACACTGTTAGCGCCCAATATACAAGGGTGCTAATGGAATTTCTAATTTAGATATCACAGACAATTTGAAATCTTGTAATCCAATTATGAACCACTTAATTTGTTGTCAGCGTTTATGAATTAACATTGAGTAGGCAGTGTTAGGGCATGATATTTACTGTTTGGTGTACAAATTATCGAATCAAAATTCAAAAAGTGAGGTTTTCATTAAGTAGTTAAATTCGTCTATTAATTGTTATCACAAAGCTGGGCATTTTTTTTCAAGAGTTAGCTTCGAATTTTCGTCTATGACAATGAGAGAAGTACAAATAAAACAATCTTCTATATATATAAAAATGGATCTTGGTTTGTTCGGATGCTTAAAACTCGAAAACGACTGGACCAAATTGGATACTCCCTTCTGCGGATTTGTTCGTAATTGCTCCGCGAAGGTTTAGGGAAAAAAAAAGGGTGGCGCTGTAGGCGGTCAAAACAACGTTTGACGGGCCATCTTGTTAAAAATAAATACACGAAATAAACGGTTCTGCGTGCCATGAGACCTGGTTTCTCCATTAATTGTATATGTGCAGTTGCACTGCGAAACCGAGCGGAAAATTTGAAAAGCTCCTAATGGAAGTTTTATATTTTTAGGATCATTTGGACCGAATCATTTATTAAACTAAGCTGTCTGATATGCACAGGAATCATTATTATTATTTTCTTAACAGGTAACCATAATTACGAGATAATACCAGAAACTAATGGGACTAGCTGCAAAGACTATTCGCTCTATTATAAAGTCTATATTATATTATAGGATGGTTGGGTGTTGTAGAACGAGGGTGGACTCTGATTGGCTTTAACTTGGCAATGTCCAGTGCTCGCAGCTTCGACTACACATCAAATGTGCTTATTTTTTATCTCCAAGTGGTAACCATAGCGTACTGTTCTCATCCAACCGGATTTGACTTGCTAAACGATAAGTGCGAGTGTTGATAACAAGAAGTAAACCACTATAAACACCCTGGTCAGAATGGCGCGGAATGAATACCCGGTCTGCCGTCCCAGGCGAACCTATATAAGCTGCTTCGACATATTCGGACAACAGGTTATCTAGGAATTTCAGAGGTAAGTCAGACCCCTTGAACAGAGATGGTGGCGGATGAACCGAAAGGTCAGCGGCGGCGCTCAATCCCGTAGTGGATACTGATGGCCCCATGTCCTAGGGGTATCTTATAAATTGGAACTGGCCCTCCAAGTTGGGGGTTGTGCATTGGGTTAACTACCCACCCATGGAAAAAAACATTGTTACGAAGCAACTAATAGGATCGGAAAGGACTGATATTACTGTTGACGACCCTGCTAAACGAAAAAAGCACAACGACGTTCGTATTTGCACCTTGAATGTGTGAACATTAAATAGGAGAGGTGCCAACTATCGGAAGCCCTTAACTGCTACAAAGCAGATATTACTGCCATCCAGGAAATACGATGGGATGGGCTGGGCAAACAGAGGATGAAAAACTGTGACATCTACTTTGAACCGTGTTATAAAGTGAACAGAAACAGCGACTATTCGGATGCGGATTTGTTATAAGTGCCAGACTAAGGCAAAAAGTATTATGTTTCCAAGACATCAGCGATCGCATTGTAACAATCCCAATTCGGCCAAATTCGCCAACATAAGCCTTATATGCGCTCATGCTCCGACGGAGGAAAAGATGATATAACTAAGGATTGCTTATACGAGCTCCTCGACAAAACCTATGAGCGACTACCAAAGTATCTTTAGTAGCACTTTAGCAGCACTGTGCGAAAATATAGCCTACACGGAAACACGTCTGGTAAGGACTTAGGCTGATTGACTTCTCTACGGGACGAAATGCCACTATAGCCAGCACACGGTTTCCTCACCTCGATATTCATAAGTTCACATGGCGGTCTCCAGATCAACGAACAGTCAACCACAGTATTTTGGATGTCCGAACATTCCGAATGGCTAACATCGACTCGAACCACTACCTTGTTGCAGCCAAGGTAAGGATGCGGATATCCACCACGTCACAACAAACCAGAAATACTGTGAAAAAATTTAATGTCGAAAGACTGCAATCGCAAGAGACCGCCAAGGCCTTCGCGCAACACGTATTTCTTAACATCTCGAATCACACCATACCACCAGCATCTAATGTCGAAGAACAATGGCAACGATGCCAACAAACCATTAAATCAGCCGTAACTGATGTGCTAGGTTTCTCGCGGCCACCAGCAAGAAACCTCTGGTTTGATGAGGAATGCCGACAGATCCTCGCAGCCAAGAACGAGGCCTACAAGGCTAAGCTGCAGGTGAAGACGAGAGCTACCATTGAGCTCTATAGGGAAAGAAGAAGGGAACAACAAGTAGGTTTATGTGGCACATTACACTTTTTTTAAGCGAAGATAATTATATTCGATCTATAGTTACTGTATTGTCCGTACTGAATTTTTTTTTAATTTCCAAATTTCTTTTTAAATACTGATTGAAATTAATTTATAATCTGATCTACAAAAAGTGTAATATGCTTAAAAATGGGGAAAAGCTTTTTAAATGGGTGGATTTTGAGTTTATTTGAATTTGTAATGTTTCGATTATCGATAAGTTACTGTACATACCTTCATCATTGTATATGTCGGACAAAAGATCAATCTGTTTTAAAATAAATTTTAAAAAAAATTATCTTGATGATATATGAATTCCTCCCATTATATGGTCTTTCGATTTTGATTATAAATAATCTTTAAATATAGAGTAGCATTTATTTATATTTAAACTTTGCATATAATCAAACTTGCACTCGGATATATGCACAGTATGAACCCTCCTGCTGGGGTCAACTGTTGGATTTCCTTTGCATGCATCCGAACTCGCACGCAACCCAAATCCAACAGTGATCCCAAGCAGGGGGCAGCATGTCCCCGAATGCTATTAAAACTTTGCATACACCCAAACTCGGAAACGGATGTATGCAAAGTATGAACCCTCCTGCTTGGGCTCTCTGTAGGAATTGGGTTGCGTGCGAGATTGGGTGTGTGATAATTTCTTTGTATTCACGTCTTCCAAAATTTCTTTTTTTCAATAGAATGCCAAATTCAAATGGCAATAATAGCCGCAGGTGTTAATGATTTTTTTGGCGGGGCTTATTTCCATTACCAAAAAGAAATAAGCCCCTGGAACAAAAGATATAAACATAGCGCGTATATGCCTAAAACTCAATAACAAACAAACTGACGCTCGGATGGACGGACCCACATTGCTAGATCGTATCAGCTTAAGTGGATCCACATACATACAATACATCTATCTGAAATATTTTATATTTTAATACAAACTATATATATATATTTTAATACAAACTATATGTTCAAACATGTTCCTTTTAAAATATTTCTTCTCCATTACTTATTATTCGCATCCATATTTTTGGTATAAAGATGAAACAAGGAAACAGAAACAAGTGGAATAATTGAGATAACAACTCAGATAGGTTTTGTTCCGATTTCAATTTCACAGAAATAACATATCGTTCGTGTATGTAAATATATATGTATTACAAGGCTACAACCTTTTATTTCATTGCGTACATGTGGGTAAGAGAATACAAACAGAATATTTCCCTTCTCTGCACTTACGAAGGTAAATACAAATATTATGTTCAGAGTAAGTTCCCATTTTGGTGATTGAATGATTTCAGATCAATTTACGACGAATTTAGGTAGCTCTTGTGTGAAATTCCTATCGATGTACGTTATTTCAAATAAAACGATAGGTGAATATAATCCATTGATTCATATCATCAGGTTTTGTATCCTTGACACCTTTTCCTGTTGAATGATTGCATTCACGGAAATACCATTTTAGTGTTAATATAAGGACCACATTGGATAATGCCGCCAAAAATCAAAACAGGCGAGATTAATATAAGGAAATATTAATTAATTACGAGCTCGATTATTAAAAATTTACTTCCTTCCTTTTTTGTATAATTTATTTAATTACTTAAAATGCGCAGAGGTAATAACGGTACTGAGGTAAATTAAGTACCATTATGTTATATAGCTGTTGAATGCGACGTTCTGTCTACTTCACGGATATTATGTTCTTATTAACAGTGCATACTTGATGTTGTCCTCGCTTACTTCATGCTAATAATGTGCCTTATCAAATTTAGTATAGAGAAGGAAGAGGCTAACTCCCCTCTATACTATATTTAATGTGACTTCTCAATCATATGACCATATCCAAAAATTGTGTGTGCCTTACGAAACCATAAGATAAAATATTGGGTACAGAATAAAATATTGTTGTTAAAACGTTTTATAGATTCTATTTGGAGTTTACCTTCGGAAGTAGGCCGTGCACATGCATGGATGTGCCCTATTGTTTCATCCTCGTCTATGCTCGTCTATATCTTTGGATCGGATGATTATCAAATTGGATTATCCAGTTCTTCAGATAATCAAACATTCATAATTTTATCAAGAATTATTTTTCTGATTTTTTTGAAATAGGTTCACGACTGACCTACCCATAATATCCTTGAGTGCAGTATGGATAATTCAGCCACTTATTTGATTATCCAATTTGGCTTGTATATAATACACAAATTTACAAACGACTCCCAAAGGTATGCAAATGAAACAAATATTTAAAAAAAAAATTTGTTTTTATTTAAAAAAACAAACCTATGGTCAAAAACTTTGGTATTTAACCCAAATTTAACCTTTGATTTTCGCTTGAGGTATATATTTTGTTGTGGGTGCTGTAGCCTATTGAGGTTAGTGGGTTGGGCTACTATATGCGGGATCCCTAAATCGTGAAAACTACAACAACACCTATTGCGAAAGTTTGACAAACATACACTGGCATGAGAAGCTAGCCAAATTTGCAGTTCGGTTTCAGCGTTATTTTTATAATTTATATAACTTATGATGAGTGAATTATTGAAAGATTTTTATCCGTATTTCTGCAAAATGAACGATTCATTATCCCATTTTGCTTCACATCCATGGGAATGACTACTTCGTGGATACATACTTATCTATATGTAGAATACCAACAAGTCAGAATGCCAAAGCTTTTATAATAACTCGTACTGTTTGGGTATAGAATGGGCATTCAGGTAAATAGAAGGAATTCCGACACGTGCGTTGGTTTTGTATGTGTTATCCATTCATCTTATGCGATTAATCATTATGTTCTGTAATACGTCCAAAAGAATTGTAAGGATAAACTGATTAGAATTCGTATCATGAAGAGTGTTGAACTGAACTGTTGAAATTGTTAAGCATGCTAATGGCTATTTTGTTGGGGATTTTGTATTTGAAGTAGTGCTTGTTTGGCTTTGTTGCTTATAAGCTTGTACTTAGATTAGATTAGGATTGGGAGTTGGAAGCAACTTGCCATATGAGTGTGGCCATAATTGGGACTATTGTGATTTACTTCAATTAGAGCTAACTCATGATACCGGACATTGTGATTAATCCAAGTAAATCTTTGAGTGGGCTGTTAGATATGTCCTCTGCCTCAAGGTAGTGTTTACCTAGTTGGTGTTGACGTAATCTAATTAGGCAGTTACAGTGACACAAGATGTGTTCTGCTGATTCTTCGTCCTCGTTGAATAGTCTGCAGGTGTTATCTTGAGTTATTCACATAGTCATGAGGTGTTTTTTGACTTGACAATGTCCCTGTGACAGTTCGAATCTGACTCCTAGTTAGATGTAGCAGTTGTTTCGTTATTGTGTATTAAGTATTAGTCCAGTAATGATTGGCCTTGTTTTTAAGCCATGTTTTAATATGGAATTTAGCAATGCTGATAAAAGTGGATAAGCTTGTACTTTAAATTTAAGCATGCATATTTCCTACTTTTTTTTATTTTTTATATGTAAATTATTTATTTATTTTTTATGTAAACCAATTATTTTTCATATTAGTTTGTTTGTATAACCATGCGTATTAAATGTTTTGAATATAGTTAAAAGCTCTTGAATTTATTTGTCTTGTAAAATATGAGTATAAAGAGTCACATCTTATTTGTCATTTTAACATTCATTTACAAAGAGGGAGATATTGTTTTTGTGAATAATTTGGACATCGCGATTTTTATTGACTCTAAAATAACGATGATAGGGGAACAAAAAATAAAAAAGCGCAGACAAAACAAATGTGCGATGAACAACAACATGCGAAAACTTGTTTCAGAAAAAAGAGCATGAGAGAGCTCTCAGGAGTGAGTGTTACGGCCAAAGCATGTTGGGTTGGTATGTTTTTTGTGTTCTATCACTCTCTCTCTATTCCGCTCTTAGTTGGTTTTGATGGCTCGTTATACACATCAACATATCTACACATAAGCTCCAGTTTGACGATCAGAGGAAATTCCTTTTAAGAAAGCATTGCATTTGCATGTATAGTATATTTTGTCTGTGATATGCGAGGAGAGAATAATGTCGGCGTATGCTTGCTTTCCTTTAGTTGGTTGTGCGTCGTTTCATTTATGAATAGTCACTTAAAGTGATGAGAAACAACTTCTTTTATATGAGAAACGTCGATGCATGAAGTTTCACTTCAACATCGTAGCACTCTACGTTTTTTTGTTTTTTTACTCTAATAAATAAACGTCCATTTTGTCGAAAACGGCTCTTACGATTTTGATTACACTTAACTTATACTACAATAGTTGCAACAAAACTACATATCCAGTTTCAGAAAACCATTTGTCAATTTTTGACAAACTATTTGTCCAAATTGAAAAAAATTGAATATCTGTATTACTATTATTGTTTATAACAATTCTAGATAAATATTTTTAGCCCAAATAGGTCTTCTTCATGTATTTTTCAGTTTTAGACAATAATGGAAAATCATTATTATTTAAGAAAATTCGAAGGTTTTTATGCAAACACTTCGAAAGTAATGTCATATGCATTTTTTCTATATATCATTATACCCCAGGTTCACTTTTTTTTTTCGAAAAAACTATTTGCATACCCTACCCCATAGTATATGCAATAGAAAAACGTAGATTCTCATTGCTTTTTTTATTTCTCTATACAAAAAGATTTATCAAAGTTGTTTCATTTTCCCCATGCTATGAAATATACATATATTTAGTCGCAGTAAGAGAAAACGCTAATCAATTTCACAAACTTGTCTTTTATTAAAATCTAAGAAGAAGAAAAAAATTTAAGAAGAAGACTGAGAAATATTTATCCCGTGACTTTGCGACGTTCCCGTCAATGTGGACGATTCTGATTGGTTGGTGTAGGCGGCTTCTTTCACACAGCCGAGGTGTGACTTAACGTGAGCGGTGCTGCCAATGCGTACTTGCTTGTCGAGTCTAAACCCCTCGCCACATATATATCGATTTTAATATATAAGAAATTTAAAGCACGTATGTATGACCCAATTGTACTCCTTATTTATGGTGAAGTCGTTTAGATATTGATGAACCTTTGATGAGTTTCATCAATATGTATTTGTAGTGATGGTCGCAATCATTTTTTCGAATCAAGGCATGACAACGAAAGTAGGACCGGACCCACATTTTTGGTGTGCTCTGTTAACTTTTTTACTTTCTTGTCTTAGTTATCATCAAAATCAGATGAAACATATCCGAAGAACTGAATGAAGATTTTGTTAAGAGCAGAAAATAGCATTTATATATGCCCAGTTTTATGACATTAAGTATGGAATACCTGAATAGCTCAAGGCGCTTATTTCGATGACATCGGCATAAATTTGTCTGAATTTTCGAGCGTTTTAGGCTGAAAGCAGCAATTGTTTGCAGCTTAGTGGCGTTGGCTTACAATTTATAAAAACTTCAAAAAAAGAAGTCTGAAGGCGTTAATTTACGTGGTCTCTGTCGTTAATGGTTTTGCTTTTAAATGTCTTTAGTATCCACGTCATCCTGTTTAGGACATAAAAACGATTCTTATCGATAAGTTGAAATCATGTTCACTTTCCACCCAGCTAAACACACACGCAATATTCATAATCCAAAGTCTTAAATTATAGATCAACTAATATTGTGACAATATTCTCATAAGTAACATATTTCCCCGGATTACTCTCCATTTCTATCGGATTTACTTAACATAATTCACTTCATAACGAAATACCAGGTAGACAAATTTATCCTTTTACCATTTCATTTACGGCCACCATAACTTTTCTTCAAGTGTGAGACTACAAATTACGTTTTCTTTTCAAATCATGTTAACGTGACTGCCAAAAGAGCATTTCTAATTCCCAGATAAATGTCCTTCGTTATGATGTGTCATATAACAAAAATCCCTTACACGAACATAAGTATATCCCAATGTGAAAAAAACGTTCCCCCACAGTTATTAAATTGTTCCGTAATATATTACGTTCTTTTCCATTGACCATTTGATACATGAATTAATTGTATCTTAACGAGGATATTATCAGGATGGTGTTGAAACCACGGAAACATGACATTGGCATTATATCAGATTAACTGATGTGAGAATATGTACTGGTAACCTTATTTCCATAAACAATTTAATGACAGCAATAATTCTACGAAATTCCTAACGATAGAATCGATTTTCTGTATCGATAAATTGAACAGAAATAATATTTTGTCCATGAAAGAACATTTGCAAAGTTCAAGGTCCAACAGATGGACAAGTATATATACAATCATTTTCATTTTATAAATTCTTGCTGTTTCAAATTAAAGAGTTTATTTATTCATTTAATATCATTGCTTTCATTTACATGCTCTAAATTATTTTGGAAAATCTGTCAACATTGAGCAACGGAATTTATATTAGCCATTTATGTCTCCTTCTTCCGTGCATGAGAATTGAAGTGATTCAACGTTTAACTTCCTTTTGGAAGCGTGGGGAACTCGATATTATATTTTTACTGTTCAGTCCCTCGGTGTTCCAGAAAGGGGAGCATTCCTTTATTATTTTGCAATATCAGCGTCATTATTTGAACGAATACTTGACAAAAGAGACAACATCTGAGTTGGAAGAATTTATTTTGATTATATTTTTCAAAGAAGTGATGACATACAACTTGACAATCAGCAATGACATACAACTTGACCTGGGTTTTAAAGCAACAATATGATTTAATATGTTTTGCTAATACCCCTCCAGGGATGTAAAGTAAAAATTGTCTGCATATTTTGTGTTTGATTTAAGTCTGAACTGCAATTTCCCACTTGACAGTAATAAATAAGGATTAATTTTATGATATGTCAAAACCACCAACTGTGTGGTATCATAACTATACTAACATACATTTTTCCTGCGAAGCCTTAAGGGCTTATCTACAGAAAGTTGATTTTCTGATAATATTATTAATTAAATAAAGTGAGCTTATAAAAACATTTCAATTTTTAGTTTAAGATATTGCAGAAAACATTTCAATCAGGCGTTTAATTAAGTAATAAAAATTCGTTCACTCTTTTTTTCTAATTTCTTCATTACCTATGGGTCTAAGACTATGCGGAAGTTCATTCAGTGTTGTTGGGACGCAGTACTTCAATACTTCGAGTTTCACCATTAATTTTTTTAAGTATTGAGTTTTGAAGTTTTTGCAACTTCTGCAAATGCGTATATGATGATTTGCCCCATGCAAATGCACCATACCTCAGTTTTGACTCCACTACTGAGTAGCAAACCTGCTTATATACCTGGAAAGTTTAATGGTTCTAAGGTACACAAACGCAAACAAAGCCTTTTTAAGGTCTGATCGTATTTGTCGATATGACGATATCTCGTCCGAAATTAAACGGCGCAGAAGCATGGACCGTGTCAAAAGTGGAATAGAATACGTTTGTTTTAAAATTAGCCTTTTTGTTCTATTATGCCCATTATTTTGCATTTGATTAATTAGTTAACACAAAGCAAATGGTATCTATTGTTTTGACCATAAAACAGGAGACCAAATATTTCCGTCAGTCGTTCTGAGAAGCACATGGATTTACTAAGTCATATCTAGTTATATGTGGGTGGGTGGCTGCGATGTAGTGGTAATATGTTCGCCTGTTGCGCGTTCAATCCTAGCCAAAATCCATGAAACTATTATTCAAAGAAATAAAAAAAAGATTGGTAGTTACTCCTTAAAATTAAACACCATCTTGAAAGTTATGATTCTGAATTTAACGAACACAAGAATCAGTGACTCCCCGAAATTAATTCGGACAGCAGTCGTGGAGTATGTATCCACTACACCAACAATCTTTCCTATCACTCTCCTTCCCCTTCTCTAACGCTCGTACTGGGGTAAGTCATTTAATGGGTATTCATAACCCCTTAAGTGCGAGCAAATAATAAAAAAAATATTCGCACACATAAGTGATTAAATAGGCAGCCAATATCTAACCAGAGGCCAAGAGAATACGAGTAGCAGACATATCGCTTTGGGTTATAGGTCTGCTTCTTCAATAAAAAAAAATTGTTTTCAAAAATGAATTTCATTCAATCAAATCAATCCTAAAAGTTTATGCAAGCAATGTCAAAATGCCTTGAATGAAACTTTCTTTATTGAAAAAAAAAAAAAAAAAAATAACAAAGATAAGATAAATCTCCCAGACTCAGTGAAATGTAAGAAAATGTTTTGTATTTGATTCATTAACTTATACCATCCCCATAAGAACACCCATTATGTCCCTGTCTATATCTCTTTTATGTTTGCCTTCACATTGACCCTTATTGCACACACATAGGTCAACGACTGTAAAATGTATTTAATTTACCAAAGTTGTCTCAGCTCGACGGAACAAAAGACAAGCGGCGTAAACTTTTGAGCATACGTTTTTCCAGGTTCTTTCCAAGTTTGTTTAATGGGGGTATTACCATTGTTGTGGCATTACCCAATGAAAGATACAGTTTAATCATGCCATTGTTATCGAATTTTAGGCTGAATTTTATTATGGCAATTGGGAAACATGTTAATGACGTGGTAATTTGTCATATATTGACAATGAAAGAGATAAAGATTTGAAAAAAGGGTTCAGGGTCCAGAATAGAGTCCCACTCCATGGAAATTTAAATAAATGCCATAAAATGGGTACATAAATATAACTTCCATTAACATGTAAATAGAAAAATTAATATTGCGATAATGGAGAAGTCATAAAAAACACTTTTTTTTCTATTTTGAAGATGAACGCAATATTTTTAGAAAAGCTAAAAAAGCGATAGCATAACTTTATTCGAAGTTTCATTACACTTTTAATTAACTGCAACCTTACTGGTTCGTCTAGAAAGTTTGATCGATATAAATTTTTTTGCTTTGTTCGACAAGTACTTATTTTATAACTCTGATGAATGTACCTATCGAGATTTTTATTTCGATAATATTTATAGGAAGGATTTAAAATGACAAACGAAAGTAATGGTAACATGTGTTTTGAAGACCGAATAAAGCTGCAAATGACCACAAATATTTTGACCGTTTTACACTCAATCCTTGAAAATATAAGCAAATAAAGTTCCAAATACGGAGGGGAAGAAAATGAACCTGTCCTTTTGTCTTATTGATTTTGTAAGTCTATATATTTTATTGACCGTGTACTTCTCTGGATTTGAAGTGAGAAAGAGATTTATGATATCGAAAAGTGATTAATTCCTGGAATAATTAATAATCGGTCGATAAGTTGGGTTAAGCTGCTAGGGATGGAAACCATTTTAGCCAGTCTTTTAACATTATTTTTCCATTCGAATACCATAACCAAGTCGTGCGGCGGCAATCATACTGCCACGGATGACGACTTCCACTGTTAGCTGATTAGTTCTTATAAATTCAATTATATCTATGTATATGTATTAAATGAAAACAAAAGGCTAGGACTGCGAAGGCAATTTTCTTTCGCAGCAATAGGAAATTCGTTTTTGTGTATTCTGTCGCAAAAATATTCAGGCGCAAAATAATAGAACACAAAGCTTTTAATGTCAACAGGCAAATTAATACCAAATAATCGCAACGTGTCACGAGCTGTAGATTGTTTTGTTTCCAAAAAAAATCTAATATGGATGAGCATAGACTAGTCGGTGTATGGTAAAATACCATTATTTATATAGAAACATTATTAAAAGAAGTAGAAAAACGGGAAAAATGATCAAAAGCATGAATACAGCAATAGGAATTTAAAGGAGAAAGAGCAACACTTTCCC
Organism: Rhingia campestris; assembly: GCA_932526625.1. Lineage (NCBI taxonomy): Eukaryota > Metazoa > Arthropoda > Insecta > Diptera > Syrphidae > Rhingia > Rhingia campestris. Next base: position 1,806,871 of record OW052184.1, read on the forward strand.
GTGAAATTTAGTGTAATAATAACAAAGACCAGTGTGGTCTTAGGCCAGGAAAGTCCACAACCAATCAAATTTTCACACTTCGGCAGATCCTGGAAAAAAAAAAACAAAGATACCCACCACCTATTTATCGATTTCAAAGACGCATACGACAGCATTTATAGAGACGAATTATACAGAGTCGGAAACGACCTCACCGATACATTTGATACCAAAAAAGGATTTAGGCAAGGCTATGCGCTGTTATGTGACTTCGTCAATTTGTTTGTTGAGAGGATTGTGCAAAACTCCCCAGCCAACACCAGATGCACAATTTTTCAAAAATCGGTGCAACTACTAGCATACGCCGACGTAATGGTAGGACTCACGTTTGCTAGTATAGATTAGGAAGCGGCAAAAATGGGTTTAGCAGTAAATGAGGTAAGACTAAGTATATGCTGTCAACACGAAAGGACACACAACATCGACGAATTGGATAGAACGTCACTATTGACAGGTATAACGTTGAGGTAGTTCGGGGCTTTGCTTACCTCGGCTCCGCTATTAACTCTGACAACAACATCTCGTCATAAATCAAACGAAGAATTACTATTGCCAACCACTGTTTCTTCGGGCTAAGAAGTCAATTTAGTAGTAAAGCCCTCAATCAAACTACTAAGGAGATCCTATATAACACCCTGAACATCCCAGTTCTGCTCTACGGCGCTGAAGCATGGACCCTATCAAAAGCGGATTAAGAAATCCTTGGTCGATTCGAGAGAAAAATTCTTTGAACAATCTTCGGTTCCCTTTGAGTTGACGGGTTATGGAGACGAAGATTCCACCACGAACTTTAAACCGACCTCAACCAACTTGGAGTACGCAACTGGAGGCAATTAGCTAAGGAGCGGGCTAATTGTAGAGGCATGTTGGTTGAGGCCCAGTAGCGCCACGTACGTAAGTAAGATAAAAACATATGAGAGGCTACAATCCGCTATGCGGATCGTTGAATACCCTATCCCATCCCATCCTTTAAATTAATATCCTCAAAATATAGGCCTTATGGCGATGAAAAACAGAAAATGACATTGTCACAATATATTGCTCAGACAGTTTCTCAAAATCTTGTGTGGTTCGACAAAAAACAACGTATTTCTATTGCTAATGCCTTTGGATGGGGTATACAAATGGTTTTTGTAAGAAAACGCCCCCAAAATGTGGGCGTAGGTGAAAATGATCTATAGACAAAATGTTTATATTACCATTGCGGAAGTATTTGCATCAAAATTTTTTTCGAAAGTTTTAAAATTTGGACAAAAAGCGTTTTTTACTAAAAACGCCCCCAAAAAGTGGGCGTGGCAAAAAACTTTGTATGAACGAAATATAGATATTAGGATTGTCTAAATATGTTGCAAAGACACTTTTTTGAAATTCCTTACGGTTTGGCCAAAAAATATGTTTTTCTAAAAAGGGGGCGTGGCAGTGGGCGGATTTCAAAAATTTTTACACTTGTTCTGCTTCGTCGGCCAGAGAGTCTATATACCAAATTTCAACACTCTAGCTCAAAATTTAAGGCCCAAAAATCGGTGACACACAGACGGACGGACGGACGGACGGACGGACGGACGGACGGACGGACGGACGGACGGACGGACGGACGGACAGACAGACATGGCTTAATCGACTCAGCTAGCGATTCTGAATCGATCCATATACTTTGAGGTTTATGTATCGAAATTATTTCTCTATGTTACAAACTTAATGTCAAAACTAATATACCCCCCTATGGGATAGGGTATAAACATCACATCTTGTAGCGACAACAATTTTTTAGTCGCAGCATTTTAAGTAGCAATTGTGTGGATATGGATACACTTGCCAATACGTATTATTAATTTTAACTTGCACAAATCGCTTCGTCAGAAAAATGGACCAAATCACAGACTTATAAACGTTGCTATTGGAAGGTGTCATGTGCCCTCATTTATATTGAACATTTCGAATGAATAGTCGTTCTACGGAAAATGCATGTGCGCGCCTAGCCTTACTCATAAAAAATCTATGAAACATCTAGGTTGGCATGTTAAATCAAATATTGAGTTTGACGTCAACGTTGTTGTACCCCACCCAAACCTCAAATATTTAAAAAAAAAATAAGTTCTAGATGTTATTGTTAGTTTTCGTGTTGGACATCGGAATTAGATCACAGCTTACCCCAGATTTTTGGTTTGTCATTGAGTTACATACATTTTATATAAATTTTAACTATTTATGTTAATATAAATAATGACATTGATTTAAATATCAGAGACATAATTTACCTCTTTAAGAAGTATCGTCTCCTAAAGTAGCCCTTACACGGTCAATCAATTGACATCATGCATCGTGTACGTGTGGATTGACGCTACCCTTTACACAGTTCAATCGATTGACGTGAAAGCGTTAGTTTTTGTGAGTTTTCGTGGTATACGGGTGTGCGAATAGTGCTCGGTCTTCATCGTCCTTTAATTTTCCCTAGCGCCAGCCATGTTTTCTCTTCCTTGACACAAAACACAACGAAGTAATTAATATTAATATTTTCACAAAAAAATGTTAGTGATTGATGTCAATCGATTGACCGTGTAAGGGCTGCTTTAGAGATATTTTACACTAGTCCAGGTATTCCTCATATAAAATTGATTTCAGACCAGGGATGCAATAATGTACTTACGTTTGTAACCATTACCTCAGTGAAGACTTTTTGTAGAGCTGAGCGATCCTCTACCACCAATCAGACAGATGTATCAATGGAGTCCAACCTACAACAATATACTTTTTAGTACAAGGGAACGAATTAACAAAAAAACATATTTAAACAAATGTCCACTATCTAAAAACAAAAGAGCTTTATTAAAAAAATTATTTGGATCAATAATTGGAGTTCCTTTTAATGACGCAGGTTCGCTTCAACCTAGAATTGTTTTATACATCAAACTCATATTTTATCTGGCAAATCAAAATCATCTAGAGCCAACCATTCCCCTGGCAATCTTTTATGCTAGAAGGTCTCCACGGATAAGGAAAGTCACATTACGTTTGTGAAAAACCCAGAAATTAAAAAAAGGACCAAACATGTAGATGACTAATATATCTTCATAAGATGCAAATATGTATGGCTGTTAGAAAGAGCTAGGTCCGCATCAATTCGATTCTGAGTGGTATCCAGATCCACACATAGCAGCGTTGAGAGCATTGAAAGACGTCAATCTATGCCTTCCAAATTATATTGGATATATTTGATTTGCTTGGATTCATTAAAAACAGTTTAAATAAATGAATCGCAATTAATTCATTAATAACTCGACCATGGCGCCAAATATCGGTTATAGATTTTGTGAGTTATTGGCATTAAATATAAATATAAAACTTGTCAATAACATCACTAAAGCAACACCTATCGGATATCTTATAGATCCAATCATATATATAAAATGTTGTCATGAACAAAGATTCCGAGTTTAAGTAAAATCCCACTATAAAAATGAATATTCGATGTAACTACACCCAAGCGCCCCATTTTGGGTCTGTTCAAATACACAAAATTCTCATGACGAAGCATACATTCTGAATTGCAGTCAGCTTGACCCCAATGCCATTTACCATACCCAAGTAAAAATAAGTTATGTTAATCTATAACAAACAAAAGGTCAAATTGTTCGAGCAGAAATTAAACACTCGCGAACTTTATATAATGTTTCTATATTTACATAAAATATAAGTTAAATATGCTTCTAATTTAAGATAACATCCACAAAATATTTAAACTGTGTACTTTAGAAGTAAATAAAATGAACCAAATTGCCACGAGGTGTGACCTACACCCATTCAGATGTAAAACCTCTTGGATCAATACCAATTTCATTTGTAAGTTAACAGATGGACTTCAATATGAGAAATAACTACTTTCAAAATATTCACCAAATAAAAGTTTAAATTTCCCGTAAGCTATATATTATCTGTTTTGGTGAAAAAAAAATCAGAATTCCATTTATTCTCTCCCTTGTGCGCCATTTGATCTTACTTATTTCTGTGTCTCATTTTCAGTCATCGAGAGAAATAAGAAAGCCCTACGGTCAAACATAGATTTGAAAAGTAGAAATTACCACTCTTGTACCCACATGTAAATTTCAAGGATACAAATAATTCAATGCGGCAGAGAACAAACGAAAACTACATTTTGCACCGATCCAATTTAAAGATAAAAATAATTCCCAACCACAGCTACAACCGTTTTCGGCCCCAACTATTGACCACTGAAACAATTTGACATGCATCTCTATAAAAATGATGACTTGTAAATTTGCTCCCAATCGGAAAAATGACCAATAATAGCAGCATACGAAGGCCACAACTCCACACCGTTGAAATAGGTTTTCCATTTTTAATTAAAATAAATTGTAGGCGCCACCGCTATGCATACATTGTCATATATACACTTGATGCAAATTGGAAATTTTTCCCACTATCTCCCTTAATGCAATTCAGATTCGATTAAAGTTGGTCACACGCTACAATAGCCATTAAAAATGGGTTTGTTGTATCCTTTGAAATAAATCGAAATCCTTATGGTTTGCGAAAAAAATGCATAGCCATAAACTGGGAACCCAATTTGAATGAGTTTGGTGCCATCCTTTCGTCGATAAGTAATCCTATCATGGGCGCGAACCACTGAACACAATTCAACCATTGGCTAAAATAGATATTCAAATCGTAGCGAAAAATTAAGTTATATTCATTGATACCCTCACAGTTTTGAAAATCAAATGCTCATTGGAATATTCACAACCACGCATATCTTTTGAAGTGAATTTGATATTATTCCTATTCCATACAAAAATCTCGCAGGAGCAAATTGAATGGCAATCGAAAAATTCACTCAAGGATACCCACGAGAAGTCTGTGTTCAGTCGACGAGTATTTTCGCACTTCGAGAGTTCAAGACAAGAAGCGCAAAATTATATCCACAACTGCCGTATACCTACACATTCATGAAGCTCTTCTAACCAACCACTTGTTTGGTAGCGTACCATTTGTGTAGCGCGTTTAGTTGGTTTCTTAAGTTCATCGAGTAAGGAACAAAGCGCAAGGAACTCGATTTTTAATTTTACGTGGTGTAACCGACGCAGTGCGTAAAGTTAATAGAAATTCGTAATAGAGTCTCAGTGAACGTTGAAATTGTGTCTCTGTTTTCCTATAAAATACCATGAGCGTGACTTAGTTTTTTTTGAGATTACAGAGATAAATTATCCATGTCCTTGGTAGAAAATGGTGCAATAAGTGCGCACAGTATATTTCTGGCGCGAGTGTAAAGTGTTGGCTATATTGTCAGTGAACAGTAAGAAGCCATTAGCTTAACAACAAAACAAAACCTACGCATGTGAGTGCCTGTCATTTAATTACAAAAAAAGGATTACATTAGGATTTGGACTTAGACACATACAAACGTGTTCTGGTGTACGATGATATGGCTTTCAGAAGGATAAGTGAGTTTATGTTTTCCTTTGAAATCTGTGTGTTTATGAGTTGATCTTTGAATTTTTGTGTATATAACCTCAAGACAGGATAATGTTGTGGCATGTGTGTTTCAAAATGCAATACCTAAATTTGTGTCTTTTTTTGGTGTCTTCGAAAAATTTAATTAATGTATTTTATGATTTACAGTGAAGTTAAGACAAACAATCCTTTGCGATGCTGTAGAACGACAAGTATTTTTTATGGCGGTTTTCTAGTGTATATGTATGTCGAAAAAGGGGTTTCAGAATAAAGTCGCTTTCATAATTAACTTTTGAAGTTCCTTAATGATATGGAATGCAGTAAAACTAGTGGCTTTCTTATGAATTTATGTGAGGGAAATGTTTTTTTTTGTTAAGATCAGCTCTTGAAGAAAGTGTTTTTTTATTTATTTAGGGTGTATGTTTATTTTTTGTGACCAATGCAAAGTTTATCACTTTCATCTAATATAAACAAAAAAAAGAGAATTGGATGGAAAACATTGTAAAAAAATCCAAATTCAATTTAATAAAGAATAAATTTTTCTGTTATTTTTAATTGCCGGTATCTATTTGACAAGTTTCGTGAAATAATCTCGAAATCAAGATTTTATTCAAGACTAATATAAGGATGATGAAGAATCCGAAATAGTGGATCTCATAATTCTGTCTATCTCTGCGCGATTGGTATTCAAGTAAAAAACTACCGGTTTCTCCCACCAAACGGTTTTATGCACTGATTTAAATAATTTATTTTGTTTAAAGTGAATATAAAACAAAAGACAAAAATTTACTATTTTTTTCGGGGTTCTTAAAAATAATATTCGTATTTGTATATAAAATTGCGCATTTTGTGATTTGAATATAAATTTAAATATGTACATTTAAAAAAAATATGTTCTTTAAAAAAGTCTAAAGAATTTTATATAACAAGTAAACATTTATTTGACGAACATTTTTAAAATCTAAAAATCTTAATATACGTGTTTATTTTATTATAGTGATACCTTATACTTAAAAAGTGATACGTTCAATATAAGAAAATATTAAAATTTAAATTGTATTAGAAAACTAATTTATTTTTTAAAAAATATTTAGATTCACTTCTTTATTTTGTAATAATTAAAACGGTAAAGAATTTATTTTTTGTTGTCTTTTCTAAACACATTTTAGAAAAGTGATAATAAAAGTGTAAAAGTTGATAACCTAGATGCAGAAATTTATAAAAAAATATTGTCCCGTAATTTTCACTTCGATTTCATGCAAAAAGTTATCGAATATTCGACAAAAGGAGTTGGTACCAGTGTTGTTTTGGTACCTTAACAATAAAAAAGCCACACTTACACAAAAGTGATGCAGTGAAAATTGCACATAATTCACCAGCATGTTTACGGTTTTAGCTTTATCAAAATTAGGGCGCTGTAATTAGTAAGAATAAATAAAAAAGACAAAAGTGTGTTCGTCTAGGATTAAATGTGTATTTCTGTAAATCGGTTCCCCGGTTTATTGCGTCGAAAATTGCGATTCTTTTTAATACGCAATTAACATGGGATTACTATATCTTTTTCTGTAATGAATGTAAATAGGATTTTTCGAAAACACTGCTTTATTCCTATGTGAATATGACATGAAATATGTGTAGAAATTCTGACAAATTCTTTAGGGGGTTAATTGCACCAGTCTCACACGTTTGTATAGTAAAACGTATTCCAAGTGTTGACGTTGGATGGGTGAGCTATATACATTGCTTTTTCGAGTTGCGTGACTGGAAGACGTATGTAGCCCAGACAATGAAGTTAAAAAACTGCTAAGAAAAGGTTTTTCGATATTCCATTCTTGATTGGTACCAGATGGGTACAACGTTCGCCGGGTTTCGGTAGTTGAAAATATGTAAGTAATTTCAAGTCAAGCACGTATCTATCAATTTTTAATATAAAAATTTTTGGTTAGAAAAAACATTTTATTTTTAGCTTAAAACTTAATATATATGTAGGGGTCAGTGGCGCGATGCCTAGTGCAATGAACTGCCGCATAGAAGGTCTGGGTTCGATTCCTAGCCCACCTAAATTATTTTTCACTGCCCTCCTTTCGTGATGATCTGACAAATCATCAAAGTAGTATCACTTCTCAAAAAAGAGTATCTCAACTTAGACGTTCGGATTCGGCATAAAACACGAGCTCCCGCCATCGTACGAGAAGTACACAAGAATAAATGAATGGTTGCGATAAATAGTTATAGGCCCTGAATATTAATGACCCCTTTGCGCCAAAACAAAATATTATTTTTTAAATTTAATAATATGAACTGCTAGCATGTATTTTTTGTTGAAAACATCTAGTTCAAAATGTAAGTCCTTGCTAAGAAGACTAAGGTTTTTGATACCCATTCGATACATTAGACCAACTAATCGTTTATCATCATCATAATGTCTCCATATTGCAAACGATGTACCTAACTTATATACACAATGGTAAACACATCAATCCGTTCACTGAAAATCGGGAATGTATGGCGTATACGCAATATACATTCACATTGAAATTCTTGCCTCATACATAATAATATCATGTGTTTATTTCCTGTTGTATATATTCAATAATTTATGTAGTTAAGTATTATTTGATAATAACCGGTCATATATACTTTTTCAAGGTAATCGATAATCTCCCGACGGCATACTATTTCAACATCAAATCTATTTCACCAGAACATATAAGATCGTTGCATATTGTTTTTTCGGCTACAAATTTATTCGGATTATAGTGCTTGTGGGCTACATATTTATAGCACAAATGTTTTTCAACTGCATACTATTTTTATTTTGTACCAGAATGATTTCACATGGGAGCACTTGTTTTGTTTTCAACATATATTTTTCTGTATATGACTTCTAAAAATGAGAATAAGAGAGAACTAGTTTAGGGCATGATCCTGAATACAAACATTTTAATTGCCTCTTTAATGACAAACATTTGTTAATCTCCTTTTCAAAAACACGAAAGTTTTAAATTATAATAAAGTAGGCACACTTTTAAATATCCGTACATTTTTCGCACTTAAGCAAAATAATTATTAAGTTCTTTCGTTAATATTCCTAAACTGTACAAAACAAAATTAAATAAAAATGTCTATCCTTAATTTGGAAAAGGTGCAATCTAAGTAAAAAATATATTAACTGGCAAGCAATGCATTTTTCAATCTTTTCTCATTACTTCAGTTTTAAATATCACTTAAAACCGTCATTGGCAATTTGTAACTTTCTCTTAAAAAGAGAAAGGTATTGTTTTCGTGAAATTTTTGAATCTTGAGATTTTAATTGATTCTAACATTACGTTAGCCTTAACGGATGGACCGATTTTCTTCAAACATCGTTTTCAGCGTTTTTTTTGGTCATAATTCTAGGCCACTTTTTTTTTTAAACTTTTGGCCATTATATTAACGGCACCACTTTTTTTTGGAATTTTATAATATTATGATTTATTTTTTAATTTTTGATTTTATGTTTTACATGTTTAATTTTTATACCAATAAAACAACATTGCTAAAATTTAAAAATAACATTTTCTAAGACATGCTAAAAGAATAGACATGATATTTATCCCAGCCTTTACTTACTTTTTTCAGGTATACGCACTAGAACTGCGATTGGTCTTTATCTCCTAGCCATTAGATGTCTGATTACTTTATTCACACTCAATACCTTATAAATATGCATTCCAATTTCATGTTTGCGTGTGTACTTTTTGCACGATGGCTGAACTTCCTGTTTTATACGGACTCCGAGTGGCTAAGTTGAGATAAGCTTTTCGTGACAATTGATACTACTCGGATGATTTGTCAGATCATCAGAAAATGAGGGCCAGTGAGAATTTGTAAAAATTTAGTTTAAGGGATAACACCAGTTCAAAATCCTTTGGTATCACTCCAAAGCCATTAAAGTCATATAACACTTTATGCTTAATAAATTTAAAATACATCATACATGTCCATCAAAGATTGACTATGTTCAAATATAATAAAACTGAGTGAGGTCACTTGAGTACTTCATTTTGGAAATGAATACCCAACCTTGTAAATTACTTGGGTTCTTTAAGTAATAACTCTAGCATTTTATTATTGTTCCGACAGCCCTTAACCTTCTAAGATACTTTTTTGGAAATTATAATTTCCTACGAACAGTATGATATGTATATATGCGCCTCTTGTCTCACCAGAAAATGTTTGTTGTCTATCGATTAGAGTTTTATGACACAAAAAGACTTATGAAACTTTATGGGGTACCCATTAAACTGTCAGTTAAGAAACTGGACTTATGTTTACCTCATTTTTCTTATAAAAGTAAACCCATATTGTTTTGTTAGCATCACCTTTACCCAGTACACTCCATATAATATATACTGAACAGATGCTTTCACTTGAAAAATCCATCAGCGTCTCTACATTAACATATGTAATCAGCATTCCTTGGATGCTCGTTAGCAATTATCATTGATTCCCTTCGACACGCAATCAGAAAATTACTGGCAAGATATTTTCATACTTAAATACAAAAAAAAATCAAATAAAGATCAAAAATCTCGAATTTGTATTCAGATACTGATGTCTAGAATTCCAGATTCCATGACATCACTTTGAACACTCTCCGCCTGTATATTTAAAATGCATAAGTGCATTCAGCCATTTCAGAACGCGATCATTCATTTCTTTTTCTCATTACGAACTTCCAGAAGGCTATATTTATTCATTAAGTGTTCTGTTGTTAATTTCGAAATTTATAGCTGTTGTTTAGGTGTGAATATTTGAACTTAATAAGAGTGCCGCGTACAAGGATTCTTCTGATTTTTTTTGATTTGGCAATTTAATAAGTAATGTTCAGTATGAATTAAAATTTTGATTAATTCAGTTATGTTAATACGGTAAATGTTATTTGAATTTGAGCTGGTTTAATTTGTATAAGAAACATTAATTCAGTTTAAGACTTCTTACTTCATTAAGACAATTGCTGGTGTCTATTAGAAATGAAAATTATTCGTAGAATAGCCTGGTGGTGATGTTTAGCGAAATATATAAGAAGAACTGCTATTTTGTAGTGTTCCCACTTGCCCTACGCTGTATTTCGGTCCAAAAGTGAAATTGCGCAGATAGATTATCCATCAAATAGGATTTTCTTATTAAGTAAGGGTAAGGATTTTCACGAAAATACATAATATTACATTATTTGAAACTCTAAGCTTATGGAATATTAGATTTTCTCAGAAAATATTTAACAAAAATGCTCTTAAGAAGTAGGCACAGTTCAAAATTATGTATATGCAAATTGTATACAAAAATAATAAAAATTTTAAATAAGTTGTTTAAAACTAAGTTTTGAGAAAATATTTAACAAAAATGCTCTTAAGAAGTAGGCACAGTTCAAAATTATGTATATGCAAATTGTATACAAAAGTAATAATAATTTTAAATAAGTTGTTTAGAACTAAGTTTTGAGTAAATGTAGATTAAAAAATTACTTGAATACATTATTTAAACACTTTTATCAAAAACAAAACTTTTGTCGGTCAGCAAAAATTATCAATCTTAAGATTTGATGCTTTATTGGCGCCTTTAATTCGGATATTTGTCCGTTGTACTCCTATTAATATCCAAGCTCACCTCGATGTTAAATTCGCAGGAGAAAAAATTCTCACATAGCTGCCTTTTACAACAAGTTATATATTTTTTGATCGGGAGGCGCTGCAGTAATATATTTATTTTTTTCTCTTAATGTTCTGAGCAAGGAGTTGAAAGCCACCTACCATATTGAATCGAGGGAAAGGGATTTCGTAACTCGAATGTCCATTTAAAAAAAACGTTTAAAGGTTCATGCCCGAAGTATAGGTGACTTTGTTATGTTTTAACTTTTGTTTTGTAAAATTATATTCGAAAGCTAGTACTGCCTATTGCTACATATCCACTAATTTTTTTTATTTTTATTTTTTTATTTATCTTTTCTATTTAATTATTTTTTCTTTTAGCTGAACTCGCAGTTTTTTACTTCAGCCGAACACAATTCCACCAAATCTTGACCACCTACTACAATTCGCACACCAGATTGTGGGCTCCTCATAAAATTACTGGTACATTTTAAATAAGTTATATAATTTTTAATTTTTTTAAATATCTTTTTATATCTTTATATTCTTTACATAGTATAAAATAAAGTGTATGAATGCGCTAATCTCGAGAACTGCAGAACGGATTTCGATGAGATTGATAATGTTATAATCTGGGCCGGGTTGCTGGTTATATAGAAAAATCTTGTGTCACGTTGCTTATATACAATTGAACCGCTAAATTGATAGCGATGAAATTTTGTACATATTTGTAAATGTTTATTGTTTGGTTCAACTTAAAAGATCGGATAGTATTTACATTTAAAAGTGACCTATACAATTTTGTTTGCAATATTAAAGTTAGGCGAAGGTGCTTTTGCAGTCAGGTAGAGAGCCTATTAGAGAAAACGATTTCGGGTTCCATTAACCGATTGACATATTTATCAAAGACAAGACAACTTTGGTTGGGTCAGCTTGTATGTAAATAATATAACATTCTTGATCTATACAAACAGTAAAAAGCATTTTCAATATGTACTTCTATAGTTTTCTTTATTACAAATTGTCGACTGTAAAAAGTTTTTTTTTTATTGTTTTGACTATGTTATGCTTTGTTGTGTAAAGAATGCATCTTTTAAAATCTGCGAACAGGTGGCCAGCTGTGAGCTATTAAAGTGAAACTGTATTCCGGTCAATTTGTAAGAAAATGAGATGAATACACTATGGAGGTGGTGAACATAAGAGAGAGAAAGCCATTGATCCCATTTTCGTTTACCTTTTATAACATCCAATTCACACTGTCCCAAAAGAAGTTTCACTTCCAAGAGACAATCACCCAAGAACCGCAGTGTGAAGATATAGTCTCTTAAGTGTAAACAACTCACAAAATCAAATTTCGATAAAACCGTCTAAGCTATCCTCGAGAAACACAAACATTCAAATTGTAGTCTTAGCTAAATGTACCGCTATATAACTTAATATATCATCAAAACTGACTACGTTATCCCATCCGAAACAATAAGACCACATACCGATTTTCATCTTCATCTTGCAACCTCTCTCTTTGTCCTTTCAAAGTACCGTTTGATTCATTACAATGAAGAATATTGCGTTCCTGGACTCACCGGCGCGAGGGCTCAGTGACGCGATGGTTAGTGTGATAAACTGCCGCGCAGAAGGTCTGGGTTCGATTCCCAGCCGTAGCAACACCTAAATGATTTTTCACTGACCCTCCTTCGTGATGATGTGACAAATCATCAGAGTAGTATCAATTGTTAAGAATAGCTTATCTCGACTTAGCCGTTCGGAGTCGTCATAAAATTGGAGGTCCCGCAATCGTGCAAGAAGTACACACGCACACATGAATGGTTGTGAGAAAGTAAGGCCCTGGGTACTAACGGGCCTGCTGCGCCAAAAATTTGTATTTATTTTCGACTCACCGATAAGTTTCATAAATTGATCTTGCTCACACACAATCCCACGTACCCACCCAAATTTACTTACTGACAGACATTCTTATAACTATATAACAGACACTAACAGACACTATTACTATATAACAGACACAACCCGACGAGACGACTCCGCACACTTAGGCTAAATGACATTTTGTGACGCTTTTTCGTTTCATAAAATTCCAATTCACAGCACCCCAAAAGAAGTTTCACCTCAATATTGTTCAAAAATAGCGGTTCATGGTATAGTGAAAAGTAAGCCGTCTGATTATTTATGAAATAGTATTTCATTGAAATCGTAAATTCCTAGGCTACCTAATTTGTTGATACAATTTCGATGGATTTGGTCCCTATATTGAATGACTTGACTAATACTGTCAAAATTAACAGCACAGCTTTTACTTTTGAAGTAATTTATTAGTGTTTAATGTAGTTCAACAAAAATTGTAAATCTTCACTATATTTTATTACTTAGCCACACCCAGTTTTTATTATAAGTTTGTATTTTTTTTAATGTTTTTGAAGTAACAACTTCTTAGTGTTTGTTCGGTTGCTTAGAAAACAGAAGTTGAACTTTGATATCTGAAATAATTATCACATATCAATTTTTCGTATGACCATATTTGGTTACGCAGTTCCAAGACTACGAACAATATTCAAGGTATAAAGAATAGTTATAGGTCTGTTGTTTGAAATGAGGTAGAAAAATAACACCGAAAAAAAAAGTCAGCATAAATAGTTTTATCGCAGATGAATGGATACTCGTAGTGAAACTCCGACCAACAAACAAATTATTCAAATCGGTACCCTTTGAAACTTGAATATTTACATCAATTATGACTTTTAGTCAACCTTCGAGGGTTCAACCAAGTTAAAGGATTAAAGAATAAATTAATTTGAATTCATGGGAATACTATTCATCTCCCATCTGCATATGTCTGCCTTCTGCCTTTGTTGTGCTGCTCGTAGTGCGACGTATACATATCCTGTTCTTTGTGGAATACCCACATATATTCTTTGAAATCGTGAAACGGTTATTATAATTTAATTATCATACTCCTTGAGATATCAAAATTTACTTATATTATAGCTGTTAAATATTCTTTTTTAAATTGATGAAACAAATTTAAATTTAATGCAAACATTTCTGTTATCAATCATTCCATTTTATAAGAGTTTTACACAAATAAATCAATAGCCAATATTAGTTTTCTATATCAGGTGTGCAATTGACAAATTCAGCAAACCCTCTAGAATAAAATAAAATAAATAAATAAATCTTGTTGTGATTCATGTTTTTCAACAATTTCAAATAGCAAATCTCAACACGTCTATTATACGATGAATTCGTATAATACATTCACACATTTCACATACATTCACCTATGATTCATAAGCCAATGATTGGCTAAAGTTTTGTATCAATTTTATTTCCCTTGAGTCTATTGATGTTGAAGTTCCTGTTGATTTTCCCCAATTCTATTCAAAAAGGCGATTGTGTGTATTGTTTGCGATTTCAATCAAGATTATATTTTTTTTTAAATATGATATGAATGGATGTAAGCCAGTAAACAATTTATTGATTTTCTTGCTTTATTGTGCGATTTTTCCAAATCGCTGATCATCTGCGAAATGAAATCAACTCATGAAACCATTTAAATGGATTTCCGTTGACATGTTTTCTACTTGAAATACTGTGAATACTGCACAAACCAAGGAAACGACTTATCTGAAAAGGATAATACATCATTTATGTCACAGTGTTAAGTTAAACACCTTTCAATGTATATCAATGATTGGCTTTGTTCGTAAATGTACTTTTTTTAAACTGACTGATGTGGGTTTTTAAGCTTAAGGAGTATAAAAGTATATTAAAAAGGATACAAATTTCAAGTCGTTGTTCTATACATATTAAGTAAAACCTTAGCATAATTTATATATTGATTAAGCTGTGTTTTAATTTTGTTTATCTTATCGTGTTTACTTTTTGAAAATCACATAATTACTGACACTGCTGGGCTCGTTTGACATTTTGGAATTATTGTTTTGGGAACTCCTATAAAAATAAACCCTTGAAGGCGTTTTATTAATTTGTAAATAATTAAATATCTGGCATTAACGACCCATACAGTGCCTAAAACATAGATGCTCCCTTCATTTGTATGTGCGAAATTATATTTTTAACGCAAACAAGAAGACTTCCTGTACAACGCCGTATCCGAATGGCAAATTTGAGAAGCTTTTCATAACAGTTTTACTCTTGGATGTTTGTCAGACTTTTGTCAGAGGATGGGCAGTAAAAAGTAGGTGTTGTTACTTTCCACTTCACACACATTAATGATATTTATTCTGTATATAAATTGGTGCCGCCAAATAGAAGGTAATCAAAATACAAGGACTTTCACCAACTTCGACTCTAAGCCTCCACAAATAACCAATAATTCTTTTAAAGTCAAGACTTTAAGCGAATTTTTCCCAAGGTACCATCAAAAATGGAGTCTTCAGTCACTATTAGGCTGATAAAACTGAGTAACAAAAACCATCTGCTTTAAAGCTTTCAGACACAATATCGTTTAGGAATCACAAGAGTTGGTCAAATACCATGAATAGATATAGTTGTGGAAATGCCCACAGATACCCATTAGAAAAGTTTAAACAAAGCGTTGATCAGTATTAATATGTTTTATCAATTTTGAATCAGAAAAGATTTAACAAATAAATTGACAATGAGTATTTCGAATATATGTACATATCCTCAAATTAGTATGCCTCAACCCTGACAATTTTCTCATAACAGATAAATTCTGAGCGCAACTGTCCAATGACAAAAGTTACGAATGGTACAAGACATTTAGACATTATATTATATCTTTTCGAACCGGGAGAGTCGAGAGTTTTCTAGGAACAACAGAGTAAATGACTCTTTTTTGTGACTTCACATCTCAACAATGGCAACTTGCAGTAATTCGATCTTCTTTTCTGGAGAAGTTGGTGTACCCCGATTTTATAAAGTGTAAACCAATAGACATATCTGTACACATATTAAATATTTTTTTTTTTCAAAAAACTTTTGAATTTAAATATTTTTGAAATTAATTTTATATACAAAATATGAAGTGAGTTCCTTTTTATATCACCGCTTACATAGTGTTGTGAAAATTAAGGGTTTTCCATAATGTATTGAACAAAATCATAATAGCTAAGGTCGGAAAAAGGAAAAACTCCAAAGAAACATCCCACAAATCGTATTCACTGAAGTCAGTTAGATAAATAGAAAAATATTAATATTCCTGTTACTCCATTATTCTCATAAGGGTGATACCATATTTTAATCGGATGATATAATTCTTCATACATTTAAAGGAAAACTTTTATCCATAAAATTTCTACACATACAAAAAAGCCGCAATCAACTAGGAGTTCATTAAATAGTTATCTGAGGACCGGCCACCCTGGATAAATATCTTGGTTGAAGCCTTCCCTTTGATTGTTTGAAGTCTATAGCTGGCTAAACAAATAGACCGATTTTCTTAAAACACAGGACCTTCCTGCATATCCCGAAGGAACTATAAGCTATATTGGATATCTCAATATCCCCCTTGATTTGCGCAAATTTTTCATTTTATATAGATTTTTGGGATTTTTTATTTTATTTTGAATGTAAAATATGTGATGCTCTATTTCCGTTAGAGTAAGTTGTAATTGTATAATATTTTACGATTCGCAATGTGCATTCAGTTATCCTGATTGATATCAGTCAATGTGATGGCCGATAGAATAGATTTGTGGGCGAGAGATTTAAAAATAGCCAGATATCGTTTCAAAAATGTTTTTTTTTAATTATACTTAAACCCCCCTATTAATAAACAACGAACAACGGTGAGTTAGCACTAACACATCGGTTAACTTGTAATTCTTATTAAAAAAACATTTCTACAACGGATAACTTAACTCATCAAATTTCGTGTATAAGGAGCGGATAACTTTTAATATTTGTGAGATGACGTTTCGCTTTTTAATTCAAAAATATTTTTCTCGATTTCATTGACTTTACACATACATGTACATTACTCACATTATCGTACTTTTTATTATTTTATTTTATCATACGTATACCTGGATCGTATTCTTTTAAATACTTTTTAGTAAAGTGCTGCCATGCTCTGTAGGGATTTTTATGAGAGAGAGCGGATAACAAACATTTATATAAAATATATTTATTAATAACAAAAGATAGCAAACGGATAAGCTCACTATCCGTAAGCTACATAACTCGTGTGTTAAGGAGCGGATAGTGATTTTTTATTAATAGGGGGGAAAATGTTTTTCTTATTATTTTTTATTAATTTTAAGTTAGTTATATTGTTTAATATTTCAAATAATTTTCTTAATTTTTTCGTTCCTAAAATAAAATTTTCGGTATTTTCGGTATTTTTGGTTTCCGGGATTTTGGAGATTCTGGGTTTTTGGGATTTTAGATTTCGCATTTTTTGTATTACGTTTTTCGGAATTCTTTCAGACTCCCGTCTTGAAACTCTGTGTGAATTCATAAACCATTAATGTGTTTTAAAGTAGTTCAACGGGCGGGTTCAATTATCAAAAGCTATGAAATTATTATTACTTTAAATAAAATATTTTATACCCCTGCTTGGGTCACAGATAATAACATGGTCAGTTATGACCGATTTTATAGTGTCAAGTGTCGACTTACTCAATGTTAACGTTTTTTGGGAGCGTTTTCAGTAAAAAAAAGATTTTAGTAAAATTGTGTACAAAGTTTTTTATAATGTTTATGCAAATATTTTGTCTATAGATCATTTTAACCCATGGCCATTTTTGGGGGGCGTTTTACTATATAAATAATGTGTACACCCTCCCATAACCTAAGTAATAAAGAAACCATAAACTATATCTGTATATTTCATCCCCATAAGGTTTTTGCCACCCCCACTTTATAGGGACATTTGTTTTATGGGTGGGATAGGAGGGAATAGGGCATTAAACGATCTGCACAGCGGATTATATAGCATTCTCATAAGTTTTGTTTTCTTTTTAATGACCTGCAGTTTTAAACTAATTTATGTGTAGCGAAGCGCACTGGGTTGCAGCTGGTACCCAATATATATTTTATTTAGTTCGTCTAGTTGCTGTTATCTACAAATTTACAGTTTAGCTTGGTTTAAGGCCCTGTATGGGCCGTTAATGTCAGATATTTAATTTTTCCTTATAAAGATTACCTTAAAGAAAAGTTAAGAAGGCATTATTTTATGTATTAATAATTAAATTTTTGAGAATTGTTATTTTATTATTTATTATATACATTTTATTAAAAAACAACATGTAGAATTGATAAAATCCGATTTATTTTTTTAATTCAAATATCGCGTTGTTACATTAAATTTATTAAAACCGCTATATAATTAAATAAATTTATTTCTTTAAAACTTGTTAGTAGTTTATAATTGTAAAATAATAAGACTATCTGAAATCAGAAGATCGTACTCAATGTATGCTAAAATACAAAATACCTAAAATATAAAACTGATTAGCTACGTACTTCAAATTTAAAAAAGCTTTTTATGAAAGTTACTCTTAAATATACCAAAGAGTTACAGTAAGTTTTTTTTTCATCAAACCAAAACGCGTCATTTGTATTGTAAATTTGTGTGAAATTGTTTGGCGAAATGCCTTGCCTTTGGGCTGAAATCAAGGGTTTGGATAAAATAATCCAATGGGCACTGCTGCAATTGTACCAAAGGATTAGATTTAGAAGTTCATGGGCTTACAAAAAAAAAAAAAAAAAAAATATTCAAAAAAAAATTTTGTTCTGTATACACACCTTTTTTTTGCACGTTAGTGCATTAACCATAGTTTACTCCAGATATTGCATGCACAACAAAACAAGCGTGTTTGGTTCTATATTTAGTTCTAGATGTGTTAATACGTAACTAACAATCTTGGCATTTGATATCGCATGCAACACAAGTATAATTATAATATTAAAATAAAAATCCTGTAATGCTTATGGCTTTCCATGCTGGAAATTTGAGATGATTTAATAAACATGGAGATTGATACGTTTTTCCTTGACTAGTGTCGGTACGTGACGCATACACATAGCATAAATAATGAAATAAATTATGTATATTATATGAATGGTTTTCCCTCATAGGACAAATCTCGATAGATGGATTTAGTGTTTGTATTTCTATTTATCATTGTTTTGAATAAATATCACATGTTCGAATAGCCTTGATTTAGGGAGAAATGGATCAATCACGATTTTATGCTCTTTTTATACTTAAGTGTGAATTTGAGAAATGCCTACACGGATGTAACCCAATAACAATTTAATGAAATGGGGTAGCTTTTACAAAACTCTTAATTTGGCATAAAAATTCAAATTACTTTTTTATTTCCTCTTTAGTGATGGTGGGCTCAGTATGCCTGGTCTACTTTTTACTTACTGCTACTCGAAGTAAAACCAAATGTTAAAGTGTTTAAGAATCCAATGAGTAGATTTGTTAATTATGTTTCTACATGTAAGTCTCTGTCTATTTTTAAAAAAATATGCAAAATAATTTTGAAATTGTGATTTAATGCTACTCATTTTCCACGTAATGGTTTTTTAATAATGTAATTACATAAATTTTGTAAATACCAGTGTGGTACATTGCCATAGTACTAGGTAATAACATTAAATATTTGCAAATTTTTTTGAAATGTCCCCTATAGGGGCTCAAACATAGCTTCTCCCTTCATTTGTGTGTGCTCTCAAAAATTATGTCACATGCCATACCTACGTCACCTTGTATAAATAATTTTTTTTTTGGTACCGAATGTTTCTGTGAGGTCGTTGCCGAACCTGATGGAGCTGCGAGAATTCTCCATCGTCATCCTACACAGATGGACTAGTTTGGACTTTAGATAAAAAAATAAGCGTGGCTCTGTTTAGCTTGTCACTATAAATGAAATCGTTTACGGCTGTGAATCATTGAAGATATAGTAAGTGGGTATCGATTTGGACTTATTGGACATGTTCACATAGTTATTAAGGCAGATAGGATATTGTAATAGATTTGTGCAGTTCAATGGGTGTACTTTTTTGTATATCGGGCAAATGATGCTGGGGGCATACTTGCGTTTTTGGGGCATACTTTCACCCGACCCAATTATACTTAAGAATTGGTGAATATTAATTACTGAATCATCTCCAACGGGTTTATATAGATCGACAGGAAGGTCATCATTTCCAGCAGAGTTGTTGAGCTAATATATAGCTATTGCTTCTCCCTGTGACAAAAGGTCTGGATTCGATTCCCAGCCGTAGCTCCGCGCGGCGAAATTCCTGAAAATAGGAATTAGCCCCCGAAGGGCTTATTTCCTTGTCGAAATGGAAATAAGCCCCGCCACAGAAATGAAAAAAAAAACAACGGTGTAGTGTAATAACCCAAGCGAAAAAAAGCCCCATGGGCTCACTGTTGGATTTGGGTTGAGTGCGAGTTTGGATGCATGAAGATGCAAATGAAGTTATCCCCACAAACAAAAGTCATTAACAGCCGCGGGACCTGTTTCCATTTCTAAAATAAAATAATCCCGAGGGGTCCTTTTCCTTTTTTGGGAATTTAGCCTTATGGGGTTTAATTCCGCTGGGGTTATTGCAACTTGATAGTAACAATGTTAGTCTCACATTTACAAAAAAAAAAACATTTTCATTCAAAAATCCTTATGCGATTCTAAGGGGTTTCCAATAAGTCCAATATGGTGTTATTTTAGGAGTCCACGTATTGCATTATGTATGGAATATGATATTGTTCAAATATACCCACGCCGCAGATTTGCGGCGTTGTCTTTTTTGTGTTGTTGCCATTTTTGTGTGAATGAAATTATTATTGACAATCGTAGACAGGGTAGCAGTTTATTTTGGAACATCTAATTGACCATCAACGTCGACGAGATTGGAGTGCTCGAGTTCTACCGTTCGCTATATATGATTATGATTACCATTATTGGCAAAAAAATCATTATTAGCGAGGAGGTACATTTCGACTTTGTTAATAATCAGAATAGCCGCTATTGAAAAAGACCATGAAGCAATCAATAAAATATTAATTAAAAAGTTCGTATTTTATTTAAAAGTTATTGAAAAAAGATCGACCTGGAAAATTAGACGCACCCTGTATACAACGACGATATACTAGCAGGTATAGGCCAAGACAATAGCACATTTCATCCAGAAACGTATGGTTCATAAAACGAACATTTATTCTAAAATATATTTACTGTGAGAATACTGGCTTAAGAAATGTTCTACTTATTTCTAGATGAAATGTAATGAAAAATTTAGTCAAAAAGTTTCTGGTATCGAAATCGGTTGTTCTTATACAAAAAGTTATTCTATATTAACATACCGACATAAAAGACGGTGCACAGTATTATATTCCTTATAAGAGGCAATTCAGTTTTACATTTTGTATGCAGGCTGTTTTGAAATTCATATTCAGATGAATTGATATATCTACACCCGGTGGCGCACAACTCATAAAAGTAATTTAGAACCCTCTTGACTACAGAAAGTTTTCGAATATGTATGTCAAACATATTTTTCTGTAATTGCTAAACGACGGTTTACGTTATTATACCACGTAATACAAAATATCAATTTCAAATATCAAAGTTACATTATGAAAATATATTAAAAACATAAATGAAAGAAAAACACAAACCGCTTACAAACTAATATCACAAGTTTCCCAAGAACTCCGAACTAATAAGCTCTAATAGAACAAACAAATACCGACGATTTGTAATCATTGGTTTTCCGCGCCATTGACTTAATTAGCAAGGGCAAAAATATATGTTTGCAAATGGATTACAATGATAATTAAGTCTGAGGAAAATACATTCCTGAGCTCTTGGTTTATCGCTGTGGCAAAGTTAAACAAGAGTAAGTCTGATATTAACGACAAAGGACAATCGGATACTTTGTCGGAATGTTAATGAAAATAAACATTTGAGACGAAACAGATTAGCTGGTAATCAAGGTAAAGATAATTCTTGGGTCAACAAAAATTAAAAAAAAAACAGACTTATAGCACTTGAATGTTAATATAAGTCACGACTAGACTTTGGATTTATTATTTTCAAATTGCATTTTAATTTGTTCATGAAATAGCAAGTGGTCTGGACAGATATGAAAAAAGGCCACATACAAAACATTTTTTAAACACCGGTTCGGTGGCATTTGACATACAAATTAAATTCGAAATTAAAAAATATATTGCTTTTGATTTTCAACTGTCTGCGACATCTGTGTACTTATTGCCTTTAAAATAAATATTTTCATGATTGCCGTGGAGGTTGTCAGATGTCTTAAATATAATATTTATGAAGATACATTTAGATATACGAGCAGTACTACTTTCTATAGCATAGGTGGCTACTTATAATTAAAAAAATACTTTGTCAGCATATCTGGGTGTTTTTCAATTTAAAACTTTAGTCGAATACAAATAAAATACCATGGCATAAGGAGGATTATCATTTGTGAAAATGTGAGGTACTTAATGGCTTGTCTACTGACTCCCTTGTAAAGTAATATAATGCATCCCGTATTTTATATCCAAAACGAGAGTAGTCTATTTATTGCTTTGGTTGATATTTGACTACACGGGTGATCTTCTGTCAAGTCAACACAAGGATTACTATCACCGCTTTTAGTACGATTGTGACTTGGGGTAGTTCTTATGTTTAATTTTTTTTTGTAGTAAGAGGTGCCATTTTTTAAGAAATTCTATAGCGCAATTTGAAGGAAATTGTTGTCCATGTGAATTATAATCATTTTTCGTTATAAGCCAAAACATAAAATTCTGTTAAGAAATAATTGCGCCAAAACTAAACATTAATTGATCAAAAACTTTGCGGGAGATTCACAATTTTCTCTATATGGCCTAAATCTATGTAATCTTGGTAAAACTAGTATTTTCATAGCATATGCTTAGTTTAATCAAAATCGTTAGAGCTGTTTTCGAGAAAATTGACATTATGTGAAGTACTGCTATTAAAGTAATGAAATGGCTAAGAGTAAAAAACGGTCTAGAATTGTGACTGTGTATACGAATATTGTAAAAAAGTGGTCAAGCCGTTGAGGCTGCGGTAAAGCTATTACGGACTGACTGACGGAATTGCGAAAACCAGTTTTTTGGATTCCTCTATTATCGTCATGTTAGAATCAACAGGCGTTAATACCTCATTTGGAAAATAATTTGTTTTAAAGGGCTGACTAGAATGCGTATCTGTATAGCTTGTATCGTGTATCGCAGTCAAAAAAAGAATGTAGATTCATGTTCAGATACACATTGTGTAGGCGCTTACGGCTTGTCATACTTTTAACATTTGACCCAGCTACAAATTACTGCAGACTGCTACAGATACACATTCTGGTCAGTCGTTAAGTGTTCTAAGAATCGCAACACAATTGTAGTTGCCTTAGATTAAGACTTAATATTAAAAATACGCTATGTAAAACATTTATTATGCAATACACGTTAATGACAATATTTAATAATCTTAATACAAACACTAATAACTATTTATATGCATAAAAATCTACATTTTCTCTCAATCTTGGTATTTGATCTACCTTTCAGTAATATCTATGAATAATAATAAAAGGTAAAAACCCATATTTCGCATTGAAAGAGAAATTTCTGTTTGACAAAGAATTGAAAATCCTTACAGCAAGAACCGAAATTTGAATATGTACTTAAAAATATGAATAATTGAACGTTTAAGAAAGTTGTGTTTTGTTGTGTGCAAAAAGAAAAGCGATACTATGAATGAAAGATTACACAATACACATATCCACGATGAAAGTAATCCGCTCTTTGTACACGAATTTCGGTGTTTGTATTTGTATTGCAAAGTATTTCGGTGACAAAGAAATGCCAATCTTTTTTCAGGAGAGCTATTTCCAGCTTTGACATTTAATGTCTGATTTAACGAAATAGCTTATTTAACTTTTCTACCAAATATAATTGCGGACTGTTTTCTGGTACGGAATACATTTTACTTGTAAACTTTTAATGATTATGAATTAATTGAGGGCTCAGTGGCGCGATGGTTAGTGCGATGAACTGCCGCGCAGGAGGTCTGGGTTCGATACCCAGCCGTAGCAACACCTAAATGATTTTTCACTGGCCCTCCTCTCGAGATGATCTGACAAATCATCCGAGTAGTATCAATTGTCAAAAATAGCTTATCTCAACTTAGCCGTTCGGAGTCGGCATAAAACAGGAGGTCCCGCCATCGTGCAAGAAGTACACACGCACACATGAATGGTTGTGAGAAAGCTAGGCCCTGGGTACTAACGAGTCTGTTGCGCCAAAAATTTGTATTTTTTTTGAATTAATTGTGTCTGTAATTATGTGTCTTTTTGATTAAAAATGATAAATTTGTCCTTCATCCTTGATTGTGCTTGCTTGAACACTATACAAGATAAGATACATTTCAAGACTATTGGAATTAGAGATATAGGTCTAATTTTTATAAGCTTCTAAGAAAGTAAGTATTGCTTTCAGAAAGAAAATCGAAATCTAGATTTTAATCAAAGCTTATATTAAGATGAAAGATAAGTTCGAAAATGTGGGTATCGCAACGGTGCTTATTTTTTTTTAGCCTATGCACGTTTCTTGGATTTATCCCTGAAAGGAATTATAGTTATAACGGATTTGATAATATTAAAATTTATTAAAAATGCTTTCAACAATTTTGATTAAACAGAAAAATAGCTATAACATTTTAAACAAAACTGCGAACACAGTTTTTTTTTCCACAAAAACAGCTATAACGTATTTTCGTATCTGGAACACATTTGAGAAATCTGAATTTTATTTTGTCATTGTCTAGTTAACTGAAATTGTAAAAAATTACACTACGTTGTAACTGAGACAAATACGTTCATTTCGGTATTAAACTTGCAAATACGATATAATTTTACTGAGTTTCCCATACAAATTTCGTCATGTGGAAATACCATCACATTTGTGAGAAATATGGTTGCTAAATAGTAAAACAATCGAAGAGACCTTATTTTATTGGAATGGAACAGCTTAAAGGTCAAATTGTAAAATTTAAAACTTTGAATAAGTCGTTGCATATTCCGCTTCCAATGTTTTTCTCGACGATTCTTATAATTGATATAATTTGTCATTTAGTTAAGACAATTAATCCAATTGAGAATTATTGTTATATACTTTTCACCTATTTTGTTTGTTTGCAATATAAACTGTCAAACGAAATGCGCAAACATAATGAGAACATATTTTTGGCGAATTTGCAAATTAGCTCATTTAAACTCCAGTGAGAACGTATTATTAATTACTATAAATGTTTGTAAAAATGAGTCATAATTAATTTTATCCAAAATGTCTCTCAAGGAGTTTTCAATTTTGGCCACATAGGGAAATAATTATTTTGTCTCCAGAGAACCCCTTTACCGATTTAATTTAAATTCTTATTCTAATAATTTCAGTTGCATAAAATTTGTGAATTTTTAATTTTATTCTTAATCGATTTATCATTTGTTTTATCATTTTGTTTTATCCATTCTCTCAGTATTTTATAATTATATATTTAATTTTTTTGTTAATACACTATCAGAACCTCAAGCAGAGGTTTGCCAACTATATCATATGCATTTACAAAGTCATCAGAGGGTACATACTGCATATTGTGTTAGTGGGATATAACAGAACATATTATTAAGTTCTAACTATCGGGTGATTTTGTAAGAGTTAATTTTTTAAGGTTGGCAGCACTGGTTAATAATGGCGTTCAAACGTCATCTGTCAAAGTGAAAAGATTTCAGTATACTCTGCCATTTAATCATGGAAAGACTTACAAACGAGCAACGATTGCAAATTATTGAAATTTTTTATCAAAATTCGTGCTCTGTGAATAATGTGAAAATCCGCTGTTTTATCGAACAATTGTGTGGGGTCATATCTGGCTCAACCGATACGTAAAACTGTCGCACCTGGAGTGACGAACAGCCACATGCCATACAAGAATTACCGATGCATTCCGAAAAAACTACAGTTTGGTGTGGTTTGTGGGCTGGTGGCATCATCGGTCCATTTTTCTTCAAAGATGACCGTGAAGGAAACGTCACCGAAATGGCCCTGTGAGGTGGCCGCCAAGATCATGCGATTTATCGCCTCTTTATTATTTCTTGTGGGGTTATGTAAAGTCGTTAGTCTATGTAGACAGTGTTCGAAAAAGTGACGAAAAATTGGACCTTCCGAATGGACCATTTGAAACGGAGTCGCGGACAAATTTTACATAAAGTTGTCTCTAAAACGTAAATGGCAAAGGCCTATTTATCGATTACAATAAAAATTTTGAATATTTGATGCAAATTTGAGTAATTTATTAGATTTTTAAAAAAAAACTACGTTTCAAAAATCATCAAGCAATGAAACTATTAAATTATATTTTGTTCATTTATATTGTTGAAAAAACGCAAACTACAAAATATTTATAGCTTATAGGCACCTCATTGGGTGTTTAAACCAATGCAATGGCATCAGGAACTTTTATTTGATCATTTGTGTATAAAAAGTCTGTCACTGTTAAATTTCACTGAGACTAAGGTAACTATTGAAAAGGTTTAACTCAACAGCTATATGGAGGCACATTATGTAGATTTCCCTAGTCTTTTCTAATTGAATGAGCTACAGCACTTAAAGTGAGGGCGAATAAGTATAGTATTGACTAACTGTATTATTATGTCATATATGTAAATATATGCTTATTCAGTTGGTGTCTTTATAGGTACATTTAGCTATACGCTATCATTATTTTCTAAAATTTTACAAATTAGTTCGATGGCTAGTACGTTAATGATTCAAGTAGATACCTTAATTGTATTTTTACATAATTAAAAAAAATTAAGAAAGTAGTCATATTTCAGATCGGGTATTTATTATAATTAGTCAACTAAGATAATAATTTGTCAGTCTAGAAAAAATCAATTTATGCATTCTCATATTTTGGCTTTCTATGGTAATGCTTGAACAACAGAAAAAATGTTTAGCCACTGTGATGCAATCCAGATCCACTAGTCATTTACATATATCATTTAATGCTAGGAGTAGTATATCGATTTAAGTCAATTTCAGTCTTGACTCCATTTTTTATATTTTCTAAGCAGTCTATGTAATATTCTAGCGGTATTTGTGTACGTTAGACTTAACCACAGTCAATATTTTACTAGCCAATATTTAGTCATTTACATTTATAGTGTACAAGTTTAAAAAAATTCTCCATTTGTACATTACAAAACAAAATTGCGCGTACAGTCCATTTAATAACAAAATAAACTTTTTCCCAGCTTATTTATTTTTGCAGACTAATTCAAAACTAAGTAAAATTTAATGCCAGAGGACAGAGCCGCAACTGCCACAACATTTTGAGTCCCGCCTGAAAACGATGGATGAATTTCCCGTATTTAATACCCCAGCAGATGAAATTCTCGGCGAAGAGGAATACGGTTAGTATTACCATCACCGCGAACGCATACAATGACACAGAACTAAATATTCATTACTTATCCCCAAATATGGGATGGCTTCAAAACAATACTAAATGCATTAAATGTTCGCAGAAAAACTGTACTCGGCTCCGGGCGAGATAGTGGCACTGCTGTCGGTGTTCTACGGTGGAATAAGCATTATAGCAATAGTCGGCAATACTCTGGTGATATGGGTGGTGGCCACCACCCGACAAATGCGTACCGTGACCAACATGTACATAGCTAATTTGGCATTCGCCGACGTTATCATTGGAATGTTTTGCATACCATTTCAGGTGAGGATCTGTACAGTGTAATATATTCACGCTTAAATCTGCTAGCCATGCCGTCATCATCATCCCTCTCCCTCCATCCCCAATTTTCCTAAATCGCTCTTAAGTTAAATGTACCTTCACCTCTGCATGCATGCTGTTGTTGAATTTAGGAAATTGGCGGGTACACACAGGCATCATTCCAACTATTGATCGGCATTATTTTTCGCGTATACAAAATCCTATGCGATTTAATTTCCGGCTTCAAAGGCTCGAACTAAAATCAACTCTGGTGCTGCATTGGTCCGCATTTTGTAAATTTCCAAATATCAAATGTTATATTTAGATTGTTGTTTCAAATGACGCCTCAAAAACGGTTTGCTTGTGTTTTCCAGTTTCATGCTGCACTGCTGCAACGCTGGACACTGCCAGACTTCATGTGTGCGTTTTGTCCTTTTGTGCAGGCGGTCAGCGTAAATGTATCCGTTTTCACACTGACCGCAATCGCTATTGATCGACACCGGGCAATTATCAATCCATTGAGGTAAGTTTGGCACACGCAACGTTCCAAGTAAACTATAGTATTAGACATTATTAATTACAGCATTTAGGTACATGGTGTGTTTGTCTGTAATGCCCGTGTTCGGCGTGCACTTGGTTTCAAAACTGGACCACAAAATGAGTTAATTGAATTTCAAAGGGTAAAGTAAGGGAAATGGTGGTTTTTTGTTTTTAATAAACCCACCGAATCGTTATTTGGATGTATCCTGTATGTTGTTGGCCGCATGAGTTAGTTGCCAATATGATGTTGACTTTACATTCGAAATCGAGTTGGATTGATTTAATTAGCTGGCATCAGGTTGGGTATTATAAATTTCTAAATACACATACTAATTATATAGCTCTGGTCTCAGTTTACCCAACACGTATCTTCAATTTTGCATCATTCTGCTGAGATTAATTTTATTACCACCAAACGAAAAGATACTGTAAAGTTGACTAGGGATGCTATAAAGACTGCAAATGAAAAAGCGTTTTTATTCCAACAAAATGTGTGCGGAGTAAAATTATCGAAACATTTCCCTTCGGATTCTATTAGAAATCGTGTGGTTGGTCAAAAGGAGTTTTAAGGTTTTTTGTTTGCTTGGAATGTAATTTCCAGGTATATACAATGGTAAAACAAAGCTGTGAGTAGAGAAGCACACGTTTGTTTCTTTACTTACTTGAGGGATGTACTCTACTCTGGGTAGTACTCATCTTTATTAATAATCATTTACCGAGTATGTTTTGTTTGTATTAATTTATTTACCTTGTAAAACAACGATACACACCTCATTTAATATTCTGCGTCGAAAGGAACTTTTGAAACATGTTTTATACCGTCTTTAATGCGAGCCTATTTAAATACAATCTACTCAACATTTTTGTTTACGGAATATGGGATCCAATATAATCTAGATATCGGGTTTCTTTACACCTTTTCTAAGTAACTGTTTATTTTTTTAAAGAAAACACCCACAACGAACAAAAAAAGAAGGTCTATTTTATGTTGGTATGCTTATATTGTATAACTTTGACATTATTATCAACCGATTGACTTGAGTGGATGGTTGGATACTGTAGAACGAGGGTAGACAATAGTGCTTATTTCCACCTCCAAATGGTAACAATCGGATACTGGTCTCATCCAATCGGATTTGACTTGCTAATCGAGAAGTATGCGAGTGTTGATTACAAGACGAAAACAGCAACACTACACACGGAGTACCTACCCGGCCTGCTGTCCCAGGCGAACCAAGATGAGCTGCTTCGACATATTTGGACAACAGGTTATTTACGTAAGTCAGGCCCCTTGAACAGAGATGGTGGCGGATGAACCGAAAGGCCTATTACAGTGCTCAATCCTGTAGTAGATACTGATGGCCCCTGTTCTAGGGGTATCCAATAAATTGGAAATTGGCGCAGTACGAATTCCGTCGTCGATTCCCCGGCCATCCGACACCGACTGCACAAACACTACGGCGTTTGGCCACCAAACTTAAAGAGTATGGGACCACTCGAAACGTTGCCAAGAGTGGCCGGCCCCGGAGCGCCCGTTGTGCCGAGAATATCGCCGCTGATGCCGAGGATGTCGAGCTGTCGCCGGAAACATCGACCAGACGCCGTGCCTCGCAATAAGCCATCAGTCGGTCGTCCCTAAGGCGAAAATTGTTTTAGACTTGCACATGTTCAATCTCGAGGACGAAGTGGACGATTTTTCGACCAAAATCATAATGAGCGCTGACGCTCATTTCCACCTCAGCGGGTACGTGACAAGCAAAACTATCGCTTTTGGGGCACCGAAAATCCACGAGTAATGCATGACGAGCCATTACACCCGCTCAAAGTTACTGCATGGTGCGCTGTTCACGCTGAAGGAGTCATCGGGCCATTTTTTTTTCGAGAATGCCGCTGGTCAAACGACACCAGTGGACGGTGCGCGCAATAGGGCGATTTTAACTGAGTTTTTTCTACCGCAATTGGACGAATTAGGATTAGAGGACATGTGGTTCCAACAGGACGGAGCACTGGCACACACTGCGCGAGTCACAACCGATATTCTGTCTCGTCCTTGGGTACTAACGAGCCTGTTGCGCCAAAAATTTGTACAAGGAGGGCCAAAAGAAGTCATCCGATCTTGTTTGGCCCCCTTGTACAAATTTTTGGCGCAAGAGGCTCGTTAGTGCCACTCCAGGAACGATGTTCGCAAGTTTAACCAAAATATAAAACGTCAAAGCCAAGGATACAAGGATCGAACAGAATCCTGTCGAGATGAACAAGGAAATATCGTAGTTGAGACACAGTCGATGTTGAAGATATGGAAGAACCACTTCTGCAGACTGTTAAACGGCGATGATGAACAACATTCCACTACCAGGCGAAAACTATACCAAACACCCGACCTAAGTAAAGTAAGGAGATGACTGGTCGGATGAAAGTATGCACGCAACCCAACTTCAATGATTGGGTAGGAAAAGCGTGTGATTTTTAAAGGCTAAGGGGCTACACAGTGCCGAGAGGGATGGGACTGTTGAAAGTTCTTGGATAAACGGCCGATAGTGAATGAAATTTAGGGATTAATGTCGAATTTGATGAAAAGGCCATTAATTAAATAACATAGATATCCGATAAGATAAAGCTTTTCTAAATGTATCCCCAATCGGTGAGAATTTTACACTCTAAGGTGTTAGTCTGATAAATCGTATTGCACGGATAGTGTATCTATATAACTAGCTCCCAGTAGCAAAGAGGTTATGTTTATAATCCCATAGGATTCTAATTTTTGAAAAGTCCAAAGTTTTTGCACTATCTTCTTTAATAAAAGTAAGCAGACAACACTTTTTTAAAGACAACAAAAAAAGATGGCACAATATATTTCCAAAGAATGAAAATTATAAGAATCGAATCCTGCCATTGTTAAGATCTCAGTTTAGACTAAAAAGTCAATGTACAATTTCTATTAAAATAATAAACTGGTTTATTTTAAAATGTAGTACTACAATATATTTTCCTAGGCTATATTATTAAAATAGTTTAAAAAAGTTAACGCTCCTTGAAAATGTTTTTGCTCGTTTAATGCCTTTTCTTTACAACTTTCCGCGATTTCTTATTCGTTTTTTTTTTTAAATCGTATAAAACTAGACAGGCCTTCATTAAGTAAGAGCTTTCCTTCTACCCCACTTAGAAACAAAATTTCGAATAATGCTCTGTTACCGTTTATCTATCTTATTATAGCAAAGTACTGTAAACCCTATAGGCCCAAAGATTGGTCTATCAGTCACCCAATATGCAATTTTTTAGCAGAAGAACCTTCATTTGAGTAGTACATCTTACAAAAAAAGTGTCTGAATGCAGAAAGTTATTCGTTAAAGGAAAGATTTATTGGATGTTATTAAAATCACTGCACAAAAGTGTTCCATACTGCAAAAACAAAATCAACTACAAAAAGCTGGCCACCATAGAGCTTAAATTTTATAATAAAATAAATTAAATTTCGGTCAACCGCAAGCATTTTATATATTTGTCCAATATAGTGCCTCTAAGTGAAGACAATGTTGATTTTCTTGACATCTATTTCCATCGACCATTGCGAATTCTCCAAAAATTCCCAGATGACGTTTTGGGATTAAATTCTCAAAAAAGCTATTAAATAGTGAAAAGACAAATTTCAAATCAAATGTCATATGTTACATGCCCCATTTATTTATCAAAATCGATTGAACCATTCATTACTTAGAGGGGCATGCTCCTTTGGGGATATAGGACAATTTTCGTATCAATGAATTTGCATGTGTGTACATAATATTGGAAGAGATTCTTGTTAAATCCGCTTGCTTTGGTTTGAAATGCGTGGTTATATTATGCAAAACAGATGTCCTAGGTCTGTAAAACTGGTAACAGGATAAAATTCAGTAGGGCTTTTGATTGGCTTTCTTGAAATATAAGAGAGCGCCGGAAGGCATTGTTATTATGCAAATATTCTCGCCAAAGTTATGCATGGTTAACAATATTATGAACCCTAAATATTATAACCCCAAAATTTGGTGCAATAAGTCAGGATTTACAGCCGCTAATAATTCGATTTTGTATATACCTTTTGGGATATATTCGTTTTGATATATAGTTTGTATCATGGGGAAATAATGAAAATAGATATAACGATATGTATCGACCTAGTCGTATTTGTCCACATTTTTGAGATATGGTGACAAAATAATGTTAACCAATTCATTGTGGGATGAAGAATGCAAGTATAAAACAATT
Source organism: Rhingia campestris (assembly GCA_932526625.1). NCBI lineage: Eukaryota > Metazoa > Arthropoda > Insecta > Diptera > Syrphidae > Rhingia > Rhingia campestris. The sequence goes on from OW052184.1 coordinate 1,839,569, forward strand.
GAAAACCCACCACTGATATGACATCTTTCAAAGGAATCTCGCTTAAGGTCAGTTGAAATTTCTTCTAGTTGTGGCCGAAGCGTTATCATAAAGACCAAATAAATTATTTAAATTCATGTTAAATTTTCCACATTTAACTAATAAATCAATTAAAAAAAAAACATATAAAAAACTTAAATGTCTTTTCAAATTCATAAGCAGTTGTTAAGTAACAAGAGTTGATCACGAAAAGCTTTGTAAATTGCCGTTCACCGTTCTACTCATTCGCTGGGAATCAAAGACTGGGTGCCGGGATATTGATTTCATTCCTAGCCATCTTAAATGACCAATGTGTCAGTTCTTGGTTGAATATTTGTCTTCATAGCTGGTCAACATAAGCGGGACCGAAGATTTAGTGCGTCCTTAAACGCTGTCGGATTTGGCTTTGAAATCTACGGTAGTAGGTAGTAGGTATGCATTTGAAGGCTTTGGGTTTTTTTTTAGATCTGCAAAAGTGTAAAGATTAGAGTGTTAGTAATATGAATCAATTTCTCATAATAAAACATAAGCGAATGTTGTGTCAGATAAAGCAAATAGAAATTATAAATAGCAAATAAATATCTCATTGCACCACATCTGAACCCATGTTCAGAGAATTGCTTTGTTTAGTTTTTAGATTATCTGTTTTATCTAAAAACACCGATTAAAACACGCAATGAGAACTTAAATATCTTTTATGTTATAAATAGATGAAAAATTTATCGACAAAAAAATGAAAGGAAATTGTAACGGCTCTCCATACCCACAAGGATCCGACTGATTTGAATAAAATGACATCTATTAATTTCTTAGAAGTCTTTTTTACTTCCTATATAGTTTGGGTTTATTTTAAGACAGTGCCCTACTACCTCTTATTGACTCGAATGAATTTGAATCACAAGTACAAGGTGGCGCAAAAGTTGTCACCCGTCGCAAAAGTTGTCACCGGATGATTCTTGGCCGTCATTTTTTAAGTGTTTTGCAAATAAATCGAAACAGTTATTATAGGGGACGCATAGGACATGAATCGTGGAATAAATTTTTCTACTTTTTTTGCATAAGAATTCAAATATTTGCCACCAAAAAACATCGGGTGACAGCTTTTGCGACGGGTGACAACTTTTGCGCCACCTTGTATATCATTTGATTAGCAATGAAATTTTGATTATTTTTCCCAAAATTGCGGTGTAATAACTTCACATACAAAGAGAAATATTTATCAGATTTTGATTTGAATTTACTTCTTGCCATTCTATTTATTAATTTGTGAGAACCCTTTTTATTCCCTATCCCGTAGCACTAAATTCATTACGATACACTATTCATAAAACAGAAAAATAATGTAAAATTTTTCGTTAATATAGTTACTATATGAGGGTCTGATTGCATATTATTTATATATGCAATGTGTATAATTTATTATATGCGGGTGCAAGAAACCCCCAAAATTTGACACAATGTCGAATTTTATCTTGTTCTTACATAAAATTCAGCATTGGAGTTTCTTGTCGTGATATTTTGACAGTATTATTAACATCAGTCAAACTATAAAAAAAAAGGTTAATACGCCCACATTTAGGAAATGACATTGACATTGACAAATCGACATTTTAGCTAAAGCCAGATAAATTTAATAATGAGGGATTTACGTAAATAGTATTTGCTATTAAGGTAAGAATGTGCAAAGCTGAGCAACTATCACAAAGCCTTTAAAAAAATCGAAAATTTACTCCCAGCTTACTTAAGAGAATGGCTTAGAATAATTTTGTAAAAAAAATCGCCTATTCCAATAGTCGTCTTTAAAATTTGGAAGTCAAGTATACATTTTTAAATAGAAAAACAAACAATTTGTAAATTTGCGCTTTAGTATATTCATAGATAGTATTAAATAAATTATAAAAATTTGAAAGTGTCCAAATTTGAACCAAACTAACACGTTATTTAAGTAGAAGCCAGGAACCTCTTTCTTCCATTATACTTCCTTATTTATTTTAAGTATTATAATTATAATTTATTTTATTTTTATAACAAAGAGCTTGAGCTCGAAATTCATTTATCAAATTTACGATTTTTTTTAGATATTTAACACTTAAATGTGTATTTTCTTAAAAGACATAAATGAAAATGAAAAGTTTGTTCAACGCCCATCATAGCTCTACAAAAGTCTTAAAAAGGGATTCCGTCCACTTTTCTACTAGTTTTTTTTCTACTTAAAAAAAAACGAATTAAAAAGCGAAACCTTTTAGTTTGAGATGAAAAGGAACATACAGTATATTATGCAATACAGGAAGGCGTCACATATTTGACTGCAATGTTTTTGGCAGACATTCCCGGTCATGCAATACGGTATACGTGCTGATAAATGATAAATTGAAGCTTTCTGGAAGAAATCGTATCTATGGTCAGATATTAAGAATTGTTTCTTTATTATTATAATAGGTACTTTTTCTGATAATCTATATAGGGTTAGAAAAAAAGTCACGTGAAAAATACACCAATACTATAATGTATATATATATAGATTTTGTTAAGCCTGGGTATTTGCCCAATCTTATCTTCTTAGCCTGGATAGAACCTATGACACCAAAGCCATTTATTGCAATTGTTATCAGAAATTGCTACCGAAAAAATTAAAAAATTGATGCCGGTATCACATACGGCATCCGGCAAAAATCAATGTTTTATAAAATAAATTGATACCTATTATAATAATTATATATTTGCCTTTATTCCAATATTACAATAAAATATCGGTTTTCAATTAAAAAAACTAATTGAAATTTGCCTTCGTTTTTTTTTATTCTTATTTAACCCTAGATATTAATACTAAGAAAAAAACACGCCTAATATATGTGGTAAATTCCTAAAACCAATGCGTGGTGCAAGGTCTTTTAATCACATTTTACATTACAAAATTACAGACTTCTGATGTTAATTCAACATTTCGTTTTTGTATGTACCTCTTAAGCATCGAGCTGGTGGTTGGTTTGTTGATGTATACCTTTTCCTTCAAGTATCTCCATAAGCTGAAATCGGAAGGCATCAAATCAGAGGACCGTGGGGGCCAGTTAATATCACTACTTATTGACATTATTCGGCCTGGAAAAATTGCTCGTAAAATTAACATCTTAACAAGAACTGTGTCTGACATGTCCCGATATCGGTCACCAGTAACTGTTACAGCATTGCCTTATTTACTTACTTACTTAAGTGGCGCTACAGTCTGAGATGAACCTGGGCCTCAACCAACATGCCTCTCCAATTAGCCCGGTCCTTAGATAACTGACTCCAGTTAAGCACTCCAAGTTGGTTGAGGTCGGTTTCTACTTGTCCGAAGTCTGGCTGGGAATCGAAGACTCTGCGAGCCGGAGTATTGGTGTCCATTCGTTCTACATGTCCTAGCCATCTGAAACGTGCAATGCGGAGTTTTTTGACCAGAGGTAAGTCGCTGTACAGCTCGTTTAGCGAGCTGTAAAAATGGAGCACTCCAATCTCGCCGTCGTTGATATGATCATTTTCCAGAAATTGTTGTGTCAGTTGAATTTCATAGGGTATAGATGCATTTTTTTGAGAATTTTTTTTTAGAAAACATGATGGAGACCCGGACATTCAGCAATACTCTGCTTCACTGCGTCAATCTTTTCTTAACATCATCCAAAATTGTGGAAAACTAAACAATTTGATCGGGAAATCGATTGTATTAGTATCTCAAACATACACTTCTGTTGACAATGTTGTTCAAGGAAAATGCAGTCCGATTGAATTTCCTACGATTTTTGTTCACAATCCCACTAAAATACCCTTCATATTAAGCGTTATCCCTCTTTTACAAACAAACGGTTTGGATGACTATGTTTTTGGGGCAACAGTTATGAATTTTGCCATAAGAGTCTTAGACTCAAGAACACCCGTTATTCTAATGGATTTAACTATTCAATAATCTCAAAATGTTCGATCATATTGTATACATGTTATTAAAAAAAAAACAGAATTCAAAGAAAAGGGAATATTGGTCCTTAACTATACCTTTTCACTCTTTCTCGAGCGCACCTTGTGAATTTTAAAAAGGTCTTCATTTGCGTAGCATATCTCGAACTTGAAATAATCAACATCTTGTGACAATTCGTTTGGTGAACAGTGAACAAATATATTTCATACGTTATGTGAAGACATGTGTTGATAATAATCTTGTCTGTATTTATATTAAACCTTAACTTCTACAATCTTTTATCTGCTTTATAGGGCACGTCCTACAAAATTCGTTTCCAAAATTGTCATAGCAACAATATGGGTTACGGCAATTGCTTTCGCTGTTCCTTGTGCGATTGCGTTTCGTGTGGAAACGCTTAAGGAACGCTTTAGAGGTTAGCATTCACATCTTTCTCGTTGTATATGCATACTAATTTTTTTTTTCATTTTAGAAAACGACATCATCCTTAACGTAACACGTCCGTTCTGCGCCAACATCAACCTTACCGACGATCAATTGCAAACATACCGTTATTCGTTAGTATTTGTACAGTATTTAGTACCATTTTGTGTCATAAGCTTCGTCTACATACAAATGGCGGTAAAACTTTGGGGTACTCGAGCACCCGGTAATGCCCAAGACTCCAGGGATATAACACTCTTGAGAAACAAGAAAAAGGTTTGTGTAATAAAATAAATAGAATAATCCAAACTATGTGGATGGATTCCTTCTTTTCAGGTCATCAAAATGCTTATTATTGTGGTCGTAGTGTTCGGTATATGCTGGCTTCCACTACAATCATACAACATTTTGTATGTGACCATACCGGAAATTAACGACTATCAGTTCATCAACATTATTTGGTTCTGCTGTGATTGGCTAGCAATGAGTAATAGCTGTTACAATCCATTTATCTATGGCATCTACAATGTGAGTAAATATCATATCGATGTGTATTATTAAGAAGAAACAAATATCGCTGGCAAAAACACACGACAAATTTAAATTATTGTTTTGAATATAGGAAAGCGTAATAAAAGGTCATGTTATTAAATTCTCTGGATAATAATGTCAAGTTATCTGAAATTCCCCAAGACACATTCATAAATTATGACAGATTTGAGCTTGGGGGTGAAGTTGAAGTTATCACCATTTGTTACTGGGGAAATTTTAAGTGCTAAGATTATAGCATATCTTGTGGGCTTCAGGTGATGAAGTTGGCGTATTTAAGGGTGTTTCGTGGGTTGTTGATTCAAAAATAAAGATGAAGAATGATATGGGTACATACTGTGTGAGGAATATATTTTAAATTATTTATTCATTAGCTTTAGAGAGACAGAAGCTTAGATTCATGTTTAAATTACGCAAAGGTCTTAGAATTCTTATTAGCTGAATGATACAAATGTAGTGATACGGAGGAAGACAATTAGGAGGAAATTATCGCCAATAATGCCTCGTTAAAAATGTAATGTGAAAATTCTTGGTGAGGCCGATTGAATTGCTACATCGCTTATTATTTTAGAACCTGCTTCGATTATTTGGTCTCATTCTAGTGTGTACATACCAGGTGTGCGATGAAATGAAAAAAAAAATATGAAAAAAATATCAATCGGGATACAAATTATATTTGAATCCACTATTTGTTTTAACAAAACTTAGAGAAGGGAAATTAAAATTGTTCATTCACGAACTTAACACCCTAAATCGTCTAATTTTACGATAAAAAAGCGAGCGAACAGGTTGCCTACTATAATTGTAGTATATTCACGAACGTATTAATTTTAAATATATAATGCGTAGGTAAATCTCAAATCTTTTTGTATGAGTAAATTACGTAATGTGTTTATATTAAAATAATATTTGTTTAATTATAAACATTCTAAGAGTAATATTTCATCAATATTAGAATATTATTGAACAGAAGTCGTTGAAAGGTACACAAACGGTGAAATATGCAGAAAATGTGTGTAATATCTAACACTATGTGTCTGATTTTTTATTAAATGTCTCTTAAAAAGTGAAAAATATTGTTTTCGTGAAAAATTTCCACCTCGAGATTTTGACTGATTCTAACATTAAGATGATAGCGGAACCCAAAAAAGTGTTTTTTGGAATTTCGTCCGTCGGTTCGTCGGTCCGTCTGTCCGTAATGGTCTGTATACAAATTTTGTTGGTCATAATTCTAGGCGATTTTTTTGCTTTTAGCCATGTTATTAAAGTTATTAAAGGTACCGGTCATATACAAATTACACATAACCTCAATTTTCTCGAAAACGGCTCTAACGATTTAGATTATAATTGTAAAGAAAATTGTTAATTTCTCGCAAACTATTTTGTCAAATTAAATGAGATTTAATATGTATACTAATATTACAGTTTGAAACAATTCCACATAATTAGTTTTAGCCCAACTATCACTAAATGGAATTTTCAGTTTTAGCCAATAACGGAAAATCATTATTATTCACATAGACACCGTTTCCTTCAAATTTCGGAGTAAACGTTCTTATAATCACATTTCGACATTATTTATATCATTTTTAGCATCAATAATCAAAATGCTTATGATTTGATCTAACGCCCTACTCGCTATGAAAGTGCCCAGTCGGGCACCCACCACTCGTTTTTACTATTGTCATGTGGTTTGTTGGAAAAAAATTGGTGTCCAAGGACTTATTTCAACACCGAAAAGTAGAATGGAGTCAAAAGCCACAAAACTATAAAAAAAACCTTTCAGAAATATTGTAATGGTGATTAAATCCAGAAACAAGCACGCCCAGTTTCTGCAAAATATTATCAACTCCTGCATTAGGAACGTCGATAAAGCAATCGCACTTGCTTGTAACTTAGTGCTACAATAGCCATGTTGCATTTCATTATCTAAGTGATGTATAATCACGTAAGAATCAAATGTATAAGCTTTCAAACAAGGAGTATATATGTACTTCTCATATAATAAATAAAAACAAAAAAAAATAATAATTTTGGTCGCAACATGGTCGTATGGAAAAAAGACAGAGCTTTTTTTTACAATCATGTGTTTATTATGACAGGACCTCCATTATTATTCCGAATCCAATTGGCTCAGTTAAGGTTAGGAAGAAAAGCAATTGCAACACAGCAGGCGGCAGAATCTGATAAATAGGCAAGAATCTCGGCCACCTTCAGTCAGCGAAATCTCCTAGTATAAAAGATGAAGTCAGAATCGCTACCTGAGTGGATCTAGCTATGCCTGTCTGTCCGTCTGTCCATTCATCAGTAACTCCCCAACTTTTAGGCCTTAAATGTTGATCTAACATAATGGGATAATGGCTTTTTTCCAAGAATACAGTGCAAGCGTAAAAAATTCAAAATTTGCTCATTCCTACGACCACTTTTCCAAGAAACGTCGTTTTTGTCAAAATGTAAGAATTTTAAAAAAAGTGGCTGAGCAAGATATTTATATAATTTGATACATATAATGTTTTTAGCCATGTCCACTTTTCTTGAGAAAAATATTTTCGGTAAAAATTTAAGAAATTCATGAAAATAGTTCGCTATTATTCATAAAGGGTGTTTTTTGTAAGTTGATTTCACGAATAGAGATAAAACTGACATTTTGTGGTCATTTATGTTCAGTTTGGTTTGCCATTTCACCATGAACAGGTTGAAAAATGAACAACGCTTGCAAATCGTGCAAATTAATTTCGAAAATAATGGTCGGCAATTCGATTAACCATGGATCGTTTTCGCACTACGTTCACTCTGTGATAATACGCATCCGCAGAGACGTCGAACAGTGCTCACCGACGAAATAATTGCCGCTGTAGAGCCAAGTGTTGATGAGGACCCGAATGACTCGATTCGCCACCGTGAACAGCAATTGGAGCTTTGTCCATCAACTTTATGGATGATTTTGCTCAAAGATCTTGGCTTACGACCTTACAAGATCCAGCTTGTGCAAGAATTAAAGCCGCGAGACCATGCAATGATGCGTGATTTTGGCGTATGGGCCGAAAATGAGATTGATCTCGATGCTGATTTTCATCGAAAAATTTTGTTCAGTGATGAGGCTCATTTTTTGTTGAATGGCTACTTCAACAAACAAAATTGCCGCATTTGGAGTGAAGAGAATCCACATGAGACCCTTGAGACGCCATCCACATCCACAAAAACTGTCTGTTTGGTGTGCTCTATGGGCTGGTGCAGTCATTGGCCATACTTCTTCCGAAACGATGCTGTCAAGTGTCAGTTACCGTTAATGGAGACCGGTATAGAGAAATGATAACCGACTACTTTGTTCCCGAATTGGATGGCATGAATGTGGATAAGATGTGGTTCCATGCATGTGCATGACGGCGCTACATGCAAACAGCGCACGTCACACTCGATTTATTGAGGAAACATTCGATGAGCGCATAATTTCGCGGAATGGAAGTGTCAATTGGCCACCAAGATCGTGTGATTTGAAACCATTGGATTATTTTTTTGGGGATATGTTAATTCGCTCGTCTACGTCAACATACCATAAACGTTAGGGGACTTTGAAGCCAACATTCGTGGCGTTATTGCCGACATACGGCCCCAAATGCTCAAAAAAGTGGTTAAAAATTATACCTCAAGACCTGGCTTTATTCGAACCATTCGCGGCGGCTACATGCCCAAAATCATATTTAAACGTGAATGGCATAAAATTATCCTTGGACATTAATTTTCTTGTGTTTTATTTCAATTCGAAGTGCTATACCCCCAGAAAAACACCCTTTTCATATATTTTGTCTATAGATCATTAGCAACTCTTACTTTTTGTACAATTTTAAAAAAAAAAGTTGATTCTTATATCATTGCATATCCATAGCGAAATGGATATAAATATAATTCTGTCCAAAAATGTTGAGCTGGGATAAACAAAATTTGGCTCTTTGTCCATATCTCCAATGCAGGTTAAACATTTTCAAAATCTGTCCAATTTTCAGAAATAGCTTAATAAAGATTTTAGGATTGAATGGGAATTAATACCATAAACGATTCGCATAGCGTATTGTAGACAGCTCATTTGTTTTGTCCACTTCATTATATCTTGCAAAAGTCTGAAGAATATGCATGACTATAAAGGTGCCATGAAATGCTTATGAATTGTTACGCAAAATAAAAGAAAAAACCGGTTTGTTGCCTTATATGGAAAAATATTAATTTATGTTAGATAATTATAATTAAAACAAACAAACAAAATTTGGTCTAGAATTCAGAAGCTTCATTCTAACATCAATTTGTGTTTTCAGTTATTGTAGCAGTAGATTGATTTTTAAATTATTTTCACACATTTTGATAGATTCATCAAAGAAATCGTGTATTAAATTGCATAAATCAAGTCCAAAATGTAAGGTATAAAAACTCCAGACACGCATCAATATTCTAATTTTCTTTTACAATGTACAATTTTTGACCTGTTACTATGATTGAGATTGTGGTTCCTCTAATCTATCCTAAATTTATCCTATCATAATTTTTTACCATGAAAATCATATCAGCTAAAACTATACTGTTAGCAGTCAATTCAAGACTCTATTTAACTCAGATATACCCTTAGCTAGAAATAAATATATTGGCTTAGCGATGATTTACTAGTTCCATATCACTTGGAATATATTATCTATCTCACATAAAATGACCTTTAGGTGTAATATAGATATAATAATACATCTTAATTATATTTCTTTATTCAATAATATACATTTTTTTCAGGAAAAATTTAAACGTGAGTTCAACAAACGCTTCTCGGTATGCTTTTGTAAATTTCACACCACACTCGATAACCAGGATCGTAATGTATCCGTCCACACTCGAGCTAGTTCTATCCGTTCAACGAATGGAAATTCATCAACACGCATACGAAGCAATATCTTCAATCCTCATGGAAACCACTATAACCACTCGAGTTTTCATCAAAACGCACCGTCCCTGTTCAGGAATGGCAGTGTCAAGAACGGTAGCAATTCAACAAAAATGGGATACAATGTGATTACGTTTGCTGATACGAGAAAACTACACCGCAATGGCAGCTTAAACGGTGTTCGAACGGACAACGCACAGCAAGTGTATCATTGGCGGAGGAATGATTTCAAACCTTTACATCCAAACGTAATCGAGGCTATCGATGATGTCGATATTTTAGTTACCCCTACGGGACCACTATTGGCGACGACGAATACGACGTCGACATCAAATGATTCAACAATAACCACAGCCCACGGGATGATAACCGCTGACAGCGGTGCTGTAGTAGGTTCCAGGTCCTGTATATGTAGGGATGATTTTGGCAGGCAAACCGAATGTGATGGCTCGTGCATTCTAAATGAGGTGTCTCGCGTAAATAGTGGCAACAAAGGATACCGACCGGTGACATATTTCAGTGATACAACCAACAATAACAATCGGGATGAGCTGAAGAGTCCTTGCTTGGAGATGTGTGAATATCCCTTGTTAAACGATTCGAGGCGAAATGATGCCTAAAACTGTGATTTAAATGTTTGTAATCTAAGAATATAAACGAATGTTGTTTGAGGAACAAAAGTATTTAATAGTATGTTCAATTTGTTATAAGAAAATTTCATTTCCATTAACATAAATAAATCTTAAAAAAAAGTAACACACATGTACATAATATATGTAAATAATAAATAAGATTCTATGACCCTAAGGTTTTCGATAAAAAAACATATATTTAAATTTATATTTCAAAATATACGTAATTTCCTATTTGATAACAAATTTAAAATGGCATTTTGTTTTTGCATTAATTTTTTTTAAAGGGAAAGCGGAAATTACATTGAAAATTACATCACTTTGTTGGGTAATTCAAAACCAATTTTAACATTTGCTAACTGCGCTAATTGTGAGGGAAATTATCCGCCCTCTATGCTTATTGTCAACGCAAAGTTTCAAGTGCTACCTAAAGCGAATTCAACCCCCACAACATTTGCTGTGGTACTTTTATTTTTATTGCTTGTGTAATGGGGATGTTGCTAAATTACTTGGTGTAGCCTCAAGATAAACTTCTAATAGCCAGGACAAATACGAAATACAAATTATCCAATCAAGTGTTTTCGTTTGTAGCTCTATTTACATTGATTTTGTAATGGATTTAGTTCTATTCATACAATGCAATGGTCAGTTGTGTACAACATATTGTAATCGTATATCCGAGGAACATCTGCGATCTAATGAGATTGATTTCAATTGAATTCACAAAACGGCTAAATAGATGGCAATTTATATTGAAAAATAAGCAAGAAAATCAATTTTTAAAATCGAGACGTACCTTAAATGCGCACTATATCAAAAGATATATCTTTTGCAAATGTTTAGAACTCTCAGTTTCGTTTAGATATTTGTGAAGAACACATATTAGGCTTTCTCTGCAATATTAGGGTCCTCAAAATTGCTGAGGTTGCCGTGGTGTATTGGTAATGTATTCGCAAGTTGATGGTTTAACAAAGCAGCACGAGCAGGATCTGTAAGTAAAAAAAACTAGCGAAACAAACAATAGAAGCCGCAAAGAATGCTTACTAGTAAATTTCTGGAATGTCCAAAATATTTTCAGAAAATTCAACATTAACTCAGGACAAGCAGTGCCACTAATGGTAGATCACGTACATTCAAGGATGCTTGAAATGAAATTTCGACATCAAGAAATAAGGCGCATCCTGAATTATTTGGGCGGTAGAAAAGTCACTGTACCACCTGGGATTCCACCTATTGTACCCGAACTTCCACCCATTCTTTGCAGATTATTTTTTAAAGTCGTAGGATCCACAAGTTATCCACAGTTGCCGAAAAATTGGTAGCATACAACCGATTTCCAAAATGAAAGAAAATGCATGCTCCAAAACTTCATCCCATTCCTATCCATAATTTGAAAGGAAAAAGCAATTAAAATTCAAGAGAATGGAGAACAGGTTTGGCATAGAGCTTACTAGACAAATTGACAGCATACGAACATCCTGATTTTGTGCTTCTGCATGAAAAATAAGAAAACTGATCTTTATAAGAAGTGATCAATATCATTTCCTCAGATAAATTCTCTATAAAGCCTTTTTTGGCCCAGGATTCAATTATCTCACCCAATCTATTTATTAATGAATATTTGGGGAAACTAGTAATCGTATTATTAATTTTGAAGATGACAGTACTCTGATTACAAAAATGATACACCTTTTAGCAATATTGTGGCACGCCAGTAGAGATGCGAACAAATCTGCTCTAAAAAAAATGTAAAATCTAGTTCAAAACAGCTCCAAGAAAATGCATTTTCAAGAAAGAACAAGTCCGAAGTTCCTTTAAGCGGAATGGAAAATACAGTCTCTAAATAAGATGAAGCCTTGAATATGCTAGGCATAAAATGAGTATATACATCTGACAACAACATGTAATCTCTATTGACAAATCAGAAGCATTCAAACTAAGTAACCTTTTTAAGGTACGAGATATTCTTCTTTCTGTATCTTTATTAAGAACACAAGAGCTGAGAAATATCATCCTTAGACATGTTGTATTTTAACCACCTACAAGACACGCAGTTGCAGCTCATAGGCACACATTCTAACTAACAAATACACGAACAACGCATTACCAAAACCCTTTCCGTTACAGAACAAGAAAACAATGGAACGAACTTCCAGAAGACGTATTTTCTCCAATATTCAATTTACAACAATTCGAGGGCATATACATATCTATCTGCAAGTGTAATCTCAAAGTCCTCTTTGAGCGTTATAGGTTCGCCACATATGATAAAAGTTTATGCAAAAAATAAATAAAAGGAATTTATAAGACGTTGGACGAGTGTTAATAATAAAAAAGATCGCGTATAACAAAGGCGGACATTTCCCGATAGTGATCCGCCAACAGATCCATCACTTAAGCGTTTAGCCACTTTTCCTTCGAAGACACTGGAACAATACTTACCTCTTGTTTGACCGAGAATACCACTGCCCTTGCTGAATTTGTCATGGAGGCTTTACAATACTGACAAGATGATGATAAACGCATTTATCAAATGACTTCCCTTACAGAGTGCAGACGGTTCATGAGATACAACCTCCAGACTGGTAATCGCTTCTAAACAACGTTCTTTTGAATTTTAACGACGCTGAGAATTCGCTTATCATTTACGAATAGCCGAATGTAGCAGAGGCGATACTCAAGACTTAACTAGCCACAAGCGAGATTCTAAAGCAGGCGTTTCGGGTTCATCTGATCGAAAGTTGTTTCGTTAGGCTCTTGAAGAGATGAGCGACAGTTTATATCTTCTTGACGAGATATTGCTTGCTTCATTGGCAGATATGATTTTTTTTTCAGATAATACAAAAACTATATGATTTATTTTTGCTGCGTATTGAATATCTCAATATATAGGAATATATATATATATAGGAATATATAAGAAGAATAATATATATATATATATAATAAGAATATCTATACGAAAAAACCCTAGAGATTTCTACGGAGAATGCAAATCAAAAGGCAGGGAAAACTATAAAAATAGAAAAAGTCTATCTGGAATTTTGTGTATACTAATCGAAAAAATGATGTCTAATAGATGAAACAAAAGCTCTTATAAACGAAAACGGGTGCGGTACGAAATTCCCAAAAACAAATCTACATTGGACAATATCTCCCAAATCTCTCTAATGAAACGAGTACTGGGTGCACGACTGGGTCGTAGGCAACTTTCTCTTTCACAGTGAGTTGGGCGTTAGATCAAATTAGAGAATTTGATGATTTTCATAATTTGCTAATATGACATAAATAATGTCGAAATTGAAGGAATCGGTGTCTATATGATTTTTAGCTATTGGCTAAAACTGAAAATTCTGTTAAAGAATAATTGGGCCAAAACTAATTACGTGGATTTGTTGCATTACTATTTGCAACAATAGTATACAAATTAAATTTAATTCAATTTGATAAATCAGTTTACAAGAAATAGAAAATTTTCTTTATATGGCCTATATGTAAAAATCCGTTATATGTATTTTCTCAAAAAAAACAACTGGGTATTAAGTTATGTTGGATCTAATATGCTTATAGTACCTATATATATATATAAGGTTTATTCAAAATCGTTAAAACCGTTTTCGAGAAATTTGAGGTTTGTATATTTTTTACATGACAGGAACCGTTAATATAATGCCAAAATTTAAAAAAATGGCCTTGAGTTATGACCAAAAAAACCTTGGATACGAAGTTGGAAAAAAATTGATCAAGTTTTTTAGGCTGGGGAGACCATTACGGACAGACGAACGGAATTCCAAAAAAAATAAAAAAAAATAAAACACTTTTTTGGGTTCCGCTATCACATAATGTTAGAATCAATCAAAATCTCGAGTTCGATTTTTTCACGAAAACAATACCTTTCTCTTTGTAAGAGAAAGTTAAAGATATACATAGCCGAAATCCCCAATGAAAAAATATTTTTTACCAAAATCTCCAAATTTCCAAATTATACGATTCTCTTTTTAGTATTGTGAATTGTGATTACGATAAAAGTTTTATGTATATACAAATAAATGAATGCAACTTTTAGTCTGACTCAGACGTGTTTATTCGTAGACAATAGACAAATCACTGTTTTGTTTGTGAAATGTTCTCTTTGGTTTTGAATCATAAATAAAACACATTAACAAAAAACAAATTGTTATTACCTATCTATTAATTTTTGTTTTGAATTGAAATTGAAAACGAATGTATTTTTAATAAACGCTGCAAATATATTTACTTTGTGTATAATATTTCAGTTATCTTAATCTAAACAAAATATGTATCTCTAAAAGATAGATGTTCAAGTAGTGAACAATGCGATTAGATCGCCGCGATTTTCTTAAACATCTGTCTTTTGGAGATTTTGGTTTTGGGGGGATTTTAGCCCTGGAGATTTTTTCTTTTTGAATTTGCTGCTAGAGATTTCAGTTTGGTTTAGAGATTTTGGATTGGGATTATATATTGGGAAAAACGTACCCAACCCAAACAAAATATTATCGGGAACTATCACTTTTTGATGAAAACAATCGACTTTAAATACACATGGAGTTGCGATGGTATTGTGAATAAAAAGTGTCACACAATTTAAGCTTAGAAGTCTTTGAAGTTTTATCAGGAATATTTGGAAATCACGCAAAATGTTATTATACAGTATTACTTTATAGTCTGACGTAAATTAATATCAGGCAACGAAATTGTTCAGAAAAACAAGTAAGGAGTATGTACTAACGCATGCGAGTTACCTAATTTTTGTATACATAATAGTGATATGCTCAATATCATGCCACCATTATGACAGTATTTAGAACTATTTAGTTTACTAAAGTTACATTATTTTCATATTTTTGTATAGATAATCAAACATTTTGATCTGCAGATATAAATAATTGTTGCTATGACAAGACATAATGAAGTCTTACTGTCAAAGCTCAGTCTGTCAAAGTCTGAACATCTCAAAATATAGAATGCTTTTCACATATTAATATCTGCTTAATTTTGAAATGGTAATCGTCCTATAAAAATTTCTTAGTATAACTATTACATGTCTTATCATTGTGAATGAGCATTATTCTTGGGTATAAATTCTGAATTATTCCAAGACACAAACCGATAAGAATTAAAGCTTTTCCTAAGGAATTGTGTATTCAGATAATTCTGGCGTGGTTCTTGTGAAGCAAAAAAAGCTTAGGGGTAGATATTAGAATCATACTAATACTAGTACTTCGTGAATATAAAATGAAAATTGCAATTGAGTGGAAAACTCAAAATTTGACGTCTAGTGACAAAAAAAAGAATATGCTTTTATCTGTAAAAAGTAACTAATTGCAATGAAAATAAATTGAATTTGTAAATTTATGATCTGATTATTTGACATATGTGTTAAAAAAATAAACAATGGAAATAACTTTTACAATTTTCAAACACTGGAAAGTATATTAATTCAGCACTTTTTCCTTGAAACAATGCATTTTATATATTGTTTGTCTAATTGTGAATAGGTACGATTCAGCTTTAATCCACTCAGTTATTATTATTACTTAATACTTTACCCAATTGAATTATTCACTTGATGATTTCCCATACAAATATGCATTTGCTTTCAAAATGTATAGCACTAAACCGATGCGAAAATTTGCCACCAGGTGTTTGCCCTCAGGCGTCAATTATGACAGTTAGCTAGATAGTACATAAATAAAAATTGCAGATTTATTGTTCTAGCAAAAAAACAGTGTGTATATATTTGTATCAAAAAGTTGTTCTTGATTGTTTGCAATAGCTATGATTACCACTATATCGGCTGCCGACAAATAGGATTAGAGACAACAAAGGAGAATAATCAATTTAATTTAACGGTAAGAGAAAATTTTTTTACTTGACACTCAGACACTCTTTTAAAATTCCTTACGGTTTGGCTAAAAACTACGTTTTTCTAAAAAAGGGACACGACAGTTGTCGGATTTCAAAACATGTTCTGCTGGGAGCAACAAAGAGCACGTGTACCAAATTTCATCATTCTAGCTTAAAATTTAAGGCCCAAAAAGTGGTGACGTATGGACGGACATACATGGCTAAATCGACTCAGCTGGCGATTCTGAGTCGATCCACATACTTCAAGTTTATCTAGCTAAATTATTTCTCTGTTACAAACTATGTATCAAAACGAATATAGGTTATAAACAACAAAACTGACATTGACATTTGAAACATTGGGTACCTATTCTCAAAGGTAGGTCCAGCTAAACATGTAAATAAAAAGTAAATAAATTAAGGGTCTATATGCTTAGTTGAAACTTGAATGCTTTGACTTCATAATCAAACATAAGAATGGTACTCAAACTGTCATCTAAACACCGGCGACACTTTTCATAACGACGGAGCATAGAAGATCTGGATCTCGAAGAAGGCAACGGCAATATGCGTTTTATGCTCCAGAACGATTTTATTTGGTTGCCATTTTGGTGTGAATTAAATTTGGCAATTGGCATTTGACAGTCATAGAGAGTAGTCGATAACAATTTAATATGAAGCATCTAACGCAGCAAAAACGTGTGGGAATTACTAAAACATTTTAATTCAATAATTGTTCAATTGCAAATACGCGAAGGAAATTACGTGACTTTTCGGTGTAAATCATGTGCCGAGCAAGTCAACCATTCAGTGAATTATTTATAATTTTGAAATTTTAGGAGGTAACGTAAAGACTGGGCGACAAGTAAGCCAACGTATACGTCAGAAAAAATTGAAGCAGAATGTCTGGGCACCTCTCATAGACAGCGCAAGAATTGGGAATGTCTCCGAAATTAAAATTGTCAAAAAGATTTGCATTCATACCCATAAATTATTTAATTGACACAAAAGTTGCAGGAAAATGAACATCATCGTCGGCAAAATTGTAGTGCTCGAGTTTTACAGCCCACTATAGACGACTGCCATTTTTGGCAAGGAATCATTATGAACAATGAAGCACATTAAGACTTAGCAGGTTTAGTGAATAAACTGAATAGCCGCTCTTGGGGAACTGAAAATCCAAAATCCGTGATTGATATACCAAATGCCACTGCACCCTCGTAAAGTAATTGTTATTGCGGCGGCATCATTGGGCCATATTTCTTTGAGGATGCCATAGGCAATGCTGTAACAGTTAATGGTGAACACTATCATGACATGTTGGAAAACTTTATTTTCGTACGTATTGGATCAATTAAGTCTACAGACAAAGTAGTTCTTACTCCAACAATACGGTACCACATCACACACAGCTCGTGCTACGATGCGAATTTTACATATTTTTTCCAGGCCGAATACTCTCAAAAGTAGTGATACCGACTGATCGAATTCCATGATTTGACGAATTCCGATTTGTTTCTTATGAAGGAAAAGGTGTACACCAATGAACCATGCTTAAGGTGCTTAAGAAGAACAGTAGAAACGAAATTGCTTAATTTACACCAGAAGTCTACGAAATTGTTACGCAAAATGTGCTTAAAAGAGCTCGCCTTTGCACTATGGGCAGAGGACCGTCCGAGGTCAAAGTAGAGTAGTTTTCCTCTTCTTTTGATACCGTCTATGCTTCTAAACCGTAGAGCCAGGACCGGGATGATCAGAGTCTTAAATGGATCTCCTTAGCTTTACTACTGTTACTACTGAATTGCCTTTTTAGCCTGACGAAACGGTGTGGTCGGTAAGAGTATGTCTTCGTTTAATTTCTGGTGAGATGTTGTTGTCAGAGTTAATAGTGGAGCCAAGTCTCGTACTGCCTCAAAGTTATATCTGTCAATGGTGACGTTCTGTTCAATTCGTCGATGTTGTGTGTACTTTCGTTGTGACACCATATACTTATTCTTACCCTCATTTACTGCTAAACACATTTTTGCCGCTTCCCTCTCTGTATTAGCAAACGTGGTTATGCCATCATGTTGAGTCCTACCAATGATGTCAATATCGTAGGTGTATACTAGTTGCTGCACTGATTTTTCAAAGATTGTGTCTCTTGTGTTGGCTCGGGAGTTTTGCACAATCCTTTCAAAAATAAAATTAATTAAGTCAGTCATATGATAGTGGATTGCCTTGCTTAAATCCTTTTTTAGTATTGAATGTGTCGGTGACACTTATAACACTTCGTAACTATGATTTTTTTTCCATGGATGGGTACTTAACCCAAAACACAACCCCCAGAACACGGGGCCATCAGTATCCACTACTGGACCCTCATTCCGTAAAGTGATTATCGTTTGACGATAACATTCCGACTGTACATTTTGCATCACGTAAGATCAATAGTCGTTTCTGCTGTTGGCGATATCACTTTATTTGCTTCACTTAAAACAATAATCGTCAAATTATAGACGATTATTCAGCGATTGCTCATGAGGTCTCGACTACCGTCTGAGTGATAATCGTTTTTGAAGTTACGGAACGACCCCCCTGGATTCAGCGCTGTCGTTGGCCTTTCGGTTCATCCGGCATACCATCTCTGTTTCAGGGGCCTGACTTACCCTTGAGATCCCTAAATAACCTATTGTCCGAATATGTCAAAGCAACTCATCCAGGTTTGCCTGGGACAGCAGATCGGATATAGTGTTGCTGTTTTTCATCTTGTTATCAACACTCCTACTTTTGGTTTAAAAGTCAAATCCGGTTGGACGAGGCCAGTGCCCGATGGTTACCACTTGGAGATAAAAATAAGCACTTTTGATGTGTAGTCAGAGTTAGAACCACTGGCCATTGTCAAGTAAAAGCCAATCACAGTCTTCCCTCGTTCTACAACATTCAACCATCCATTCAATGAATTATTGGCTAGTCTTCTTTACGTAATATTTATACGCCACCATTAATTACCTTTCTCCGCACATACACAAATGCACTTCCGTACATTTCACTTCCAAACAAGACTCTAGCGAATTGGTATGGCTGGTATCCAGCTGTTGACTATTGCATTGCTAGTGTAATATTCCCGGCCAACGACCTTTGCATCATGGTTACTCTGCCTATGCCCCTCCGCGAATTTGGTTTTGCATTACAATTATAGTGGATTTGATTTTGTTGGCAAAAGGAAGTACTTTCCATGATCAAAGATCTTTCACCAGTCGCAAACAAGTAGTGCAATCGTGCGCTTGGTTGTTCGGTTGGAGTGCATCAAAGTGTATTCTCTCTATCCAGTCCATTCAGTGTGCGTGTTAGACCGGCATTGCAGGTGGTGTCCCTATTTCAGAAGCTACCACCTAATTAGATATCACAGAAACATGAATGAACACTGAAGTGCGCTACTGCGTGGGAAAATAATTCTGAATTTAAAACTGCCATTTATTGATCGATTGGTAATTGGTTCAGTTTTTGAAATATCCACAGAAGTCGACTCTGTCCGATTGACTTTCTATTCGATTTTGATTCAGTTCAACTCCGGCAACGTAGAGTGGCAGTTGATTTTACCTTATAAGGATACTCCTGTGGATTATTGTTACTCAATATGGAAGCTCCCTTAGATTCCGTTGAAGGTAAGCTATCCGGGCACCAGCTGATGGAAACTTGATATGGATGTTTTTTTTTTTGGTAGAACAACAAGTGAACGACAACAGTTCTTTGACACCAATTGGTGATTTTTATTGCGATTCGACAATTTTAATAACCGGTGGTACAGGATTCATTGGCAAAGTGCTAATTCAAAAGCTTCTGAGAGCTTTTCGTGTAAAGAAAATATACATGTTGATACGAGCGAAGAAGAATATGAATGCAAGTGAACGATTGGAATCATTTTTTCAAGAAACGGTGAGTTAAAGCGTTTTATGTAAGAAGGACTTGACTTTTAAGAATTTATATTTTATTATTTTCAATTATCCTGTGCGATAAAACCGAATATTGCTTTATATGTGTCTAAAGATAGATAAAGATAGTACATACGTATATTTATCCACGTGTGGAATATCTAATTTTTCCCATTTAACAATCAAAGTGAAAGTTGTTTTTAATGTTTGATGGAGTGAGGGTTGCTTAGCGATACGACTTATTTTGATTGTATGTGTGTAACTGTTTTAAGTGAAGTTGTGGCAGGGTGGGTCTTTAATAAGCGTGGTTGAATGATATTAGAGTAAATCATTTGTAGACAAGAAGATTTTGAAATCGGGATCAAGACATTATATTGCCTTTTAAATTAGTTTAAAAAAAAAAGAAAGATACGACAATTAAGCAGGTGTTTTGGTAAATATACATTTTAAATGTTATACGTACGTGATTAATTTATTATTAAATGAAATTTAACTTTTATCTTATTGCATGGCACATAAAGGATGGGTCAATGTATAGTGTGAGTTTGAGTTGAATAAATCATATATTTAGTTGACAATTTTTACTGAATACTTAACTTCGGTCACATCAATTCAGTTTCGAACCATGTCTCCCATTAAATACTGACATTGGGAGGTGATCATTTTGAATTAGTTTTTGCAAAATTAACGGATCAATGGTTTCGTGGATTATATAAGGGTTGAATGGTCCCCAAATAGTATTATTTTATTTTTCTACGTACTAGCCTATATCTAAAAATGTAATCAGAAGAAATCATTTAGAATTAACAAGTTTGATACTTCTTCCAGCATCCATTGAGCAAAAGTATGGGATTGGCTTTAATTTTTGTTGCATTTATTTCGAAAACGAACTGTTAAAAGCAATTATTTAATATGTGATGAGATAGTTTCCAACAACAACCAATATTGCGCAAATGTCAATTTATTTTTAGTAAAATATCCGTCATTAACGCCTTATACTGGGTCTCAAACTTATTTTTAATTCTATAACCTATATTCATACTTAGATTTTAACTAATCGAAATTGCTTGAAATATTATGTTTTACCGTTTAAAAAGAAAAATGCTTGCAAGACCGTGACCAAACCATTTTGATTTGTTTGAGGAGAGGGAATCCATATAGCTAACAACTGAGCTGCTGCAGATTTAATACATTTCGATAGCTTTTGTGACAGTAAAATCGATAAATCATCGATGTTACCACACTAAATTCAATTCAAATTTAATCCTGAACTAAAAAAACTGCTTCATGAGTTTACTTTGGATTACATTTAATCCAGGGTAAGTTGACTCTGGGTAAACTCCGAGTTAATTCTGGACTGAAAAACCGGGATTTAATAGATCAATGCAACAACCACTAGGCCATTGGCCCACTAATTAATTTAAATAAGGATTCTGAAACAGTACCATAGAAGATAATTTAATATCTATTGGCAAAAATTGGACTAACATGCAAACAAAAAAGTGTAACAATTATAATAAAAAATATAATGTTCAGTTAACACCAACATGCGATGCTATGATTTATGCCAATTAAAATAATGATTTCATAACTGAATATAATGTAGAGATGATATGCTATTTTGTTTTTTTATAAATACTCGAATTAAATTACATGCTAAATTATTTTGCTACCTGGCATAATGGCATCAATGGATTATCATTTTAAGTGTATATTAGTTTGACATATAATTTTGAACGATTGAAATCGAAAATTATTATTAAAGATTTTTGGTAAAAGCTTAAAGAAATTCGAAAAAAAAATTCAATGTTTCAAGGTTAATAATTCGATACTATCTGGGCCTCAAACAACATGAGTATTTAATAAGCCAGATACTTAGCTGAAGCTTCCAGTAGCGAACTTCAAGTTGGTTGAGGTTTGTTTCTACCTGTGCGAGGTCTTCCTCTGCTGTTCGAATTTTCGTCGGCTTGCCCGTAAACGCAAATGGGACAGGAGATTTTCCGACAAAAAATTGTTTTGTTCAAAACGATGAAGGACTTCTTCATCCGCTTTTGATACGGTCAATACTTTATAGGTGTAGAGCAGGACTGGGATGTAGTACTATACTTCTTCTTCTTAGCCCGAAGAAACAACGACTTGCGAGAGTAATTTTTCGTATAATTTCTGACCGTATGTTGTCAGAGTTTATAACGGACCCGAGGTAAACAAAGCCCCTTACTACCTCAGAGTTATATCTATCAATGCTGACGTTCTGTTCAATTCGTCGATGTTCTGTGTCCTTTCGTGGTCGATAATAGTTCGATAATATTGTTTAAAAATAAACTTAGGGAATGTTTTGTCATAGTCAAATTTAAATAATTATCAATTATCGCGAACTGTCTAGTTGAGTTGAATGAAATTGAACATCTTTACTGCTATTAATGTTTGTAACAAACCCTCATAATTACGTTTAGTCTTGAAGTCTCAGCTTGTACTTGATGTTCTTTTAATCTTAGTTTATGAGATTTAAATTCTGTTCTGAATATCTACTGTATTTTCTATATATCGAATATAGAACATGAAGTATATCAAAAACCACTATAGCAATTTTTCTCAAAGTAATTAAAAGTCTAGCGCACAAGGAGCCGTTCCTATGATCCAGTCGTGCACGCAGAACTCGTTTTTATACATTTCTGTTTAAGGAAACTTATATATAGGTATATATTACAATTATTGTTCCAGCAGACGATTTATAAAATTGGAACGGAAAAGGTATTTTATTTCACACTTATAAAAATATAATATATAGATGCCTAGGAAAAAAACGTTGGGTCAAATTCATATGTTTTAAGTCGTATGATTTAATGTCTGATGGGTGTAAGCTTCGATTGCCGAGGATCGAGATTTATGGAGAAAATAGTGCTGAATTAATAATCATAATTATAGTTATTATAAATTATATTTTCTATGCCGAAGCTAAATCTTATGTTGCTCCATTTACTATAAAACATCACATTATATTGTTTGAACCCTTTTTTCTTCCGGAAATTTCTATGATGTCGCAATTGTTTTGTTAGTTGCACATGTAGATTAGTTTTTTTTGTGTTTGATAGACAATAAATAATTTAATGTATTTTTAACTTTTCATATTACTAACATTGATTTTTTTATATTGTTTCAGATATTTGATCAAATTCGAGAGGACGATCCAGACATACTGACAAAGGTTCAGGCAATAAATGCGGACTTCAGTGCTTTTGACTTGGCGATTGCGCCTTCTGATAGAGAATCGCTGTGCAATGAAGTTGAGGTATTTTCAACTAACCGAAATATTTTATATATTATTCTATATTCATCGCGTAATGCCAGATTTATAAGTAGATTTTGAACCATTTTTACAAGTTAACATGCTTTTGGTGATGTGGTATTACAGTACTATCTGTATGAGTTTATGCTTTTCTATTTTTTAAGGCAGATGAATTTAGAGAAGCTCTTCAAAATTTACTTTTGGAATAGGATTTGGGCTAAACATTTAAATTCTTGAGCACAGAGAGTAGAGAAGCTTGTTTTTAAAACGACCATATTTTAGCACCATAGTAAAGCTAGGTACATCACAATAAAACAATTCTGGCATTATAATTTAAATATGATTTCTTGCATATGACCGCCATGGGTGTTTCGAACATAGTCTAATCTGAATGTCCTATTTTCGATGACTTTCCAACATTTGTGGCCGTATATCGTCAATCGTTTTGGGCTTCTTGACTCCACAAATCCCCACAGAAAATAGTCAAACGGCATTAATTCGCACGATCTTGGAGGTCAATTCACAGGACCAAAACGCGAAATTATGCGCTCACCGAACGTTTCATTCAACAAATCAATTGTGGCACGATCTGTGTGATAAGCTGCACCGTCTTGATGAAACCACGGCTCCTGCACATAATGGTTGTTCAACTGATGAATGAAAAAGTCAGTAATCATGGCTCTATAGCGGTCATAATTGACTGTAATGCTCTGTCCAGCATCCTTTTTAAAGAAGTACGGACCAAATTTTCCACCAACCCTTAAAGCACACCAAACAGTCAGTTTTTGTGGATGTTACGGTGTCTCAACATACACTTGAGGATTATCATTACTCCAAATATGGCAGTTTTGTTTATTGACGTATCCATTCAACCTAAAGTGAGCTTCATCACTAAACAAAATTCGCCTATGAAAATTGTGATTAACGGCAATCTTCTTTTGGGCCCATTCATCGAATCTACGCCTTGCTAGGTGATCCTTTGGCTTCAGTTCTTGCACTAGTTAAAATGCTAAACCAAACTAAAAATAAATAACTTGACAGCTGAGAAAATGGCCGCCAGTTAAAATTTTGTTGTCAACTGAAAGTTCTATACCTCTAATAAATATCTTTTATAATTAGTTTGCTTTTAAAATACTGACAAAGGTTACGTTGACTTTAGTGTTGGCTCGTGAGTTTTTTTACAATCTGTCCGAAAATTCTCTATAATTATTTCCAGGGTTGTCAAATACTATGTGTCTATAAATTTCCATATTTCAGAGGCTTTTAAACCGTTAAATAAAATGTTGGTTGGTATTTAGACTTCTTTGGTATATTTTACGACGTAGTGATGTGTTTAGGCTGTGTTCTGTAACCAAATACTGTTTTATCTTATCCTAAAATCGTCCATAATTTATAATCATTATCATTTAAACTTCGCAAGCTGGAATCGTAAATAAGGTTTTTATTGGTAATTCGGTCTTGATCTTGGTTATTATTAATTCGCATCCTAATTCTGCTTACATTTATAAAGATTTTTAACTTTCTCTTACAAAGAGAAAGATATTGTTTTCGTGAAAATTTTCGACCTCGAGATTTTGATTGATTCTAACATTACGATGATAGCGGAGCCTAAAAAAGTGGTTTTTGGAATTCCGTCCGTCGGTCCGTCTGTCCGTAATGGTCTCCCCAGCCTAAACGGCTTGACCGATTTTCTTTAAACTTCGTATCCAAGCTTGTTTTGGTCATAATTCTAGGCCATTTTTTTTTGTTTACTTTTAGCCATGTTAATAACGGTACCTGCCATATAAAAATTACACATAACCTCAATTTTCTCGAAAATGGCTCTAACGATTTTGATTAAACTTTATATATACTATAAGCATATTAGTTCCAACAAAACTGCATACCCAGTTTTTTCGACAAAATCCATATAACGGATTTTGTCATTCAGGGCATATAAAGAAAATTGTTAATTTCTCGCAAACTACTATGCCAAATTGAATGAAATTTAATATATATATACTACTATTATAGTTTTAAACCATTCCCCATAATTAGTTTAAGCCCAACTATCACTTAACGGAATTTTCAGTTTTGGCCAATAACGAAAAATAATTATTTTTCACATAGACACCGATTCCTTCAAATTTCGAAGTTCGTATAATCACATTTCGACATTTTATATAATTTTTAGCATTAATAATCAAAATGCGCACTATTTGATCTAAGGCCCAACTCGCTGTGAAAGAGAAAGTTGCGTACGACCCAGTCGTGCACCCACCACTCGTTTTATATTGAAAGTCGCAGTTTTCCATCCTCCTTGTGCAAGAGACGCTCATATAGTAGTTATTACAAGCTTTCATATTAATTTACGTGCCCCATCCTCTTAATGATTCGTACGGTTCACGTGCATATGCTTGTTCTTTATTCCTTAACCATGGTCATAAATAAATATCACATCTTTCGGGCAATTCATAACAAGTGGGGATTCGTGGCTAGTACCCCAAATTTAAGTGCCGAACTGGAAGCAGTTAGCTGATTTAAGGCTAATTAGAGGGGCATGTTCATTGATTCCCATGGTCATTTCGGACTAAATTAATTAAGTTAAACCAAATATTATTGCTCGGTAAAAGGTGTGATGCACTCCTGCAAAGAATGTCTGGTTTCGATTCCTAACCGTAGGAACACCAACATAATTTTCACAGGCCGTCTCTTGCAATGATCCCACAAATTTTTGGTGCAGTAACAGTGGCGCTATGGTTAGTGCGTAGCAACACCTTTATGATTTTCACTGGATGACAAATGACAAATCATCCGAGTAGTATCAATTGTCAAGAAAAGCTTATCTCAACTAAGCCGTCCCTCGGTACTAACGAGCCTAAAATAAATACAAAAATTTGTATTTTTAATAAGAAGTGTCAGGAAAATTTATTTTCTACTCAGCCGTTCTTATTTGGCATAAAATGTAGGAATTATTAATGGAATTACCGTTTTCTACACATAAATGGTTGTGTAGAAAAGGTAGTTAGGTACATATTATGTATTTGTTTTTTTTTTAAAGTTAGTCTACACAACCTATAGATTCAGGTACCTTCTATGTTAAAACCCTTGACCAAAGGAACTGTGCAGTCGAAGTAACCAAGCATCTAGTTCATCCAAACTGGAACTTTGTCGCCACCATTTATTTAATCTGGAAATTCAAACACTGCCTTCCGAGCAGTTTAGCTGCCAGCTGTGCCAAAACTTTCACAACTGAGAGTCGAGCTATACTTTACAGGACATATTTAACAGTTTCTGTAAATTGAACAAAATATAATGGATACACGAGTATATTATTTTAAAAGAACAAAATGATTTCTAAAATTTTTTGTAACTTGTAATAAAAGATAAACCATCGGTGCCCTTAAATTGTAAAAGCATAATTACAAAAAAACCACGTCATTGATGTCAGAAACATAAACGAAAAAAAAAAATCATACTGGTTTGATAAAATACTGTCAATCCTCCTGTGACACCATTTTTTCTACTAAACGAAAAATTCATTTCCTCACCTGGTTCTACTAGTTCATTTTTCATTGCCCTTGTACAATGTACATCAATATCAGTATCGGTGGGTGTTGCTTTTCAACGCATTCGCGAACCTACTCAATTCAATTCCCCAATAAGCCGTACAAACATTATAAACATTTCTTTTTTTTCGCATCAGATAAACATTTTATTACTCTAGTCCTGAAAATGTTATTGCACTGTATCTACAGGCACAATCCATCGACAAGGACAACAACCCTCTCGGTGTATTGTATATGTTGCACCAAAAAATGTATGTTTGCATAAATGTTTCGCAATAGAGAATCACTTTTTTCAATTTTGTTCTCTACCATACTCTGTTTTTTTTTTTTAGATTGTATTCAATGTAGTTGCATCGGTGAAATTTAATGAAAAACTCAGCGATGCAATTGATATAAATGTCTTGGGGACGAAAAAAATTCTTGATTTGGTGATGGATATGCGCCATTTGAAGGTAAATAAAACAAACAAAAATGTCAAAAAGAAATAAATTTATATTGAAACAAATGACAGTTTTTATACGTTTGACTTGTTTTTATTTATTGCAGTCATTTGTTCATATCTCTACATTGTATTGTAATTGCAATCGGACATTTATAAATGAGAAGGTATATGACAACGAAATTGGCTATGAGAAAATTATACAGGTGAGTAAACCGGTACATTGAATTAAATGGTTTTTGGGGTATTTTTATCGTTTTTATTTATTTCATTTCATTAATGTTGAGTATGGTTTGTATTGTATGTTCTTTTTATTTTTTTGTAGATATATCGAGTTTTTGACGACGAAACTTTGGAAAAATTTCGACACTGCCTGATTGGTGATATGCCAAACACATATACAATGACGAAGAAATGCGCTGAAAATTTGGTCAACCATCAGGCGTATTTTCTTCCAGCGGGAATATTTAGGCCACCAATTGGTTTGTAGAAGTATAATAATTTAAAAAAAAATATTTGGATTTAGGTCTTCATAATACAATATAAAAATTTAAGAGTTTTTTTATACGTTTTTTTTTAATAATATCGATTGTGATGCAGGAAACTAACAGACAGGAATTATTACCCGTCAATTTTATTTCATGTAATTGCTTGCTAAATACTTCTAAATACTCGGCAGTAGACGTTACATGTACATGGCAAGCAAAAAAGGAACGCTCTTACAACTGGATCACTTCTGATCGGCATGAGTGGTTTGCTACCTCGAAAGGTATCGACAAAGCTTTTACTTTCGGACAACTATGCAGCCAAAAGGTTTATAATTTTTAATTTTCTCTAAGCCGTTTGGAGTTTATACTTTGAGAAGAGAGAGATGGGGATATGGTTACAGAAAATTACTGAACCCCCCTGAGTATACAATTGTGAAGTTACATATCTTTGGAAACACCATTTAATATTTTTGATATTTTTACAGTAGTCGAAAAAAATATTTGGATTTAGTTGTTGCCTTAAACAGGAAATATTCCTTCGATGTATAAGCGGGACTACAGAGTTCGCTACGGTTATGTTTCCTCCTTTTTTTGCAAGCATTTGTGTTCTATACGTTAATTGCAACTAGTTTTTTGTTGTACATGGAATAGGATGCAATTGGACCAGAAAGATCCGTTCCGGTATCATGTGAATCTCTCAACTTTTCCTTAATATTCGTTGTTAGATCTGTTCAACATTATCAAGCAAAGAGAGCGTTTCTGGTTATAATATGGCCAGAGTTCCCTGGATATTAGACACGTTGTGTTTAGATGTAGCGAGGAGCGTATTTATCAGTTCGACTGGCGATAGAATATCAGTTCTACTTGCCCAGTCTGGCACTTTTATCCGCTTTACAGTTGCCTGAAATATATCTGTGACCCTTCACCAAAAAAGTATTGAACGGAAAAGTGCTCTGCCATATCGTTAAGAGATAGTCTTCATTCGTGGGCCGATTTAGATGTAAATCAGTTGGATCCCAAGGATTTGATTACCGCTTAGCTGTTACTGAAGAGGCTTATATTTTTTGTGGATGTTGCATTACACATCAGCGAGGACAAAGCTTATTTCATTGCCTGGAAACTTTTACAATGATCGGAAAGGTGAAAGGATATGTCTAAGTAAGGCATCTCAGAAAAAACACTTCCATCCACACCAAATTCTGTTTTAGACATATCTGTGTAAATGTTATCTGCAATTAAATCCTACTCCCATTCGACGCGACTGAGAATGGTTAACTTTTGGTCGATGTTTTCTGTAATGTTAGGGTGCTTTAGTATCTTTGTGTGTTTACCTTGAGAGGGTGTTCATTGTAACAAGACTCTCAGTCTCGCAGCTGTACAAGCTGCGCTCTGTCTGCCAAGAACATCTAGGCACTAGGTGTAGTATAGCACCTAGGGCTGCTCAGCTAATGCATATACAAGAAAATCTTTGATCCCTAGAAAGTTGAGGTTGAAGGCTTTTTCTAGAGCAGACCAACAGAATAGCAATACCCAGACGCATAACGGATATATGTTACCCTTAAGACTAGTTGTCAAATTAAGAATCATTTCAAATACTATGGCCACTTGTGCACAATTTTCTCGTTATTCTCAAAAATCGCCTTAGCAATTTTTTTGAATTTTGGTGAACGAGTAGCAGATCTTTTTTCTTCTTTGAGAGACTTCTTTAAGGCCCGGTATTTCAGTTCAAGATTATCCTAGTTTCGGGATTAAATTCGAGTTAACTCGAGAAAGTAATTCTTTAGTTAATTAAAATTCAGAGTTAACTTAGAGTTAACCCATTCAGTTTAGTGAGTTAACTCTGGAATGAAATGATCAGATATTTTTGACAGATAATAAAACACCAAGCCAACAATTATTTTCAACTCCATTTGTGTTGACATTTTATTCAATTTTTAGAAACTAAATACGTCTACGATATATTCACATTCAGATCTTAGCGACTCGAAACTGTTTAATTATTGATTATACTATTTTAAGAACAAAACGGCTTGTAAGATCACGACAAAAACATTTTGATTTGTTTGGGGAAAAAGAAACCATACAGCTGATAACTGAGCTGTTTATTCTATACATTTCGATACATTTTTGACAGAAAAATCGATAAATCATGAGTGGTACGAAATAAATCACCACACACGGAGTCAAATTTAACTTTGCACTGAAAAACTGCTTCATAAGTTAACTCTAGATTTAATTTATTCCGGGGTATGTTAACTCTAGCTTAACTCAGAGTTAACTTAGCACTGAAAAACCCGGCCTAAGGAAGGTTGGTAGTGTATTATTATTAAAGTCGCTAATGTGGGATGCTAAGTCAGATCTTGTCTAAGTCCAATTAAGGTGTATACGAAGTAAAAATTTTATATATTGTATTTAAGTAGTGTTTTAGAGTCGATAGTGCAGCGCATACATAAAAATTTTATTCAGAGTTAGTGGTTTTGGTAGACTTAATGCTTCACCAAGCTTATATGATAATTTGATTATATTAAGTTTGTAGTTTTATGGCTTTTTCATTTATTATCAATGGACATATATTAATGCAATGTAGAAAAGTCTTTGGAGGTTATTTTTTTGTAAGACATTTCTCAGCTAGTTGCCATTGATTATTTTTACTGTCAAAAACCGTTTCTTAAAGTAGCATCTGAGGCGAGAAAATAGACCATCGAGTCACCACTTTATTAAAACTCTTGCAATATTCTCTATGCATACATTATTCCGTTTAAGGAGTATCTAGCAGCCTCATAAAGCCACCCACTCAGTATTTTCCCAATGAAAACGCAATTAAACTGACTTTCCCATAACATTTCAAGATAACGCTTAAAACAAGTTCAAATTTGTTACCAATTTCCTCCTCCTTAATAGCTCAAACGCTAAAAAGCAAAGGCAAACTTCGTGACCGCCCTCGGGATATTTTATAATTGAGATAAATTGCAATATTTGCAAATCCCTAAATTATTGCATAAAATTCCAAAAATAAACTACCCGCATGTAAGCAGATTATTTATTAGGACTGTCTGAGGCGCGGGTGACGTCGGCAACGGTATCCTCAAAAAATATGCATAGTCGGCGTGTATCTCTCCCAAAGTGTTGTATCTGTATAAAGGGGACATAGTTCCATAACTTCTTCATTAGGGTCCAATGCACCACCATGAGTTGGTCGCATCGACTGCAACTGCAAGCGAATACCATCTCGTAAATTACACCCGAAAACTTTTCAAATATCAGTTAAAATTCTACTGCTCTAGGCGGTGGCACACAACACACCAGCACAAAAGTTATTTGCGTTTTGCAGAGTTCTTCTTACACTTCAAATAATATTGTGAGTCTGGGCAAAGCCACTACTTACTCGTTCCGTCGTTTCTCGCCATCATCTATTACAGTTATGTCAACCTACAAGGAACCTCTCGCTGGCTGGACAGATAATTTGTACGGACCATCCGGTGTGTGTACCTGGGCGGCAAGAGGACTCGTCCGGTGTATCCATGGCAAGGCGCACTGCAAGGCGAATCTCGTCCCGGCGGATTATTGTGTCAATGCAATGATAGCGAGTGCTTGGGATGTGGCCAGAAGGTAAGTTAACGTCCTCTCCACCTTTTATACGGTGTCGTATATTTTCATTAGCAAGCCACTTTTTCCATGCTATACCCAACTTGACTTGGGTATTTTTTTTTTGGCTTGTTTTTGGTTATATGTATTGTATACGTCCTTTGTTGTAGGTACCAACTGCGAAAATGCGAACCAGCTGAGATACCGGTATACAATTACATCTTCAATGGTAACAATTTGACCTGGGGTCAGTATATGCATTTGGCTCGCAGGGGATTCCACGAGCCATTTGACAAGGCTTTATGGTAAGTCCGCCAGGATCCATAAATTTCCCTTTTGGGTTCTTTTCTTTTTTGGTGTTTGCTGCTCGGCTTGGGCTTGAGCTTCGGCACTGCATCGACTTCCCTTTTCACACCACTCATGCATAAATGCATGCACGTGTGCGTTTTTGTCGGAACATTAGACCCGGACACGGAACATCGACGTGTACCAGAACTAGACACAGTCTGCTGCCGATACTAGTGGTCGTCGTTGGCACATTCGCCCGTCCGTCCGTCCGCCTGATCGTCCGATTGCTTGGACTCCGGAGGGACCAATGCTCCAGCACCACACTGCCGCACATCCTCTCATAGGTACTCGTATATCCTTATGAACAGCAGAACGGACTGTTCAGAAGTACAAAAAAATCTTCACAAGAATACGGAGAATTTATATCTCTCTTGTTGTTCTTTACATTGCCAACGATACGTTCGGATGTGAGTGGTGGACCTTTTTTCAGTTTTGGTTTGCTAACCTTTGTCTCTGCCGCGTTCACATATTGAATTTGTTGGACTCTATCTCATCGGCATTGGAGCATATGGAACCGACGAACCGACGGTGTAAGTTACGTATGTGGTCCAGGTTTGGGTTTGGTTTGGTTTCGTTTCGTACGCCATATTCGAAAAGCGGTATTTCAATGCAATCGCCATAGCAATCGTTCAAGCATGTGCATGGGTGTGCCTGACTATTCCGCACTCTGTCATCCGTTTGTGTTTTGCAGGTGCTTCTCCTACATTATAATTCCATCGAAGCCAGTGCATCGTATTCTAACTTTTCTGCTCCACAACATTCCTGGCTATATTTTAGATTTAATTGCTATGGCAACTGGACAGAAAAGGATGTAAGTAGCGCTAGCGGATAGTGATTTATTATCGTGTCTTGTAATGTAGTCCCAATACGTCCACATGTGTGTATATTTGCAGTTATACAAAGTCATACCGAAAAATCGCCAAAGTAATTGACATGATGTCGTGGTTCGGATTGAAAGAATGGACCTTTGCGAACAACAACATTGAAGAGCTCGACCGGATACTTAAGGATGGTGAACGGACAATTTTGCCCTTCAATTTGGCGTCTATTGATTGGCTGGAGTACTTTCGCAGCTATCTCAGTGGGATACGAAAGTATTTCTTCAAGGATAAGGAAGATAAATTGGAGCAGCGGAAGAAGATTTACCGGAGGTTAGTAGAATTGCCAAAGTTTTAGTGGCGGTGCACGTTAAATACTTTTTAATTACCTCGAGTTCTTTTTGCAATCGCATTCGCAGAATAGTGCTGGTTCATGTTTTAATGAAGACGTCCATTGGATTGACGCTAATTATGAGCATTATACGAATTTATTTCAAAATGTTCAACTTTATTCCAAAATTTAATCTAGGCTGATAGGAGAGAGATTGTACAATTTTTTTTGGGTTTGGATGTTTGGATGAATTTAAATTTATTAATGATTCCTTTTGAGAATTTGTACTTTGAGTTAAATAAATGAATGTTAAACATGGTATTTGTTTTACTGCAATTTTGCATACGTATGGGTATTAGGTATACCGAGACTACTATACTGTAGTTCTTGGATAAAATGGAACCGTTCTTAAAGTGAACGCTTTGATGTAGTGTGATCATTAGAAAAAGGGTAAACTTCGACAAGAGGTAGGTCTTATTACTAATGTAAGCAGATTCATTTTCAAAGACATTAATTTATTTCCTGACATAGTTAAGGTCATGAAGATCGTGAAAAACGTCACCAAAATCGGATTTTCGGATATGAACATTAGCAGTGGAAGTTTGCTTTTCCTCTACTTGATCTCTGATGCTTTTGAAAAAACCGTTGCATGAAATACCCAGCCCAAGAGCACACCTGCTAGTAGGCAGAACCTTTTGATGATTGTTAAGCTTAAGCATCGATATCTATAAATTACAATATCTCAAGTTAAAACCGTATTTTGTTTAACCAAGCGGATCTCTTCAATAGACTACAAAACGAACACTTTACCTTTCCATGTAGGGTAGGGGTTATAGAATAGTACTGCAGCATTCCACATCTTAAAGCTCTCGTGGTCAAATATGGTAATGAAGGTACATTCCAGTCAGTATTCGTCATATCCCCATTAAGGTGTCATTCATTGTGTTGATGTAGACTCCGAGGTAGATGAACTCATTATCAACAGTGACATTTTCTCCAAGGTTCTGCGTCGAAGTACTTTGTCTGTTGATAGTATATACTTTGTCTTGTCCTCGTTAACTAAAAGGCCAATGCGTTTGGCTTCTTCATCAATTGCCGTAAATGCTTCTTAAACGGTATGACAGGAGTGACCAATAATATCGGTATCGTTGGCGCACCCCATTAGCTGAACGGATTTGTTGAAGATAGTGACTTCTTTTGAGTGTCCTCTAGTCTTATGTGACATAGCTGTAGCAGTTCTTATTGTATCCCGCAAACTGCCATTACTTTGTAGCTCTAGGCCATGAATCCTATCATACGCGGACTTCTAATCAACATAAAGATGATGTGTCTCGACTTGGAATTCTTTGGTCTTTTATAGGATTTAGCTTATTGTGAAAATATGGTCTATGGTTGATCTAACGGGCAGAAAGCCACACTTGTAAGGGCCGATAAGTATGGTGCATAAAGCCTTAAGACGTTCTCGCTGTTCGTTGGATAGAATTTTATATGCTACACTTAGCAGGGATATGCTTAGGCAGTTGGTGCAAAATATGGGATCACCGTTTTCGTAGATGGGACATAGAGCTAAGTAGTAATCGCACATTCTCATCCATCTAGATAGTTTGGTTTATCTTCTATATAATACCTCCGTAAAAATTCTTTTTAGCGACGAAGATCAAGAGGGCTACGTTAATAAGCAAAATTGCCGTATGTGGGCCGATGAACACCCGATGCAAGCTACCAATACAATCCAAAAAATACACTATTTGGGCAGGCGTATTTCTTTAAAAATGCGAAGAAAGCGCATGATAATTACTTAAGTGGCGCTACAGTCCGGGATGAACCTGGGCCTCAACCAACATGCATCTCCACTTAGCCCGGTCCTTAGCTAACTGCCTCCAGTTGCGCACTCCAAGTTGGTTGAGGTCGGTTTCTACTTGTGCGCGCCACTTAAGGCGAGGTCTTCCTTTAATGCGTCCGACGTCTGGCTGGGAAACGAAGACTCTGCGAGCCGGAGTATTGGTGTCCATTCTTTCTACATGTCATAGCCATCTTAAACGTCCAATGCGAAGTTTTTTGACTAGGGGTATGTCGCTGTACAGCTCGTATAGTTCGTGGTTGAATCTTCGTCTCCATAGCCCGTCAACGCAAACGGGACCGAAGATTTTCCGAAGAATTTTTTCTCAAATCGACCAAGGATTTCTTCATCCGCTTTTGATACGGTCCATGCTTCAGCGCCGTAGAGCAGGACTGGGATGATCAGGGTCTTATATAGGATCTCCTTTGTTTTGGCGTGGTCGATATCCGCATCCTTACCTAGGCCACAACAAGGTAGTGGTCCGAGTTGATGTTAGCCCCTCGAAATTTCCGGACATCCAAAATACTGGATGCGTGTCTCTCGTCTATCGCAATGTGATCAATTTGGTTGACTGTTCGTTGATTAAGGATATCGAGGTGAGGAAACCGTGTGCTGGCAATAGAGGCATGTTGTCGTGTAGGCTATATTTTCCGGCAATCCTGCTAAAGATGTCTTCTCTTCCTACCTTTGCGTTAAAATCTCTCATAGCACAAGCCAGTTCCATTTTATTAGATAGGACATGGGGCCATCAGTATCCACTAGGGGATTGAGCACTGCCGTTGACCTTTAGGTTCATCCGTCACCATCTCTGTTCAAGGGGCCTGACTTACCCTTGAAATTCCTTGATAAACTGTTGTCCGAATATGTCGAAGCAGCTAGGTTCGCCTGGGTCGGCGGACCGGGTATTCATTCCGCGACATTCTGATCAGGGTGATTATAGTTTTGTTGTTTTACGTCTTGTTATCAACACTCGCACTTATCGTTTAGCAAGTCAAATACGGTTGGATGAGACCAGTACCCGATGGTTAACACTTGGAGGTAAAAAATAAGCACATTTGATGTGTAGTCACAGTTGCGATCACTGTGCATTGTCAAGTTAAAGCCAATCAGAGTATACCCACGTTCTACAACACCCAACCATCATAACTATCAAATATATTGCAACTTACTATCAAATCCATTGCATGATTATTCTCCATAGTTGCCTAGCCATAAAGCCAAATTAACACTTCCTTGCGTGAGAGTTAGAGTACACTGATGTCAGCGCAGAGATTTGTGATATACACATATAGAAAAAAAACATTATCAATCCTCTTCACAAATGTGAAGTCATTTTTCATTTCTCAGAATAATTAAATCATCCACATTCTGTCGGATATAAATGCCAAATTCACCATCATAGTTAGATACAATATTCAACCCGCACCCGGTGCGGTAACACCGCGCTACCACCCATTTCTCTCGAAATTTAATCCGTACGAGCGAACTTCTCAAATTAATATTTGTGTTTCACAAGTGCTCTCACTCATAAATCTTAATTTAATTTTCCTATCAAGACCTTAAATCAACATTTCTTAATCCACACTAGCGCAAACTTTCCCACCCCATCTCTAATTCTTTGCTGTTATTTGGCCCACATTCGCTACAAAATGCATACCGAGCACATATCCTTGTAGGGTTTGCCGACGCTGAGACTCTGATTGCGCTATACCTACCTACTCGTATGTCGTCAACACCGACAACGACGAGGACGATGATGACAAGCGGACTTTGGCATTAAATGGAACTCGACTCGAAGAAATCACAACGTGCAATCGTATTCTGTTTTACGCCCCGATTCATATATAACCGTGATCCTGGTGCGCGAATGCCTCTCCCACTTCCAAGCCAACATACATAAGCTACATAATTAAATGAAAACTATTTCAAAAGTACTTAACGTTCCATAAATCCGTAAAAACTCATAAACTATGATTTTATGCTTGCTCAAATGTTCCTCCCCCAGTAGGAGCTGTAGCTGAGGTGCTTTCGCCGCACATACTGATTTATACGTGATGCATGGGGCGAAGCACCTCCTCGCTTTGGCGGCCCTTGTGCGCCCTATGCAAAGCTAAGTCATGTGTGTGCTCCGTGTCTAGTCTAGCACATGTACATGGATTCCACACATGCCCCCTCGGAGTGCGCTACAGCGTTTTTGGTAGAGTAAATTGCGTTTAATTTTCAGAAAATCTAATTTAAAGTGCAGAAAATTAAATTTGCATTCAGTTTGTAAGCAGGGACGAAGATGACGACAACCATGAGAAACTTTTCTCGGCAAGTTTCCCCCTCGGCCACCCAGAAGTCAGCTTGCGTTCGTGTTGTACCGAACGCCTCCTTCCACTTTGCGCTTCTCGCTTCTTAAGTGTAAAGTGAAATTCCCATCTGGTATTCATTTGCAGAGAAAAGTTGATGGCAAGGCGAGTGCGAGTGTTCCATGTGTACTCACAAAACATTATGGGAATGTGCTCAGCTCGATATGCACGAGAACGTGCGAGGAAGGACATTTTACCGCCCGGCTGACAAACACATTGCAAAGGCCCTCTAAGGCGCATCAATTTTTTCCATAAATTTTAACATTTTCGATTTCCATACGAGCTATGCGTGTGATGTGAACGTCTGTGTGGTGTAGGTATGATGACTGCAGCTCGATCCTGGCTGAATGATGTGATGATATACGAACTGGGGAATTTCATGCTGATTATTCCCACCGGTTACACTTGAGTCGATTTTTATTTGAAGTTCATTTCGTAATTAAAAACGCATCAAGAGTTCAAGGTAAGGAAGCTGATTTCTAATTTTGTTTCTCTACAATTTTTCAGAGATATTATTTTTCGACTGCATTTGCTCATATCTCAAGGGAAAAGGTGCATCGAAGTGGTACAGAGGTAAGGTTAGTTATGTTTTTAAAAATGTTTGTATACATTTGCTATTCCCATACATGAAGTGATGTAGGAAGATTCCTATTTTTTTTTAATTTCACTTTTCACAGCATTGCAAGGAATGAAGGTTTTAAAGATGCTTGTTAACAATTCAATATACCAAGCTCTCAGAATTTTACACATGCTAAGACCTCAAAATCTGTTATAAGAATTTAAGTGGATCTTCTCTTTCAAATAACACAAACAAAAAAACTAACGAATAACAATTCCTGCAACATAAGTCAGCTTTATGTGAAATTTTGTTGTGTAAAAACGAGGTTCGTATCTGCACTTGGAATGACGAACTATACAGAGCCATGCCTAGCTTTGGTAAACCGCCCAAACTCAGTCCGTTTGAGTAGAATGACGATGGAGAATTCTCGCTGCTCCATCAGGGTCGAAAACGACCTCACCGACATATTCGATTCCATAAAAGGATTAAGAAAAGGCGATGAGCTGTATGTCGTGTGACTTCTTCAATTTGATTCTTAAGAGGATTGCGCAAAACTCCCGAGCCAACTCCAGAGGCACAATTTTCCAAAAATCGGTGCAACTACTAGAATACGCCGACGATATTGACATCATTGGTCGGGCTCAATGTGATGTCCTATCCACATTTGCTAGTAGAGCGAAGGAAGCGGCAAAAATGGGTTTAGCTGTAAATGAGGGTATATGCTGTCGACATGAAAGGACACAAAATATCCACGAATTGGACAAAACGTTACCATTGACAGATATAACTTTTAGGTTGTACGGGACTTTATCTCCCTCGGCTACGCTATTAACACTTACAACAACATCTCGTCAGATATCAAACGATGAATTACTCTTGCCAACCGCTGTTTCTTCGGGCTAAGAAGGCAATTTAAAACTAAACATATGAGAGGCTACAGTCCGCTATGCGGATCGTTGAATACCCTATCCCATCCCATCCTTTAAATTAATATCCTCAAAATATAGGCCTTATGGCGATGAAATACAGAAAATGACATTGTCACAATATATTACTCAGACAGTTTCTCAAAATCTTTTGTGGTTCGACAAAAAACAACGTATTTCTATTGCTAATGCCTTTGGATGGGGTATACAAATGGTTTTTGTAAGAAAACGCCCCCAAAATGTGGGCGTAGGTGAAAATGATCTAGGGACAAAATGTTTATATTACCATTGCAGAAGTATTTGCATCAAAAATGTTTTCGAAAGTTTTAAAATTTGGACAAAAAGCGTTTTTTACTAAAAACGCCCCCAAAAAGTGGGCGTATGAACGAAATATAGATATTAGGATTGTCTAAATATGCTACTCAGACACTTTTTTGAAATTCCTTACGGTTTGGCCAAAAAATAAGTTTTCCTAAAAAGGGGGCGTGGCAGTGGGCGGATTTCAAAAATTTTTACACTTGTTTTGGTGGCACGGACGAGGATCCTATATACCAAATTTCATTATCCTAGCTCAAAATTTAAGGCCCAAAAATCGGTGACGAACAGACAGACGGACGGACAGACAGACATGGCTAATTCGACTCAGCTAGCGATTCTGAGTCGATCCATATACTTTGAGGTATATGTAGCAAAATTATTTCTCTATGTTACAAACTAAGTATCAAAACTAATATACCCCTATGGGATAGGGTATAAAAACTACTAAGGATATCCTATATAAGATTCTGATCATCCCAGTCCTGCTCTACGGCGCCGAAGCATGGACCGTTTACTGGGGCAAACAGATTCGCTACCTCACATACTCCAGACAGAACTCAAACTTTTTAGACTTTAAAATAACAATCTCCACAACAATGTTGATTGGAAGTCATGTACAACTGTTTTTTTTTTACAAAAGTTCATTCAAACGCAACGTAGTCGTTATAAAATAAAATGCTCGATTAATTATTTTTGATCAGAGTAAAACGTTTTTCCAAATGTAATTAAAATTAAAGGTTTGGTAGTACAACAATCTTCTGTTTTAAAAAAAATGAAAAATAAAGTCTCCTTCTACCTTAAGTTTGTTTTTTTCTACCTTAAGTTTACAGTTGAAGAGCTAAGAAGATGACATATTTTTAAATTTGCTTTCAAATACTGCAAATATTTCACATCCTATCTTTTCAATAAAAAATATTACTATGTAACATTATAAAACGCTTCAATTTTGTTTACTTCAAAAAATCTGTTTATCATTTTTATTTTTTTTTTATCAAGAGTTATAGCTAAACAACTTTAAATTCTACTTACTTGAAGATGTCGCTTCTGCCCTTCACCTTCTAAGCGCCTCAGTTATAAGTTACATGTACCATTCCATCATAATGATGGCCTCATTTTTTAATAAACAAGCATCTCAAATATTTAACAGTTTCAATAAATTTCCTAATTAATTTACCTAATAAACTCAAGACACACAATCCGGATTCTTACAAAATCGGATTTCTTTGTTTGCCATGAAACTCGTCACCACACCTTCGCTTCTCAGGTCATGGTCTTTTTCCTAAAATGAAAACAGATAGAAAACAGCTTGACAACCTCATTCTTTCTCTTCTCCGTTGGATGACATTTCGAAAAACATTGCGAAGGATACAATTGAAATTGCATTTCTCCTCACCCGTTCAAAAGGAAGAGACAGAAAAAAAATGGAAAACGAATACAAAAGCGAAACAAAATCCTCTAAAGTGTTTGTCTTTTAGCCAAAACAAAAACCAAAGAGACCATCAAACATCATTTGTACACCCACCCCCATCAGCAGGAGCATATAGCTAGGTTGGTTGATGGTGCTTCGAGTCTCACTATGGGTTGGTAAAAATAAATGCTCAACTCGTTTTGTGTCATATTTTTCAGATTAAGGTGTCAGACCGAAACAGCAGTGAGTTTTCAAGTTTCTGACTGTTGCTGGTGCCGTTCCACTTTGTCGTTGTTTTGCGTATCATTCAATTTTATTCTATCGTTGGTGCTCTGCGATGGAGAAAGGATTTTGTGGTGCATCCCTAGGGGATTTCGCGTCCTTCTTTTGCCAATGTACTTGTTTTACGTTCAGCGCTTGTTGTTTGCGTTATTTAAGTCAATTTTGCGCAACGGCATCACTTTGCCACATCTCTGCAAATCACAATCTACTTCATCTACAAAGGACAGGAATTATAAATGTATCTATTTCTTTTTTCAATATCATTGTTATGATAATGTGACTATTTACTCCTAGTACACTCGTATTTACCTTTCAGTTGGTACTCCATTTTCACACTTCATCATCAGTTTCAGTTGCAACAGCAGTCGCGTTTTTCTTATTTCAAGAACCTATCTCTAAATTAATAAATGTTCTGCAGAAATAAATAGTAAAATAAATGTGAAAACTTTAAGGATTCGTCCTCGGGGCATACTAGCACTAGAAGCAGAGGCGCACCAACAACAGCAGTACGAGCAGTTGAGAAGAAGAAAAGATACTCAGATACTCGTTCGTGTCGCTTCTTTTGTGAATGTAATTTCCTTTCTAACGTGAAGAAGAAAAATGATAAAAAGGAGACACATCCACACAAAGCAACGAAAAAAGTGCGAAAACTTGGACATTTTTGTAATATTTTTTTAACACTCCGTCTATGAAAGTTCTTTTGTTGAAAACATATTTATGTACTTTACACACAGTGGTGGTGAAAAGTTTATTATATCGCTTGAGTCTGTTCTGTGTCAACACGCAGTTTGTTATGTTAATTTTTAGTTTTTTTTAGAGAAACTTTAAAGGGAACTTTGATAGTTTTCATGGTTCATTTAGATGACTAAAGCATTTTTTTTATAAAAACAAGAAAACATTTTGAATTTTAAAAATGTGCATGGGCGAACATTAGGAAATGTCGATATTTATATAAGTTTTTCGATATTATGAAGAGCGTTGTATAAATTTGAATTATTTAAACTTATCACGATGATCTGACTAAACAGTGGTAAAAACTGTTACGAAAAGCTTATCTCAACTAAGATGTCTGATTCGGAATAAAACGGACCATCGTTGTGCGAGAACAACACACACAT
Organism: Rhingia campestris; assembly: GCA_932526625.1. Classification (NCBI taxonomy): domain Eukaryota; kingdom Metazoa; phylum Arthropoda; class Insecta; order Diptera; family Syrphidae; genus Rhingia; species Rhingia campestris. The sequence goes on from OW052184.1 coordinate 1,881,488, forward strand.
TGTGAGAAAAAGCTAGACATCATCGTTTTTTGTACCTAGTTTGCTCAGGGTGCTCTGAGTACATGTCAAAACACAAATAAGCACTAAGCCGTCATTATATTGAAATGACCAAAAATTTAAGGTATGTATAGACTATCCCAAAAAGGATAACCTAGACTAGATAATTGGTGTGTTTTCTGTAAAATGTATCCATTGTTGCACAAAAAAAAAAAAAAACGATTCTTAAGGCCTGCTCAGAATGCATATCTGTAGCTGGTATCTTGCATCGCTGTCAAAGGAGAGATACATATCTTACAGATTCACGAAACACGAAGGTACACATTTTGTAAGCGCTTACGGGTTGACTTGATTTTAACTTTTCACTCAGCTACAGATACCAGTTACAGATACGCATTCTGAGCAGGCCTTTAGTTACATAGCCAGGAACGTTTTTATTTTCAAATATTGCTTGTGATTCATATAATATATGTCAACCAAATTTACATTACAGGAATAAAAAAAAACAAAATTTCAAAAATGCAATTGTATACTCACGTGTCAAAATCTTCTTGTTATTAAGAAAAAAAGTTTTTTTTAATAAATATTAATTTACTATATATATTGATTTTTATTTTACTTCAGCTTTATTTCGCTTGCTTGTCATTTTCTTCATCCCGCAAATATATATATATAAAATATCTATATCTATATATGTATATAAAAATGGATCTTGGTTTGTTCGGATGCTTAAAACTCGAAAACGACTGGACCAAATTGGATACTTCCTTCTGCGGATTTGTTCGTAATTGCTCCGCGAAGGTTTAGGAAAAAAGAAAAATTGAAAAATTCTCAACAGGTGGCGCTGTAGGCGGTCATTCCATTTGATAATGGCAAAACAACGTTTGACGGGCCAGCTTGTGTAAAATAAAACGACAGTCGATATAATTTTGTATTTTTTTTAATTCAAAAAATTCTGTGTATATATTTTACAAAAAAACGCCTACTATAAATAAATATTTTTCTTCACGAACGCTTTATGTGTGAGATGCTCTGTGGGACGTGTGGAAAACAAATATGTAGGTACTTAGTTAAGTGGCGTTGCAGTCTGGAATGAGCCTGGGCCTCAACCATTATGCCTCTCCAATTAGTCCGGTCCTTAGCTAACTCCCTCCAGTTGCGCAATCCAAGTTGGTTAAGGTTGATTTCTACTTTTGCACAATTCTTTCAAGAATCAGATTAAAAAAGTCACATGCCAGTACATCGCCTTGCCAAAATTTGTCGGTGAGTTCGTTTCCGACCCTGATGGAGCAGCGAGGATTCTGCATCGTCATTCTGAAAAGACGGACGAGTTTGGGCGGTATACTAAAATTAGCGATGGCTCTGCATAGGTCGTGTCTATAAATGCTGTCGTATGCGGCTTTAAAATAAATGAACAGGTGGTGGGTATCGATTTGGACTTCTTGGGGTTTTACCAGGATCTGCCGAAGTTTGAAGTGGAAAACACACATAAGGAATGTATCAAAAGTAATGTTCACTCCAACAACCTTCAGCAAAACGGCGACTGCGAAGAGGTTTTGAGGCGGTGCAAGTTGTCGAAATCTAAGAATGTATAGGGGAATTTCAGTTTGCGATGAAGGTTTCGGGTTTTTTAGGGAAATCTCAGTTCCTGGTCGATATATGGAAAAATGTAGATGTAAAATTAATGACTTTAGCATAAATAGGCTAACCTTATGACAAATTTCTGTATTTTTCCAGACTGAACATACATATAATAGAGAGTGTTTTCAGAATGTTCAGTAACGTCGCTAACGTAAAAACGTTAGGAAAACCTGGTCCAAACGTTGTGGATGGGTATGCTAAGGCAGTTCGTACCTCTACGGCGGATAATGTAACCGAGCCATCGGAAAAACATTTGTTTAGAAACCTGATCCATTTCATAGCCGAGAGATGTAAATCACAGATCAAACTGGATGCGATAAAGAAACCAAACCGCAGGCAACTCTGGCCAAACTGTAACCAGAATAGCTCCATCTGTTGGATAATCCTGATTAGTTCCAACATTTTTAAATACTGTGGTGATATTTTCGGGAGCATGCACCGAATCATCAACCAAGTATGCGGGTGGAAGAAAACATGAGCGATTACTGGACTATCAGCTTCATTTGACCCATCTACAAAAAAGGCGATTTTATGTCTTGCAAGAACTATCGAGGCATATCCCAGTTTAATGTCGAATGCAAGATCATATCCAACATACTGTGTGTCTAAAACAGTTCTGCAACACACTAATCGGACCGTAACAGTATGGCTTCTTGCCCGGCAGATCGACTATAGACCAAATTTTCACACTGAGATAAATCCTAGAAAAGACCAATGCATTTCAAATCGAAACTCACCACCTATTTATCGACATCAAAGCCGCGTATGATAGCATACATCGTCAGGAGCTCTATATGACGATGGCCGAATTCGGGATCCCAGCAATACTGATTCAGCTGTGTCGCGTGACGCTGAAAAACACGCTCTGCAACGGGCAGCTTGGATATTCCAAACATGCATCGGATTTCTGCAAGGAGACGCGCTATCATGTGACTTCTTCAATCTCGTACTGGAGCAGATAGTGCGCAGGGCAGGTGTCAACACGGAAGGCAATATCTTCAATAGGTCCGTCAGGCTGCTGGGCTATGCGGACGATATTGACATCATCGGTCGCTCCCTTATTGCCGTGATAAAAGCGTTCACGGCGATTGGGGAACAGGAGTAATCCGATTGCCATGAAGTAAATGAGGACAAGCCTAAGTACATGCTCTCAACAAACAAACAAGCATCTGTCCACCGCCTAGGACAAAACGTCACTATTGATAGCAGCAACTTCGAGGTAGTTAAGGAGTTCACCTACCTCGGAGTAAACATAGACTCCACGAATGACACACTAGTGGAGATCCGGCGAAGAATTACCATAGGAAGCCGTTGCTACTTCGGTTTAGCGAAACAACAGGACGAAATGTGTGCTCTAAAAATCCCTTATCTTACCAGTTCTGCTTCAGGTGCCAAGTGCTGGACGATAAACAAGAAGGGAGAGCTGATACTGGGCTCTTTCGAAAGAAAAAAACTTCGGCGGATTTTTGGTCATGTGCGCGAGGTGGGCGAATGGAGAAGAAGATACAACCGCGAACTCTATGAGCTGTACCAAGATGTGGATGTAGTCCAAAAAGCCAAAACACGAGCGAATGGACAATAATGCTCCCGGTAGGAAGATCTTCGAATCCCATCCCCCAGGTTCGAGAATCCAAGGAAGACCAAACCTCCGTTTCAAAGACCAAGCCATCGCCGATGCCAGCGCGCTTGGTCTAGATAACTGGAAGCAGTGAACCAGGATTCGTAGAGGATGGAAGGCTGCAGATACTCTTCACGGGTCGGGAGCCCGGTAAATTAAAAAAAAGACCCACAGATCGAAATGAAACACTCCAATACATTTAGAAACACTTTTTATATATATACTGCCCCCGAATATGTTCAAAAAATTGTGTATGTTAATTCTTAAGGTGATCACCGGTTTCGTGAATTTGTGAAACATCGTCTATTTCAGATAAAGCAAATCAAAATCTTTTTTTATACTGTACAAATTGTAAAATTTTATCGATACTTCATTTATTATTAGCGTGTGCAGTTGTTCTCAGAATACATTAAGGTGCACACATAATGTCAACACTGAGTGTAAAAGTTGACGTGAAAGAGGAGGCACAGAGTATGTTGCACACTAGTAGAAGCAGCAACTCGTTGCACATAATGTAACGTAAAGTTTATGGGTCCTTAATGTGTTGATTCTGTCAGTAGCAAAAGTGCATTTTGTTGATTTATTTTTGAAATTACGTATATTATAATAATAAGGGCACTGAGTCAACAAAAATACTGCAAGAAAGGATGAAAGTTGTGTCGTATAGCCAGAGTAGTTCTCCATGTTCTGGTAGGGTATGTATGTGGAAGAAGAAGGTGGGTATATTCACAAGCCTTGGAACGGAGTACGCGAACGGGGGTGGGTGAATAAGTTTTCTCCGCATAACAACATCCACACTATGTTGACAACATATTGTGGGTATAACGACAAGAGATATGAGAGTGGGCGGTGATAGTGCTAGTGGCAAAACTAAGAGGGAATGGATAATGGCATCCACATCCACACAACCCTTTGCAAACACCAGCACCACTACCGCCACCGAAAAGAAAACATGTTACAACTCCGCGAAAGTTGTTGACTTAAGTGACTAAGGTGAAGGCACTGACGGCGCGGCGGCGGCGTCGTCGTAGTGGAACTTGTATCCGACAACATCTTCTTTCCTTCTGCTCCTTGTCGTCCTCATTGAGGTGACTTAAACTTTTTCGAGTAAACTTTTGAAATTTATAATTAGAAGAATGATGTTCTTTGGCATGGTTTACACGAGCTTATGGGATGGGATTAACATATCACAGGGTTAAGTGGAAATTGCTGTGATCGAATTATCAATGGAAAATCCTTTGAGGAGTTGTAGAAGTGGGAAATGATTGGCAAGTGTGTGTTGGATTGCACCTAACTGAGTTCGTTTTTTCAATGCAAATATTTTATGAAGTAAAACTGATTGATAAAAAAACTCTTTGATAAGTGACATTTTATTCTCTGTGAACAGAAGGATATGAGAAACTTTAGATTATCATATTTGATAAAATGATCGATTAAATTTTTGATTAAAACGAATGAGAAACTACTCTGGTGGCAGTCAGAAAATAAAGTTACTCTTCAGAAGTATTATAAAGGTAAAGGTATAACTTTTGTGGAAATGGCTTTTCCAATGCGGTCCACACCAATTTTTTAATAGCAAATCATTATGCTGAACTCAGGAGGTCGCAGATACAATGCTTCAATTTGACAGTCAAAGAACATTTTTCTTCATTTTGTTTCAAGAAGAGAAGAGTAGGAGGCGAACAAAATATGCGCAAATACAGCGCATATTTCGTCTTTCATGAGGAGATATTGAAGGTAGTAGAAATTGTTAATGCTTTAATGGTTCCGCAGAAGATGAAATCAGCATTTTTATTTAAGGTCAAGTTGCAAAAAAAAACTATTCTCTGAATGATCAAGCCATTCTAATATTCTACTTTCTTTTATTGCTTAACGGACTCCAAACCAGTCCAGATTCTCTGCCTTATACCCTTTCAGCATCTTCAATCCTGAGGATGTTTCTACTAGTTACTCGGTGCAAGCACTCAGCCATCCGCGTTCGCTTGATCCTTTTTGCTATCAACAGTGACATTTTGTCAAAGGTTGTGTATCGATAGCACTTTGTTTGTCCATAGCATCAACTTTAGCTTGCAATATACGTTTCACATCTTAACATGCCTCTCCAATTAGCTCAGCGCTTAGGTAACTGCCTCCAGTTGCGCACTCCAATTGGTTGAGGTCGGTTTATACTTGTACGCGCCACTTAAAACGAGGTCTTCCTCTACTGCGTCCGACGTCTTACTGGGAATCGAAGACTCCGCGAGCAGGAGTATCGATGTCCATTCGTTCTACATGTCCTAGTTATCTTAAACGTCCAAAGTGGAGTTTTATGACTAGCGGCATTTCGCTGTATAGCTCGTATAGTTCTTGGTTGAATCTTCATCTCTATAGCTCGTCAACGCAAACAGGACCGAAGAATTTTCTGCTCGAATCGACCAAGGATTTCTTCATCCATTTTTGATACGGCCCATGCTCCAGCTCTGGGATGATCAGGGTCTTATATAGGATCTTCTTAGTAGTTCGAGTGAGGGCTTTACTACTGAATTGCCTTCTTAACCCGAAGAAACAGCGGTTGGCATGAGTAATTCTTCGTTTAATTTCTGCCGAGAGTTGTTGTCAGAGGTAATAGCAGAGCCGAAATAGACGAAGTCCTGTACTACCTAAAAGTTATATCTGTCAATGGTGACGTTCTGTCCAATTCGCCTATGTTTTGTATCCTTTCATGTTGACAGCATATACTTAGACATACCCTCATTTCTACTGCTAAACCCATTTTTGTCGCTTCCTTTTCTATACTAGCAAACATGGCTATGATATCACGTTGAGTCCTACCAATGATGTCAATATCGTCGGCGTATGCTAGTAGTTGCACCGTAGATTGTGACTCTGGTGTTCGGTCGTTAATTTTTCACAATCCTCTCAAAAATCAAATCGGACGAGTTTGGGCGGTATACCAAAACTAGACATGTCTCTGTATAGTTCGTCTCTATAAATGCTGTCGTATTCGGCTTTCAAATCGATAAATAGGTCGTGGGTATCGATTTGGACATCTTGGGTTTTTTGCAGAATCTGCCGAAATTTAAAAATTTGATCGGTTGTGGATTTTCCTGGCCTAAAACCACACTGATAAGGGCCGATTAGGCTGATGGTAAACGGTTTCAGGCGTTATTTATGCCTGCGACCAGATTTGGCTTATGAGTTGGTGGATGTTACTTACTAAGTCATCTTTGCCGGCTTAATAAATCTCGGCGAGAAGGCTGTCATTACCGGCTGCCTTGTTAAGCTTGATTTAAGATATTCCTATCCTCATTTCACTTAGGTCGAGTGGTTGGTAGTTTTCGCTGTCGTCTCCAATGTTGAATGGTTCATTCTGCCTGACAGCAGAGTATTGCTCATCATCGCCGTTTTACAGTCTTCAGAAGTGGTTCTTCCATATCCTCAGCATAGGCTGTGTCTCAACTACTATATTTCCTTCTTCATCTCAACCGGATTCTGTTCGAGCCTTGTATTCTTGGCTTTGACGTTTTACACTTTGTTAAAACTTGTGAACATCGTTCCTGGAGTGGCACCTCGGATAATTCTGGTTACCCTAAAAACTAAGAAAGCCTCTCATGGTAGCTAGATCTACTTTATACGGGCTAACCTCAATTAAATCTTCCAACAAGAAAAACTGTTTCCTTAACTCAAATAAAAGAAATCCTTTTTGCATATACCAAAATCTAGGCAAACTCTTGAGAACTGTATTTTATTATTTTTTCTATACCGTCATTTAAAAGGAAAAACAAGACATACAAATCTTTGATATATTCATAAACCTGGCTCTCTCTGATGGGTTATTTACTGGACATACAGTATTACAGAGTGGCAATGCATTTTTTTCAAACAGAATGCCACCAAAGTCAACAACCCATACAACATCCTTGGAATCGTCATTAATCTCCCTTAAATCATAAGCTTGTGTTATTCTCGTCCAATCAGAACTCTTTCACACCCAGGATAGAGATATTCCTCAAAATGCCGTAATAAATCTTTTGGTGACATACCCCAGCCTGTGTTTTGAATCCCTCCATAACCCAGTAAAGACGTTGCCCAACGCACACACATGGATCCCACATCAGCAAAACACGCGTCCTTCATCTCGTGTCCTTAATTCTCCACGCTTGACGATAAAAACGGCACGGATACATACATCAAACCCAAGTGTTGTTATTCAATGGATCGTGGTAATTTATTACTTTTAACCGATATTTTTTCTGCTAGTTTTCCGAAACGAGTTTCCTGCTTACCAAGTGTTAAATTAACATCGTGCCAACTGAAGGCCAATTATTTTTTCTCTCTACGGTCTCCGGTCGTCCATTTCATTTCTCATTTTCACCTGCAACGTTATGATCCATTGTCCGAATTCAAATCCTTCCGATGGTAAGTAAGATTGTCCTGGTGCTGGTATTTTTTTTTTCTTTTCAGTTCCCACTAGCCCACGCTAACCATCCATTCGAAGAGTGAAACCAATATTCAATTATCTTGTTCATCGATATTCAATTAATTTTGCAAATTTCTTGTGAGCAGTGTGGCGTTAAAGGGAGCGGAAAGACGAGACGAGGAAGAGGATTTAATTACGTGTACGGTTGTAGTGTGGTAAGATGGCGTCCATCTAGGAAAGGATCAACATTTAGCAGAACTTCTCACACCGTAAAGGAAGCAACGCGGAAGATGATTATGATTCTGATTTTTCTGTTTTGGAGTCCATTAGAGTATAGCCTCACAGTGGAAAAGGACTGGCGTATAAACGATGGCCGGAATTCAATTATCTGCACTATGTAAAGGTGGAATAATTGAAAATTAAATGAGGTCATCGCAAACCCTTGAAACCTGTAGTTATTAACCTCGAAGGAAATTACGACACTGTACATTTCATTTGGAGCAGCAGCAAAATGCTAGACAAAAATGCCGACGGCCCTTTTGGGATTTCATTGTAAGTGTAAATAGAATGAGAAACATGACTAATGAAAGAGTGAAGTAATTCGTTCAAGTTCACTCCACGATTTCAGATGAATAAATGAAAATTGTATTTTTTTCGGTTCTGCAGAAGTGTCTAGGGAAAGCAGAGAGCGTTAAGACGGTTGTTTAATTACATCGCTTAATTGGTTTGTTTGATGATCCAGTGTTTGAGTATTTTTTTAAAGAAATCTGTGCATTAATCCTGAACTTGAAAACGATGAAAAACAACAGCAATGGATGTTGACATAAAAACAAGTATTTTTTAAAGAAAAATTTAAATCATGATATTTAAAATTTTGCATAAGATATGCGGATAGATAAGAGTAAATGGCAATCATGTTTAATAAAAATCTATTTATAAAGCTTAGAGAAAGGTAGAACTTCGTGGTGCAATGAAATTTAATATATGGTAATAACGGCCCATGAAGGGACTCCAAAGTAGCTCCTCCCTTCATTTTTGTGCTCGAAGATATTGTATTTGCCACAAATAAAAGGACCCTCTGTTTAGCGCCATCTCCGAACGGCTAATTTAAGAAGCTTCTAACAGAGTAATTCTCTAAAATGTTTGTCAGACTTTCGCAAAAGGAGTCAAACATTCTAACAACAACCAGACCAATTATTATTAGTATTCAATACATAAAGAAGAATTGTTCACCTAAGAACTTTTAAAAAATCTTTATACAGTATGTCCGAAAGCGGATTTATATTTTCAAATTCGAATATCTCAAAAACTTGAAAGAGGTGTGGGGGTTTGCCATTTGAATAACCGAGAATGCGGGTTAGTTAGTCACAATAATGAGCGGCGACAATTTTCTTTACGTTACAATATTGAGCGATGGACCGAATCAAATTTACACTTGGTAAATTTATGAGTTTAGTTGTGACCACAGAGGCATATTATTCGATGCTGGTGAGGTAGTCGGACGAGCAAGTTCTGCCTCCCCACCATGCACCACCTGCTCAATAAATTTGTGTTTCGTGCCAATAAAAAGGTCAAATAAGGATCTCCTAGTAGTTCGAGTAAGGGCTTTACTATGTTATGAGCTTAGTTGCGACCACAGAGGTAGTCGGAACGGGAAGTCCTGCCTCCCCACCATGCACCACCTACTCAATACATTTGTGCCAAAAAAAAAAAAAAAAGTCAAATAAAAGAGAAGAGAAAGCTACTTAAGAAAACATCGGACGGACTAATGGACTCTAAAAAGAAGAAAGAAAGTTCAAACGACCTTTGCCTCTATTTAAAGTTTGGGAAAAATACGCGAACTATACGAAATCTATTCATAAACTAAATTATAAAAAAAATCATATTTATAAAGATAAACCTAAACTAAAATACCCTAAAACGCGAACGGCTTCCCAAAACCTATGCCCCATACGAGGTTCGCTGCTACACGCTCCGAGATACACCGGATGTTGTGGAGAAAGTTGGCCACCCACCCTCGTGAAAGGGAAAAAGAGACTTTGCAATCATTCGGGCCGAAGTCATGAGTGAAAGCCCCTTGCGACACCTTCCAATCACATCAATTGGATCTGTCGTCAGTTACGTATGGTATCGAATGCGCAGGTGAGTTCGTTTCCGACCCTAATGTACCAGCAAGAATTATCCATATTCGTCCTGCACAGACGGACGTGTTTGGGCTGTATACCAAAACTAGACATTGCTCTGTATAGTTCGTCTCTAAAAATGCCGTCGAATGGGGCAAATAGGATCTGTAGTTGCCGATGTTCAGAAGAACTCCTTTTTGTGGATCGGGGGAACGATGCTGAGGTTCCATTTTCAGACCTGACTACCATCTTCAGTGGCTTTATAAAGCTTGGCGTGAAGGCCATCATTTCCCGCAGCCTTGGTAAGCTTAAGTTAAGATATTGCTATACTCACTTCATGTACGTCGGGTGGTTGGAAATCTTCGCCTTAGATAATGCCATTGTTAAATTATTTACCCATATTATGTTTTAAGCCGCGCCCAAATTTTGAGGCGTTTTATGAAATTAGAAAAAAATTCATACAATATTGTTATGGCATTTCGTGTGTAGAACATTTTTAACCACACCCTCTTGGGGTTGATTATTTAAACGATCCGATTTATAGGATAGATGTAATTTAAAAATAAAAATAGAATTATGAAAGCTATCAGTTACATTTTATAATACCATTGCATACCTTTTCTACAAAATAAATGCAGTTTAGTCTAAAACAGTATCCTATCTTGTTTATTCGTTTAACGAATAAAGTTAAATTATTTTCCAAATAAATCAAAAAGATTGCACTCCTGTCACTAGCAGCATCAGCACACATTAAAACGGCGTAAAACTTTGATATACTGCAACACTTGCATGCACAAATTCTGAAGCACCACTAACAGTGGACACATGCTGCAAGAAATAAACTTTTTGAAACACTTTGTCTGTTTGTTTTCAGCAATTCCCCTTTTATTGTCCTGTTTTTGTCTAGTGTTAGTCTATTATAAAATTGCAAAAAAAAACTTAACAAAGCATCATTCAGCATCTTACCTTTGTAATGTGCAAAGTCACACCATTTACGCTGGTTACATTCCTTTTTTTGTTTTGCAAACTTTGCGTAATGTAAGCTCTTAAAGTCATGAAAAAAATGAAATTAAATAATGCTTACATACGAGCACCCAAGTTGGCAGTTTTCCAGTACCGTTTGCACCACAACTGGTGAAAGTCAAAGTCGGCAGACGATAGCATCTTTAGATTAGGCCAACTGCAACCCACACACACAAAGTCAGACAAAGGGAATGAAATTGCACTCACCACTTGTTTGCCAGTTGGCAGTCTAGAGCACATCTTGTTGTTTGAGTTTCGCCAAGCTACATAGATGTGTGGTCCTCTTAATTTCAATTAGCTTTTTAATGGAGTTGTAATTAGAAAATAGCTTTATGTGCCATAAAACTTATTGCAAAAGGAATTTTCTTTACGGTGATTTGAGCACAAACATAGGCCATACACGAGGACAGTCATATTTTAAGTTATGAAGAGCTATTTATGGTTTTGGCAAGGGTTGAGATATTTTTTTTACCAGGAAATACTAACCACTTTTAAACCAAATGTTAATGGAAAATAGGTTAACTATGTTTTTTGTATGTGGCGATCTTATGCTTTCTCAATGTAATTCACTACTTAAACTTAGGTCTAATGTCAATGATCAGTGAATAGAAGCCTTTCATCTACCATCTAACAAAAAACCCTGGTTTGACAATGAATGGACCCATACAACATGGCAACACTGTAAGCAAATGCTCCTGTGAGAGCTACGATCAATCATTCTTCACAGGGTAATAAGCGCCGCGGTAAAAGAAAGACCTATTTCTTACCATATACAAAATCACATTCTGTAAACATAATGTGTCACCGATCTAAGGGCCCCTTCTTGGTTAAAAAGCGCCACCTTTACGAGAGAGAAGTGTTGCACTTATCGCCCATCTAGATCGATGGTAATGGAAGCGAAACGGCCATCTTGAATATACAATTTTTATAATGTAGTCGTGCAAATCGAACACGTTTTGAGAAAGAATAAATTAAAATAAGATTGAAACGATAGTCTTTGTTTTTACAATTCCCAGGCTCTATTTATTTTTTGAAGTTACTCCCCAATAAAAATAAGTTCGACGGATGCTATCTCCACTTTTTTTTAAAAAGAAGATGACGTAACAAAAAAAGATTCTGACAGTTATATATAGAGTGTTAGTTGTTACTACTCTAGGGAAGATACAATTAAGTTTTATTAATAGGTGAATCCAAAGAGGTATAGAACTACAAGAGTACGAAACACAGCCAAAAATGTTGTAGTCTTTTCAGACGCGGGCGGTAAGTGAGAAGGGGAATTTCCGTCGTTCGTATGCATGGGCTATGCTGTTGTTTGGTGCTGGGGTAACAATGTGAACATCAGTACCCCACTAGTAAATTTTCGTTGTATGAGATGCACACTCTTGTAGTTGTATACTCTTTGGTGAAACGTAAAAGCAGGTATGTTATACCAGAATAGAAACATTTCGAGGTCGGTGTTTAGAATACCACTTCTGCAGATTTCAATGGTGATGAAAATCACGAAGAACTAAATATTTACCTGCCGAGGTATATTAAGTGACAATGTGTCACACCAACATTTCGTCTGAATCACAAGATCGTTTGCGAGATTTACACGGGTGATCAATCAATAGGTATTTTTTTTTAAATGCAAAAAAACACATAAACTTGAAATATATCGTGAAATGTTTATCATTAATCTAAAGAACCGTATCTTTTTCAAGAGAATCCATTTTGAATGTTGGCCGCAACTGCGAGAAAGCTCGTCCATGCGGACGTTTCAATTTTTGATGACGCGTTCGAGAATATTCGTCGGTATCTCGCAAAGAACACGGGTAATGTTGGCCTGCAATGCCAACATCTTGTAACATTGGCTCCAGCCAATATTGCTTAGCCATTAATGAGCCTCATCGCTGAGCAAAATATTGGTCGAAAACAGCGGATCTTCAGCAAGTCTATCGAGAGCCCATTCACTGAAACGATGACGGTGTAAGTCTACCTATGATGAAATGTCAATGAATAATTTATAAGCACACATGTTAACTTGACACGACTCACGCGCCATCTGTCTGTGTGGACGGAAGTATGCACTCTTTGTGGAATATCCGCTCCATATACCCCACCTACAAGTAAGGCGATCCTGAATCTTGGAAAAACTGCGGAGGCACAGCATTTCTGCAACACACATACCAGGAAATACCAGCATGGCTTCCGGCATGGAAGATCGACCGAAGACGTAACGGGTGATCCATGTAGAGATACTTTTTTCAATAGCATTTTTTGACAGATCACGTGTGAGTCGTATCATGCTGTCATGTTATTTTTGTTTATTATTGTTTGGCATTTCATAATGGAAAGACTTACGCGTGAACAACGTTTACAAATTGTTCAACTTTATTATGAAAATTCACGTTCTGTGAGGAATGTGTTTCGTGCACTTCGCTCAACTTATGGTCAACATAATCGGCCTACTGAGCGTACTATTCGCAACACCATCACCCATTTTGAGACCCAGCATTCATTATTGGATAATATTCGACCGAATAGACCACGTCCAGCACGCTGTGAAGAAAATATAGCGGCCGTAGCTGAGAGTGTACACGAAGACCGTAGAGAGTCGATTCGGCGCCGTTCGCAGCAACTCAGACTGACGTAACCGACTATTTGATGCCTGAAATTGAAGCTCGTGATCTCGGCGACATTTGGTTTCAGCAAGACGGCGACACTTCCCACACATCGCATCAATCAATGAACTTATTGAGAGAACATTTCGGTGAGCACATAATTTCACATTTTGGGCCGGTCAATTGGCCACCAAGATCGTATGATATCACACCGTTAGACTTTTTCCTGTGGGGATATGTAAAGTCAAAAGCTTATGCCGACAAACCCGCTTCGATTCAGGCCTTGGAGGAAAACATCACGCGTGTCATTCGCCAGTTACCAGTCGAAATGCTCGAACGAGTGATCGAAAATTGGACTCAACGGATGGACCATCTGCGACGTAGCAACGGCCAACATTTGATAGACATAATCTTCAAAAAATAAATGCCAAAGAATGTTCTTTCAAATGATAATAAACATTCTCCATTAAATTTGAATTTTCTGTGTATTTTCTTTAAAAAAGTAGGGACCTCGAAATGGATCACCCTTTAATTCTCACATTAAGGCAAATCCTAAAAATGAGTAACGAGTCGAGTCGCATCATCTTTTAATCGATTTTAAGACCGCCATGATATCATCCATCGCCGGGACCTCTGTATAGCATTAATTGGGTTCTGGATTCAATCAAAATTAATACAGCTATAACTAATATCATTTGAGGACACACGATGCAAATATCAGTTTGGAAGCTTTGAAAACCGAAATAAAGCAAAATTTGGAATTATGTCTTATTTCTTCTTGCCTTGATTCACGTCACCAGCTGCAATAGCCAATAAGTAAGGCCCGGTGGCCATTTAAACAAATCAGTGCAGCAAATAGAAAACACACACGACAGAAGCATAACTGCAATGTGCTTAGTAGGCGGAACGTGTTGGTCATGTAGTTATATACCACTCTGGATAGCGACCACTTTATCGTAGTTAAGGAGTTCATCTACCAACCAACCCCCTGAATGACACCTTAGTGAAGATTGACCTAGGTAACCGATGGTACTTTGGCTTAGCAATCTTACTTTACGTCACCGGATTCTGCACAATGAGCAGGAAACAGCAGCAACTACTTGGCACTTTCGAATGAACTTTCGAAAGTCATATATGCAAGGAGGGAGAATCGAGGAATAGATACAACTGAGAAGCTTATGAGTTGTACCAATATGTGGATGTAGTACAAAAAGTAAAATAAATGTCGTTTTGCATGCATTTTCCTCCATTTAAGGGTCCAGTTATAGCTATCATTGAAAAGCCTCATTAGAAAATTTATTTTTGCGACTTTTGTATTAATTGAATCATTGGCGAGTTGTTGTTAAAACGAAGCTTATGAATTCTAATACAAGTTTATAAAAAAAATATTTTAATTCTGAATTTAAACTTTCGCAGAAAATACTTTTTTTTGTTTTTCAATAATCATGATTTCAAGTAATGTTTAGCATTCCATCCAAATGAAACATATTCGTTACAATACTGTGTGTTTACTTCATCGTTTGTTCTTTTGTATGATCAACCCTAACCCCCCACTGTGGTAATTTTAATGGCATAATTTTTCAAGGATTGCTATCACCAGCTTCTTAAGTAAAATGTCAGTTCCATCATGTTTTTTTGTTCCAATGATTCTTTTCAATGAAAATTATAACTGAACACTATGCACCTTACGATAAATTAAGCATTGTTTGAATTAAAATATGGTTTGGCAGCACTATTTTTAAGATATGCTAGATATGATCGTTACTTGCTCAAGTTTTTAAACTATATTCTTACATACCTATGTATGATAACCACATTTCACCCTTTACATGCTGTCTGCAACCCTAAGCATATAAATTACATTTTTTTTCTTTAATCGAAACGTCAAATTATGCAACAATAGTGCAAACAACTCGTGCACTCATGCAAATTTGCTTTGCTCAAATTAAAATCAAACATCAATGTTTCGAAAGCAGGATGAAACAGGAGCAGCGTGTCACCATCGCTATCAGACGCCAATTACGTTCACCACATATTCACTGAATGAAATGTGATGATCCTGCTGGTGAGCCAAAGTCCGTTTTAGTATGGTATGTGCGATGAAGGCAACTGAAAACTGTCACTACTCCAGATCACAAAGAGAATCCTGCAGGTGCATACTTGGCTGCTAACTCAAAACTGGGCGTCTGGTGCATGCCAAGAAGATGGATGTGGTATAACCGCTGGTGGTAGCACAGCAAACTGCAAATTGCACGAGTTCATCGTCATTATGCGAAACGTGCCATGAATTATAATGGCAATCCAATCGCCGACGCTTTGCTAGGATGTGAGCGTGTGTCTATAGGAGTACCGAAGTACGGGTTTACCTCCATGCATGTCGAAGGAATTTATGAGAATCCCTTCTAAGAGGTGCATTTCTGCACCACTCCACTACCTAGAGATGCCTGTGTGAAAACTGAAAAGTGATTGGACAAATATTGTTTTAGTGCGCAGTTTGGAAGTTGTCGGGAGATACTCTGCCAGTATAACTTTCCCGTGTTAGATTAGTATGCACGTTCCCAATACTAATGGGAATGGTGGTTCTCGATGGCCGTCGAACTAGGATGGTAGGTATCGTCGATGATAATGTTATGCAATAGAGATTAAGGAATTATGTGAGTTGGTATTAAGTGGTCGAGGGATTTGCGCTTTAGTGGATGATGATATTGCTTGATAGCTTATGTACAGAAAAAAGCGAATGAACAAGTGATATTGTGAAATTCCGAGAGTAAGATAAGATAACAGGACTTTATGGGGGACAGAACATTTAAACATTTCCTAAGATGTTGACATTTTTCTTATTGATTTCATATGCTTTCTACATATTAATGCCTTTAATGTATGAAAAACGTGGACCTTACCCCAACAACTTAGATAAACCAATATCTGCATAGGCAGAACAGTCTACTGACGTGCCAGGAACAGAGCGTATGAAGTGAATGAAAAACATATAAAGACTAAACGGGGCACGGGCAAGAAGTGCGAGAAAAATCACTCTAAACTGCTTGGAGTTGACTCTAAATCTGTTACGTTTTGATCTATATCTATATATATATATATATATATATGGATCATGCAAATAACCAGCTGGATGCTGGATGGCGAGTATCTCTCAATACAGAGACTAGCACTTAGATCCTTAAAAACAGCGTAAACTCTGATGACATACATATTTCCCTTATAATATAAAAACCATTCACCTGCTCTTATCCGAGCAGAGACGAATATGAGAAGAAGAAAAATGGATACAGAATGGACTGTGCCGGTATATATTCACAGGAACTGCGGTACAATCAGGCTTCAAAACCCATTAGAGTGAAAAACCGTTTAGATCGTCCAAGAAATCCTAGGAAACTAGCACCACCTTTTGCAGCATCTAAAATTTGCTGTTTCCAAGGATGGTCTGGGTTAACAAAAATGCCGGGCAAGGATAAGCCATTAGATTCCTCAATTTCAACTCATTCTATTTAGAGTTTAGCTACATGTGTATCCTGCTACAGAGATATGAGACAGCTCTTTTGAAGCATTAAACTCAACCCGGTTTTTGGTACCCCATTTGACAATAATCAATGTCAGAATTAAGTTCAGTTGAGAAACTGTGGCTCTTGTCGAGGAGTCGAGAGTAGGTGAGAGGACTGAGCCTTGGGGTACACCAACGTTTTTTGGAAAATGGTTGGAAATTAAGCCTTCCAATAGAACTTGGGTTGATCTGTTACCCAGATACATAGTTATTCATTTTATGGACGTATTACTGACATCAAAAGATTTAAGCTCATTGACAAGGCGCTAAGTCACACGCTATCAAAGGATTTCGAGATATCCAGAGAAACATTTCTACATTCATCGAATTGGAGAAAGCTACGGCTCTATTTTTCACAAGGTAAACCATAAGATCACCGGTGAAATGCTGCTGTTGAAAACCATGCTGATGGTCACAAGGAGATGATTTTTAAGAGAAAGCTCAGGAGGTTTTAATTGACTGCCCTTTCCATGACCTTAGAGAGTACTGATGTTAGAGCTATGGGTCGGTAGTTTAAAGGGGATGTTTTATCGCCCTTTTCTTTACAATTGGCTGAACAAAGGCAGGTTCCACCGATCCGGAAATATGCCTGCATAGAAAGAAAAGTGAAGGAGTTTGCGTGTAGGTTATCACCTCTTCAGAACACGGAGGAGGAATTCCATCAGGGTCCGAAGCTTTCCTGCATTTTACAACCTTTTATTCGTTCAACGTTTAAGTCAGACCGAAATCACTGACCACCATAATTTCATTAGAACTGACCCAATAAATTTCTATGGCATAAAGGAACATCACTGTCTCATAATGCCTTCTAGGAAACCACACAATGAAACTAAATCGTATGGCTATTGTGAAAATGATCGAATCAATCCCATCCAATCAAAATCCCAACATACATATTATTAAACGCTTCTGATCAATTGACCGCTATTTTTTTACTATAGAGAAGTGCGACTTCAGGAATGATAATATGTACTGAAATAAATATAGGTTATGGGCCAAATAAGACCAACCAATGTTAAACGCCCGCACTTTGGTTAAACATTTAAATGGTATCCATAACCCCTCGAGTAAGCGCAAATGAAAAAAAAAACGCATAACGTTTTTATTTTTCAGTATAATGTTTTTTTTTTGTCATTTTATGTCATAATTGAGTTCTTGGAAATTTTTAATGGATACGTGTTAACATTATTCATTCCTATCAACGATCAGTTGTTATGACGTATAGAACATGTCTCCAATATATCACACAGCCTTCACGATTAGGAGTTTGGTCGACCGTTTTGAGAAATATGGTTCGAATGGCGGAGCAGCATACGAATTTGTGGTTCCAACAATATGGAGTGACTGCGCACACTGCATGACATTTTCGCCGACCGTTTATATTCAGAATTTTCAGATTTTCCTTCTCCATATTATTGGGAATATTTATTTTGTTTCGAATATTCAACTTTAGCCGGCTTTACCAATCACGTTATTGAATGTATAAGCCAGGTAAAGCAGAATATTCGAGACAAAATAGGGAGCCTGCAACAATAAACATTATGTGGTGTAATAGAAAACGCACTAAAAAGAGCCAATGTGGTGGACATTTGTCTGATGTCATATTACATACTTAGAATTAATTTCATACATAAAAAAATATATTAAAATAAATAACTATTACAAGAGTGTTGGGCAGGTTATATTTGGCCCACCATGTATTTCAAAAATGTTAAACGTTAAAGCCTTTTTTTTTAATTAAAAACTTTAACCGTTTTAAAATTAACACATAGCCCTGCGTAATATTGATTGTAATCGTAATTTTTAAAAGATCTGTTGATGTTTATGTTTTAAGAAGCTCTAAATATGCGAATGTACTAAGTTTAAATGAAATTTATTTAATACCAATTAAAAAAAATAATTCAAGTTCAGTCGTTCGCCTTTTTGTTAAAAATAAACATGGTTATAGGTATGTTCTTAAAGACCACACTCGGGGGAGGATAGTTTCCAAAAAACCTTCTTTAGGACTACCAAAAACACACATACTCACATCGACTTAGGTCTATGACCTCCAGTATCAATAAAAATTATTATTTTTACTCAGTGTATCTCAAACTTTAAAATTTATCAAAAATTCAACTTTGAATATTCGTCCGTCCATAAAACTTAACTATACTACGTATTCTAGGGATGTAAAAAATGGTATTGGACTAATGACCACCTCGAGAGTTGATGTGTATATCAGTATGGATTTTCTTCAACCCTGCCTTTCACGACTTGCAAGGTTTGTGGTCTCTTCTGGTAAACACAAGATTTTAAAATTTCCCTAAAGAAGAAGTCCGTCAAATTTCAAGATGCATTAAAACAATGGACCGATAATTGGAAAAACAGGAAGTAATAATCATTTCACATTCTTTAGGTATGTATCCCGCTGTTGGTTTTTGTCATTTTGTATACGTATATGTGTATGTACATTTTACCGACCTTGTATGTACGATTGGTATGTAAATCCTGTTTTGCGGTGTCTGGAGAACACTTAAATCATATGCTATGAGAGATACATAATATTTTGGTTTAGAATACACGATATACAGACATATATTTTTTATCCGAATTGATTAAAGATATTAACCTCAAAACTCTGACACCTCATCTTAACTATCGATATCCGATTCGCTAATGTAAAACATCAGGTAGCTATCAACATTTTGTGTGTGTGAACAACGTTACGAAATATTTCCTTTCCAAGTTGTGGGATTCACTTCAAAAATTCACTTAACTTGATCTTCTCTTCAGAGTTATCCAACCAATTGAAATTCATTCATCATCGTAATATGATTTGTTAACTTCGCCATTCGCAAAAAGACTGTGTGAACTTTTATAACGGGTACTTTGAGTTTGTCGCTACAATCTTCTGACTATAGTAAAGAGAAATAGAATAAAAAAGTTTTTATTCTTTTTTTCTGAACTTATTATAGTTATACAGGTTAGGTGGAGGTTACGGATAAACACAAATGATTGAATTAAGCTTTGGTTACGTTTCTTTATGTAGTAATGTTTTGAATGAGATCCGGTAGCATTTCCAAATTAGCATTTCTTAAAGCATTCACATATTGGTCAGCTCACTTTTTGTATGCAAACCTTATTAGCAGGATTATAAAGAGCACTGATGGTAAATTAGTTACCATCAATGCTCTTGATAAGTACTGTACTGAACTGCTATAATTGTAATGCTAGAATTTATACATATGAGTTGTTATTTTTGTATAAGTCCACTCTCTAAAAAAATAGTTAATTATAATCTTAGTAAGATATAGACACTCACTCTCAATTTTTATAATTATACATTCAATTGGTGTACGTTTTTTTATAAAGTAATTAACAAAATTGGCTTTAAAATGTTATCACAGAAATCTTTTTTATGAAAGTGGAACAAGTCCATTCATAATAAATATAATTAAAACAACTTTCTTTTTGCAATACTTATTGTTTATTATGTCTTCAGTGAATACTACGTTTAAGCTGTGCCAACAAAAACATCATTATTAACATGATAAAGGTATTTATATTATTCCTATGAATGGAATAATACCGCTAAGTATTTCACTAATTTTGTTCAGTTAAGACTCATGAGTATTAGAAAAAGATGGCAAATTGATGAGCCGGATTAGGAAAGCAGTTTGAGCAATTTTGATTTGATATTGCTACAAACGAAGAAAGAGATTCAAATTTTGGAATTACTACTCATTTTTGACTACATTATGAAAATAATGATAAGATGACTAGGAAAAGTAAAAGAAATAAAGACGAAAAATATTCTACAAAAACTGGAAATATTATTCTAAGAACTTCAAAAATAAGGATTGCAAATATTTGAAAGAGTGCAAGAATCTTATTACAGAAAGTGATAGAATATCCGTTTTTTAATTTGTTTTAGGAAATGGGGGATTTCAACAGACAAAAAAACTTTCTTGTATGCATCTACTCAACGTACGTCAGTAAAAAGAAGACAAGCTAGAGATTTAAAGAGATCAGCAAGAGATGGTTATTATAAATAGTTTTTTGATAATATTGGAAAATAAAGTATTGCGGTAGGTAAAAAGTTATTTATAAAAATATTTAATATATATAAAGGCAGCCTACATAGGGCTCTCAAAGCAAAGTTAATAGGAAAAGACTTACGTGGTAAAATAAAAGGATCTTGCAGAATGAGCGATGAGAAACTAGAGTATGCCATATAAGCCCATATAATATTTTTCCACGCTATGAAAGCCATTACAAGCGTTCGAATAATCCAAAAAGAAAATTCCTGAACTTAGGAATTCTTGAACTTAGGAAAAATGTACAACTTGTATGTCGAAAACTGCGAAGAGAATAATACAACATTTCTCAGCGAGCAAATATATAGCAACATTTTTAAGAATAATTTCATCACCCACATAAAAAAGTATCAAAAATGCAACTTTCTAAATATGAAAATTAAATCTAACTCGGACCTTAATGAAAAAAAACGAGTGGTGGGTGCACGACTGGGTCGTACGCAACTTTCTCTTTCACAGCGAGTTCGGCGTTAGATCAATTAGTGCGCATTTTGATTATTAATGCTAAAAATTATATAAAATGTCGAAATTTAACTATACGAATGTTTACTCCGAAATTTGAAGGAATCGGTGTCTATGTGAAAAATAATTAATTTTCGTTATTGGCCAAAACTGAAACTGATAGTTGGGCTAAAACTAATTATGTGGAATTGTTTAAAACTATTATAGTAGTATATATATTAAATTTCATTCAATTTGACATAGTAGTTTGCGAGAAATTAACAATTTTCTTTATATGGCCCGAATGACAAAATCCGTTATATGGATTTTCTTGAAAAAACTGGGTATGCAGTTTTGTTGGAACTAATATGCTTATAGTATGTATAAAATTTAATCAAAATCGTTAGAGCCGTTTTCGAGAAAATTGAGATTATGTGTATTTTTTATATGGCAGGTACCGTTAATACCATGGCTAAAAGCAAACAAAAACGAGTGGTGGGTGCCCAGTCGTGCACCCACTTGCTCTTTCACAGCGAGTTGGGCGTGAGATCAAACAGTACGCATTTTGATTATCAATGCTAAAAATGATATAAAAAATGTCGAAATGTGATTCCGAAATTTGAAGGAATCGGTGTCTATGTGAATAATGATGATTTTCCGTTATTGGCCAAAACTTAAAATTCCGTTTAGTGATAGTTGGGCTAAAACTAATTATGTCGAATTGTTTTAAACTATAATAGTAGTATAAATATTAAATTTCATTCAATTTGACATAGCAGTTTGCGAGAAATTAACAATTTTCTTTATATGGCCTATATGACAAAATCCGTTATATGGATTTTCTCGCAAAAACTGGGTATGCAGTTTTGTTCGAACTAATATGCTTATAGTATATATAAAGTTTAATCAAAATCGTTAGAGCCGTTTTTGAGAAAATTGAGGTTATGTGTAATTTTTATATGGCAGGTACCGTTATTAACTTGGCTAAAAGCAAACAAAAAAAATGGCCTAGAATTATGAGCAAAACAAACTTGAATACGAAGTTTGAAGATAATCGGTCAAGCCGTTTAGGCTGGGGAGACCATTACGGACAGACGGACCGACGGACCGACGGACCGACGGACGGAATTCCAAAAACCACTTTTTTAGGCTCCGCTATCATCGTAATGTTAGA
The DNA here is from genome assembly GCA_932526625.1 of Rhingia campestris. Lineage (NCBI taxonomy): Eukaryota > Metazoa > Arthropoda > Insecta > Diptera > Syrphidae > Rhingia > Rhingia campestris. The sequence goes on from OW052184.1 coordinate 1,904,145, forward strand.
ATCAATCAAAATCTCGAGGTCGAAAATTTTCACGAAAACAATATCTTTCTCTTTGTAAGAGAAAGTTAAAAACAGAAGTACAAAGCATACATTTACACAAAGCAGATCTGGCTAGAAAAGCTTTAAAAGAATATCAAAACATAGCATCAACGAGTCCAGATAAATATTTTGCATTTTTCTTAAATCTTCACAAGGCCCTTCCATAACCCAAACTATCAGTTTCTGTTGCATACTAACGGGTGATTTTTTAGCTGGATTGGTTTTGGCAACACTGGTTTTGACAGCTGACGTGTGTTTAGTACTCACTATCAAACAGCTTCAGTTTGGTTTGCAATTTAACCATGGATCGTCTTACAAATGAACAACGCTTGCAAATTATTGAATTTTACTATCAAAATTCGTGCTCGGTTCGAAATGTTCATCGCGCGCTGCTTCCATTTTATGATCGGCATTCTCGACCTTCTGAGCAGTCTATTCGGAAGATTGTGACCAAATTTCGCACCAAATTTACTTTGTTGGACATTAAACCACCAACACGTTTACGTACTGTGCGTAGTGAAGAAAATATTGCGGCCGTATCAGCTAGTGTGACAGAAGACCGCGAAATGTCGATTCGGCGCCGTTCCCAGCAGTTAGGCCTTTGTTACAGCACTACGTGGAAAATTTTGCGGAAGGATTTGGGCGTAGAGCCTTTTAAGATACAGCTGGTGCAAGAACTAAAGCCAGCCGACCTACCACAACGCCGAATTTTTGGTGAATGGGCTCTTGGAAAGCTGGCCGAGGATCCGCTTTTTTATCGAAAAATTGTGTTCAGCGATGAGGCTCATTTTTGGTTGAATGGGTACGTAAATAAGCAAAATTGCCGCATTTGGAGTGAAGATCAGCCAGAAGCATTGCAACAGCTACCAATGCATCCCGAAAAAGCCACTGTTTGGTGCGGTTTATGGGCCGGCGGCATTATTGGGCCATATTTCTTCAAAGATGATGCGAATCGCAGCGTTACTGTCAATGGTGAACGCTACCGAGCGATGATAACAAACTTTTTTTTGCCCGAAATGGAAGTTCTTGACTTGCATGATATGTGGTTTCAACAAGACGGTGCCACATGCCACACAGCACGCGAAACAATGGCGCAATTGCGAGGCGAGTTTGGTGAACAGTTAATTTCACGTTTCGGGCCTGTCAATTGGCCGCCTAGATCGTGCGATTTGACACCATTAGATTATTTTTAGTGGGGGTATGTCAAGGCTAATGTCTATAGGGACAAGCCCGCTTCGATTGACGCACTGGAAGCCAACATCCATGCATTCATTCGTGAGATACCGGCCGATATTTGTGAAAGAGTATGCCAAAATTGGACTCAGCGGATGGGCTACCTGAGACGCAGCCGCGGTCAACATTTGCATGAAATTATCTTTAAACATTAAATTGCAAGGTTCAAACTATCGATTCAAATAAATATTTCATTAATTTTTTCGAACTTTTTGTGTTTTTTTTTTTTAAAAAGTTCTAAACCTCTTAAAAAATCACCCGTTATAAGAGAAATATGTTTGTACTTATTAAATACGTAATATTTTTAATTTTTAACTTTCTCTTACAAAGAGAAAGATGTTGTTTTCGTGAAAATTTTCGACCTCGAGATTTTGATTGATTCTAACATTACGATGATAGCGGAGCCTAAAAAAGTGGTTTTTGGAATTCCGTCCGTCGGTCCGTCGGTCCGTCGGTCCGTCTGTCCGTAATGGTCTCCCCAGCCTAAACGGCTTGGCCGATTTTCTTCAAACTTCGTATCCAAGCTTTTTTTGGTCATAATTCTAGGCAATTTTTTTTGTTTGCTTTAAGCCATGTTATTAACGGTACCTGCCATATAAAAATTACACATAACCTCAATTTTCTCGAAAACGGCTCTAACGATTTTGATTAAACTTTATATATACTATAAGCATATTAGTTCCAACAAAACTGCATACCCAATTTTTTCGAGAAAATCCATATAACGGATTTTGTCATTCAGGCCATATAAAGAAAATTGTTAATTTCTCACAAACTACAATGTCAAATTGAATGAAATTTAATATATATACTACTATTATAGTTTTAAACAATTCCACATAATTATTTTTAGCCCAACTATCACTTAACGGAATTTTCAGTTTCGGCCAATAACGAAAATTAATTATTTTTCACATAGACACCGATTCCTTCAAATTTCGGAGTAAACGTTCGTATAATCAAATTTCAACATTTTATATAATTTTTAACATTAATTTAAAACATTTTAAAATGCGCACTATTTGATCTAACGCCGAACTCGCTGTGAAAGAGAAAGTTGCGTACGACCCAGTCGTGCACCCACCACTCGTTTTTTTTAATTTTAATAATTTTTATGAAAAAAGGAATTCATATATATGCTTGGGAGAAAACTGTAGCATCTAGAGGTGTGGAAGAAATAGCATCTTGCTGTCTCAAGCATATTCAGAATGCTACAACCCAAGACCACATGAAAGCATACAGTGACATGCGTGTACCTGACAAAATCGAAATATAAAGCTCGCACTGATGTGGTTAAGGATTGTTCAATGAGCTGATAATAGCATAAATGTTATTGACCAAAATTTTTAAATATCCGGCCATTCATTTCTTCGAAACGACAGAGATTTTGGAGTTGTAAAAACAGCATTAAAGAAAAAGGATCAATTATATACTACTCAAGACTATCATAATGCAATAAAAACTTGCCAAAAAATAGCTCAGTTTTGTATGAAATGGTAAGAGAAGACTTTGTTTCGACCAAATCTTTGGGTGAGGCAATATCAAACAGAAAAAAAAAATAAATAAATAAATTTCAATAATTATTAATTATTTATTTATATATCCTTTATACGTCACTCGAATTGATTAACGTTTGCCAATATTTTTAAATTGATTCAAATGAAAACCCTTTAATATATACTTACATGAGAAAATGGAGTTAAACCACTTTAAAAAAAACAGCTCATATCTCGAGATTAACAATGTCTGGTAAGCATCTTTTGTACGACGATGATTTAAAATCCAAATATCGATGTGTTCGAATGGTCTACAATTTTCTGTGGGGAATGTATCAAAATAGAAAATTTATTTTCTTAGAAGTATTCTAAAATGCATCATACCGATACCCATATAAAGAAAGGTTACGATTTGAGTTCGTATAAATTCGTATATATCAAATTTATTACAACCTCAGAAATACAAAACCAAGTACAGCGCAGAGCATAGATAACATGCACTAAAAAGCATTAATTGTTGGAACATCATTAAGTAATTGCAAGATTTGCGCCTTTGCCCTTAGGTTCATTGACTTGGCCTTTGCTTTGCAACGAGGGCTGAATGAAACTGCACTTCTTACAAAAATTGTTTAGATCTGAATACAAATCCCTGATACATACAGATTTAGATATAGCTTCAGTGGTTTCAAATTATTTGTAACGTCCTGACTCCACTGAAAAACATATGAGAAGGCTACAATCAAATGTGCGGATCGCTGAATATCCTATCCCATTCCATCCTTAAAATTGATTTATTTGATAATATAAAAAATGTCATTGTGACAATATATTATTCAGACAATTTATCAACATCTTTTATGATTCGACAAAAAACAACGTTTTTCACCTGCATATGCTATGGGGTAGGGTATACAAATGGTTTTAAAAAAACGCCTCCATAAAGTGTGCGTGGGTTAATATGATCTAAGGAAATGTTCATATTAACTTTATTAATGTTTTTCCATAGAAAGTTTTTTCAAATTTCCTAAAAATTTTAACGAAAACGTTTTTTTTTACAGAAAACGCCCCACAAAAGTGGGCGTGGCAAAAATGTTATATGACCGAAATACGGATGTTAGGATTGTTTAAATATCTTGTTCAGAAACTTTTTCAAAATTTCTTACCGTTTGACCAAAAATCGCGTTTTTCTTATAAGTGGGCATGGCAGTTGGCGGATTTAGAAATGTTTACACTTGTTCGAACATCACGTACAACGATCGCATATACCAAATTTATTTATGTTAGCTCAAAATGTAAGGCCTAAAAACAGGTGACCTACAGACAGGCGGACGGACAGACAGATAGATATGGATTTATCGACTCAGCTGGCGATTATGAGTCGATCCATATACCTTGAGGTATATCTAGCTAAATTTTTTCTCTATGTTACAAACTATGTATCAAAACTAATATACTTCTATGGGGTAGGGTATACTAACAAAGCAATTTGTGAAGACGACAACAATCGTGGCGGAAGCATGGCGTGGGAAGGATAAGTTAGTGTGATTATGTTGTCATGTTCAAAAGGGAGAAGTTATGAAACCACTTAATTGTCATTTTCAATTAATTTCTGATTACATCAGAGTCCTGTTCGGCGACATATTACAGATTATGTAACGCATTCTAACCTAAATTGTTAATAACCAACGAATTTTCTTCGTGTGCATCGACTTTTGTTGAAAACACTTTTCTTAATTCGCAAGCATATTGTCCAAGTTGATTTTTCTTGAATTTCCATGATCTGATTATCTTTTCGAATAATACCGAAACATCTTGTTATTTTAACGCTATCTAAATCAAACCTTAAATATATTTCTTTAGTCAACCAACTTGCTACAAGGGTGCTCGTACAGTTGAGGGTCTCTGCCTGAAACAAAGCACTCTTACATCCTCTTCAAACCTGGGCACGTTGTTCCAGTCCTTTTTGTCTATGCCGCCGTCCATCCGCAATGGCTAGATTCAAAAACCGTCGGTTCTGTCTTCCTTGTCTTTTCGAACCTGAAGTATTTGTGAACATCATTCTTCCACGGGCATCATTTCAGTGGTGTCTGGTAGTCTATGGTGGATTCAACTACCTCTTTAATTATGTTGCGATATTGCATCCACTGGCTGTTAATATTGGCGGATTGTGACGCCATAGAGGATAATCTTCTTATACACCTTAGCTATTTCTGTCACTATAAGCTTGAAGTATCTAAAAATGATCAAAGCTGAAGTTTGCTCCGGTATTACAAAACGTTCGGATCATAGCCAGGCGATCACTAACCTGCTTGGAGTCAATCACTCTGGGCCTGAGTCGGCTACTCACAACGAATCCGCAAAATCCAAAAATATGCGCATTTTAATTCGGTCGCCGTATCAGCTTACGTTACTGGTGATTAAAATATATTTTTACCTAAAATTAATGAAATCTTTTTCAAATATGAAATCAATAGGACATACCAACCTGACGAAGCAATGGAATTGTTTAATTCAGAATTTGAAGGGCGGGTTGTCTAACCTACAAGTTGTATAATATCTAATTGACAGCAACATTTTTTTATGATGTACACCGATTTTCTAAAAAACAAACATGTTGCTATGTAAACAGACATTATATCAATTGAAATAGGTAATAAAAAATCTCAGTGACTAGGACTATCTAACTAGATAACTATATATCCAAAGTCGAAACCATTGAAATTTTGTAAAATCCAAAAACCTCGAATCCGCCATCTGATACCGGAGAGACAAATAAATATCATTCAAGCACTAAGGTATTTATGTTCGTTTAATCCAATTAATCCTACATCTCCTACGAAAAACATATATGTGCCATACAGAAATTGAAAGGACCCCCATCGCTGAAACATACAAATCGAACAAAAAGTCACAACGACGACCAACGACCGTCAGTAGCCCCAAAGCATATGTGCTTAGTTGTTCATTTTGAATCGGTCCAGTCGAGGCCGAGCACGAGGGGGTGCAGACGAGTAGAAAACCTAGGAGAAGGATTGCCAGGACAATAACACACACAAAATCGATTGGCAATTACAATGGAACTAAAAACCCATAAATCCTTGCCGTGTCCTACTTTACATTGTTCTTGCTAAATGTTCCCTTTTAATCCAATTTATTGTTGCGCTTTAGTTTGCATGTCTCCTACATATCTTGGTCGGTTGGATGGTTGGTTGGTTGTTTGGATGGCTGTTAGGTTGCCTCAACTGAAAGGCAGGACCACAAGCGATATCATGCAAACCCATCCCATTAGGGTACTGTCTGCCTAAGCCTGATATTAAAAATATTCAATTCAACGGGTGAGATATAACATTCAATAGTTGGGGCGGTGCCCAAAGGGGACATTCAAATAATGGTTTCAATAATTATTTTATTATGTGAGCATCGATTATGTGCGACATTATCCAAGGAACAATGGATTAATATCCCGCATGTTGTCGTGTTGGAAGTATGAGTGACAGTTTTAGGTAAGTAGATTTGAAAGATGCTTTGTTGTAGTAAAATGTGGTTTAATAAATGGACGTTTGATTTGTTTGTGTTCTGATTTATGTGGCATAAGGATCTTATGTTCTATTAACATATAAATTATATAAGCGCCTCAATGAAATTATTCAATATTATAAATATTTGAGCAAAGTTAATATGTGGCCGAAATAGGGATGTCTTTTTACAAATATGCATGTCAACATATCATTAGCTCAGGGGCACATGGGTTAGAGGAATAAACTGTCAAACAAAAGATCTGTGTTCGATTTACTCATCTAGAGGTGATCGGACAAATCATCCGACATCCGAGTAGTCTCTATTCTGACTTTAAAACATTAGGTTTGGGTTTCGTCATCATGCAAGAAGTAAACACACAAGTTAGGTTCTGGGTCCTAACGTGTCTGTTTTCACAAGAATTGTTTCTATTTGTAGATTTTAGAATTTATAAAATAATAACATCATATATTCGTGCTTATAATTGCTTACCTAAGTATGGCTGCAATCCAGGGTGTACCACGGCTTTCAAAAACATGCTTCTCCAGTTATCCAGTTTGCAGCATTTGAGTATTCCATATTGGTGGTGGTTTTGCCTACATTTTCTTAGCATTTCAATAGTCCTTCATAGCAGAACATATTGTTACGCTCGTCATTGATCATTTTTTAACTTTCTCTTACAAAGAGAAAGATATTGTTTTCGTGAAAAATTTCGACCTCGAGATTTTAATTGATTCTAACATTACGATGATAGCGGAGCCTAAAAAAGTGGTTTTTGGAATTCCGTCCGTCGGTCCGTCTGTCCGTAATGGTCTCCCCAGCCTAAACGGCTAGACCGATTTTCTTCAAATTTCGTATCCAAGCTTATTTTAGTCATAATTCTAGGCCATTTTTTTTGTTTGCTTTTAGCCATGTTAATAATGGTACCTGCCATATAAAAATTACACATAACCTCAATTTTCTCGAAAACGGCTCTAACGATTTTGATTAAACTTTATATATACCTACTATAACCATATTAGCTCCAACAAAACTGCATACCCAGTTTTTTCGAGAAAATCCATATAACGGATTTTGTCATTTAGGCCATATAAGGAAAATTGACAATTTCTCGCAAACTATTATGTCAAATTGAATGAAATTTAATATATATACTTGAAGCAATTTCACATAATTAGTTTTAGCCCAACTATCACTAAACGGAATTTTCAGTTTTGGCCAATAACGAAAAATCATTATTATTCCCGTAGACACCGATTCCTTAAAATTTCGTAGTAAACGTTCGTATAATCATATTTCGACATTATTCATATCATTTTAAGCACTTATAATCAAAATGCGTTCTATTTGATCTAACACCCAACTCGCTGTGAAAGAGAAAGTTGCGTACGACCCAGTCGTGCACCCATCACTCGTTTTCGAATAATTTCACCTTAAATGTCATATGATAATTCCACAGAATCATCCTTGGATTCATTGCATTTCAACGAACTACAAGACACACAGTTTCAACTCACAGGCACACTGTCCATCTAAGACTCTATTTGTAGCTCCATGATAGCTACAAATAGAGCCTTGGAACATAAAATAAGATGGACTTGAAAATTTATTTGATAAGAGTCCTTTTATAGCTATCATTGAAAAACTTCGTTGGAAGACAAAACATGATGGAACTGGAATTTTACTTAAAAAATCTGTCATTCTGTCGGCACAGTGGGGCATAAAACATACATGGGGTTGCGTAAGGGTTGATTATACAAAAGATAGATCGGAACAAACCATGAAATGAAAATACATCATAGGAATGAATGTGTTTCATTATGACAAATATTATTTCAGACAAATAAATATTGAATTGAAAATTAAAATAATTGTGAATAATCTTGTTTACAGATTCATAAACTTTGTTTGAATAACAATTTATAAAAAATCCGCAAAAAGTAAAAAAAAAATTTCCAATGATGGTTTTCAATGATAGCTGTACCTGCCGCTTGACCCTAACAAAAAAACGAACAACCCGATACCAACATTATTTTTGTTACAGAACAAGCAAATAATGAAACGAACTTCCAGAAGACGTATTTCCACCAACATAAAATCTACAACAATCTAAGAGCAGATCCAATAAATATCAGCAAACATCATCTTAGGACGCTCCTGGTGCGTTATAGGTTCACCTCACCTGACAAAAGTTTATAAAAAAAAATAAACTGAATAGCCACTTGCCGGCTGCAAGTTGGTTCACTTGTGGGGTCAACAAATAGGAACACATTGAATTCGACGGAATATTTAATATTAACAGAAGTAGTGCAATATATCACGCATTGTACGTTTAATATTACGGCATCGTCTTAACTGGAGCACACAAGAAGCCTACCTAAATTATTAAAAAAAATATCTTGCAATAACAGCCTATACAAGAGCTCAAACCTAGAAAATAGTCAAAGGATCCACAATAATTTGACCACTAGTTGCTTTTTGGACAATTTATTCTGAAACCGTCAACCATGTCACTGTGGTTTTTAAAGGTTAAGTAAAAAAAATCCAATGAATTATCTCCAGAAGTCGTTGACTGGTTGATTGCGCCAAATCGAAACTCAACCCAGATAAAACAAATGTTGATGTATTTGAATTGCAATTGTGCAAATTAAGGTAAAATAAACAAAATGTGGTGAGAGAAGGTGAGTCGGTGAAGTCCGAAGTGTGAAGTTATCTTGACTTGTATGATTCTATGCTCAGACTCTCCAATAAATTCTAATAAGTAGAAATAAATACGTGCGATACGTAGTTATGTTTGTAGATAGATATTGCTGTTTATATATTTAGTACTTGTATAGTTAACACTGCACATTACGCCATTATACCCACTCGTATACACAACGCGTTAAGTAAACATTCAGCGTCGAATTGATTGAGTTTCGCTCGTTTTAATTCGCGACGAACGCATGATTGACGTCAAGTTGTTGATTTTGTTGTTCAACACGTCTCTGTTACAAATTGAAAGTGGTGGCAATTTAATTAAAGGTCTGTGTTAAAATTTAAAATAACGAGTAGAGATCTATAGAATAAAAAAATAAAATAATTTTCTTCCCAATTGGTATAACAATTCGCCAAACAATAATTACACGTAATTAATATTTACCCAAAACCAACGCTACCAAACCGCAGCTACAGTTACTTGTTTTTAGCACATTTTGTTTAAGATGTCCTTAAACTGTTGTATCAATATAAAGAGTGAGCCAATGAAAGCTTCATGATTTGTTTTGTTAAGTAAAACACAAATAGAATAATATATTGAGCAAAATCGTTATTAAAGGTTTCAGTTTGGTTTATACAATTTAATGTTTAAAAACAAATACCTTAAAATGTTGCCCCGTGGTCATGTTTGGGGGTCCAGAATGACCGCAATCTTTCAACCAAAGAGCCGGTATTCCGGTTTACAAAGCTTCAATCGTTTCGGAGATACTTACATACATACTTATCGGGCTCCCGACCCGTGAAGAGTCTCTGCCTGATACACTTCAGCCTTCCATCCTCTACGATTCCTGGCTCGCTTATAGTTGTCCAGACAAAGCGCTCTGGCATCCGCGATGGCTTGGTCTTTGAATTCGGTCTTCCTTGCCTTCTCGAGTCTGGGGGCTGGGATTCGAAGAGCCAATGTACTCGACGTGTTTTGGGTTTTTGGACTGCATCCACATCTATAGCTCATAGAGTTTGCGGTCGTATCTTCTCCTCCATTCGCCCTCTCCGTCACAGGACCAAAAATCCGGCGAAGTTTTTTTTTTGAAGGAGCCTAGTATCAGCTCTCCCTTCTTGCTTATCGTCCAGCACTCGGAGCCATAAAGCAGAACTGGCAGGATAAGGGTTTAGTAGAGCACACATTTTGTGCTTCGAGTTTTGAACCCAGTTATTTTCGCCAAACCGAAGTAGCAACGGTTTCCTAAGGTAATTCTTTCACGGATCTCCACTAGGGTGTCATTCGTTTAGTTTATGTTTACTCCGAGGCATGTGAACTCCTTAACAACCTCGAAATTGCTGGTATCAATAGTGACGTTTTGTCCTAGGCGGTTGACAGATGCTTGTTCGTTTGTTTGTTGATGGCATGTACTTAGTCTTATCCTCATTTACTTCAAAGCCAACGGATTGCGCCTGTTCTTCAATCTCCGTGAACGCTTTTATCACGGCATGTTGGGAGAGACCGATGATTTCAATATCGTCCGCATAGCCCTGCAGCAGCAGGACGGACCTGTTTAAAATAGTGCCTTTCGTGTTAACACCTGCCCTGCGCACTATCTGCTTCGGTAGGATATTGAAGAAGTCACATGATAGCGCGTCTCCTTGCCGAAAGCCGGTGCATGTTTGGAATAGTTCGGAGGAGATACTTCCAAACTGCATGTTGCAGCGTCACGCGACACAGTTGAATCAGTTTTGCAGGGATTCCAAAATCGGCCATCACCATATAAAGCTCCTGACGATGTATGCTATCATAGACGTCTTTGAAATCGATGAATAGGTGGTAAGTTTCGACTTGAAATTCGTTGGTCTTTTCCAGGATTTGCCTCATTATGATAATTTGGTGTAGGTATAGTCGATCTGACGGGCCGGAAGCCACGCTAGTACGTGCCAATTAGTGTGTTGCAGAACGGTTTAAGACGTTCACACAGTACGTTGGATAGGATCTTGTATTCGACATTAAGCAGGGATATGCCTCGATAGTTCTTGCAAGACATACGATCGCCTTTTTGTAAATGGGGCATATGGAGCAAATAGTCCAGTCATCGGGCATGTTTTCTTCCACCCATACTTGGTTGCTGATTCGGTACATGCTCCCTACTAAAACATCACCACCGTATTTAAAAATATAAAAAAAGGTGGTGGAACTAGTTCTTGATTGACTGGGCGTGGGTTCTCTTTTTGCCCTATGCCTCTTCTTGCTTTCCACTGACAGTAACACGCATTCATTCCGCATTTAAAAGAAAACGCTGTCAGATGATGTCACAAATCGAAATTAAAAGGTAAACCTTAGTCAGACGGCTTTAATTATAAAACGAGCTCTATTTTTTCGCTTTAAAAATAACCTCACGCTTCAAAAACGCCACAACGTTCCCTAAGAGATGCCCAAACTTTGAGAACGGTGATGAATTGATTGGTCACGGTCTTCACGAATACTCTCTGCTATTGAACAATATTCTCAAAAAAAATGAACCTACGAACTTTGCCTTTTTTGGATGAATGTTCAGAATTTGGTGATAGTTTTATGAACAGTGCGTTGGACGATTATTTTTGACAATTATGATTTTTATCTGAGCAATGATTTTGGAAATAAGTTTCCAAAATGAGTAAGCGTTGTCTATTCGTGATGACATGGCAATGCATACTGAACAAAAACGCCATATAGACAATCCGGTTGACAAATAATAACGTTAAACCACGCTATTGAAAAAATTACCTCCTATACTGTATCACCACCCGTAAGAGCTGTGAGTCTTCCCACAAGAGCATGGTACTATTCATTAAATATTCCTTATCTACACTTGACACTTTGCAGCAGACACGAGTGTCCATGTCCTTGTTAAAGGACTACCTCACAAAAAAAAAAGTTTGCTGCACTATATGGAGGAGTAGGTTCATTGAAGAAGTGTTATTAGAAAAAAACTTGCAACCTCAAAACATAAAGCAGTTTAGGCCAGCGTGTGTGCCAGTAAGTTTGCCTCTACCCTCCTCTATCACACCAGAACTAGCAACTTTTAACAATTAAAGACAACAACAGCATACACTCCTCCTGACACGGAACAACCCACTCTGCGACGACAAACTAGTAGTATTTAGTAGTTGTAGTGGACTAGTATGAGTACCAGCACAACCAATAGCAATATATTTGCATAGCAGTCGCATTAACACGATAAACTTTGTCCATTCTTTCACGTAATTTGTATGCAAATACGAATGAATAGGAGAAAGTTAAACTATTTGTCTCTTCCCGATACACTGTTAATGGCCACTTAAGGAGCCACTGCTGAGCCACATAGCACGCAAAAGCCACGTCTACGCCACCCTTGATGCTGCACTCACAAGGGTGTGCTGTGTTGCAAAGTCCATTAGAAATGCTGAAGCTAAACTTTTGAACTTTGCTTCATGGTGGCAGTAGGTGGATGTGAAGTGAGGCTTGATGCATGCCTGGCAGCATGGTGCAATTAAAGGCATGTAAAATCTTTCAAAGTTACGACGGCTAACGCTGTTCGTTTGGTTAGTAGCGATGTGATGACTTTGAGGAGACTTATCTGGAAGGATGGGTGAATAAGGTAGGTCATGCTACAAATTGATTCTATCACATAATTTAAACACTCTCTTATTGTATGTATGTGAAAGAAATACAGCCAACGGCGATGCTAAGATAATTATATTGTATCCTTGTGATTGTGTCAAAAGTATTTGGTTAGTGGGATTGAGCATAGTACACTCAATTCATCGCTTGAAAACATCTAATCAATATCTTGACATCTCATTAATATTATAATTTTAATTTTCTGTTAATGTCTGCTGAACGATTATTTCTGTGATGGATATTTAATATTTCCTTAAATAATTATGCAAGGCGATCATTTTAACATTCACCTATGCTGGGTTCCTGGGAACTATAAGGCTGATGAACTCGCCAGACTCAATTACCAGGAGTGCTAGAACGTACCTAACTTGATAAAATCGAGGATTGTTGATCGACCTGTAACTCGAAAGAAATGTTTCTTGGCAGCACGTAACTTGAAACTAGTTTGAGTGTGATTTCTACCTAAAAATGTCATTGTGATCTAATTCTGAAGTGTCAAATGGATATTTTTAGCTTTCTCTTACAAAGAGAAAGATATTGTTTTCGTGCAAATTTTCGACCTCGAGATTTTGATTGATTCTTACATTACGATGATAGCGGAACCCAAAAAAGTGGTTTTTGGAATACCGTCCGTCGGTCCGTCGGTTCGTCTGTCCGTAATGGTCTCCCCAGCCTTAACGGCTTGACCGATTTTCTTCAAATTTCGTCATAAATTTTGGTCATAATTCTAGGCCATTTTTAACTTTCTCTTACAAAGAGAAAGATATTGTTTTCGTGAAAATTTTCGACCTCGAGATTTTGATTGATTCTAACATTACGATGATAGCGGAGCCTAAAAAAGTGGTTTTTGGAATTCCGTCCGTCGGTCCGTCTGTCCGTAATGGTCTCCCCAGCCTACATGGCTTGGCCGATTTTCTTCAAACTTCGTAGCCAAGCTTGTTTTGGTCATAATTCTAGGCCATTTTTTTTGTTTACTTTTAGCCATGTTATTAACGGTACCTGCCATATAAAAATTGACATAACCTCAATTTTATCGAAAACGGCTCTAACGATTTTGATTAAACTTTATACATGCTATAAGCATATTAGTTCCAACAAAACTGCGTACCCAGTTTTTTCGAGAAAATCCATATAACGGATATTCTCATTCAGGCCATATAAAGAAAATTGTTAATTTCTCGCAAACTACTATGTCAAATTGAATAAAATTTAATATATATCCTGCTATTATAGTTTTAAACAATTCCACATAATTAGTTGTAGCCCAACTATCACTAAACGGAATTTTCAGTTTTGGCCAATAACGAAAAACAATTATTGTTCATATAGACACCGATTCCTTCAAATTTCGGAGTAAACGTTCGTATAATCACATTTCGACATTATTTATATCATTTTAAGCATTAATAATCAAAATGCATACTATTTGATCTAACGCCTAACTCGCTGTGAAAGAGAAAGTTGCGTACCAAACCCATAACTAATAAGGTAAACTCGAATCCTCGATTAAATCTACTACATTTTTAATATAATAAATTGTCAAAACTTTCTATTGTCACAACAAAAAAAATTCTTAGAAATACCTGACCGTACTTGTTCCCAAGAGTTGAATTTATTAGAATTCATCCCCGTATTATTCTTTTTAGTGTCTAGTAATTCCACCGATGGTCCTTGTAAGAGAAGCTTTTCCATCTCCGGGTCCAATTGTTTGAACGATTTCTTTTAGGATTTTGCTCCATAAATTACAAAAAAAAAAAACAAATGTATGCAAACAATAAATAAAATTCACATGACATAAACCTATAAAATGGCCATTAATACACAACTTTATCACTACTACATGACTTAGATGAGACTTTCTGTACATTAAATAATAACCGTTGACTAGTATTAGTCTGTGAAGTAAATTCATTTATTGGCAAAGGATTTTTGGAAAGTGTGGAGATTATAGTTAGAGTTTTTGCTAATAATTATTATTAGTAACGCCGTATGGCATTGTCTTAATATTGTAGGATTTTTTTAACATTTGATCTGCCTTTAAATGTATGACCCAAAAATCGGTAACATACATAGATGGAAGGAAGGACCGACAAACATGACTAATTTGACACAGCTATCGATTCTGATTTAATCCATTGTACTAATCAGATGTGGGAGCTCTCTCACAAGCTTTTTTTATTATTGAATGGATTACAATAAACCCTTGTTTAAGTTTTAAAGCAACCTTATTGAGTTTCAGTTTAGATCAGTTTAGTTTGCTATCCTCGCTTCATTGATGTCGGATGAATGGTAGTGTTCTTTCTTTATCTTTACGAATAGTGCCGGGTTCGTTCTAACTGACAGCGGGAAATTATTCATTGTTCCCGTGAATCAAATACGATTTTATATTCTTTAACTTTTAATCTTACCAACGATTACGACGGTCACTTTTCTATACGAGCATTCCATTCTCTATTTTCTTCTTTCTGAAAAGTCGGTGTTCTTCCCTTTGCCTTTTAAGCTCTAATGTTGGAGCTCGCCTTCACTTGCAGCTTTGCCTTATAGACCTATTTCTTACTCTGAGCATCATATAGACGTCGTCACCATAGTTCTTCGAAATTCGATGCTGATGATATGATGTTAGTCGAGACGTAAAGGTTAAGTTCATTGCGATTTCAGTCTTTGATATTAATATTTTGTAAAAGTATAGGGAGTTTGCTGTGGCATGGTGGATATCCGTAAACTTACCTTGAGTCGATGCTAGCCCTCAGGAATAATGAGCTAGGAGAATGAAATTCGGTTTAAAAACATACGAAGCAGAACACAGAAAAAAATTGTTTTTGGTCTAACCAAAGGGAATTTTGAAAACTTTTTTCCTATTTTTCCAATTTCCTATTTTTTCAACAATCGGTGCCAAACGGACTGACGTTTGGCTAGATCGACTTGGATCTCAATATATTTAAAAAAAATTGTCTATCTTAAAGGGCATAAGAAGACAATATTGTTATGGTGATTTAGTCTAATATAATTATATCGTGATATTAATACTGCCAAAACTGATCATGTTACTTTGAAGGAGTAAATTTGGTTTTGCAGGTCGAATTACTGCAATTAGTCGTAAACGCACAGAGGAAAAAAAATCGGTTTGACCAAGAAAGTTATTTTGCCAATTCTGAGCAAGCCTTACAACATAACATAATATGTATTTCAAAGTACTATAAATAACCACATAGGCCTGAGTAATCGTTTTTACACAAATCGGTCGATCCATTTGAACATATTTTCGAAGTGTTTTGAAAAAATATGTATGTTTTCATTTCCCGTTAATTGTCCTTTTGATAAAAATCTTGGTATGGACACCACTATGCAAATTACTAAATTTTATATATATATGGGCCTCACAGCCCATAACTCCTCTTGCAACTAGAAAAATCATAGCTAAGACTCTACTTGTCCCAACTATGCTCTTTGGTTGTGAGATATTTAGTAACTGCAACTATGAGCTTAAGCGCAAGCTTAATGTTGCATACAACAGCATCGCATGTTACATCTATGGACGTAGAAGGTATGACCACATCTCCGCTTTCTCTAAGTCAATATACGGCATAACTCTCGATAACCTTTTAAAATTCAGAACAGTAATTTTGCTGCATAATGTCATGGAAACCCGTCAACCACTTTACTTCTTTACCCTTATTCCTTTTTCTCGTTCCTTAAGAACTCTTAAACTTATACCGGCACGCTGTAACTATTTAGTTTCAAAGCGTCAATTTTTAATTCATGTTATTGAATTGTAGAATTCCCTACCTTTAACTATTCGATTAATGAGTCGCACAATCCAATTTAGGAGAACGCTCTGGCAACACTTCACGTCACTCTAATGATAACTTTTTTTCCCCTTCACTTATTTATTTTCTTTTTATAAATATATTTAATTTTTTATTATTTTAAATTAATCTCTTGTTATTTTAAATTATTTTTTTGTATTTAATTCACACACAGTCTACTAATTGTAATCACTATATTGTATCTTTCTCGATTCTTTCACTAATTTAAAAGATCTTGTATCTTACAGTGTAAAGACTTTACATACTAAATAAATAAATAAATAAATATATATATATACATTTTAGAGAAATCGTTAATATTTTATTGAAAAACCTAGTGCACATTATTCTAATTCACGTCTGGGACATTTCGCTAAAAATTTTAGAGCAGTTTTCAAAAACAATTAACATTTAAAAAAAACTTGTAGCAAAATTAACGTTTACTTACATTTTTAAAAACAATCTGAGCATTTAGTTATATTCCGTATATCCGTAATAATTTTCATTGACATCAACGTTTTTGAAATATAAGTAATTTTTAAGAGTACCGCTATCGTTATATGGGAGGTACCTTTTACTTTTTGAGCTAGAGTAGTTTAGCATTACGTGTCAGACTCCAGAATATAGAATCGAGACTTTAGACTACAGACATACATTTGTATGGCGTTTTCCATTGGGAAAAAAAATCAATTATTTTTGATCTGAAGCTGTCAAAAGACCGATTTTGACAGTTGTTGTGTTCCATTGGGCAAAAAAATTGATTTTTTTTTATCTTAGATCAATTTTGCAAATCTGTATTTTTCGGCAGATTTACCAATACCAATACAAATGATAGCTGTCAGTTCGATTACAGTGATTTTCATTTTGATTTATTACTTTGGTTGTGAAAAACAAGAATGCTTTGCGTTTGGATTTATTAATGGATATAGCTTTATAGCCACAGAAAATAAAGTTATACGTGAACTATAAAATTCATCTAGTTCGACTTCGTCTTCGGAAAGTGATGAAGATAATTTCTGTATTTTCAAATTTTTGTTATGTTTTAAATTTTGGCAGCTACACCGACGCTAACTTCACAGACACGAAATGACACCATTACAATGACAAACAAAAAAAATAAATCAGAATCGTGTTCCATTGACACTCAAAAAGATCAAATTTCAGATCAAAATCTAGATTTCCCAATGGAAAACGCCATTAAAAAATACTTTTTTGGACTAGGGGTAAGTATCTCAAAACAAAAAAAAATGTAAAAATGTCAAATTCGAATTTTTGCGAATACTTCCCTATACTATTATTGAGGACAAGAAATTGTTTATACATTTTTAAACTAAATACTAGACGGAATATTTCCGCGATAGTATCAAAAGGAGGCGAGGTCTTTTGATTACACTATGATTGTGCCTTAATAAATATTTATCAGATGAGAACAAATTAACTAGCGCTCAGTATTAACATACCCTGTTATACGATATTAGCAAAAACGAACCTTCCTACTCCTTGTACTGATATGTAATATATATTTTGGGGAAATTATTATAAACCATTGTTATTGGAAAACCAATTCGTGTTCATTTCGGATTAATATATTTTTTAACATTTAATGGGGTTCCGTTTAAGGTTCATTGTTCTATACATTTTTTAAAACATTTCGCACGAGACCAAAATACCTTATCACATACATTTTTGGAAATATTTTTTTCACCATGACATGACCCCTGATAAGTATCATAAAAATATAAAACTCATTCAACCCTATGAGAATTTATGAAAATACTGTTGTACAGTAATTCTGAAATTGGTGCAAACGTTTTGCTATACTTATCATCCATAAAAAGGCATTTATCGAGTTCAAACCTATGGCAATTATTGTGAGGTTGACCTATTTTCCTTTTTTTCTTCCAGGGACTTTACACGTACTACTCATATGTGTGTATGCATTTCAAAAACGACATAAATATTTTCGAAGCAAATATAAAAATGTGCAAGCGCTCAGTGTCAAAACCCCATATTCCGTTAAGCACTCTCTCAGTCATATTACACTCCAGTTTTCATTTTCATATCTTCCTTGCGTTAACCTTTGGAAGTTGGGGAAAAATAAAAAAAAAATCAAACTAACAAAATAAAGAAACCGAATCTAACTGTAATTAATTAGAATGAATTGCTTTGTTCTTGAAACCATTTCCATAATAATACTGGAATGCATTTTCAGAGATTAAACGAGATGCATAGTTACTCATTCCCTACGAGAGGGCGCAATCGCACTTGACATAATGTTGCATCCAAGTCTCCATGCTGCCCCTCCGGATAAACTGGATAAAGTAAGTATCTTATCCTTATGATTATCTTGTTATATCCAACCGCATTTCGAAAAGCATGTCAGTGTTACTCTTTGCTTCTAGGGGAGAGTAGATATATTCTATCTCATGGCTATTTGGTATTTCAGTTCGATGTTTGGATATGTTTCAACACTGGTGTAATTTAACTAATTGATACATAAAATGGATTTCAACTTCGTTATTTTTAAAATGTTGTACTGCTTTCTATATAAGTTACTATATAGAGAATTCATCAACGAATCAAGTGTTTGACAAATCACAAAGTCCTAAAGCTCATCACACTTGATTTGATGGTGTTTGGCCGTTTGGGGCATGCACAGCTTGGTAATGCGCTAATTGATTTAAGTTAAGGACGGTAGTAAATTAGTCCTAAGGCGATTAAGTGAATTAACAGTGCAGGTTTAGTGTAGGTATTAAACTTAATCATGTGACAACGATTGGATTAAGTGCATTATTAAATTAGCATTCTTTTATATTATCAATGCCGCGGGATTTATTTCAATGGCATTATTATAGATTTATAATGTATGCAGATATATTCGGTGTTGTGGCACAGAAGTATCGATTTAAATTTTCCGAACTACAAATGAAACTTTAAAATAAAGTACATGAAATTTACAAAATAATAACAAACAAATTTCAGTCTTATTTTTATAATATTGATAACATACATATCATAACAATTAATGGATTTGGATATCTTAATTTTCGCTTCATATTGTCTCTCAGGTCTGTTATATGTAGTTTGTAATCTCTTACTAGTAATCGGTCTTATTTTAGGAACCATGCAATTAAAATTCTAAAGTAATTAGATCAATCTAAACGTTTTATACCTCCGGTCACTCAAAGATTTCGATCTCAGGGAATATTATGCAGTGAGATTTTTGGAATAGGTATTTTAGATCCAAAACGAAAGGAACGTCCCATAAAAAGTTTTTTGGACAAAAAACTCAGTTTGTCCCAAGAAAAGTGTTAAAATTCTTAGCAAAATATCATAATTAAAAAAAATTGTGTGGCTAATTATTTTAATTGAACAAAAGCACACACCTTTCTACTAAGAAGTTTATACTGAACATCATTGAAATGTACTGTGCAGGAATATAACGAACTTTTATGCAATTGTCGTTGCAAGTTTGCGATTTTGCAATAGCTATCCGAATCCGACTTCAATTCTCAGTGAAACTCGCTTCTCAAAAAAGTTCCATCAAATTTCACTTAAAGTCACAAATTGGTGTGCAGTTTTTAACATTCTCTTGCAAAAAGAAATACATAACCTACTTTCGAGATTTTTATTGAACCGAACAAAGTTTCTGGTATTTCTTATGCTGCACACGGGGCCAAATGCATGAATTTTTGGCAGAAATTATTTTAAGGCATTTAACGGTTGGAAAACGAATTTAAAGCACAAATCTAGAATTTAAATAATATTATTTATAGTGAATTAAAGAAAAAAATATCTACGGATAAAATATAATTATTCTGTATTGGAAGTATTATCTGAACTTAGAACCTAGTGCCGGAAGTATCCCAAGTAAATGGGTAGTCAGTGCCTTTAATAGATCAAAAACATCCTTATCAATATCTGTGGCAGTATGACACAATATAAGCTACTCTGTCATATTACCACAAAATTATTATTTTTCAGTATTTGGGACATATTTCGCAAACTTGTTATTAAAGGGTACGAAGAAATCAATATAGAGTTCAAAATATCTTCGTTGGTTTTGACAGCAATTGAATTCTTTTGAATTCTTTGTTTCGCTCCTCATGCGCTTCTTTACTTAACTAACCTATTGGACTTGGCAGTAAAGTATGCTCTTTTATGGCTAGGCCATGAATAACAATTTTATAGATTGAGTGTGGCATTTGTATACCATTTATATTTCAACAAACAGTCTTGCAGTCTCAATAGCTTTCTGTTGGAACTTGTCTATGTTAATTTCATGGGTATAAGCTATTATTTGCAATACAGTTGCAATACATGGACAGAGCTTCGCTCCCACACTTGACATGAAGACAGTAAACTTATGTTGGCAGCAATAATTATTTCTTCAAATGAGCGTTTCTATCTCAATTCCTCAGTCTTTTGGCGTTTGGTCCTTCCCGATGCTTCATTGAATCATTTTCTTGGACGACCACATTTTTTATCAGTCCCAGAATAATTGTTGAAACTGATTGCAGAATCCAACCAATTAGAAATCAGAAACCTATCCTCTTTTTTTATAACTCACCCTATTGCCATTTTTTTATTGAAGTGAAACTTCTTTTGAGACGGTGTGAATTGGATTTTATGAAACATAAAAACATCACAATGACAGTGTTTTGATCCGGTTTTTGATCAAAGTATTAAACACAACCGAAGCTGCTTGATGTAGGTGATCGCGTGTCGTTGGTTTCCAAGGTTTGCTTGAAGTGAAACTTATTTTTGGACGGCTGTTGTTGTGGCTGTTTGATCGTGTGTAATGAACGGATTATTGACTTTTATCTCAGGCAACACGTACGTTGGGTGTGCAAAAAAGGGTTGGCTTCATGTTGGTTGGAGAAAGGAGTCTGGAGTCTGTTTTCCACCAATTAAATCAATTAATTGTCAAGTGAGAGAGAGAAATCATTTCGTAACTTTTATCATTCAGAATCATGAGTAATCGCTCAATAATCTTCTGTTATTAGACGATTAGTATTGTTTTATGTGAAACTATTACGTGATGCAAGATGTACCGTCGAAATGTTATCGTCAAACGATAAGCACTTTACGGAATGAGGGCCCAATTTCACTTCTCCCGCTTGTGAACTCACACTCGATTTTTTTAATTGTACAATTTTTAATTGAAAAACATGAAAAATGAAATCCGCTGCGCATAATAGGCTTAAAATGAATTGCCCATGTATGGCCATTCTCAATGTATTCCTTCAAAAATTGAGTGACATCACGTGATTGTCTCATATAATCAAATAATGTTCTCCTCGTACCAAAAAAATTCACTTGAAGCAGAACCTACATAAAAATATAGAAACGGATATTTCAGAAAATGTTTCCAATATTTTTCCAAATCAAAACGTTTACCCATTCGAGAAGCACCCATTTAAAAAGCACAAATATTATTTTAGCCTTCTGATATACTTTTATCCACTATTTCACATATAGCTAATTTGGTGTATAGTTATACGATTACAACGACTGAAATTGGAATCAAATTTATTTTCACAGCAGTTGTCGGAATACACGTTGGCAAACAACGTTTTATATTAAGGTCGCACGGAAGAAATCTCGTATAAAGATACTCTAACTCTATATAAATGTTAATAGTAATACTCCTCAATATAAACCAAGAACAGAATCCTGTCGAGATGAACAAGAAAATATCGTAGTTACGACACAGTCGATGCTTTGGATGTGGAAGAACCACTTCTGCAGACTGTTAAACGGCGATGACGAAGAACATTCCACTGTCAGGCAAAACGAACCATTTAATATTGGCAACGACAGCGAAAACTGCCAACCACCCGACCTTAGTGAAGTGAAGATAGCAATATCTAAACTCAAGCTTAATAAGGCCGCCGGAAATGACGGCCTTCCCGCTGAGCTTTATAGAGCTGGCGGAGATTACTTGGTAAGTAACATCCACCAACTCATAAGCCAAATCTGGTCGGATGAAAGTATGCCTGAAGAATGGAACCTCAGCATCGTTTGCCCAATCCACAAAAAAGGAGACCCTCTGAAATGCGCCAACTACAGAGGCATAAGTCTGCTCAACATCGCCTACAAGATCCCATCTTCCGTAATATGTGGATGCCTGGAACCGGTTACCAACAACCTGATCGGCCCTTATCAGTGTGGTTTTAGGCCAGGAAAGTCCACAATCGATCAAATTTTCACACTTCGGCAGATCCTGGAAAAAACCCAAGAAGTCCAAATCGATACCTACCACCTATTTATCGATTTCAAAGCCGCATCCGACAGCATTTATAGAGACGAACTATACAGAGGCATGTCTAGTTGTGGTATACCTTCCAAACTCGTCCGTTTGTGTAGGATTACGATGGAGAATTCTCGCTGCACCATCAGGTTCGGAAACGACCTCACCGACACATTCGATGCCAAAAATGGATTTAGGCAAGGCGATGCGCTGTCATGTGACTTCTTCAATTTGATTCTTGAAATGATTGTGAAAAACTCCCGAGCCAACACCAGAAGCGATATTGACATCATTGGTAGGACTCAACGTGATGTCATAGCCACGTTTGCTAGTATAGAGAAGGAAGCGGCGAAAATGGGTTTAGCAGTAAATGAGGGTAAGACTAAGTATATGCTGTCAACACGAAAGGACACACAACATCGACGAATTGGACAGAACGTCACCATTGACAGATATAACTTTGAGGTAGTACGGGACTTTGTCTACCTCGGCTCCGCTATTAACTCTGACAACAACATCTCGTCAGAAATCAAACGAAGAATTACTCTTGCCAATCGCTGTTTCTTCGGACTAAGAAGGCAATTTAGTAGTAAAGCCCTCACTTGAACTTCTAAGGAGATCCTATATAAGATCCTGATTATCCCAGTCCTGCTCTACGGCGCTGAAGCATGGACCGTATCAAAAGCGGATGAAGAAATCCTTGGTCGATTCGAGAGAAAAATTCTTCGGAAAATCTTCGGTCCCGTTTGCGTTAACGGGCTATGGAGACGAAGATTCAAGCACGAACTATACGAGCTGTACAGCGACATACCCCTAGTCAAAAAACTCCGCATTGGACGTTTAAAATTACTAGGACATGTAGAACAAATGGACACCAATACTCCGGCTCGCAGAGTCCTAGCCAGAGGTCGGGCGCAGTAGAGGAAGACCTCGCCTTAAGTGGCGCGCACAAGTAGAAACCGACCTCAACCAACTTGGAGTGTGCAACTGGAGGCAGTTAGCTAAGGACCGGGCTAATTGGAGAGGCATGTTGTTTGAGGCCCAGGTGCATCCCGGACTGTAGCGCCACTTATTTAAGTAAGTAAGTAAACCCCGAGTTAATCATATCTGAGAAACGTATGTGGGATATACGTTTCAATAACTATTATTAATGACATTATTAGATGCAAAATAGCTATATTTCCTTGATTTATTTTATCTGCAAAATATCCACCAACAAAGACATTGCTAGCAGTTGCCACAACAGCGTGCGTTAATATTCTTCAAATCGCTAAACTTAACTTAAGTGTGACATTAGCATGCACAAACACGTCCGTTTCACGCACATAGACAGCAGAACGTAATTAACTACGACCCATAAACATTTACCTTTAATTAAGTAACCTAATGTAGTGAGCAATTCGCGAAAGGATACCAAGAGATACTTCTTCTCAGCGCGGAAGAGAGAAAATCTCTCAAGGTATTCGGTTAACGGAGGCAAAGCAAAGTACGTAACCTCCTGCGAATTATTACAGAATTATCTTTATTGCATTTAGAGGGGTTTATGTGTGATTTCCGGCACACGTACATAGTCGTACAATATCGTATATACGGGTTGCCTGAAATTGATCGCTCTCTACTAATTTTATCTTCCTCTTCTTGAGCGATGTATCTCAATAACAAACTAGAAGATATGTGCTCCACATTGCTGCCAAAGAGGAAAAATCCAGCAGCTGTATTTGTCGGTACACCAATACAGGTAGCTGAAACGGTTGTATCCAGTGCCAGTCAAAGGACCTTATCTATTCCAAAGCTATGGTATGCTTTTGCCATTTGTTTATACGACTCATGTTGGTTTCATGGAGAAATTATGAACAACGTGATGTGGATGTGCAAAAGAAACGTTTTTTGCCTTCCCTTGCTTTCCACCCTCCAGTTTTGAGCAGCTCACAAGTGCACTTTATGAAGTGGATGAAGAGGTTATAAGCCCTCGACGTCTTTTGCAGTCAGTGTGATGATGCTTCTGATGTTCTGATGTGATGTTTGTACGATGGTTGTGTGGCAAATGGGGTATGCTATGCATCGTTTATCTTTCAAGCGTAATACATCGTGTAGACGTTCGCTCATCAGTTTTCTCGTCGTCTGTGCATATGACCTTTTAGCATTAGTAGATACATTTTGGTGAATAAACATGTTTTTTCTGGCTATGTATCTCATTTGCTAAGTAGTAAAGTTTGTATTTCAAAAATGTAGGACATGTGAAAAGAATGCTAAACTGCCTTTATGGATAGTGTGGATTTCATTTCTAAAAATGTTGTTAGACAGATAATATAAAAGTAATCCATAAATCCATTCGATCTGGATACCTACCTCTTTATACCAAAAAACTAAAAGGCTGCTAGGTTTTTTTTTTTAAATGCTTGATAAGCAATATTTTACGGAATTGTTTTTAATTTATACAAAAATCTCACGCAAGTTACGTTATGGGAGTTTGTTAAATTAAAACGGCTGTCGACTCTTCGGAGTGACGACAAAAAAGAAAGAATTTAAGTAGTGTAAATAAAACAGACCGACTCTTAGGAGTGACGATTACAATGTGTCTTTATTATTTCATCAAAAATGTTCTGAACGTCACGTTAGCAACCAATTTCCACATTGACTTCTCACGGTGAAACTGTATACTTTTGCTTTATGAGTTCTAAAGCATTTGAGCTGTCTGGAGCGTTTCCGCTGCAGATTAGCATGTCAGCATTTCGCAGTGGAAGACTGTGGGAATTAATAGATAACGTAACTCCTCCTTCCCCAGTTTTTCGATTCCCCTGAATCGCTTTAAATTGTACATTTTTTATAAAACAAAATACAATTATAATAAATATTACAATTATTACAAATGAACTTAGTCCAATAGTATAATTAATAATTTTGTGAAACTTAAGTTCTGTAATTTCTTCTATGTTATTTTCATAATTCAATTTAATTTTTTCAAAATTTAACATAATATCTTCATTGTAAGTAATATTTTGGGTATGGGGTATAACAAATCGTTCCGCAAGTTTATATATCTTATTGCTAAATTGTTTATTTCCAATTCTTATAGTACAGTTTGCAAAATTTATAATATAATTACCACAAAGTTGAAGATTTCTTTCATCACAAGTACTTTTAAAACGTTTATTTTTGACATTATTAAGAATAACAAGATCACTTCCGATTTCAATTATTTCTTCGTCTGGGCTATTGACTAACTTACAATTTCTTTTTATTACACAATTTTTGCTTAATTTTAATTCTGATAAATTCAAATCATTTTCGAACTTATAGGTCTCATTATTAATTCGTACAATATATTCAAGTTCTTCGTCAATTTGATTATTTTTTAAATTTTTAATTGGTACAATTAATTTTTTATCAGTTTTTAAAATTTGTACAGGAATTTTAACTGCAAGGACAATAGAATCATTTATATACCTGGCTAAACCAGCTCTTATATTACTCAGTTTTTGGATGTCAAATTTATATTCGTTTATTTCTTCATTACTAAGTATGCTTGGATGAATAATTCCTAATCTAGCTGAAACAATATTATCTTGGATGTGATCAATTTGTTCTTTTAACATATTAATCCTAAGTTGTTGTTCTAAATAATGTTCCTGTTCAATAACTTGTTTTTCAATTTTACTTATTTCATTGAGTTCATTTATAATTTTATTTCTATCCGCTTCCAAGATATTTTTTATTAAAGTAAAAGAATTGTTAAAATTGTCGTTAATTTTTACCTGCTGATTTATTGCTTTGATTGCGTTATGACTGTTTTCCTCTCTTAATTTTAATTGCTCTTCAATCTCAATCTTGTCATCTTCGCTTAGAGTTCCAAAAAGCCATTTTAAGCTACTTCCAACTATGTTAATAAGACCTCTTTTACTTCTACGTGGAAGAAGTGTAGAAACTTTGTTTTTAATCGAAGAAATTTGTTCAGTAAGGGAAACTTTGTTTTTAAAATTAGAGTCATTTATACAGCGTTCAAGTTCCAAAACAATATTAAGAATTTCTTTAGGATGAATGACATGTAAAACAATGTCAAATTTACTGACAATATCTACTTCCTCTATTTTGATTTCCGTAAATCCCAATTCCGATTCGATCTTTTCAATTACGAGGGCTGCTTGGCCAACGTTGGCTAGTACCAACATCCATATCAGGATTATCTGAAAATTTTAACGGTCGTTTAATATTATTTTCATGCACACCTTTCAATGGATATTTGCGAAATTTGGGCTGTTCTTTGTGCCTAAGGCTAATATAATTTTTTATAAATCCTTCTTTTCTGGTCTCCTTGTAATCCACTCTTTTTTTATTATGCTTATTAATTGAACTAACCTTTCTCGCCTCGATTCTCTCTTTAACAAGTTTGTTATCGACAGTTCGATTTTGAACATCTATCGGTTTAGCTTTAATAGTCGAATGAAATGAGTGGTTATAAAATTCTACAGCTTTGAATATTTGCTCTCTAATTGGAATTTTTTTTTCTATATTAAGTACTCTAATTTTTTCCGTTAACGTGTTATTCAATCTCTCCGCATCGGAATTTCCAGTATGGTTATTCGGTTTGACAAAATGGACTTCTATACACTCATCTTTGCAGAATTCTTTTATGTTAATGCTATTAAACTCATTGTCGCAAACTATTTTTTTCATTTTCCCTTTAATTGAAATAAATTGCCTTAATTTCTCTATTAATGTTTTATGGTTCCTATCTTCGAGAAAAAAACAAACTGCATGTTTGGAAAATTTGTCTATAAAATTTATAAAATTGTGTTTGCTGTTTGTGTAAACATCTACGTGAATTATTTCGTTGATGTCGTTCGGAGTTTCTGTAATATTAAATTTTTTCCTAATTGGATTCCTATCGTATTTCGCAGCGGTGCAAGTGTCACAATTATTTATAACTTTATTGATTAAAATTTTTAAATTTGGGAAATATACTTTCGTCTTTATCCCTTCGTAATTAGCAATTATTCCGGAGTGACCAGATTCCACTTTGTGAAACAAAGATATTTGTTTCAGGGCCTCTTTTTCGTCTTTAAGGTCTTTGGCTAAAAAACTACATTTTACAAATTTAACATGTGGGTTTCCTAATTCAATTAATTTCTTCTGAACAATATTGTACAGAGAGTCGTGTAATTCACAATAAATACCAATCTTACCTCTATTGATATGTCTTCGGACTATATCAGAAATATTTTCAGGTATGTCATTTTTCTCGATAAAAATTCGTTTATTGTTAAAAATCTTTTCAGTTTCTGCTTCTTTTTTTTCTAGGATTATAATTTGAGTTTTAAACCGATTTACCACAGTTTCTAAAACCGGAATGTAGTTATTGCTATTCTCTTCTTGGGAATGGACTGTCGATATTTCTAAGGATTCGTGGGAACTAATATGTTCTTCGACATTTTCGTTAGAATAATTTTCAAATAAATTTATTTCATTACTAACATGGTCAATTCTGCTTAAAAAATCAGCTACCTTGTTTTCTTTGCCTTTTATGTAGTCTATTTTAATATCATATTCACCCAATTGCATAAACCATCGTTGGAGTCTTGGGCTAATATTTTGACCAATGTTTTTAGCTTGCAACCATTTAATTGGTTGATGATCTGTTTGCAGATCGAATTCTGTACCGAATAAATAGGGTCTAAAATATTTTACACCCCAAATGATGGCGAGTAACTCTTTTTCAATCGTGGAATAATTTTTCTCATGATCGTTTAGAGTTCTCGATGCATAAAAAACTGGATGCCCATCCTGTGTTAAAACAGCTCCCAGGGCAAAGTTGCTGGCATCTGTTATTAGCTTGAATCTTCTACTGAAATTCGGGTACTTAAGAATGGGATAATCTGTTATTATAGACTTAAGTTTTTCAAACGATGCAATATAGTTTGGATCGTTGGAATTGACTTTAGTATTTTTCTTTAAGTATTTAACCATGGGGAGGGCTATTTTCGCATAGTCCTTTATGAATTTTCTATAAAAACCGGTAACGCCAAGAAAGGATTTTATTTGTCTTTGTGTTCTAGGTAATTTTAGGTTTTGAATAGCTGTAATCTTGTCGGGGTTCGGTTTAACTCCTTGAGGGGTGAGAATGTGACCTAAATATTCTGTTTCTTTGTTCAGAAATCGGCATTTATCGATTTGAAGTTTAAGTCCAGATTTTTTCAAAGTTTCAAAGATTTTTTTCAAATTATCTATGTGTTCTTCCAAAGACGTGCTGAAGACTAGGATGTCGTCCATATAGACAACACAGATTTTATTTATGAATTCCTTCAGAATGGAATTCATTAATCTTTGGAATGTTGAAGGGGCGTTCTTGAGCCCGAATGGCATTCTGTTATATTCAAAGTGACCGAGTGGTGTGGAAAAAGCTGTTTTTTTCCTATCCTCTGGCTTAACTAAGATTTGGTGGAAACCCTTAGCTAAGTCGAGTGTTGAAAAATATTGCGACTTTCCCAATTTATCTAATATTCCTTCAATATTAGGAATTGGAAATTTGTCACTAATTGTCACTTCATTGAGTTTTCTATAGTCTATGACAATTCTCCATTTTTGTTGTCCTGAGTTTTTCTTTGGAACTATCCAAAGTGGACTATTATACGGAGAATTGCTTTCGACAATTATGCCTTGATCCAACATATCTTTAATTTGTTTTTCAATTTCAAGTTCATGAGCTTTGGGGTATCTATAAATTTTTGAATATATAGGGTTATTAGTGTTTGTAACGATCTCATGTTGAATTTCATGAGTGAATGTTAAGTGATCTCCCTCAGTAAAGAAAAGTTCTTTATAATGTCTTAACAGCTTCTGAACTTTAGTTTTTTCCTCTTTATTAAGATGATTCAAATTTATTTCACTTTGTGAAGAAGATTCTATTGGATCTAATGAGATGCAATCTAACTCAAATTGAAAATTATCTTTAATAAATCCCATCTTATTCCCTTTGATATCTAGATATTGCTGTTCAAAATTCAATTTAGCGCCTAAAGGTTCTAATACATTTTGACCTATAATTGCGTCATAGTCTCTTTGTGGCAAATCCACAACTTTCCATGTAATCGTTCCTTCTATATTAAATTCTTGAGGAATAGGAGTAACTATTTTATTCGCTACTCTAGCAATCCCAGTTAATGTTGAAAAAAATTCTGGTTTGTCCAGTGGAATTTCTTGAGAGTCACTGAAAATATTTGGTTTTATAATGCTTGTTGTCGAACCGGAGTCAACTAGGCATTTAATTTGTTTGTTTTGTATAGTTAGGAGGATTAGAGGGAGTTTATGTTCCGAGGCATGTTTGGAAAATTTACCGCGGCTTCTTGGATATTTCCAATCGACATCATCTCCACGGGATTGTCATTTGTGTTTTGCGAAACGATTGAGTTTTGAAAGAAATTTCCTTGGGCAGGATGTCGATTGTTACCATAGGTATTGTTTACATTATGAGAAATTCTTGAGTTTTGGTTACCTTGAGCTCTATATCGATTGTTTAAATTAGTATTATTTGTATGTGAAACTCGTGAGTTTCGAGAGTAGTTTCTTTGAGCTGTATATCGATTGTTTTCATTTTGGCTATTATTTTGGCTTCCGTTGTTGTAAGAATAAGAAGTATTATTGTTCTCATTGCTAACTCTCTGGGAGGATCGCAAGTCTTGATTTGTGAACTTATTTTTCCTATGTTGTATGTCTACACATCTGAAATCCTCTAAAAGTCTTAATCTAGCGTATTTATTATAAATTGAGATAATACTTGAGTTTTCTTCTATATGAGCCCTAATATTTCCATCTATTTTCTCAATTAGAATTTCTTTAAGGTCCCTGTCTACATTTTCTGGTTTATAGATATCAGGTTTTCTATCATCGAATTCATACATTTCATTTAATTGAAAACTTATATTTCTAAACTCGTCGAATAATTCTTTTAAATTACTAACCTTTACAGAACGGCAAAAATTGAATAGTTCGGCATAACTTTTGTGGGGCTGGAAATGTTGTCTCAGCTTTGTTATTATACTGCTCCAATCCGGATTTTCCCCAAGTTGCTGAATGCACCTCCCTGCTTCACCTTGAATTTTTTCATTGGTTACGATTTGCATTGCGAAGAAACTTAGTTGCTTATTTGAGTTGCACAGCAATAATGTCGTATTCACAGACTTAATAAATGATGACAATGGAAATTCATCTTTTCCATTAAATGGTTTCAAATGTCTGAATTGCGATAAGACACTTTCTGGACTTAGTTGAAGTTGATGTTGTTGTGCTGATTCTTGGTTTGCCGTCTGTTGACCTTGAGTTAATAGTTGTTGTTGCTGTAGTTGTTGTTGTTGCTGTAGTTGTTGTTGTTGCTGTAGTTGCTGCTCCTGTTGTAGTATGATATTTCGCAGTTGCAGAATCTCATCCTTTAGTTCTTCCATTTCGATCGCAGCAATATTGCGGTTGTTATCAAACAATTTATTTAGTTTCTTCCGCATAAACAACTATTTCACATTCACTGTTTTACACTTTCACTTTATATGTCTTTTCTTTTTATATATTGCCTTAAGTTTAGTTCGATTCTAGTATCTTTAGATCTAGAACTACCCGACTGCGCCAGTTACGTTATGGGAGTTTGTTAAATTAAAACGGCTGTCGACTCTTCGGAGTGACGACAAAAAAGAAAGAATTTAAGTAGTGTAAATAAAACAGACCGACTCTTAGGAGTGACGATTACAATGTGTCTTTATTATTTCATCAAAAATGTTCTGAACGTCACGTTAGCAACCAATTTCCACATTGACTTCTCACGGTGAAACTGTATACTTTTGCTTTATGAGTTCTAAAGCATTTGAGCTGTCTGGAGCGTTTCCGCTGCAGATTAGCATGTCAGCATTTCGCAGTGGAAGACTGTGGGAATTAATAGATAACGTAACTCGCATTATTTCTCACTCATCGTTTTCAACAAAATAGCGATTCTGGACATTTTTCATAAATTAATTTTGTTTGAATTTATAATATGGGCCGTAAATCTATAGAGGATATGCTTTCAATATTCAGGGTTCTTCTTTTTATAGACTATCCCAAAGGGGTATATTAGTTTTGATACATAGTTTGTAACATAGAGAAATAATTTAGGTAGTTATACCTCATAGTATATGGATCGACTCAGAATCGCTAGCTGAGTCGATTTAGCCATGCCTGTCCGTCCGTCTGTCCGTCTGTAGGTCACCTGTTTATAGGCCTTACATTTTGAGCGAAGACAGTGTAATTTGATAGATGTGATCCTTTGGGGTACGTGCTGTTCGAATAAGTGTAAACATTTTCAAATCCTCCCACTGCCAAGCTCACTTTTTGTTAGAAAAAAACGTTATTTTTGTGTCACACGGTTAAGAATTTAGAAAAAGTGTCTGAACGAGTTATTTAGACAATATCAATATCTATTTTTACTCCATATAAAGTGTATTGTCACGCCCACTCTTTGGGAGCGTTTGTGGTAAAAACCTTTTGGGTCAAATTTTCAAATATTCGAAAAAAAAGTTTTGATGCAAAAACTTTAATAAAATTAATATAAACATTTCGTCTTCAGGCCATTTTAACCAGGCCCACTTTATAAGGGCGTTTTTCTACAAAAACCATTTGTATACCCTACCCCAAGGCATATGCAATAGAAAAACGTTGTTTTTTGTCGAACCATAAAATAATTTGATAAACTGTTTTGACAAAAAAAAATATTTGAGGATATTCATTTTAAGAATGGGATAGGACAGGGTATTAAACGATCCGCACGATCCGAATCGGAAAATCTAGAGGTTCAATGTGTTTTAGTATCTGGTTGTATAAAGTTATATATATTATAATTTTTTTTATATTTGTAAAATTGGAGTTTGACTCATGAAGTTTAATTTGTCATCTTTGCATCCAATCACATAACACGTTTAATGTTTTTTTGCAAATTTTTCGTTGCTTTTGCCACACATCCATTTGTTGAAAGAAGAGCAGTTTCGTCAGCTATTAATATGGCTATGTGCATTAGAACATGGTGTATATCACTCGTGTATAATAAATATATGATGGATCCTAGAACATTTATCCCTGTAGAAACCCTGCTTGTGTTTTTTATGTTCAGAATACGCTGGTAGCGAATTAAGAATTTAAAGAATCTACTTGCAATATAATATTTAAGTATCTCAGGTGGAAGTTCCTTAACAATTTTAGCAGTGATAAGATACGTGATGACTTTATTTTATTAAATTTATCACTACATGTCTTTATCTCTGTTAACGAAACATAAGAAATTTCCTTTTATAGAAATCAAGATTTTCGTTTACTACGTGTGTAGAAAAGATTTGAAAACATTTGAGGGATGCTGGTAAAAGAGTTTAAGCTTTTCGTTGGGATCCAATTGACCCAGAAACATGACAACTTATTTTATACACCTGCAGAAGTGTAAAAATTACCTGGTGAATAAAATTTAATTCCCAATGGCAAAGGGCCTTAAATTTTTTTTATAAATGCTAACAATTGAGACTTGAGCGTAAATTTGACTTAAAAAAAACTGCGGAATTTTTGCCATCCTCGACGCCATATGACGCTTATATAGCTAAGGGACAATGTGATCGTACAATATATATTACTTCCTTGAAAAATCTGTATTAGAAATGTTTAAACAAAGTCTTGAGAAAATGTTTTGCTCTAAATTTTCAGAAAAATGGATAACTTAAATCTAGATTTTGTTCAGAAATGTTATCAGTTTTGTTACCAGTGGAAGACGATTTCAGATTGATTTGTTTTGCCTTTGTATTGTTGTAATTTCGTGTCTGTGAAGTTAATATCGGTGTAGCTGTCAAGTTTCAAGTCACACATAGAACTGCTACAGTTTTAATGATTAATTATAGTTTTTCATCCGAAAAAAATTAAATCAAAACGAAAAACACACAAGTCAAACTGTAAGCTATCATTTATGTCATCGTTAGTGCAAGAGGGGTAAATCTGCCGAAAAATCCAGATTTCCTAAATTGATCTGAGATAAAATTATTATAATTATTGTTTGCCCAATGGAAAACAAAAATTGTCAAAATCGGTCTTTTCACAGATCTAGATTAAAATAATATTGATTTCTTTACCTAAAGTACAAATACAATCTCGATAGTACACAGGGCCGAGCTTTCTCACAACCAATCATGTGTGCGTGTGTACTTCTTGCACGATGGCGGGACTTCTTTTTTTATGCCGAATCGGAAAGACTAAGTTGAGATAAGCTTTTCTAGACAATTGACAGATACTACACAGATGATTTGTCAGATCATCACGAGAGGAGAGCCAGTGAAAAATCATTCAGGTGTTGCTACGGCTGGGAACCGAACCCAGACCTTCTGCACGGCAGTTTATCGCACAAACCATCGCGCCACTGAGTCCGTCTTTACCTACCAATAGAAAACACCATAATGCATCCGAATCGAAAAGTTAATCCTGCCTTTTCATATTTTTATTGTGTTTGTGTCAACTTGCAAATCATATACAGTCGTGTCTGGGTATAGTGAACACGCAATAAAGTGAACACCTCGATATAGTGAACACCTAAATGTTTGCAATTAATACTCTTAATAGTGAACAACCAAAAACCAATAAATAGTGAACAAAATTTTGAAACCAATTTAAAGCAGAAAGCAACAAAAGTGGGTATTCCCCTAAATTGTACTTTCCTGCGAAGATGAAGACGTTAATGTCTTCTCTTTGTGCTTTGTGCTTACTTCGACAACAAATATTGCAGGCAAAATATAGAGAAGTTCATGACAAACTGCACAGAAATCGATATTGAAAATTGGAATCCCATCGTAGACGGCGAACCGATTCATTTTGAGAAAGATGGCGAGAATATTGCTGAATATCATGATGACGACCAAGGTGAAATACAGACCACAAATCCTGTAAAAGCTACTGAAGCTATTGAAAGTTTCGACAAAGCCATCGCATGGGCTGAAGATAACACTACTGATTATAGTGTTATACTGGCACAGCGAAGCCTACGCGAAAAAAAAAACGATCCAAAAGTAAACTTATGTACCCAAAGAACAAACAACTATTCGAGAATTCTTTCAATAAGCATACATTATGTACATTAATATTTTTCTACACTTTTCATATAATTATCCTTTACATTTACATACACAAGTGTGTATTTTGAGAGAATAAAGCGAGGTTTTGAACAAAAAATTTAAACTTTGTTGTAGTGAACAACCTGGATACTGTGAACAGGCCTTGCAATAATAAGTTTACTATATCCACCCTCAATTGTATGTTGCTAACATTTTCTTGTTCATATATTTTTTGTTATTTATATTTATTTCTTATTTTTAAAAACACATTGACCAGCAACATCCACATTAACGTCGACATTTACAGCACAACCTTTTGGAGCATCTGTATTTGATATTTTCAACCTAACCCCGCTGTGGTGTTGCATTACCACCCTTAACATTTACTGAGTAATCAGCTAAAAGGTATTTCGTTTACTTTATACCCAAAATCTAAAAATACCTATAAGAAACACATAATTAATTTTAATCTTGCCGCTAACAATCCTTGCCCGTCCGTCCTTGTCCTTGAACGTAATCAATGCTTTTTCTACCCTTAAATTGCGCTATATCAACAGTCTATTCTAGATTATATTTTCGGCGTAGCGTCTAAACAGACCAACTTGCAGAAAATCTTATTTCAAGAGTGAAAAGTGAAACTCCTCTGCATTCAGCCGTAACCATAGTCGTCTCCGCTACCATAAGAATGATATCATCTTTGCTTGGTTGTGCAATTGTGCTCTTCGCAATGGCACCAGCACCGGCAGTTGCTTCAATTAACTCTAAAAAAAACCATTGCTTCTCATTATGTATTCCATCTTGAAAATATTTTCATGAGAATTTTCTGCGCGAAACGGGTTCAGGAGAGAATACAAGTAGAAATAGGATTAAAAGCGTGGAAAGTTGAGATTGAAATTTCCCACATAAAAAGTGGTTGCAGAAACGTTGTATTTGGGACATCGATCGACTACGCATCTAGATTCCGTTTAAATGAGTTTCAACTCTAGGAATATTGAAAAGGTGAAACAGCTATTGCTCCTACATAAATTCATTGGGGGTTTATTCATGGACAATAAAGTGAATCTCTGGAATTATGTTTCCACGTTGGGGAGTAAATGCGTGGGTCAAATATAAATGAAGACAAAATGATTTTTATTTGACCTCTCTGAGCTTCGCTACGGGACTAGTTTCGTGAAGTTATTTAGTTTTAAGGACCACATGTATCTATGCAATCATCAGATTCAGAATGGATTACTTGAGTTACTTCCACCAGAGATTAGTTAATCCTCCCTTGTGAGGCTATAGGAATTGTGCTATGCTGCTTAGCACAGGCGTTGTTTGAACCTATCAGTAAAATGCACATTATATTGCCGGTATATTGGGTACGTAAACCTTAGAAAATTCTTGACGGTAGCTATAAAGAACGGGGAAACGTGTCCTTACTCAGAGGCTTTTCTTTTTCAGACGGAAGTGTAAGAATTCTCATGCTCTAGCATAGGATCCTTGATCCTTGATTCGCAATGATATGTAGTGGATGCGATCACGACAACTGATGAATAGGCGAAATGATTTTTTCTTGTATTTTACGAGGACAACACAAGGTAAAGTCCATAAATGCAATAAATTTGATATAAAATTGCTAAAGAATTCTTTATATACTCGCAGCATTATTCATAAATTTATTATAAGCAGTGTATAAAGTTATGCACTCCTTAGGCATTTTAAACGCAAAAACCTTATTCATAAAACTTATACAACGTTGAAAGGCTGCACAACTTAAACGCGTCTGATGGTTGAATAGTGCCTGTATAAGGTATATCTTTTTTTTTAACTTTCTCTTACAAAGACAAAGATATTGTTTTCTTGAAAATTTTCGACCTCGAGATTTTGATTGATTCTAACATTACGATGATAGCGGAGCCTAAAAAAGTGGTTTTTGGAATTCCGTCCGTCGCGACGCGTCGGTCCGTCGGTCCGTCTGTCCGTGATGGTCTCCCCAGCCTAAACGGCTAAACCGATTTTCTTCAAACTTCGTATCCAAGCTTATTTTAGTCATAATTCTAGGCCATTTTTTGTTTGCTTTTAGCCATGTTAATAAGGGTACCTGCCATATAAAAATTACACTTAACCTCAATTTTCTCGAAAACGGCTCTAACGATTTTGATTAAACTTTATATATACTATAACCATTTTAGTTCCAACAAAACTGCATACCCAGTTTTTTCGAGAAAATCCATATAACGGATTTTGTCATTTAGGCCATATAAGGAAAATTGATAATTTCTCGCAAACTATTATGTCAAATTGAATGAAATTTTATATATATATTACTATTACAGCTTGAAGCAATTCAACATAATTAGTTTTAGCCCAACTATCACTAAACGGAATTTTCAGTTTTGGCCAATAACAAAAAATCATTATTATTCCCATAGACACCGATTCCTACAAATTTTTTAGTAAACGTTCGTATAATCACATTTCAACATTATTCATATCATTTTAAGCATTAATAATCAAAATGCGTACTATTTGATCTAACACCCAACTCGCTGTGAAAGAGAAAGTTGCGTACGACCCAGTCGTGCACCCACCACTCGTTATTTCTGTAAACG
This sequence comes from Rhingia campestris, assembly GCA_932526625.1. Lineage (NCBI taxonomy): Eukaryota > Metazoa > Arthropoda > Insecta > Diptera > Syrphidae > Rhingia > Rhingia campestris. The sequence goes on from OW052184.1 coordinate 1,941,499, forward strand.
CCAACGGCTGATCATCGGGGTTACCAAAGGTTAAACTGCAATTTGAAAAAAAATCATCCAGGGTATTTTTGTATTTTAGCAGTTATGTTTCACTGTTTAATTTGTTGAAATGGTAATTCTTCTTTACCTACAGACTCAATATTGTAAACGATGTTATTGAGTCAACATAAGTTATTAATATGTTATAAAAATGTAGTAAATAAAATTTTCAGCATGAGTTTTGGAACCATAAAAATGATCCCTTGGTAACTCTGCCGAGCTTTTTGGTAATTTATTTGACACAAACCCTGTATAACTATTATATATGGGGAAATATGTTACGAATAAGAAATTGTTCGACCCTGATTAGAAGCCGTATAAATACTTATGCACTGTATAACTAAACAACCGTTGAGATCTATTTTAGTGAAATCCAATGAATAAGGGGGTCGATGCTTCATATACGTTATATATAAGATACCGTTATTATTTTTAATATCACTTAAAAGACAAAATGAAATACAGACGTTAATTGGCCAGAAAATATAGATTTTCTGTTTTTGGTTACTGGTAATCCGTTTTATTCCAAACATGAAAAGTGATGGTTAAGAAAAGATTAATCATAATCGTTGGAGCTTCGAACTTCTAAATATATCCTAGTAATGTTTTAGTCTGGGTTATCGACGTGGTACACCTTTTCTTTCACATGATCTTGGCGGCCTTGCGTGGTGGGCACGACGACGAGTTGAGGTGGACGGCTCTTCAGCTACACTTTCGCGAAGAGCAGCAATATTTTCTGCAGTACCAGCTCTACGAGTACGGACTGGTGTTTACACATCTCCTACAGACCCGGTTTGCTCAACTTTTTGCACGATTTTTCCGATTGTACGCACATTTGGATGATTAAATTGACCGAAAAAATCAAAGTGAGTTAGTCTGAAATTGAGAAATGTCAAATAAAATGCAGAAAAATACTTGATGTTTAGGTGTGGTTCACATTCAACATCGGCCCTTAAAATTTAACCACCCGTTACCATATCTTATAATATAGATCACTCCTTGTTCATGATTTCAGCACACTTTCAGAAAAAGTGACGAAGTTGACGAAGTGTCTAATCAAGATATTCTGACAATATTATTTGCTATATTTCACCAATATAATTTTTTTTTGGCACGACCATTTTGAGGGTATGTTTAATTTAAGGATGGAATGGGATAGGGTATTCAGCGAATCGTAGCCTACCTCATAATATGTTTCGCTGAATATTTATTTTGTTTTTCATGGCTAACCATTTCTTTGCTTTAAGATGTAGATATTTAAAATAGTGGGAGATTAATCCCGAATATAGGTATGTTTCTCGTGAAATTATTAACATAAATCGAGTATATAACTACCAACTATTTGACTTGATCCCTCATATAAGGCACTGCATGTACCTACTCCTTTTTCAAAGTTAAAATGTACCCAGAAAATGAAAAAAAAAATTATTCCATAAGATTTCTTTAAGAAAAGTGTGCGCGACGCTTTATCTTAAACTTTAATCATTTTTCGTTATCGAATACAATCCATAGACCAGAGTCTCAGTAAAAATATCACTGCAATAGATTTATTCGATCATTGTTATAAAAAAACAGATAACGGTGTGAAACTTTGGCATAATCCATTATCTGCGCTTCCTTGTAATTGTTAACATAATTAGGGCATTTTTTTCAGAATGACTTTTCCTAGAACAATTCCCCAGACTAATCGTCAAATCGCGATTGTGAGCAACATTTAACATAAAAAGTACATCCTTCCACATCATGAGGATACATCCTCGAACAATCTTGAACATTCTCCGGTTGAGAACTTGCTTTCAAGTAAACCACTTAAATTTCCATAATGCCACAAACTCCACCGCCATTCCTATCTCGCCAAACTCCTTATCTTCTAGGTCGCTGTCGTCGCTCCTTGGTCGTCGGTCGCCGACGCCATCGTTGTCCTATAATAGTCGTTCTGTTCGTTGTCCGCAGAGGTTTACATCTTCGAACGAGCCAAACAACCAACCAACAAGATAATACCAAAAAAAGAACGAACTTTCATAACTTCTCAGACGCTAAAAGTTTTACCATTAAATACGAAAAGTAATGGGGAAATATATTTTAAAAGGGATGCATAAATAAATCACGCCTGAGAGGTCCTGTGAGGACGAGAACACACTCCCATTCGCCTCGGTCGAGCGGGTACCTACTATCAAGTATCAGCTTAAAATATCCCATGCTGAGGCGGTAGCAGACATTTTACCGAGAACAAACAAAATTCCAGAATAAACAAAAAACCAACCAACAAGTATAATATGCCAGCACAGGCACTGTCATGTCATGCCACACATCCAGTAGCGTTTGTAAAGCAATACTCGTTCGGAGTGCAGCTGAAGGGCCCACCTATTGAAATATCATGATATAAAATTTTAAGTGTTATGAATATCGTGAATGCCGAACGGCAAATTCAAAAGTATCCGACTATTTGCTGTGCGAGCTACAAGCGATACTCGAACGTCAGAAGCAGAGAATCCTACAGAAAAACTTGAATATCCATATACACAAACAGCTGAAACATAATGTTGAGCGCAAGTACGAGTATATACTTGTATTTGCTTTTAAGGAGACTCTATCCCAGTAGAAGAAGTAATAAAGGAAACGTCCAACTTGGCATGTAAACAGTGTCAGTTTCAAGGAAACCGACCATCGCATCGTCGAGATAATACAAAATCGCATTCTTCGAAAAATTCAAAGTGCTTCAAGAGCTTTGACAGACTGAATGGGAGTACGTGTATTTAAAAATATCCCGTTACCATTGCTGATGATGAGAGCATGGAATGAACAAAGTTCGTTTGCTCACGTATACCCACCCTGAAAAGAGCATATGTGACCGAACACCCCATAAATCCCCGTAAGTCGGAAAACTAATGAAGCTATATTATACATTTAACCACAGGACAAGGATAATAAAATCGTACAAAAGGATAATAATGATGTCGGCTTTGGAAAGGTACCACCGCCACCATTCTGTTAGTAGGACGGAAGGTGCACACTGCACATGTTTAAAAATGTTCCTTTTTCTATATTCCTTCGGTGTGTGTTTGTGTGAAATGACTTAATTTGGAACATTATACATGCCACAGCACCGCACCAGCACCTGTCCAAAGCCTTTTTCAGAATAACATGTCGGCAGCTCAGCGCCAGAAACACATGTCTGCACACACATAGTCTTCCATCTCACCCACGCCTGGTGTTTAGCCGGTCCATTGGGCTATGTTTCAGCAGCATTTTTTTAATGTGTCAGGTTTAACCCTTTTTGGTCCAGGTAGAATTTATACACTTAATCATGATAACGTCTTGGGGCCAATTTTTGGTACGGAACGTTACTTATTCACTTTTCCACCCACATAGCCGGGTGGATAGCAGACAAAAAAATAAACATCGCATCAGACTAAAGGTAATGGTTGGAAGTCCCCAAAATGGTGTAGAGTTAGTTTTTCAGCACACTTTTGGAGATTATCGCCTTCATAAATTTGCCCATTATTTAACAGAGTGCGATTAATTTAGCCAACCTGTTCATGTGTAATAAATTACCGTTCTCATTTTGAGCAAGCGTCTGCCTAAAGATTATATCATTTAAGGTACGTGTACATTGTACTTGTCTCTGGGAAGGATGTAATGTTTTCCCTTTTTTGAACTGACTGAGTTTAACCGCCAAGAACATTTTGCGACTGAATTGAAAATTGCGTGTTTAAGGTGCATAAGACTTGAGACTATCCAATAAGCATTATGATGCGCTTGCCACTTTATTTCACTCAAGTTTTCCTCAACTATCTAAAGCCTTCTTTCTTTATATGCTGTAATCTGTATATAATTGATACTTTTGGTTAGGATATACCTCTACCCATGTAAAGAAATTCCAAAATCGATATTTACACTTAGGTGGTAATCGATAGACAATATATCAATTTATCGATTTACACATATGAGAAGGCTTCAATAAGCTGTACGAATCCTTGCATACTCTATCCTTATACAGACGAAATGCTGAAAATCGTGGGTGTAACTAAAAAAAACTTTATGGATGAAACATAGACAATAACATAGCCTAAATGTCCTGCTTTCTTAGGGATTGATAAAAAGTGCCAGTTTATTTAAATAGTGCAGATTTAAATTTTTTTTACATTTGTTTTGCTTCGTCGAAGATATTTTATTTACCAAATTTAATTATTCTAGCTAAAAATGTAACTTGACCGTTCGGGGTTATTAAAAACAGAGCGCTATACAAAAGAACGACGCATTTCCATTATTGAGCATTATTTTCAAAATACTCAATGTTTGTCAGCTACAGTCCGCAATTTTCGTTCAATATATGTTCGTCAGTGAAAAGAATAATTGAAAAATTCAATGACACTGGCCCAATTGGACAATCTGGGTGTCCTTTCACAAGTCGTCCAATAGAAAACATCGAAACAGTTCGCGAGAGTATTGCTGACAGTCCAGGTGTATCAACTCGGCACGCATCGTAGTCAAAAATTAGGCATATCGAGAAGCTCTCTACAGCGAATTTTTTCGAAAGACTTAAACCTTCATAAGTTCAAGAGAGTGCGAAGAGAGTTTGTTGAGTGGATTTTGGAACAACAACAAGTGGTTGCTGATTTTTCGAACGACATCATCGTCAGTGATAAACTCATTTGCATCTTGATGGCTTCGTTAATCGTCAAAATTAGTTGTCATTGTTCTCTGGTGTGTCAAGCGAAAAAGTGGGGTTTTATACATTTTATTGCAGTTTTTGAAAATTTTGCGGAAATAAATCTATCAAATAAGAAAATTTCAACTCATGCGTCTTGTATAGTGATTCATATGTGTACCACTCGTCTGCTTTGGCGTTACTCTAGGTAGAGTCTTTGTTTCTTTTTGCTTCAAGATTCCAATGGATAACGATCAAATCAGAATGACTTTGGAAGAAGAGACTACCAGATCAAGCGGACAAGACTTTTCTTCCGATAGCGACGATTTCTGTGAACCCGAAGCTAGAAATAATTTGGAAAAAGATTCTAAAGATGGTCATGAAGAATCCGCTTGCGAAGTTGATTTGGATGGACTGGCTGGCATTGAGGAGTTAGATACTGAACCTGAAGAACAAGATGTGCCAAACACTTTAGAAATGGTACATTGTGAAGCTTTTGTCTGGACTATGCCAGGTGAAGCAATCATTCCTATAAAAAAATGCCTTTCCTCCACGAGGCTGTAGAATCATAGAACACATTCCTAGTTCGGGTGTCGTACAGAATCTCCAAAAAAAAAATCCCCATTGATCAAAATCCCCAAAAATTTTCATCCACCTAGCTAATATCCCCATTGAGATAATGCACATTGATTAAATCCACACCAAAACAATATTTTTTGTCAAAATCCCTTCGAAATCTCCAAATCCCCAGAGTCTGTGTACATATAAATTATGTGCATTTAGTTTTCAGAAAAACATGCATCAGAATTAAGTTTTTTGAAGGGAATAGCTTATAACATATGTCTTTGTTAAATTATAATATATAACTGTTAAAAGTTAGGAACCCTTTTTATTGGATTGACAATTTTAAAAACTTTTTTTCATTTTTTTTGTTGTTGTTTCATTAAAGACTTTCAAAGAAATTTCATTTTGCTACCATTACTGTTATGTTATCTGTATACGAATATTTATTTTGTTAATGATTTCGAAAATGTATTTTTATTTTAATAAACGTTACAAGCATTATAATTTTGATTTTTTGGATTACAAATCGCGCCGCGCGATTTGATCGCATGATTCACTACTTGAATATATTTGTTTTGGGGATATTAGGTTTGTAGATTCTCTCATTGGGGATTTTGGGAGTTGGGGATTTTCGTTTGGGGATTTCGAGTTTGGGGATTTTCGTTTGGGGATTGTGTTTTGGGGCAAACGTTACCAACCCTCCTAGTTCATCGTCAATAATCGAAATTTTTCATAAACTCTTGCCACAGTCTCTTTATTTTTACATAGCACAAAGTACTAACAAGTGCCTAAACATCTATCGGGGATCGACAAAATATATACTGAATAAAAAATAAATAAAACAACCAAAGCAGGTGAAATCGAATTTATTATTGGATACTACTGCCATACCCTTGTCAACCGACTTCCTTCCTTCTAAAAGATTACTGGTCATTTAATAAAATTGGCCAGTATAACCACAGAACCGTATGCAATCTCAAGCTTTGATCGTTTATTCAGAGTAAAATAAAGTGAATATATTGAGTTTTCAAAAAAAACGTTTTTTTTATTTTAAACCGGACGAGTGGTATCTAAAGGTACCACCTGACATCGCTAATATCTTCACACATAACGGGTCCGCCAATTAACGTTGAATGGTAACACTTAGCTCATGTCTGATTCGACAGAAAATTAGTTTTATCCTTCCGCTGAACGAATATGGTTGTATATACGCTTGAACAACGCTGGGAAATATTGCGACATTACTTTGAAAATCATGGTAATGTTGCAGAATGTGTGCGAAAATTGCGTACGGATTTTGGAAGAAGAGAAGCACCGTAAGCTCCGTATGTTCGTTATCTTGTGAAAAAAGTGAAAGAAACTGGCATCCTCATCGATAAACCAAAGCGTGAAAAGCCAAAAACAGTGCGTAGACCCGAGAATATTGCTGTTGTGGCAGAAAGTGTGCGTGAAGCGCCATCAACATCAATTCTTCATTGTTCTCAACAATTGAACATTTCGGAGACATCATTGAGACGAATTTTGCATAAAGACCTTAGTATGACGCCATATAAAGTCCAATTGGTTCAGGAGTTGAAGCCAACTGACCATCCAACTCGTTTTCACTCTGCTAAGTGGGCCTGCGATCGACTTAGAGAAGATGCCGATTGTCGCATTTGGGGCACAGAAAACCCGCACGCATACATTAAAAAGCCGATACACCCAAAACGAGTCACTGTTTGGTGCGGATTTTGGTCCAGAGGCATAATTGGGCCATTTTTCTTCGAAAATGAGCAAGGAGTGGCCGTTACAGTCAATGGCGATCGTTATCGGGCCATGTTGAACGAATTTTTTTTTTTGGATATTGGCAACATTTGGTTTCAACAGGACGGCGCTACGTGCCACACAGCCGAAGCTTCACTCGATGTTTTGCGCCCTGTTTTTGAAGATCGCATTATCAGCCACAGAGCTTATATCGTTTGGCCACCTCGGAGCTGCGATTTGACACCGCTTGACAATTATTTGTGGGGTGCCGTAAAAGATAAGTGTTACGCCGACAAGCCAGAGACAATTGACGCTTTAAATGACAATATTCGTGAAGCCATTGGTGAAATACAGCTGCACACAATCGATAATGTGCTTAAAAATTGGACCGATCGTGTAGGCTACTACATGGCCAGCCGAGGCAGCCATTTGAATGAAATTATTTTCCATTATAACCGGAAGGATTGTACTTTCAAATAAAAAAAGAAATTTGAGAAAATATTCAGTAGTTTTTTTTTAAAGCAGGGGATACAGGGGTTGATACTAACATATTAAAACAATAAAATTGTTTCTAATTTATCTATTCGAAGTACGGGGCGTAAGGATGCCTTAATTACAAGATATGGAAGTGGCCAATATGTGGTTTCAAAAAGACGGTGGTATATGCAATACAGCTATAGAAATTATTCAATTACTGATCTTGCGATCTAACGCCATTGGATTTTTTTAAGTCAAAGGTATTTAAAATTAAGCCTACGACCACCAACGCCATTTATACGAAAAGGTCTTGGAAATTTTTATTCGATGTGCTATTTCAGACATAACACCAATTTGTATACACTTTGAATCAAAACAAAGTTTAAGTTTCTAGTTAAAAATCTGTATTTTCTGTCAAAATTACATTTTGCGGCAATTATGGGACACCATTTATTTATGATCCACGAAACAGTATGAGCGGGGTGACAATGGAGAGCACTAAATGGTTTATTAAGGTTGAGAACTACACCAATAAAATTTATTTTTACGGATTACGGATATAAAATCTTACAGATTATTAACAATTCAAAATAAGTTATTAGATGTCTAATGTAAAAAAAACTTAAAGCTAATGTACAATGTTTCATATTTTTATTTTAAAATCCAATCTGTTTATTGTATACATCTAGAAAAAGAATCATTGCAACCATAATTGTATCTATGTTTGGGATTGTTAAAAAAATGACGAAGACGCAATCTTCTCTCCGGAATATAGAGTTCAAAGTAGGTAAGAATTTGTGGACACTTAATGCGATATGAAAATACTTCATGAGCAAACAATATACACTGAACAGAACTTTTTTTTTTCTAATAAATCAAGACCAATCAAGGCACACCTAGATGCATATGAAGGAGAATCAATTCTCCACCTCAGCTTCTTGACTACAAATCTTGTAAAGGCTTTTTGAACTCTTCCAATACGTGTTATCCCAATAGACGAAGAAGGACAACATACAATTGAACAATACGAACCAATATAATATAGTCTACATTTAATGAAAATTACGACTTTGGATCAAAATTGACTCCAGATCACGAATCTCAAAATTACAATCAAGAATCTGGTTGAAAATTTGGTAGTTGTGTATCATTGGAAGTAAAGTACGATGTGCCGTAAAAACATTACATTTTTTAATATTTAAAGGAAAAACATTTTTTTTCACACCAATCGGACAAAACATTTAAATCATTTTGAAGATTTTGATGATCAATTCTATTTTTTATGCATAGATATATTTTTATGTCATCAGCATACATCAAACATAAAGCATTCTTAAGAAGAAATGGGATATCATTAACGAAAATGTTAAAAAGAAGTGGTCCGAGGTGACTTAATTCAGGAACTCCCGATGAAACTTTGATGTTACTGGAAAGGAAATTTCCTAATTTCACACATTGCGTTCTATCATTAAGGTAGCTGGATATCGATTTCAGGAGCAAAGCATGTATACCAAAAACTATAAGTTTAGCTATAAGTATTTTATGACAATTTGAATCGAAAGTTCGGACAAAATCTGTTTAGATAGTGTCAACCTGGTAGCCAGACTCAAAGGAATCGGTGACATATCTACAGTAGAGCATTAGATTTGTTGCAGTAGATTTAGATGCTGAGATCTTAGAAATTACACGATAATTTCTTACCAACATTTTTTTTGCACCTGGTTTATAAATAGGACTTACATATGATAATTTCCGTTGATTTAGAAAGAGTCCAGTAGAAAGAGATTTATTAAAAATAATCAGATGCGGAAAAGCTAACGAGAACTTGCATTGCTTTAGAATAAAAGATTGAATTCTATCAGGGCCAGGATTCAAGCTGGATTTAAATTTAGAAATACCATTAAGGATATCGGTTTCAAGTAGATTGAGGGTTGAAATGTTATCATTACTGGTTGAATAGCTTTCTGTTTGACCGATATTTAATACAGAATGTTCATTTCTGGTTGAACGATATTTAACACGGAATGTTCAACATAAACTTTTTTGAAGAATTTAGAGAAAAGTTCCCACGAACTTTTTATGTCATTTGATGTCTGACCATTGAATTCCATATTTTCCTTTACTATTCAAAAAAGTCAAAAAAGCTATTGGATAACATGAAATGCAGGTTTGTATATTCAGTACATGTTGCAGGTGTAATTATCATAAAATCATATTCCTTTCGAAACTGTCAGAAAAGATTTTTGTCAGCTCCGCAATTTGATTTTCTAAAATTTTTAAAAGCTTTATTTTTTACAATTTTTTAAATTAACCAAACGTTTATTAAAAAAGTCTATTACTTACTTACTTACTTACTTAAGTGGCGCTACAGTCCGGGATGAACCTGGGCCTCAACCAACATGCCTCTCCAATTAGCCCGGTCCTTAGCTAACTGCCTCCAGCTGCGCACTCCAAGTTGGTTGTGGTTGGTTTCTACTTGTGCGCGCCACTTAAGGCGAGGTCTTCCTCTACTGCGTCCGACGTCTGGCTGGGAATCGAAGACTCTACGAGCCGGAGTATTGGTGTCCATTCTTTCTACATGTCCTATTCATCTTAAACGTCCAATGCGGAGTTTTTTGACTAGGGGTATGTCGCTGTACAGCTCGTATAGTTCATGGTTGAATCTTCGTCTCCATAGCCCGTCAACGCAAACGGGACCGAAGATTTTTCGAAGAATTTTTCTCTCGAATCGACCAAGGATTTCTTCATCCGCTTTTGATACGGTCCATGCTTCAGCGCCGTAGAACAGGACTGGGATGATCAGGGTCTTATATAGGATCTCCTTTGTAGTTCAAGTGAGGGCTTTACTACTGAATTGCCTTCTTAATTCTTCGTTTGATATCTGTCGAGATGTTGTTGTCAGAGTTAATAGCGGAGCCGAGGTAGACAATATCCCGTACTACCTGAAAGTTATATCTGTCAATGGTGACGTTCTGTCCAATTCGTCGATGTTGTGTGTCCTTTCGTGTTGACAGCATATACTTAGTCTTGCCCTCATTTACTGCTAAAACCATTTTTGCCGCTTCCTTCTCTATACTAGCAAAGGTGGCTATTACATCACGTTGAGTCCTACCAATGATGTCAATATCGTCAGCGTATGCTAGTAGTTGCACCGATTTTTGGAAAATTGTGCCTCTGGTGTTGGCTCGGGAGTTTTGCACAATCCTCTCAATAATGAAATTAAAAAAGTCACATGACAGCGCATCGCCTTGCCTATATCCTTTTTTGGTATCGAATGTGTCGGTGAGGTCGTTTCCGACGCTGATGGTGGCAAGAATTCTCCATCGTCGTCCTACACAAACGGACGAGTTTGGACGGTATACCAAAACTAGACATTGCTCTGTATAGTTCGTCTCTATAACTGCTATCGTATGCGGCTTTGAAATCGATAAATAGGTGGTGGGTATCGATTAGGACTTCTTGGGTTTTTTTCCAGGATCTGCCGAAGTGTGAAAATTTGATCGACATTTTTTGTGGACATTCCTGGCCTAAAACCACACTGACAAGGGCCGATCAGGTTGTTGGTAAACGGTTTCAAGCGTTCACATATTACGGCAGATAGGATCTTGTAGGCGATGTTGTGCAGACTTATGCCTCTGTAGTTGGTGCAGCTCAGAAGGTCTCCTTTTTTGTGGATCGGGCAAACGATGCTGAGGTTCCATTCTTCAGGCATGCTTTCAACCGACCAGATTTGGCTTATGAGTTGGTGGATGTTACTAACCTAGTCATCTCCGCCAGCTTTATAAAGCTCAGCGGGAAGGCCTTCATTTCCGGCGGCCTTATTAAGCTTGAGTTTAGATATAGCTATCCTCACTTCACTTAGGTCGGGTGGTTGGTAGTTTTCGATGTCGTTGCCAATATTAAATGGTTCGTTCTGCCTGATAGCGGAACGTTGTTCGTCATCGCCGTTTAACAGTCTGCAAAAGTGGTTCTTCCATATCCTCAGCATCGACTGTGTCTCAACTACGATATTTCCTTTTTCATCTCGACAGAATTCTGTTCGAGCCTTGTATCCTTGGCTTTGACGTTTTACACTTTGGTAAAACTTGCGAACATCGTTCCTGGAGTAGCACCTTTCTATATCCTATATCACGCGCTTTTCTTGCTCTTTTTTCTTCTTTCTGAAAAGCCGGTGTTCTTCCCTTATTCATTGTAGAGCTCAATGGCAGCTCTCATCTTTACCTGCAGCTTAGCCTTGTAGGCCTCGTTCTTGGCTGCGAGTATCTGTCGGCATTCCTCATCAAACCAGGGGTTTCTTGCTGGTGGTCTATTTAACAAAGTCTTTTTCAGAGCAACGCTAATTCTCAGAACTAATGCACTTTGGGTCTGTACGATTTTTTTAATTAAGTGAGAAAAACATCCTCAGCGGAGGTGAACTTTATCTATCATAAATAATTTCTAGCACATAATAATGATGAATTCCAAATTGAAAAGAATTCTCAGGTTCATCAAGACAGCATCTCATTCCAATTACGTTTTTTTTGGAGTTAATAATATTATTTTGGCAGGGTTTATAGAATATCTCTTCTGTACATGAAAAATGACAATACGCGCTATGCGAATCGCTCTTCTACGTTTTGTTAGGATTTTCTTGTAACTCCTAAAGTCTTTAATGTCAAATGCAGTTTATTTAACTCCCAGTTGGTTTTAATATGCCTTAATAAAATTGTGCATTGCCGATATTGTGGATCGTATTGGGTTGATTATTAACCCTTGATACCTAATCCTACTTAACTAGCTTCCCACCGATTGAGATTGAGGCTCTCCGTCCTCTTTAATCCTATACAAGCTGCTTTAAATCATTCAGTTCAAATGACCTGGTAACCTCGATGGCATGACCTTTAACCGGAGGTTCAGTTTTCGTAGTCGTCTTGAATCTGAAGGCAGTGGTTCGAAATGTTGGTACATTTTATAAAGCTTCAAGATTCACCCAACTTACCCTTCGTCGCAACGATGTCCATTTGCCCCATTACCCTGCTTGTTGTCCAGAATTAGTGTACGGTTGGTCTTCTAAATCGAACATCCAACTATTTAGAAGACCAACCAAAGAATCATCGATTTCCATTCTATGCTAAGCTATCGTTCGTGTGGTTTATATTGTTTCCGAGGTTGTTGGTATCAGTTACATTTTGTGTCTGACATCCACAAATATGCATCAAGAATGTGTTTTTTTTTCTTCAAAATAGGATTTAACGAAGTTATTCGTGAATTATAATATTAGATTTTTATTTATAAAAAATCTGAAGTGGAGCGCTCTAGATTATATATACTCTCATTTTTTTTTGTGTCGGAATGTTTGCTAAAAATTACCTGGCGGTATGTTGTACTTTTTTTCACGCACGCTAGTCCTCAACTGACATCCCACTTGCAAGTGATCTTTGCTTTTTTATGATAAATTGTCCAGTACCATGACATTTTTGATTTCTACTAGTGTTAACATACGGTTTTGTTTTTCAATTTTATGTTACCTTCAGGTGACCTGGGTGTTAAAAGTGACTTTTTACAGATAATTAACAAATTTGGATACATACAATTTATAAAAATGACCTCTGTTAAAATTCGAAACTTCATTATTAAAACCACTAAATAAAAAGTCATCGAAGTTGTGGAATCTCTTTTACTATGAGTGAGTACTGATATATAACGAAATTCTGGAAAGTTACCACTTCATCCTTTTGGTTCATATAATCGCAAAAATAATCTGTGCAGTGATTTCCTCAAAATCCCCAATATTTCCAAGTCACCTATAATACCCACACATTCGTGCCTTTTTGCTGTTGATTTAAAATTCTACCGGCAGAAATGTCATTAAATATTTTTTTGTGTCAAATTTTAGTGTTTTCTTGTCGCCCAATGTTGGATGCTATAGGTGGCCATACTTTACCCCTTTGGCCGACGAATGGAGATGTGCAAAAATGTAGCTTGTACAAGTGAGAGACCATAGCTACAGTAGGTAGGATACGTGCCAGATGAATATTGGTATTGTGAATGTATACAGTTACTGCAATATGCTTTTACAAACGAAACACGTATGCACATACTAGGGGTTTCAAACGATTCAAATGTCTTCCATCGATAAAAGATACAAGCACTGCTCTGTGCCGCTTCTACAGTTACTGCTGCTACTGTTATCTTTCGAAGATAATAAAATGGAAATTTTTTTCATAAAATAAATTTCATGCTTTTTTTTTCTTTTAGCTCTAAACAGAAGAAGGAATGAGACGGAAGAGGTATGCGACTGGTTAGAGGACTGGAGGTGTCTCTAAGATGGGTTGTGGTGCAGAGAAATAGAACATTTGTTACCCATCGCAGACAACAAATCGGTATAGGGCTAGCGATTTTTCAGATACTACCACCGCATCAGGATACCGTTCGCTTTTGATATCCTTCCTCGTTATTTTGTATTTTGCATGCTTCGTGTCGATTTTTTCCCTTTTAAACTTTTGGAACATGTGATTCATCCTCTCGTTTGGGTAGTGGTGTCATTGAACGACACCAGCTGGGGACTATAAAAATTGGAAAACACTTTGTAGCATATGTAAAGTTGTAAACCAAGGGAAAAATTATGTTTTATACGAAGTTTCATGTGTGGATTTGTGTGGAGTTCGCAATGGAGTAGTAGTAGGTGGGTGCGTTACTTTTCACGGCCGAACGCCTCCTGAATATATATGGCTCATATACCTACATAGGTATGTTGTTAGAAGATCAACTCTCGATGGTTATAATGGTTGGTATTAGGAGATGGCGAATAATGGACGACAGCTTAAAAAGGATTGTGGATTAATCACATCTGATATTGACTTACTTAACTTAAAATTGGGGTCTAGGTGAGAAAGTATTTATATATTGTCATTTAACTAATGCCAGTTTATAATCATATTAAACAGCTGGAATTATTAGTATTTATAAATGTTTGGAAAAGTATCCATTTTTATTTTTTTAGTAACTAAAAGACTAAGTTTACATGGCGGGGGTCTATAAAACTATATAGCTTATGTGACCAACGTAAGGCAGGTAATAATTCAAAAATATTCAAAGATATCAAGCTCTAAAAACGATAAAACTTAGTCGAATTAGCACAAAATTAAACTTTACAAATACATAATGAGGACTGTTTTTATTTTTCGATTGTTATTTTATTATATATACTTGCCACATTAGGTGCAAGTAGTAACCATTAGATGAAAGTATTATTACCCTTACCAACCGCTATTTCTGCGGGCTAAGAAAACAATTTAGTAGTTAAGCCTTCACTTAGACAACTAAGATCCGCCAAAGCATGTACCATATCAAAAGCGGATAAAGAAAACCTTGGTCATATTGAGAGAAAATTCTTCGGTCAACCAACTAGCCCAAACGAAAACTCTGCATTAGATGTTTAAGATAGCTAGGACATATAGGACACCAATACACCAGCTTGAAGAGTCTTCGATTACCAGCAGACATCGGACGAAGTAAAGGAAGACCTCGCCTTAAGTACTCACAAGTGGAAATGATTTCAACCAACAAAAAGTGCACAACTGGATGCAGTCACCTAATTATCGGGCTGATTGGAGAGACATGTATGTTGATGTCCAGTTACATTCCATTCTGCTCTTCGACCAACATATAATCCTTTAACCTATAACCGCAATGTTAATGGATTTGTCCAACAAAACCAACGATGTAGAGGATAACATAGCTACGAAGATAGGAATTTTCTTATGGTTATGGTTTTTTATCACCCTATTATAAGGCCATTACAGAGAAGCTTCAACGAGAAAACAAAATTCTTCAATTCCCAAATCAATTTCATTTTGTAGTTTTATTAGTATGGTATGATCTCATGTATTAGAAGTATACGATTGGCCAGAACACAAGTCTTTGGAAACACGTTCAGTGCATAGTTTGGGGACAAACCACGAGGGTTGGGATGTTGTAAAATACTTCCAATTTCTTAAAAGGTTTAACAGATGCTAGCATTTAAATTAGCAACCATTGATTTTCAAAAGAGATAACATGATATAACCACAATCAACTGAACTAATTTTGACACTATGCAGATCCATGCAGATGTGTAAATACCTTTGGTTTACAAGATGTATTCCCTTGTTCATTATTAAGAAGGCTTTGTACGATTAATCAAGTTCTCACCTGGGTATTTGGAAACTCTCAGAGTACGTACTAAAAACTAGAATTAATATTCGACAGGGCGTCTCAAAACTAGTTGCTCCATTCATTTGCGTATGCCAAGTTATATTTTTGCACCAAAATTTGGAAATGGAAATACATATTTGTTCAGAAACTTCTTGCGATAGGTATAAACTCTTGTATGTTCTTGAGGTAAGGATGTTCTTACCATTAGGCCAATGCTACTTTATACAATGTGATCTGTAAAACTAAAGAAATGGTTGTTAGTTGTTCCCAAATAAGAAACAGCAAACATTATAAACTTTTTCAATGTCCGTGAGGTGAATTCTTCAGTGCAGGAACAGAACATGCGCTACTATTCTGACGCTGATTCCCGAGGATTGAATCAAAGTCCCTTGCATTTACCTAAAGGGACAGTGTGGTGTAAAATTTCCTCAGCTGGGGTTGTTGGTTTCTGTTTTCTTCAAGAAATAGTTTTTTTTTACTTTGGAATACTTATAGAATTCGATGTAGAGAAAATTTTTTCCAACAGCACAGAGTTTCAAGAGGATTAATGTCTGTTTTGACGAAATAATGCATAGAGCGGCACATCTCAGTAAGGAAAAGTTTGAAGTGGCCAGCACGCTTCCACGAATTGGACCCCCCAACTAACAATTTCGCTTCGATTAAGCACTATCGAATTTATTTCCCCTCCAGCAATATTACTTGTAGAAAGTCTTATGGAAAAACATTTGGCGCACTTGAAGCTATTTACTTCTATAAGAATTCTTTACATACTTCTTAAAAGCCTTAAAGAAAAATCTTAGTTTGCTTATAAAAGGCCTTACAGAAGCAAATAATAGGCTTCGCAAAAAATCATTCCGAAAATATTTGTTTTCATATTTACTTATTATTAATTATTTATAAGTTCTACCGAAACAACTTCAGTTATGGTACATGTACACACATCTCCGAAAGCTCAAAAACAATCTTACAGAAGTTTCGCTACCACAATTTCGGTTATGCTTGTGAATTTTCCTACATAAAATCTTAGACAAGCTTCTACCCAAACAATCGACTGCCAAAATGCTTAACTTCCGTGCATAAGTACTATATAAGGCCTATAGAAATAATTGCTTGTGGAAATTACATTTTTGTGCCTTATAGAAGAATAATTATTAGTTGGACCCTTCCGATTTTTGATTATGTTTTTTTTTCTTAATCTCATTTTTATGTTAACCGTCAAAGGGCCCTACAAACTTTCCGCTACTAGCTGTGTGTAAAGGTCTGACAAACGCCAAAACATGTTGGCAGATTTTTTAAGGTGGACCAAATAAATTCAAATAAACATGAATATACCAGAACACAGCTGTATCCTCTGACTACATGCTGCCTCACTAGGCTTTCAAAGATCATTCTTCTACATCTTTCCAATTAGAGATCTTGGTATATATATAACAAATAATTCTTGTTTGTGATTTGAACGAGAGTGGACTTTTAAATTAAATACAAGTTGAGGCAAGTGGAGAAAAAAATCACACAATATGCCACGTCTAACCGCTCAACAAGTCCAAAAGGAACATGTCCTTTCAGTTTCTAGCGATTTCATCTCTTAGCCACGTCTATCCTACCAAACCGTGTCTGATGTAAATGTACCCTTGGTCATCTTGGATGAGATCAAGTTCCCCAAGTTCGCCGAGATCGTGACACTTCGTTTGAATGATGGCACCATTCGTTCAAGACAAGATCTTGAGGTGAGCATCTCCAAGGCTCTCGTTCAGGTATTCGAGGGTACTTCTGGCATTGATACCAAGAACACCCTCTGCGAGCTCACTCGTGACATTTTGCGTGCACCCGTGTCTGAGGATATGTTGGGTCGTATGTTCAACGGCTCCGGCAAGCCAATCGACAAGGGTCCATTAATTTTGGCTGAAGATTTCCTTGACATCCAAGGAAAACCCATCAACCGCGTATCTATCCCGAAGATATAATCGTGACGGGTATCTCTTCCATCGATGTGATAAACTCGATTGCCCATGGTCAGAAGCTTCCCATCTTCTCGGTTGCTGGTCTGGCACACAACGAAATTGCTGCTCAGATTTGTCGTTAAGCTGGTCTCATCAAGGTACCCGGCAATCTCTGCTCTGGAATGATCTGCCACTAGCACTGATCTGGCTGATCAATCTGTCAAACCGCCACTATGTGACCTCAAATCCTTGGTTGGACAAAAAACACTGAATATTGCCAAAAATAGGTGGAACTCCCTTCAAGATCAGCTACCACAGTCTTCATGATAAGGAATTTGGTGGACAATTTTAAGGAACTGGGTTCATTGGCCGACCGTCTATGAAGCGTTGCTCATCGAAATATTCGCACTAAAGACAACGTGGAAGCTGATCGTTATAAATGTTCCATCTGTCTCAACTCGTCGTTGTTCGGGCCATTTGGACATGTCCAGAACAATATAGCGGAGAATTTTACAGGTGGATCTTAAGACGTACCCCATTTAGTGTATGCAATGCTACCGAAAAGCCAGCGAAAACGACTGTTTATATTGGTAGATCTTATTATTATATTTACTTAATACAAAATATTATTTATATGTAACGTAAAAATATAGTTTCGGACAGGCTACCTAACTTAACCTGACTACTACTACAAGGTGGCGCAAAAATAACCTTCCGATGTTTTTTGGCTGTAATTTAAAAAAAATTGAAAAACTTTGATTCTTCTTGTGGATTATTTTTATTTGGTCTTTTAATTTTTTTTACATCAAGTCGAGAATATGATGTCATATAAATGATGCACTTTTTATGGCATTTTCCATCACTTTGGCCAAAACTTCCGGCGATAGGTCCTCACATTCTTGACGGATATTGTCTTTAAGAGCTGCAAGAGTCTGAGGCTTGTTGACATAAACCCGCGACTTCAAAAAGCCCCACAAAAAGAAGTCTGGAGCGGTCAAATCAGGCGATCTTGCTGGCCAGTGCAAATCGCCAAAACGGGAGATTAGGCGCCCGGGAAATGCATCCTTCACCATATCAGTTGTGGCACGTGCAGTGTGTGCCGTTGCACCGTCCTGTTGGAACCACATGTTTTCCAATCCCAATTCATCAAGTTGCGGCAAAAAGAACTCGTTGATCATTGCTCTGTAGCGCTCACCATTCACAGTAACCGTTTGGCCCGCGACGTCTTCGAAGAAAAAAGGTCCGATGACTCCTCCAGCGAAAACAGCACACCATACAGTGACTTTGAGCGGGTGTAATGGCTCTTCGTGGGTTACACGCGGATTTTCAGTGCCCCAGAAGCGTAAATTTTTCTTATTTACGTACCCGCTAAGATGGAAATGGGCCTCATCACTCATGATTATTTTTGATGAAAAATCATCTTCCTCTTGGTGGTGATTAAGGATGGCTTGAGCGTATATTAGACGCGATTGGCGGTCAGCAGCTAACAGCTGATGCACCGTCTGGACTTTGTACGGAAACATCTTCAAATCTCGTACCAAAATTCGCTGTAAAGACCGTCGACTGATACCCATTTGCGTGGCACGTCGTCTGGTCGATGTCGACGGCGCTTCCATGACATCTTCGGCTACAGCAGCAATATTCTCTGCAGAACGGCTACTCCGGGGTCTGCCACGCCCGGCAGCATCTCGTGTTGTGCCAGTCTGTTCGAGGCGAGCGGCTAAACGTCGCAGTGTTTCACCAGTAGGCGTTGGACGGCTAGGAAATCTGCGACGAAATTCACGTTGTGCCAAAGTCACCGACCGATTATTGCTCAAATAAATAGTCACCAATATTCCGCGTTCTGGAGCAGTGTTTATTAACGTGTATTTCGCATGTGTTTACTACACAAATGTCAAAACAGAACTGACATTAGGGGCCAATCGCAAAATTTATAGCATTTTCTGATACGAGGATTACTTTTGTGCCACCTTGTATTTAATAGATTTCCATCTTTTATATATTTTTTAAATTGAATAGTTATTAGCATTCCTCAAAATGTTATTTACTCATGTTAACAAAAATTTACAAGAAAAGTTAGAAACGAATTAGCAAAATAATCTTTTTTTAAGTAATCATGATATTGTAACCTACTTTTCAATATATTCTGTTTTTTTTTAAATATCCAGCCCCGTGTTTATATCAGCATTATTCTTTTCATATAAACATATATGTATATCAATATCAATTCGATTTGCGTATTACTTTAAGAACAACTTGTTCACCTAATGGGATTCATAGCAACAAAAAAATGCAAAAACACGTAAAACTTTAACTCTCTATCAAAAAATGCCATCAGCATTTAAATGTACCGAAGAATGGTGCCTCTGGTCCTTGTCATCGCCAACGATAGTCTCCATGAACTACACTGTAAATTCATTTTTTTTTCAGCTAAAAGTGAAATTAAAACAACACTTACACCTACCCACTCAACGAAAAAAAAATGTACCTTCTGAAGCATGAACGAGGTTGAAAACATCCCTTTCTGTTAACAAAGTTGACGTGGATAAAAGGGGAGGCAAATGAAAAGGAACAACAAAAAACTGTGAGAAAGGTATGCACGAAGCATTTTTAACCTAAGGCAACGCTGGCATTGTAGGGATTTTAGACAGGCAGAGACATTAACTGAATTGTCAGTATCCCCTCACAGCAATGGATGCACTTAATCTGAGAACAGTGGTGTAGATGTCTATTTAATTGTCAAATCCACAGGAACCGGGTAATTATCTACAGGGACAAACAAATAATACGTACGCAGTGATTTTAATCTCCTAAGTTGCTGTCGTCCCGAACGGTCATCTTTTCTTATAATATAATAGCCAAGTGACTGTTCGTGTGTGTACTTGATATTGAAGTGAAGCAATCGACGATAAGTGGGACATCCCCAAGGGTGGACAAGTCCCTTCTGTTTGTTAGTATTTCTGACAGCTCAGAAGTGATGTGGAATTACTAATAAAGTGTTGGGTTTACGTTTTCGTTTGTTGGGTGTTATACCAATTAGGAGGGAACGTATACAAAAATAGTTCAGCAATGGGAACACAACACGAATATGTACACATATATACCTATACTCTACAGCTAAGATGAAAGAAAATATGTAAAATAATCTGGATGAAAATTTGTACATGCTTCTATTAGAGCAAGTATCGATAAAAAATTTAACTTGATATTATAATCAAATCTTACATAACGTTGAAGAAGCCCAAACAAATTGGATCCGGCAATTCTGTTGGTCTGTATTTTTGTTGGTATGTGACTGTAACTGGAGGCTAAACGGCTATATGAAATTTATTCAAATTTAATACACGCGATGCTCTTGAGGCAATACTAGGGCCTAAAGAGGGAAAACTACTGGTACCTGCCATTTAATGATTATGGTATCATCAAAGTTAATCAAAAACGGCTAAACGATTTTTATTAAACTTCACACGATTACTTACGTTAACATTTAAATCAAAACTGCGTAACCAGAAAACTCGAATTATAAATCCAATTTCATTTTCTTACTGATTAGGATCTTAGTAACACTTCGTTCATTTTAATAGTGGCTAAAAACTTTGTACTTAATTGTAGACACTTTTAACATGCCTACGTTGCTTGGTGTACTGTGATTAAATTTAAATCGAACAAAAAATGTAAAGTTTGGGGAAATCTGGTACAGTTTGAGGCATGACATTGTACCAAATTTGACAGATAAACTAATAAAATACACGGACCCAACACAATTTTTCAACACAAATATAAAAAAAACTGTTGCTTTGACTTATTCCAGAGAACAATGGATGACATTCACCTAAAATAAATAAAAATGTGTCTTTAATAAAGCAATTTATTTGAAAATATTTTTTATTATTTTTTCAACTCTTGCTTGTGAAATTCAAGTTATTCGAATAGGCATTTTATATTTTTGAACTCTAAAACGCTCAAAATCATAACAAAAAATATTATGATCATCCAAAATATCATGCGAAAACATTATGAATTTCGCGATCAGATTGATTGATTGATTGGGGAAGTATCTACGACCCAGTCGTGAGCCCACTCTTCTTTTTTCGAGGCCTATAACATAATTATAAGAAGTTTTGGCCCAATTTTTTCGCCAAGTAGAATGATTACAGTGCATGAGTTATTCTATCAAATGCAGTCTTGACGATTAAAAAAAAACGAATAATTTAAATAAAAAGGAATTTGACATTGCCACTCTATTTATCAGCAGTGGAATGAATGATTAACGATAACTGCTAATTTTAACCAGTCGTGATTTAATTTATCTAAAATAATTTAATCATAGATATATATTGAATCCCAATATAACCAGTCGTGATTTGATTTATCTAAAATAATTTAATCAGATATATTGAATCCCAACAAAGGACAACGACATTTGTATATGCAACCGGAATATGAGAACATTAAACAGGAGAGGTGCAGGCGAACAACTAGCGGGGGGCTTCCTGCTACAAAGTAGACATTACTGCCATCCAGGATATACGATGGGATGGACCTGGCAAAATGAGGATGACAAACTGTGACATCTACTATGGACCGTGTTATAGTAAGCAGAAACAGCGACTGTTCGGATGCGGATTTGTCCTAAGTGCCAGACCAAGGCAAGAAGTCCTTCTTAGCGAACGTATTGTAACAATCCGCAACAAGGCCAAACTTGCCAACATAAGCCTTATAAGCACTCACGCTCCGACGGAGGAAAAAGATGATATAACTAAAGATTGCTTCTACGAGCTCCATGGCGAAACCTATGAGCGACTTCAAAAGTACGATGTTAAAATAGTGCTAAGAGATTTTAACGCAAAGATGGGAAGAGAAGACTTCTTTAGCAGTATTGTCGCCACAAAAACCAGAAAAACTGTAACAATGTCGAAAGACTGCAATCCCAAAAGACCGGCAAGACCTTTACAGACCCAAACTCGTCCGTTTGTGTAGGATGACGATGGAAAATTATCGCTGCTCCAGCAGGGTCGGAAACGACCTCCCGAAAAGGATTTAGGGAAGGCGATGCGCTATCATGTGACTTATTCAATATGTTTATTGAGAAGAATGTGCAAACCTCCCGAGCCAACACCAAAGGCAAAATCTTCCAAAAAATGGTGCAACTACTAGCATACGCCCACGATATTGACATCATTGGTAAGACTCAACGTGATGTCATAGCCATGTTTGTTTTTGTTAGTATAGAGAAGGAAGCGGCAAAAATGGGTTTTGCAGTAAAGAAGGGCAAGACTAAGTATATGCTGTAAACAAGAAAGTACACGCAACATCGACGAATTGGACAGATCGTTAATATTGACAGATATAACTTTGAGGTAGTACGGGGCTAATTTGGCTCCGCTTTTAACTCTGACAACAACATCTCGTCAGAAATTTAACGAAGCTCTTGCCAACCGCTGTTTCTTCGGGCTAATTAAAAGAAACTCTTGCCAACCGCCGATTCTTCGGGCCAAGAAGGCAATTTAGAAGTAAAGTCATCACTCGAACTACTAAGGAGATCCTATATAAGACCCTGATCAAGTACAAGTACAGTACTGCACTACGGCGCTGAATCATGGACCGTATCATGCTTCGATTCGAGATAAAAATTCTTCGGTCCCGTTTGCGTTGACGGGCTATTGAGACGAAGATTCAACCAATAACTATACTAGCTGTACAGCGACACACCCTTGGTCAAAAAACTCCGTATTGGACGTTTAAGATGGCTAGGACATGTAGAACGAATGGACACCAATACTCCGGTTCGCAAAGTCTTTGATTCCAAATTCTGTAGCCGTTTCTGACGTAGGCGGTAAGTGCGGAGGGGAATTTTCTTCGTTCGTTTGCATCGACTATGCTCGTATTTGATGCTGTGGTACCAATATGAACACTGGGGTATCAATATCAGTACCCAACATAGTACATTTTCGTTGTATGAGATGCGCTATCTACGTAGTTCTATACGCTTTGGCACTACTCATTTAACAGTCGCTGTACTATGACTTTTATCGATTTCAAAATTCTAATTAAATACAGTTCACCTCATTGCATCTATTTATACAACTCCAGTGTCTATTAGATAGTGATGGTTATATCTCAATTACTCGATTATTACTGGAATTTCATCTGTCAGCATACGTTATGTGCAACTGTATCCACTCCGAGCGTTCATGATTCAGAATACGTGTGCTTCTCACTCTGGCTGAAATGGAAGGCTCTGCGGAGTTTTGGTGTCGATTCCTTCATTCACGTCGCCTAATGCATTTTTCTTCGTTGTCTAGCTAATAAAGTTTTTGGTTAATTTTCGTCCCCATAGACCCTTAATACAACCGTGACCTAAATTTTTCATGATCCATTCATGTATTTTACATTTTTTTGGTATCGAATCGGTGATGTATTTGCCGAGGATTCTCCAAGCTAAGCAGGGCACTACATAGCATGTTTCTATAAATGCTGTCATAGTCGTCTTTGAAATTGATGAATAGGTGGTTTGATATTAGAACACGGAGCGCGGGAATTCTCCCGCTGCCATCAGGGGGTTTATTATTCGGAGATCTTCAATATAGCTTATTTTGATCAACGAGCGATATATAATTTCACACCTGCCCTGCATACCTACAGACCGTTTTTCTATCCATTGCCTAAGGAAGCTACCACACGAAAATAATGAAACTAAATATATTTAAAGTAAAAACAATCTTTAAGCCTCCTAAATCTATCTTTAAACCACTTAAAAGTGAAAACGAAACTGTTTCCCATTCAGGTGTACCATCCAAAACCCAGTAAACCGCCATACCTGAAACGTACCTCTTTCACAATTCAACAACCATGTGCGAGTGTCTGTCGAATAGCAGGAAAGATCCAATTCCGAACTCTGTCTTAAGGTTCCACCTCATTCGCTCCTAGCTACACTTACACGGACAAATGTTAAGCAAATTGGATCGGCCATGAAAACTCCTATTAATGGACAGTTTAATTGATTACGAGCAAACGGAGCGATTTGCTGTTTTTTTGCGATGGGCAGACGAAACTTAAGCCATTCTCTTAGTACATCGTTCTCGCCGCATCGCTTCATTTAACATCAAATGGATGTGGCGCATTTCATACACGAGTATGTATGGTGGCTTTAGCAAAGTCTTTGACATTCGAACGTGAGGGATTCCAATTATACGATAATTAATCACTTTATCGCCAAGGTGTATAGGTATGTGCCGATGAAGTACATCTACTGTGTTACAGCACTTTTCTCGCAACAGCAAGTCTGCCATACGAGTCCTTTTTTTTGTCACGATAGACATCATCTCGTTGGTCGATGGACTCCAATGGTTGACCACCAACCAAGACCACTTTTTTTTGTGAAACGAATTGATTTAATTAGTCACGAATCTGTGTCCTTGTCATTTTAATTAAAAAAATCCGTGCTTGAGGAATGGGAAAATTTTAATTGGAAATTTATTGCTATAACACACAGCGGTATTGATAGTGATAGCGATATGTATGTTCAGAGGGTTTCCTTTCTGTCTCCACACGATATAAGTAAATTGAACAAAATAATTCAACGACGGTGCACAGCCATTGGAATTCTTCTAGCACTTTCCTTCTGTTCAAACAGCACAAGGGATAAATGCAGTTTTCAAAATGCAAATGTTCGAAACGGAATAATCCTGTCAGCGGGAGAATATGAAAATTCGTTTGCTGAATATGGCTACTTATGCAGGGAGAAAAACAAGATTCTTTTTTGCGTTAGTTTATCTTGAAGCACAGGGCTGATTCGGAACGGTATAGGAGGGTGAGGTGTAGCAGATTCTTGGTGCAACGCAATTGAGCAAGAAGATGTTTGGTAGTGGGATAAACTTGTCAGATATCTTGTGAGCGTTTGGTGTTTTAGGGTTCAGATGCTATCTTGTTGATTCGTTTTTTTCGAGTCAATTGAAACGTTCATTGCATTTGTTGAACTCCGAAGAACGTTCTGGTGTACCCACAGTTATCTCGAAATTCTACATGTGAACACGTTTTCTCGAAGGAGGAAATAATTTTCCAACAGCAAGCAATTTACATAATCGCCTTTAATTTGCTTAGAAGTGTGAATCGAGGACAATTTGCTACTATCCGGGGATGTGTAGGAGTTGGCCTTGTGCGATTTTATTTCCCATGAGTAGTTTTGGAAAGTTGCACATTTTTAAATTGCTCCTATTTGCATTTGCCACCTTTTCAATTGAGTTTTTATGAGTTTTAAAATAAATTGTTCGGATTTGTTTGGACATATAAAATATTGTAGGATTGCTAAAAGTAACTAGGTGAGATTAGTTGGATTTTGTCAAATGGAAGGGATAGTAATGTAAATGGTGTGTAATAAAGTGGAAGTGTTATGTCGAATAAGGAAACCGTTAATAACATGCTAAAAGCAAACAAAAAAAAAGGCCTAGAATTATGACCGAAACAAATTGTATACAAAATGTTAAGAAAATCGGTCAAGCTGTTTAGTCTGGGGAGACCATTACGGACAGACGGACCGACGAACCGATGCGACGCTGACGGACCGACGGACGGAATTCCAAAAACCACTTTTTTGGGTTCCGTTATCATCGTTATGTTAGAATCAATCAAAATCTCGAGGTCGTCATTTTTCACGAAAACAATATCATTCTTTTTGTAAGAGAAAGTTAAAAATAAAGCTGCATTCACAATAATGTATTATAATTCGGAATAGCCAAAATCTGTGTCGATTTTCCTAGACAATACAAAGAAGTCATCGACACTTGCAATTTGTTCCATATTTATTTCTATATTTTCTTTATTTCTAAATTATCATATTGTTTCACCGAAATTGTTCTTTTTTTTAATAATTTGCAAACTCTGTTAGGGAGCGAAATTTCTGACATCAAATTCCAATAAATACTACTATAGCAGTATGAGTATAATATGCGTTCTTAAAGCTTCAAGGTTACCTCGACGATTTTTTCATCTTAAAAGTTTTGTGGTCCAATCGAATCAAAGTTAAAGAATGCTTTGATCTTTTCTCTGATCTTTCTCCGATCATTCTAATAATGAGCGAGTCACTCATTAGAAATGAAAAGCCACCCAGCCTAACAAACGGGAAAACCAACGGTGTAGGCTTCAAAAAAGAAAAATAATATTCGACTGGGTGTATCGCTTAGATCCCCATTGGAGCTCGAAGTCGCGTTGGTCTCCTTTTTCGATACCATTCAAAACGCAGCATGGAATACTCCTCAACGAAGCAAAATAGTGAGCTATAGTAATATCAATTACCCTCGGGAAATAAAAAAATTGGTTAAGCAAAAAAGAAAAGCTCGTAAAAGATGGCAACAAACACGTTCTACCCAAGATAAAACATATTTCTATCGGTGTTATCAAATTCGATTTAATTTAAAAACCATGCAGTAGAAACTTATCTGCAAAGCCTAACCGTAATAAGAGTCATAAAATGGCCAAAAACGCTGTCCCACCAATAAGGGTAACTCAAGACGGTTGAACAAAAAGCAATAAGGAAGAAGCAGATGTTTTTGCCGAACATCTCGAGGAAACATTAAAGCCATTTGATGGTCCAGCGCAAACTGAAAACATTAATGTATTCGAGACTATAACCGATAATAGTATAGTAATTTATGCAAGTATTGCCGAGCCTAAACGGGAAATACAGAAACTAAAGCCTAGAAAAGCTTTGTGTTATGACCTGATTACCAGAGAACTTCTGAAAATGTTGCCTCGGAAAGTATTAACTTATCTTCTTTTTATTATACAAATGCGCCAATTAGATTAGAATACATACCAAGGCAGTGAAATATAGCGGAAGTGATTATGATTATATCGAACAGGCCCATTTCACTTCTTCCAATAATTTCAAAAGTTTTTGAAAGGATATTACTCAGTCGATTACACCACATAATTGATCAAAAAAATCTATTACCTGACCATCAATTTGGGCTTAGAAGTAAACACTCGACGGCGGACCAAATACATCGAATTGCATATGTATTACTATGACTTGAACTAAGACAAATTCTGCCTGAACAATTATATAAAATCCTCGTGTCGTATAGACTCTACCGTGTGAAACTTGGAAACGAATATTTGGAGTTCAAAAAAATAATGGCATGTGTATCGCAAGAAAGTGTCCTTGGACCACTCTTGTACCTCATATTCATTTGGGATAACCGAGAGCAAATTGGTTCATGTTCGAGTCCCGTTTGCAAACAAAGCGAAATATCTCGGAATAGCACTCGATGCAAAATTAAAATGGAAGTCACATGTAAAAAAGGAATGCGAAGAACTTAAAAACAAATAGAGAGAACCCTTCTGGTTACTCGGAAAATATTCGAAGCATAACCTCGATAGCAATATGTTATTATACAATAAAGTGCTAAAACCGATTTGGACATATGGTATACAACTATGGGGTTTTACCAGTGAAACGAATTTAAACATTTTACAAACTTTTGAAAACAACATTTTAAGATCATTCGTCAATGCGCCGTGGTACATAAGGAAAGACGATCTACGCAGAGATCTGGGTATTTCTGCGGTTAAAGATGAAACGAAAATATTTGCACGAAAACTTCAAAAACTTTTATTGTTACACGGTCCTCCAAATTCTTGATGAGATAAATTTATTGCGACGTCTCCAAAGAACTAAACCCTTGTATTTGGCCCGATAATAACAAACCGCTCTATTAATAACAGAAAAAGCAGGAAATCTCAAATGAAAGTTACTTTCAAACATTCATATATAGTCATAATAAAAAATGCTGTGCGGATTGTTCTCCTCATGGTTTGGCCAAAAACTACGTTTTTCTAAAAAAGGGCGTGGCAGTGGGCGGATTTCAAAATTGTTTACTATTATGTAGGCACGGACGAGGATCCTATATACCAAATTTCATTATACTACCTCAAAACTTAAGGCCTAAAAATCGGGACGTACAGACGGACGGACAGACATACATGGCTTAATCGATTCAGCTATTGATTCTGAGTCGATCCATATACTAGGTATATGTAGCCAAATTATTTCTCTATGTTACAAACTATGTATCAAAACTAATATACCCCTATGGGATAGGGGATATAAAGGATGGTGGTTTTAGTGAATAAAAATCTCACACCACTGTGGGGACGTGCTTATCGTGTCTATGAAGATTTGCACAATTTGGTCAGCAAATGATGATTAGGGTCTTATATTGCTTAAATCCTTTTTTAATATCGGATGTGTGGGTGAGGTCGTTTCCGACCCTATTGGAGCAGCTAGAATTCTCCATCGTCATCCTTCACAAACGGATGAGTTTGGGAGGTATACCAAAACTAGACGTGGCTCTGTATAAATCGTCTCTATAAATACTGAAGTATGCGGCTTTGAAATCGATGAATAGGTAGTGAGTGTCGAATTGGACTTCTAAGGCTTTTTCCAGGATCTGCTGAAGTGTGAAGAGTTGATCAGTTGTGATAAGTGCCAATCACGTTGTTTGTAAACGGTTTCAGGCATTCACACATTACGGCAGATTGGATCTTGCAGGCGATGGTGAAGAGACTTATGCCTCTCTAGTTGGCACAGTCCTTTTGTTGTGGATAGGGCAAACGATGCTAAGGTTCCATTATTGAGGCATACTTTCATCCGACCAGATTTTTTTTAAATTCTGACCTGCCTAAGCAGTAATATACATATGGACCTAAAAGATCTATTGTGCTTGACTCAGATGTTTTTTAGGTTAGTAGCGCTTCTACTTTCCTAATGCAGCTGATAATACTTTCAGCCGAAGATTTCCTCAGTTCTTCGGGACTTAAAACTTCCCTGAAGAATGATTCCCTTCTCATACCGTAAAGGGCCGGCATTCACATATGATATGCTCGGCTATTTCGTCTTCTTCTAGACATAGTCTGCACTCCGGTGAGTCGACTAGATGCATTTTATTTAGATGATATTGCAGACCGTGATGACCAGTTAGATAACCTACTAAGTTTTTGATATCGTGTCTGCGAAGATTCAGTATCTTATTGGCATCTGATTTGAAGGGCTGAATAGCTCTTTTGGCCTGTCTTAGGCCTGGGATGTTTCCCCAGTATAAAAACATTTGTTTTGTTCCCAGTTTTTTATGACCAGATTTATGGCTGATTTGGGGATTGCACAGAAGGGTTCAGATCCAATGAAGGGGGTTTCCGAACCTTTTCTGGCTAGTTCTTCAGCTTTTTCGTTACCTTCAATTCCCATATGTCCGGGGAGCCACCATAGTCTGGTTTCGTTCCTGGTAGTACTGATTTGGAGTCAATGATGTGTGAGCTAAGGGCTTTTATAGCTGCTTGACTGTCCATGAATATATGGATGTTTGCGCCTTTAATACCTGAGTTGTGTATTAGGTTTGCGCATTCTTTTATGGCATGGAGATCAGCTTGGAAAACACTAGGGTTTTTTCCCATAAGTATTGTGATGTTTTTATTTGGTTCATGTATGCCAGCTCCTACCCCTGAGTCCATTTTAGAACCATCCGTATACCATCAGTTGTTTTTTAGGTGACTTTGTTCCACCATACTATTGAAGCGTATGTTATAATGGGCCTGACCATGATCGTGTAGATCCAGTGTGTGGTCTTTGGAGAGATTCCCCAGGTTTTACCATACATGCTTCGGCAAGCCCAGAAAGCTTTGGTTGCTTTTTGAATTTTGTTGTTGATGTGGGAGTTCCAGCTAAGTTTTTTATCGAGGATCACTCCAAGATATTTTACTTCGTTGGAATACTCAATGTATGTACCATTAATTGAAATTTGGTTAAGATTTAATTACCTCCTTTTTGTAAAAGGGACGATGATAGCCTTGCTGGGGTTTATAGAGAGATTTTCTTTATTACACCAGTCTATGACTATCTTAAGGGCGTTTTGCAAACGTGTTGTAACTTCATTTGGTTCTTTGCCCTTTATTATGATGACTAGGTCATCGGCGTATCCAATTATATTGAAACCTGCATTACTAAGGTCTTGAAGTAGGTTATCGATAACCAGAGACCATAGTAGGGGTGAGAGTACTCCTCCCTGAGGGCAGCCTTTAACGGCTGTTACTGATACTGAGTCAGTCCATTGTTTTCAGGAAAAACGATGTTAAGCTTAGTGGACGGTATGATTTAGGTAGTTCTATTGGTTTGCCTGGTTTGGGGATAAATACCACGTTTACCTCCCTCCAGGTTTGTGGTATGTAGCCCCAATTGAAAATAAACCTAAATAAGGCGACCATAGTGGGTAAGAAAAAGTCCAAGCCCTTTTGTATAAGAGCATGAAAGATTCCGTCTGTCCCTGGTGCCTTGTATGGTTTAAATGAGTTGATCGCCCATTTGACCTTATCCGGAGTGAAAATTTTGCCGGATAAACTATCCGACCAGATTTGGCTTATGAGCTTGTAGATGTAACTTACCAAGTTATCTATCCTCAATGCTATCCACACTCCACTTAGGTCGGTTGGTTGGTAGTTTTCGCTGTCGTCGACAGTATTGCATGGTTCGTTATGCCTGACAGCGCAATATTGTTCGCAATTACAGTTTAATATTCTTCAGAAGTGGATCACCAATATCCTCAGCATCGACTTTGTCTCAACTACGATGATTCCTTGTTCATCTCGACTGAATTCTTTTCGAGTTTTGAATCCAAGGCTTTGACGTTTTACACTTTGGTAAGACTTGCGAATATCATTTCTGTAGTGGCACCTCCCTATATCGTCATCGCATTCTTTTCTTATTTTTTTTCTTTCTGAAAAGCCGGTGTTCTTTTCTCCTCAAAGTTTAATGTCAGCTATCCTTTTTACCTCTAGCTTAGCCTCTCAGGACTCGTTCTTGGCTGCGAGCATCTGTCGGCATTCCTCATCAAACCAAGGATTTCTTGGTGGTCGATGCGAAAAAATTGGTATAGCACATGCCATATCATATGACGTAGTTGCTGGGTATATTAGTTCATCCGAAAAATTATTTAGGATAATGAAATTTGATATATTATAAAGGAGTAAATATTTTTAAATCCACCAAACGATAATTAATATTGTAATCAAGATATTTAGACAATCTCATTTGCTATTTTTTATCCATATACATTTTTAGCAGAACCCACGTTTTGCTTTTTTTTTAAATGAACGGATATAATGGGATAGGGTAATAAAGGGTTAGTACAGTGGGTTGCAGCGTTTTCATATTTTTTTCTCATATTTGCGGAAAAAATTAATTTTAAATGAATTCAACAGGAAATAAGTGTATGTCCCTTAAAAATTGATTAAAAATATGACTGTATGTGTATAAATTTCTACTATCTTTTTAAACGTTAAACGAAACCTTGTCGGTGTTTGGTGTGAAAGAGTCAACTAGTTTTCTAAAAATGCTTAGTTTTTGGTTAAGTGTAATACACAGACTTGTTTTAAAAATGATACATTTTGCATCGAAATAGAGCAGCTTAAATAAAGCATGAATTATCCTAATCCTATTTGGATAAGCCAATGAAGAGCAGCTGTAATATGATAGAAAAGTGAAGCTGTCACAATGAATAAATTGCAGTTATTACCCTTTTTTTATATAAAGTCCGCATTTATTTGTGGTACAAACCTTGTAAATTTAAAAGGGGAATAAACAATCCCCTCGCTGAAGTAGCTAAATTATGTGTTAGATGAAAGGTCAAAACTGTAAAAGCTATATGCATACATTTTTGATTGAAATTCATCACCTATACTGATACAATCATGACCTAGAACTGGTGCTAAACGAAGAGAAACGACGTCGTAAACAGCCGCCATTTTGACGATGATTATTTAGATAATTTCGTGATGAGAGCCCTAAATCGATTTCATTTAATTATGTAAGTCGAAACAAGATGCATTTCAATTGGTAGCATTTCATTAGAACCGTCATATATACATTAACCTTCACTAAACAAGATTTGCGTTTGATACGTTATGCACAATGTGTATACAAATGTGACTTAATCGATTAATGACTTAACGAACACTTCGTATTCCAACGTACATCAAGTTGACAACTTTCTATTATTAAGTCTGCTCCTAATGGAAATGTGACCATCCACCTGTCAGCATGTGAGCGCAAAACCACCTGATACCCAATTCCGTTTAAGTAGAAATTCATACCCTTACTAATCCAACCACCCCCAGTACTCCATCCCATGCCATTGAAATGGAATTTTTCACCCTCGTAAAACGCGCAAAAATGGCTCCTTAGCCAATGAGATTTATGCGTTTTCCACACAAATCTGAACTCATCCTCGTGGGACAATGACAACAAAAACATTTCTCCCGGCCACGTGGTTTTAATTTAGCGCCGACTCACAACGCAAGTTCGAATTCGAAGGCAATTGTCCTCCGCTAGCGAAAATTTCCCTCCCCTCTGTCAGAGCTGGTCTTCGTTGGGAAATTTCCAGTGCACCAGTGTTATTCTGGTAGGTCCAGGTTCGGATAAAATATATCCTAGTACTCTTTGTCAAAGTGGCACTGCGCACTGGGGGTAGCCCCATGAAAAATCCCATCGTTCTCAGTAGGGGTCCTCGTGAATATTCTCGACAACGATAAGCTCTTGGAATATGTGTGTTGCAGCTCAGTTATTTTTGGAGTATCGCCGGAAGTAGACGTGTTTTCCAATTAAATCGGGCGTACATTTTTAATTTGAGATCATTAAGGATTTCATTTTATTTGATTCGCAATCAAATTGAGATCCCTAATTAGCGTCGGTTGAGGTATGCATCGCGATTCGTGTATTAACTCCGAGTGATTTTCTGTTGTGTGTGTGTGCAAGGGATCCTTTGTCCTATATTGAAGAGAGTGCAATAAAACAAAAATAAGAAAAGTGAAACGTATTTAAGAACTGCTGTTGACTGTGTCCTTGGAATCCTTGGAGAAATTCCATCTTCTTCGGCACCGCTTTGAAATATTTAGAACATCATAAAACATTTAATGGATTGGGGATGCTCGCCGCCTTCGTCGGCCTTACAGTAAAAGGATAATTCAAGTATGACTGGAATTTAAGGAGAAACGTTTTTTTTTATTGTCCTTTTTTTCTATTTTTTTCGCGACACACTATAGTCACCGTTCTTCGTCCTTCCTCCAATCGTTGCTTACATATTTGATATAGAGATACTTACAGCATTAAAGATGGGACAGAATGGGTGCATTATCTAACGTATTGAGCATGCGATACGAATGTATTCACGTATTGGCGCTAATGTTGCACTCGCTTCGCAATTAATTATCGCAACTTGTGTTAGGGTAAGGTCGGATGATTCCCCCACTTCTCGCGGCTACGGCTGTTGCGGCAACTGGGAATAAGCTGTGGGGTTCCGCAATCGTCGATGCTGCTTGCTCCTGCAATGCTCCTCGTGCCAGTCTACTATTATTCAAAAGAGGATTATAGTTGTTAGTATGGGGTGGTTGAATGTAGCTGTGCTCTATTAGAAACTTGAACTGTTGGTTGTAGAAAGTTTTACTTCGCTTTTAGCTGATTGCATTAATTCGTTTGATTTCCGGTGCAAGCTCTCCTGCAGTGTTATTAATTCCTTAACAAAGGGATGGAGCGATATTTGCTTAGAGGCTTTTATACTTGCAACTAGTAAAAGGAATTACTTACTTCCGTTTCTAAAGGGGATTTAATTAGATGCACACATGTATTGATTGTTTGCTTTCAAGGAGTAAAATAGGATAGCAATTGTTTTGTGGGAGGAGGTACTTTCAAATTGCTAAATTGGTTTCACTGTATATTCAAATATAATTTTACTAAATTTAAATTAATTATATAGGTCGGTATAAAATGTTTGATTGTTGTGTGGACAGAAATGCCCTTAAGTGGTACTTCTGATCATGATTTAATGGAATACCCTTTTTACTTAACGAATGTCGACTAAAAATAAGTTTAAGTAACGGGTGTTATTGTATTATATTTTATACTATTGTCAGTTGTATAAGTCTAAATATCAAATGCCCCTGTTCTTGCTATATATGTATAATGATATAATGCCTCTGTTCTTGCCAATTGCGGCATTTTTGTATTCTGTTAAGCTTTGCCACATCTAAAGCTTACGAACACATAGTTAGCACTCATTCGGTAAATTGTGAAACGATCAATAGTAGTGCAAGATCGTAATCAATATTTTTCAAGAAAATTTCAGCAAACCTCTCCTTTCTCTTTAAAGAAAAAGATGTAGAATCTATATATATAAAAATGAAACCCGTTTTCCGTTGTCACGACATAACATGAAAACGGCTTGACCGATTTGGCTGATTTTGTTTTTGTAGTTTAATAATACTCTGTACAAGGTTCTTACGGAAAAAAATATTGAGAAAATCTCTCTGGTCAGCTTTGAGAAAATAAATACTACTAACACTAAAATACTATTACGGACCCTAAAACGAAACAGTACCCGGGCGAAGCCGGGCCTGGCAGCTAGTCCTGAATAAAAAAGGAGAGTTCTTTACTCCTACATGGAGCTAACAATGGTTTCACAAATAAAAAGTCGAAGTCGATTTTTTAATCAAGCATAACACAACGATGATGATGAAGTTCGAAAAAGTCCATCTGTCCTTCTATCCACACAGTTTTTTTTGAAATTGTTTGTTGGAGTTGGATTTTTAGGTCCAAAGCTATATAAAATTTTGATAAATTCAGAATTTCTCTAAATGCTTTAAGGATCTTGACGAAATTAAACACGAACAATCCGAAAAAAAATGTGCACCTAGTTTTAAAAAAAATCTGAATGGCGTTGTATATTTAAAAATTATAATAAAGTGCAAGACTGAAACACTAGATCTAAGATAGGTTTCTCTTTAACATATGACAATTGCCTCATTTTGGGCTTAATTTAAAAATCGCTTATAAGCATTTTTTTAAAAAAAAAAATAGGAAATGCAATATTAATTTATATATCTAATAATTTTAAATTTAGCAAATACGTTTTA
This sequence comes from Rhingia campestris, assembly GCA_932526625.1. Classification (NCBI taxonomy): domain Eukaryota; kingdom Metazoa; phylum Arthropoda; class Insecta; order Diptera; family Syrphidae; genus Rhingia; species Rhingia campestris. Next base: position 1,977,043 of record OW052184.1, read on the forward strand.
TCATTAGAACTATAGCTATAGGAACTCTTATGCTAGAAAAACATCCATGGCCCATCGATATTCATTGCACAACTTTTTAGCCAATACTTTGGCTACATTACATATTTCAACGGTGATGTTAATGTTGATGTCATGTGACCATAATAATTTTCCATTTTAGATCAAAATTGAAAAATCCGTTAAGAAACATTTTGGCTATATCTTATTATAAATATTACAAAAGGTTACAGTAACTAGGATATTAAATTTCATAATAATAGAACTAATAGTTTCCGAACAATTAAGGATTTTCCTAATTTGGCCTAAATACAAAAATCGTTTATTCTGATTTTTTTCGAATTGGGTACTGGTAAATTGGGTAATTGGGTACTCTAATTAATAACGTCAACGCTTATGGTAAGTTAAATCACAATTGTTCGAAGTATTTCGTAGTAAATCGACGTTATGCAAAACCGTTATATGGAAGATACAATTTAAAGGATGGCTAAAATATAAAAAAATGCATTAGAATTATGTGGATAAAAAGTGCAAATACGAAGTCTGAAAATCGATCTAGTAGCTAAACAAAATTTAAATATTTGGTCCAGGTTAGTGAAATATATATATATATATATATATATTTATATATATCTGAGTTAATTTTAAGACTCTTAGGAAAGCCTCACAATTAGTCTTTGCCAATATTTCTCTTAACGAAATTATCGAGTATATAAAAAACAGCTTAACCAATAGTTTATCCTTAGGGCTTATCTCATAGTGTAACCGAACTCGGCCAAAAATGTTCGTACAAAATTTGACATTAAAACCAAATACTTATAAAATTAATATCCTACTGATCACATTGGTTCCGAAAATTAGTTATAACAAAACTTATGTGAATCTAAATTTTTTTAAAATTCGAATTTGTTTTTTTTTTATAAACTTAGTAACAAAAAAGTGGCGCAGATACTTTTTCATTTCTTTATATCATTTTGCCATGTTTTTGGAGACTAGATGTAAAATATCCCAATACTGGTTTACCTTATCACGTAAATGATTTGATAAAATTACTAAGTTATTTGTAACTCAATTTTTTTAATTTGATGATTAAAGTGATTAAAGAGTGTTATTTATAAGAAGAAAAAAATGCAAATAACAACAGAAGAAGTCGCAAATGCACTGTCTTTGGTTAAGAATGGTCTAAAAGTGCGGTATGCCGCTATTATTAATGGAAAATCCCGACGACTGTTAGTAGACTGTTTAAAGGCATATGGAAACAATTTCCAACAGCGTCATTGTTCAGGTCACCGCAGAGCATTTTCTAGAAAAATTATCGATATGTGGTGTTTCAAAGCCTTCAGAAACTCTTCCAAACAGGAACTGAGATATCTCCGAACCTATATACGGACAGCTGTGACTGCTCTAACGGTGAGAAGGCAATTAGGGGGAAATTGTCTGAGAAGAAGAAGACGAACAGCACAGAGCGATGTCGAATGGAATTTTCTCGCCTTTTCCAGGATATAGGTGAGAGATTTCTACTTTTTGGCAACATCTGCCTAGCGGAAAAATTGTGGGGAGGTTCCGTCATGGCAGGAATATCCCCTCGCCAATCACCGAGTAGTACATCGTGGAATAACGGTAAACTCTATTAATTATTTCTAAAATGTTTCATCAACAATAGCCTTGAGGAACATTTGGTTCTATTTACACCGTTTATTGAGAAAAACTTCTTGGTGATGCATGACAATGCTAGACCGTAAAATATCAGGTGCGTTACCGAGTAAAAAATAATGAAATATTTGGAATTAACGGCTCAAATAGGGCATACCCTAGTTCTATCTCGTCTCTCATCTCTCTTCATCTGTGTGTGTGAAGTTATTATTTCTTTCACAAAAAAGAGGACCTCTTGCTTTTCAAATAGGAATCCCTCGCATAGTTGTCCAACGCACTTACCATTAGGCCACTGCACCAACCGAGTAATTAAATAAATTGAAAATCGACTGCTAACCATTCTCATATTGGATGCAATTAATAAAAATAAATGTGTCGAAAATCTAGGAAATTCTGGACAAATAAAAGCATTTAATTTTGATCGTATATAACCGATTACATACCAGTTTTATCGTCGGTGTACTAGGTTTCGTCAGCAATGACTTCGGTCGATGGTCTCTTGGCAAAGGGTAGATGGAGGATTAGCTTATTCCTCCAACCGCTCTGCTTATTTCCACCGCTCTTCAGGAATATAAGACTATACCTAGAAGACTACTTCTTTGATACTCTAGGTGACCTGTAATCACTTACATCGCTGACTCGTTCTTCTTAGGATGGTGAGGTTGGTTCGCATGGACAGATGCATCTGGGCATTTTTTTAACCGAGTTGGAAAATTTAAAACAACAACTGCGTGTTTTTATTTGACATTTCACAAACAAAAATCAAAATTGAATAAAACAGCTATCGCTGTTCTAGCAGTTAGCCTAGCAGATTGAGTTCTCTGTCAAAACGGAATGCTCAGTGAAGAAATGTATCCCTGTATAAAGTCCTAGAGCAACATCCATTCAAAAATAGGATAACCGAAAAAGTTATTACTTTTGGACAGCAAAAAAATATAAATATATTTATACTGTAGTATGATGTTAAAGTTAAAGCATTTTCAGAAGCAAACTTTGCAAACCTAAAAACTTATACCTGCACATGAAATATGTATGTATATGTATGTTATACCATTTTATATAAAGTCCGTTGCACTCACCACGAAAATAGTATCCAAACTCCATAGCTACAACAATTTTAAGAACATACTACGACAACACTATTGTGCACAATAATAAACTCGAAATAACCCTTAGGGTCGGTCAACCCCAAGTCCACTCGAAATAATAATAAAAAATAAAAGGGCAAAAGAACTTAAAAAAAATTTAACCAATGTTCATCATTTTTATTCTGATAAAAAGTTTCATATACCCAAACTATTCTGCCATCCAACGTCCTACTTGGGGGCATTAAAGGATGGTGAATCTAAAGTTGGTACAAAAAAAATACAAATCCCGACAAAAGAGAGGAAACAATGCATAACACAATACCGAAAATGGTCTAAGCGAAAGGATACAAAACCGAAACAACCTCAACAAAACAATACACCAAACGAGAGAGCGCCAGGATACAAAAAACATACACTCTGCTTAAACGGAGGTATCCTTGGGGCATTCTAAATATTTATTTTCAGCCGAGTGGTTGACTGCGTGATGACTGTATATAATGGGATACTGGAGGCGTTCTTTCTGTTGCTTTGCACCCCTTTTTATTGTGTATGTCATGTGAAAATTATTGCTCCAACCAACAGAAGTAATGCTGGAGAATATAACTCGGAGTTTCAGTTTTAGGGTTGCGTTGGGGAGCGAGGTGATAACCGCACACAAAGTGCTTCTACAGCAAGCTAATAAAGTGGCCAATAATTGTCACATTAACTTTGATCGAAGAAGGATGTGGAAAGAAAATTTATGCAACCTTTATTCCCTACTGCCGGTCTGTGGAAATAATTTAAAATTAATGTATGCAAATGCATTACAAGGATATCCGCTTAAAATTACCACACAATCATTTTTGGAAAACTACTCGGGCGATCATGGGCCAGTAAAGTGGTTGATTAGCGACAAAAACGGGCGGTCAGATAAATGTCCTTTTCTGCCGTTCCACAGGGAATAAAAACAAATATAACGTGGAGGCGGGTATTACCATTTTAGCTCGTGTTGCATTCGAATCTTGATTACAGTAATTAGGACCAATGAGTCTAACAACAGGGCTTGGCTGCTTTGTTGATATTTTTATGTCGACTGGTGCAAGCTATACTTTAACTGTAATCCACCAAAATGGTCGAGAAAGCGGAAAAATCACACCCGAAATTATTTGAATTTTCGAGTGAGTTATTCCCACGGGAAACTGAAGTGGAAGTGTTATCAACGGAGTTTGAGTGTGAGTGTGGAAAGCTATTCAAATTAGGATTTCCCATAAATGCGCACTGAGCTATGACCACTGCAATGTAGTTGGGTTATGGTTCTCTGAAATTGAATATGTAATGCGGGACAATAAATTCGGTTCATTCCTCCCCCGGATGGTGAATGCGATGCGTGTTGCACACGAACGTGATTTTTCTGTCTAGACACATTAGGTTAATGTAATTTTTGTGATGGATAATGTCCTTGTGGTTGAGTTTTGTAATGAATTTTGATTTTATTTGAATGGTAATTTAATTTAATCGTTGAAATGTCATTTATATAATGTTCAGATTATTAAGTCGAAAATTTTAGTATAATGAGTTAAATTTGGAAATAGTTTTTGCATGGACAGACAAAATATTTGGACTATCAATAGTTTTGTTTTATAAACTTTTTTTCAGGTGAAGCTAACCTAAAACGCTCCAAGTTTTTGTTTGCAATTGTTTTAGATTGTAAATTGGTGAAAAATTGTCTTATGTAATGTAAAACGAAAACTTTCACCCTATGTTTTGCTATATCTTTCAAATGAAACGCTATATGTTGATAGTAACAAATTTCTTTTTGGACTTTTTTTTAAAGCGCCAAAACGAGACATTCAACGAACCGGCAGTGAATCCTCAAAATGTCTCAGCCTTCCGGCGTATTTTGTCACGGGTTATTCCAGTCTTTTCTAGGTGACCAGAGTTCTACTAGTTGGCGTTCCTTGGCTGGTTGACGAGTATTCTGCGTCCGTTTACTTTACAAATATAAAAATTAACCAGTTCCTGCCATTTGTAAATGTTATTACATCTTCCGAAAGTGTTATACGTTCTGGACTATCTTGTATATGTTCTGGACTACCTTGTATAACACAGCTTGTAATTTCCGGCGGTATAACATAATCTATAATACGGGACCTCTCTTTGATTGCAGTTGTAACACCGTTCACTCCATAAAGGGGGTACTAATATAGACATTCAAAAACTAATTAAATTTCTGAAAAATTATATCTGTGGCAGTTGACGGAGTAGCTTCAGTTTTGCAAGTGGTAGTAATCTAGTAGTATGAGAGCTAAATTTCTATCTTACCCCCATCTTAGAGGATGTTCGGTTACAAAAATAAAGCTGATTTCATAACCACTTATGTTCCATTCATAAAATAGTCATAATACATTTAAATTTTACGTTTAAACAGAAACACTTATGTTGACTTATTTCATGCTCTTTTTTTTTTAATTTTTTGCTTTCGTTGCGTTTAAAAAAAAAAAAACTTAGGTTGACCTACGATGTTTTGTTGAAATTTGGTTTAGATTTTAGAGGCACTTAAATCAACGTAAGTTATCATGTCAAAATTAAAAAAAAAATTAAATCAAATTTTATTTTATCTGTGTCACTTAAGTCGCTTAAAATATTAATTTGCGTCCAAATTGATTTCAACTATACACCTTATTACACTACTAGGCTAAACAAAATTATCAAAAAAAAAAACATTTTAGATACAAATGCAAAATTCTCGAAATCATCTTTTTCAACATAAGCTACTCTGTCATATAACCACCGAATTATATTAATATAAAAGACTCATAATAATACATTAGCCTTGTCCTTGACGTGAACACGATAATCACACATTCTTGTGTGACAAAACACCGTCAGATTTAAATCGCTTTTAAATACGAGACTTATAATGTTAAAATAATGATTCAGCACACAGCGAAGAGATTATCCGTGGTATTTATTTTACATGTGACTTCATCGCAATAACGAGGATTCGGAGAGTACAAACTCGTCGTTGAGTTAAGAAGTGCATTCTGGTGTTGTGATGGACTTTTCGTAAAGCAATACAAAGAAATCAAAGTGATGAAATAGAATATTCACCAAAATCCATATTAAATAGAAAATTGGAAAATAATTTTAAATATCATCTCATATGGCTTGTAAATATACTCCAACATATAGAAAACCCAAGCCAGAATATTGCTCATATAAACAGGAATGGAATAAACCTTAAATATAATACTAAATATGCAGGGCTACTTTTAACTTTTGGATTAATTTGTATTATTCACTTAAAATATTAACTTAATACTCTACAAAAATGACTTAATCTAACTCATTATTAACTTGTTTGTTTGATCTAAAATAATGGCCCTTAGCGGGCACTCTAAGCTTATCTTGGTGATCCAAGGCTATATTTACAGGTTGATTTTGCGACGCGAGCTCGAATTACATTTTTATTGGTTTTATTTTTGTAAATTTTTGTATGGGTTTAGCTATGCAGCACTGGTAGCATTGCAATAACGATGATCGCGATAACAAATTAAATTAACTCTTACAAATGGTTTATTTGATTAAACAAACCAATGGTTCAATTCTCGACTAAAAAAACATTGCAAATTTACTGCTGATATATACTTGTATATACTGGTTTTTCCTTTTTATTTAAACTTGCTTGTAATAGAAAGATATTGTTTTCATAAACATAAACATTTTCGAACTCGTGATTTTGATTGATTCTAATATTGCGATGACAGGGGAACGAAAATAAGTGGTTCCTGATATTCCGTCAGTTCGTCGGTCTGTCGGTCCTTCTGTCCGTAATGGCTTCTTCTACCTAAAAGGTTTCAGATGCTTATTTTCATGGGTCTGTGCAAATACTAAAACCAGGATGCACTGTAAAATTTTTATATTCATCAATACCAAATACAAATGGAATATGGTTTCTTTCAACTGACAAAGGTATTTAATTGTCAACGAGCTGATTTTTGCCTATAATTTAAATAAGTAGAATTAAATTGGTACTCTTTTCATTGTAATCTGCAAATTTTTTGAACCACAGTATTGACTAAATTTAATAAAACGTTATATAGTCAAGATTCTAATCTAACCGAAAAAAAAAAAACAATTTGTTTGGGTATGTAGTTTTGTTGGAGCTACTTTATTAATAGTATATGTAAAATTTAATCAAAATAGTTTTTTTGAAAAAAAAATTAGGAATTACCGTTAGTAAAATGATTAAGAGTAAATAAAAGTAGCCTAGGATTGTGACCCAAAAAAACTGTCAATACGGAGTTTGAAAAAAAAAAATCGGTCTTGCGGGCAGACGGACCCACAGACCGACTACCGGAATTGAGAAAACCACTTTTTGGGGTAATGTTGGAATGTTCATACGAAAACAATACCTCCCTTATTATAAGAGAAAGTTAAAAAATGTCGGCTTTCAGCTTTCAAGGTTTGTGGTTTGCTGTGGTGAGATTTCAAGAAGCCTCAAAGGAAAAGGCTTGTGTTGTCAGATGTGGCGATCTGGACGGCCAGTAGGTTCAGTTAGAATACTTAGAGCATACTTAGACCAGTTTTTTGTCCATTGTGATACCACATGGATTTCGTCCATTCTCTTTGCTACCATTGAGGAAAAGATCTGAGCTATTAATGAAATGGAGGAGACTTCACAAATCCGTTTTTGTCAAATCAATGAAGCTTCTTTTTATTTGATAGGGCCGGGCAGCTAGCTACAAAGAAGATGAAGTTTTGTTTCTTCTTGCACTTCGTCCATGCAGCTAACACAGACGTTCTTGTTTTGTAATCGACCTTTCCCTTGGAACTTCTTAAATGCAGCTTTGCCCAAATTTGTTTGGTTATTTGACACTTCGTGCGAAGACTCCATCTGAGATTTGATTTGCTGTTAGCATCTTGCGCTTGTAAGCTTTTGCATGTAGCTATAAGTATATATAAGTGCACCCGTGTCGGGTATGACTGGTTCATCAACCTTACAGTTCCTTGGAATGACATGTTGCCCAGGCACCCAGCATAGGCGAATGTTAAAATGGTCTGACATTTTTTGTAAAGATGAGCTACAATCTAGGGATGTATTTGAGTTTGTTGAGACTGATTCCAGGGATTTGATGGCCGCTTGCCTTTTCCAGATGATGCTAATATCCTTGGCATATAATAAATTCTCTTTCACCCAAGATAAGGCTTCTTTGATAGCCATGAGTTCTGCCTGGAACACGCTACAATGATCAGGAAAACGGAAAGATAGGCTATGATTTAGCCTGTAGGAGAAGACACCAGCACCCACTCCGTCGTTTGCTTTGGAGCCACCGGTATAAGAGTGGATAGAGTCATTTTGCACTGGTTCATTACTTTCTCATAACGATCTGTCCTGGATTGTGACCTGGACCCTCTTGTCAAAGTTTTACCTGGTAAGAGTGTAGTCGGTGTTTTCGGGAATACATTTTGCATTTTCGTTTAGCATTTTTGAACGGCCAGTTTGTATATTTGACCACTGTTGGGTGGCTTTAAGACGGATGACTGAGTTAGCTCCCACTTGCTTGCCAAAAATATCAAGAGGTAGAAGGTGAAAAAGAACGTCTAGTGTTGCTGCAGGCGTTGTGCGAAGTGCACCACCGATGTACAGAGACGCAATTATTTGCACTTTGGCCAGTTTATTGATGTTTATAGCTATCTCTAGCGCTGTGCACATTACTACCATAAAAAGTATTGGTCTTATAACCGAGACAAAGAGACAATGAGGTTGCATCCAACATTTCATGCCTATGGCTTTTTACAAGGAACAAGTGCGACTATCGCTTTCTTTACTCTTTCTGCTATGTTCAGCTTCCAGTTAAGCATCCTGTTCAAAATGAGTCCCAGGTATTATCAATCAATCTTTCCAGGGTTTTCAGAAAGAATGATGAAGGTCATGACGTGAGAACTTTTACCATATTTGTATATGAATTATTCTTTCACTTCTCTACAAACTTTGCCCGCGGATTTAAAAGGTTTGAAGCTGTGTTCTGCCCAAAGTATTTTATCTTTTGTGATAAGGTCAGCCAATTGAAATCGCCAAAACGGGAGATCAAACTTGGAGCAAAAATAAACTTATTTAACATCTGCCCATATTGTGCCCACCAGGAGGTGCCATTAGTCGGCATTACTTCTATACCCTCTTATATATAGATAGCCTTAATTATTCTTTAACTGAATCTATAGTAATTGACGCCTTTATTCACAACTATGAATGGTAACTGTAACCTAATTACAGGGCTTTATTATCAATGATTTTTTTTAGTCACTCACAGTTAATTCCTTCCAAAAGTGACGTACTCTCACAAAACACAGAAACATCCTACCGCCCACAGTAACGCAATTACGTCGACACAAAAATGTGACAAGCACAAGTCTATATCATTAAAAAGTTTACAAATTATCACTGACATAGCACACAGCCTGACGGGTGCTGATATAATCGCAAAACCCGGCACGACAAACAGTTGCCCCCGAAAAACCACAAAGCTACACTGACTTGTTTCGTTTGGAATTCAGATGACTTTCAGAAACTAAAAAAAAAACGGAAAAGAAGAATTTACTACACTTGCACATTTCTGTTGTTTGGAAGCAACACCATCATGAGAACACTTCGTTCACATCCCTCTTGCCCTCAGAGTCCTCTGGGAAATTTCAACGAAATGCTGCCGCTGCTATTGTCCCCTTCCCGCTCCTAGCTGCACTGTTGGAAAACTTCGAAATGCAATTTAATAGCGCAAAGTAATCACTGTGTGGTTGAGAAGTTTTGTTGCTGAAATGTTTCAATTCTGTTGCTAAACGAACAATTTGAATATTTTCCAGAGTTCTGATGTTGTGTGCGGCGTTATGTTTCGCACCTTAGAGATATCCACATCGACACTACAATGATGACTTCGATGTACGAGTACCTCCAAATATGTATATTGTACTTGAAGGTATTAAAGCGAGCATATTTCTGTACTTGCTAAATAATTTAAAAAATAAAAATACCTTCCACAACTTTTCAAACACAAGTTTTCTTGTTGACCCATATTTTTGGTGAGATCCTTTCGGATGGAGGCAATAGGGTTCGACTTTTTTTCCGCCGGCTTTAAAGCATTTTCGTGTTACTCAATTTTTCTTTTGTCGGAAAATTCGCCTTTGTTTCCCACACTCCTCTCGTTCCTTGTCCCTAGTTGTTGCAAAAGGATAATGGGAAATATTAAATATTTATAAAAATGAAATGGAACAACCTACATTATCGTTACTTTAACTGCGGCTGCTACTGGTGTTGTTGTTCCTACTACATACACACATCATGTTGGGGTAGCTACGGTATCGTTCGTTTAATGTTTCCCTTAAGATTTAGAAAACCCACCGAGTCCCAGGGGAGCCTTTTATTTATATATTTTTCCTCTTTTCTGCTTTGTTTCGATAAAATGCGCAAAAGTTTAGAAACGGTGTACTGCGACTAGAAAACATAGGTACCTACTATCTAGTACAAGCAGGGAGGGACATTTTCTGGATTGCAGGATATTTAACAAGTTTTATTTGTTAAGATATTCCCGGTGGATAGCTGGCTTTATTTAGTTTCCTCTTTGTTTTTCTCTAATTGTTCATGGCGACTACTCCCGAACGGTGTATTCAAATTCACTTCTGGCGAGTGAGATTACGAGAATAATTTAAAAAAAAAGAGGAAGGTTCCAGGAAATTTAATATCTCTTGTTGTTGACTTGGCATTGGAAACCAGATGTTAAAATGGAGGGAATACGACTGCTTGTATCAAAGCAAATATGTATATAGTTTCGATACATAGTTTGTAAAATATTGATACAGGTCGTTAATTAGATACAGGTTGTTGCAACATTACTTCCTTTTCTTTCTAGGGGTCGCAGCAAAATGGAAGAAGTCTCATTCGACGGGCGTGATTCTAAAGATTTGTCCTTTACCATGGTCTGACACCGTCAGCGACTGCCAGTTGGAACAGTAAGGTGTGTGCGCTTGCCGTCGAGGCCAACTTTCCGAACGAATGATCTGTGATCGCCTGTTGGGCCATCAGGTGATCGGGGGGACCAGTCAAATTCCGAACATCTTGAAAACCCACAATCCGAAATAACATTCAGATTTTAACCAATTATAACACGTAAAGGCGCAGATGTGTGCTCAATCAATTTCTAAGACATTTTTAGATCAAGTTGTGCCTAAATTTGTTAGGGCATCTGACACATGTTACCACGCGCTGGTCCATTTAAGGTTTGATCTGTTGTTAGGATGTTGTGTAGCAGAAAGTTTCGCACGGTGAGTGTTAAACTGTGATGTCTACCGCTGTGATGTCTACTGCTGTGATGTCTACCTTTTCTATTATATTCGGCTTCCGAATTAGTACTCTATCCAAAATAAAACCAAGCTTTGTTTAATACTGGTTCAGTGGTACGATTGTTAGTGCGATGAATTGCCGCGCAGAAGGCTGGGTTCGATTTGCAGCCTAAATGATTTTTCACTGGCCATCCTCTCGTGATGATCAGACAAATCATCTGCAAAATATCAATGAGGAATAAAACAGGAGGTCCCGCCATCGTGAAAAAAGTACACATGCATGCTGTGAGAAATCTAGGACATGGGTACGAACTAGCATGTTGCGCTTAAAATGTGTATGTCTTTTTGTTGTCTAAGAAAGCTAAAGACACATTTTAGTGAAGAAGATTCAATATTCGGAATCTAGTATATTCCTGCGAATACCATTATTTAATTTTTCTCGAGGTTGACTAAACACACAACTCCCCATTTGGGGAGTTTTCCAAGTTACTTTTTTTCTAAAAAAAAAGTGGATAGCTATCAACCTTGTTGGGTTTATCCCCACTTAGTCTTCATAACATGGCTATTTAGCAGCAAATAAATTGACATTAAATGATCGATTCTTAGATATCGTAACCATAGGATATTCCTTACAGGAAAACGACTATCCAATTATGTTAGAAAGGAAAATAACCCCGGTCACTTCAAGTGGTACCATAATTTATTTATTTAAAAACTGTAATTTTACAAAAAAACAAAAAAAAAAACAAAAAAAAAATATAAAAATTTAACAAAATTGAATCTTTCAAGTAAAGAGATACATATTTACAATGATATAAATCATAGAAATCATAAAAAAAGAAGGAAAACTTAGCTTAATGATACTGAAAAGTGGAGTTGCAATGCTTTTTTAATGCCTGTTATGTTCAGAAATTGTTATATTTCGTGGCAAGGAATTCCACAAACGAACAGCGTTGACAAAAAATTGGCGATCGGAAGTTAAAAATGAGCATCGAGGATGAATTAATTGACGAGATCTGATCGAGGATGCTGATCTGTAATCTTATCAAAACAGTTTAGTGGTTAGTGAGTTAGTCCAAACACGTAGGGTGCAGAGCTGTTAAATGCAATATTTAACTTTCTTTTGCTTTAATAGTTGCAGTAACAAACAATTTCACATCCCTAAATTAATATGGATGTAACCTGGGTCCTTGCAAATAATAAACGTACTTTCACAGGCGTAATCGATTGAGTTACTCACAAGGTGCGTAACACACCATATACTTTACCAACGAGTGCATTGATATGGTTATCCCAAGTCAGATAACGATTGAAAGTCACCCCAAGATTTTTTGCTATTTCAACATATTCGATGGGAGTATTGCTCAATACGATCGAAGGAAAGTAAGAGAGATCTAAATTATTTCTTGAAATGACCAGACACTTAGACTTTCTGGGGACGTTTGTCAAAATAAATTTTAGGAACGAGGGGTGAATTTCATCTAGCCCAACAGCATTAGACCTTATGGACAGTACACTTTCAACAATATCAGCCCTATCCACAGCTTGAAAACCAAAACCATCTTGGCGATTCAACTAATCTGCAAGCGAAAAAAAGATTCTCAACGGAAGTGGCAATGATGAGGAAACAAATTGTATGTTAAGCATATTACCATCGACATTTTCAGTACGTTCACCTCTTGACTCACCAATGCCTATATTGCGTAAATTATTCCATAGTTGACGACCACTTAAGGATGTGCTTAGTTGGTTGGAGTATACTTGGGATTTTACCTTGATTTTACCCGCTACCACTTTATTACGAAGTGAACAATACGTCCTTCTTAACGCAAATAACCGGTAGCGTTTCCAGAGATTGTATGCTTCGTCACGTTAATGCATTAAAGACCGTATATTGCGTGTAAACCAAGACGTATCACTCGTGTTTATGTTTTTATAAAATAAAAAATGTACTCCCAATTTGTACATCTTGTGTGTTCTCAACTTTCAATATTTCAAAATCACGAAATTGAACCGTTTTACTAAAGTGTTCAATATTGAAATTCAGTGCTAAGAAAATAATGTCGTGTTTCGAAAACGCAGGCGCAGACAGCTGGTCGTACAAAACCACTTTACTCATATCACTAACGAAGAACAAGTCTAAAACTGTAGCGTCACCGCCAAAAAAGTGGGTTGTAGAGCTAGTATCAACTGGTCGTAATTAAACATGTTTTCGGTGAGCAAATTGGAGGTCAAAAGATTAGAATTAAAATCACCACATTAGTGGAATCCAACAATATTTCCTCAAGAAGTTTTAACAATGGTTATAGATCGATGTTTCTATTTGGTCTATATATTGCACCTACTAGGAGTATGCCCTCATTGCCTATAACAGCTGAAAGCTTGAGTATTTATTATACGTGACTGTTTTTTAAGGCCCATTCCAAAAAAACGAGTAGTGGGTTTAGGACTGGTTAATATGAATTTGCCTTTAACGTATTTTATGCACTTGATGTTTCATATTCGTTTTATGGGAGGTACTGTTCATATTCAGGACAAAACTAAAAACAGACAAATTGTGCGCCAATAATGTTAGCCCTATAATGCTAATTCCAAAAAGCCTCTGTGTAAAAATCCAAGTGCACAGAACTAATTTTTCGGACTTCTATATTATCGTAATGTTAATTAATTAGAAATTAGTATGCATTATTGGTTTATATCGGCTCAAAAAGGAAGTGACATCAATCATATCGCACAAATAAAGGGTCCTACAAAATTCGATAACTTTTTCTAATTCACCAATAAAAAGAATTCAACTAAAAGAATTATTAATTTGATATTATATTTTGATATGTTAATATTTATTAAAACTCCTTGTACGAAAATAACGAACAGACCAACAGACCGAAAGACGGAATTGCCAGAGCCTAATTGGGTGTTGTTCCTGAGGTATATGGATATGGTATATGGATTTTGGCTAGGGAACTTCTGCAGGAATTTCAACGCATTAATTCGCTAAAATGTTAGTTAGCTTCTAAAAATTTAAATATAAGCTATGTTATTATTTTTAATTTAATTTGTTAAAAAGTTTAGTTTTATAAGTTACTTCAATGTAAATGTAGGTACTTGATACTCGGCTGTTTTAAGCTTTAATGCGTAAGTCTAAAAAGATACATATAATTGTATTGTACACACAATCGTCGTTTAGTTTATCATCCACATTTTGTAATATAATTATGTTGGTAGAGGTATCACATAAAATTTCAAATGAGCTGAAGTCGTTCCTCTTAATTTTGTAACATGAGCACATGATGCCCCTTGCTTAGTTTACGCCTAATGGTATATTATAACACCTTGAGATGTATAAACTTGTTCTTCATTCAGACTGAGCTTAATCCCTCACAAGTAGACACATACAATCAGTCATTGTCTTACATCCCAACGCACTTACAACAATAATAAAAATAATCACACTCGAATCATCCTGCTACACAGTTCACTTAATCACACGTTAGAGGAAGTACATTTTTCAAGAAATCGCTGAAAAATCGTAATTTAAAAATTTAACCATCCCCATTCTGTTCCAAACGAGCTTTTTCTTTCTCATTTCTGTTCGCTTTTCCCTCCAGAATTCACAGGATTAAATCAGGTGGGAAAAGGATTGCACCTACATGTGTGTATCTAGTATAAAGATATATGAGTACGAATGTATGAATTTCCCTCTCTCATTTCATTGAGATATCAATGTTCATCAAAGTAGATACATTTTTTGTCGGGATCAACTGACAAAGCAAAATTACTAACAGTCAAATATTACAATTGAAAATTTGATTTTGCAGACCGAATATATCTATCCGTGAAATGAAATCAAACAAAATGTGAAAGATCCAAAGTAGGAGTCGGAATAATTTATCCCATAAAATAAAAAATATCAAACTCACAATGAAAGATAGTGTTTGCATTCTACGTTTACCCTCTGCCATCCTCAATTCTCACACACTCATCCCATCACTGATGATGATGATGACGACGATGATTTTTCATAATTTATTTCACACCGGCTTGGGGAAGGACATTTTTTTGTTCAGTTGAAAATAAAATGGAAAGAGCCGAATGATTTATACCTGCAAGTCTCACTTTGCCCATAATAGAGTTCACAATTCATGCAATCACACATAATAAACCAGCATTTTTCCCTTTTATTATATTGCAACAAAAAAAAAATATAAAAAAATAACGCATTTAATTATATCCTCATACATATATATATCTACTCATCGACAGGTCCAAATATGAGGCGGTGGCTAACAAGTCATCCAGGAAGTTGATGCCTCTCTCATCCATAAATCACGTAAAAATTCGTGGGGGAAAAAAATGCAAAATAATAAAAAATCGCCACCAGAGATCATTGACAGCCGTAGCAGTCCAGCCAGAAATGTATGTGACAGTAATTTGTGATGAACAGTGCCGAGGCGAACTACGGCCACACAAACCCATTCAGTGAGCCAGCATCAACAATAACAACAAAAACAATAAAAGCTACATCAAACGAATAGTGATTTATATGAAATATTGAGTAACAACAGAGCGCGCTGCATCCGTGAAATATCCATCAATGAAAATCGCTACATTAATAAATCAAAAGAAATGAATATATAATAAAGGAAGAAGGACAAGTGAACTTGCACTCGGTTACCTGCGAGACTAAAGTCGAGCAATTGTCGAAAAGTGATTTAAAAAAAAACAAGCAATCGGTTCGATTTTTTAGCAAGTGCCATTGTGACTTTAATGCGCGAACCAACGGTGGACATTCGCAATGTTTCTGTTAACGGTGATCAAATTGATATTAATAACGCTGAATATATTCCCGCATCGATTTACCAACCGGAAGATTATGTTTGTTATATATCTGACAAACTTGGTGACACATGGTGAGTTTTGTTTTACAGTGCCAAGCAACTCTTTTTTTGTATGTAAGATACAGAAAAAGGATCCAGATATGGCAAATTATATACATATACGTATTAAGTATTTTAAATTCTATTAAATCTTTCTGGATAGACAATGTTGGCTAAGCGTTTTGTTCGAACTATAGTAGTTTTATTGTTAATGGTATCCGGCAAATGGTGGACCTATATAATTCGTATATGTAATATCATAAAAACCACTTTTTTTAATTTTGATGACTTATTAAATTATTCATATATCCACTTGAAGGGACGTACGCAGCAAAATCTTGCTCCACAAAAGCATTTTTTTAAGAAAACGTTTAGTTTTGATGTTAAAAAGTGTTAACTTCATTATATTCACTAGTAAAAAAAATATATTTGGATCCCTTTGCACCTTTCTTACATAATCAAACACATATAGTTGGATATACGTTATGGGAAGGACGTGCACAATATAAATTGGAATACGTTTAAGGCGTTATATTAGCAACAGAAACATCGATACAATTGTTTATGAAAGTGTGTGTTATTTTTTTTTTTTTAGATATAGATAGATATTTTATTTTGTATATAATTTAATTAGGTTTGATACCGCACATCTTCTGAAACATTGTATATATATTTGATTATTAGATATTAGATATAAGATTTTTGCTTGGAGAAAATTACAAACAAAAACTCCAAATGTAAAGAGAAAAAAAAAGATTATAAATAAAGGAATAAAAAAAAAGGTTATGACTAGTAATATGAGCAAAATTAAATAAATAAGAAATATGTATAAATAAATTTATAAATGAGTTGATAAATAAAAAAAAAATATAAATAAATAAATAAATAAGTAAATAAATAAATAAATAAATAAATAAATAAATGAATAAATAAACAAATAACAATTTAAATAAATAACACTTAAATAAATAACAATTGAATAAATAACAATTTAATAAATAACAATTAAATAAATAACAATTAAATAAATAAATAAAAATTAAATAAATAACAATAAAAATAAATGATATTTAAATAAATAACAATTACATAAATTAAGTAGCTTAAAGAAAGACAACATTTTAAATTACATAATAGACATATACGAATTTATTTATGTACATATAATTATAATCTTTTTATATATATATATATATATATATATATATATATATATATATATGTTTTTTTTTTTAATTTGAGTTCAAAGCATTTATTAAGGGATTATCAGCAAAACTGCAACGTTCTAAAAAAAATTCTTTGGAGTTTCGCGATTCTATTATATATCAAGTCAACATTCGCTTTTCTATGTAAGTCTTTGGTTGAGTGGTGCCAAGGGTAATTTAGCATTAATTTTAGAATTTTATTTTGAGCTATTTGTAGTTTTTTTAAGTGACACTTAGCGCAGTTTCCCCATACTTGGCATCCATAAAGCAAAATTGCCTGAAAAATTACCTTAAAGATTATTATTTTGTTTTCTGTAGAAAGCAATGAGTTTCTATTGATGAATGGATACAACATTCTAGTGGCGATTGATATTTTCTTTAGTGTTCTTGTAGTATGTTCATTAAAGGTCAATTTCGTGTCCAAGTAAATACCTAAATGTCTTACGCAATGCTCCCATCTAATGACTATTCCATTTACCTGAATTGGGTTATTAGGTAGGAAACAAGACGTTATTTTTCGTGAAAAAAAAATAGCTTGAATTTTATTCTCGTTCAGTTTTATTTTCCATTTTTTGTAGTATTTTCAAGTATTTTCATCGCATTATTTAAATTCCTTTCAATCGTAAAAGCGAGCTCATGAGATGAAAATATTGCAGTATCATCTGCGAATATAGCAACATTACAATTAGGCAGTTTTGGGAAATCTGCTGTAAAAATATTGTACAGTACAGGACCAAGAACAGAACCTTGCGGGACACCAGAATGGAACGATAAAAGATTAGATACACCACTATTAACATGTGTGTGTTTATTTTTTTTTTAGTGCGTAGCTTTTTTTCCCCAATGGCCGGAACATTTTTTTTACAATTAGCACGCGCAAAGGATTTATCAATACCCTTATTGTGGAGGATAAACAGAGTTTGTAAAGCATTCCACATTCGTGTTGTTCGGTTGAGTAATGAATATCTTTATTTCACAATACATCCTTAGAAAGTATTTAAAATTGTTAAGCATTCATGGCATGGCGAGTATTACGGTTGAATGTATTAAGCAGCGGAATGCAACTAGTTATTTCGTTTCATTTTTTTGTTATAATAGCGGTAATAAAGTGTTAAGGAGGATATATTCCTACCATGTTCAAAAGAGACGGTCTCTACGGTTGAATCTCCTATCAGTTTTATCACACGCTTTTGTATCCAATCCAGTAGGTGCAATGATATCTTTGCTGCACCTGATCAGATGTGGCGGTAAACTCAAGTTTGGGTCTTACTACGGTTTATATAGGTATATTTAGGCAAGATCAGATCAAATATTTCTTATATCGCGATCGATTGAGGAATCTAGACATTTTGCTGCGTTTTTAGTAATTTCAAATATGTGGTCGTTCCAACGAAGAATGGGACATTTTTCGACGATGAAAGTGCCATGGATAATGGCTATAGGTTTTTGATTTCGCTCTGATGGCAGAAGACATCATTGGGCGTTGAAGTCATTCAATCCTACTCTATTAGATTTACCCCATTTAATTATACTTTCGTTTCTGTTCCACGTCCGAAAGTGAACGGCGTGTATTCGAGAAAAATATCAAAACAAAATTGAATTGAACGTTTCGAGAGGTAGTTTCTAAACCAATGGAGAAGAGTTTCATCGATTATATAAGCACCACAGCTGGATTGTCATTGTAAATGAGCGTTGGGATGGAAGATGATGCCGAATTCTAAGTGTTTTTTTTACAAACGAGTAAACGTTTTTACTCGGGCTCAGTGGCGCGATGGTTCGATTCCCAGTCGTAGCAACTTCTAAATGATTTTTCACTGGCTTTCCTCTCGTGGTTATCTGACAAATCATCCGGGTAGTATCAACTGTCAAGAAAGCTTATCTCAACTTAGCCGTTCGGAGTCGGCATAAAACAGAAGGTCGCGCCATCGTGCAAGAAATACACACGCACACATGAATGGTTGTGAGAAAGCTAGGCCCTGGGTACTTACGAGCCTGTTGCGCCAAAAATTTGTATTTTTTTTTATTTAAAAGTTTTTACTAAAGATTTGGGACATAGTAGAACTCTTTGCCTCAGCCTTTGGTCATGGGAGAATAAGACATGCTTAATATGGGCATTAAAGTCATTCATGGCTCGATTTAATTGGTTTCCCGAAAACATAACTCTTTCTACCAACCAGCCTTTTTGCAGCTTTAGTCATACCATCCGTTTGTCTTAGGTTTGGTACACTTTAGCCGGTGAGAGATAAAGAAATCAATTTGTAAAGAAACCGTTTAGAGCTTCTCAATCGTTTTACTCGTATTGCCATACCGTTCTCTTTAGAATACAATAAAGCAAGGTTAAAAAAACACAATCAAAAAGAATCCTTCAACAAATATTTTGCAAATGATTTGATTGAGAAATATATCTGTGAAGTAAGCTGTAGCTATGGGGGTTGTTGTGTCGCGCAAAAACTCGTGGGAGGGGGTTATTCCTGCTACCAGTCTGTATACAGATTAAGTTACCGTGCCGGGTATTCTAACAATATTGAAACTAGGTATTTTCGTGATCGTTAAAATTTGAAATTGAATTTGTGAGAAATTATATTTCAGTGGCTACAAATCCAGTATTTATACTTTACACTCCGCCACTGAGCCTATCGGACTTAATATTACGTGAAAATGCTATGTCCTCATAACATCTCATTGGAAAATATAACTTGCAATTCACTGACACTGACACTTTCAGAAGAAAATCAATCAAGATTTTGTCAATAAATGTTGATATTTAACTTTAATGAATGAAATATCTAGATTTAAAATTTGCATTTGAAAAAAAAAACGAAAACAAAACTTTTGTAGAACACCCTGTCAAGAAAATATTTCGTTTTGTCTAAGGTTTACATTTTGTCGATTTTTTTTCCAGAAACAATCAACAGAGCATTCTTTGGGTAACACCCTCGAAAGAAATTTGGTTTTCCCACTTTTACTTGATATATCTAGATCTGAAGTACATTTGTAGTGATTATCATAAAAAATATGTCAAAAAAACGAAGATGCTCCAATATTTACAATCTGTACTCCAAATAATCCGAAGATATTGATACACAGTACAGTACCGTACACATTAATCAAACCAAATATTAACTTACAAATTCGGACAACATCAGATATACATATGAAACTTTCATCCAAAACGATTTGGATTTATGTAAAAAAATTCTGATCGGATGTTTATTTATTATTTATACGAATATTTTGTCGGATATGAATGTATTCGTTTTAAATGACAGTTTTCGTCCGAATTTGGTTGCACTGTTATTGTAAAGCAGTTGTTGTTGTTGATTTTTTAATCCTAGAAAGATAATCACATTTTTTAAGACGATAAAGGTAATCATACGTCTTAGAGGTGTATGACACTTTGTTAGTGTATTAAATGAAACCCATGAACTTTATATAATATATTAATGTTTTAATTATTAATATAGTTCATATTAAGAGAAATAAAGAAATGATTTACTAAAAATAAATATTAGTTTAAACAATATAAACAAAAAACTTAAACTCCTTTACAAATTAACAAAAAAATAAGTTTTTTTTAAAGGAACATTTAAGTTGACTTTAAGTTTTAAAAGTCTTCTAAGTAGCATTTTTTTGTTAAAAATAAGTTAACTAATAAATCTTAGTAATTTTAAAAATAAAATCATACGTATTTTGCATATATTTTTTAAAGATAATCATACGTCTCCCAGACGTATTGCAAGCTATAACTTGTCACCACAGGTACTTACCGTTGCACCACTATCTTCACGGGCGGTTTACAGTTAAAAGAATATAACATTTTGTTTGTTGGCGATATGTCTGGCAGATGTATTATCTTTCTAGGGTTTAACATTAGATCAGATTCGGCTATATTTCGTTGCACTGTCTGCCTATGGTAGTTGTTTTTGTATTTCAAAATGTTATTAGAAATTCACTAATACAATTAATCATTTAATAATCACCAACTTGCATGTTAAATTAAAATTTCCTTTAATTTGAAATGATTTAAATATAGATAAAAAAAATAACTTCTAATGAAATGTGTTCACTTTACTTCACTTCGATTGCTCCAATCTTTCAAGAATAATATGATCAATACAATATAATAAGTTCCACCCTGTGTTATGTTTACTATTGCCTAAGAGAGATTGTTCGTCATCGTCTGCTTAAGTGTTTCTTCTATATTTTCTTCGTCGACTGTGACTCAACAAAGGTTTTTCCTTGCTTATATCAAGAGGATTCTCTTCATGTTTTGTATCCCTGGCTTTGAAGTTCCTGAAGTTGCATCTCTCTATATGTATATTCGATCACAGTCTTTTCTTACGTTGTTTTCTAAAAATACGTAAATCTTCCCTCTACCTTTGCAATAAATTATAAAGGACTTCTTTAATTTAATAGACTTCCAAATCCGATTAAGGAAGAGACTTATTTAAGAGAATTTAAAAGAAAATAGAAAACACCTTAATGTAACGTAAATAAGACTGAATGTTAAATTCTTAAATCTCTGTAAGAAATGTCAATATATCTATCTATCTATCAAATAAAGCTCAATGGCAACTCTCTTCATTTGCAGTTTTTTTTATCATGTATTCTTATCTGTTGCTTGCTACACTCATCATTATCTGGACAGCTACTTTTAAAATACGTTTTCAGGACTAAGTAGATAGTCTTTTAAGGCGTTGTGTTTTCATTTTCTTGGCAGTTTGAAGTAGCTCCAATCACAGGTGAGTTTATCAAATCGGCTACTCACTCTTTAGTAGATATTTCTGTAAAAGTGCCAAGAACCTTAACAAACGTCATTCTGAAAAAATACTCTTTCCATTTCAAAGGAAAATTTATCATAAGGCCCGCATGAAATCCCAACTTTATAATATAGCCTCACATTTTAAACAATTTTCAAGTATTTCACCCCACAGCCAAATTTTCTTTAGTCAAACTTTCACGTTTTAGTGGCGCTTTGACAAGCAAGTAAATCGAAAATAATGTTATTACACGCAGCGATAACGCAAGTGAGTGTTCATTGTATTTTGTGTGAACATTATTGGAAATCACGCCCGAAAATGCCCCAAGACATTTCTCTATGCTCTACCAATGACATTGTTTGCAAACCCTCGTTTAAAAAAATACACATTCAACTATTGACATAGTATTCTTCCCCTTGGGCAAAGTGGTCCTTAAATCCTGACAGCCATTATCCCCTTATCGCTGAGATTTGTGCGGAAAAGCACAAAAAAAAGAACAACTTGCTAAACTTATTCATATTCACAATGCCGTACTCAGAAAATTGGTTGCATAAGACACATGTCCAATGGTCTGTTGAGGCATTCCCAAAGGTGACCCACTGGGATTCATTTCATGAATAAATAAGTGTCATCAAATTGAGGTCACCTTTATCTAATAATGTTCCCTTATGTCACATGGAGGGAATTGAATGCAAATGTTATTATAAGCGGGAAGTCCTTACATACTTATTTTGCTTGATTGCTAATGTTATATAGATTTATTTTATTAGAAATTTACTTTTGATTTAAACATTTCTTTGAGCATTGACTGATTATATAAACAAAATTAAATTGCTATTAAAAAAAATAATTTTACATTTTCAAAGTCCAACGTAATTGTGTATGGCCGATGTCTGCTCCAAATTCATACCGAATATTTTCATACGTATAGACCGGTCGTACATATTTGCGCGGAAGAAAAATGTGATTTTTCCATATTGGCAAAAACTTAAAATTGGGTTATGAGACTTTTAGGTTAAAAATGTATATGAGGAGTTTTTGGTACAAAGGTCTGTAGTGACATTGATTTTTAATATACACATCACCTAGATAGGTTAGGTTAAAGTGGCTGCCAGCGATTGGCCAGCACACCTAGACCAGTTGTTGGTCCAATGTGATACCCCGTGGAATTTGTGCGTTTTCCTTTTTACCTCTACGAAAAACAATCTTATTTATTAACGAAAAGAAGGAGACTTCTCGCTTCCGTGTTTGTCAAATCGAAGATATTTTGAAAGACGTAAGCTTCATTTTGAACCCGGGCAGTAACAAAGAAGATGAAATATTGCATTTTCTTCTTTTTCGTCCATACAGCTCCTGCAGAAGTCGATTGGATGAAGGCCTAGACCCTCTGCGTGCCTACCTCTTAGACAGTGTAAAGTGATGACACCTTTGATGGCGCTAATGTATGGTATAGCAAGCGAGATCAGTCCCTCTTCTTAAATCCGTGCGTTGTCAAGACTCCATCAGAGATTTTATTTGCTATTAGCATGATGCACTAGTAAGCTTTTGCATGTAGGTACCAAGTGTACCCGTGTCCAGTTCATTCAGGGATTTGCTGGCTGCTTGGCTGTCCAAGAAGATGCTAATAACCTTGGTATTTTCTTTCAGCAAAAATAAGGCTTCTTCCATCGCCATGAGTTCCGCCTGGAACACGCTGCAATGATCAAGAAGACGGAGAGATAGGCTGAGGTTTAGGCTGTCGGAGAAGACACCAGCGCCGACTCCTTTATCCTATGGCTTTCTTGCAAGAATAAAGCGCTACTACCGCTTTCTACTCTTTCTATACAGTTCAAGCTGGAAGGCCCAGCTTAGCTTCATGCCCAAAATAACCCCCAGGTATTTTGCTTTGTCTCAGGAGGCTTGTCCGATTCCGTTTAGTGATGTATTTCCTAGTAAACAGGACCAGTTTAGTCTTGTGGGGGTTGACTTCCAGACCACAACTGACTGCCCATTTGGTGTAGTGAGTTTTGGAAAAGTTCCTAGATAATATGTTTGACGAGAAATTGATGGTTTTTCAAATTTGGACTAAATATAATAATTTTTTGTAATTTTTTTGGAAGAAAGTGGGTATGTGTTATGAGGGTGTAAAGTTCAGAATGTAGAAAAGATAGTTGGTCAAAAAGGAATTTCTGACATGTCATTTTTTATGAAAGAAGCTAACAATCGTTTTTATTATTTAGAGATATTTTTTTCTGAAACTTGCAAAATTTAAAATTGATATGTCGTTAGCATTTGAAAATTTAAGTTTGTAGAGATAAAGCATCTTGCAAAACATTAAACATTAATTAAAAAAAAAAAACATTCACAAAAATTCTATTGCGCTTACATTGGGGAATACACCTTTTAGGAGTCGTGACCATTCTACAGATGATTATCAGTCAGGATATATCAATTTACCATAATATCGAAAAAAAAATCCACATTGCGCCTTAACTCACATGATGGTATTTTTCATAATTTTCAATAAATTATATTAACATGTAAAAATGTCAGTCATCCAACAACACCAACTGACAGGAAATCACCACAGAGTTTAAGATCGCGTGTTCCTTTCCAATATCCGGCATTAACATGTGTTTCAACCTATAACGCAAACACCAAAACTCATATTCAATTACTAGACCAAAAAATAAACCTCTTAAAAAAAAATTGAAAACCCATTCATTAATCCTCTTTTAAGCACTGGTAAGCCTATAAAATGAAACACGAACACTCGCGCCCACACCTCCATCATTAAACTCCGCGTAAATTTCGTGCCAGCATATACGTCAAAACAAACACGCCAAATAGGCTTTTTCGACTCATCCACCCTCCTACGGCATGCCACACCACCTTTCAGCTCCTATCGCACCAAAGATGAAGTGATTATTAATTTTTAGACGAAATTCGTCCTTGACGGGTGAAATATGAACGTGAAGGTTTGACTAGTAAATAATCGGCTCCGATGTAAAGGGCTTCAATCTGGAAAGGGTTTAGCATAAAGCTGCCAAAAAACTTTCACCAATAAATCGGAGTCAATAAATTAAGGGTTATCGCCATCACTAATAACCGCAATTATAATAAAAATAATGTAAAAGCCTCGGGGATTGTCTATGGGTCCTTGTTGATTGTAATAACAATAACAAACCCGTAATATACTGCCATCAGTATAACCACAGTGCTGTGGCAACTACTGGCAATTGCCAACCCCCTAGACAGTCGTTGGAATGATTTCTACAACTCGATAGCCCCAAAGTCGAACATGGAAGAAGGAATATTTGCGGCAGGAAACAGTTTTTCCGTCTGCCCTTTCGCCTTGGGGTGTTATTTTTCTCTGTTTCTCTTTGATGTTATCTGAGAGTGTTGACTTAGTCGGTGGTCAAGGACTCCGTTTTGGTTTGACTACACTGTCGCTGTCCTTGGTTTATTGACACTAAAAGGGTTCTTTGTTTTTTTTTAAGAAAAATAAAGGAAATATACAAATCTCGGAATTGATGGATATCTGTGTTTGTCAGATGTGCGTTTATGGAAAGTAAACAAGGCTGGCGCTAACGGTGTTTTCTTATCTCATTAAATATGATGAAAAACGGCACTGGAATATTAAATGTTTTCTTTGGTTTCCTTTCATCTTCGAAATAGATGTGTAACAAGTAATAATGAATTATGAAATTGACGCCAACACGTATCCGCAGAATGCGAACATGATAGCATTAAAAATCCTCCGCATTCGCTGATGATATTGTTGCTCCACTGACAACGCAACAAAGTAATTTCCGATATTTA
Organism: Rhingia campestris; assembly: GCA_932526625.1. NCBI lineage: Eukaryota > Metazoa > Arthropoda > Insecta > Diptera > Syrphidae > Rhingia > Rhingia campestris. Next base: position 2,002,737 of record OW052184.1, read on the forward strand.
ATCAACACAATCAAATTAAGGAAACAAGGAAAGGAACACGCCTGTCTGTAACTTCACTGGGGGTAAGGGGTTAGGCGATGTGGATAGTGGATGTATATATACCACGTGAAGCTTTCGTAGTGAGGTGAACTTTGTGGGCTAAGTAAATGTTGTCTACTTGTAGATTAAAGTTGCCATGGCAATTATTTCCTCTCATGAAATGTGGTTCTTCGGCAATTGGTTTACCAAAATAAATTAATAGTTTGAAAGGCCTGAATGGATTTTAATGAAAAGGTGCGATTCGAAAAAACTTTTAAATGAATGACAAATTGAAAACATTTTTGCCATAGTTACGATTGATCTGAAAATTTTGTCTCTGTATAAAAAATAAATAAAAACATATATGACAATGTCTTCGTTTTAGTAACATTCATCGTGTACCTCCTCATTTCTCAAATATTCCTCATTTGTTATATTATGTATGTAGATTATAAACTATTATATTTTAAGGGTACCTAAAGTCTACATTGGCCAATTCCCCAGAAGAGAGCATTGTCGCAATTAACGTGGTTCTATCGATATTACGGGCTTCAATTTCAGGCAGCAAATATGTCACTGTCATGGAACATTTACGGAAGCCAATCGGAGAACCGCTATGACCGCCTTAATTTGGGAAAAATTATGGCCGATAATTCTAACATCTCATACACCACATTAAGCTGTGGATTTGTTTGTATCCAATCACAGCTTTTGGACATTCTTGGCTTCTTTTTCAGTGTGAATAATCATATATAGCAAATAAATAAGTCACACTTGCTCCTATTAGAGCAAATATTGGTTTCGTAAAAAAAAATCTAACTTAAGATTTAAATCATAGACAAAATTTTACACAGATATGGGCCAAGTGGATCTAAAATAAATACATCGCCAAAAACATCTATAAAGCGATCCTGAATAGGTTGGAACCACCTCGACTGTTTACATTGTTAAAATGAAGACAAATGAAGACACTAGCACTCGAGATCACCCAGTACAATCTAAAAGTCACACTTCCGAAATGACTCATAAGAACCAATAATGAGCTTGTAAAAATAAAATTTTTTTTTTAAAGTCAATATCCACCTGGTGTCGTCTAAGCATATAGTACTTCTAGCTGATAATTGTCGTTTATTAAAAATATATATCTTAATAGTAACTGGTCTCAGACCACAGAAAATGTCAACGTTTTCATGCTCTAACGTTTTTCCCGGACTGCAGTAATGTCTGATTTGTAGCATTTTGCCTGCGCTAAACGGCACGTTCGCCACCAATAAAATCCGACTTTTTATGAGGCATTGGTAGTTCCTTTAAACGATTTTAGTTAGCCAGATATTTTTTTCCTTTCCTGACGTTGTCTGCTCTTAAACCCACAGCTAGGTTTCTTCCATTATTTAAGTTCTCTTATTTTTGCAATTTTCTTATGTCTTAATCAACAAGAAACGTAATTGATAATAACGTCACGTCATTGGGGAAACCTATACAATAATGATCCTCAAGTTTTAAACAGAGATATTCGAGACTTGTTGGTAATTCCCTTGTAATTTTTCAAATAAGTTTCCATTATTGAAGTCGCGTTCCTGGAATCTGGTTTATTTATATTCCGAATGTGGGAGAAATGTTCACTAGTTCAATTTATAGTTTGTAAATCTGAGTCAAAGTCCTAGGGGCGCCCTGAGCTTGGGGGCCCGGGGGCACTGCCCCGTCTAGCCCTACGGTAGCTACGCCATTCATCAGAACCAAAGATGTTGAACTTACTTTCATCGCTAAATAAAAACTATTTTCATGATTTTCGTAACTTTAGGCAAAGTGCTGTCGTTTTTGTCTGTTGACTTTAATGATAAATGGTTTATTTCTTATATTTCTTCCTTGATACCCAACGTCATAAAGTACTCGGCGGATGGTGTTAGGGTGACATACCTTTCTTGTTTCAATTAGCACCTCTTCCATTATTTTATGAGCACGTGTCCATTATTTTATGGACGATAAGGCGGTTTGCTTGTTCCATGAATTTTCAATTTTTGTACTATCGCGGGTCTCTTATAGACCATTTTTGAAATTGCTTTTATTGATTTATTATCCAGAAAGGGCTTAATAATCAATTTTTTTAAGTGAGTAGAAAGTTAATTTCCTCGTGGCGCCATCTAAACTGTTAACAATGAATCCATCTATACAGGGCTTTTAAACTAATAAAAACGATACAATTTACAAGAGGAGATTGCTGGTACTTTACATTCGGGGTGAACTTATGTGTGTTCCCTTGAAGTGTTTCTCTTCTTTCACATAACACATTATTTGTGAAGTTGATGAAGTGTATACTTACTTTCGGGACCAACAGTATATTACTTATCATTTACTTTTATAAAAGACAAATCAGATTCGATGTAAATAAGTATCTGTCACGAAATTTCGGAAACTACTTAACGGATTTGAGTATTTCTGCGGGGTTTCATATACCATATATTAAGTTTTTTTTTAACAAAACCCTTTAGAATAAACAAAAGAAGTATTCAATTTGATTTATTTCCCATTTTTCGGTGGTTTATCTCAATTTTTGCTAACTATTACCAAACAGAACTAAATTTAATTTACATATCTTTCATTAACAAAAATCATTGGTATATATAATTATCTCTGTACGTTATTTAATAGAAAAGTTTTAACTAGGGAAGAGATTTTGTTGACCATGTCTGTTTTAACATCATTGTCTTTTTCTGCCTTTTTGGTCATATATATATATCAGTTCACGCCCAACTGTCATGCACCCGAGAGAGCATATATTCAAAAAGTTTGCAAAAAAACAGACGATTTCAAGTATTGTGTTTCAATTTGAATTATTTTTCTAATGCATATCTTAATAGTTGTTATCTTAATATTAAAAAGTCCGATTGGAGATATGTATTTCAAATATTTTGTAGGGAATCGATGAGCGATTGCAAAAAGCAAAAGGACCACTTGCTGAAACTGTGGTGAAAGAGTTCAACGCCTTATTTTCTGCAAAAGAAGGACTCAAGACCATCCGAGAAATAAATAATGTTTTAAATGTCGCTGAAAATGCCCCCCAAATATTGAAGTCGACGACGTGATGTCTTTTAACTGGGTTCCACTCGTCTCTGCCCAAGTGGTGAGGTCCTTCAGCTCTCTTAAAGCTCTCCTAAGTGTTTATGGTTGTACAGTGTTATTGAAATGCTTAAAACCTTTTTTTCTTAATAAATGACATTTATAAAAAAAAGAAAACAAATTTTTGGCTCAACAGGCTCGTTAGTACTCGACCCGCAGGGCCTAGCTTTCTCACAAACATTCTCATGTGTGCGTGTGTACTTCTTGCACGATGGCGGGACTCCTGTTTTATGCCAAATTCGATCGGCTAAGTTGAGATAAGCTATTCTTGACAATTGATACTACTCGGATCATTTGTTAGACCATTACGAGAGGAGGGCCAGTGAAAAATCATTTAGGTGTTGCTACGGCTGGGAATCGAACCCAGACCTTCTGCGCGGCAGTTCACGTACTAACCATCGCGCCATTGAGCCCTGACATTTATGTAAAGTTTAGTTTTGCCTTTTTGAATTTATGCGTCAAAAAAATTTATTTAAACTGCTAAGGGCGGGCGTAGCAATGTGAGCATGGGTCCGCTAGTAGTTTATAAGTAGCATCTCGTTGAACACGACCAGTGTTCTAGGATTACCATACAATTGACCTTTGATTTGGATAATTTATCATTAACTTATTATGAATTATTGAATATTTTCATTTAAATCTATAAATGCCATTTGAAAAAAGAAGTAAAAGTTTCTTTCGAGAATCCCATTTCAAAATGTTAAAAACGAATATCTTTACAAGATTAATCCCCATGAGCCCAAACCTCTTCATAAAAACCCTTTATAACTTATATAGCCCCTTACCTTGTATAGCAGTTTGGTTACCTTTCTTACGATGACATAAGCCTACTCAATCGATTCGAAATTTCTTTCATAATGCAGAGCCTTCAACTTGTTAGCTCTCGTATACCAAAACGGCAACGAAATGCTGTCAGAAATTGTTAATTATTCCTTTTTACCGCAAACTCCAAAATAAATGCCACTTCCTCTTAAGCCAAAAACGACTATTCAGTCTAATTGCTGCAAATGCGAAAGTTAAGGAAGCACAAAGCCGCAGAAACCGTTGAAGCCCTCATCATTTGTGTGGTGAAAGGCTCCAGCAACAAGCACTCATCTTACCCCACCAATAAGCACACTTTGTTGTATAAGTATTATGTGGCGGCACAACCATTAGGAAGTTTTCAAGACGAAGGAAAAATTTTTGCGTATATTTTTTCCGACAAGGATGCAGACAGCCAAAAGTATCGGCACATAGAGCGGTTGCTGAGAAAATCTATTTCTCCCATCGATGCTTTCGGTATTATGTTTGCCTTCACCTTTTAAACTCGTCACCATCGTTGTTTGGTACTATGACAGCTCCAACTCGACTCCTTTGGGTTTGTAATTTTCATTTAATGGATACTATTGCCATCCACACATTCGTCGTCCTTTCAGTCATCTATACATTCGCATCGCATACCTATACGGTAATGATAATAAAAGTGAATTAAGGTCGTATACCTCGGTAAGTAGAAGTATGTTCTACAAAGTATGGGGTGAAGTGAAACATGGCAAAGCTAACATTTGAATTATTCAATTCAGGAATTCAGGATGTGTTCATTCATTCATTCTCAACTCTCTCACAAAGTACCTAGGTATTACACAGAGGTAAGTTACGAATACAAGAAGTATATCTTTGGCGGGGTGGCAATGGTGCCGTTCATCATTCAAAGTCAAGAAGTTTACGGTTTCACCTTCGTAGACGGAACCTAACATTACTCAAACCTAGAGTATCCCTTGCCATCCGATCTACCTACTCGACAAGGTATATATGTGTGTGTGTGCGTATTCCACATGAAACAGTGGCTCGAGCTGATGAGGTTCAGGCAAGTTAAAAATTTATATGCTTCGAAAATTGTAACAAATATGTTTGCATTCGATTAGGAAAGGTAAACACTTTCAGAATTGCTTAGCATATAGTCATACAGGGGGGCTGTCTACGTGTGTGAGTGGGCTTAAGTGAAATACATAATTTCATTTGGCATAAACCTATGACTCTTAATTTTATCCTGTTCGCCTTGAACATTTGTTATTTTAATTGATTTCCAGTTGAATTCGCACACGCTGTGAGTTATTGGTTTTGGTCAAGTTTGGCTACACCGCCACCCTCGTAGGCCGGCGCTTAGAAAAGTTATGAATAATTTACGTACCCATAAACGGCCGTAGTGGAGCGACGAAAAATGGCAAACGGTTTCATTTTGTGCACCCAGGAAATAATTTATAAAGCCGATAGTGACGCTGTTCGGTGGGCGGGTAATGTAGCCAGAGGCTTAAAATATCATTTTGTGATAAGGGTTGGTTTCCATTCACCTCATTTGAATAAAACGGAATTATTAATTTCGGTGTAATTAATTATTCAAATAATATCATTGGAATTTTTGAGGAAAAACTTTTCCAGTACACGCTTCAAACGAGGTAATTAAATTGACTTAAGAAGTTCACACTCTTATCACTGAGAGGCAGTTTATATTTGCATATGGGAATGATGATGTGGTATCAGATGCTACTGGTATAGTATCAACAAAGAGGGTGTTTGTGTATAGGGATTTATGCCTGTCTGTTGATTTTAGTTAATAAATATCATCTTGTGTTTGGATATGGGGTGTCTACTTTCGATAGGGAATCTGCAACCCCTAATAGACTTTGTCGGAGATTAGGTTTGAAATTGTAAACAAGAAATAGCACCTTCATCACTTTAGGTCCTATTATGGATATATGTAGTTAAAATATTCGTAATAGTATTGTGTGAAATCAATCTTAAAACAGTTCTAATTTGGAAGGTAGATAGGTGTGAAGGTATATAAATTTATGAATATGAGATTGGATTAGTACTATAGCTTCAAATAACGGTAGGTATTGTATAAGGGATGAACGAAGTTTGAGAAAACTTAAACAGGTACGCATTTTGAAAACAGATTGATTGTCACATGGATTAGTAACTAAAAGTCTGTGGATTATAACACGCATAATGAATTTTTTTAAGAGCTTTATGATTTAAAAATAATATCGTGTGTTCGAAAAAAGAGCAAAAGGGGACAAGGGAGATTTTTTTTTCAAAAACATACGAGGAAGCTACAATCCACTGTTCTAATTGGTACTACCCTATCTCATCACATCCTTCAAATAGATGTCCCCAAAAAGTGGATGTGGTAAAAAACTAAATAGGGATGAAATATAGAAAATTAATTTATCACCACATCTTATTCAGACGGTTATCTAAATAAAAAAGACGTTTTTCACAGGCATGTGCAATGTGATAGGCTATACAAATCGTTTTTTTATGAAATCACACCGAAAATGGCAAACAAATGTCTAAATGCACATCCCAGTTTTTCTGAAAAGTGCGAGTGGAAGCGTGCGGATTTTGAATTTTTTTTACAACTGGTTCTAGTTTATCAATCAGAGAGTTACCAATCTTCATGGTTTTAGCTTAAAATTTAAGCCCAATTCGATGACACACAGACGAACGGAAGGATGGACAAACAGACTTACATGGCTCAATCGACTCAGCCAGCGATTCTAAGTCGATCCATATATATACTTTAAGCTAAATCTATCGAAATGTTTTCTTTATGTTGCAAACTTAATGTCAAAAGTAATATACCTACCACTTGGGGATAGAATATAATGACTATGGCCCCTATGAAGGCATTTGAAGGCGTATCTCACGGAATGCAGAAACCCTTTCCATATTGCTAACTAGCCACCACAATTCTGTGCACTGATTTTCACAGATCAGTTTTATTGCAATCTGATATTACCATTCTAAATCGGATGAGGTCCAGAACATTATCGACGTACACATCGGGGATCAACAGCTTGTGCGCGCCCATGTGGCGGTAGTAAAATACGGGATACCATTCCTGTCTTGAACTAAACCTAGCGACAGCGTTACCAGATAAAAATTTTTAAACCTGCTAAAGCTAGGACGAAAAACTGCAAAACCTGCTAGACGAAAATGTAAAAAAATGCTAAAAAAAAAAACTGCGATCGATTTTTCCTTGAGAAATACGTTTTTTTAGTTCAAAAAATACATATACAGTTACATTTGTTATTATATAAGATGATAATTTATAAAAGATAAACATTTTTAAATTTAAATATGTACAAAGTTATTAAATTAAATCGTTCGGAATCTTTACAGAGAATTTTTGAATTTATTAAAGTTACCATTTTATTTTTTGGAACGAAGTTATAACAGCCTTCACCTTAAGAAACCCCCTTCTTTACTTGCAAAGCAACATTTTCGTTACTGAAGCGGTTTTTAGTTTTTACCGAATTTACCTGCGAAAATATTGTTTCACAAGCAGTATTAGATGTCAGTAAGCATAAATATTGCAAATTTAGTTATTGTTGGATACACATTGTTGTTTACTGGCATTTCCTTTTTTTTTTTTATCAAAATAGTGAATATTAGCATAATCGCTTTGAAATATAATGTTGAATTTGTTTACCATAGGAAAATGTAATCCATAGCATAAATAGTATTATTATACTGTCATTCAAACTATTAAAAACAAATTCGATTGGGACAGAATTTGTTGTTAAATATTCACCTTGGAAATACAGTTTTAATGCACTCCATTGTTTTATAATCTAATGTCTTAGTGGCGAAAAATCCTATGCTTTTCTGTTTCAAAAAAACTCTTGGAATTCTAAAAATACTCGTTGGCTTTTGCTACTTTGAGAAATGTATGATTTGACCAATTGCTCAATGGATCTTGGCAATTTCTTACTGGCATGACTGACAGCAAGAGCAATCGAGTGACGTACGCATTTAATAAATGCACAATTTGGATTGAGTGTCGTTGTCCAAGCAATGCCTATGTTAATAATAATATTACTATCTGCACCCTTTCCATTTGGAAATGCTACACTGTACACAGTTACATCAATAGGTATCCGCCACACCGACACCACCCATAAACAGCTGTGGTTACTTTGTTTGCTTTCTGACCCTAACTCTGCGTATTGCTTCTTTGGAATCATTTTTCTTGAAGACGATCGTGTATTCGTGTTTACTGTCGCCCAAACAATTAAAAACGTGTATAATTTTTTTTGTTTGAAAACTGCTAAAATTTAAGAAAATGCCAAAAAAAACTGCTGCAGGTCATTTTCATGAACAAAAACTGCTAAAATCGCAGGAAACTGCTAAATCTGGTAACGCTGCCTAGCGAGTCGATATAAACGAATGCTTTTAGTGGAATAAAGCCTGATATAAGCGTGCTCTCCATGTATGTATATATTATCATTGGTGTTGTAAGCCCTGATGATAAGGCAGTTGTCACTAGCCATCAACCTTGAGATGTGTCTTCGAATCACCAATTAAATACGTATAGGGCCACGTTGTGATTATACTTTACGTACACGGATTCTGGCATTCGGTACAATCCAAACGGGATCGGAGACACCACCTCCCTCTCACCGCGCTGCATTGAACCACACGGGATAACCGTAAGCCTTATTAGGGCATGAAGCATAGGACTTTCACCTTTGAATCTAATTGACTGCTGTGAAACAGTCTTCTTGTCAGATCATAAGCCTTGGCAATCATTTTTTAAAAATATATTTTTGTCCAGTTATCAGTAGAAATCGGTTATAACGATATCGAATGGACCTTAGAATTTCATCGTTATAATCGATTTATCGTTATTTCCGGGACAATGAAAATAAAATTAAAAAAAACTTTTTAAAAAAATAGTTTCAAATGTTCAAGAAAGTTGTTGATGAAAGAAATCACTAATATGTGATTGTTTTGTATATTTCGTTGAGTAATTTTCTGTTTACACCGTACATGACTATATGCAGAACTAAAAACATCTATACCTCATTTTTTTGCATTGACGTGAATTGTGTTTTCCCAAGATAAACCCGAAAGGCTACGTGACAAGAGGCAAAGTAAAAAACTCCTCGCAATTACAACAGTAATTTTAGCACCTCAGTTGAATTTATTAAAGTCCAGCTCACCTAAATAAGTGGACTAACCTTAGCAATTTAGTCCGTGTTCGATGTGTTTACACTGATGAGACTTACACCAATTGTAGGCTTAATAATCTTACTTGGATTAAATATGTTTAAGAATTTCTAAAATCTTCGGTTTCCTGAATTGAATCTTAAGTGACTTAATTATACCTTGAGGCATAGGTTGTAGTACAGATGTGATATTCGGGGGCAGAAATGTCAGGTTTGATTGTTTTTAAAATTTGAATGTGTGGATGTGCAGCACAATTATTCACCAAAAGTAAAAGTCCTCTTTCGAAAATAATAGACGTCATCCATTCTCTTTTATTATTTTCATATAAAACAGGCATTCTGGAGTTTTAGATTCAGATTTGTCATTTACCAAGAGCTTTATTTTTTCTGTTCCCGTCATGTAAGCAGATCTCCTCTGAATTTAGAAGCATTTTATAAAAAAAAAATCCAGTCTCAAAATTTCAACACTTAATGAAATCTTCAGATGCCATATGGAAATCGAACAGATCATGTCATGAAATTACCTTTAGCACTAGATGTGACATATAAGAACACTACACTATAATTGCTACAGGACTCGTCAATGATATATGTATGTACATACATAATGTAGGCATGTAGCCAGCCATGTAAGAACACATTTTTTTACAATCGCTGTAAACCGTTTTTAGACTTTAATCTGGTAAATTTTCATCGCTATAACCGATTTCATCGGTATATCCGGCATCGTTGTAACCGATTGCGAATTACTTTGAGTTAAACAGAGTTTTACCGGGACTTTTTATATATATTATTAAACCCGGTTAATTGCTATATCAGGTATTGTTATATTGTATTTTTCTGGTGTTGTGCTATCTGCTTTTATTAACTTATACTGTACTGTTGGTATTAATATAATGGTATATGGATATACCACCTATGTGTCAGGAAATGCCACTGTAATGCCACGAGAGCAGCATTGTATTTGCGTGCCTTAAAGCCTGAAACACACGTACAGAATTCTCCTTTACTTTTTTTTCAAATTTATTTTTTTTTATATTTTAATATTTCTTTTATAATATCTTCGCCCAGACTCGTTCACTGTCCACCTCGACTCTGCAAATAAAAGAAATAAAACCTAATGAGCCTCAATTGCTAAATAATATTTTCAAAACAAAACAACTCCACTAAAACGGAATGGTGAAAACCAGCCACACACACCTTCATCTTAAATATAGAATCAGGGGTTCAGGCATAGGTTTCGCATTCGCTCATGCGTGATTGGCCTATTTTAAAAGACGGTGGAACCATCGAGCTTTTAATCCCACACACACACAAACCTATGAGCAGCCGGCGGTCACCTCACACGCCATCAGACTTTCCTGTCTTCAGGGGAAACTGGCATCTACCCAGCCTACTGACTCACAAGCGGGAATAGGGATAAAACTACGACTCACACAACTCGTCTTAATTTGGCAAGCTTTCCCACACACACACGCAAACTTATGAATAGTTGAAGTGTGCCACACACGCCTTCCGACTTACATGTCGTCAGGGGAAACCGGCAAATCAACGTCCAACTGACTCATAAGCGGGAATAGGGGAAACGCAAACCTCACACGACATGACATACCATCCGAATGGAACCGGCGCGCTTTTAATTTTCCCACACACACACGCAAACTTATATGTAGTTGTAGTCAGCCACACACGCCGTCCGACTAACCTGTCGTCAGGGGAAACCGGCTGATCACCAACCAACACATAAGCGGGAATAGGGATAGCCTTCGCCACACACACAAACAGCATGGTTGTCATGCCGATATTTCTGTTTATACTAAATAAACAACTTACTTACTTACTTAAGTGGCGCTACAGTCCGGAATGAACCTGGGCCTCAACCAACATGCCTCTCCAATTAGCCCGGTCCTTAGCTAACTGCCTCCAGTTGCGCACTCCAAGTTGGTTGAGGTCGGTTTCCACTTGTGCGCGCCACTTAAGGCGAGGTCATCCTCTACTGCGTCCGACGTCTGGCTGGGAATCGAAGACTCTGCGAGCCGGAGTATTGGTGCCATTCGTTCTACATGTCCTAGCCATCTTAAACGTCCAATGCGGAGTTTTTTGACCAGGGGCATGTCGCTGTACAGCTCGTATAGTTCTTGGTTGAATCTTCGTCTCCATAGCCCGTCAACGCAAACGGGACCGAAGATTTTTCGAAGAATTTTCCTCTCGAATCTACCAAGGATTTCTTCATCCGCTTTTGATACATTCCATGCTTCAGCGCCGTAGAGCAGGACTGGGATGATCAGGGTCTTATATAGGGTTTCCTTAGTAGTTCGAGTGAGGGCTTTACTACTAAATTGCCTTCTTAGCCCGAAGAAACAGCGGTTGGCAAGAGTAATTCTTCGTTTAATTTCTGACGAGATGTTGTTGTCAGAGTTAATAGCGGAGCCGAGGTAGACAAAGTCCCGTACTACCTCAAAGTTATATCTGTCAATGGTGACGTTCTGTCCAATTCGTCGATGTTGTGAGTCCTTTCGTGATGACAGCATATACTTAGTCTTACCCTCATTTACTGCTAAACCCATTTTCGCCGCTTCCTTCTCTATACTAGCAAACGTGGCTGTGACATCACGTTGAGTCCTACCAATGATGTCAATATCGTCAGCGTATGCTAGTAGTTGCACCGACTTTTGGAAAATTGTGCCTCTGGTGTTGGCTTTGGAGTTTTGCACAATTCTCTCAAGAATCAGATTAAAGAAGTCACATGACAGCGCATCGCCTTGCCTAAATCCTTTTTTGGTATCGAATGTGTCGGTGAGGTCGTTTCCGACCCTGATGGAGCAGCGAGAATTCTCTATCGTCATCCTACACAAACGGACGAGTTTGGGCGGTATACCAAAACTAGACATGGCTCTGTACAGTTCGTCTCTATAAATGCTGTCATATGCGGCTTTGAAATCGATGAACAGGTGGTGGGTATCGATTTGGACTTCTTGAGTTTTTTCCAGGATCTGCCGAAGTGTGAAAATTTGATCGGTTGTGGACTTTCCTGGCCTAAAACCACACTGATAAGGGCCAATCAGGTTGTTGGTAAACGATTTCAGGCGTTCACATATTACGGCAGATAGGATCTTGTAGGCGATGTTGAGGAGACTTATGCCTCTGTAGTTGGCGCAGTTCAGAGGGTCTCCTTTTTTGTGGATCGGGCAAACGATGCTGAGGTTCCATTCTTCAGGCATATTTTCATCCGACCAGATTTGGCTTATGAGTTGGTGGATGTTACTTACCAAGTCATCTCCGCCGGCCTTATAGAGCTCAGCGGGAAGGCCGTCATTTCCGGCAGCCTTATTAAGCTTGAGTTTAGATATTGCTATCCTCACTTCCCTCAGGTCGGGTGTTTGGCAGTCTTCGCTGTCGTTGCCAATATTGAATGGTTCGTTCTGCCTGACAGCGGAATGTTGTTCGTCATCGCCGTTTTACAGTCTGCAGAAGTGGTTCTTCCATATCCTCAGCATCGACTGTGTCTCAACTACAATATTTCCTTGTTCATCTCGACAGGATTCTGTTCGAGCCTTGTATCCAGGAACGAACATCGTTCCTGGAGTGGCACCTCTCTATATCCTCGATCGCGCGCTTTTCTTGCTCTTTTTTCTTCTTGCTGAAAAGCCGATGTTCTTCCCTTCTTCTTTGCCTATAGAGCTCAATGGCAGCTCTCGTCTTCACCTGCAGCTTAGCCTTGTAGGCCTCGTTCTTGGCTGCGAGCATCTGTCGGCATTCCTCATCAAACCAGGGGTTTCTCGCTGGTGGGCGCGAGAAACCTAGCACATCAGTTGCGGCTGATCTAATGGCCTGTTGGCATCGTTGCCATTGCTCTTCGACATTCGATGCTGGTGGTATGGTGTTAATCGAGAGGTTAAGGGATACGCGTTGTGCGAAGGTCTTGGCGGTCTCTTGCGATTGCAGTCTTCCGACATTAAATTTTTTCACAGTATTTCTGGATTGTTGTGGCGTGGTGGATATCCGCATTCTTACCTTGGCTGCTACAAGGTAGTGATCCGAGTCGATGTTAGCTCCTCGGAATGTTCGGACATCCAAAATACTGGATGCGTGCCTCTTATCTATCGCAATGTGATCTATTTGGTTGACCGTTCGTTGATCTGGAGACCGCCATGTCCCCTTATGGATATCGAGGTGAGGAAACCGTGTGCTGGCTATAGTGGCATTTCGTTCCGTAGCGAAATCAATTAGCCTAAGTCCGTTACCAGACGTGTTGTCGTGTAGGCTATGTTTGCCGACAATACTTCTAAAGATGTCTTCTCTTCCTACCTTTGCGTTAAAATCTCCCAGCACGATTTTAAGATCATACTTCGGTAGTCGCTCATAGGTTTTGTCGAGGAGCTCGTAGAAGCAATCCTTAGCTATATCATCTTTTTCTTCCGTCGGAGCGTGAGCGCATATAAGGCTTATGTTGGCGAATTTGGCCTTGATGCGGATTGTTACTATGCGTTCGCTAATGTCTTGGAAACATAAGACTTCTTGCCTAAGTCTGGCACTTATAACAAATCCGCATCCGAATAGTCGCTGTTTCTGCTCACTATAACACGGTCCGTAGTATATGTCACAGTTTTTCATCCTCTTTTTGCCCGGCCCATCCCATCGTATTTCCTGGATGGCAGTAATGTCTGCTTTGTAGCAGTTTAGGGCTTCCGCTAGTTGTTCGCCTGCACCTCTCCTGTTTAATGTTCTCACATTCCAGGTGCAGATACGAACGTCGTTGTCCTTTTTTCGTTTAGCAGGGTCGTCAACAATAAAATCAGTCCTTAATAAACAAACAAACTACCAGAAATATAATTTAAGAATATTGTCTTCTATATATTAGCTTATTGAATACACTACTAATAAATATAAATAATAGATGATAAAAATATATACAAAATAATCTAAATGGCTCAGTGATTACTCACCCTTAGTAAATATTTACTTCTTCCTATAGTTTCACTATTATTTTTATTTTTCCTTTTCAAACAAAATATATTTCAACTAATCTCTAGTCTCTATCGCACAAAAACTAATTTTATTTTGACAACACAAACCTTTATTAAACGTTGCCATAGCGCTTATTAAAACTACATTTTTAATATTACTAGATACATTTTTTTTCTTTACTGCTTAACTTTTTACACATGTAAAATATTCAAACGTTGTAGATCTGCAAGTTGTGTCTTTTTCCAAATCTGCACTGCAAGACATTTGGCATCATTTGATTATTATGTTTATTCCGCATACACAAAATACTCGCCAAAACAAATCAAAAGTACCAAAAACTGAAGAGAACTGCATTTTGAATCCAGCTGCATCCAGAACCACTGCATATATGTTTTGGCCATACTACTCGCATTTTTACCGTCTTATGCATATAATTCTACCGATCGCAGCGCTATTCTCCCTAAATGGTAGGTTTAATAACTTTATTTGTCTACTGCCAGCACCCAAGGTATTGCCAATACAATGGTACCAATGCTTTTGTAATACGACCACCAGTGTGCCAAAGGTATTAGCCTTACAAAGAGAATGGTATTATTTTCGTAAAAATGTTCGATCTCGAGATTTTTATTGATTCTAACATTCCGATGATAGGCGAATTCAAAAAAGTGGTTTTCGCAATTCCGTCCGTCGTTCCGCCTGTCTGTATAATGGCTTCTCCAGCCTAAGCTATTTTTTTCAAACTCAGTATCTATTCAAATTTTTTTTGGGTCACTATTCGGGGCTTAACTCTTAGCCACTTAATTATCTCCCATATAAAAATGACACATAACGTACGTTTTTTAAAAAAAAAACATTGCTATAACGATTTTGACATACAATTAATATGGAAGTTCCAATAAAACCCCATACACGGTTTTTTTCATATACTTTGCACTTGGTATTATTATTAGGTTATCTGTATTCTTAGCATATACCAGTGAATTGGATTAAAGCAATTCACTCCCCTAAAGCTTAACTACAGATATTCTATAAAAAATACCGAAAAAAAAGTTGTAATAATTTTGGCTCAAATATCTACAATGACCAATGAGAATAAAGATGTATCTATGATATCAGAGTGTTTTTTCTGACTTATCTTAAGTTCAAAGCTACACGTCTATTCATTAATTTTAGGTTGATACGTATTCTTAACTGAATACACACCCTATTCCACACCCTTCTCAGTATATATTCAAAAATTCAAAAATAATTCCAGTAAGACATTTGTCCAATTTAAATGTAGATACTTCACAAAAAGCGTAACCATCCCTAATTAAAAATTACAACCTTAAACCTCTCAAATGCATGTTTGTCCCTTTTCATCATTCTATCCTTGCCTTGAACTTGATCTATTTTTAATGCAGAAATAGAATATATATACAATAATCTGTTTTTAACCTTTCCCTAATGGAGTGGAAATCAATACGTTTCTTGAAATATTCATTTGAAGTGGAAGTACCCGAGCTGCTCGTATCTAAAACCAAACCTTCATCATACCTAAGTACATGTGATTGATGAAAGTGTGAATTTAAACAAGGTTGCTGTCAAATGAAATTGACAAACAACTTAGCGATATTTTTAATTGATTGCTTTTTGTTTTAATCTGTAGCGTGTGTGCATATTTTAAACTCAGCTCTGCTGAGTACAGTTCAGGCCTGTGTGCAACACAGCCGCGCATTTGCAATTTATGACATTTTCAGTTGATGAACAGCTTATTCCCATGGGCTTACTTTACTATGCATTCCCATCACAATCACGCACTCATGCGGAATTCCCATCTTCCCTTGACAAGTCCTGTTGCAGCAGGGGTTTGTCTACTTATTTGAAAGTAGATCTTCATCATTTGCCCCACCCAACATGTGTCTAAATGAACGCTGTCTCCGTTGGATTAGAGCAGCAATCCACTGGTCATTACTCTTTCCCCACTTGGTTATGCCGAACCAGTGTGCCTAGCATTTGTTTCTGACATAACTCATTATCCTTAATATCCTCATCATAGGAGAGAAACTAAGATAGATAACAATAAATTTATATCCTTTTGTGTGTTTGATTAATTCTTCTGTACCCGTAGTGAATGCGATGTCTTTCTCCTTGGGATCCCAAGTGAATATTCCGATTCGTATGCCGACACAACAACAAACTACGGAGACTGACCAACAGGCAGCATCTTTCCCTCAGACCATCAGTCACCCCCGCTGTAAGAGACAGATGCTGTGCGCTGGATAGGTAGCACTGGGACCTGGGCACGATTCAGACATTTGTAATCTAATATCCTTCACGGAAGACGACGCCGATGACGATGGCAATTGCGCAGCCAAATGAAGTTTATTCTGTGTCCTTGTGTTCTTTGTGTCGTGATAGTCGATTATAACTGGCACGGCCAGAGTGGTATTGGTACTCAAAGTTAACTACATGACATTTTGTGCACACATTTTCGTAAATTAATCTACAACCTGGGGGCGAATGCACGTGACTGAAAATCTATTCACTTGCAGGAGTAGCGACAATGGATATCCTTTACCCATGTCCTCCCTGCCATTCAAATTCGCTGGCAGCTGACATAAATCTGTCAAATTGACCTTGTATTTTCGGTCTTCCATAATAGTGTCTTATACTCACTTGAGGACAGCTGGGTGTCCTCCTTGTGGTGATATCGCAATATAAATTATGTACTTCCAACTCACAGGCATAATTAAAGCATAGCCTTGACATTTATTATTTAAGGGTGACGAGTCGAAAAGAACTGATTCCTCTCGGCGGAAGGATGCATTGATGGCAATGCGATGATTTTATTTATGATCTCATCGACACATCCATCCTACGGATACAAAATTGACTTCCTTCGGTCGTCTATCTGGCTCTGCATTTATCTATTATCGTTATCTGTATATCTGAATGTCTGCGCCAGATGGTTTCCCACCCGTGTGCGGGTCTATGGAAACATCTTAATTCGGTTTGGGGATATTGGAGTATGTTGCTTCCTTGCACTCCCTACGGTTTGCGTTTCGGGTGTTCGACTTGTTCTTTTAATACACTCGCTTGTATAACACTCGCTGTACATTCTCATGCTGAGCAATTAAATATTTATACTTCAATCTACTTTCGCTGATATACACGTTTTTAGGAATTTATACATGTAATAAATATAAAAGTGAGGGGGTGCTGCAGCGGCTGAAGGATTGAAGAAGCTGTTCCGCCCGCAGTTTGAACGAGATCTCCGTTATGGTGTAGGTGGTGTTGTTGTTTTTTTTCGTGTTAGCCTTTTCCGTCTTGGTTTGCAGTCCTTTTTCGAAAAAAAAATTGTTTCTCGGCTTAAAAAAAAACACACACATAGCTACACACATTTCGACAGTAAATCCTCCAAGGAGATCCTTATCAAAGTGGTATAGCATGGCAGTATAATACCAAGCACTTAACATTTCTCCGCTGAATTCTACTGGGAGTGCGGAAATTCTTCCCACTTTCTGTCTTGGGTTTGGATGTTTTTCTTTTCTCTTTCCCGAAACCGAAATTTGTCGGGGTTGGGGATGATTCTGAGAAATGTGGTGTACCGTCATGAGAAGTGAGGAAATGGAATTACGAAAATTTAGGGTGTTCTGTAGGGTTCTGGGCTGTGTTTTTACGAGGGAACATATTTTCGGCTTAATTGTGTGATTTATTTGAAATTAAGAATACATAACTTTATCACGAGTTAGGTGTGGAGTTCATTGGAAATGAAATTCTGCGAATTAAACTTGGAAGATGTAATTTATAAGTGCCTCCTTTGTTTGCATGTATGACCTTAAAGGTTCTTCGATGATTATACGAATGTTTTAGTTTTGACAGTTGGAGGTTTAACTTTGAGTTGGATAGGTGTTTCATTTCATTCTTTTTGAAACTGCTATATTGGGTACCTAGCTGTGGGACCAAAGTTTCCAAACAAATGTCTTGGATTTGTACAAGTTTAAGCCCCTTGCTTTGAAAATTTAAAACGTTGGTTTATGTGAACTCACTGACCATGTCTAAAAATAGTATGGTTACTTAACAGTTAGAGCTCAATGTCTCCCAACTCCTCCTCTTTACAATTGATTACAATTGATTTACAACTCATCGACAAATGCAACTTGATGGTCTTTTGACATTGGTCCTTAATAATCTAATTCGTCTGGCGCTGTCGTGGCTGCGTAACCTTCGTTTTGCTCATTATTGGTTGTATTTTTAAAAATGTAATTGGCTCCATTCGACTTGCATTTGGTGTCCGTTCTATTGGTAGAGACTATACCAATGTAATACTGCCTGTCTAATAAGTTATATATCTTGGAGTCGGTAAGTATGGCATATTACTTATCTCTCTGTTCATACTGCACCACGATATTATTATCACTTAGTTAAACATAAAATAAGATATTGAATTATATTCTTAAAGGTATCTTAAAGTGATTCTGAATCATTTAATAATTTGCAAATTTCGTTAATTAGGTATATTGTTGTTTGCTGCAAGGCAATAATTATGAAATTGATGTAGAAAATATAATTTCAAATTTGAAACTTAATTAAAAAAATGTAAAAATCAGTTTCTATTAAGGAAAACATAAAGCTTAAATTAAAAATTGAAGAAATGTGATCTTTTGAAAGATTCAGTGATCGACAATGAGGAAATTAAGGATTTTCAATCGCATTTACCACGAAACTAGAAATAAATATGATAAGGCTACAATCAGGTGTTCGGATCTTTGATGGGATGTGATAGGGTACATCCCATCCTTAAAATGAATATCCCCGAAAATTGGGCGTGAAACTGAATAAGAATGAAATAAAGAAAATTACATTGTCATAACATCTTGTTCAGATAGTATGTAAATCTTTTTTGATTCAATAAAAAACGGCGTTTTTCTATGGCATGCTTTGGGGTAGGTTAGACAAATTGTTTTTGGGAGAAAACTCCAAAAAGTAGGCGTGGGTTAAAATGATCTAAAGACGAAATGTGTATATGGAAATTATGGAAGTATTTGCATTTGCATTGTCTAAATAGACACTTTTTCAAAAATCCCTAACGTTTGGCCATAAACAAAATGATTCTATATACCAAATTTCATTATCCTAACTCAAAATTTAAGGACCAAAAATCGGTGACGTACAGATGGACGGAGATGGCTTAATCGACTCAGCTAGGGATTCTGAGTCGATCCATATACGTTTAAGGTATATCTAGCTTAATTATTTTCTATGATACAAAGTATGTATCAAAACTAATATACCCCTATTGGATAGGAGGCAGGTTGGTATTGCCACGAACCTATACCTTCTGCGTGATAGTTTATCGCATAAAAAACTAAGTAGTCACAGCTGCTATAAGCCTTCCGTCTACAGTTCCAAACATGTCATGCTTCTATATTACTTCCGTGGAGCTCTACTAAATCATCTGTACAAATGCCACATCCCCGGCAACTTTATAGAAACCTTAAAATTGATATACCACCTAATCCTCTATAAAGCATGTGTATTTTGTATTGTATATTCATTTCCTACGGAAATATTGCGACATTCGCCAAATTGGAGTTTTTTGAGATTGCCGAGAATTGAGACGTCAGGTCCCACACACTCGCTACAGAAGATTTCGTGAACGTTGTAGAACTGTTTTGTAGTACTTACTGTTAGATTAGCGGAATTTTTTTATAATTCGGCAAATGATAAGCTCAGAAAAACTCATATCATATGAAGCTTACGAAACTTTCTGAGGAAGAAATAGAACTGTGTATTACATATTTACGAATTCTATTGCAATTTGCACCACCTAGAGCTTCGCAGTAATGTTGTAGCCACGAAAGGGCATCGTATCAGCCAGCAAAGTATTATCAAATGTACCTGCAGTCGGCTATCAAAATTGTAGATACCTACAGAAGGAGGAATGACCCCTATTTTAGAAGATTCACAATTTATAAATGTTTGTACGGAATTACATTTTCCTTCAACAGGGCTGACCAAAATGCTGCTGTATTGACTGCATGTTAAAAACTGACCCACTTATTAATAAACGCTGATTAACTTTTGACAATCGCGTGAGTATTTACTTGAAATCTTAAAAGACAAAGGAAAGTGCATTTCCTCTGCTGAGGTAAACTTAGTCAATGCAACTCACAAATTCAAGAGAACATATGAAAGCCAACCAAGAAAGTCTTGTCCAGGTTGTAATATATAGCACGATCGCAACGATTGTCGTCATTTGGATTCAGTGTGTGATCTCTGCAGTAAGAAGGGTCACATCAAAAGCGTATGCTTGTCAGCAGCACAGCGATCCGATGGTGGAACTTCATTCAAGAAGAAAAGTCAGAATTATAGGCGGGCAAAGTCACGTGGTCGGGTTGTAAAGAAACAAAGTGAAGACAATCGAAGAAGAGAGCAGGAATCAGCGCATTCCATTCATCAGTTGGTGGAAGAAACATCAGAGAGTAACAAAGTTGGGAAGAAAGCATTCATTTCAACATTGGACGGCCCCCATTGTAGTTGTCAAGAAGCAGAGCGGAGTTCTTCGACTTTGTGGTGATTTTAAAGGTCACCATAAATCCTCAGCTGGAAATTGATAGACATCCCGTTCCTAGGATTCAAGAATTGTTTCCTCGTCTTCAAGGAGGCCGGTTTTTCACTAAAGTCGATGTTTACCTCCGGATTCCACTGGATGATGAATCCAAGCGCCTGTGTGTCATCAATACTCATCTTGGATTGTTTGAATACCAGAGACTTCCTTTTGGCACTGCAAGCTCGACTGGAATTTTGCAACGTTACATGGAGCAACTGACGGCTGATCTGGATTTTTGTGTTTCATATTTAGATGACATCATCGTGTCTGGCCGAAATAATGCTGAGCACCTAACAAATCTCAAGATACTATATCAACGTTTTGCAGATCATGGGTCGAGATGGCGCCTGGTTAAGTGCAAGTTTGCTGAGGCTGAGATCGAGTATTTAGGGCACATAATTGATGAAAAAGGAATAAGACCATCAGAAACCCGATTAAAGGCTATCAACAATTTACCAAATCCGCAAAACCTCAAGGAGTTAGATTTATTTTTGGGTAAGTTAAATTACTACAATCAGTTTATCCCTAATTTTGCACAGTTAGCGGCACCGCTTAATAAGCTCAGGTCCAAAGAAACACCTTTCGTTTGGGGCCATATGCAGCAAAAATCGTTCGATGATTTTAGAGAGAAAATCATGAAGATCACTAGCTTGGTTCATTATCAATGTGTCGTGCCTCTTTCTCTAGCGACGGGCGCCTCGTCGCATGGCATTGGAGCGGTGATTTCTCATCATTATCCCGATGGTACGGAGAAACCAATCGCTTTTGCGTCCAAAACGCTAACTGAAACGCAAAAAGGGTATAGCCAGATAGAGAAAGAGGCACTGTCAATCATTTATGGCGTAAAGAAGTTCCACCAATATCTTTACGGCCGACAGTTCGAGTTTATTACGGACGATCAACCTTTGGTCACAATTTTTAGCCCAAATAAGAAACTACCTGTCATGACCATTCATCGCCTGCAGAGGTGGGCCATTACACTTATGAGCTACACCTACACCATCCGCTACAGGCCTATAAAATTGCATGGAAATGCCGACTGTTTGTCGCGCTTACCACATGGACCAGACGAGGAGTTCGATAAGTCAGAGGAAGAGAAAGTTCATCTCATAGGCAACGTGCTGGAGAATTTTCCAGTTAATGTGACCGACATCGCTGCTGAGTCAAAGAGTGATAAGTTAATCAAAAAGGTCATGTGGCATGTTCAGCATGGTTGGCCAAATTTCATCCCGTCTTCTGAAACCGAGTTACTTCCGTTTTTCCGTAGAAAGTTCTGCTTATGTGTGCGTACTAATGTTCTTCTTTTTCAGAGCGAACATTTTTGTAGAGTAGTAATACCTAATACTTTACAACAAAGAGTATTGCAGATGATTCATCACGGACATTGGAGCATGACTAGGATGAAGCAGATTTCGAGGCGATACTACTGGTGGCCTGGTATCGATGAGCAGATACAGATGACCGTGAAGGAGTGCCGTGCATGCCAACTGAATGCCAGCAATTCACCCAAGGAATATTCTAGCTGGCCTGCTACTGCTGAGGTTTGGGAACGATTGCACGTGGATTTTGTGGGTCCATTTAAGAAGAGTATGTGGCTTATCGTGGTCGACTCCAATTCCAAGTTTCCTTTTGTGATTAAGATGCCATCAACTACGTCACTTGCAACCACACATGCGTTGCAATCTATTTTCTCATTGGAGGGTTTGCCAAAGACGTTGGTTTCCGATAATGGGCCGCAATTCACATCCAAGGACTTCGTTGAATTTTGCAAAAGAAATTCGATTCAGCATTTGACGTCGGCACCTTTCCATCCGGAATCTAATGGCGCAGCGGAGCGTATGGTACGCACTTTCAAGACGTCTCTATCTAAGATATTAGAAGATTCAGCTCAAGATGATGATGCTTTAGCTATTTTCTTGGCGACATATCGTTCGACACCAGACAGTTCAGGCATTTCACCAGCTGAAAAGCTACATGGTCGAATCCATCAAACAGTTCTAGCGGCCATGGTACCAGAAACTCCGAAAGGCATGAAACCCCGTGAGAATAAAACTAAATTCTCGCCTCAACAGCAGGTATATTTTCGTCAATACCTAAAGAAAGAAAAGTGGATACCTAGTGTTATCTTGAAGATACTAGGTCGGAAGATGTACATCGTGCAGGCTCAAAGTCGAAATTATAGAAGGCACCAGAATCAACTTCGTATTCGAGATAATTTCCAGGCTTCACAATACACGCATGATGAAGCTATCGATGCACATTTTTTATTAAAATCTAATAAACATTCTCCAAATCAAATTACAGAACATAATTATGTACCGTCTACAAATGACTCATTGATTGTGGAGAGTCCTACGGCTGCAAGCCCCGTAAATTTAGTTTCTCCATCATCGGCTCCTCAGGCGTCTATAAGTCAAAGAGTGCTCCCCTCCAATCAAAAGGAAGTTTCTAATACCGATACACCTAGAAGGTCTGACCGTTTACGTTTCAAACGAGTTACGTATTATCCTTAAATTAGATGCGAGGGAAGCTGTTGCGATTGCACATTGGCAACGCTTGTTTACATAAAAATAATGACATTTCATTTGTCTATATATTGTGCTTTTCATGTAAGCAGTTTTTTATTTATAAAGTTAACTTGTCAGTTTTCGCCTCGTGGTTAAATCTCACTTGAATATTGGATTTCCGCCAACGAGGTCATTTCCAATTACTACACCTTGAATAATTATAATTATTTTAGTTGAATTAGAAAAGTCTTTTAATTTAAACCTTTGCGGAAATTCAACAATTAAAATGATTGAAAATACTTATAATAATTTTAAAAGAAAATCTTTAGCCGTAGCTTAATTGAAAACAAGAAGCAACACGTGCAAATTTTAAAGAGTCAATGGTGGATCTGTATCGTAAAGTTGAGGAGCAGTCAACTTCTCACATCTGATTCACATACAGAATTTATTGGAGCTTACGTCTTGCCTTGCTTTTAACTTCTGACTGTTCGGGATTCAGCCACTTACAGCCACAGGTACACATTCTGGTCAGCCCTTTTAGCTGAATTGATTTCGTTTTGTATTAAAGGTAACATGTAGAAATTACATTCCAAAAAGATTTTGCACCCATGCATATTGTATAATGATCAAGTTAATATTTGATCTGATTCAAATTAAGTTAATGTGTAATGGAAATGACATCTTATTTATTGCATATAACTATACCACACCTTCAACCACACGGTAATTATTTATACAAAACATAACCTAACTCGTAATAAAATAAAATACCACAAAACTCACCAGACACACAAATCTCCGCACAATTCAATGTTTCCCCATCAACCTATCATTAGTACAAAGTGGAAACCAAATGAAATTCAATAAGAAGGTATAATAAAGTGGGCCATTAAGACTCACACAAAACCTACAACCTCTACACGTTATCTTCTATTTTCAGTCGATACTCCATCCTCCAAGGACTGATTCGTTCGTAAATTGACCTAATTTTTATGCCACTCAGGTCGCCATTCGAGTCTCATTTGAACAAGTTTTGAACAGCAGCAAGAAAAATGTGTTCATCGACTCCTTAAATTGTGGAAAAAACGAATTGAAACAGAATAACAAACAAAAAATTCAAGAAAAACAAAATCTCTTATCTTAGATTCATGTTCATTTTCATGCAGTCAACCTAAGACAAGCAAAAAAGACAGAAAACGAAACGAACGCGCGGTATCCTGTGAGAACCTTTATTTATGGTCTACCAACGAAGATAATATGTGCCCAAATGTTCAACAAGGCTTCTAACTTCCCGAACACACTCTTGCACAGGGAGACACACAATCAACGAGTGCTGCTCTCTACAACCAAATCGGAGGCACTTTATTTCTGCACTTAATTTACACAAGTTTCTCACAATGTAGCCAGGAGCTGGGCCACCACTCGCCTCAGCAAAGTGCCTACAAATCTCCCCTTCGGCTGATAGCCGTACACCAGAACTACATACCTACGCCATATAGGCAAGGACTAAATAGAAGATGGGATGGCAAACAAGTTTTGTTCTTCTTCGTTCTTTTTTCACATTTTTTCTTTTTTGGCCAAAATCCAAATCGAGCTATTTGTTGCCGCTATCTTAATGGACACCACCATTTCGTATGGTGGAAGCAAGAATCTCTACCGAAATTCTATTTGCTACGACGAGTAGGGATATCCTTGGTGGTTAGAACTTTTGCTCTGAAGATGCAAAGCAACTAGACAAAGAGTGGCATCAGAGGCAAGCCAATCTAGCAAGCACTCGCTATGGTGGAACGAAACCACCACAGAGCCACCATTGAAAATCACTGCTCTGAAAAATCATCCTGAATGCCGATGGTTCGAGAGGTACATTAAGGGCTATTACTTCGTCGAAGTGGATATGGATGCACTACAAAAGAAAAGTGAAAACAAATTTAGTACCCGAACGAAAAAGAATGCCAAAGAGAGAATAAAGTACAGAAAAAATAGTTTTTGCATTTGTATTGAATTGATGTTTACTTTTTAGAATGGAGGCCAAATGATGTTATGGAAACATCGCAATTATATTACTAACGGTTATGTGTTGTTATGGAAGTGGAGTGGATGACGAGAGGATGCTATAAAAGGGAGGAAAAGACTCAAAGGCCAAGTGCATTTCGTGGTGTTTTACAGAACCATAATATTATTAATTTCTAGAGTGAATTATGAGTTAGTTGTTGTTAGCTAATGACGTTACCAAATGGTAGGCAATGTGATTGTATGAAACGACTTGAGTTTTCACCTAGCAGATACCACAAACTCCGACTCTCAGCTTTTCCGTGGCGACCGCAGAGTGCTTAGGTACTAACTTAACTGTAGATAGGGTCTCAATCCCTGTGTGGGGGAGAAGATGTATACACACTGAAAAAAATAGTCCTTTTCCAATATGGAAGCGGAAGAGTTCCCACGACAGATTCAACGAAAAACTCAAATTAGCTGCGTTGACATATTTGGACAACGGGTCATTTATGAATCTCAAGGGTTCATCAGGTCCCTTGAACAGAGATGGAGGCGGAAGAGCCAAAAGGCGCTCAATCTGTAAATGGACACTGATGGCTCGATATCATAGGGGTATCTTTTATGTAACCTACCTACTCACGTAAAACAAAATAGTGTTACGAAGTAACCAAGCTCCTCGAAACGCATTTTATTGCTGATGACCATGCTAATCGAATTAAATATCTACAACAACGTTTGTATTTGCACCTGGAATGTGAAACATTTAATATTGGAAGTAAAGCCGAATTACTAGCGGAAGCCCTCAGCTGGTACAATACAAAGCAGGTATTACTGCCATTCGTGTTATAGCGAGCAGAAACAGCGACTTTTCTGATGTCGATTTGTTATAAGTTCCAGATTTAGGCAAGAAGTCTTATGCTTAAAAGACATAAACGAAGACATTGTCCGCATCAATTCCAAATTCGCCAACATTAGCCTTAAATGCGCTCCGGAGGAAAAAGATGATATTGGGAAAGACTACTTCAACGAGCTCCTGCATGACACTTATGAGCGACTACCGAAGTATGATGTTAAACTTGTGCTGGGAGATTTTAACGCAAAGTTCGGAAGAGAAGTCATCTTTAGCAGTATTGTCGGAAAACGCAGCATACACAAAACCAAATCTGGTAGCGGACTTAGGCTAATGACTTCGCTGTGGAACCAAATACAACTTTAGCCAGTACACGGTTTCCTCACCTAGATATTCATAAGAAGACATGGCGGTCTCCATATCAACAAATGGTAATGAGATTGCGATACGAAAAACGGATGTCGGCATGGTGACGCACTGTAAATTCTTGAATATTGTTCTTGAGAGGATTGTGCAAAACTCCATAGCCAACAACAGAGGCACAGGGGCACAGAGGCACATCTTCAATAAATCGGTGCAAATACTAGTATTCTCCAACGATATTAACATCATTGGTCGGACTCAACGTGATGTCAAAGCCACGTTTGCTGACATGGAGAAAGAAGCGGAAAAAAAGGGCTTAGCTGTTAATAAGGCTAAGGGTAAGACCAAGTATACACTGTCAACATGAAAGCGCATACAAAATCGACGAATTCCACAGAACGTCAGTGTTGAAAGATATAACTTTGAGGTAGTACGGGATTTTGTGTACCTAGGCTTCGCTATTAACTCTGAAAAAAATATCTCGACAGAAATAAAACGAAGAATTACTCTTGCCAAACGCTATTTCTTCGGGCTAAGAAGGCAATTCAATAGTAAAACTACTAAGAAGATCCTCCACAAGGACCTGCTCATCCCAGTCCTGCTCTATGGCGCTGAAGAAAAATCGGATGAAAAAATCCCTGATCGTTTTGAACGAACAATTTCTTGAAAAATCGACGGCCCCATTTCGTTGATGGGGTATAGAGACGATGAGTTAATCAATACGAGCTGTACTGAGACATAGACCTATTCAAAAAAAAAACTCCGCATAGACGTTTGAAATGGCTAGGTTGAACACCAATACTCCGGCTCTCAAAGTCTTCAATTCCCAGCCACACTTCGGATTTAGTGGTAAAACATCGTCTTAAGTGACTCGCACAAATAGAAACCGATCTCAATTCACCTGAAGTGTGCAACTGGAGACAGTAAGCTAAGGACCGGAGAGGGATGTTGGTTGGGTGCCAAGTGCATTTCGGTCTGTAGCGCAACTTAAGTGTATAAGTAAGTGCTGTTAGCTGTAAACCAAAATACAAAAATAGTCTGATTGCACTTGCCATGGTCGCGTAACCTGAAGAGGAGTCGAAGTGGAATTGACCGCTTAGATCACGGCCTTAAGCTAGCTATTTTAAATTACCGGTAACGACATTATGAACAATGTAGTTCACATCACTGACATGATAAATGTCAACATATGTCCCCGAGTCATCCAAAAGTTGACTTTCGGATTACCACCTTCAAGCGAAGGCGAGGGCCCACATGAACGATATTGTTTTTCAAAATACTCTACCACAGTACCACAATGCGCTACGAAATCAATACAAATCCGTATTTGATAAGTAATACAACAAAATACTTAAATCTAATAGGTAATTTATACATTTCCCTTTAATATAGACGCAATTTAATGCAACAATATGTCAATTTATTCATCAAGGACTTGCAATTGATTTTCTAAAACCTAGCTGTATAATAATTACCACTAATCTGACAAGCCGTCCGCTAATTTCATTTTCATGTACCACAAGCGATTATGTCCGTTATTTCCACCTAATTTCAATCAGCTTTGATGTAATTGTGGTTAAATATAAGCCGTTTATATTTTACAATGGCAGTTATAGACACTCCGTCAGGATCACAAAGAGAAAATAGGTGTGAGCGAAATACGCCCTTGGCTAATCTGATAGTTTGATTTCGAGTCAATTAAACTTTTGCCAACTCTATACCGACTGAATTTAATTTAGCCGGACCTTATCCCTTCAGTTATACACTTTGTAGGTTACCCTTGTCTGTGCGATTTTATAGAACCAAATCAAGCACGTTAAGACTTTCGAGAGACCTTAATTAAATTTTATGCTAAATTATGCAGGAAAACATCCTTCATCTGTTCGCTGGGATATAGTTCGCAATTGATGGAGAATATAACTTTGCTATGAGACGAAATATTAACCCGTTTCTTTTTTTTGTATCTTTCGTTATACAGTGATGATGGATGAACCACGTTTTGCACAGCCCATACCAAATGTAACAGTTGCTGTTGGCCGGGACGCCAATTTGCCTTGTGTTGTGGAACATCTTGGAACGTACAAGGTAAGGATAAAATTCATGTAACTTGATGAGTATTTGAATTTTTAAATAAGTTAAGGGATTTATAAAGTAACCATGCTGTAATGTTCTCACCATGTACCGGACTGAAGGATTTATTTTTTGATTTAACAACTCAAATTCTTTTAAAATATTTTGATTTATAAATGTACCCATCATTGGGAACAAATTTTATCTGGTATTTATCTGGCTTCAGCTATTAACTTAATTTTTACATAACAAGTTTCCGACCCGTTGAGGGTCTCTGCCTGAAACAAGGCAGCCTTCCATGCTCCTTGATCCTGGGCACGTTGCGGCTAGTTATTCAGTCCAAGCGCTCTGGCATCCGTTCTGATCCTTAAACCAGAAGTTCGGTCTTTTTTGTTGCCACGAACCTGAAAACTGGCATTCCAATATTCTTTTTGCTGGAGCATTATTGTTCATTCACTAGATTAGGGCGTCCCAATTTGGTCTATGCGTTTTTACCTTTTGCACTACATGGGTATCAGCTCAGATCATACAGTTCCCGGTTTTATATCCCCATTCGCCTTCCTCGCGTACAGGACCAAGAATTTTCCTTTGCAAAGTGCCCTATTTGTGCTCCGTCTTCCTACTTATTGACCAGAAATCGGAACAGTAAAGTAGAACTGGTAGGATTGGGGTCGGGTAGAGCAAACATTTGGACTTTCAAATGAAGAGTTTTGACCCAATTTTCTTCCATATACCATTGTAGTATCTCCAATAAGGTGCCATTCGTAGGGTTGATGTTGACTCCGAAATAGATAAACTCATTATCTACCTCAAAATGGTGGCTTTCAACAGTAATGATTTTGTCAAGCATATGGGTGTACTATCGCAACATATATGTACTGCTTGTTGCTAGCTTGTTGATGGCATATAAATACTTTGTCTTGCCTTCGTCAACTACAAGACCAACATCTTTCACCTCTTCCTCAATTCCAGTAAATGATTCTACAACGGTACGATATGGGCGGCCTATGATGTCGATATCGTCTGCGTACCCCCTTAGTGTAAAAATTAGGTCACCTGGAAGCCACACTAATACGTACCGATAAGTGTGTTGCAAACGCCTTAATATATATCTCTTCTGTCATCACTTTTTGGCATTTGCAAATATCATCATACCAAGCACATCTTTCCGGTAGTGGCTGGAAGCCTATTGTGGTTTCGGCTACTGCTTTGATGATATTAAGATAAGTGGATACACTGGGTATTGATATTGGTGGATGATGTTGTTTGTAACTCTGACAGTCTCCGGCTCATTAAGGCGACTTAAGTGAAGTTTTTTTTTTGTACCATTCTTAGAATTCTTCTCGTTGGAAAATCGGGCGTACATCCAGGATGTTGGATGCCGAATCTTTGATCACATTGTCGATTTGGTTGACTGTTCGACTATCTGGAGTACGCCAGGTAGCTTTGTGGATTCGAAGTCGTGTAGTTAGTGTTGTTATGCTGCCACAAAGTCTGTACATCGAAAGCCATTATCTATTGTCGTTTTGTGGAAGCTGTACTTTCCAACTAACCCGCCGAACAAGTTTTCCTTACCGATTTTCGCATTGAAGTCCCTTTTATAATTTCATATCGTATTCTCGACAGGCTCCGTAGGCTCCGTCAAGGAGGTCATAAGATTCCGGGTCTTCAGACTCATCGGTATAGTGGCGCGTGCACATAACGTTGCTCTGATATGGAGCAAAGCCAGGGGATCACTAACCGGCTAAAAGTCGATTGCTCTTGACCTAATTCGGCTCCCACAGTGAATCCGCATACTAATATGTGCAGCCTTGGTGGCAGCTGTAATATAAATATCGCATGGTTTTCGTTTTTATATTCCTTGTCCTGTCCAACATATTTCCTGAATCGCGGTAATGTCACCTCTATACCGACCGAGGGCTGATTCAAGTTTTTGATTAGCACCCACTCGGTAGCACCCATGTATACGTTCCAGGTGCAGAATTGTTAGCCATTGTCCGTGGTTGTTAATGGTCTGGTTGGTGTCTGAGGGGATCCGTTATCCGAGGCTGTTCGCTCTCACACTTATATACATGTTTTAGTAGTTTAGTTTTTATAAATAGTCATCTATTGAACAAATTTTTTATTAGTTTTAAAACTACACAATTTGGAATTTATTTCTTATAAATAATATTGTCCAAATGTAAACCATCGCGTTTGCGGCACAAACGAACAGTAAAATTTCTTTAGGCGGCTCGTCATGTAGACACCGTTATGGCTGTCATTTTGTGATGAATACTTTCATGGAATTGCGCCAGAGAAATGGGTTTATTGGTGTAAACTTTAGATTTGGGACAGCCGCATATATATTGTTGGAAAAATAATTGAAACCAAATAGGTTTGAATTTTTTAATATGAAAATAATGATAATTATGATAAATAATAATTAAATATAAATATATATACTGCCTCACATCATTGTCCTATCGAATGACAGGTCTCGGCAGGTATACACGCTTCCTGTATTTTGGACCACAATTCTTCTTTATTTCTGGCTTTACATTCTTCTTGCGTTTTAGAAGGTCCCACAGGGGTTCTATCAGATTAAGATCGGGGATTGTGAAGACCATTCCAAAACACCAATTTTATTGGTTTGGAACCATTGCTTTGCTAGTTTCGAGAAATGCTTGGGATCATTATCCCATTTTAGTGGCATATTCTCTGCAGCAAATGGTAGCATTACCGTATTTAGGATATTGACGTAGTCCACAGGACACATTTAGTCATTTATCCAGAAAGTGCTCCAACAATTTAAAGGTTTGGATCGTCATGAAAACTGCCAACCACCCGACCTGAGTGAAGTGAGGATAGCAATATCTAAACTCAAGCTTAATAAGGCTGCCGGAAATGACGGCCTTCCCGCTGAGCTCTATAAGGCCGGCGGAGATGACTTGGTAAGTAACATCCACCAACTCATAAGCCAAATCTGGTCGGATGAAAATATGCCTGAAGAATGGAACCTCAGCATCGTTTGCCCGATCCACAAAAAAGGAGACCCTCTGAACTGCGCCAACTACAGAGGCATAAGTCTCCTCAACATCGCCTACAAGATCCTATCTGCCGTAATATGTGAACGCCTGAAACCGTTTACCAACAACCTGATTGGCCCTTATCAGTGTGGTTTTAGGCCAGGAAAGTCCACAACCGATCAAATTTTCACACTTCGGCAGATCCTGGAAAAAACTCAAGAAGTCCAAATCGATACCCACCACCTATTCATCGATTTCAAAGCCGCATATGACAGCATTTATAGAGACGAACTGTATAGAGCCATGTCTAGTTTTGGTATACCGCCCAAACTCGTCCGTTTGTGTAGGATGACGATGGAGAATTCTCGCTGCTCCATCAGGGTCGGAAACGACCTCACCGACACATTCGATACCAAAAAAGGATTTAGGCAAGGCGATGCGCTGTCATGTGACTTCTTTAATCTGATTCTTGAGAGAATTGTGCAAAACTCCAAAGCCAACACCAGAGGCACAATTTTCCAAAAGTCGGTGCAACTACTAGCATACGCTGACGATATTGACATCATTGGCAGGACTCAACGTGATGTCATAGCCACGTTTGCTAGTATAGAGAAGGAAGCGGCGAAAATGGGTTTAGCAGTAAATGAGGGTAAGACTAAGTATATGCTGTCATCACGAAAGGACTCACAACATCGACGAATTGGACAGAACGTCACCATTGACAGATATAACTTTAAGGTAGTACGGGACTTTGTCTACCTCGGCTCCGCTATTAACTCTGACAACAACATCTCGTCAGAAATTAAACGAAGAATTACTCTTGCCAACCGCTGTTTCTTCGGGCTAAGAAGGCAATTTAGTAGTAAAGCCCTCACTCGAACTACTAAGGAAACCCTATATAAGACCCTGATCATCCCAGTCCTGCTCTACGGCGCTGAAGCATGGACCGTATCAAAAGCGGATGAAGAAATCCTTGGTAGATTCGAGAGGAAAATTCTTCGAAAAATCTTCGGTCCCGTTTGCGTTGACGGGCTATGGAGACGAAGATTCAACCAAGAACTATACGAGCTGTACAGCGACATGCCCTTGGTCAAAAAACTCCGCATTGGACGTTTAAGATGGCTAGGACATGTAGAACGAATGGACACCAATACTCCGGCTCGCAGAGTCTTCGATTCCCAGCCAGACGTCGGACGCAGTAGAGGAAGACCTCGCCTTAAGTGGCGCGCACAAGTGGAAACCGACCTCAACCAACTTGGAGTGCGCAACTGGAGGCAGTTAGCTAAGGACCGGGCTAATTGGAGAGGCATGTTGGTTGAGGCCCAGGTTCATTCCGGACTGTAGCGCCACTTAAGTAAGTAAGTAAGTAAGATCGTCATGAAGATACTGATTACCACAATCCACGTTTTCTACCATTCTTGATGATCTTTGTCGCCGGATTTTCGTTTTTCCAGTGTTATGCCGCTGTCTTCATACATTTTGAGCCATTTTTGAATGAGAAGTTGCATGGCGCAACATTTAAATGGCGAAGAGCTCAAACATTGCAGAATCTTTTACGTACTACAGTTGTTGAATCGCAGTTTGTTACAATTCTCGCAGAGAAATGTTAAATAGAAACTAAATTCCCTAGAGATAGCTAGTGATTGACATACCCCCCAAGCCTCCGGATTCGTTGCGTTCATGCAGTAAGCTAATCGATATTTATATATATATATATATATTTCCTCTTCTTTTCCTCTTCTTTTTTGACGAAAAATACCAAAAACCTTTTTTTTTAAATCATGGTCAATGATATTTTTTCAATATATCGACATTTTAAAATCTTTGATCTTAAAATCTTCATAATCCCGAAAATTCCAAACACAATTTTTTTCTGTCTGCTACGTAAAATATTGGAACTGGGCTGTTTTGATATGGATTTACTATGCCCGTATATTTTGTGCATTTGGGAGGTAAAATACAGCCTGCATTCCATAGAGCATAGCACAATCTGTCTTTAAATATCTGTGATGGATTTTTTTCCCGCAAATTTTGACATCTCTCAAGCTATTTAGTTAGCTTTACACACATGACACATCAAGATTATGTGAAACAGGATGGCTGGACTGTTCACTAGTCTTCTTTTTTATCATATAATTACAACTGGGTAACACCATGATAACTCTGTATTTTCAGTCCTTTAATTATTTGTTTGCGCAATACCAATGAAAAGAATTACTTCGGAAATGGTATTCATATTTATTACAGATTAGAGATTTTAAAAATGGAGATTTTAATCTTTCTGGAATTTAATATTTCTAGATACCTTATTTCGAAATTTAGGTTTCTACATTTTGTTTTCTATATTTCGGGAGTCTAGATTTCATGACCAACCCTGATGACGTTGCCCTCTAAATGTCGATACCCTTTTTTTAGGGGCGATCATCTTAAAGAGCATATATGATGAACTTTCTGATTGTTCTGTTCTACTAGTCTAAACATTTTTTCTATCGGCCCACAAAATCTTTTTTGGGAGATAAGTCCGAAAAGTATTTAAAAAAACATATTTATACAAAATATCGTTGTCTACATCTTCACATAGTTTTGATATACTCATCCTTTTTATACAGAAATTCGAAAAAATGACCGAACATTGACTGCTCTGCACGTAAAAATTTTCAGGACATACCAATTTTTTTGGGAAAAATTCAAATGAAAGATCACGTTTCATACAATAAATTATTATTGCCTCCTCATATGTTTCCATCCTTAAATCTATTTCGCTACCTTATATATGAAACAACCTTCAAATATTCAAAATACAGGTTAAGAGCCGAGACCAAATTTTTACGACTATAGATTACCAAGTAAATTGGAAAAGTTTTGTGCCACTGCCAATCTGTCAATACTTGCGTTGAGGTCTCCACCATGGCGTGCCATTTGACCATTTATTATGTTTGCAGTACAACAACTGCAATGATTATAGAGCACAATTTTACCAAGTCCCTCGTACAGTGGTTAGTTTATAGAAGCACAAACGCACGCACGTTGGTGTTTGTATGTTGCCAGTTGAACTCCAATTCGACTCTTGGCATTTTCAATATTTCGAGGCAAATCCTTTGGGCACAATATCTACAAGCATACACACGTGTTTTTTCGGCCAGTGCCAGGACATGTCCTCTACATGACAATATAATGTACACACCATAAAAGATTCAGATGATATTTTGGAGTATCATGGGACATTAAATCGCCTCCCATGGTGCGGCGTCGAGTGCCAACGGTGTATGGTATAACTATAAAGGCTGGGATTTGACCCAACAAAAGGCTGTAGTGGGAATTTAAGTTTCGGTTTTGAAATGAGCTTATATATTAGTCGTTGCGGGTGGATGCGGAAATTCGATTTTGTGCGCCGGTAAATCGTTCCCAATAACTGAATAATTAGTAATCAAATATCTGTTTTGTTGTACCGTTGAAAAGGCTTCAGATTACATATAGCGGGTATAAGTATCTATGTTCTACTTGTACGCTGAAAACATTTTCAATGATAATCGAATTTTCTAATGCATTTTGAAGCCAATCTGAGTAATGCATTGTGACCTAATTGCGTACATGAACGTTTCGAGAATGGGCATAAATGAGTTATTTTGTAAAACTGACGGATGCATGCTTATAAGCGCTTTATACTTCGGGTAGGTAGACTTTGTTCCAGCTTTGCTTAGTAATGCGACTGTGAAAATGCATTTTTAGTTACACATATAAAATGTAATTAATGTTAGATTTGTAAACGGGATTTTCGTCGTATATCGGATAGTGGATATAAGGTTGTATTAAGGCATTTGCAATTGCGTTCAAATTGCGACTGAATTTTGGATACTATATAACGAAGAATAAGTAGATAACAAAATTGTGGCACGACTGGGGGCTCACGGACATTTCGGTTATTGACAAATGTTAGTTATAATTTCACCCACACATTATTGCGAACTGATGGATTGCTAGTAGGGTTTTCGCGTTCCCGTCTATTTTTGATTCCCGGGAATCGGGAATGATTATTTTTAGTTCCCGGGAATGAGTTATTTAGAAAAAAACTCTAGTTTTTTAGTATTTTCTTTTTATTATAAAAATTTATGAGTCTGGTTACCGGAGAAATAAGACTTTAAGAATACCAAAGCATTCAAGGACCTATCGGACAGCCTGTTTCTTGCTTTGGTCACAAAATTTCCAGCGATTGAAAACAATCTCTCGCTTGTTGATGTTGGTTTCACTGTTAAGAGGGATTTGTATAGCAGATTCAAATTGGGTGTACGTTTTTTCGTGGCCTCGTATATCTGTAAGAAAAATTAGCAGAAAAAAGACAAGGAATGAAAAGGTATAATATCCATTACCATACAGATAGCAAAAACAAAATAGAACATAATTTTTGAATAATATTTATAGTTAAATAAATAGTATGTAAAATAATATGTTATGTGTACCTGGAATTCCTTTTTTTTAGTTTAATGCATCTTGTATCGGAAGATGCTGGAACAAGTCTGGCGGCGTTGTTGATAGCTTCATTCAACTGCATTTCGAAAGATGTAGGATTATCAGACGATTCTTGCAACGTGAGAGTATTTTCTTCACTTGATTCAATATTGCTAGAAAACAAGCGCATAAATATGTTTTCTGCATATCTTAAAAGGCTTGTTTTCGAAGCATTTGGCAAGTCATTTGATGTATAAGTGTCAGGATTATGTAAATATTTGCAAAGGCCAAAAAGACAGACATCTCTCCTTTCTAAATTTTTTTCTTCTAGTTCTGAATAAAACTCCTCTAAAAAAGGGAGTTTGAAGTCTTCGGATTGCATTCAGTAGAACTGAAATAATAGCATCGCATGTAAGAATTGTTGGGTCTTTTCTGCTCAGTGCTTCCACTGCTAATATAACAGGATTCAATAGTTGCACCAAATTCTGCAACTCTTCTTCATTTTTTTCATTCAAGTTCCGGTTGTAGTTAAAATCGACGAGAGCTTTCTCAATACTATTTTTTACCAACAAGAATCTTGCTACCATAGTAACTAAACTATTCCAGCGAGTTTTTACATCTAACAGCAACTGCATTTCTTGTCTTTTTTCTTATTTAATTAATTCTTGAAGTAGAGTATTTTTTACTGGACTTTTTCGAAACATTTTTACGATTTTTCGGACCTCGTTTAGCAAATGGCAACTTCAAGGTCGTCTTTATCG
The DNA here is from genome assembly GCA_932526625.1 of Rhingia campestris. Taxonomy (NCBI): domain Eukaryota; kingdom Metazoa; phylum Arthropoda; class Insecta; order Diptera; family Syrphidae; genus Rhingia; species Rhingia campestris. The sequence goes on from OW052184.1 coordinate 2,039,425, forward strand.
TCAATAATATGAAATGAACGCTCGTAGTCTTCAGTGTCGAAATCGTTGTTCTCCGCGTCTGATTCATTTTCATTTTGAATTGTATTTTAGCAGGCTTGTGCTAAAAGCACGGCGTGATTGATGCAATTCGTTAAGTTGCATCACATTTACCAGGAATAAACACCAGTCCTAAGGCAAATACCCTTCCATCAGTAGAGTGTAGGTTGATGTTCAGATAACGCCTATTTCTTAAGCTGGTCCACTCATCAAACGTTATACTGAGCCGTTCTTCAATACTTATTAAACTTTGCAGTTGTATTTTTATGTCAGTTTATATTTTATCGTACCTTCTTCGCTTCGGTAAACCTAGTTTTTTTTGCTTAAAAGATTCGCGAATGAATTCACTGCGTGTAATAGCGCGGATTGATATGCCGTCTTGAACAGCCAAACGAGCTACAACTTCGGAAATATAACGAATAGGCTGCAAAAAACCACTGACATTTTGCTGCTCAATTTTAGGTCGTTTTGCTTGCCACGCATTTTTGGTAACCGTAGAAACATTGTCAGTGTCTATAATAGAAGCGCTTGGTCGTGGATTATTTTTTTCGGCTTCTAACTGTGATATTCTTAGCTTATGTACTTTTTCTAAGTGTTTCACCAAACCACTTGTCGACTAGCCTTTGCAAGACAACATTTTTGGACAAAGTGAACACTGAGCCAGCTCATTATTTTTTGTTTCTTTTTTTAAGTAATTCCAGACTTTGGAAGTTTGCTTATCTATGATGCACTACAAAGAAGCAATAACCAAAACATAATGTAACGAATTTTTAATGCATTATAAAAAAAGCTATATTTTATAACTTACAAGAATCTCATAAGACATATACGAGAATAGCAATAGCAATCAATGAAGTATTAAAAATGTACTTACCAGAACTAATGAACGTCAACACAAAAACAAGAACTAAAACTTTTAACAAACTTTGAACATGAACAACATAGATTCACTGGTGACGAAACTTTGTATGGCATTTATACGTCTTGGCTACTAAGATTTTTGTATATGTATATATTTTAAATATTGTTTTCACAAAGGAAATTATTAATTTTGAATGTAACCGGGTACCCGGGTATTATGAAAAATTATTCCCGGGAATGAAAACGCTTTTATTCCCGGGAATTTCCGTCCCGGGAAACCGAGACCGAAAACCCTAATTGCTAGCTACAACACAAAAAGAAAAGGCCGACTTATTCGATAGAATGTTTTCAGGAAATCCAACACTAAACTCGGAACAAGAGGTGATACCAACGACAGGGTACGTACCCTCAAGGATGGTTGAAGTATAATTTCTCTTATATATCTTTACATTTTAACATCTTTGCTTTTAAAATTTCGAAAATCCCGTTCAGCTACGTAACTCTTTTTTTGACGGGCTCAGTGGCGCGATGAGCCATGGGTTCGATTCCCAGCTGTAGCAACACCTTAATGATTTTTCACTGGCGCTCCACTCGTGATGATCTAACAAATCATTTGAGTAGTATCAATAAGACGCATTCTGAACAATTGAACTGTAAAAGTGAATAGACCTTCCGTCAGGTCCACCATTTGTACTTAAAAAATGCGCATCCGAACTTGCGCCCGTTCTTTTAGAATATTTTCTATCCCATATGTTCAACAGGTTTTCTCCATTTGCTGAAAAATTGCTGAAATCCAACCAGTTACAAAAAGGAAGAAAATGCCTGCCTAAAAACTACAGACCCATTGCTTTACTATCCATGCTTTCAAAGGTAATGGAAAAGCGATTAATATCGGTATTTTTGATTACCTGGAAAGGAGTAGTTTAATAATTGATCGGCAATATGGGTTCCGAAAGAAACGCTCGACTGGAGACCTGCTAAGTAATGTTACCCATGTATCGAAATATGTGATGGAAAATCATAATGAGTCGAGAGTTGTTGCCCTGGGGGGTCATTCAGATACTTTGAAAGCGATTATCACTCAGACGGTAGTCGAGACCTCATGAGCAATCGCTCATTAATCGTCTGTGATCTAACGATTTCGATCTAATTGATCGAAGTGATTGATCTTACGTGATGCAAGATGTCGTCAAGATGACGTCAAACGATAATCACTTTTTAGAAAAGGGGCCCTGGATATTTCACAGGCTTTTGATCGAGTTTGGGACACTGTCCAACTAACAATTACTCCTCTATAAGGCAACAAAATTTAATTTCCACAAGTAATTATTTCTATAGCCCTTAAATAGTACTTATGCGCGGAGTTTGAGCATTTGTGTAGTCGATTTTGTTTGGGTAGAAGCATGTTTAAGGCAATATGCAGGAAGATTTATAAGCATAATCGAAATTATGATGTTATAACTTCTGTAAGGTTGTTTTTAAGATTCCGGAGATGTGTGTACATGTATCACACGAAGTTATTCCGGAGCATAACATGTATAGAGCTTACGAATGAAGGCTTAAAAAGTTATGACTACTGTGTGTCTTAGGCGAAAGACTACCTTGCAAAAGTTTCAGGTTCGATTCCCATTCGAAGCAATACAAACGTTTTTTTATAATTATTTTATTTCGAAATATGTTTAGTGATTTGATTCTCAGTAAATTTGAATTTAAGACAAGTGCCCATTTCATTACTATAACTGATTTATACGTCGAATATGTTGGTAATTATAGAGTGCTTCCAGTATGAAGTATTACAGAACATTAACTTGTTAGGAGCTTCCGACCGAATGCTTATATTCAAAGTCATGCAAAAATGTGCTGGAGTTGAAATAGCTTCGATAGTGCTTTATCGAAGCGGAATTGTTAGTTGTGTCTACCAAGCTGTGCGGCTGGGTGGACAAATTTCTTAAAGACAGATCTTTGCATGTAGTGGTAGATAGGGTTTCCTCAAAAAGATTCTCTATAAACGGTGGGGTAACCCATGGATCAATTCTATCAACAACTCTATTTCTGCTGTATAATAATGATCTTTAAAGGACAATTAATAATCGTGTTTTTTGTTTGGCAGATGAATGTACTCTAATAGCGACTAACTCAAAAGACACGCCTATTACCGCTATTATTGCACCCCAGCTCAGATCCCAACAAATTTGTTGAATTGAAGACCTACAAAATATAATAGAATGGGGAAATAAAAACCTAATTCAATTCAACTCAAAGAAAACGCTATGTACAACACTAACAAGAATGAATTGTCTTCAAATCAGAAGAATCCATGCATCTGCTTACAGTTGAAGCAGATGTATCATGGCGGATATATGTAACCTCTATTGCCAAATCAGCAGCTTTGAAAAGGAAACTTATTGAGGATCTGTGGCGCGCAACTATTCTTCAACGGCTTCCCTAGAAGCTTCTGACAAGTCAGTAGCTTGAATATATTTTTGTACACCGAAGAGCGAAATTTTCAATGCATCAAAAGAGCTGGAATATAACACCTTTTTCTTAACGTTGGTACTATCTGGGTGACACAACATCAGAAACAGTTTCCGTTTCTTTGAACTTTCTGATGTACCTTGACATTGGTGCATTTATTCAAAATTGAACAGTCCATATCGGTACTCTCCTGGTCCGCATTTCTGGATATCTTATAAGAATTAATCGTTCTCAGCATTTCGGTCACCGACAGCCTCGACATCGATTTAAAAGGATTACATAAAATGTTACTTTTCCTTTTTGATTTCTTCATAGGTTGTTTTACAAACGCCCGATACTGTTACGCCGGAAGGCATAGGTTCATATGCAAAACAAATTTTAGTTATTAAATGTTAAGAACCTATCACAGACTCAAATTTTTTCGTGATCCAGAGCAGGTAAAAATGTTTAAGCCTACATTAAGCACAGTGACTTACATTTAACCTGGCTGACAAACGTCAAGTACCAACAAAAATGTGACAGTTTGTCCGATAAAGGAAAATTGTTAACCCCAATGAAAATAGAAGTCTTTATTTAAAAGGACACTTATTATTAAATTCCTTCAACCATTTTAGGTGGCATGGATTCACATTGACAGACAAATGATATTAACAATACATCGACACGTCATCTCACGAATTCCCCGCTACAGCATAACATACGACAATGCCAACACGTGGCTACTGCACGTTAATCAGGCACATCAGGATGATCGGGGGTACTACATGTGTCAGGTGAACACAAATCCAATGATAAGCCAAGTAGGATACTTGCAGGTGGTCGGTATGTACAAATTAATTAAATTTTTCAATTTGTTTTGCAACCTTTTTTTAACACACAAATGTTTGAACAGTTCCTCCCAACATTTTGGACATCGAGAGCACTCCATCCTCGGTGGCTGTACGTGAGAATCAAAATATCAACATGACATGCAGAGCCGATGGATTCCCAGCACCAAAAATAATCTGGAGACGTGAGGACGGCGAAGAGATCGCTGTTGAAAAGAAGAAGAAAGGCAAAGGTATGCATTGTGTCCGAGTATCTATTTCTCGTTTCCAAATGAAGGTTGCTGTAAAAAAAAATAAATAACGTCCTTCTCAAATGTCATATTTGACTCGTTTGCTGTCGCATGTGCTGTACACTACACTCACTCATGCTGCAAAGGAAAAAGTAAATAAAATAACACTAAAGGACACTTTCATCCTATGGGCAGCCGGTTCCGCACACAAACGGTTGAGAAGGATATTTATTTTATTACACAACCTGTACCGTCTGTCTATTCACTAACAAGAGAAAAATTTTATTTATCTTTTTTGTTGTTGGTGTCCACTTCTAAAACATCATAATATTTTGACCTGGCTCCGGCTTGCGGGATGGACTTTGCGCGCTTGTTTCGGTGGGTGGATTTGACATGCTGCCTAATCCCTTCAAAAATGGAAAAACAACCAACGCCGTCATCATACACACACAATGGTCCATAGTTCTGGTCTACGATGGTGAGGTCTTGCCACTAACCAAAGTTAGTCGGAACGAGATGGGAGCGTATCTATGTATAGCAACGAATGGTGTCCCTCCATCTGTGTCCAAAAGGATTATCTTGGATGTTGAATGTAAGTTTCCAAAAACAAAACAAACAAAAAACTGAAATGCTCAGTTTCCGTTTTTTGCGTTACTTTTTCTGATCATTGTCCTTCGTCGGTGAAGTGAATTTGAAATTTTCTTCTGACAAATGTTCATGCATATGACATCTATTGCCTGGAATTGTCTATGACTATGACGGCAGGGCATTAGCCAACAAACACGTTTGTACGTAGAAGTGAGCGAAGCATCACTTTCGTCGTTGTCTTCGGTGTCTCGTTAGCAATTCGTAGCACGTTTGTTTGAGAGAAAGGTAAAAGTAATCTCTAGCACACTAGTCTGACGAAGGAAATGACGACAGTTTTATTTAAATTTATATTTTTTTTTGTCCTTCGGAGAGAAGACTATGTAAGGACATTTTTTTCATGTTCGTTTTGTTCTGAATAGGAATATTCTGTGTGTCTTTCAGTTTCTCCGATGATATGGGTACCGAATCAACTTGTTGGGGCACCAGCTGGCACTGATGTTACTATAGACTGCCATACGGAAGCACATCCTAAGTGAGCTTATTTTTACATATATATTCCACTTACTTGAAAACACATGCACGGTTTTTTCTTTCCTGACATTCATTTTATTTTGCACTACTCGTATATACATGCATGAATTCAATTTCGCAAAGAGAATTAGGGATGCGAAGAAGCTGGAAGTTTTTAAATTCCGATTTTTCGTTGCAGAGCGATCATTTATTGGGTGTACAACTCGGTGATGGTGCTTCCGAGTAAGAAATACAAGACGGATTACACGGAAAATTCCTACAGGTAAGTGAAAAATCCTTTTTAAGTCTTGGCAATTTTCCGGTGAACTGTAAGGGCAAAACAGAGTATAGTGATGGTTTTAAGGCATATGGTCTGTGTTCCAGGTACAGGATGCAAGAATGGGTAAAATCTGTTTAGATTCATAGAATATTAGTTATAGGATGAGGAATTTTGAAGCAGCTTTTTCGATTCATTTTATCACGATTTTGTGTTGGAAACTAATATTGAGTCGTGGGCGTTGCTTAAAAGAAATCATAGAGTGAGTTTATAACAAATTGTTTGTTTTCCAAACATAGAAGAAATAATTTTTGTTCAGAAGACAGACAGAAAATAGATTATTGAAAATATGCTAGAAAAATAATTGATATTGAAATATTGCTTTAGTCGATGCAAATTTTGAAATAATAACATCACTCTGTTCTTGGATTGGTACATTTTAATTGCTTAGCAAATATAATATGTTCATGTGATGCATGAACGTTCCACGTTCCACTTCCGCGAATCAGGACATTAAGGACCGGTCGACCCAATGAAAAAGGTCGTGGAAAATTGATTTATCTTAGTGTCCCCAAATTTTTGTTTGGAAGAATCGCGACCACCAGAAAAGACCCGAGTACCGTTAATTTATAATTACTATTCGGTTGTAAATAAATTTATTGGTACTGAGTTCCCAGAATTAGATAAATGAAGTACTGAACCTGGGCCTCAAACAACATGCTTCTTTAATTAGCCTGGTCCTTAGCAAACTGCCTCCAGTTACGCACTCCAAGTCGGCTTCTACTTGTGCTTCTACTTCTACGAGGTCTTCCTCCAGTCAGTCCGACGTTTGGTTGGTAATCAAAGACTTTGCGAGGCGGATTATTTATGTGCATTCGTTCTACATGTCCTAGCCAACGTCCAACGTGGACAGCTCGTATAGTTCTTGATTAAATCTTCGTCTTGATAGAGGGGAACGCAAACGGGACCGAACAGTTTTCTAAGAATTTTCCTCCCAAATTGACCAAGGATTTCTTTATCCACTATTGATACGGTCCATGCTTCAGCGCAGGACTGGAGTGATCAGGGCCTCCTTAGTAGTTCGAGTGAGGGCTTTACTACTAACTTGCCTCCTTTGGCGGTTGGCAAGAGTAATTCTTCGTTTGATTTCTGACGAGATGTTACAGACACAGTCCCGTACTACCTCAAAGTTATATCTGTCAATGGTGACGTTCTGTATAATTCGTAGATGTTTTGTGTCCTTTCGTGTTGATTACATATACTTAGTCCTATGACATCGCGTTGAGTTCTACCGATAATTTAAATTTCTTAGCCCGAAGAAACTCTCAATTGGTGTTGGGTTGAAAGTTTTGCACAATACTCTCAAGAATCAAATTAAAGGAGTCACATGACAGCGCATCGCCTTGCCTAAATCCTGTTTTGGCATCGAATGTGTCTGTGAAGTAATCTCCGACCCTGGTGGAGCAGCAAGAATTCTCCATTGTCATCCTACACAGACGGACGAGTCTGGGCGGTATGCCCATTTTATTCACATCTTAGCCAATATGGCAGAAGGGTAACTCTCATACATAGAATGCACCATACAGTTCAACTGTGCAATAAGAAAATAATAAACCAAATAGTAATTATATCTATAGTAACATTAAAAAAAAAATAGTAACCGACTTATGAAATAATTTTAATGATAGTTAATATTGTATGATTTTATGAACTGCTAATCGTCATCAATAATTTAAACTACATTAAAAAAAAAGAAAACTCAGCCTGGGGCTCGATCCTTGTTTCCGTTTGCCACTTGTGACCTCTAAATTTAGCTAATAGCAAAATCAAAATATAAAAGAAAGTCACTGCAGTGATTCGAACTCCGAATCTATAAGGATCACACTCCCCCAGACCATACCATAGCTTGAAAAATTTACTGTCAAAACTTGCCTCAATTGGGACTTTATATCTGACGACTTTTTTCATGGCATTCTTATAGCGTTTTCGATTGGGATTTTTAGATTTACTCTCAGATTTCAGATTTTACCCGTGCCAATCGAACATTAAAGAGGTTACTCTGGTTTTGCATGAGTGTGTTAGTGTGCCATTTGACAGCTTATTGTTTATCTTTAGGCCGCAATTATAGCTATTAGTTAACAATGTAAACCATCATTTGAAATTTTCTTTTACTCATTGCGGCTTTTTTATAAACTCAACCATTGGCGAGTTGGTGTCAAAACAAAGCTTATGAATTTTAGAACATGATTATCCAAAAATATATTAATTTCTAATTATAGTTTTCCGCGAAAATCATTTTTTAATCATCAAACTGCGAAATGCAAACTTCAAATTGACATATAAAGTCAGATGTTAAATGTTTTTGTGTTGGTGCATGTTAGTGTAAATCTGATTTGGAATACAGATTCTTCAAAAGTACTCTAGAGTAAAAAAAAGAGTGCTTTTTGTATCCCAATCGAAAACGAAAAAATAGATCTAGAGTAAAAAAATTGCTCTAGAGTATAAAAAGAGTGCTTTTTGTATCCCAATCGAAAACGCTATTAAACAATATATTTTTATATATAGTTAGATTGCAAAAGCATTTAAAAGTTAACCCGCATAGCTATTAAGCTGGTTTGTTTCCAAATGGCTTCTACATGTGCTCTTTGTTGCTTCCAGCAGAACGAGTGTATACAATTCTAAAATCCGCCAACTACCACGCCTACTTTTCACAAAAACATTGTTTTTCGCCAAATGGTAGGAAATTTTTTAAATAATGGTGTGAACAACATATATAGACAATCCCAATACCTATATTTTGTCTATACAAAGTTTTTTGCTACGCCTACTTTTTGGAAGCGTTTTTAGTAAAAAAAAAACCTTATTCAGTCAAATTTTCAAATTCATATTCGAAAACAAAAACTTTAATAATGGTAGGTAATATGAACATTTCATCCTTAGACCATTTTAACTCGCACTAAATTTTTGGAGGCGTTTTTCTACAAAGACCATTTTTATACCCATTTTTTTTAAAGGAACGCAGCCCAAACGTTCCAACGTTTTATGAAAGAGGTTTGCCACCGCTTGGATTTTCTATTCACATATTATATCGACGATATTTAAGTCGCAAGTAGAGCCGAAGCAGAACACGAAGTTCATCTGAATAAACTTTTCACTAAATAAACTGATTACGGCATTTTAGTCAATACGTTAAAATGCATAATGGGAGTTAAAACATTCGATTTTCTTGGCCATAAGGTCACGGAGGGTGGCATTTTTGGGTCAGAAAAACGAGTAAATGCGATTCGCAACTTCCCGATTCCAGCTTCTGTGAAACAGATGCAAAGTTTTGCTGGGATGATAAATTATTATCACCGCTTTGTTTCGCGACTAGCGGAGCTCCTAGCACCAATTTTCTCGCATATCACAATCTTACAAATGACAAAAAAGACCTCGAAGTCAATTTCATTCTCCGAAGATCTAAAAATCGTTTTTCAACAAGCAAAAAACGAACTTTTAAAAGCTACTTTACTTGAGCACCCGAAAGAAAATGGAGAATATTGCATCATGACGGACGCATCCAATACAGCCGTATTGCAGTGTTGCAACAACAGAACAATGGCGCGTGGGAGCCACTCTCCTTTTTCTCAAAAAAAAACTGTCACCTACCGAGAATGCAGATTTTTTTTGAGATATCTGAGTGAACCTGGATTTCAGTTTGGTGTAGGACAAAATGTTTTAGTTGAACGAACTACAGTATGCAAAACTATCAAGCAAGTTGCAAACAAAATTATGGAAAAGGCTCACATTCATATTTGATTTCCGTCGAGTCGTAGGGAAATCGAAACATAAAAAGCAAAATGGGCGGAAAAATATACATTTCCTGGAGCTTTTGGTGCTATCGACTGCACTCACATTGCTATCTCCAAACCCCCAAGATTTCCGGATGAATACATTAATCGGAAAGGATTCCACAGTCTTAATGTGCAGGCGACATGTAATGCAACTGAAAAATTCACAAGTGTCGACGCACAGTGGCCACGGTCAGTTCACGACTCACGTATCTTGAAAAGATTATTAATTTATTCGTCAATGAATGATAATTTGCAGGAAAATGATATTATCTTGGAGATTCTGGATACAAAATAACACCTTCCTTCAAACGCCTTACAAAAATCCTGAAATAGATGCAGAAAAAAAATTCAATGAAATAATCTGTCGCGAGCGTGTTATTATTGAGAGGTGCATTGGTCAAGTAAAGCAGAAATTTTCTTGTCTCCAATACAAAATGAATGTTTCAACAAGTATGGTTCCCACTCTTGTAATTTGTTGCTTTGTGCTTCACAATCTGGCAAAATATTTGAACGACCAACGAACGACTTCATTGCATGAAGTCAAGGGCAGACAACAAGAAGAACAACCCGTATATGACGAAGATGGTAACAACATTAATGAATTAAACATTTGTAGACGAGGGCAACAATTTCAAAATTAAATTTTTTTTATTAAGATATTTTATATTAAGATATATTAAGATATAATTGTAATTTAGCAATTCAAATAAACTTGAATTTTTATTTCATTTAAAACAAAGCAAAGAACAAAATTAAATAAAATGAATCATAAATACAAATGAACAAAATGGGATAAATCAATTATAAACTGGTGTAACTCATTCGGATGAGTTCTCCAAACGACACCTCACCATCACTCTCCTGTGTTGAACTAAGCAAAAGAACATACCGCTGAACGGCTGAAGCTCTGATGTACTCATCTGTTCTGTTTCTTAAGTTTCTCCAGGTAAGACTTTCTTTGCCCTTTTGGGAGGTGGTGGAGGCGGCAATGGCTCCTGCTGTGTTGCAAGATCAATTGGTGAATTTTGAACCCGTGTATCTTGGGATGAACATCCAAAAGCTGAAGCTGAATTGGGATTTGTTAAACAGAATTTTAAAATTTTTAACAATCGACATGAAATTAATCTGTGAGCGGGCTTTGGCTCCAATGTCCTGATAATTAACCTCTTCATCCGACATCATTTTTAGCTTTTAATACACTTTTAAACTTTAATTAATTTTTAATTTTTAAGACCTTCTGAAAATATTTGGAGTAAGTCTACATCAATTATAAGATTAAAACTGCTCTGACTTCAAAATAGTATATGAATCCGGTCTTTCATTAAGAATTTTCTCTATAGATCCATAAATTAACAGTTTCAGCTTAAGCTACCTAAGACGAAACATGTGAATAAACAAACAAAAGCATGACGTTTAAGCTAGAATTTTTCAGCTTAAGCTATTTAGCGTTCTCTTTTTTTTATTCACATAAAACAAAGTTAAAGCTAGAACTTCTAGCCTTAGCTAGAAAGCTTAAGCTTCTTAAAGATCCATGACCACAAATACAATAGCTAAAACATCTCAGATCACCACAGATCAAGGCACACAATTTGAATCTAAGCTGTTTGGAGAACTCGCTGGGTGTGCATAGAATTAGACCACACCATACCACCCGCAGGCCAATGGCATGTTGGAGCGCTTCTATCGTCTACTAAAGGCTTCCTTGAAAGCAAGGGGAAATACCCTAAATTGGAGCAACGAGCTGCCCATCGTTTTACTGGGTATTCGGTCAGCTTTTAAAATATACCTTTAATGCTCCCCAGCCGAAATGGTTTATGGTCAAACTCTCCGTTTGCCTAGTGATATTGTGGTAGATAGTCCTAAAAATGTAGTAGATTCAGATATGCCCATCCAGAGAATTCGAGAGACAATGAAAAATCTTGTCGAACAAAAAAGATTTTGATAAACTGTCTCAATTATCATAACAATGCAATAGAATCGTAAGTTTTCATAACTGACAACCGTTTTTTTTATTTTATCAAATCTTGACTCTGGGTGTTTTTCCCCCATCTCGAAAAACTATTTCATTTTCTTTACTTAACATAGGTTGTGGCACCGACATTTCGTTTTCTTGATTGAATTATCTCGACTTAGGTTGTTTTTAGATTATAACGTACAATAAGGCAAAACAGCTGAATTAAGAGATACAAACTTATTTGCTTTTAAGTGGCAGAAAAGGAGTATATTTTCTTCATTTCTGCTAAATTTCAAAAAAAATTGTCATTGAATGTAGGGATGGTTTTAAAAACATTGTCAACTTTAAATGGCTCTCCTGAAAGTATCAAAAATCGACTTTCGACGGTTATGGCTTGTGGCCAATTGATAAGCTCCGTTTGTGATGAGCTAAATAGAGTCATTCACACAAACTCCTAAAACTAACGACCGCCATTAAGGATATATATCAACATTTGTTTGTTATTATATCATCTGTTGCTATTTTTTCTGTTGGTTTCTATAACTTCTAAATTGGTTGGTTTCCTATTAGGGAACTCAATTTTGTTTAACTATTTTGTAAATTCAATCGTAAGTGGTGGAGGTATGTAATTCTTCCGGGAATATTCTATGAGGGCTACCGTTAGAACGTATGTGGACTCCAAATAGTGAGTTTTGATTCATTCCCATCGAAATCGTTGCTGTTCAATTTATATTTTTCCAATTTTTAGATTGAAATGTTGTCGCTAAAACTGATACGAGAACAGTTGCATTTGAATATTTGGAGGATATTTAAATTTGTACAGCCAAACTTATTTCGTAATGGATGTCATGGATATCATTATTCTACCAAGAACGTGGTCCGAGTCGTCTAGTTTTTTGGTATCTAAATGATTTTCCAAGTTTACCACGCGTGACGAAAAATCATGTCAACACAATTTATAATCGCTCGATAAATAAAAAACAATTCCAAGTTGTGTTGTTTTTTCTACATGTAGACACATTTTTAGAAGTATTTGGCTAGAATATCCAAATATTTTATTTTTATTATTTTAATTAAGGTTTCTCAATTATTTTCCTATATTGATGTTTTTGCAAAAAATAAATGCGTATAAGAACAGAAGTTTACACGAATTTATAATGATTGATATAGGTCACTAACAGAAGTGAAGTTCGGAAAATAAATACAAAAAATTAGATGCATTCTTTTAGTCTGCCTTCTTCTTTTGTTGGTGTATATATTTTTCTTAATCAAAGCATTCTAAATAGTTAGTTATTTAGCAATATTTCATAAACTAGAGTAAATAATACTATTTCGTTTAGCTATCTCTCTTGAGAAGAAGCCTTAGCCTATTTAAAAGAAGAACCATTGGTCAATTTTGTTAAAACTTTAACTAGTGTATAATTTGTTTTTATGGGTGTAATGAGTATAGGAATCTAACCTGCTCTTGAGCTCATAATTTTGTATCCAGAAGATTTATTTTGATGATTATTAGGGTGAGAGAACAGCGAAGATATTCGTATTATTTTGTAGTGTTTAACGCAATGCAACATGGACATTTTTAAAAACTACCAAAAATAGTAATGTATATCAGAAAATATTATGTGTACAATAATCTAAAATTGAGTTTTTGATAAACCTTGATTACGAAAATGAATGACCAATTTAATTAACACGAAAAAAGTGAATGATATGCGATACAAGAAAAAAGAAATATCTAAAATATTTGTTTTATTAATCTTTTTAAAACTTTCCAATTTTTTTTATTAATATCTTTTTGTTGCAATAACTATTTGTTTACTAGTGCAAGAACATATTATAATTAATAATATTATTAAAAGATAAACAAAACTTAATTATCCAATATGCGGTCTAATGATTTTTTTTTTAATTCTTACGGAGGAAAGTAAATTTTAGCACAAAAAACATATGAAGGCCAATTCAATTAATTGTGTATGTTTGGATTAATACCTGAATATTAAAAAGAATCAGATCATGAGTAAAATATTTTTGGTAATCCACCATACCTCTTTGTGTTGCAAAGCTTGCTTTTATTAGCGTATCTCGTCTACGAAGACACAAGAAGCTTTATAAAAATCAGATATTATTGGTCTCACCATCAATATATTTCGAATGCACTGACAATACAAATATTCAAATATAAACACAGGACCGATATCGAAATATTCCTTAGCCAAACTACGTATAGAAAAATAATAATACTTAAATTTTCCTTTTTAATGTTTTTTTTTTGTTTTTGAGAAATGAAAATCCAAATTTAACTCTGCAGGTTATCGAATGAATTCTCCTTTACCCATTCCCCGGTTTCAACTCCCAACTGGCTTAGAGTGTTATTTTTGTGGAATAGCAAATGAGTAGTTTAGTACATTATAACCCTCCCTCATTCCATGTCCCAATTCGTCGATAATCAGCCAATCGAAATTTTCCGGAAATTCCCAAAAGTCCTGTTACCACATCTAGAAAATAACATCACTTGTCTGTAGCAGTACCACAGTTCACCGTGTGAATAGCAAACTTCCACAGAACAAAAGCTGAAACAAAAAGGAACAGTCTCCTTTGTATTGCTATCATGGATTCTGCTTCACTCCCCAATTGGGACTGTGTTTCTTAATATCCGTTTATTCTTCCTACATTTTCTTCCTGTTCCAGGGCACATATGAAACTAACGATAAGGAATTTACAATATGGAGACTTTGGCAACTATCGATGCATCTCGAAGAATTCGCTGGGGGAAACAGAAGGATCAATACGAGTATACGGTAAGTATAGGTACATTGTGCATATAGTGCACATTGAGCATAGCATCCAAAAGGAATGCAAATGTTATGAAGTTCAAATTTATCCCGACAAAACACAATCTCCTTTCCTTTAAAGTCATCCCCGCTCCGACACCGGTTGGAAAATACTATTTTATCTCTCACACAAGTGCAACAGAGCATCAACGACATCGCGGTTGGTTATTCCCTTGTCTCCTTAGCTGCACCGGTTCAAGGAACTCCTTACCCGTGGCTTTATTTTCCATTTTCATTTCCCACGACCCACACTTACCTTCGTGTTTTTCCCTTTGAAAGTGCAATCCGTCAAAATCTATAGTGCAACATCAAGGAGCTTTACAACAACCCCAAAGTCCCAATGGACCCGGGATTTGGGCAAACTTTCGACCGGCAAACGTCTTAAGTTTATTGCTTTTCTGCAACCAGCATTCTTCTGAATAGAAAATCTGACTATCGATGAATTGAAAAGAAAACCCGAATATCCGTAGAGTACATCCTGAACTAAAGCTGAGTCTATAAAGTTTGCCCTTTGCCGTAGGAGTCGCACAGACTTCCACGACTCTGGCGAAACTATCTTAAATATTGATGATAGTGGAAAATTGCGATTGCTGGTGACTGTCTGACAGCATGACTCTGCGTGGAGACATCACATTCATTTGTCTCCACTTAAATTCCTTGGGTGATGGTTTTCTTCTAGGGAAATTCGGACTTGAATTTGCAGTTCATTTGATAATACTTTTCGGGCAGATGATTCTTCGCTTGACGCACATGTACACACCGACAGGACCAAGTTTTCCAATTGAATTTTGAAAAGTTTCGCTCCAGGAAACGGTTATCAATGCCGTTTTTATTTCCTCATTTCCTTGTTCTATGACTTTTAGGGATGCGTGCACGTGTAAAAGTTCTCGAAGCCAATGTCACAGATGTTTGACAAGACAAGTGAGGGACAAGCGTCAATATTTGCAGAAACGTCAACCGTCTGACAATACCTACCTGCCAGGTTAATGTAGGCAAAGTCAGGTGAAATATTTGAGCAGATGTTTGGAAAGTAATATCGAATGGGAGGGCAGGGCATTCAAATGGAACCTTATGGCTTGCAAAAACTTTTCACTTTGTAAGAACCGAACTGTAATGCCAAAGGAAAGTAGCTGAAGGAATTGCGTGCGTAGTTGACCTGAATAGCTGGTGAATTTAATGCAAACCAACTGTTCGTCGAAGAGGAGTATGACATGGAAAATGCTAGCAATTTAAGATACAAATAGGTAAATGCCTGTGTACGTCGTATACGTTATACGATAAGTTGACATTCAATGTAAGATCTACCATGCACGCATCATTTACAAGCTCTATGGAAGTAAAGATACAATTTTTAATGTGTAAGAAAAAAGATACATTTGAAAAGTGAAATCACAAGTTTTCACCTAACTGTATTACGTTACGTAGTTATAGTATTTAGAAAACAAAGAGAGGTGTAATGGGTGGTTCTAATAGACCAAGAAATACATGAACCCACGAATAGGTGTTCACATGAAGAGTGAAGGCAAAACTAACATTCCTCGCCGGAATTGCTAAAGTATATCCATTCGAAGTCGGTGTATAACATAATACGTCACAAGCTCTAACATCGATTATCTACCGATCTTAGCTGAGATTCAATGATCAGTTTGTCTTAGTGACCACAGTGTCTTCTTAGCAGTAGCAGAGCTAAAGAAAGCGAACGCTATTCTCGCGATAACAAAAGATGATTTCGCAATGTTAATAGGTCGGGCAATCAATGCAATCTTTGGTTGTTGGTGTTCATTTGTCCCTAGGCAAAGGGGTGTAAAACTTTCGATGCACTACCAAGGAAAGCGTCTGCCATCAGCGGTGGGACAGAGTATTGCAAAGCCAGAATCAAAATGAGTTGCCTTGGTCCTCCAATGCTTGGCATAAACACTTAATTTTGTCGACTGCTCGGCTGACTTTCTCACTATTGTTCAATTATTGTTCTCTTAAGTTAAGCCTGCAGTCCAAGATAGGATCTTGTAGGCAGTATTGAGGAGATTTATGACCATGTAGTTGGCTCAGTTAAGAGCCTTTCGGGACGAATGCCTAAATTTCCAGCAGCCTTGTTAAGCTTGAGTTGAGATATTGCTATCCTCAATTCACTTAGGTTGGGTGGCTGGCAGTTTTCGCTGTCTTCGCCAAAATTGAATGGTTGGCCAGCATGAGTTACTCGATTCCACCCATGTCTTTACTGCGATTTTTTCTTGTTCATATCGTCAGGATTCTGTTCGTGCCTTGTATCCCTGGCTTTGACGTTTTACACATTTGTAAAACCTACGAACATTTTTCCTGGAGTGGAATCACTCCATGCCTTCGGTAGCGAGTTTTCGTGCTCTTCTTTCTTCATTCTGAAGATGCTCTTACCTTCCATTTTGCCTGTAGAACTCAATGGCAGCTATCGTCTTTATCTGTATCTTAGCCTTTCGAGCCTCGATCTTGCCTACAAGCATCTGTAGGCACTCTTCATCAAACAAAGCGTTTCATGCTGGTAAATGCAGGAAAGTACATCAATTGCTGCCGATCAAATGCCTTGTTGGCATCGTTGCCATTGTTCTTCGACATTCGATGCTGGTGGTATGGTGTAAATCGAGGGGTTAAGAGATACGCTTTGCGTGAAGGGTGAAGGCCTTGGAGTTCTATTGTGTCTGAAGCCTTTCGACATTACATTTTTTTCTGATTTGTTATGGCGTAGTGGATATCCGCATTCTTACATTGGCTGCAACAAGGTAGAGGTCCGAGTCGATGTTAGACCCTCGGAATGTCGGACATCCAAAATACTGGATGTGTGCCTCTTGTCTATAGCATTGTGATCAATTTGGTTGACTATTCGTTGATCTGGACAACGCCATGTCCCCATAGCCCCCATAGTGGCATTTCGTTCCGTAGAGCAGTCATTTAGCCTAAGTCCGTTGCCAGACGTGTTGTCTGTGTGTTTTCCGACAATACTGCTAAAGATGTCTTCTCTTCCTACCTGCATGATTTTAACATCGTACTTCGGTAGTCGCTCACAGGTTTTGTCAAGAAACTCGTAGAAGCAATCTTTAGCTGTGTCATCTTTTTCCTCCGTCGAGGAGTGAGCACATATAAGGCTAATACTGGCGAATTTGGCCTTGATGCGAATTGTTACGTTCGCTAATGTTTTGGAAACATAACACTTCTTGCCTAAGTATTGCACTTATAACAAGTCCGCATACGAATAGTAGTTGTTTCTGCTCACTATAACACGGTCCGTAGTAGATGTCACAGTTTTTCTTTCTCTTTTTGCATGACCCATCCCATCGTATTTCGTGGATAGCAGTAATGTCTAATTTGTAGCAGCTTAGGGCTTCGAATAGTTGTTTGCTTGCACCTATCCTGATTATTGTTCTCACTTTACAGATGCAGATATGAATCCCGTTGTGCTTTTTTTATTTAGCATGGTCGTCAATAATAAAATCATTCCTTTCCGAGCCTTTTGTTTGCTTCGTAACAATGGTTTTTTACATGAACTTTTCGGCTCATTCGCCACCATCTCTGTTCAATAGGCCTGCTTACCCTCCAGAATCCTAAATAGCCTGTTGTCCGAATATATCGAAGCATCTAGGTTCGCCTTGGACAGCAGGCCGGGAATTCGGTGTCATTCTGACCATGCTGTTTATAGCGTTGCTGTTTCTCGCCTTGTTATCAACACACGCACTTAAAAGTTCGCAAGTCAAATCCGGTAGTTCGCCCTCGTACAACAACATTTTATCATCTTACTATCAGCTTCACCATGATAAAAACGTTAACTTTGGCTGATATTTTAAAATTGACGGTGAGTGAGTCCAGGAAAGCAATATCCATTGTTGTAAGAAATCAAATAAAAGGTGGTACATATATGGATGCGACATTTGGTAACATGGAGGTGGCCAAAAAAGTTATTCCCTCTGCACATTAAAATGACAGCTGATTTTGGTGTCATAAATGTGTTATAGCGATGGTGTGTGTCTGACGTCTGGAGTTTGTAATTGAAGGTATGTGGCCTGATTCGGGTGGGGGATGACGTGTTCAGATTTGATGTAAGAGTTTTATAACGGTACTTTTGACTTAGATTGCCGATTTTATCGATATTTGTGAGTCTTTCCGAAAGCTGGAGCGTTGGATTTTGGATTTTGATTGGATTTTGTGCTTACAATGAAAGGAGAATATCTTCATACTGTAGATCTTGCAAAAGGGACTAATGGCGATATTTGTATGTTACTCTTTTTGAAGTGAAACTTCTTTTTGGACCTTGTGAATTTGATTTAATGAAACGAAAAAGAGATCAAACAAAATATCGGTTGTCATTTGATCACCGAAACCAAGCAGCATCGGTCGCTATTATTACTAAGATATGGGATAGCTTTGGAACACCGTGTGTTGTTGGTTATTGTAAGAGAATGGGATGAGTTCAACTTTCACAAAACTGGTTTAGTAGGCGAGGAAACTGAGTTTCGGGGTAAGGAATAGTTGAAAATATTAAACCGAGTTTGTGCGGTAAAACAATGTTGAAAACTAATCGAAAGACATTTTGCACCAATTAAGTCAATTAATTGTCAATGTGTCAGTTCAACAGATATCGAATAAAATGAATACACTATGGAAGTATGAGAGAAATTAAGCAGAGTACAGTTTCACTTTCACCGCGTGTGAACTCACACTCGATTTTTTTTTTAATTTTCTGATGTGAGAAACTTTTAGCGCTTAAGGAGCGCCCTACTTTAATATCAAAGTGCTCGACGTATAATGTTGTAATCCTGGTGTTGGTTTGTAAGATTTGTACATTCCTTTTAAGATTTTACGAAGTCACATGATAATGCGTTATCTTGTCTAAATTATTCAACTCTATTGGTGAAGTTTGAACTTACCTTAATCAGTAAGTTTTGCCATTTCACCTTGCACAGATGATGGTATACCAAAACAATATACGGCTCTGTATAGTTCGTCATAGTCGGTTTATAACTATTGATCAGTATGTGATACGTGATACGTATCGATGTGAACTTGGGATTTTTCCACGATCTATCTAAGTTGAATCAGTTGTAAACCCACTTTAATAAGGTCAAGCAGGTCGATATTTCAAACAATGCTGTGGGTTCCATTCACCAGGAAAACTTTCATCTGACAAATTTATTTGTTAATGAGTTATTGTATGTTATACTCCTTCGGTCTCATTTTTATGTCCAAATTGGGTAAGCCGGTAGACAGATGACGCTTATTGTTCTAAGAGGATTGCGTTGAAAGCACTTCTAGCTCCGACTCTACTTCATAATTGAAATAACCAGTTTAAGAGGTTTATAAATCAATATTGTCTTGTAAGCACAATATACAATATATAGACAAGTTTCAATTTGTTCTAATACATGAACGCTTAAATAGATAAAGGTCCTAATACATCCACAGATAACGCCATGAAATTAGCCATACTGAAAGTTTCGTATTTATATACCACATACTATTCCACAAATCTTCTTCGTGAAGGAATCTCTCACCAAAGTGAATTATTTCGAGATTTAGTTTTAATCCGTCGATTATGGTTTCCATCATCCTTTTTGTCGCTTATTCTCTCATTATGTCCACCCCCTCCACTTTTACGAGTTAATTCCTGAGCTTCTTTTGCACATAATACTCGTTCGGTTTTATCATTTTTTGTTCAACCATTTTTCATTCCCCATTTGAACCACAATTTTAAGGAATTATACAAACAAAAAATATATTCCCACCTCTACAGCAAGAAATACGAGTGAAATCGCAATTTAATATTATCCTTCTTTTGTACGTGTACTTTCAGAAATTCCGCTGCCATCGTCACCATCGAAGCAAGTAACACATGCAGTTGTAGAGCCAAAAGAGAGTAAGTTAATAGCCAAGTCGTGGATGTTTTATGAGTCCTATATCACACATACACACACGCTCCTGCATGACAAGCTTAATAGAGGGAGATCTGAGATTTCTAGTTTTTCTACCAAAATTTGAGAAAGGACGAACAACAAAACACATGCTCACACAATCACGTAACTTCCAACATTCGAGATACAAATCGTATCACTTCGTAGAGCGAAATAGTTTTACTCAGATTTAGACTTGAATGAAAATTCCTTTGGTATACAGTAATCCTTTCATGAGGGGGATAAAATAAATGGTAGTCCCTCACCTTGCCCCGCCGCAAAAATTTCTCAAACGACCGCAATGAAACAGACCCACCACGTAGAGTATGAATCCTTAGACAAATCGCAAAAAGGGATGGGGTTGTAAGGCAACCCAACGTACAAAGCTGGTGACCTTTTTTTTTGTCAATTGCTGCTGCTCTTGCTGTCCAATGCAGTTGGGGCCGTTCTTGTGGACAGGCACTCATACCCTCAAGTGGGTGGATTAGTGCTCAGTGCTCACTCATACAATAGTAAGGAGAAAATCCTTAAAACATCCTGCCGTCATATGTTTTTCCGGAAAATTAAACTTAATTCCGACCAAGAATGAGGGACGACGAACAAGGACATTCATGCAGATGATTTTCCACATATCTATTGCTATATCTCAATCATAGTCGCAGTCAGTCAGTCCTTTATGCTGTCATTTTTGTTTAGAGCAATAACCAGTTGGTCATCTCTCGATTGCTTTCCTTAATTTCTTCATTGTCAAGGATTTTGGGATATCGAATAGGGAGTTTTTGTTGGAAGGGGTGATAGAAAGGTATATTGTCTCTCAAGTTCCAACCCTTTTGTGGGGAGGGGCGGCAGCTGACTCGGATGAACAAAGATAAAGGGTATGCATGTCTTTATTGATGAAAATTGATTGCGGTCAAATGGGATATGTCTATCCAGATACACTTAATGGATAACCTTGCTTTGGAGAAATCAATTGGTTTCAAAAGTTGATCAAAAAATTGACACATTTCGAGATTTTTTTTATTATTTCTTCAATAAATGTAGATGGGGGTGGTGGGGTTGTTTCGAAGTTTTCCATTTTTTCTCCCGTTTTTATTCACAAGTCAATGATGCATCATTAATCTCTGTTTGATGTCCTTTTTTCTCTTTCGCAGACAACATCATTCCCCTGCGAAATGAGACAACGAAAGTGATACAGCCGGAGGTATTTCCGATGAAATCGGATCTACTTGGTAGCCCAGGCGTAGCCGGAGCTAATGGTGGATCAATGACAGCGGGTTCGAGTATGTCATCGTCGGCGTCTGCAGGAGGATCGATAGATAGAAAGGGCTCACTGGCGATAGGGAAGAGTATGTTTTATACGGAAAATCCACCGAAGGAATATGGACACTCCTCAAAAGGTATGCTTTAAAAAGTCCGTCGTATATTATTTTTAAATTGAAGGGTAGACATTTCGATAATCTATTTTATAGAGCTGGAATGGTTATACAATCCTTGCTAAAAATACAAAGAAGGTCCCATGATAAAATTGTTACGTTTAGCAGTTGTTTCCTGTGTTATACTCACATCAACTATGTTATTGTTCAAGGAGGATTTAATAGGATGAGCGAATTGGGGAACAGAGTTAAACCAACTTAGTTGATTTTCAGGGTACACATTTTCTGGATTCAAATAAAACGCAGAACAACAGAGATTTTAGGCCTGAATGGAGTCTTTTGATTTGGCTTTGATGGTCAAAAAAATTAACATATTGCTTTTTAACAAAGTCCATACGCCAAAAATGGCCTTCATCGTTAAAGATGACGATTTTCATCCCACTTTTACAATGTGGACTGCCAGATTGCCAAGTCCTGTGAACAGCGTGAAATAGATGGATTTGGGTCATGAACTGAAGTACTTATGACTAACTGGCCGAAAAAAATTAATAGCGAATATGTTGACTCGAAATTATTATAGAACGCACGGTCATACGGTCTTGTGAATTTTGAAAATTTATAAAGATACAAAATTGGAGTAATCGCTCTTAATGTTGCGACCAGCTACTCAGAATTTTAAAAGTAATTTTAATTTTAAATCTTTGCTCCTCTATCATGATACAAATTTATGGATAAAATAAAGTCCCAAAACATGTTTGAATGCGTTAATCTTGAGAACTGCTGAATGAATTTCGATCTGGTTTGCTCTGTTGTTATCTGCATTTTCCTGGGAATGCTATAGTGTATTTAAAATTGCTATAGTGTATTAAAATTGCTGAGCAAACGAGGTCTAAGTGGCAGAAATCAAATTGTTCGCCATTTAAATTGTAGCGAATTCGGGCCGTGTTGGTAGTAAGATCATAAAATAAGTTTAAGGTTATGTTTGTATTAAAATAATCAAATAATTATATCCCTATTGAAATCCTGATATAATGAAAGACATAATCATTTCACAGCTGTCATTACTTCTTGAAAGCTTTCCAGTATTTTGAATTAATACATTCATCTTAGAATGCTTATATGATGATTTTGTCAGAAAACACTAGATGCAATTTTTTTATTAAACAACTACACATTTAAATAAAATAAGAAAATAGTTTAAATATGAATAATTGATTTAACAAGCTCAAATGCACAAAATTTCAAATTCAAATGTTACCTTCCACTGGAAAATTAAGTTAGAATTTGTATTTGTCACATTAAAAGCAATTTGGTAATCTATGAGCTGGGGAGTGTGTTTTATTGATTTTTTTTTCAGTTTTAAATACCCTTCCCCTCCTCTTTGCAAGCAAACGTTACGTGGATAACTTTTACTTTTTTAATGCTGGATTGTCAAAATTTAAAAGAAAAATGCGAAAAAAAGCGAAAAAAATGTCCGACACCACTAGACTGGGACAAACTTCCCCAGAATAATGAAGTGTATTATATGGAAATTAATCAAATCCATTTTCGCTAAAAAAAAACCTATTTGCTATTTTATTTATTGACTTTCTCTTACAAAGAGAAAAGTATTGTTTTTGTGAAAAAAAAAATCAACCAAGAGATTTTGATTGATTCTAACATTACGATGATAGCGGAACCCAAAAAAATGGTTTTTGTAATGCTGTATGTCTGTCTGTAATGGTCTCTCTAAACTCCCTAAACGGCTTTACCGATTTTTTTTTCAAACTTCGTATCCAGGTTTTTTTTGGTCATAATTCTAAGCCATTATATTAAGTGTACCTCGCATTTACAAATTGGACATAACCTGAATTTTCTCGAAAATGACTTTAATGATTTTTATTAAATTCTATACAAACTGTTACTGTTTGCAACAATTCCACATAACTCGTTTTGGCTCAACTATTCCTAAACGGGATTTTCAGTTATGGCCAATTACGGAAAATCATTATTATTAATACAAAGGCACCGGTTTCTTCAAATTCCGGAATAAACGTTCGCATTTCGACATTATTTATACGGCATATTCATTGATATCAAATGAATATTTTTGTGTATATTGGCCAAACTATGAAAATCGTAAAATTCTCTCATGCTTGGCATTTGATCTAACGCTGTAGAAGAGAAAGTTGCGTACGACCTAGTAGTGCACCCACCACTCGTTTTATAAGTTTAAGTGAAATACTGGAAGTGTAATTTTATAAAAACAATAAGTATTAGGTTGTTCTGAAAAAAATTTAGTAATTTTTGACATCTAATATAAGGTTATAAGAATGGGCACCTACCATTTCATGTGATAGTTTTTTGGAACGAATTTAATCAAGCAGATTTATTAAATTTTCTTATTATTTATTCGCACTAGCTTAGCTATGATATTTAATAAAAATCGTTTGGGAATTTAAAAATAAAAATAAAATAAAATCTTTTAAAAATTTTCAAAACTACCGTTAGGTATATTTTTGGTCAAAAACTGCTTATACTTTTTAAAGCTTAGTTATTCATTTTTATCAACATTGTTGGAGCCATTGTCGTGATATTCGTGTTTAGAAAACCGCTGTATGGGACCGTTAATTTCAGTGCTAAAAGTCCAATTCCCCTCTGCAGAACCAACAACAACAAACCTACCCGAAATTTCATTCCAATCGGATAAATAGTTTGGGCTCCAGTATCATTAACAGTTTTTAGATTACAGAACGCAGGACTCCGGACGGTAAACAATTCAATATACCTCAAAACATAAGAATTTGTAAAAATCTCGACTTCGAATTTTCTCGCTATCACAATACAGTCAAAATCGCTTACAACGACATCGGTTATAACGACGCGACGTATCGGTTATAACGACCGAATTCTTAGATCCCGGCTGAGCTCCATATTAATCCCAGTGAAAGACAAATGGTTTACAACGACAGATTTTTCTCTTTTTTGAAATATAATATTGGTTACAACGACTAAGTTCGAAGCAGCTGTTGGTGCGGTTGCATTGTTTTCTAAAATGGTAAACCATTTATCTGTTGATGCGATGTATCTGTGCACACATAATATACGGATATGTTGCTTACCGTTTGTTTTGTGTTTATTCTGTTATTTTTTTGGGTTTGTTTAACAGTAGGATGGGAAATTACTTATTGCACATTTTTCTGTGAGAGGAGTGGTCGTAGAATTTTAATTTTATTCGTTTCGCATAAAGCTGTGTTGGAAAATGAGTCGGAAACGAAAAGTCTTTAGGATTGAAAAGAAAGCAGGTATCATTTGTAGGTTGGAAACTGGATTATTAAAAAATACTTGGAAACAGATTAATTTATGTATTTACCTTAATATCGAATACAACGACCTATCGTTTATAACGACCAAATTCGTTAGTCCCTTTTAGGTCGTTATAACCGATTTTGACTGTACTTTCCTATGCTACGTATAATGGTGAAGTAAAAATAACTTGGATACTAATGATCGCATACTAAGCCTCACGATGATCCATTATTTGGGGAATCGTTGAGTGGAATCCGACCTGCTATCACACACGAGCTCGCATAGCGCAACACTGACTACTGAGTTGGCACCAACCCGCTAAAAGGGATAATAAAATATCATAGGAAAAATGCGAATACGTTTCGTCTCATAGGCAGATTTTTACATTAATTTACAGCTAAAAACGCAAATAAAAAAACACTTAATTGTACTAATTCGAATGTGTTTCTATTTTTTTATTGCAGGTGCATCAATACTGTTCAAGCAAACTATTCTTCAAAGTTACTTCTGCCTCATAGTGCTGATTCCTCTAACGATTCGTGTGTATTTATAAAACTCAGTCACTCCCCAAACTGCACTTATCAATATAATTTCCTTATTTTGTTAAGTTTTATCATTTATTTATATGTTAACAATATAAAATAGCTCCTGAATGTTGGATTAACAGGATTGAATATAATTGCTCATAGATTTTATATTAGAAACTACGAAAGATAATAATATAAAAATTAAGTGAAAATATGTTTTTTTTTTCAACAAAGCTTAGCTTTTATCGGATTAATGTTCATAAAAAAATAATTTTAAAATAAAAAAAAAATATTGTAAAAAGTATATCTACCTATCTACATAGTTGTTACTGATTCTCGCGATTGTGCATCATATTAAACTACAAAAGTAAATTAATTACAACGTTACCAGAAAAAAACACTTCAGATGCGAGTGGGATGACAAAAGTGGGCTAAGAGCGCTTACGGTCAAATGTGTGGCTCTGGCAGACCGTTGCTGCAGACAAACTTTTTAAGTGAACATTTTCCAATTTTTACCCGTGGCAAAATTTGCATAAAAATGTTATACAAAAAAGAGCACTTTTGTCTAGTGGAAGTTTGCCATTATTTATGTAAAGGTTTGTGTACTGTGTTGAAATTTTACTTTGCCATTGGGACACTGCTGGAGAGACGAACCTAGTGGTAGAGTGAGTCCTCAGGACTTTGGATTGTCATATACGCGATTTTTTATTTTGCTTTTTCGGTTGGTCAGACCAGAAAACCCTTGTGTTGTTAATTGGATCCTTTTTAGGTGGGAAATTGTTTTGAAAATGGCCAACTGGTTGTTTGGTGATAAGAGCGTTATTTCGTTACGCTGAAACTAACTGCAGGTGTTGTGTCGCTTTCATTAGATTTTTTTTTGCTTTAATTTATGTCACCGAAATGAGTGCATTTATTATGAAATTTGTCGACTCGTTAACCAATGTCCAGAGGGTTATAAAGATTATAAGTAATGTGTTTTAATATTTAAGCTGGCAACATGGTGCAGGTGTTATTGCATACAAACCATTTTGAAGTTATAACAAATGAAGTTTAATGATGTAAGCATCCATCGACATTTCGTTCCATGAACTCCTTTTAATTTTTGTTATTCAGAGTGCGGCAAATGTGGAATTTAAATATTGGTTATTTTTTTCATTGAAGCTTAGCCGTTGGTAGTTTTTGGAAAAGCTTGTATTGCAAAAATAATATTCTCTAGACGACCAACATAAGCCTTACATTTTCATATAATGTTCTTTGAAGAAGACGGACACTCTTAGGTAGCGAATATGATCTGGCAAATCAAAAGCTCGTTTCCAAATACTGTTCCAAAAGTGCTTAAACTTTAAATTCGTAGATTCATCTACTAAATCTTTCTGCTTAAAACAAATATTAGAATATATTCGTTGTTTGCACATTTTTGAGATACATACTTGGCTTACCTAGAAGTCTAATCACTATAAAATTTTGCGGAAGGAACATGGCCGCTATTATTTTCTCATCGCAGAAGTGTCACATCTCCGAAGAATTCAAAAAAGTGTTTATACTCGATTTGATGTAATATTTTTTTTAATTGGGAATACCGTAAACATGTTACATATAAAAAGCATATCTGCACTAACATATCATCAACATTCTCACAACATATCAAATGAATCGGATGTAGCACTGTATACGTAACCTATCAATATGTAAAGAACACGTATTTCCAACCACCATTGATTTCCTTTCCAATTTGTACAGTAAAAAAATTACAATTGCTACACCAGTCTGACCAACTGCATGACATTTTACAAAATTTACATGTCGTTTTCGTTGTAAAAATCTATTTACGACAATTAAACACCACATCCTGATTAACATCATCAGCGGCGTCGTAAAGCGACAAGGGACATCAGCTCCCCCGTTGTGAATACAATGTTCAAGTACCCCACCAGCAGACCAGATATGTGCAAGGACATGCTACCAACAATGGCACTAAAATAATTTTTATAGCATTTTAATCACACCATCACTACTGCTACCTACCGCCTTCCGACGAGCACCCGATTTTTGTTTTTTTTTTCATCACCATGCCTGCACACGTAAACGTAAACATAAATGAATTCATTTTCGCCACCAATATACGAGGAAATTATAATAAATATACTACGTGCATTCACGTAATGGAATTGGCTGTGTGTTGATTTTTTATTCTTTGAACAGTGAAACAACATGAATGCAGAATACCAAAACTGTTGGCGAATAAGTTCAAATTGTAATCCATAGTGACACGTAAATTAATTGAATAGTCATCCAGAATAAATCGCATTCGATATTTATCATCTGAGACATTCCATTCTTCCATTAACCCAATCAACAGCAAACCAAAAAAAACACGAAAAGTAATGCTTAAGTTAAAATCCAGATGCCAAAAAAAAAACTTGTAATAAATAATTTTTAAGCATGACATATGAGTTGAATAATGTGGTAGTACATTACATTAAAACAAAAACGCTATTAACTATAGTCATACTAAAAAAAATAATGTATTCTAGGACAATTTGTTAAAAATAATAATGCTGTAAATTTTAATTTTAAGTAACATGAGACAAATACTTAAATATATGTACTTGTAAATAAAAAAAAGATT
Source organism: Rhingia campestris (assembly GCA_932526625.1). Classification (NCBI taxonomy): domain Eukaryota; kingdom Metazoa; phylum Arthropoda; class Insecta; order Diptera; family Syrphidae; genus Rhingia; species Rhingia campestris. Next base: position 2,067,576 of record OW052184.1, read on the forward strand.
AACTCATACTGTTGCCTGAAATGAACATTATTAAATTAAACATAATTGTAAGTATATTATCGAGACTATTATTATTTTTTGTTTTTATTTATTGTTAGGTTTGTAAAAATTATGATTAATTTTATAAATATATACCGTAAAATATTATCTAAAACAAAGTTATACAGAAAACAAAATAATATGTAAAAATTTATTCTTTATGACTAAATTATAATGAAACATTTAAGATCTAGCGAATAGTACATGTATATTTAATTTATTAAAACAAAAATAAGATGAAACAGTAAAGCAAACATGTTAAATAAATTATAGAAAGAGATTGAGACAAAGCGGAATTAAATTGTAAATTATTTAAACAGGAAAAATACAAAAGAAATATCTTAAATATAATAAAATTATATATACATGAAAATATATATTTAATATGCTAATGTGTTGTGTTTTCATTCTTGTGGTATCCATGTATTAATTTATTTGGTCCGAGGTTGTCGTATGACATTCGGTAATATGGTAAGCTACATGGTCATATGAAAACAACAACCTGATGGACATTAACTTCGACTCTCAGATTTCCGTGGTCCGGGGTACCGGCACCTCGTCGTTATCTGAAGAAAGAGTTAACATGGCGTCTTACAGTCTCGGTTGGGATGGACAAAGCGAACAATTTAAATGAGCTGATCTGACGTATTTGGACAACATATCATCTAGGCATCTCAAGAGTTTGTCATGTTTCTTGGACATAGGTAGCGAATGGCTCAAAAGGTCAACGGTATGATGGTATAGTGATGGCCCCCTTGTCATGTTGGTATCTAATAAAACTGACACTCCATGTTAGGGGTTGTCCCATGTGAAGAACAGCTAGTTATGAAAGAGACGATAGCCTCACCCGAGCTTAAATTGAGGAGTGTGAAAATTTACTTTGCTAATATTTATATGAGTTAATATAGATATTTGTTCACCAGATCCCTTACTCCCGAGCTGAATGCAAGAAGATTTTTGCCCACGAGTAGGTCGACAACTGCGATGAAAAAGAATTCGATATTTGGTATGTTTTCTCCTTTACACTAGTGCATTCTGCGATTATCACATTTCTGCCACTTTTAAGTGAATTACCGCCGGGTTATGACATTTGAATTATAGTAACAGGTATTTCCATGCCAGGAGTTGGAAGTTGCACATACACTCACCAAACTAACACCATGATAAAAAAATGCGGTCTTTGTAAAACGACAATATAAATCCTTGGTCAGATATCCCCTCAAATATCAACAAGACCAGAAAGTACATACTAGGATGCGGATTCCTACCGATGAAACTCAAGACCCCATCAAGAATTCATTTTATGACCTCCTGGATTGAGGAATTCGGAACCTATCTGGAATACCTGTAAAATACGCTACTTAAAATTTTGAATCTTAAAGCTGTTTTTGGTATAATGCACACATTATAAGAATCAGGTATGCAAATAAGAAAAACATTCGACTTGTAATTAAGCTGTCATCAAAGTCTTCACATATCAGGTAAGATTTTGTTGTGAGGTGGCGATTTAGTCTCCTATTTGCACACGCCCTTACCAACCTTATAACCTTCATGAGAGAGAAATATGGAGCTTACCTAGAATTCGTATTGATTTTAGGAACTCAATGCTAAATTGAAAGCACAGCCTCAACGAAATGACAATAATTAATGGCTTCCGACTTTGTAGCAGTATATCCGGTAGCCGAATTCACAATAGGCTATCAGGAACCCCTAAAAAGATGTCATGCCAGAGGGAAGAATGTTATATTTGTAAATACCAAAAAAGTGACGGAAGAGGCATTTATCAAGGCGGTACAATACAAAAGCCACGCTACGCAGGAAGAGTATCGGACCAGAAGAAGAGGAGACAAGAAAATGTACTTAGGAATAGGAAACAAAGAGAACACGCAGATTTCTGCTCAGGGAAACCGAAAAGTTTCATGGCAAGAAGACTATCCGTCAATTCTACATACATACAAGCAAATGGCAACCTAGTAGCATACGCCCAGCTAGATGTATACAAGCAGCATTTTCAAAACTGCTAAATGGGCATCTACCCACTTCTAACCAATGAAGATAATAACACTTTATCCAAGAAGAAAAAAAGAAAAACATATGAGAAGGCTACAATCCGATGTACGGATCGTTGAATACCCTTTCCCATCCCATCCTTAAAATTAATATCCCCAAAAATTGGCGTGATTAAAAACTGAATTTTCGAATTTATTTAAAATTTGACCAAAAAACTTTCTTTTATTAAAAACAACCCCAAAAAGTGGGCTTGGTAAAAAAAACTTTCTATGGACGAAATATAGACATTTTTTGAAAATTCCCTAACGTTTGGCCAAACATAAAGCTTTTCACCGTTGCGTTTGGCCAAAAACACCGTTTATCTGAAGAGTGGGCGTGCCAGTGGGCGGATTTAAAAATGTGTACACTTGTTTTGCAGCAACGCACAGACAGACAGAGAAACCTTAATCGACTCAGCTAGTGATTCTTAGTCGATCCATATACTTTGAGGTATATCCACCTAAATTATTTCTCTATGTATTAAAAGTAATGCACATCAATTTAATGGGGTTGACGTTAAATAGCAGCAGCCACAGCCACAGTCAATCAGAGCAGACTCAGATGTGCGCTAAATAAGACGTGAGAGAGAATCTTCGAATAATTAGCCCTCAGGTTCACGGCGACAAGAAAGACCGAACCTCCGGCTTAAGGATCAAGTGATCACGGAAGACAAGACGATTGTACCGATCCGGGGTCGAAGAGGATGTATCACAACCTTGTCTCCAGCTGAAACCCGCAACGGGTCGGGTGCTCATTAAGAAAAGTAAGTTATTAGATGCTGCAATAATTTGTTTACCCGTCACTTAATAAGTAAACGATTATTAATTTAAATGTTTGATTAAACTTTTTTACACTTTTACGTTATAATAAATATTGAATAGGCAATCAAATTAATTCCAATACATATAGAAATAAACGTCGTTTACCAACATAGGTTGCATCAAAAAGCACTAAATGAATAGCGCAATTCCAGTACCATGCTGTAGGTCCTAATTGTTATTGCATGTTGACAATTTCCTAAGGAAAAGAAATAGAAAACAAAATCCAAATCTTACAAGCTGAATGCACAATTAGTTAAAAGCTTCACATGAACATTTCTTTAAGTAACCGCCACCTCGATAGCGTTACACAACAAAGGCAGGATATTACTGCATTGTCATGCTCACAGCTTAGCCCAAAACCGAAAAGTCAGCAACCTAAATTGCTTTGCAATCACCCGAAAACTGCACCCTGCTATCTGCCCTAGCAAACGACACTGCACTACACAATACGAAGCACGGAAATGTTACATACACACCGACATCCCCTGCTGCAGTTGTGCACCAGAAACAGTTCCATAAGCTGCAACTGAAATTGTTCACAAAAAGGCTCCACCTACATCGGTACATCGCACATATTGTCAATTAATTATGCTGCAAGGTGAAGGTGCTTTCGAACACAAAACACACTCACACACATTGAGTAGCGACAGCGAAAGTGGTGAAAAATCGTTTTTGTATCCACACGTATTCGTTCTTTTCTTTTGATCCTAGGGATAAACTGGAACGATTGTTGTAAAGCGTTTTCTAATACCTTCCACACTTTCTCATACATACATACAATATATAGTGTAGATACCTGTCTAGAGGGTGGTGGCCAGAATCTCCACACTTTTTTTGTTCAAACTTCCCTTAAGCAATGCCAATCGAGGTCCTATGTAAGGACTCTTTTGCTGGTGTTATCTAGAGGAACATTTTAGAACGGTTGCCGGCGAGCGTTGGTGGGTGGGTAATACTTAAAGGATTCAAAAAGTTAATGGTCGCAAAATGGAACAGGAGATGAAAAGGATTTGGGGGTGTATCGATAGAGTGCAGTAAGCCCGCTACATCAAAAGAGTACAGTTTTAGAGCGAAATAGAAATTTAAGTGAATTTTTTTCCCTATATGTATCCTTTCAGAACTGATGATGGAAACTAGGATTACATGCGTCTTAAGAGTACAGTGCTGCGTTGATAACGAATCTTTTAAGCAATTCATTTTTTTCATTTCTCTAGTAAGTGAGGTTTTGATTTCTTTTAGGCAAATGTTCATAATTTGAAGCACCGAGGACATAGATCATATAGACAGCATATGGTCTATGTGGGACGGTATTTCATTTTTAACTTTCTCTTACAAAGAGAAAGATATTGTTTTCGTGAAAATTTTCGACCTCGAGATTTTGATTGATTCTAACATTACGATGATAGCGGAGCCTAAAAAAGTGGTTTTTGGAATTCCGTCCGTCGGTCCGTCGGTCCGTCTGTCCGTGATGGTCTCCCCAGCCTAAACGGCTTGACCGATTTTCTTCAAACTTCGTATCCAAACTTATTTTAGTCATAATTCTAGACCATTTTTTTTGTTTGGTTTTAGCCACGTTAATAACGGTACCTGCCATATAAAAATCACACATAACCTCAATTTTCTCGAAAACGGCTCTAACGATTTTGATTAAACTTTATATATACCATAACCATATTAGCTCCAACAAAACTGCATGGCCCAGAAAGGCCATATAAGGAAAATTGATAATTTCTCGGAAACTATTATGTCAAATTGAATGAAATTTAATATATATATACCACTATTACAGCTTGAAGCAATTCCACATAATTAGTTTTAGCCCAACTATCACTAAACGGAATTTTCAGTTTTGGCCAATAACGGAAAATCATTATTATTCACATTGACATCGATTCCTTCAAACTTCGCAGTAAACGTTCGTATAAACACACTTCGACATTATTTATATCATTTTTAGCATCAATAATCAAAATGCGTACTATTTGATCTAACGCCCAACTCGCTGTGAAAGAGAAAGTTGCGTACGACCCAGTCGTGCACCCACCACTCGTTTAATTTTGAATTTACCTACATTATATGAAAGCAAGGCAAAACGTGATTATTTAAAGGCCGTAGAAAGGGGGAAGATTTCGCTCAATCTTGTTAAATGAAAATAAACCTAAATATGAAGACAGTAGAATTGTGAGAGAAATGAACTTTTCGAAAAGCTGACGCTTTGGGATTTGAACAAGAAATTTTGTAATAATCACGTTTAAATTTTTTTAATCAAGAGGAGACTTCGGATTTAGTTTAATTTTATATATATTGTTACTGCAGTTTCAAATTATATCTCTTTTTGTTGAAATGAAATCATCTACTGGATGACGAGACAACTTGAAATGTACTTGCATTTGTTGGCAGGCAAAAATAAATAAATTGACCAAGCCAACATTTGTGAAAAATTTATAACCATTAACAAGTTTTCTAAAACATATGAGAAGGCTACAAACCGCTGTGTGGATCTTTCAATACCCTATCCCATCCCATCCTTAAAATTAATATCCCCAAAAATTGGGAGTGACTAAAAACTGAATGAGAATGAAATAAAGAAAACGATATTGTCACCACATCTTTTTCAGATAGTATGTAAATAATGTTTGGTTCGATATGCTTTGGGGTAGGGTATAAAAATGTTTTTTGTAAGAAATCGCCTCAAAAAAGTGGGCGTGGGTTAAAATGATCTAAACACGAAATATTTGTATTGACATTATGGAAGTACATATATGCATCGAATTTTTTTCAAAATTCTTTAAAATTTGATCAACAAAACTTTTTTTCACTAAAAACGCCGTGTGCATGGCAAATCTTTGTATAGGAAAAATATAGATAATAACGGCACGGAAAAGGAACCTATAAATCAAATTTCACTCTTCTTACTCAAAATTTAAGCCCCAAAAATCGGTGACGAAAAGATAGACGGATGGACGGAATCAATTCAGCTATTGGTTTTGAATCGATCCATATACTTTGAGTTATATCTACCTAAATTATTTCTCTATGTTACAAACTATGTATATAACATCTTATATATCCTATAAATATTTTGACTGGACTTAGCAACCTGGAATAGGGAATAGAGATATCAGAACACCAAAACTGCAAGGATCTAAAGCCATCAAAGGCTACAAACCATTCAAATCCTCTGGACCAGATAGTAACATTACTAACCATCATGACCAGTTGTCTACAGAAATAGAAGTTATATTCATTCCCAAAGTAAGAAAAAGCTCACATGTAAATCCAAAGGATTTTCTTTTAAAAACTTTTGAAAGATACTAGTACTAAGTATTGCACCGACTGTGATCTCAAAGAGTATACTATGGTTGATTTTTGAGTTGGCATTTAACAATGTCAAAGCGGACTCAATCAATAATGCACCTGAAGATTTAAATGTTGATGATTCGCTGGGAGTGCTTATAAATCAGCTACTTACTGGCACAGCTACTATAAATAAAAATTTTGGAGTCTCTTAGCTGCGGCACCCCACTAGGGAGAGTCCTGTCTCTTCTTCCCTGGCACCTGTTTTTTATTGATTTAACTACAAATACAAAAGTTGATCACAGTCTGTTTGAAATATTCCTAATTTAAGTAATAACAAAAAATTAAACAACATAATTATACCTTAAAATTTGATTCTTTAAAATCATTTATATTTTTATAAATTTGAAAATGCTTTCATAACAAAGATAATGGCTCATTATTTAATAAATTTCGTAACTTTAACAAATTATAATTACGATCTTCATAAATCGGAATATTAAAATATATTGAGGATAACAAATATAAGGAATTAATTTCACCAGTTAATAATTTAAAAAAAATGCAATTATTGTAGACCTTCTATCAGCAAATGTATTTAAACCAATCAGTATTAGACGTTGACGATATGGTTGCAAATGAACATGACTATCCTAATTAAGATGGCGAAGCGCAAACATTAAGAATTGTTTTAGAACAGATTTGATACTGGTAATGTGACAGGTACAATAAAGGCACCAAACTTGACTTCCAAACTCCAACACAGAACGAACGAGACCAACATAAAGTCTTTTAGTAACATATGTAACTTAAAGTCCAGTTTTGGATCAAAAATTACCTAGTGGTCAAAGAGCTACTAGTACATCTCGAAAGGGAAGCCTGCGAAGATAACATAACGTGTAGCTGTATTGGGGAAGTACCATAATACCCCTAAAGACACATTACAAAATAGTCTGTCTGTACTATCCAAATGGGCGAACCCTGAAAAAACCGAATTGGTCCTTTTCAGCAGGAAATACAAAGTATCGTACGTTTACCCTATAAAAATTAATGGTGTTAGTCTCTATTTTGTAAAATAATGTCCAAATTGAAGAATTGGGGTATGCACCCACTTATCGGTCTTTTGATTTACGTGTCCATAATTAGTCTGGTGGACTGCTCTAGAAACAGCTAACAGCAGCAACTTCCTAGGGAAAGTTCAAAGATCAGCTTGTATATGCATTAGCGGAGCTTAAAAACCACTCCCTCCGCAGATGCTATCCTATATATAGTCATAGTCACCATAGATATTATTGGCAAACAGACCTAAGCTGTGCAGCTTTGAGACTGAGAGCCTCGTTACAGTGGACACCCTCTCAAGGTGAACACACATAGATACCAAGTCACCTAAATATTACAGAAATCACCGAACACATCAGTTTTGAGCCTAACTTGAAGATGACCATTCCCAGTCGCCTCGAATAAGATACGGATAAGATTGGAGAGAACAACTCGAGTCTAAAACAGAATCTGGAGTGGGTGGAGGGGTTTTGTCTTGCCTTCCCAATCGTTATAGCGCTTTCCAGGCGGAAATCATGGCAATTGGAGAAGCCTTTTCCTGGCTGAGGTCTAATGTAATATCCACGAAGAATATAAGCACCTTCAGTGACAGCCAAGCGGCAATCAAATCCTTGGGATCAATCTCGTTCACATCCAAATCCACCCACGCATGCCGACTATCTCTTAATATGATTGCAGAGCACTTTACCATTCACCTCTTTTATCCCAGCGACCTGTAAGGCGGATGAACTTGTCAGACTGGGCACTACCCCTGATATTCTACCAGCATAGCAGTAGAAATGTTAGACATGCTACATGTAAATCATCAATCAAACTGGATGCGATTAAGAAATCAAACCACAGATGGATAAACGGCACTACATGTCTAATATCCAGGCCACTCTGGTCAAATTATAACCAGAAACACTCTCTCTGATGGATAATGCTAAATAGGTCAACCATCAGTACCATCATCGGTGTCCTTACAGGACAATGTCCCTTGGCCTTTATGCAAAAAACTAGAAGGAGTGTGTTCCACAACTTTTCTGCGTCTGTCCAGCGCTCTGTAATAAACGAAAACTCATTCTAGAATACTATTTCTTTGACAATTTAGGTGGCCTGGCTAATAAAGGGTGATCCATTTCGAGGTTCCCTACTTTTTTAAAGAAAAAACACAGAAAATTCAAATTTAATGGAGAATGTTTATTATCATTTGAAAGAACATTCTTTGGCATTTATTTTTTGAAGATTATGTCTATCAAATGTTGGCCGTTGCTACGTCGCAGATGGTCCATCCGTTGAGTCCAATTTTCGATCACTCGTTCGAGCATTTCGACAGGTAACTGGCGAATGACACGCGTTATGTTTTCCTCCAAGGCCTGAATCGAAGCGGGTTTGTCGACATAAGCTTTTGACTTTACATATCTCCACAGGAAAAAGTCTAACGGTGTGATATCACACGATCTTGGTGGCCAATCGACCGGCCCAAAAGTGAAATTATGTGCTCACCGAAATGTTCTCTCAATAAGTCCATTGATTGATGCGATGTGTGGGAAGTGGCGCCGTCTTGCTGAAACCAAATGTCGCCGAGATCACGAGCTTGACGTAAAATGCGCCAAGTCGTTCCATACGTCAGTCCGAGTTGCTGCGAACGGCGCCGAATCGACTCTCCACGGTCTTCGTGTACACTCTCAGCTACGGCCGCTATATTTTCTTCACAGCGTGCTGGACGTGGTCTATTCGGTCGAATATTATCCAATAATGAATGCTGGGTCTCAAAATGGGTGATGGTGTTGCGAATAGTACGCTCAGTAGGCCGATTATGTTGACCATAAGTTGAGCGAAGTGCACGAAACACATTCCTCACAGAACGTGAATTTTCATAATAAAGTTGAACAATTTGTAAACGTTTTTCACGCGTAAGTCTTTCCATTATGAAATGCCAAACAATACTAAACAAAAATAACATGACAGCATGATACGACTCACACGTGATCTGTCAAAAAAGGCTATTGAAAAAAGTATCTCTACTTGGATCACCCGTTATTTATCTCGGAAACCGCCTCTGCTTCATAGTTAGCCCGGAATCGTTCAGTTAGGCAAACGAATCTCTTGGGAAAATTCGACGATCCACCTCGTCAACAGACTTTCCTGGTATAATTGTTCACGAGGATCACGTGCAGCCACTATAACCTTACCTAACTTAAGGCCAATTAAAAAATAATTAAAAGAAGAGATTAAAATACCTCCGAGGAGTTTAAAATATTGACTAACGTCAAAGAATAAACAAAATCCTCACGACATAATATAATGACAAAATGGCGGTTAATACGCAATTTAACCACTGCTTTGTGACTTTTGAATTTCAGTACATTTAATAATAACCTATAAACAAGCGTTACTCTGTGATGTAAATTTATTTATTGGTGAAGGCTTATCGTTTAAGTTGTACCTTAAAATGATTATTAGTAACGTCCAATAATCAGAAGGGCCATTGCTTCGGTATTTCAAAAAATAATGGTAATGGTAAGAAGCCAAATTGCCTGTACACCGAATGTGGAATTGTTCAAAATTTATATATAACACAAAATCTATATTATACATATCTTCAAAATTTCTTGAGAAGTTTGTCAGAGTCATGTTGAAATTTAAAATGATGTCCGTGACTTTTAAAAACCTGTATGTTTATATTTTTCAGCAAAAGCAATTCAGTGCATTTGTTTTAGGTTACACAGTCAGTATCGTTGAACGCTATAGTCGCAATCCTTAAGATGAAAGTAATGATTTTTTTTTTAACTTTCGTGGGCTCTTAGTAATTGGTACCATATGACAGGAGTAACTTTAATATGAATCCAAATACAAGTTTATTTTTGGTAGAGATACCCAATTGCCTGAACATCAATTTCAACAACTACCAATACAATGATATGCACTTTTGCGATTAATAATAATTCAAATTAATTTCTGTGTTCTGCGTGACATTTGTGTCAAGTACGCCTTATATTGTAATTGGCATTTGCAAGGTTGTCCCGCAATGTTCCGTGTCGCTGTCAATTTTGTTTACAGTTGAATGAATGTGTGTGCAGTGTGCATCCTTAATATCGCAGATTGCAAAACAAGGTAACGTTAATGTAATTAAGCAATTAACCAATTACTACATACTACCACAACTATTTAAAGTGATAATATTTTATGATACTTATCCTTCATGTTTGATAATTTAATCGGATTTATTTTATAGTTTAACAGCAAAATCTAAATAATTACGCTTTTTGACGAAAACACCTGTGGAGAAATTGTGGACGAGTATATTTAGGTAATAATTTAAAAAAAAAAAAACAAAAAAAAATATTCTGAAAAGTAATAATTCGGTTACCTTGGGTCTTATTCTGGTCGCTTTTGGAACACGATATCGCGCTAATGGTCGCCACGAGAGTGAATCTAGAAATTTTCTTATTTTTCGGGATCTCTCATCCCATTTTGTAGTTTTTTGAGCTATAAAGCTGCCGAATATTGACTTTTACTTGGACTTACACATGGGTCTGGGTTAGACCATTTTCTATTTAATGTTTGGGTCGGACTGCAAAAGTTCTTGAAAAAACGTTTCTAGCACAAATACATTAATGTTTAAGGAAGTAGACTTGCTGAGACCGCGTAATGCTTGAACGTTCTGCCAAAAAGATTTCGAGTCACGCCTTCATTTAATTGCCATTTTAGGCTGCAGAGGTTTTTATATGCCTTGTTTGATTGCAAATAAAGTTGTTTAAATATTTCAACATTTGTGCCTCTGAAATGTTTTAGAAATTTGAATTACTTTATGCTACTGTTCCTACATTCATCATCATACCTACTATTATGTTTTTGAAAAAGGTAGGGTTGAATTATAGTTAATCACTGCAGACAGCCTAATAATCTAAAAACCTTGGTGCGTTGAATCCTTCACAGAGCCTGTAAGGTTAAGTTTATGTTTCATTAGACATTATTGCCTATGAAAAGTTTAAAGGCATCGATATTTTGTAGGATTCCTTCGAATTTAATGCGCTATAGAACCTTCTGGTAGATATATTAAGCCACACACTTTTCACACAATATAGCTTACAGAGAATATACCATCAAGTCTTTATACCCTATCCCATAGGGGTATATTATTTCTGACATTAAGTTTGTAACATATAGAAATAATTTCTTAGATATACCTTAAGGTAAATGGACTCAGAATCACTAGCTGAGTCGATCTGTCCGTCTGTCTGGGAAATTTAGAAGAAGTGTCTGAGCAACATATTTAGACAATCCCAATATCTATATTTGGTCCAAAACAGTGCTCACTTTTTGGGGCGTTTTCATTTAAAAACAATTTTCAATCCAATTTTAAAATATTTGAAAAAACGTTTGATGCAAAATTATTGGTAACATTATCATGAATATTTCATCGATAGAAAATTTTAGCCCATGCTCCTTTTTTGGGGGCGTTTTCTTAGCAACAACGTCATTTTCTAATTTCATCCCCATAAAGTTATTAGCCGTGCCTACTTTTTGGCGATATTAGTTTTAAAGATAGGATGGGATATTGTATCAACGATCCGCACAGTGGATTGTAGCCTTCTCATATGTTTTTTTTAAAGCCAGTTGAGTTACTTACGAAATCCCATCGATAGGATAATCAATGGGATTGTTTCATGGCATACTTTCGCGCAGAAGTAATACAGAAGATGTAAAAATATCGAGGAGTATTGTTTTATGGGGTTGAAAGGTATGTCAGGTAATTTGGACATAACTGCCATTCAAAATCTTCAATTTATAATCAAATTACCACATACAATAGAAATGATTATTTTGCCAGATTATCATACTCCTGTAGAATTTTTGAAATTACAACATCCAAAAACAAAAATTTAAGTAAAATGTTAACAAATTCAATAAACTGAAAATGATAACTAATTTATTTTTGTATTTTGTATAACATTTCTGGCGCTGGCATGACCCAATTCATTACTTAAGTTCATTGAAACGTTTACAGCGATTGGTACTGATTGTATACCTTACCTACCATATAAACCGAAGCATAAATTGAAAAACTTTCTTAAAGCTGTCAGTTCCTGCCAAGAATCAGCAGGAGCAACAGCACCACTGTGCTCCGAAGTAACAATCTTTTTGGGAATTTCACCGGAGAAGTACTTTCTTGGCAACGAACACCTACTTAGAAAGAACAGAAATCCCTTTTTAATAGCTCTCCTTGCAGAAATAAAAAAAAGTAGGTAGGTAATGTACAAATATGAAGCACACCAATAACGCCACCTACAAGCACACTTACAGAGTCCTCCATCGGCCGGAATTGGAACCGACGGCGGAAGCATACCACCTCAATAAATGTAAATACGGTGATTTCGAAACAATTTTCCAGTTTCCAGCACCGACCGATGCCAAGAACAAGGATATTTAAATTTTACCAGAAACAGGTATACCCCGAACACATAACGCGGCCGAAAATATTCATTCGCTTAAGTGTATCCTGAAAATACCCATTCAATACGAGGACACCGAGCCCATGCAGCATTCCTAATGCTCCCGATGTGGCCGCAGCCAAATTCTCCTCACCCATAGCCATACTCACACACAAACACATATTATACAAAGTCACTCCTGCAAGAGCCTCCGGAAAAAGTTTTTGGCACCACTCCAGCCTAAATACAGCCTGCTCTGCTGGTGCCGGTTGGAGGGATGATGCTGGATGATGGTGTTGGCGGTAGCACTCATGGTTCTCTGGCAGCAGTCAAAAGAGCATTAAGCGAGCATAAAAACCCACTTGAGGACTTTTTACGCTCTCATTCCTATTTTACATTTTTTTTTCTTTAGTCGTTTTATTTTTTTTTTAAGCTGTTGTATTCCTTTTACTAGTCTATGGGGGCGTCCCCGCCCACTTGTTGTAAATAACATCATCATAATTTTGTCAGTTTGCATTATCTTCCACTTAAACTTTGGAACTTATTAAATTATGACCGTGGCCATGGCGCAGGGTAGGGGCTGGTTTTAAATAGATTTTTAGTTGATTCAGCGGTGATGGCGGACGGCGCGGCACGATGTCCGGATGATGCTGAACTATTATCCTGCGAAATCGAGGTGGAAATTGTAAATTTAATGGCACCGAGTCGACAGCATGGGAGTGAAAAATAAGATATAAATCTAAGTTCAGCTTTCTGAGTTAAACCAACTTTTTTTGCTACTAGGCCCGGGGTGAGTTGTGTGATGATGGGGTGGTTGTGGATAAGGGTTTGAATCATGATAGGGGAGAACAGTAGATACTTTGTCTTGCCTTGTGGTGGGACTGAGGAAACGGTCTAGTGGTAGGTAAGATGACAAGTAAATATTTTAATTTTGCGTTAATGGAGACTTCAGTGTGCTGCTCCTCCGCCGATGATGACGGACTGTTATTGAAAAATAACTTAGCTGGAGTGGATATTTTGTGACAGCAATTTTTCTTGCATCTTTGCCTTGATTTCATTTCTTTGCCACATTTTTTTGTTCTCTCTGTGAAAGAGTGTACTTTCGAAATTGTTGAAATGTGTTTGGACAACTTGTCGTACTTTGTTTCTTTAAGTGGGGACAGTCATTTTAATTAAACACTCTAAAGAGTTGACTGATGAGATACTGATTGTACTTGAGTTGATGGTATTTAAAAAAAAGGAAGTGCCCGTCATTGTGAGAAGGAATTAGTGTCAGGGGCACTAGTCTTTCATTGAATAGTCTAAGGTTTTGTAAAGTAAACACACTTTAAGTGAAAAAAAAAATGAAAAGAGGAGTACAACATGTGGCGTTGTTTTATATAGATTTGATCATATAAATTACAAAATATAAATATCAAATAGATAAGTTAAATGACAATTACACGGAAGAAATAAAATCATTGACATTAATGGGCCATATAGGTCCTCGCTTTTAGCTTCTCTATTAAATTGTCTGTGCGTAGTTAAATTTCTGTTTAATGCCGACTCCGAATGGCAAATTTGGGAAGGGATCCTTAACCCTAGTTCACTGCGCCCACAAAAAAACACATGGCCGAATAAAAAACCGTATGAATATTTGGTGACAAAATGGAAGACCCGGAAGTCAACATTATTGACTTGTTGGCACAAACTAACGACTTAACGTAACCTAATAAAATAAGCTCTGGCGAGAGGGAACACGTCATATGTCATATGTCATATGCTGGCGCTTTTTAGGGTTGAGATACAAACCATTTTAAAACATCATCAGATAAAATGATTTAAATCGGTTTGTAGTGAAAGTGAACAGTTTAGATCTCCTACGCATTTAAAAATGATAATATCATCAATATATATTAATATTTTGCCCGAATACAAGCTCTTGCATCGTTTAGCAAGTATAAATAAGATAAGGTCTAAATGACTTCGTTGGGGTACTCCAGTTTGGGCAATAAAAGGGTTGGACTTGGAACCTCTAAATTTGATTTGATAAGTTCTCAAGAGATATATAATTAAACCCAAATAATAAATCCTGGAACGCATATCCCTTAAGTTTAAAATTATGATGTTAATACTTTAGATGGAATAAAATCCGAAATAAGTACTAAGTACGAATAAGAACTCTTCATGCATGTATAATTGGGGTAGTAAGCCTTGAAGATCAGGCTGTTGTGTCAAGCTATTGGTCGTAAAATTTTCATTCGGTAAAGATTTATGTACTTGAACTCCAAGTATTAACTTCCAAGTTTCTGACAAAAAAATTCTACTAAAGGCTTTTATGCCTATTTGTATTCGTATTATTTTGCCATACCTTGTCAAAAGCTTGCGAGATGTCAAAAAAATACGGCAGAAATTTCTCTTTTATTTCTTATTCAAAGGTTTTTTTTGGAGACTTTTAAGGCTTATATTTCTGAATTTTCGTTTACTTGCGTGTGTTATTACACTGCTCTCGGGTGTAGGTAGGTAGGTAGAAGTGGCGGTTCGGCATGGACCCAAGTAGCACTTTTTTGCCTTTTTGTTACCACAACTCGTGTGACCTTTATTATGATTGTTGTTGTGGATGTGATATAGGCGGTCTCTAGATCCATCGTGTGAGGTTTAGAAAACGGATACGATCTTGTATCCTTTTACTCAAAATGTCGCTAAGGTTGTCGAAAAATGGCTATTCCAACGCACGCAATCTGGCCCCTGCTAGTGTCGGACATTTGCAGATGAAAAGGGAGAGGTTGCGGAAACACAAACGAAAGATTGTGTTCCCGCAACTGCGCCATTGATTTGTTGTATGGGATCCCTAGCTTATCCGCATGGGCTCTCGGGTGTATTGTCAAATAAAATAATGTTCTGGACCATCAAAGAGGTTTCCGCAAGATAGGTGGCACAAATGCCTAATTTTTTCTAGTCGGTGGCATGTTTTTTTACATTTTTAATAGTACCTAGCTACCTAACCGATTTAAGAATGATATAAACAGACCTATATATCTCCAATATCCAAATACGGGAATATTCATGATTAACGAAACCATTAAAATTAATTCAATTATTAGATTTTTAACTTTCTCTTACAAAGAGAAAGATATTGATTTCGGGAAAATTTTCGACCTCAAGATTTTGATTGATCCTAACATTACGATGATAGCGGAGCCTAAAAAAGTGGTTTTTGGAATTCCGTCGGTCGATCCGTTTGTCCGTAATGGTCTCCCCAGCCTAAACGGCTGACGATTTTCTTCAAACCTCGTATCCAAGCTTGTTTTAGTCATAATTCTAGGCCATTTTTTTTGTTTGCTTTTAGCCATGTTAATAACGGTACCTGCCATACAAAAATTATACATAAGCTCTATTTTATCGAAAACGGCTCTAACGATTTTGATTAAACTTGATATGTACTATAAGCATATTAGTTCCAACAAAACTGCATACCCAGTTTTTTCGAGAAAATCCATATAACGGATTTTGTCATATAGGCCATATAAAGAAAATTGTTAATTTCTCCCAAACTATGATGTCAAATTGAATGAAATTAAATATATATACTACTATTACAGCTTGAAGCAATTCCACATAATTAGTTTAAGCCCAACTATCACTAAACGGAATTTTCAGTTTTGGCTCATAACGGAAAATCATTATTATTCACATAGACACCGATTCCTTCAAATTTCAGAGTAAACGCTCGTATAAACACGTTTCGACATTATTTATATCATTTTTAGCATCAATAATCAAAATGCGTACTTACTATTTGATCTAATGCCCAACTCACTGTGAAAGAGAAAGTTGCGTACGACCCAGTCGTGCACCCACCACTTGTTTGATGTAATTTTGGTATGTAATTTTGTTTCTTACTTTGACGTCAATGATAATAAAAGGACTTCACATAGGCCTTTCTGAACTTTGACGGTTGATAACGGTTATATTATTAAAGCTACACGTGGAAATGATAAAATTATTTCATTAAAATGGGTGTTCTGCTCGGGCAACGTTCTGCTGGCTTTGCTCATAAAAGAGTCGACGTAATTGTCCTACCGAGAGGACTTTTTGCAATGTGGTGAATAATTCACAGTGTGGTAGATAAATTTCAGTAAACGATAATCCAACACCCGTACATCGACGAAACGCAAGATCTGCCGAAAACATCGCCGCTATCAGTGAGAGTCTGCAGGAGGACCCGAGGCAGCTGATTTCGCGCCCAGACCACACCTTGGCAAATTTTACATCGTGACTTTTATGCGTAAAAAAACTCAACTCACTTAAGAGCTGAAGTTAAAGAAGCATAAGCAACGATGCAACGTGAGTACGCTGAATGGGCTCAAGAACAGTTGGAAGCAGCGATGAGGTCCATTTCTGGATGAATAGGTACGGATTTATTATCCTGTCCTTAACTGCTACTCCGACACTTGGGCCTGTACCCTCCAGATGACTTGGGCCTGTGCCCGAACAAAGTGCAACTGACATAAGAGCTGATGGTAAACGACCGTAGATAACGACGTGTGTTCGCTGAACTGGTTCTTAAGCAGTTGGAAACTGACCCTATTTTTCCCATCTTTTGGATGAATGGGTACGTCAGCAAGCAAAATTGTCGAATTTGGAGCGATACTAATTCACATGAGATCCAAGAGCGTTAAATGACATCACCGTCAGCGTCGATGATTACCAACTCCTTTTGGCATGAATTGGATGATTTGGACAACAGGGACGTGTGGTTTCAACAGGACGGCCGGTGCTATAGGCCACACATTTCACACCACATTGGAAATTCTGAATAAAGGGTTAGAGGGCATGGTCATCTCACGTGGAGGTGATGCGAACAGGTCATCGAGAACGTGCGATTTAAACCCGTTGGACTTTTTCTTGTAGCGGTTACTGAGGGCGCAGGTATAGGGTGTTTTTTTTTTAAATAAAACACAACAAATTCAATGAAATGACCAACATTTGACTTTATTAGTTCACAAATTTCATGGCATTTACTGTTTAAAAATAATTTCTGGAATATGGCCTACGCGACTGCGCCTTATGAACGCCATATGATCGGTCAAATTTCGCACCACTTTTTCGAGCATACTCGATCTTATTTCGCCAATAGTGCGTAAAATGTTGGATTCTAAGACCTACCCCCACAAAAAGTAGTCCACAGTTGTCAATCACATGAACGATGTAGCCAATTCACAGGTCCAAATCTTGAAATTATACGGTCAATAAACGTTTGGCTCCACACGCGTTGTATAGCATGTTCAGCCGCGCCATCTTGTTGGAACCATTTTTCCTCCATATGATTCCCAATGATATGAGGAATTAAAAAGTAGCATTCGCCATTCACGTTAATGTTCGCAATGGTGTCGGATTTAAAGACAAATGGGACGATAACGCGTTAAGCATGTAAACCGCACAAAACTGTGATTTCTTCGGGATGTAACGGAGTCTCAAGCATCTCATGTGCTCAAAATATGACAACTCTGCTTGTCTACATAACCGTCAAGCCAGAAATGAGCCTCATAGCTGAAAATGATTTGACGATACTGTTGATTCTCAGCCCATTCACCGAACACACGATGCAATTGATGGTCCTCTGGCTTTAATTTTTGCACCAGTTGGATTTTATATGGATGTTGGCCAAGATCTTTACTTTGAATTTTCCAAGTAGAAGACTGGCAACGACGGAGTTGCTACGAACAGCGTCGGATTGATAAATTCAGGTTCTCTGTCACACTCACATCTACAGCGGAGAAGGCCATTTCTGTATACGCGCGGTACGTACTCGATTCGGATGAATATTACCAAAAAGAGTAAATGTGGTCATGAATTGATCCATAGTATTGCGTATTAGCTGCCCAGATGGACGATTATGAGTAAACTTGATGAAGTGCCCTAAATTTCCACGATTTGTTAACATTGTTCTAGTGAGACTTTGATGATTTGCCAAAGTTTACTGAAAAAAGTAATCGGAAGTTCTATACCTCTAAAACAAACACACTTTATATGCGAATAAGCCATACTCCACAACAGCCCTCAAAGCCAACATAACCAATGCTATCGCCATGCCGATTTATGGAGGGTCATGGAAAATTGGACATTTCGGATGAGCACCACCCAGAGAAATATATTTATGATGTCAAAATCATAGTGTCATTTTAGAGATATCTAATTTTTACCAAAAACGCTATATGGAAGATACACTAATATTTCAACATATAATCTCAGTTTCAAAAATCCCCCAGGATACACCTTGTACAACAAATTTAGAGTAAATCCCGGCAGCCGATTAGACTCCAACTACCCGCCAAGAAAACTTGGACAATAGAAATATCAAATACTTTAGAGTCCTGAAATATATCGCTAACGACAAACATGCGAAGCAACACAATAAAGTGCCAGACTTTATTATAAATATATCAGCGATCTGAAAAGAGCTTCCCAAACGCTTTTGATGATGCTCCCATTTAAAACGCCTTAGCCTCCTATCAAAGAATTATCAGAAACCTTTGCACATTTACTGACAATTCCATCTCAGCGATTCGTTTTGATTTGCACAAGTCATGGTAATTCCTCACCAGTCACAACTTCATTACGGGTATCAACGCATTCATCTGTTGTGAATGCTTGGCAACATTTGGCGTGGGCTTCAAAGGATCAACTGACAACAAACAGATGTAAATGTTTTGATAACTTTGTGTCATCCTTTTTTGCGGATACTTGAATATTTTATCCATATTGGACAAGGATAAACAAAAAATAAAAATAACAGTGTTTACATGTGTTCCCGCCCTTATGAGATCCAAAATAGTGCGTACGTATGTGTTTGTCATCGTTCCTTGTGACCGACATTACCATAAGGTAATCCTAACAAATTATGGAAATGAAGCTGTGGGGGATATGTCGAGAATTACGCCTATTTCATTCACAATTTAAGGTTCGCAATAAAATGACGATGAAAACATATCCAGGACATTCCCACAAAGAAGGGTACCCTCTCACTGACGTTGTGCGACAGGCAGGTCCCCTTACCAGTTGTCGCAACCAACCACTCCTGGCCACCGTTAAATTCACATACAAAGCGTTGTCGTCCCTTTGAAGTTGGAAAAACTTTTCCCACACATAAATTGCCAGGATCTTTTGTGTGCTGTTAGACGAGCAGCGCATATTGCGGTAGAGTATAATGTTAATGGATTTATTATCCTGTCCC
This sequence comes from Rhingia campestris, assembly GCA_932526625.1. Taxonomy (NCBI): domain Eukaryota; kingdom Metazoa; phylum Arthropoda; class Insecta; order Diptera; family Syrphidae; genus Rhingia; species Rhingia campestris. The sequence continues at coordinate 2,087,474 of OW052184.1, forward strand.
TGACTGCTACTCCGACTTTCACGACAACGATGCGATGTAGGTACTATTGTAGGACACGTTGTGTGTATTGATAATCGGGTATGTTGAACCGCTTGTACGAGCTGGCGCGCGATAGATGGATTTTATTTTATTGTGGGTGGGTGGGTGTGTGTGCTTGAATTCTGGTGTGATGTGTGAAAGATCAACTTTTATGGGAAAACGAGAGAAAACAAGTGGAGTGCGTATGCTGTGCGTGTGTGCATGTGCTCCGTTTATTTTATTTCGACCCCACTACACTTTTATTGAAAGGACTTCATCTGGAATGTGATGGGTTACAATAATTGTTCTGATTTTGCTCGTCCATGCACTGTGGTGTGCATAGTCAATTAAAAGCGAACATTTCGGCCGATTGTTGGTGGTTATTTATGGTGATGTTTTGCTCCCATACCTCGACTGTAATAATGTGGCGCGGAATTAGTGGCCTGTAATTGAGAAAAATGGACTTTCGTTAATTACTGATTGTTAATGCGGTAGACGCATTCCATTGGATGCGCATGGACGATGTGCTGTTATTTTAATTGGTTAAAGCGCATATTTTAAAATCTCACTAGGCAAGGATGTAATGCCATTGGTGTGTAATCAAGCTATTGTTCAAAAATTGACAAGATAAATCATCGAAGATAAATTGTATCAATGTGGTGATTACCAAATTGTTTCGAAAATGGCGTCAGCAAGGTTGTTGTCTGAAAATAGTGTGGGCTATAAGCTTCTTGCTGTATAAAATTTTCTGAATTACATTACAGCTGGTTGGAACAGCCTTAAGCGACCCTTACACGGTCAATCAATTGACATCATGCATCGTGTGTGGATTGACGCTACCCCTTACGAAGTTCAATCGATTGAAGTGAATTTTTTAGTTTTTGTAAGTTTTTGTAGTGTATGGATGTGCGATCAGGGCTCGGTGTTCATTGTCTTTCAATTTCCCAATGTTTTCTCTTCCGCGACACAAAACACAATGAAGTAATTTAGTCAATCCAACCTTTCACATATCAATCAGCATGACGTTCATCATGCAAAATCAAACTTGCTTTGATTTGCTTCAATCAGACTTCACTAAATGTGTGTGACGCATACATATACATTTTTAGAAACACATGTTAGTGATTGATGTCAATCGATTGACCGTGTAAGGGCCGCTTTAGACATAATACATACACGAAGAACAATAGCTTTCCTTACCGCTTAAGTTATTGATTTAGAGACGTCCACTGATATATGCTAGCTTTTCATTCAGTTGCTTCGGAGGTTCTTAAAAGCGTTTAATGAAAATGCTGGTTTTCTGTCGACTTGGTTGGCTGTTTTTATCTGGATATCACCTGGTTGCTTTGCAGTTATCAGCTTGAGGTCAATGACTCCTGATTATAGTTCTATTCTACGAACCCTTTTATGTGCAACATTTGGTGGTATGTAGTTCATTTCCTGATTCTATTCATCGTATTAACACCTACGGTTCACTTTTAGGTGTAAGAAAATTCCTGTCCTACTGGTTAGTATAGTTGAAGGTTAAGTCCTAGCCAAAATTCGTAAAACCCTAATTTAAAAAAAAATAATTAAAAAGTTTGGTGAATACTCACCTATAGGTCACATCAACTTGCGAAAAAGATTCAATGAATTTCACCAACGAATCCCCGAATAGTTTGGTCAGGTAACAACAATGGAGTACCTAAGTCTATCCCATGGCCCACACCCAAAATTTTTCCTATCTCTCTCCTTTTTTCCCCTTCTCTTCAAATGCCCACGCTGTTGTGCTAAAAACGCTATACGGATATTTGACTGGTAGGAGGTTGTTGTCAAAAGTGGCAATGTAACTTCGACCACAGAATTTTTAATTAAAAATGGTCTGCAATAAGGAGCGGTAAACTCATCGATTCTCTTCAGCATTTACACCAGTGATATGATAGCTAGTCTTGCTCAGGCAATTGCGTAAGCGGAGGATCTTATCACGTACAGAACAGTTGCTACTGTCGAGGTCATTTGAACACTTTTGCAGCGGGACTTCGACAAAATCCAGAGATATTGTGATTACTGCAAGTTGAAAATCAACTTTTAGAAATTGGAAACTATCCTGTTAAGAACACCGTTGTCTAGGGCCTCTACTGATACAAGAAAGAACTGGAGCATGCTGGTGATCATTGGACCAAACGGACACCCACTGTCGAGTAAAAGTGTAGTAAAGTACCTTGGTATCTGGCTGAATCAGTGTTCCTTGACAAGACTATTATTTTATAGCGGTAGTCTTGGCAGCAGGGTGAAGGTGGTTTGCTACATTCCATCTATAGGTACGTGAGAGGCAGTACTTGAGAAGCTGCATTGGACTACAAAGAACACTATAGTATCTGAGTACATAAAATATTATTCCGACCAGCATTTTTGCGGTAGATTGATTGGGTGAAAGCCTGTTTAAGACATTTTGCAAGAAAATTGACAAGCGTTACCGAAATTATGATGGTATAACTTCTGTTATGTTGTTTTTAAGTTTCCGGAGATTTGTGCATATGTTCCATGCGTTAAGATATTTCGGTAGAGCTTACAAATGAAGGCTTAAAACAGTGATGACTACTGTGTATCTTAAGCGATGAACTACCTTGCAAAAGTTCCATGTTCGATTCCCAGTCGAAGCAACATTAATATTTATTTTTATAATTATTTTGAATTCGAAAAATGCTTAATTATTTGATCCTCAGTAAATTTGAATTTAATTCAAGTGACAATTTCATTACTGTAACTGATTAATTCGAATAAGTTGGTAATTATAGAGAGCTTCCAGCATGAAGTATTACAGAAGAATAGCCTGTTAAGAGCTTCTGACCGAAGGCTTATATTAAAAGCGAATATAATATGACATGCATTTCATAAAGAATCAAATATTAAAAGAGTTTTTAAAACGATTTAGTCATGGAAAAAGGTGAAATGATCGGGAATTTGCCGGAGAATAGTTCAGTAGGAGAGTGAATCAATTCTGCGAAGAGCACGTGAAGTTAATAAATCATCGTTACATTAATAATAAATATTTGAACTTCAATAATGTGCAGTGCAATGTTTTGCATGAAGAGATGAAAACGATAGATATTCAATGGGTTTGGGTATGTATTCGTTTGTTTCAATGTGTTTTGGCACACTTTTAAGTTTTTTATATATTTTTTTATATATTTTGAATTTCATACTTTTATAATAACAAATTGGGTTTAAAAAGGATTGAAATTAATAAAAGTAAATAATATAATAATAAGTAAAAACAAAATGAAAATAATAAAAATTTATGTTATTTTTCGGGAAGACTTCTAAATATTTTGTATTGGTGGAGTGGTAGTTAACGTAGTTATAAATAGTTGAATTGTATGGTCAACTTACAAAGTTTTAGGTTAAAGTTTTAGGTTTAAGGTTTTTTTTTTTAAACGTTTATTTATTCACAATTTCGTTAATATTAATTAATAGCCTAAATAAACTTAAAGACTAGACATTTTTTAACTTTTGCCAGAGTAAAAGACCATTATGGTTCGCATTACATGATATATAATTTTTTGTTTAGTTCAAATTTTATATTTTTTGTGAATTTTTGTATTATTGTTATGTACTATATATATTTTTTTTGAAAATAGGAAAATGTGAATCAAAACCTATTAGAAGACAGTCGCAACTTTTTTTTTTTATATAAAACTAAAACCTACAAGACTAACTTAACCTATCTAAATCTATCTAGGCCCTGTCATGTGATCTCTATTCCATCGACTAACAAGTCATCGTTAGATCAGAGATCACATGTCAGGACCTAGTTTTACTTAACCTAAGTATCGGCTTCAGCCCAGTCTAGCCACCAGTATCGGTCTCTATTTAACCTGTTAGTGTTACTTTTGTCGCTTTCAGGTATGCTAATGCAGTATATAATTTGATCAGTATTCCCGTCCCCCGACTCAAAAGGCTCATAAAGGATCCTTTTATCTGTTGCCCTCCTTGCAGCATGGTATATTATTGGAACGTTCGTTGAATCCGATAGGTAGCCATATGCATCCAGAAACAGAAATGTTTCTGGCGGAATGTATCCACTTTCCAAGGCATTTCTGAAATACCCAGGATTCGGATAGAATAATCCAGAGATTAATTCGTTTTCGCTAACACTTGCCGAACGAACAAAGTGATTCCTTAGAAGATCTAGAATGGCATTGTCAATTCTGGACATACCGGAAGCATCCAGAAGTCTTTTGTTTGAGACATAATGCCTATAATCGGAATGTGCACTCCTATACATCTGTGTGCAGGCTCTAAGATATCGAAGTTTTTCCACATACGATGGGTTAATGTTCCACCACACTGGACTCGCATAAGTCAGAATTGGACGAACGAATGCTTGGTAACAAATGATCTTCACATCGGACCAAGATAGAATGCCGCTCTTGCCTTGTCTAATTGAATATTTATGTGCTCATTGTAATACAGAAACTTGTCCAAATGAACACCTAAATATTTTACCACGGTCCTCGACTCGATCCGAAGACCATTTGAACTCGTTATTTTGAGATTTCTCCAGTTGCGTCTCAAATCTAAATTACCGCGTCTTATTGGGGTGCGGAACAGTATGGTTTCACATTTCGTATAGTTTATTTTAAGCTTCCATTCGGAGCAGAAAGCTTGAAACCTATCAAACTTGCTTTGAAGTTGGATTTGAATGTCTTCAATTTTTGAGCCGCTTGCATACAGTGTAGCGTCGTCGGCAAATGCCAATGAATTATCGAGTTCCCTAAGTATATCAGAAATGTAGATATTGAAGAGCTGTGGAGCAGTTACTGTGCCTTGAACTAGACCATTATGGACATTAAAAACTGAACAAAAAATAAAAAAAACTACATAAATAATTGTTTGCTGTGGCTGTTTTAGTTTTAAACTTATCTTTAGGTAGTTTAAATTAGTTTCTAAGTAGTTTTTATTAGTGCCTTAGTAGTTGTAATTAATGAATCCAAGTATTTAAAAAAAACGTTTCTTTAAATAAAGATACATTAAACTACGAAAATAGATTATAAGCCGAAAGCCATTAGTATTAAATTATCGTTTTATTTAGAGCGCCCGCATAGGGCCAGTAAGTTAGTTAAGTAGGAGCGAGTTCATAATTACAACATTGTTGCACATGCCATGCAGAAAATATTGATTCCATGCAATTATGAACAGAAATACTGCTGCATGTTTGCAGCAGTTTTGCGTTTCCAAAAAAGTGTTCATATATGCAGTGGACAGTAAAAAATTACAGACATTTGTAGCTTCTCTTTCTTCTTTCAGTGACAGAGTTTGGTTGTGTTTTATACAAAAACTGGTTAAGAATGTTCATTAAAAGAATAATTTTAGGATTGATTCTTAATCACTTAAATGGATCAAGTAAAATTCAAAGAAAAAGGAAGATAACTTTGATAAGAATGAACTGAATTTCAATAAACATTCCATTCGTATGAAAAAGGTCACATTTCAGGCTCGTTTTTTATTATGCAATGTTATTTAGACCTTGAATCAATCGATTTCTCAATAGTTTATTGAAAAGGAGATTTGTCCACATTTGATCGACCCAGAACCTCTCTGAGGCTGGCACTTTTGTTACCTAGTTGGAAGCTATTTCTCAAAGAATAGATTTTCGTTCATTCCTAAACGAATAGACATAACCAATTTGGTGTCAACTTCCACCCCCAAAATGTATATAAAAAACAAATAATATATTTTAATATATTTAATTTAAATACTTGAATATTTTCTCCTGCAACTCGGCAACGAAACAAAATTCAATGCAGAGTTAATCGCAGTTTGACTGCCAATTTGCTTATATGAACGCAGGTGACAACTGCCCTCATGCAAAGAGAATAACTTTTTTTTCATTAATGAACGCAAAAATTGCAGTCCTGGCGCATTTTTACTTTTATGAACTCGGCCTAGTTTTTAAAAAGGCTAGTTTTTGTTATTTTTGGCTAAAAAAGAAATTTAAAAAAAACAATACGGGTATAAAGTTATTCATAACGCTTTGGCTTGGGCGTATTTCACTTACGGATTCCATCGGGATCGCCAACAAAGCGGAGATTTTCTGCAAAATTCTAAAACTAAAATTAGTTTGGACTTGTATCCTCATCCTTTCTTCTAAAAGAGTACATACAACTAGTGATTTTTTATGTGTCATGAAAGCCATCGTTTTTTAAGGTTTACAAAAAATTGTTGGTTGACTGAATGGAAAATACCCCTCTACTGAAAATGTTGTTTCACTGAATCAAAAAATCTCAGCTGAGTGGGAGAAGTAAAATCTCTGCGTAAACCGTAGGTAAGTGATATATGCCTAATATGTAGATAGTAGTCGAAAGTGCAATAAATTTGAAAATTTGTGCATCAAACAGAATCTTAATTAATTATAAGTTTTACAACATTCGCTTCGACTTTAATGATCACATTGTTAGGATGATGGCCGAGTTCATTAATGTAAAAAAAAAAGTCATTTTCTGCCATTTTCTGTCACCTGCGTTTATATAAGCAAATTGGCAGTCAAACTGCGATCAACTCTGCATTGAATTTTGTTTTGTTGTCGAGTTGCAGGAGAAAATATGTAAGTATGCATAATATAATTGAAAATTTAATAGATTTTGCCAAAAGAAAGGAAGTTTTTTTTTACTAACAAATTAAAATATATTATTTGTTTTTTACAGGAATGAAAGTGAAACAAATTGGGGGCGGAAGTGGACATTAAATTGTTTATTTCTAGGTATTCGTTAAGGAATAAATGAATAAAAAAATTGGTTCTTAGAGGAAAAGCTTCCAAATAGTAAACAAAAGTGCCAGCCTCAGAGAGGTTTTGGGTTGACCAAAAGTTCTAATAGGTTTTGATTCACATTTTCCAATTTTCAAAAAAAAAAAAAAAATAGTACATAACAATAACACAAAAATTCACAAAAAAATATAAAAATTGAATTAAACAAACAAATTAAATATCATGTAGATAATGCGAACCATAATGGTCTTTTACTTTGGCAAAAGTTAAAAATGTCTAGTCTTTAAGTTTATTTAGGCTATTAATTAATATTAAAGAAATTGTGAATTAATAAACGTTAAAAAAAAGTTCCACCAAAAGTGTACAAATCTCCTTTTCAATAAACTGTTGAGAAATTGATTGATTCAAGGTCTAAATAACATTGCATTATAAAAAAACGAGCCTGAAAAGTCGCCTTTTTAATACAAATGGAATGTTCATTCTTATCGAAGTAATTTGCGTTTTTCTTTGAATTTTGCTTGATCCATTTAAGTGATTAAGAATCAATCCTAAAATTATTACTTTAATGTACATTCTTAACAAGTTTTTGTGTAAAACACAACCAAACTCTGTCACTGAAAGGAGAAAGAGAAGCTACTGCATATATGAACACTTTTTTGGAAACGCAAAACTGCTGCAAACTTGCAGCAGTATTCCTGTCCATAATTGCATGGAATCAATATTTTCTGCATGGCATGTGCAACAATGTTGCAATTATGAACTCGCACGATCTTAATTCCAATTTTTAAAATTGGTTTATTTCGCTCAATTAAAAATATTTCAAAATTTTATAAAATGCGAAATATTTTCTAATATCCTTTCATATGCAACCCCAATAAAAACACCAGCCCAATCTCACTTTACTACAGTGGATAACAGAAGATATGTCATGTGACTTGTCTTTCTCCACCTATCCCTTTTACATTGAATTCATGTTTCGTATGCACCAGTATTTTATTTAATTTCATCGAATTTCAGTCGATTCCAAATTTCCTGATCCTTTATTTTCACCTCTAAATTGAAATCAAATAACAATCAAACAATGTTACAAAATGATATAAATGTCAAATTATTAAAAACAAATGAATATTCTGTATTTCTTTTACAGAAATAAAATGTAAACACAAACTATTTTGAACTGCAACGATTTCCATTGGACTTGATTTTGAGACCACCCTGTACGTCCGCTAATACTTTGGCTGATTTCTTCAGCATTTCAACCTCGTATGGAGTCAAGTTAAGGTTTACTATAGAAGTTACACCATTTGCATTCAGCACACAAGGCATAGATAGAAAGACGTCATTCTCAATGCCATACATTCCCTAAGATCAGAAAACCAAAAAAGTTTAAGTTTGGACAGTATAAAATGTACCCTTACCTTTATGGCTGTAGAGACTGGAGTTATTGTGCCCGAATTGGTTAAGATTGCTTCTGCTATCGATGCACAACTCAAACCAATAGCCCAGTTAGTGTATCCTTTCATTTTAATTACATTATAAGCGCCGTTAACTACTTCCTTGTGAACTTGGCTCCAACACTCCGAGTCCTCACGTATGCCAATCCCGTCATCTAATTCTCTCAAATTAACTCCAGACACACTGACTCCTGACCAAACTGGCACGCTACTATCGCCATGTTCTCCGATTATATAAGCTTCACAAGAGCTTGGTGCGACATTCAATCGTTGTGAGATCAAAAATCGAAACCGGGCTGAGTCTAAAGTAGTTCCGCTACCTATGACTCGATGTACCGGAAAGCCAGACAACTTCCAAGCTATATAAGTCAGTATGTCGACTGGATTGGTAACCATCAGTATAATACTATGCGGACTGATGTTGACAATCTGCGGTATGATTTGCTTTATAATTTCAGCATTACGATCGAGTAGCGATAGGCGTGATTCGTTTGAACCTCCAGACGTTCCAGCAGTTATGATGTACAAACGCGAACAAGCCGATAGAGAGAAGTCGGTACCACCGGTAATCTTGGCATTATGGATAAAGGTGGAGCCATGCTGAAGATCTAGTACTTCTCCGTTTACCCGTTTTTCATTCACATCAAGGAGGCAGATTTCATTCGAAATATTCTTGCTCAGAATGGATATGGCACAAGCCAAGCCTACTTGCCCAGCCCCAACGATGGTGATTTTGCTGCACCCAGTCGATGGAGCCTCGACGAGTCGGCACATTAGTTTCTCACTAATTGTTGTCATCTGCTTCTCTTTGGGTTTTCCTGTAGAAATAAAAATAAAAACACCAGTTTAGGAATAGTTGCATATGTTACCGCTGGGACTTGAAAAATATTTAAGAGATATAGGCCTTATGGCCCTGAAAGGAGCAAGCGAACGCAACATTCTCGAATGAAATGAAATTCTCAGGAAATAATAAAATCCATAAAAATTTTAAAATATTCAACAAACAAAGGCTTATTCGGATTCGCTTTCAATAATTTTTTAAAAGTAGTATTGTAGTGTATTTGTACAGCATTTTGTCGAGCTGTCCTATCTAGAATCAACAATTGGGGTTTGGCTAAACTATCCCATTTTAAAAGCACACGCTACACAAAAACAGCCGAACAACTTGTGGAAGCTCTAGGCTGCCACCCAGTTACATTTACAATATGTTATTTCCAATACTGAACTTACTTACTTATGTGACGCTACAGTCAATGAAACTGAGCCTCAACAAATACACCTCTCAAATAAGCCCGGTCCTTAGCTAACTGCATCCTTCTTGTACAATTCGTGTTGTATAATTCGTGATTAAATTTTCGTCTCTATAGCTTTTTTGCTCCCAAAACGACCAAAGATTTCTTCATCCACTTTTGATACGGTCCATGATTCAGCGCCGCAGAGCAGGACTGGGAGTTGGAGTTGGGAGTTGGCAAGGGTTATTCTTCAAGTCAATTAGCCTTAGGCTTTTGTTGACGTGTTGTCGTGTAGGCTGTGCTTTCCTGCAATTCTGCTAAACATGTCTTCTCTTCCTACCTTTTGCGTTAAAATTTCCCAGCACGATTTGAACATCGTACTTTGGTAGTCGCTCATAAGTTTAGTCAAGGAACTCATTTTCATTTTTACCCTCGGTCGGAGCGTGAGCGCATATGGCTTATAAGGCTTATGTTGGCGAATCTGTCATTGATGCGGGTTGTTACAATGCGTTCGTTTATGTCTTGAAAACATTAGATGTCTTGCCTAAGTCTGGAGCTTTGATCAAATCCACGTATGAATAGCCGCTGTTTTTTTACACTATGACACAGTCCTTAGTAGATGTCACAGTTTTTCTTCCTCATTTTTCCGGTCCATCCCACTGAATTTCCTGGTTGGTAGTAATATCTGCTTTGTAGCAGCTTAGAACTTCCGCTCACCTGTACATCTTCTGTTTAATGTTCTCACAATTCGGGTACAGCCACGGACGTCGTTATCCTCTTTTAGTTTTGCATGGTCATCAACAATAAGATCAGTTCTTGCTGATTTTAACTTCGTAACAATACTTATTTCCTTGAGTGGGTAGATAACCTAAGGCACAACTCCCAACCTAGAGGGCCATTCCTAATTAATTCGATACCCCTAGGACCCCTGTTGTAGGGGCCTGACTAACCTTTGAGATTCATAAACGACATAAGTTGGTAGGAATCAGTTGGGTGAAAGTGCAAGGTTTCATTTATAATCGCAATGCCTAGCATTTGATCAAGAGATATACATCTGTAGATATTGATAAAGAAGTTTACTATTCGCTTGGAGAATCCCGACTGAGATATGGAATATTCGCATAAGAATTGGTCCGGCCCAAGGTACACGTTATAAAATTTGTTAAAACAATTTTTTTCTATGTTTCAGGAAAATATGCCGAGAAGCAAATGAGGTGTAAAAAGGCAGCCTGCAGACGTTGAAGTGTCAAAGCGAGCTGTAGATGCAGTACTTTAAGATGGTAAAAGCACGTACACAGCTTCAAAAATGTTAACATATACAAAACTGATATGTTGCGGCATATTAATAAACATGTAAGTGCTGGAAAAAATGAATTTATTTACGAAGCAAAATTGATTCTCGACAGGTGTTTATTGCAGCTGAAGAAAAGGCTTTAGAAGAATATGTATTGCCAGCTGCCAAGTTGTGTTATGAGCTTACTAAAATCGAGTTGTTAAAAATAGCGTTTGAGTTTGGAAAAGCCAATTCAAAAAATATACCTGAAAATTGGTATTAAGAAAACAAAGAATGAAAAGAGTGGCTTAAATGTTTCCTTTGACGGCATCAAAGCATTGCCCTTCGTTAGCCTGAGGCAACTAGTTTATCTAGAGCCACAAGTTTCAACAAGCAAATCATCGAAGCTTTATTCGAAAGTTAAAAAGACTGTTTGAATCGCTTTAAATTAACCCAGGATTCCATCTATAATATGGATGAAATGGAAAATTCAACCGTGCACATTCCGCCCAAAGTTCTGGCACAGAGAGGAAAGAAACAAATTGGTAGCGTAACATCAGGTGAAAGAGGAATCAATGATTGCTGCTGAATAATGTAGTTTTGTTGACTATTCCACCGCACACATCTCACAAACTGCAGCCATTAGACATGGCAGTTTTCGGGGCATACACGATCTTTTACAACCAAGCTGCTAATGAGTGGTTGTTAAACAATCCCGGAAAGACAATAACCATATATGACATCGCAACAATAATTGGCCAATCATACCCCAGGCATTTTCAAGTCTCAATATAATAAAAGGTACTTGAAAACCTTTTATTATATTGAGTGGAATATGGACTTTTAATGAAAATGTTTTTGAGGAGCATTAGTTTTTGTCCTCATATGTCACCGATAGACCATTCAATGACCCAAACTCTGATCAACGGATATTCTCAAACTTCAGATTCATTCAATTCAATAAACCAAAGAAATTTGGAAGAGGTGGCAGTTTCTTCAACGTCCGCTGCAGCAATTGCAGGACTATCTCCAGCTACGATGCCAACTACAATTTCACAAACAGTCCTCTCTCCTCAAGAAGTTCGATCTTTTCCAAAGGGAAAAAGAGGCTACAGTAGCTTTGAAAAAAAAAATGAAAAAAGCTGAGACAAAACTAAAAAAAAGTTCTTAACAGCAGTTTTTCGGACTATCGAAATTCGACGCCAGCCAAACAAAAATAACAGCCTTTAAGAGTCGCTAAATTAAAGGCCCGGGACGTCATTGTGGAAACTAAAGGCGAATCCGAGGATAATTTTGAAGCTGATAGTGACTCATCTATTAACATCACAACGCTCTTTAAATTGGCCAAAACAAAGTGATAATTTTGTTTTTTGTTGGTGCCTAGTTCCTTTCAACTAAGATTTTAAATACCTAATATTGAAGTGATTAATTGTTTTTTTCTTTTATGTTGTTCCTTTAAAGTATCGTTTAAAATAATATTGAAGTCATTTGTTTTTTTAAGTTTAAAAGAGTTTTTTTATTTAAAACTATTATTTGAAATAAAAAGTGTTAATGCTGCTTTTTGAAATAAAACAAGAATGATACCATTTTAATTTCTTTATTTAAAGAAATTAAAGTTTTCACCTTAAAACAATACAAAAACCATCAATAATATTTTCGGTCCAAGGTACAATACTCCGTGGACAATCACGTCTTGTACCTTGGATCGTTTGTGGTAAGCATATAAAAGTTATGTTTTCTAATAAATGGTACGCAATATCCTCTTGGTAGTCTCGCCATATCATAGATAAGACTTTAGGTATTAAATAAGAAAAACTACACATTAAATATTGATAAAAACCTTAAATCTGGACCAAGATATAGCCACCAAATCAGTTTGCCATTCTACTGCGCAAGTCTCTTAAAATTTATTTTAAAATATCTTAAATTTCTCTTAAATCCTCTCTCTGCGTAATCGACCATTGGCCAACTGATTTGGTATGGACTACACCTTCCCCTACCAATACGAAGAAATCCTTGGCCAGTTTGAGCGAAAAATTCTCAAAAAAACGATGGTCCCTTTTGCGTTGATGAGCTTTTAAGACGAATACTAAAACAAGTAACCATTGAGGGCTTAAAATGGAATCACGTTTTCATTTAATCGAATGGAATGTCGTGGTTCATCGAGTATTCGATTTGCAGCCAGATGTCACATACGGCCTGACATGCAAGGCCTCAAACCGAGCTTATCCACCATTTGAATGTGCGGCGTTATATTTTCCCCATAAACAATGGAGGTTCCACTTTGACGCCGATTCTGAACTGCATAACAAGCTACTCGTAATAGTTTCGGATGGTTCACAGGAGGTACGGCTGTGAAAAAATCAGGTATATATAATTTTAACCAAGAAGCACATGCTTAGTATGCATTTCCCCTTAACATTGTTTTGTTTAATTAAATTTGTATTTAGCTTACAATTAAACCATCCAACACAAACGCTCTCCCAAATGCCAGTCAATCATGTTGGTATAGGTTCTTTGTTTCCATTCACCAGTAAAAAGTTGTTAAGCAAAAGTCATTACCAATGCTGCAAAAATCCTGGCTCCAACTTCAGGACTATATTGCCTACACTTGAACGAAAATTTCCTAATGGAGCATACCTGTACTTGTTACAAGTGACACCACTAACAATTTCACCTGTACACTGATGCGGTTATCACACAGGTATAAACTGTCTGTCCGTCAGCATAGCCATAAAGGACAATTGCTGCCGACATTTTCTACACACAGCATTGCATAGAACCTTGCACAGACATTCACCTCCTGAGGTTAATTGTGCAATTAAGATCGATATCATACACTGTAAGGGAAATGAGAACGCAATGAGGTGGACGTGGGATGCCTCACAATGGCGATGGTGATGGCGATGGCAACGTCGGCGGCGGTATGGTGGTGGTAAAGGACGTCGGTGGTTTAGTTGTTATGCAACGTCGAAAGCTGTACAGTGGCAATGCTAACTCCCATGGAACAGTATGGCGTTATTATTTGTCACTCAATGTGGACACATGCATGGCAGATGCCTAGACCCATGTGGTTTTCAACAAATGTGCAACACATTGTGGCTATTTGCTTTGCAGCCCAACTCCACCGGGAGAGAGTGATGAATGCAATCTGCATGGTTTGCACTCATCTTCTTTGGGTTAAAGCCATGATGTTGCTGGTCAGAATCCTCGGCATAGCCTAGCAGTTTTAGAATCAGGTGATATCATCAGATTTGGATGACAATTGGACAGGTACTCTCTCTGCAATTACAGAATATTGTTTTGGAAAAGCGGCTTTTGTTTGCTGCCAGTAATATAATTTTGAACATAAACACGAATCGGCTTTTGGAGAGTTGCATAGGACTGCTGAGTAGGGATTTTTATCATGTGCGCAAGATGTTGGTTCTTAATGCATGATATACTTCAAAGTGTATACCAAACGAAGAGGCAGAATTAATAATTCGATTTCCGAGCAAATTTATAGGTTGGAAATTATTCAGACCGATTATATCGTTGTAGAGATAGTTATTATGAGAGAATGACATTCGTGAAAGCGGGATACTATTGTGGAGCCATTTTCATATTGTTTCATTCTCGTTTCTACAGTATCCTTGGTTGATTAATCCCAGTAACCAGTGCAGTTATTAAAGTAAGTTTGATGGTAATGCACCGCCTGATATGGATTCATTTTCTTTACTCAATTGAATAAAGTGCAAGTATTACATTAGTCAAGGTGCGACAAACTGAAGTGAGTTTTCACCATCTTCAAAAATATTTTTCGCAACGTTCCCTGTAAACTCAGAATGATCCTTAAACCATACTATGGTTTATAACATAATGCTGCTTGGAAATATCATAAAATAAGCTTGAGAACTAGGACTAAAAAAAATTATTCATTAAGCAATCGTAAGCCAAGCACCACAGTAATTTAAAGGTAGCTGAAATGTATCCGGTGCTGACTTCATCGGTTATGTGAGGTCACAGTGTTTTTTTTTACATCTATTCAGCTTGAGTAGGCATTCTTTTCTTTCTGGTTTCATACAACTCAACAGCCATTATATGCATAATTGTCTAGTGTTGTTCCCGAGATGACAGCTATGTTGGGGTGAATCGGACATATCGAGGTATCCGTCGGAGCGGAAATTCTCGATTTTGTACGATTCGGAGGATTTTTGCTTATAGGTATTCTTCCGAAAAGCTGTTGGGAATATTTCTCTGACATTTTGTAACGCATCCCGGAAAATTGCGTTGTAGTGCGTTCAGGTGCATTTTTCGTGCAATTTTGACAGCTAAGTGCCATTCATTTTCCGATTTCCTTCGACACAAATTCTTCGCGGAATTTATTTACAAATTGTAGTGCATTGAAGCCGTCGCGTCTGTGTAGTATTGTTTTTCGATTACACATACCTCGAATGGAATTTGAACCTCCGACGAAGTATGCGTTGCGGAAAATTGTCCGCTACGACGGATACCTTGATAGGGTTGAATATGAAGTCTAGATTCATTTCTATAAGCTTTTTGAGCTTCTTCCAAATATATTGGGTAATGCGCGCAGTTAGTCACTATTCCATCTTAGGTGTGATCCGCTGTTTGCATGCTGTGCTCCATCTTTACATTGCGCGATTTAAATACCCAGTTTAAAGGTGCGTTTCCATTTGGGAGTAAAAGTGAGGTGAGTCGCTTTTGGACACACCCATGAACGTAGTCAGCAGAGAGTCGAACATTACGTGAGCCACTCTCATGTGTACGTGGACACTATCCGATATAAGCTTGCAACACAGCTCGCATTCTTCAAATTATTTTCGAGAGTAAACATGGCCGAACAATAAAACTAAATCAACTCATAAAAAATTGTGAGCATGTTTGTGAAAAACCCTATAAATGCGAAAAGATTTATAGGGTTTTTGACGAAGAAAAAAAATCAACAAATTCCGGATGGGTTGAGGGGTTTCATTTGCAGCGCTTTTGTGATAGTTGACCTCGCGCCGAGTTGGCGACCACGATCATGATTTTAGCGAGTATTTTTTTTTTCTTTTTTTCGTTCTGACGGGTGACAACAAATAGAGGAGCTGCAGCTTTCTGCTTATAAGAATACAAGTCTAACCGATGTCACCAGCTAGGCAAATATGTAAAATTTTAACCATGAATAACTTCTCACCGAAAAAAAAAGCGACGAAATAGTAACGCTGTGGCAGCTTGTTGTTGAGTGACTCAACGTGCAATCATCGTTTAGTGTCAAATCTAGTTAAGCACGGTAAAGTGGGAAATCTTCGACATGAGATTCATCAGCGTCCAAGATGTTCCAATAAACTGCACAAAGCGGTAAGATAAATTGCTGCCGAGAACCAACATGTGTCGTATCATGACTGCACTTAGCATATTGCCGACAGACCGTCCACGTTGATTAGAACGGTTGACATTGAAGCAAAAATTTAAGACCGGCGAAGCCGATTTGTTGTTCAGAACAGTCAAGACAGCGGCGACATCATCCTTGGCGGTGCTGTTTTTGGCCATAGGCATAGGGAATACCCAGGAGCATGATGCTGGTACAATCTCAATCTCGGCAAAGTTAAATCATTGATTTACTAACGTCTGGAGATATTCATTAGAGCCGCGTAGTTGTTGGTTGGCCACGATGTAAGCAATGGCGCTTTTGCTCAGAAACTTGCCGACAGAATACAAGCACCTTGCCAGTTGGGAACTGCTTGATGACTTTCGAAGTTTTATATATCTTTCGTGTGTCGTTTTTAGTTAAAGAATGTATATAAGAATTTTTGAAGATGTTCTGGGTAAATTTAGTATTTCCGAAGAAAATATCGAGCTTTAAAATATAAAATTAATCGTTTGTCTTGTTTAAACGTTCTTGTTTGAGAAATGACAGATTTCTAAAGTCTCTAAAGTATAAAGATTGGCTAGAGGATTCCAATTTCATTTTAGCCAGTGTATTAAG
This sequence comes from Rhingia campestris, assembly GCA_932526625.1. Taxonomy (NCBI): domain Eukaryota; kingdom Metazoa; phylum Arthropoda; class Insecta; order Diptera; family Syrphidae; genus Rhingia; species Rhingia campestris. The sequence goes on from OW052184.1 coordinate 2,104,170, forward strand.
TAGCAATCATAATTATTATAATGAAGGAACTGGGTGGCACTCTAATAGTTTATAGTTAGCAAAAGCTAAAAAGTAGTGCTATCCACCTAAAGATGCAATATTTGTAGATGAATTAGATTCAAATTCCAATAAATATCAAGGATATAGTTTATCACACAGCCAGGCGATTGTTGAGGGTAAAATTACAAACTTTTCAACATCTAACCGGTGAGCCGGAAATGAACCAAATTGTGATTAATAGAACACGAAAAGCCGAATTTTACGAATATGGTTTGTCAAGTTTACTTGCTTGGTATATAGCACTTGAGTGCTTTTTGTACCCTATCCCATAGGGGTTTATAAGTTTTGATACATTGTTTGTAACATAGAGAAATAATTTAGCTAATTTAGAATAGCTAGCTGAGTCGCTTTAGCCATGTCTGTCTGTCCGTCCGTCTGTAGATTACCGGTTTTTAGGCCTTAAATTTTGAGCTAGGATAATGAAATTCGGTATATTTTATCGTTGTACGTGCTTTTCGAACAAGTGTAGACATTTTCAAAATCAACCCACTGTTCACTTTAGAAAAATTTTATTTTTTGTCAAACGGTTAAGAATTTGAAAAAGTGTCTGAACAGCATATTTATATACATGACAATAGTTTAAAAAAATCTAAACAAATAGTGTGAGATATTACACACATTTTCTGCATATTGTGTACCTTTCAACAACGTTTGTTCAATAATAATCTAATATTGTTGTAATATTACTCTTAGACTGTTTATGAATAAACAAATATTGTTTTAATACAAACACCTTATGTAATTTACTCCTTTACTCCTTTACAATACCCGTCAGTATTCACAAATTGCTGTGTCATTCTGCTGAGCAATACATAGTTCCAATAGGACAAACCTCTGAGGAAAGTCAAGATGATCGGAAAAAAGATTGCAGACGTTTCCAAATGTCCCATATTAGAAAAAGTTGTAGGATAAACACTAATCGAACAAATTTAAACATGCTTTTTATAACATCAGATGTCAGATACTTTAAAAGATGTTAGTTCAATTGCACCAGTCTTAAGTCTTAAAATGTTTAGTAGAAGTTGATATTTGTTCAAATCTTGAACACTTGGAACCACCCAGTACCGATTCAGATTAAAAGAAAGAAATTTAAATATTTTATTCATCATTAAATAAAATTTAAGTTTATAAATATAAAAAAACGAAACAAATTAGCAACTTTGTACTTTCTAATTTGTTTGTATTGAAATTGTGTTTTTGAGTTTTAAAACCAAGTTAAAAAAAAACGAAAATTGTTTTAATTTACAAGGAATTGTGTATAAATGATATTTTCTGCCAAATAAACTTAAATAAAAGCAATAAGTCAGGCGGATGTTGGCTCATTATGTCTGCCCATTAACATGTGAAAAAGGTATGGATGGTTAATGGTTGCAACAAAACAGAGCGCCATGCTAGACTACAATTCAACCATTACAGTTTCTGCACTGAAAATTCCCTGAACGTGTTGCTGTCAAAAAAATAAAATAACCAGATCTTATCCCTCAAGTTTACTTTGAAGAGCAAAGTATAGGTCGGCATGCCCCAGACAATTGACGAGCTCAAGACAAACATTGGTGTCGAAATCATCGCTATAATGGCCGAGATACTCTAAAAATTGTTAGTGAGTTCACATGCGGTAGAATTGAAACTGTATTCTGGTTAGTGTTTCTCTCTCTCTTCTAATAAAATCCATAGTATATTTATTTCCAAATAAAAATTAACCAACAAGACGCGTTATTCCAAAGCGGTCCCCCACCTAAGTACTAACCGCGCCCGACGCTGTTTGAGTTCGGTGATTAGACGAGAACCTATATTATTGTTAATTTCTTTTTTGTTTCACTTTTTCGTTTCATAAAATCCAATTGACATCTTACCAAAAGAAGTTTTACTTTAAAGTTTTACTTTAAAAATATGAACAATTTTGAAGATGAGTCATGAAATTGGGTAGTGCATCCCAATTACTCACTAGAGTAGTCGGTAGTTTCCATGTGCATTTGGCGGCATGCCTTCGACTAGATGGACCATGAATGAATGATGCTGGTAAACTAAATTTCCAAAAGTTGTACGATTGTATTCTACCGCATGTGATGCAGAAAATATTTCTGTTACGGCTCTACCATACTAGGTCACTTCAGGCGTTTCCATAGGGAACTATTTTATCTGCTCAAATGAGTATCATTAGCCGTTCGGAGTCGCCATACAACTGGAGGTCCCGCCATAGTGCAAGAAGTACACACGCACAAATGAATGGTTGGAGAAAGCTCGGTCCTTGGTACTAACTAGCCCGTCGCACCAACAATTTGTATTTGTACTGGGTATCAGCAAACAGTCACTGCATACAACATTGTACAACATTGAATTTGTGTGCTAAGACCTAACTTACTATAATCCTTTGAACGGTCGGCGAGGATGAAACTACGTTCAATTCCATGTTTGTGCCAGAGGAAGGCAATTTCGACCTAATCGGCAATGTAAGTAAATAAAATGGTCGTATATAGAGTTACTCAAACCCCAAAATTCTCCATGGGATGAAATTGCACCCAGTTCCAGTCACAGTGTGATATGCGGTCTTATCAAGTTCCATTGGCGGGCCATACTGTTTTGAAGATTACAGTGACACTGTAATAATAATTTTTTCTTTTTAGAAATACGAAATAAACTTTGTGTGGTTATAAGATAGGGCACGTTAACACATAACCAGGCCTGGGGCCCTACACTGTATTTCGTTCCGAAACGATTATTTTTTCCACTATATCTTCCAAGCGTCATAATTTTACAACTTTATAATATGAAAACCCGAAAACGAAATTTTGTTGCCTAACAGCCTAAAGAAATAGTTGTACAAGGTGGCGCAAAAGTAATCCTCCTATCAGAAAATACATCGGAAAGTTATTTTTGCGCCACCTTGTATAATATGGTGTTGAAACAATAGTGATTTTTAAAAACTGAAAGCTGACTCAAATATATTAATGGCCCTTTCTGAGAAGTGTAAACAATTATGCAATGCTTAAAATGTATCTTAACCTTAGTCATAATTTTTTTTCTTTAAATGCTTAATAAAGAACGTTAGGTACAAGGTGGCGCAAAAGTAATCCTCCTATCAGAAAATACATCGGAAGGTTATTTTTGCGCCACCTTGTATGTACATATTTCTAAAATAATACGGAGTTCCAAATAAAAATCGAACCAAAATTAGTTTCAAATAAAAATGACCTTTGAAACGAAATACAAAGTAGGTCCCCTGTTATGACAAAGTTACAGCGAACTGCATATGCATATATGTATAATTGTACAACATAAAAAATTACATGTAACGGGTGATTTTTTAAGAGGTTTAGAACTTTTTTTTAAAAAAAAAACACAAAAAATTCGAAAAAATGAATGAAATATTTATTTGAATCGATAGTTTGAACCTTGCAATTTAATGTTTGCGGCTGCGTCTCAGGTAGCCCATCCGCTGAGTCCAATTTTGGCATACTCTTTCACACATATCGGCCGGTATCTCACGAATGAATGCATGGATGTTGGCTTCCAGTGCGTCAATCGAAGCGGGCTTGTCCCTATAGACATTAGCCTTGACATACCCCCACAAAAAATAATCTAATGGTGTCAAATCGCACGATCTAGGCGGCCAATTGACCGGCCCGAAACGTGAAATTAACTGTTCACCAAACTCGCCTCGCAATTGCGCCATTGTTTCGCGTGCTGTGTGGCATGTGGCACCGTCTTGTTGAAACCACATATCATGCAAGTCAAGAACTTCCATTTCGGGCAAAAAAAAGTTTGTTATCATCGCTCGGTAGCGTTCACCATTGACAGTAACGCTGCGATTCGCATCATCTTTGAACAAATATGGCCCAATAATGCCGCCGGCCCATAAACCGCACCAAACAGTGGCTTTTTCGGGATGCATTGGTAGCTGTTGCAATGCTTCTGGCTGATCTTCACTCCAAATGCGGCAATTTTGCTTATTTACGTACCCATTCAACCAAAAATGAGCCTCATCGCTGAACACAATTTTTCGATAAAAAAGCGGATCCTCGGCCAGCTTTCCAAGAGCCCATTCACCAAAAATTCGGCGTTGTGGTTGGTCGGCTGGCTTTAGTTCTTGCACCAGCTGTATCTTAAAAGGCTTTACGCCCAAATCCTTCCGCAAAATTTTCCACGTAGTGCTGTAACAAAGGCCTAACTGCTGGGAACGGCGCCGAATCGACATTTCGCGGTTCTGTCACACTAGCTGATACGGCCGCAATATTTTCTTCACTACGCACAGTACGTAAACGTGTTGGTGGTTTAATGTCCAACAAACTAAATTTGGTGCGAAATTTGGTCACAATCTTCCGAATAGACTGCTCAGAAGGTCGAGAATGCCGATCATAAAATGGAAGCAGCGCGCGATGAACATTTCGAACCGAGCACGAATTTTGATAGTAAAATTCAATAATTTGCAAGCGTTGTTCATTTGTAAGACGATCCATGGTTAAATTGCAAACCAAACTGAAGCTGTTTGACAGTGACACAAGGTACTAAACACACGTCAGCTGTCAAAACCAGTGTTGCCAAAACCAAACCAGCTAAAAAATCACCCGTTACCTATTACAAAAACGTTTTTTGAGTTTCTTCTTTGAGTTTCATTGTATTCTGACATTAATCTAACTCTACATTTGAAAGCCATGTGTTAATATAAAAATACCATAAAAATCATAAAAAGTACGTAATTAGAAAGTTGGATTTTAAATTTCACATACGGGCCATTTCACATGTTCTTTCAACGAAAAATAGACCAGGCGTGTTGTATTTGATTGTCGAAGTGCTGATGGAAATTGGAACACTTATCACTGCAGCGCCGTGTATGCTAATGGCGGCTATGCAAAGAAATCATGACTAAATGTTTTACCTCAAACAAGGTTAAATACCTAGCTGACCAAGATGCTGCACCTTCCTTGACAAAGTGCTTTTACTTGCGTCCTGATTTCATGCCATGCCATTATGTTATGCTGCACGCGAATTGCCTCTTCTGTTTGGCTATGGCCTCGTAACATGTTCACATTTTATGTCACCATCAAACTTTAACAAAACTATGCACCAACACGTGTGCAAGATACAAAAACAGGTAACGGGAAGCACTTGCACATTCCGCTCATATCCGCTGGAATACAAAATGTGCAGTTTCCTGCAAAAGGATGACTATGCTGCAGACATATGGGAAATTCCTTAGGTAGACCAAACAATTTTATTTTTCAACAATTTTAGAAATGTACGCGTGTGCGGTTAATTTGAATTGAATTCGAATAAAAAGGTGTTCGCTTTTTGTTTTTTTTTTTTTTTGAAGATTGAAAGGCTGCTTGCTAGGCAACCAAATGGGGTTTATAATATGAATATGCATGAACACTAATACAAAGATTGATGGATGACTCAATCACCGGATAACGGAGACGTTGACGTGTACATGTGTTTACAATATTTTTACCGGAATCAATCGATAATACCTGCTCTTCAATATATGCTAGCTATCGATGAAATTAAATTTAAAAAGTTATGTGTTAAAGAAATTCTTAAAAGTAACGATTTATAATTATGTGAAACATTAAAAGAAGAGATCATGTAATTTAGGAATATTAAACAAGAGTGTTTTTTTAGTATCTTAATCTTTTACGTAAATACTTTTTCCGAAAATGACAACACCTACTGTTAAACGAAAATTTGACAAATATCCAAGATTAACACAGTCTTAAAAAACTTCTAAAATTTGTCATTTCGACTCGGCGTTAAATAGGAGGTCATCTTCTTTTTGGCAAAAATAATAACTTCGCACACACACAACAGAAGGGAGAAGCTAGGATTGAGGCTCTGTATGAGCAGTAATGCAGGATATTTTTTTTGTATTTTTGAACATGGCGGATGAACCCAAGTCCAACGTCACGAAAGTTCCAGTAGCCTTTGGGTAATTGGAACTGGCACTCCAGGTTGGGGGTTGTGCGTTGGGTTAACTACACAAAAACAAAAACAAATTTTTGGCGCAACAGGCTCGTTAGTACCCAGGGCCTAGCTTTCTCACAACCATTCATGTGTGCGTGCGTACTTCTTGCACGATGGCGGGACCTCCTGTTTTATGCCGACTCCGAACGGCTAAGTTGAGATAAGCTATTCTTGACAATTGATATTACTCGGATGATTTGTCAGATCATCACGAGAGGAGGGCCAGTGAAAAATCATTTAGGTGTTGCTACGGCTGGGAATCGAACCCAGACCTCCTGCGCGGCAGTTCATCGCACTAAACATTGCGCCACTGAGCCCGCACACCAATGGAAAAAAAATTACGAAGCAATAAATAGAATCGGAAAGGACGGGTTTTATTGTTGACGACCCTGCTTAACAAAAAAAGAACAACGACTTTCGTATCTGCATCTGGAATGTGGGAACATGAAGCCCTAAACTGCTAAAAAGCAGACATTACTGCCATTCAGGAAATACGATGGGATGGGCCGGGCAAAAAGAGGATGAAAAACTGTGACATCTACTATGGACCTTGTTAAGTAAGAAGTCTTATGTTTCAAAGACATTAGCGAACGCATTGTAATAATTTGCATCAAGGCCAAATACGCCAACATAAGACTTTTATGCGCTCACGCCCCGGATTAGGAAAAAATGATAGAGCGAAAGATTGCTTCTAGGAGCTCCTTGAAAAAACCTATGAGCGGCTACAGAATTACGGCTTTACAATAGTGTTGGGAGATTTTAACGTAAAGGTAGGAAAAGAAAACATTATTATCAGTACATGATAACACGTCAGGCAACGGACTTAGGCTAATTGACTTCTCTAACGAAATGCCACTATACGATTTCCTCACCTCGATATCCATAAGTTGACATAGTTGTCTAAATTAACTAACGGTCATCCAAATTGATCACATTGCGATAGAAAATAGGCACGCATCCACTATTTTGGATGTCCGAACATAACAAGGAGCTCGACTCGGACAACTACCTTGTTGCAGCCAAGGTAAGAATGCGGATATCCACTACGCCACAACAAACCAGAAATACTGTAAAACGAAATTAATGCAAAAGACTGCAATTCGCAGGAGATCGCCAAGGCCTTTGCGAAACGCGTATCCCTAAACCTCTCCATTAACACCATACCACCAGCATCGAATATCGAAAAACAATAGCAACGATGAAAACAAGCCATTAGATCAGCAGCAACTGATGTGCTAGGTTTCTCGCGCCCATCAGCAAGAAACCCTTGGTTTGATAAGGACTGCCGATAGATGCTCGCAACCAAGAACTAGACCTACAAGGCTAAGCTGCAGGTGAAGACGAGAGCTCTATAGGCAGAGAAGAAGGAAAAAACACCGGGTTTTTAGAAAGAAGAAAAAAGAGCAAGAAAAGAGCGCGATCGAGGATATAGAGAGGTGCCACTCCAGGAACGATGTTCGCAAGTTTTACCAAAGTGTTAAACGTCAAAGCCAAGGATACAAGACTCAAACAGAATTCTGTCGAGATGAACAAGGAAATATCGTAGTTGAGACTCAGTTGATGTTGAGGATATGGAAGAACCATTTATGCAGACTGTTAAACGGTGATGACGAACAACATTCCGCTATCAGGCATAACGAACCATTCAATATTGGCGACGACATCGAAAATTACCAAGCACACGACATAAGTGAAGTAAGGATAGCAATATCTAAACTCAATCTTAATGAGGCTGCGAGAATTACTTTTGAGCGAAAAAATCCACCGACAAATAGAAACCTAACATAATGACGAAAGTGACAGCTTATCTCGGAGAATTACAGAAAATCTGAAAGTTTATACTGGGACAAGACAATTCAGGTTATAAAAACCAGTAGCCTGAATACGTCCCCACAAATAAATAAAATAAAAAGAACAAAGAAAAAAACCATGCTTATCTCTGGTCAATAAGCCTTCTGCCGAATGTAAGCAAGGTATTCGAAAGAATTGTTAATAGAGCTCTGTTTAAGCCGGTTAAGGAAAACAAAATTATTTGAGAAAATAAGTTTGGTTTTTGACACTACGGTTAAAGATCAATTTCTGAAAAACAAAAAGAATTCTGTTTAGAACCGCCTTGCTTAGGGCTTCTAGCTATACCAGAAAAAACTTGAAAAAAATTGTCATCATTTGACAGCATGGACAACCGTTAGCGATGAGAAGTGGAGTTAAATATCTTGGCATCTGGCTTGACAAGTTTCTGTATTTTAACAAAAATGTCTGGGCAGAGCTAAGGGGGCTAATGCTATGACAAGAAGACTGTTTCAAAGCAGTCAACTTGATTTCAGGTTGAAAGTAATATGTTACATGGCTCTAATATACATATATATAATCATCTCTTACGGTTGCCCCCCGTGTGATTCAATGTAGCACCATCTTGCATGGAAAAGATACGGCTGTTTGAGAGGCGGTTTCTCCGATCCTGCTTAGAATCGTACCAAACGCCAGATTCCGAGCGCATAAAATATTATCGCAACAACGTCTTATACGATGGAGGTCAGCTGAAAAGAATTGACAATTTCTTTATTAAGATGATTCGAAGGCACGCTGCAAGGGCGATGGTTAGTGGGCTTACTACCCCATATATGGAGAGCACGTTTATGTGAGCTTTATTCCACCAGAGGCATTAGTTTATAGGTAGGTAGTTAGAGGTGGCGATTCAGCATGAACCCAAGTAGCAAATTAGTGCCTCTTTGTTACCACGACTCGTGTGACCTTTACTATGGTTATTGTGGATGTGATACAGGCGATCTCTAGATCCAGAATTATAGAAAACGGATATGATCTTGTTTATTTTGATCGTCGTTTTACGCCCGTTTCCTTCAATGTTACTGTGCCCTGGAACCCAGAGAAGTGTGGCCCTGAAGCGTTCGCCCAGATCGGCAAGTTCGCTCCGGCATTCCTGTACCAGCTTGGAGGATATAATAGCCAAGGTGGTAGACTTAATGCATGGCACTTGACTATCTATAAGGAGAGCAATCAGCCCTATCGAGATATTTGTCGGAGCGGACAACTTTCCGCAACGCATACTTAGTCGGAGGTTCGAATTCCATTCGTGGTATGTGTCATCGAAAAAAAATACTACACAGACGCGACGGCTCCAATTCACTTCAATTCGTAAATAAATTCCGCGAAGAATTTGTGTCGGAGGGAATCGGAAAAAGAATGGCACTTAGCTGTCAAAAATTGCACAAATAATGCACCTGAACGCACTTCAACGCAATACGCCGGGATGCATTACAAAATGTCGGAGAAATATTCCGAACAGCTTTTTGGAAGAATACCTCGAATCAAAATACGAATCGTACAAAATCGGAGAATTTTCAGCTCCGACGGATACCTCGATAGGGCCGAATATTTTGCTTTTTCATAGTGTCATGCCTCAGTAGCTTGCAAGCCTCTTGGATAGCCAGTAGTTCCGCCTGGAATACGCTGGAAAAATTCGATAGGCGGTAATATATTTATCTTTTCGTTGATTCAGAGTAGACTCCAGATCCCACACATAGTTCATTTTAGAGGACTAAGGGCCATTAAGTTAGATTAAGCAAACAAGTTAATGGTATGTTAGATTTAAGCATTTTTATCTAGTATTAAGTCAATCATTTAAGAGAACAATAAAAATGAATTCAAAAGTAAAAGAAAACAATAAAAAATGCGACAGTCAACTATCACTTTACGTGATTTAACCCCTGGGGTTTTGGTCAATTTTTTACCCTATATACATAAATTTTTTAAGTCTCAATTTTCTGATATAATCCATTACATACATTTAACAAAACATAAACTGTGAGTAAAAACTAATTGACAAGGAGTAAAAAATCAAAGTGGGCGTACACAAATTCGCGACCATATTTACATTCTTAAAGTTATATAACTTAAGAAAAGTTAGGTAATGTTGAAACACATATTGCCTAGCCTACATTTCAGAACAGTGTAATGTACTTCCATGTTATTATTATAGCCATCGAATCTTGCAGCGCATATGTTTTGCATACAGAATGCACAACAAATTACGTAGTTAAGGCAGTACAAAATATTAAAATGTCCTGCAGCCGTTTGCTTGGCAGCTTCTTTTCTGTTCCCATTTTCGCAACTCGTTTGCTCAAAGATTTTTCATAATCACCAGCAGAAGGATGGAAAAATTAATCTCCTTTTTGCCTTTGATCAAATTTTTATATTTTCCCTAGTTTTTTAGCCTCATCCCGTTCCCTTTGTCCAGCTAAGCGGAAAGCGAAATGTTTCCTTTTATTTCAGGATACTCACTCATTTATGCATGCATAAGGATGAGTTTTTGAGAAGTGTGATTCATCTTCTTCGCCAGCTGCTCCGTGGTAGTCGTAATCTGTTCCAACGGGAGGCGGGGCCGCGACAGATGAAGTCCACTTGCAGCTGCAGGAGGCGCCGCGCGCAAAAGTAATTCGAAAAATCAATTCGAGGGTTGTTGTTGCATAAATGTTGCTCTGCAAGTCTGTCTGTATGCAGTTCGTCTGATTACAGGATGAGTATCATTGTCTTCTCTTTATTACTATGCGCGTTTAATTAAAAGGATAACGTATACACGATGACATATCACAATCGCATGCAAAGATGTAAAGCACGGTTGATTGATTACAATAATGAAAGTGTTTTTTCATATGTCGACGCAGGGGACTGGTGTAGCCCTACTCGGGGCTGCAACAAAAGCAAGTGAATCACTTTCGAAAGACTGAAAAGGATACAAAAAATAAACAACAGAAAACGGGGGAGTGGTAGCTTTTCAATTGCTCTCACATGCGAGTTTTCCATTGCAGTGAACGCCGAAACTCGCCGGATGTTTGCTGCAAATATTTGCAACGGAATTAGCATTTTATGCAAAGATTTTCAATATTAGGTGTACCTATAACACTTTCGGCGCTTTTAGTTTGTCGAATACCTAGAGGACGGGTATGAAGCGTCCAAGTTATTTTCTGAAATCGTTATTTTTTTATTTTGTCTGTTGGAATTTGCAATGCAAGTGCAAACACGGACTGCATGATGGACTCGATATGAACGAGAGCCGGATGACCGGTAGATGATACAGCAGCTCAAAAAAGGACATGTGCATACAAATACTGGTAGCATAGTGTGTGTACACTTACTAGTCGAATATTAACATCGATGTTCGGCGGTGATTGGAAAAAGTGCTTATTTTGTTCTTTGTTGCGATTGCTTTTCATGTTTGTTTTAATTTTGTGCCACTACTTGCTGCTTCCCTGATTGAGAGCGCTATTCGAGTTTGCCAGGCTTCGACAAATAGAGCCGAACATATTGCAAAGTAAATTGAAATCGTATTAACAGGATTTGCTTTCTGATATGAGCTCGTGTTGAAATCAAATAAGTTAATATGTATGTTAAATGTTTGCGTTATATAATTGACATTTGGAATGAGTCGCGTCGTTGATTTTAAATTGAGAGTATTGCTGCTGAAGTGCGAGCGCTGATGCTTGAGGACTTACAATTGTAATACAATTTGTATCCTTGACAATGGCTGCTATGAGAGTAATCGATGTAATGGAATGGCTGTCTGTATTTTGATCTAGTAATTACATGCAGGTTTAAGTTTGTTTTATTTCAAGGTAGAGTTTAAATTGCAGGATATCAATTAATATTATAGTCACATGTACTTCCATATAAGGATGGCTAATCTGGACATTTTTACCATAATTTTCTTCTTATACATTTTATTCCTGTAAGCAGCATTTTTTCGGGATATAAAACTAATATCGATCAGTGATGGTTCAATTTCAGAATCAACAGAAAGTCGGAAAAGAATTATAATATTCCAGCGCAATTCATAGAAGCGCAAAAGCGCTTTGTTCATTTAACACCAACCTAAATTTTACAATGGAGTATGTGAAGTTGTTTTTATTCGACAAGGAATTTCGTAGCAAAAGAGCAACACTATAAAAAGTCTGGTTAGAATTACTGGCAGAGACTACCCCGCCTCCTGTCCTCAGCTGAACACATGAGCTGGTCCTAGGGTTGTGCTTTGGGCTGACTACATACGGAAATCATAATCTGCTACAAGGCTGACATTACTGCTATCCAGGAAATTCGATGGGATGAACCGTGAAAGAAGAGGATGAAAAACTGTGACATCTAACATGGACGCATTGTAACAATCCGCATCATGGCCAAATTTGACAACAAAAGCCTTATATTCGCACACGCGCCGTCAGAGGAAAATGCTGATAATTATAGCGAAAGGTTGATTCTACGAGCTGCTTGAAAAAACTTACGAGCGACTACCAAAGTACGATGTTAAAATCGGTCTGGGAGATTTTAACGTAACGATAGAAAGAGAACACATTAGTAGCAGAATTATCGGAAAATACAGTCTACAAGTCACAATGTATAGCAACGGAATTTGATTCATTGATTTCGCTGCGGAACGATATGCCACTATAGCCAGCATACCTACGGTTTCTTAACTTCGATATCCATAAGGGGACTTGTCGGTTTCGAGATTAATGAACGTCAATCAAATTGATCACATTGCGATAGAAAAGAGTCACGCATCCAGTATTTTTGATGTCCGAACATTCCGATGGGCTAACATCGATTCGGACCACTACCTTGTTGCAGTGAAGGTAAGAATTCGGATATCAACTACGCCACAACAAATAAGAAGTCCTGCAATTGCAAGAGATCGTCAAATCCTTCGCAGAAAACGTAAACATTAACCTCTCGATTAACACCATGCCACCAACAACAAGCCATTAGATCAGATTAGATCAGATGTGCTAGGTTTCTCGCGCCCACCAGCAAGAAACCCCTGGTTCGATGAGGAATGCCGAAGGACGCTCGCAGACAAGAACGAGGCCTACAAGGCTTAGCTACAGGTGAAGACCTGCTACCATTAAGCTCTATAGGGAAAGAAGGAAGGAAGAACACCGGCTTTTAAGAAAGAAGAAAAAAGAGCAAGAAATACGTGCAATTATTGATATAGAGAGGTGCCACTAAAGGAACTGTGTTCGCAAGTTTTACGAAAGTTTAAAAAGTGAAATCCAGTTATACAAGGCGTGAAGAGAATCCTGTCGGGATGAACAGATCATAGTTAAGACAAAAACGATGCTGAGAGTATGGAATAACCACTTCTACCAGACTTCTAACCAAACTACCAACCATCCAACTTTAGTGAAGTGAGGATAGCAATATCTAAACTTTGCTTTTCGAGCCGATCTTTCCTGCCGACTTTATAAAGCCGGTTTAGATGATTTAGTAAGTAACATTCATGAGCTCGTAAGCTAAATTTGGTCGATTGAAAATATGCCTGAAAAAAGAAACCTCTGCATTGTTTGCCCGATCCACAAAAAAGGAGACCCTCTGAATTGCTCCAACTACAGAGGGATAAGTCTCTTCAACATCGCCTACAAAATATTATCTGCATTAATATGTGAACGCCTGAAACAGTTTACCAACATCCTGATCGGCCCTTATCAGTGTGGGCTTAGGCCAGTAAATTCCACAATAGAAGGTAAGACCAAGTATAGCTGTCAACACGAAGTGACACACGACATCAAGTAATTGGACAGAACGTCATCATTGACAGATATAACCACGGCTACTCTAATAACTCAACTCAACATCTGACATAAGCACATGTGGTGTTTCATTGGGCTAAGAGGAAATTTAGTAGTATACCCCTTAGTCGAACAACAATGGAGTTCCTATAAAAGACCCTGATCGTCCCAGTCCTGCACTTCCTCTTGGAAACATGGATCGTATCAAAAGCGGATGAAGAAATCATTGGTGGTTTTGAGCGAAAAACTCTTCGAAAAATCTCCGGACCCGTTTTCGTTGTTTTGTTATGGCGACGAAGATACAACCACGAACTATACGAGAGATAGAACCTTGTCAAAAAAATTGAAAAATTGAAGGAGGCAGTTATCTAAGAACCGGGCTAATTTGAGAGGCATGTTGGCTGAGACACATGTTCATTTTGGATTGTAGCGCAACATTTGTTAGTTAGATCTACAAAGACTACCTTGACAGGTTCCACTGTTACAATTATCTATTTTTTATTCGGCTAGTACCTATAGCAACCTATCTCCCAGTTATAAGAGAATTTATTCAATTATCCTTGTAACATTGTTTTCCATGTAATTGACTACTATTCAAAACTGTTACAGGCAAACACAGATCAACGTATGGGAGTTGTCCATACCCTCATATTTGCCCCTTTTATCATTCCGTTTTACAGAGACCCTTAAAAAGTTTTTAAAATAGAAACGAAAAAAATGCAATTTACCCGAATTGCATCACAAGGTTGTATACTTTTTGTTGTTGCGTTTTTTTTACTCAGATTACTATTTGGTATGCAACCAGATGCATTGAGAAGTTGTTGGCCTGCAAACGATAACCTTTGCATCTTGTGTTATCAAACATCCACAAGCAGTGAGCATCCATCCCAAACCACTAAGTCATCCATCCAATCGCTCATCTTACAAACATGAATTTGTGAACGTAGTCGTAGCCTGGCGTGGGTTATCCTTATGATATATTGAAATTTAATGGAAAGAATCCTTTGGTACAAAAATATAAGCATATTGAAAAAAGCAGAGGAAAGAAAAAACTAAAAGGAATATGCTGCCATGGAGCCCTATCTCGACCATCTATACTGTGTTTGTAAAAGCTTCTAGAGTATCTTATAAAATATCTGCTCTCTCTCGGTTGCAGTCACGTTCAAGGGAATAGAAAGGAAATAAGAAAACTATTAGTATAAATTGTGGACCGTTGTCGGTCGGTACAGAGGGACGAGGACAGCGTGCATTTACTTTTATAAATAATTTCCCTATTCCTCGGGGGCGTTTCTGTCCTTGCCATGACAGGCTAGTCAGGCTTCATATTAAATAATACGATCTCAACGATGACAACACCAATAGCAAAAACAAGGACAACGATGACAATGGGTGTAGAGCAAGCGTTTTACAGTGATATACCGCAATATAAAGGGCAATGTATGAGACGAGAAAAGACATTTGCATTATATTGTTAAGATGCAAGGAGCTTTTCACTAAAAGCTTGTTTACTCAGCAATTACCGGTTCTTCGTATTTGGGTTAAGAAGAAACATTAGGGGTTACAGATTTACATTTCAGCAACCTCAATACTCATGGTGAGTAGATGCATTGATTTATCCGCAAACTAGTCACAGGCTTAAAGATCCCATTAATCTTGGCTAATCCTGGTAAAGATGAACAAGGAAATATTGTAGTTGAGACACAGTCGATGCTGAGGATATGGAGGAACCACTTCCGCAGACGGCAATGACAACCAACATTCCGCTGTCAGGCAGAACGAACCAGCGAAAACTGCCAACCACCCGAGCTAAGTGAAGTGAGGATAGCAATATCTAAACTAAAGTATAATAAGGCTGCTGGAAATGACGGCCTTCCCGCCGATCTTTATAAAGCCTTGGTAAGTAACATCCACTAACTCATAAGCCAAACCTGGCTGGATGAAAGTATGCCTGAAGAATAGAACCTCAGCATCGTTTGCCCGATCCACAAAAAAGAGGCATAAGAAATCTCATCAACATCGCCTACCATATCCTATCTTCGTAATATGTGAACGCCTGAAACCGTTTACCAACAAACTGATCGGCCCTGATCAGGCCAGTAAAGTCCACAACTGATTAAATCTTCACATTTCGACAGATCCTGGAAAAAGCCCAAGAAGTTCAAATCTATACCTACCACCTATTTATCCATTCCAAAGCTACATACGACAACATTTATAGAGACGAACTATAAAGACCCATGTCTAGTATTGGTGTACCGCCCAAACTCGCCTCTCTGTGTAGTATTACAATTAATAATTCTCGCTGCTCCATCAGGGTCGGAAACGACCTCACTGACATATCTCATACCAAAAAAGGGTTTAGTTTGTCATGTGACTTCATTAATTTATTTCTTGAGACGATTGTGCAAAACTCCCGAGGCAACACCAGGCGCCCAATCTTCCAAAAATCTGTGCAACTATTTACTAGCATATGCCGACGATATTGACATCATTGGTTGGACTCAACGTGATATCACAGCCACGTTTGCTAGTATAAAGAAGGAGGCGGCAAAAATGGGTTTAGCAGTAAATGAGGGTAGGAATAAGTATATGCTGTGAACACGAAAGACACACAACATTGACGAATTGGACAGAACTTCAACATTGACAGATATAACTTTGAGGAAGTACGGGACTACTTGGAGTGCGATGATGGAGGCAGTTAGCTAAGGACCGGGCTTTTTGGAGAGGCATGTTGGCTTAGACGCAGGTTCATTCCGGACTGAAGTGCCACTTACGTTAGTAAGTAGTACAGTGAAAGATCGCGGAGCATGGTAGCATCTGTTGTTGTTAACATGGTCTTAAATGTTCGATTAACTGGTATGATTATTTGAACATTTTAAAAAAAAAATTGACATGAAAGTGCCACAGAGTTTAGCTTGAAGTGGTCATTTGTCTTCCAACAAGATAACGACTCCAAGAACACTTCGCATATAGTCAAAGAATGGCTATTGTACAGTGCCCGAAATAAATGGAAAACGCTAACACAATCACCGGATCTAAATTTTATAGAAAGTTTGTGGTATCAGTCTAGACTTCTAGAGCGCCAGATAAGAAAACGAGAAATTGAAGCTATTAACGGTCTTAAGACAGTTCTTAAAGAAGAATGGTAATTGAGGCAAGCGTTACGCAGAATTTCGGCAAGCTCGACGCCATCAAGACGTAAAGCCGTTATTAAGGCCATAGGATACACCACAAAGTATTAATAAAAAATTAAAGGTCATAACACATCAGAAGTAAAACACATTTATACTTTCTTTTGGGATATAATTCTCGATTACTGGTGAGTCAACCGTACTATTTATACCCTATCCCATAGGGGTATATTAGTTTTGATACATTTTTTGTAACATAGAGAATTAATTTAGCTAGATATACCTCAAAGTATATGGATCGACACAGAATCGCTAGCTGAGTCGATTTAGCCATGTCTGTCCGTCCGTCGGTACGTCACCAGTTTTTGGCCTTAAATTTTGAGCTGGAAGGATGAAATTTGGTACACGTACACTTTGTTGCTCCCAGCAGAACAACTGTAAAAAAATTGAAATACGCCCACTGCCACGCCCTCTTTTTAGAAAAACGTATTTTTTGGCCAAACCGTAAAGAATTTTAAAAAAATGTCTGAGCAGCATATTTAGAGAGTCGTAATATTTATATTTCGTCAATATAAAGTTTTTTGACACGCCCACTTTTGGGGGCGTTTTTTTTTATAAATAAAACGTTTTCTGGTCAAATTTAAAAATTTTCGAAAAAAATGTGGATGCACAATCATTGGTAGTATTAATATGAACATTTTGTCAATAGACCATTTTAACCCACGCCCACTTTTTGGGGACGTTTTCATTCATTTGTATGCCCTACTCCAAAGCATATGCAATAGAAAAACGTTGTTTACTGTCGAACCATAAAAGATTTTGATAAACCTTCTGAACAGTTGTGACAACGTAATTTTCAATACTTTATGACCATAATGACCACATTTTGGGGATATTAATTTTAAGGATGGGATGGGATAGGGACTTAAACGATCCGCACAGCGGATTGTGGCCTTCTCATATGTTTTATTTAGATGTTGAGTTATATTTTAATTGTTGTTGCCAATTAATTTTTGAAGTATTTTTTGCTGAAATAATAAAAAAATTGTTTTTCGTGTTTAATTAATACACTAAATGATTTCATGCGTATGGTGTATACTTACTTTTGGGACTAACTGTATGTCCCAGTCCTGCACGTATCGCTCGTTTTTTATTTGTATATCTTGTAGCTTAGAAAAAAAAGTCATACTTACATACATAATGGCGAGGGAAGAATCAAAGATCTCTAACAGCTAATCTCGGAGAATTGCAGAAAATCTGTAAGTTTGGTCAGGTCCAAGAAGATTTAGACATTGAAAGCCCGTACATGTTCCCGCAAATAAATTCATATTCAGGAGAACGGATCATATCGATATTCAATGTGTTCGAATCTCCCAGAGGACCTCAAAACAACAAGTACAACAAGTAGTTTTTAAGTTATAACTAAAGTTTCTGTACCTCAAATGTTCAGAAACTCTAGTTGTAAAATTACTTCTTGTACAATGCTTGTTCCTTCGTGGTATAGGCCCCTGGACATCTTTGTATCACTGAAAAAAAATACACTATTCATGAAGCGATTGATTTCCAAAAAAAAATGAAACGTTTCTGTTTAGAACCCCATGCTTAGGTCTTTTAGTGGTTCCAGACAAAAAAAATGGAAGAAAATGCCGGTAAGAAATAAAGTTAAATATTTTGGCATCTGGACTCTTATTTTAATAAAAAAGTAGATGCTCGCATGACTAAGGCCAGGGCGCTTACACTCCATTAAAAATACTTTTTCCAAGCGGTGAACTTGATTCAAAGGTAAAAGTCATATGCTACATGACCCTTAAAAGGCTTACCGCTGCTCCGTGTTGTTTAATGTAGTGGCAATCTACATGAAAAATATATAGCTGTTTGAGATACGGCGTCTCCGATTATATATAACGCCAGAACCCGATTACATAAAATCCTATCGCAACAAAGTCCTACAATATGGGGCTCATCTGAATAAAAACGTCAATTTCCTTTTAAAGGTTATTCAATGCCATGTTTCTTAGTCAGATCAAACAAACCAATGCCAGTCCTCCATACTTATCCATTACAAAATTACGCCATCATTGCTTTTCATACAAACTAGTGCTACAACATAAATCAATATCTGTTTCGAAACATTCCCATAAACCTCTTCAATATATCCACCCTCTTAACTCGAATCAACTTCACACACAAGTGCTTAAGTGCAACGTACTTGCTTCCACTTCTAAGCTAAAAATTCATTGCAAACATAGCGTGTATGCAAATGACTCCACACTTGATCCAATTATCTAGTTAAAAAATGTACTTTAGTCTGGAGGACGAGAATTGTTTTTATTTCAGTCTCATCTCAGAACTACACCCACAGTAGATGCTAAATAATTGATCAACATAACATTAAGCAAATTATGTAAATAATGACTTTCATTTATAGAATGGAATTACCATGCATAGCACACAATGTGAAGGGACTCCAAACTTGATGTACAATCCTCAAGCGCTGATAAATTTCGGGACCTAATACATGTGAGTCGAACTAATGCGTTCAGAGTAGAATTGAGATTGATTTCTTCATGCAACTAGAAATCGGTAAACTCGCATACTCTCAATCACTCCGTGCGTCGTGCTCATTTAATTTTTGAAATTTCTTCCTTCCTTCGACCGTTCTCTGTCATCTTTTTGATTTTGCTTGCATCTTCGGTAAGCAGTCGCCGTAGATGTTTGTGAGCATGTACTGAAGTTTACACCACCTAATACTGTAAATGGATCTAGGGGGTGGGAAAACTCCTGCACCACTCGAAACGATAAGTATCTTTTTCTTACACAGATACATATCTCAATTTATGTGTTACGTGACCTCATATTCATACAGGACTTTGATCCCTGTAAGTGTTGGAAAATGCCAAAATCTTCACAGAGAAAACAGCACATCCTCATAGTATGTGAGTGTTCGTTCGTGAATTCTTTGGTAAGAGCGAAGACCCCTTTAAAGGAAACCACTTAAAGTCGATGAAGCCTTTCTGGCTCTCACTGTGTGTGTCTCTTGGGGCGCTGGCAGGTGGGGGGACGCACTGCTGTTGGTACTGCTGCTCCAAGGAAGCATGACATTTCACAAATGTGTAACATGTGTATACCCAAGTCCACCCAAGATGTTGTATTCGGCTGCCTTTCCCCCACTCTATCCCGATTTACTGCTGCGAAAATGAGTATAACATGGATCATAAATAAAAATGTGACAAAGCGCGACATAAAAAGCTGAAAAACGAACAATTTATTGCCATTTTTCGGTAGGGAGGATTGTAAAGCGTGTTTTGATAGCACCGTACGCCACCGACACAACAACAAAGAGCAAAACCAACGACAACAAAAAAATAAAGGATCACACAAGGGTCATGTGTGCCATGTTCTTTGGCTGTTTGCTTGGCATCCAGCTTCCAGTCGTCTGACAGGGAGCACGGATGAAGGGAAACTTTTTTTTTTGTTCCCAGAATTTTAGAATTATTTTCTTCATCGCGTTTCCCAAATAGCAACTTTACGCGTTAAACTGCAAACGCCTCGTCATGACAGCGTATACAATTCTATCGTTGGCTGATGAAAAAAAAATTCTGAAACGCACGTAAACGTATGACCGCGCCTGTGAATTTATAGCTCAGCGTTAATTTAAACTGACACACGTAGGCGAGAAGCGAAAACCGAGAACTCTACTAGGCGGTCCCGAACAAGGATCTTGTGTGAACGAGTACATGTACCTTCATGCGAGGGCATATAACCTGCGATTGGATTAACTTAAAATTCATGACCTAACGGAAAAATGTTCGTGAAATTTTAATTTATTTCCAACCGCCTCGTTTATTAGATTATGAATGTAAAAATGTGCATGGAATGGGCAAATACAGTGTGACGAAGGAGCCCATAAACCATTGAGTATTGCACTCGGTAACTGGCAGTTAATTTAAGACCTTTAATGTTGAGGTGCTGTCGGCGGAAAGTAAATTAAATGAATTGTATTCGTAATCCTGGGAATGGTTGGGCATACCATAATGGAGACGGTGCGGAGTGAGAAAAGGGGCATCCCTACATTAGGGGTTAAAAAGCAGCAAATATTTTGACAGTTTTGATAATGTTGTTGAAGCGTCGCTTGTGAGGTGTATGTTTTTGCAGTTACATTCAACATTATGCTGGGACTCTCACTTAGCTAATTGTATTGGTAGGAGTTAATTCGCTACGATATAGCATACTAGGTATAGATTTTTTCAAACTGACATGTATTCATCTTTGAATAGGTTAGGTTTGTTGGGTTTTTGATGATCAGATGAGGTGTTAAGCTCGCATAGACATGCCTGGGACCTTAGCGGCACACATATATATGCAAATTGTACCTGAAAGGATAAAGGATTAAGGTGGATTCAATAAAATGATATATAAATGGGATTTTTGTGTAGTGCTCTTAACCGAAATAGATAGTCACTCAGACACGTAAACCAAAACTTCGTTTGACAATGTCAATCATATTAGCTTTCTAACATTGTTTCTAGGTTGAGGTCGAAATTCTTTTAACAAAATTACAAAATTTTGAGAGCTGAATTTTGCATAAAAATAATTTTGACTTCTCGCTATTTGAACCGGGCTCGTTAAGCCACAACCGAGATTCACTCATTCATTCGTTTCTTAGATTGGGTTAAAGTTTTCTTTTAACATTTCCAGTTTTATTTTTGAAAGCACAATGGCGCAAATTTATAGTCAATCAATGTTTAAGGGTTTAACTCCACACTAGTTATCAGGTACTTTAAATTAAAAGGTTGCTTTAACATATTTTCAATAATAGACACTTTTTTAACGTGGCGCTAATTAGTGTATGCTAATGGACATTCCTCTGAGGCCTCTAAATCAAACTCACCTAAAAAGTGACAGAACGCTAACTCTTTATTAAATATTTAAAGTGATGTTTCGGTTGCTTTAACTTTAATGCAGAGTGATAACGCTAAAGTACACTTTTTGACGACTATAATTATCAAAACGTGTTAGTACGTGATAAAATAATTTTAAAGTGTACTTTAAGCGACTATAAATTTGCGCCAATATATATATATATAAAATTCAACAGTCATGCATGAGGCAGTATGATTTGCCTGATTTTTTTCGTTGTTATAGTAATTTTCAGGAACATGTTTGTATGACGGAAAATTGTAACCATGCCTAATATTACTTCCACTTTTTTGAATATATCTAAAATACTAAACTAAACCTTATACGTGCTAAGTATATAAGCTCATTCTGCGCTAAAACTGGCAGTGAATTTATAAACGATAGATGAACCAATGTGCAATATTGACAAAAAAATCAGCAATGCCGAAAATACTACAATATTGCAAAATTATCATTTGGGATGAGTGTACGATGCCGCACAAACGAGAAATGGAGGCACTTATTCGAACGTTGGAAGATTAGCTTAATGGTCTCTTTGATAGCAATGATTCTTCTGGCCGGCGATCATTCCAAGATCCACTGCTTCTGATGAAATGAAAGCTTCCTGGAAGTCATACAATTTTTGGATATATGTGAAAACCACCAAGTTGACAACAATTTTCCACCAATTTTTTGTCAATTCACAATGTCGAAAGAATAAATTGAACGCGAAAGTTTTCCCGAATATTGGTGTAAATTGTATGTTTACTATGTTTGGTAGAGCGGACGAGCCATTTTAGCACCGAAAAATATGGACGTATACGATTTGATCATATAAATTCAAAGTCAAATCCATTTATACAAATCGATCGATTCCATTGCCGACCCAGGTGAAGTCTTCAACTGTCTAATTGAATTCTTGAATTCCTTGGATTTGCCAGGAATGCCGCAGCATAATTTGCAGCTCAAAGTTGGCTCGGTAATATTCATTTCACGAAGCATCCTGAACTATTCAATGGAACAAGACTTGCTGTTAAGAAGCTGACATCATTGAAGCAACAACAATTAAAAGAAAGTTCAGAGGTGTGAATATTCTGATACCTAGAATACAACTGATTCCAAACGACTTTCAATTTACGCGTGTCCAGTTTCCAAACATTCCGAGGGGCTAAATTGAGTAGAACCACTCACAAACTCGTCCATCTCTCCAAAATCACGATGGAGAATAAATAAAATATTTAAATAAGGATTAAGACAAGGTCTGCACTGTTTTATAACACCTCTAACATTATTACTAAGAGCATTATGCCAACACCAGGGACAAGATTTTCCATAACAAGATCTTGACAAGATGTCATCATAGCGTTTGCAAGTATGAAAAAGGTAAACGAATGTTAGACCAGTTGCAGGGTGCGTTTAATGTTCCAGGTCGAGTATTTTTTTAATAACTCATTATGCATTGAATATGATGTCGGTGAAGTGGAAGTCTCTGGCCGTTGTAGAAAACGAGCACATTTTGCACAACAATTTCGTAGAATTCTTGTGTAATTTTTGCAATTTCGTTTCTAATGTTGTTCTTAAGCATATAGGTCATGGTTGTTTTGTTAATATAAACTTGCTCCTTCAAGTCCCCCCATCAAAATAAATCGGTAGGCGTCAAATCAGGGGATAGTGGCGGGAAGTTGATATCACCACTTTTTAATTTTGACAATTTTTGATGCGTTAAATGCTTAATTATAAATTGTTATCGACCATCCTCTGCGACTGTCAAATGCCAACCGACAAAGTCAATTCAAACAAAAATGGCAACCAAATAAAATCGACTTGAAATATCAAACGCATCCTTTATATGTTGTCAACACCTTTCTTGTTGACATCATATACAGGGTTCAACGAATTAGCTTGAACGCCACAACCATCAGCAAAAACTTTGAGGTTCTAAGTGAGGTTTCTACCTCGACTTTGATATAAACTCTAATAGTAGGGGAGGCGCGCGACCGCAAGAATACCTACCTCATCGAGTCAATGGAAAATGTTCTCACTACCGAGTAGTATTTGGTTTAGCATTTACAAAACTGCTGGTCGGACAGACCTTTTTGCGGCCGTTTGTTCAGGAATGGTTTATTTCCGGTTCCATTTTTGATGTAAAATTATACCATAGGCTCAATCTTCCTGTAGATATGTAATTAGTTGGTCGCACAAACAAAATCCGGGCCCTACACCTTGTCCGACCATCTCGAAAAACATTATTTTTTATGTCAACCTACCTCATCGAATCATTGGCGTATCAAATAAAAGCTTAGACTTTCTACTTTACGAATCCACTGGTCAGATAGTGGATTTTGTAGAACTTTTTAAACAACTTTAGAAGTAATACCAAACGATAGCCTTTAGCTTCCTGTGTATAATATATTAAAAAAACAGCCTTCTTAAATTGATCCTTCGAATATTTTTTTATTTTTTTTCTAATAATTAAGCTAATTTTTTGTAAATAAAATAGTTACGCACAATGTAACTGCAATTATATGTGACCCTCACCGGGTCAATAGATAAATGAGGTATGTATCAAATGAAAGCTTAGATTATTATACTTTAAGAATCTACTTTTCGGACAAACTTTACTTGGGCCAAATCGTGTGTCAGACACGTTTATAAAAAATAACGTCCTTTAATTTCGTTGATTTTCTTAAGCTAAAAAGCCAAACAATCATACAGGTAATATCAGACTATAGATTTTAGTTTCTAGTATCTGAAGATTTGGTAGTTTTTTTTAACTAAAGACTGCTCTGAAAAATTCTGAACGGTTTGAAAAGCCTTTAAATCAAAATAATATTTTCAACTTTTCATCGGAATGTTTGAAAAAGATTATAAAAATATAAAAATCGAGAGTGATTGCCTTAGAAAAACAAAATAAACATGAATGTATGCTTGTCATAACCACTATCGCCAGCTCCTTCAGCCCTTTGTCACTACACTATTGAAATTTTATTCATCTTTTGAGACCTTTAGAATATGCTCAACGGAAGCTTCGGAAGTGCACATAATTGTTGATCATTATTTACAACCTTCTATTAAAGATGCTGAGCATTGAGATCATAACAAAATCGTGCCCACCAACTATACGATTCTTGGGCGACTACAAAAACTGATGACTTCCTTAAATGCATAAAAAACAAAATTTAGGGAAGCTCTAGCTCCCAAGTTTCAGTTCTTGGTAACAAGAAAGTCTGGGAAATGAAGACTCTGTGAGCCAGAGTATTGGTGTCCATTCGTTCTACATGTCCTAGCCATCTTAACCGTCCAATGTGGAGTTTTTTGACCAGGCGTCAACGCAAACGGGACCGAAGATTTTTCGAAGAATTTTTCTCCCGAAACGACCAAGGATTTCTTCATCCGCTTTCGATACGGTCCATGCTTCAGCGCCGTAGAACAGTACTGGGATAATCAGGGTCTTATATAGGATCTCCTTAGTAGTTCAAGTGTGGGCTTAACTACTAAATTACCTTCTTAGCCCGAAGAAACATCGTTCGGCAAGATTAATTCTTCGTTTGATTTCTGACGAGATGTTGTTTTCAGAGTTAATAGCGGATCCTAAATAGACAAAGTCCCGTACTACCTCAATGTTATATCAGTCAATGGTTACATTCTATCCAATTCGTCTTACCCTCATTTACTGCTAAACCCATTTTTGCCGCTTCCTTCTATATACTAGCAAACGTGGCTATGACATCACGTAGAGTCCTACCAATGATGTCAATATCGTCGGCATATGCTAGTAGTTGAACCGATTTTTGGAAGATTGTGCACCTGATGTTGGCTCAGGAGTTTTGCACAATCCTCTCAAGAATCGTATTGAAGAAGTAACATGACAGCGCATCGCCTTGCCTAAATCCTTTTTTGGTATCGAATGTGTCGGTGAGAATTCTCTATCGCCATCCTACACAAACGGACGATTTTGGGCGGTATACCATAACTAGACATGACTCTGTATAGTTGGTCTCTATAAATGCTGTCGTATGCGGCTTTGAAATCGATGAATAGGTGGTGGGTATCGATTTGAACTTGTTGGGTTTGTTCCAGTATCTGCCAATGTGTGAAAATTTGATCGGTTGTGGACATTTCTGGCCTAAAACCACACTGCTTTTAGGTTTGTGGATGTTACTTATCAAGTCATCTCTGCAATTTTTATAAAGCTCAGTGGGAAGGCCGTCATTTCCAGCAGCCTTATTAAGCTTAAGCTTAGATATTGCTATCCTCACTTCACTTAGGTCGGGTGGTTGGCAGTTTTCACTGCCGTTGCCAATATTAAATGGTTCGTTCTGCCTGACAGCGGAATCTTGTTCGTTATCGCCGTTTAACAGTCAGCAGAAGTATCTCCATAATATCAGCATCGACTGTGTCTCAACTACGATATTTCCTTGTTCATCTCGAGAGGATTCTGTTCGAGCATTGTATCCGATTGCAGTCTATCTACAATAAATTTTTTTATATTATTTCTGGTTTGTTGTGGCGTGGTGGATATCCGCATCCTTACATTTGCTGCATCAAGGTATTGTTATGAGTTGATGTTCGGAAATCCAGAATACAGGATGCGTGCCTCTTTTCTATCGCAATGTGATCAATTTGGTTGACTGTTCATTGATCTGGAGACCGCTGTTTCTGCTCGCTATAACACGGTCTATAGTAGATGTCACAGTTTTTCATTTTTCATACTCGTATTTTGCTGGATAACAGTAATGTCTGCTCTATAGCAGTTTAGGGCTTCCGCTAGCTGTTCGCCTGCATCTCTCCTGTTTAATTCTCAGATTTCAGGTGCAGATACGAACGTCTTTGTTCTTTTTCGTTTAGCAGGGTCGTCAACAATAATAGCAGTTCTTTCCGAGGCTTTAGTTGCTTCGTAATAATGTTTTTTTTTTTATTCATGGGTGGGTAGTTAACAAAAGCACAACCCCTAACCTGGAGCGTAAGTTCCAATTTATTAGAAACCCCGGTAATATACATACATTTAAAGAATTAAACATTTGGTTAGCTAGTGGGTATTCGAAAAGGAATGATATTAATTGCATTAGTTGAACGCAACTAGAAATGAGTGTAGGCTCTGATTTACCAACATATTACGCTTTCACAGGTTGCGATTATACGGCACGTTTCTTTAAAAAAATGTAAAGCAAAACCGCTTGGAAATCTAGTCAAAAGTGAGCTTTACCAGACCGCTTTTGCCGCATTAAGTAACTAACCTGGATATCTAGATGATATAGATACTGAAGTTATTCAAAACTTTACTTCAGAGGTGTATGGTGTCAAAATCGGCAACAGCATTAATTTTAAAAATCTTTACGCTGCCAAAAAGAATGTTCCTTGTAAATTTGTCAAAAATATTACGAATTTGACTATAGCTTAATAGCTCCTTGCTTTAAGTCATTCTGTGAAAAAAAAATAACAGAACTATTTTTGTGAGTTCAATATGGGCAAAGAAGAAGATTTCGGCTGGGTGTTAAAATCGAAAAGTTATCACCTCTTTGGTTTCAATAACTGTTGATGACATGCCTTATGAATGAGGATGAAGCCTTTGATTCTTTAAGTGACGGAGCTCCCATGAGAAAGACTCTTAGTAACAACCATCCCTTTTGTTTTTTTTTTATTTTCATGGGCTGGATGTTTTTAATTATATATCATGTGTCCTTTGAAGTTTAATTGTAGGTATAGTTACAAATATAATCAAAAAGAAAAAAAGATTTTAATTTATAAAATGTATTTTTAGTGGTAAAAAAATTGTTTCTTAGCCTTATATAATCAACGAAATCAAACGACTTTATTTTTTGATAAAAGTAGTCCGACACACGATTTGGCCCAAGCAAAGTTTGTCCGGCCAGTGGAATCTTAAAGTAGACAATTTAAGGTTTCACTTGATATGCCATTACCATTGACCAAATGATGGTAATGTATAATTGCAGTTAGTTATAAGGTAAGTAATTTTAATATAAAAGTTAACTTAATTTTTAGAAAAAAAATTAAGAAATATTCGTTGGATCAGTTTAAAAATGCTGTTTTTTATGTATTATAAATTAGAAACTTATGGCTATCGTTTGTTACTACTTTTATAGTTGCTTCACATCAATAAAATTATTTAGTTTAGCTTAAAAAAATCTACGAAACTAAACGGTTTTTTTTTAAAGTGGTCGGACACACGATTTAGCCCAAGTAAAGTTTGTCCGACCAGTGTGTTCTTAAAGTAGACAGTCTAAACTTTCATTAGATACTCCATTTATTCATTGACTCGATGAGGTCGGTTGATATATATTCGAGATGGTAGGACAAGGTTTAAGGACCGGATTTTGTTTGTCCAACCAACTGATTTGAAATCTACAGGAAGAAAAATATTAATTTCTTATAAAAGTATCCATTGACTCTATGGTATAACCTTACATCAAAACATATGAGAAGGCTATAATCCGCTGTGCAGATCGTTGAATACCCTATCCCATCCCATCCTTAAAATTAATATCCCCAAAATGTGGGCTTTATGCCGATATATTATTGAAAATGACGTTGTCACAACATATTGTTCAGACGGTTTATCAAAATCTTTTATGGTTCGAGAAAAAAGAAAGTTTTTGTATTGCATATACATACCTAGGGGTAGGGTATAAAAATGTTTTTTGTTGAAAAACGCACCCAAAAAGTGGGCGTGAGTTAAAAGGGAGAAAATGTTCATATTATCATAATTAATGATCTTGCATCGAAAGTTTTTTCAAATATTTTAAAAAATGTACCAAAAAACTTTTTTTTATAGAAAACGCCCCCAAAAAGTAGGCGTGGGAAATGTAAATATTAAAATTCTGTAAAAATGTTTCTGAGACACTTTTTTAAAATTCCTTACGGTTTGGCTAAAAATTAAGTTTTTCTGAAAAGGGGCCGTAGCAGTGGGCGGATTTAAAAAATGTTAACACTTTTTCTGCTTCTTCGACCTGAGAGTCTATATACCAAATTTCAACACTCTAGCTTAAAATTTAAGGCCCAAAAATTGGTGACACACAGACGGACGGATGGACGGACGGACAGACAGACATGGCAAGATCGACTTAGCTAGCGATTCTGAATAGATCCATATACTTTGAGGTATATCCATCGAAATTATTTCTCTATGTTACAAATTTTATGTCAAAACTAATATAACTATATATGGGATAGGATATAAAAACGGAACCGCAAATAGCCCTTTCCTGAACAAACGGCTCCAAAAGGGTTTGTCCGACCAGCAGTTTTGTAAATGCTAAACTAAGTACTAAGTACTAGGTAGTGAGAACATTTTCCAATTACACGCTGAGGTAGGTATTCTTACGGTCGTACTATAACAACTATGTTCGATTTCTGACGAATGTTATTGTCAGAGTAAATTTCTTGCTAAGAAACAAATTAGTAATTAAGTTGTTTTTTTTGTTTTTATTCTAGTACAATAGAGGTGTATTATTGTAATACGTTATTAATTTAAAGGTACCTGTTTTAAAATAAAAAACAAGGGTCAATCCTTTTGTACTGAATGTTCACAACTCAAGTACCTATCCATTCTGGAAATGTCCACAACACATTTGTATGATTGGTACACGAATAAGATCGAAAACCTTTCAACATAATTATTCCCCGATTTAATTCATCTGATTGAACGCCGAGAGAAAATATACCAATACTCCGGCAACTACGCGACGACACAACAACCGAACAAATCTCTGCATTTCTGGATGGCTAACGTTATATCGTACATAAATATTGTAAAAGCACGAATCCCTATAAATAAGGGTAAGGTCTCCAGCGTACGACTTACAGATGCTGCCGTTATAGAGTAAAAGTTTCTCCATTCATGTTCGCTGCCGCAACGGAATAGCATAGTACATACATTGTACGCATCACACAGCCATCATCATCATCGTCGCATCTACACATTTTTGGCAAGGACCTCAACATATGCAGATTTTTTCACAATTTTTGTACTTTTTGTCTGCACACAACTAATGGGCGGGTGCAAATCGAGCAGTACATATACTTCCTCCTTTCATTTTGTAAAAATGATGAAAAGTTTTGCTTAAAGAAATGTTACTGTTATCGAGGATAAAGTGATTTGATGCCATTTCCGCTGACGCCGTTGTCGTCGTCTTCGTCTTTGGTGTGCTCTTAATTTGAAAAGTTTTCTTTGCAAATTCCCTTTCACATGTCACGGACGACAACGATTGCCGACAAATTTCAATTCGAAAAACTACTAAATTCAAAGAGGAGCGCTCAGATTGGATTTGTTTCCTATGTACACTGCCTAGCGTAGACGGATTTCAATGAGGCCCAGATGATTGATTGATTCCTGACAAAATGTTGCCGTTTAGCAATTTAATTTAACTTTGAAGTTAAGTTGGCAAACTGCCAGTCTACGGTTTAATCAAATCTTCAGTGTGTAACAATGCCGGTGGTGGCATTACCGGAAAGAAGGCCGGAAGATGGAGAATAATACCCCAGCGCTTGGACCGCATAATCAGGAGTATCACATCATGACCAGGATGTGAACTTAATTCGATTGGCTTTTGCCTTCGCACCTCGATGAGGAGGCAACCATCAAAACCAGCATCAGCAGGGATTGAAAATTAATGAACTGAATTATGGCATTTCGAAACAATTTCCGTCTACGTGCCGACAGAGTTCGATGGAAGTTCTTCATCGAGAAAATATTGTTGAGAGAAAAGGAATGCTCCATCCATCCAACTTGGATCCATAAACGGAACAATTTATGGAACAACAGTGACAATGACAACAAGACGGGACGAAGTTGACGGTATCAGTTTTGGTGGTGCAGAAATTATCCACCCTTGACGGAGTGCGATTGTATGTGGGAGGGTGTTTTCAGGATATTATATGACTTTATTCGTTCTAATGAATTCCTTTAATTACGAACAGGTTCTAGTGAGTTTATGACCATCTGAAATTATGATGGTGATGAACGCATAAAACGGGTGTACCTTCAATGGAGGGTAGTTTCACTGATAGTACATAAATGTTCTTTTTATAGTCTTGTCATTAAACAAAGGGTTTGTGGTGGTATACTCGAGTGGCGATTTAGCATTATTTTCTTGAAACTAGAAAAGTATCTTATAGTTGAGCATATTGTAATATCGTCTTTAGTGGCAATTTCGGTCAACCATTTGAAATCACATGAAAAATTTGATTGTGTGATCATACCAACCCAGAATTTATCTTAGAATTGTAAAAACAAATGAAGGATATCTTACAAGGACGCTTGAGCTGCCTGTGAAATATCCAAACAATTTTATTCTTATTACAAGAAAATTCTATGACATTAAGTTCAAATTTTGGTAGTTGTATTTCTCGGTGGTACTTACATACAGGGTGCGTTTTATGTTCCAGGCCGATTTTATTTGGTTTCTTAATTTGTGTAAATGAAATTTATTGGCATTTGACAGTCATAGAGATGGGTCTACAAGAATTTATTATGGATTATCTAAAGCAGCAACAACGTATTGAAATTATTATAATATTATTTAAATAATAAATGTTCAATTGGAAATTACGTGACCTTTTTGGCGTTAATCATGTGCCGAGCAAGACAAACATTCAGTTTATAATTTTTAATTTTAAAAATGTGCATACACTTTCAGATAAAGTAAAGACAAGTAAGCCAACGTACGCCAAAAAAATTGATGCAGTGAGACAGAGTTTTGCTGAATATCCGGGTACCCCTCATCGACGCTGTGCACAAGAATTGGGAATGACTCCTTAATGTTTGATTAAACTATTCAAAAGATTTGCATTATACCAAAGAGTATAGAACTAGATAGAGTGTACATTTCATACAACGAAACTTTTCTATGTGGGGTACAGATATTGATACCCCAGCGCATCGTTCAAATTGCTCTCCAGCATCAAACAACAACAAAGCCGATGCGATACAAACGACTAAAATTTCTCTTTCTCTACTCTATTTAGTTCTATACTCTTTGATTATACCTATATAACATTTAATTAACTTCGACGTGGATAGATTTGAATGTTCCAGTTTTACGGCTTGCTATAGACTACCGCCATTTTTGTCATAAAATCATTATATGCGACAAAGCTTATTTCGACTTTGCTGGTTTTGGAGCACTATTTTGGCACTGAAAACCTTCGATTGATACACCCAAGAACTCTATACCACTATAACTGTATGACGCAGCGGCCATATTTCTTTTTTTCTACCCTACCCCATAGGGGTTTATTAGTTTTGATACATAGTTTGTAACATAGAGAAATAATTTTGCTAGATATACCTCAAAGTAT
The DNA here is from genome assembly GCA_932526625.1 of Rhingia campestris. Lineage (NCBI taxonomy): Eukaryota > Metazoa > Arthropoda > Insecta > Diptera > Syrphidae > Rhingia > Rhingia campestris. The sequence goes on from OW052184.1 coordinate 2,136,115, forward strand.
ATGGATCGACTCAGAATCGCTAGCTGAGTCGACTAAACCATGTCTGTATGTCCGTCCGCCCGTCTGTAGGTCACCGGTTTTTAGGCCTTACATTTTGAGCTGGGATGATGAAATTTGGTAGATTTGATTTTACATATTGTTCGAACAATGTAAAAAAAATTAAAAGCCGCCCACTACCACGCCCATTCTTAAGAATAATTTTATTTTTAGTGAAACGGTTCAGAATTTTGAAAAAGTGTCTGAAGAGCATATTTAGACAATCTCAATATCTATATTTTGTCCATATAAAGTTTTTTTGCCATGCCCACTTTTTTGGTCAAATTTTCAAATATTCGAAAAAACGTTTGATGCAAAAACTTTAATAAAATGAATATTTCGTCCTTAGGCTATTTTAACCAACGCACATTGTTGTTGAAGGCGACACACTTTTTCGTTTGCTTGCAGAGCTGCAGTTGCAAAAAATTTCGCATCCATGTATCAATATCGCAATTATCAGGGTCTTATATTATATTGAGTTTTTTCTTGAGACCACCTAGCATTTTGACTTTTTAAGGGATGTCATTTGCTTATGCAATGCTGTAACAGTTACTGGTGAATTGTATCGGAAATGGGATCAAAAGCCTACAGAACCTGTGGTTCTAACAAAGCAGTGGCAGATTTTACACAGCTCGTGGTACGATTCGAATTTTACGAGAAATTTTTACCGGTCGAATAATCTCAAAAAGTGATGATACCGACTGACCCCCACAGTCGCCTGATTTGATGCCTCCCGATTTATTCTTATGGGGGTACTTGAAGCAAAAGGTGTACATCAACTACAATCTCGATGCTTAATCGAAGCGAAATTGTTAAATTTACACCAGAAGTCTGCGAAATTGTAATGTCCAGTTGGATAAAAGCTGTCGGTAAGAGATTGGGCATAGGGAAAGGCGTTATTTTCTTCGAATTCCTACCTAAGGAAATACCATCAATGCAGTACGATATTTTGAAATCCTTAAATAACTCAAAAGGAGCATTCAAAACAAAAAGATACGAATTTTAGCAAGGGGAGTGCTTTTTCTTACAAAATATTCTCAAGTGAGTTAAACCTTTATGCAGTATGCCTGTGGTCTAAAACTGCGTGTCTTTTTGGTTGTTGATATGTAACGAGTCTAGGGATGATTTCTCTTAGTTCCTCCAAAAATCTGCCGATATAATATCTATGTATGAATATGAATGCAGTAATCTCGAGATCTCGAGTTATGATCTGCATTACCAAGGAATTATAGGAGCTAAGCATTCGAGGTCTAAGTGGTCTCAACTCCACAACAGCAGTAGGCGACGCCATAGTATGTATTCGTTGACGATAGTCTTCTGGACTATTGAATTGTACCCGGACGAAGTTGCTAATCCGTTACGAAGTGATAGATCATCTATAAGTCTTTGCTGTCTATAATGCGGAATCCACGTCTTTGGATAGAGATCAAAAAGTTCAATGTGTGTTTCGGGGCTCAACTCTAAACACGGGAATAGTGTTCAAGATCTGGCCTTACTTGGACTATATACAGATTAGAACCTATACTATTGTAAAATTTCTCTTAGATCACTTAGTTCGGACATTGCTGATTTAGTAATAGAGGTTACATGTTGATGCCTTTCTAAATCTGGCCCAATTATAATGCCTAGCAGATGCATGGATTCTCCTGACTTGATTCTAAATTTCGATTCATTTATTATGGATTTAGGGATTGCCCCCATTGTAAAATGGTTTTTATTTCTTCGTTTATAGAGTTTGATGTACTAGAATATTATCGTCTGCAAAACTAAAAATGCGATTATTAGCTATCCTCCGAAGATCATAAATATCCAGCAAAAATAGAGTGGGTGAGAGCATTGATCCTTAGTGTAGCCCAGTGCTTATGGGGAAACTGCATAGGGAAACGAAATCCCTCGTGTATCGTGTGTATGAGCAAAGAGGTATAGAACTGCAAGAGTACGCATCACAGTTAAAAATGTTGTAGTCGTTTCAGACGCGGGCGGTAAGTGCGAAGGGGAATTTCCGTCGTTCGTAAGCATCGGCTATGCTGTTGTTTGGTGCTAGGGTAGCAATGTGAACACTGGGGTATCAACATCAGTACCCCACATAGTAAATTTTCGTTGTATGAGATGCACACTCTTGTAGTTGTGTACTCATTGGAATGAGGTACTAAATATTTTGGAGTCCTAACCTTCTGTACATGGTTGCCGGCCCGTCCAAACACAGGTATATGAAATGTTGACCAACCGCACACTAGCTCATCGCATTGGATGTAATCTTGCTGCTCTGATAAAGGACGGCGTAACATTATTTCAGGCCAATTTATAATAATACATCAGGCGTAACAACAACAACTTTTGCTATTTTAAATGGTACACCACCCTGGTTACCTTAGTTGCACAGGTACATAACAATTCGATAACTTGATTTACCATTAAAATTTAAGTTATTCTTATGCGGGTCCATAATCTAGATAAAAGGCGTCAAAATGGTCTGATTCATGCTTTTAGCACTACTCATCAATGATTAATTTATGACATTTTAGTCACGTCTTTAATGCCATACCATTCGAAATATTGCCACAAGTTGCCATGACAAAGGTACACACCCTATAATAAAGTGTCTTCCGCCCAAACAGATTAGTCTACGTTTGTTAAAATAGGCATAAATAAATGTAATCCAGGGGCAACGAAATGTCAACTTAATTCTAACTTCTTTGTAACCTTTCCGGCCACGTTCTGTGATAAGAAAAGTCAATAAAAACAAATTTCGACGCTTCCTTTATCACGCTCCGAAAACAGCACATCAGCATCATTTATTAAAAGGAAATGTATCTCGGTATCTAACACAGATTTTATGAAACTTCACCGTCGTCGCGTCGTTTGGGCTGTCTGTGTCCCAGCCTCAACTGAAATGGTCCGGTCCCCTTGTTCATAAAAGCCATCCGGACGGCAGCAGGCAATCATTTCTGGAAAATGAAAAAAATTAACAAAGCACGTAAATAAGCCGAAATAATTTTTCGTAATTAACCAAATGAGGGTTGCGAAAAATTAAATCATTTCGGAAATTCCAATCAACCCAACACCATCCCCAAGCAATAATTGGCAAGGCATCTCTGCGCGCACTACGCAGTCAACCACTCTGTTGTTGGCTTGAAGTCATATCACGCCTCGTCGCCTCATTCATTTTAACACACGATGGCAAAAGGCAACATGAGCGTCAGCGCATAGAATGATTATCCTGAGCTTTGCGCTTTAAATCACCGCCAACGCATACAAACAGTGAATCTTTCATTCCGCTTACCCTTTATTAACACATTAAAAGTCACCAGTACCAACCGAACACCAGCCACCAAAAACGAGTGAAGGTACATACTCTCCTACGACTCACGAAAAATTAAGGCACCCCCTTTAAAAACAAACACCAAAAAGGTGCAGGAGGCTTAAAAAAAACGAGACATGAACAAAAAGCCCAACATGCAGATATACATAATGAGTGGGGCGCTTAAGTTCATTTATATGGTAATTCGGAAAACACTCTGAATACTAATCGCAATAGCGCGTTACGAATTATTTCAAGGAAATTTCGAGAAAACAAGTGTTTCTCCGGCGTGCCATGGGCGGCATGGCTAATCCTAATTTTTATCTGATGAGCCCCATGAGCTGAGCCATCGTTCTGCGAAAAGGTACTTTTGTATCTGATAGAGTGACGAAAATTCAGCTTAATTTCGTTGTGCCAGTCATACACATCCTGTGTGATGTTGTTAACTAGATGAGATATTCCATCTAGCGCGTATCCTGTAACATACAAAATTGATGGTTGATCTGATTTGATGTAAAAATGAAAAACGATATGTAGGAGTGCATTGAAAATCAAACAAAAGGATTGAAAGCCACCACTCGAAAAGATCTGAATTAAAGTGAATACCTTCAGATATGTATCTATGTGATTTTTTGTAGGGGATATTCATTTTGTTGTTATATCCGCAGCATTTCTGTGGGAGGTGGGCAGAGTTTAATCTTCAATTCCATTTCAACAATAGAAATGAAGGAACAACTATTGGAAAATGAGATCCATTTTATATACTTCGAACACGTAGTAGAATAATAGATCCTTTCGGATTGAATGCAAGGAAATATTAAATAAAAAAAATTGTTGAATGTTATAACAGTATGTGTGATGTTTAATCCACTTAATGGAAAAGGCAGGGAAATCGAATATAAATAGTATAGTGAATATATACTATTTGGCTTTGTGTGACCAATATCTGGACCGATTTTCGTTTGGAGTGTAGTTTTTTTGTAAAGGCACCGTAATGGAAAATAGGAATGGGCGGACTATGAAGATGGCCCTCGAATGAATTGATCCTTTATCTTGAATAGCAAAAAAGCGCGTGTGACATCATATTTCGGAATTATTTTGTTCGGAAATAACCAACTTTTAAATTGACAATGTAGTTCTAAATAGTAAGTCGCATATGCAGGTCATTCGGTGGCGGATTTATGTTTACAAAAGTGAATAAAACTAAAAATGTGAAAGGTTTTTTTATTCTTTCACTTATCATAAAAAAAGAATGCGGGTTTAATTTTGTTAAAATGATGTCTTCCAAATGTCGACCATTTAGTAGCACACACCGTTGGAAGCGGACCATCGTGTTTCGTGACACGAACGGCAGTATGCTTGGCGGATATCGTTAGTTTCACTGCACATTTTCTTAGCTCCGTAAGAGACTTTCTTCTTGAGGTACCCCAAAGAAAAAAATCCATGGGGTTTAAATCTAGTTACCTGGGACGTCCCCGAAGCGGCTGATAAGCTTCCGTGGGAAATGTTTATGGACAAATTCTTGGAGGTTCCGGCAGTACGTGGAGGCGCTACATCTTGCTGAAAGCATATGTGTGTTGAGTAAGATGGGTGTGCCCGCAAATTATGTAATGTGCAATGTTCACATTTATGGCTTGTACCCTGAAATTTAATAACAAAATAGGGCTCGATGGATCCGTTCGTCAATATAGCGTACCAAACAGTAACTCTTGGGCAACGTAGGAGTCGTTGGTGTTTCAGTCGAGGATTACGTGTTCGTGGAGCCCAGTAGCGACAATTTTGCTTATTTTCGTGGATACTCGGGTACAAGTGAGCTTCGTCGCTCCAAAAGGAGCAAAATCTATCCATCATTATTTCACAGAAGTTTTTGCGTAAATGAATCTCATTTTCTTTAAGTTCTTGTACTAATTGAATCTTAAAAGGAAAAATTTTTAAGTCTTTCTTTAAGGTTCGTGAACAAAACTTTTTGGGAGTGCCAAACCGGTCGCACTGTAAGACGTGGGTATTCACGTAAACTTCGTTTCACCGCTTGAATGTTTCGGTGGTCCTTGATGTTATGCTGGGCGCTGGCTGAAAATTGTTTAGAGTTAAAGAAGTTTCGCATATTCTTTGCACTCACAACCGAATCAAATTCTCATATCGCTCAATCGCCGAATATTGTAACGTGAACATAATTGTCTCGTGCACTTATGTTAGAATCTCCACTTTAAACATAAGACGAAGAAAGCACTTTCGTCGAATCTATGAACACCCGTTACTCATTTTCATTTATTTTTCTAAACCCTAATTTTTTGTATAGCACTAGCCGTTACCATGCTGCTGAATTATGTGCAATTTTAGCTAAGCCAGTTGTATGTTTATTGTTAAGGTACCAAAAGGACACTGGTACAAACTCCTTTTTCCAAATATTCTATAATTGTCTGCTTAAGATTGACAATATTCCTAATGAACATTACTTCAAATAAAAAGAATTTTCAAGCAAAGTTATAAGCAAAGAGCTTGATAATTGGGTGATTCCTCATACCATTTTGCTTCTCTCCAACATCGCCTACAAGATCCTATTTGCCGTAATATGTGAACACTTGAAACGGTTTACTAACAACCTGATCGGCACTTACCAGTGTGAATTTAGGTCATGAAAGTCAATAAATGATCCAATCTTCACACTTTGGCAGATCTCGGAAAACCGAGACGCACTATCATGTGATTACTTCAACATCGTTCTTGAGAGGATTGTGTAAAAATCCCGAGCCAACACAAGAGGGACAACCATCCATTGATCGGATGCACAGAAAAAGAGGACCGACTAGCATACTAGCGACGATATTGACATTGGTCGGACTAAACGTTTTGTCACAGCCACTTTTGCAGAAGGAAGCGGCAAACATGGGCTTACCAGTAAATGATTGTAAGATTAAGTATATTCTGTCAACTACAAAGGATATACAATATCGACGAATTTGACAGAACGTCACCATTGACAAATATAACCTCGACTCCGGTATCAACTCTGACAATAACATTTCGTAAAAAATAAATTGAAGAATTACTCTACCGTTGTTTCTTCGGGCTAAGAAGGTAATTAGTAGTAAAGCCTTCACTCGAAATACTAAGGATATCCAATACAAGACTCTGATCATCCCAGTCATACTTTACGGCCCGCGCTGAGCCATGGACCATATCAAAAGTGGATAAAGAATGAACGAATCATTTTTCGAAAAACCTTCGGTTCCAGGGGCTTTCATTAGTTTTACTGATGACCTTTTTTTTTTTTATAATTTGCGCGCACTCAAGGGGTTATGAATACCCTTTATACGTTTTAGCACAGTGCGGGCGTTAAGGAAATTAGGGATAAGAAGAAAGGAGATACCGATGCACATTGGTTTTAAATGTCGTAAAGAACGTAATTTTAGATGTGGTTAATGTTACAGTAACGATGGTCAACGTCAAAACAATCCTTATTTTCTCTTTTTGAGCATTTTCTAAGTACTTCGGCCTTAATGGGGGCAATACCAGTCATATATTATCATTCAAAGCATTAAGAGTCCGTGGTCCATACTTCTTTAAAAACCATGCTGGACAGAGTATTCAAGTCAATGGTGACCGCTTAAGAGCCATGATTACTGACTTTTTTGTTCATCAATTGAGCAACCATGATGTGCAGGAACTGTGGTTTCAACAAGACAACGCAACATGTCACACAGCTCGTGCTATAATTGATTTGTTGAAGGGAACGTTCGGTGAGCGCATTATTTCGCGTTTTGGTCTTGTGAATTAGCCTCCAAGATCGTCCTATTTAACGCCGCTTGACTATTTTTTGTGGGGATATGTGAAGTCGGTAGTCTACGCCGATAAGCCCGAAACGATTCACCACTTGGAGGACAACCTTCGCCGCTTTATTGCCGATATACGGCCACAAATGTTGGAAAATGTCATCGAAAATTTTACCACCAGATTAGACTGGCGGTCATATGACAAAAATAATATTTAAATTATAATGCCAGAAGATTATCTTTCGAATAAAGTAAATTTTATGTCAATTTAACGCTGATGTAGAGCCCAGACTTTTGACTCTATTGTGCTTGCAGAGTTCATTTTAGAGAGAAATAGGAGGTCTAATAGTTTGTTCCAATGTTTCTTTGTTCAATTGATAATTCATTGATAGTTACATATATTGTGATACCATTTGGTCTGAACTCTGTTTAACTAACCACTACACCGAGCGTCCTAAATTCAATTTAAAAACGCAAACATTATATCAAAATTCCCATTGCAATGAAATAATCTAAGTCTGCCAAGAACTTGTTCCACACACAATAGGATTCAATTGCCATGCCGTCATGCCCTATCTAATACGTATGCTACATCGCGCGCGCTCCGTCATGAATCTGCAAATAAAAGGTCTTAAACTTACACATAAATATAACCCTTTATCACTGCCAACAGTGAATTCACATTTCTACTCAATGAATTTTATTATCCTCTTTTAAGGAAAAGTCAATCAATCATTATTCAAATTTCAACATTCTCTTAGCAAAAGTTGTTCTCGTCGAATTGCATTCCCCGGAGCTAGGTACTATCAAAAGTGCATAACGTACCCCCGACTCCGCTTCAACGCCCCCTCATCCTAGCTGAGTGAACAAAAACCCTCGAAAATAAACAGTTCCATAATGGTTTGTTCCCGAATCATGCTGCTGGAACCGAGTGCCGAGTATATAAATGCACGAACATCCATATTAGACCCAGAGCGAGGAAGTATAGAGTTTGCAGGATTCGTGGATGGAAAAAAAAAACTGCTGCACAAAGCAATGTTTTTATCACTACACCAGACCAGTAGTGGCACATAGACTGAACCAAAAACTTTTCCCAAGACATAGACTACGTCCAACAAGGAATAGAGACTTGAAAACAACAGCAATAGCACAGTAGCAGCAACGGCAGCAGCTGATGGCTCTATCGTTAGAGTTGTTTCCTTAGTCCTGAAGAAATTCCCACGAAGAAATAGTAAAATGAGTGAATTGTGTGCGCGAGTTTTTCCCTTCATCCTTCTGTAGATATCATTGTTATCCTTTGTGATGGGTCGTAATGGAAAATAACGAAGGAAATGTATACCTCCGAAACAGATGAAATAAGAATCCTTCGACGGTGGTTTTTTTTTTAATTTTTCGCCATCTTTTCCGCTTTTTCCTTTCTTAACAAAATAGCGGCTGGCAAAAATAACGCATACCGTTATTGTGATAAAGAACAGTGCTAAGGTATAGGTGAGGAAAAAGAGTGTGGTAACGAAGACATTGTAGATGAGACGAAGAATTTGAGTGGATGGTAGATATTCGTGCTATGAGGGAGTATATCCTTTTTGTTATCTTGTCATTCTCAACAGTTTCTTAAGACGTATTCAAGTTCATAATGGAGTCGGATGGAGGAATATCATACTGAATAAGTGAAAATTGGAGTAATATTCCAATTTAGGGTTTGTTAGCCTTTTTTTTGTTCACCTGGATTCTACAGAATGCATCTACGCCACGAATTGGTACACTTTAAGGTTAGAAGAGGTGGATGGGGTTTATTATTATTCGGACGGATTGCACTATAAGATTGGGTTTATCTGACTAGCCTGACATTGAGAAATGCTTCAAAATGCTTGAGTCCGTCAAGAAAATGAACTTTATGATATTCATGGGAATTATGTAGATAGGTATCCATCATTGCAGACAGTCGTACGAAAATCATCAGTTTAATTTACTTTAGAGGTATTGTGGGGCGTAGTTAAGCAAAAACTAAAGCTTTTTATGGAGTAGCGATTAGTGTCCAATATTTATCAACTTCGTTATATTTTATCGAAAAATATTTCATTGAAATTCCATAGCTTATATGTATATCTGGTGATTCAAAACTTGACAGCGATAGCTTCTACGAAATCGCACCTTCTACAAACTCATTGACTTCAGCGGTCATATCAGATCCCACTGCGAAGGCGATTTTTTACTATAATCAACAAATTTTACGGTGATCCTTAGATTTTCGTTCCTTTAGAGGTAAAATTCTTATGTAGGTATTAAGGACAGGGCAGGTGTACTATTTAGCATTTCATCCTTTAGAAAGTATTGCCATGCGCTACATGCCTTAAATTGCCTCACCAATTAGCCCGGTTCCTTGCTAACTGAGATGGTTCGGTTCTTATATAGGACCCTCTCAATATTTCGTGTTAAGGGTTTAACACTAAATTGCCTTCTTAACCGAAAAAAACAGCAGATGGTAAATAATTTTTCGTTTTATTTCTTGAGGAGATGTTGTCAGAATTAATTGCGGTAACGAGGTAGACAAAGTGCCTTGTTGTACTTGCTGTCAAGGTTACGTTCAGATCAATGTGGTGATTTGATTGTAAACGATTTCTAAATCTAAATTTGACAGTACCAATAAATAGGATATCAGACTATGGAACAATATTCTAGGAAAGGACGTACTAGAGATATATAAACAGATTTAAGAGCATATGAAAGTTCAGAACACATTCGCTTCAGAAAACCCAGCATCGAGCTTGCTTTAGCAATAAGAATCTACATGTAGTAAAAAAGGCCTGTTTCGTCACAAAGATTACACCAAGATCATTAATTTTTGTTTTTTCGTGGAAGGCTGGCTCCAAACATTTTATATGAATTAAATTTTCGGACAGAAACCTAATTTGGAAGTCGACGATATTATAGACTTTATGTTATTTTTAATTTAATAGATTTGTAATATAAAATAATTATGCACAAACTTAACTTTAAAATGTAATAGAAATATAAAATGGATTTTAAAAATGTAAGCTGTCAAAATGGTGTCGGTCAAGAGAATTGTAAATATTAGGGCACATCAGTCGCATAGCGCTAATTACCAATTGTGCAATCATGCAACCTTAGCGAATGCTTTTCCAATTGCTTTTGTTTTTAAGCAGTTAAAAGCTCTCTTTGGAAATAGAAATGTAGAAAGGCTTACTTACGTACATACGCTACAATTCGGAATGAACCTGGGCTCCAATCAACGTGCCCTTCCAATTATCCCGGCTCTTAGTTAACTGTCTCTTGTTGAGTACTCCAAGTTGGTTGAGTTAGGTTTCTACTTGTGCGCGCCACTTAAGGAGAGGTCTTCCTCTACTGCGTCCGACATCTGGCCTGTTTGGGAATCGAAGACTCTGCGAGTCGGAATGTCCATTCGCTCTACATGTCCTAGCCATCTTAAACGTCCAATCCCAACTAAAAATGTTTCTTAGATAAAGTTCAAATTTGCCCTTTTCGTAACTCTTATAACTAAATTCACAGGCTTTATAGCGCATGAGATGGTGTATCATCCACAGGCTTTATAGCACATGAGATGTTGTATCAATTCAAAGGCTTCCATAAAGTTTCCCGGAGGTGTGTACATGTGACATTTGTAAAGAAGTTTTGGTAGAGCTACCGCCAAAGTGTTATAGAACCATGACATGATAGAGGTTTTGACTGAAGGCTTATAGCAGCTGCTACTGCTTAGTTTTTTATGCGATGAACCACTACGCAGAAGGTCTGTGTTCGGTTCCCAGGCGTGGCAATACTAAAATTTTTATATTTTTTCGATGCGAAAAATATTTAATTATCCATTATCAGTATAACCGGATCAAATACTTTCTAACTTACTTAAGTGGCGCTACAGTCCGGAAAGAGCGGTTTCCACCTCCTCTACGGAAGACTCTGCGAGCCTGAGTATTTGTGTTCATTTGTTCTACATGTCCTAGCCATCTTAAACGTCCAATGACGAGTTTTTTTTTGACTAAGGGCAAGTCACGGCTTCATCTCCATACCCCGTCAACGCAAATGGGACCGAATATTTTTCGAAGAAAATATACCAAGGATTTTGTTTAGAAATGTGCCTACTTTATTTGTTGTTTGTAGTTTTTAATTATTATTTGGTTGAATTTGTTAAATATTTATTTCGTTAATTGTAAGTTGATAGTATAAGTACACACATATCGCAAATAGTTCGGAGAATGATGCCCACAAATTACATCGGTTGAGAACGCTGTTTACGAAAGCCTCTCACAAATATGGTCAACGAGAGCAGAGAAACAGTTTTTCTCTTATGGTTCGACAAGATGAACCTTGAATTGAAGGGCATTCGCAAATTTAACGCTTCACAGCTCGTTCACTTCATTTATTTATTTATTCAGCTTCAGCGCTGTAGAGCAGGACTGGGAAGATCAGGGTCGTATATAGGATCTTCTAAGTAGTTCGAGCTTTACTAATGAATTTCCTTCTTAGCCCAAGGAAACAGCTGTTGGCAAGAGTAATTCATCGTTTAATTTCTGACGATATGTTGTCGTCAGAGTCAATAGCGGAAAAAGTTATATCTGTCAATGGTGATGGTGACGTTATGTCCAAGTCGTCGATTTTGTATTTCCTTTTGTGTCAGAATATACGTGCCATCGTGCCACTGAGCCCGTCTTGTCAAGCTTGGGGAAGTTATTATGCATATGACATGGTAAAAATATTACTGTCAGAGCAGGCACAATGTGTTCTTGGTAACGTGATAGGCGTTCATAGTTTTACTGAGTTCGTAAATTTTTTTTTTGAGTTGAGTAAATTTTTCTTTGCACACCACATTGCTGACTTTACGAGATGTATTTCGAAACGCTTTGTACATTGGCAAGACCATCAACCACCAGTTACTTTACTTTTCATTATTTTTATCTAAGAGTTATGGGTATGGATTTTGTAAAAGTGCCTTTAGATAGTGGCTTTGCACGGTACTCCTGAAGGATACCCCTAGACGAAAATATCACTGTTTGTGTTCCTGAAGTTACAGTTGAGAAATTATTTCCTATCCTTTCTATTTTGGAATGCTCTATGGAAACTATTTCAATGTTCAAAGTGAAATAACTCGAAATAACTCGATGGACATACCAATTAAGACCGAGAGCTATCAATAAATATATTGTATACCTACGTTAGTCCTCCCGACAAGGACTTGCTTTTTTGTAAGCGATAATTGAATTTCGAAGCATTCATGATAACCGAGCAATTAAAACACAAAAGAAGCAAATAAATTAAAATTCTTTTCGCTATCTGGTATCCCGAATTGTTTCAATCAGAGCAACTACTTTTGCCACGTCAAAAATGTAATCTGATTTGCATTCCCTTTTTTAAGTCTGCATGAAAGGACCAATAATTACCTAAACTTTGTTTTTCACTCTCTCAACAAAGAACGGTCAATCTTTCTACTCAAAGAATACAAATAGAAACGGGAATTTGCATCTGTTGAACAAAATTCCGTCTTCATCCCTAAATGTTCTTTTACCTCAGCTTATACTGCTAGATATTGCTATGTGCATACAAAAACAGGAAAAAAATAGAGCACACAAAAACAGTTTTGTACCTCGTCTATCCTTAAAGCTCAGCTATCGACGATGTTTGTGTATAACGTTGTGATATGCAAATTGTTGATTTCACCCCCACCCTCTTGTAACCACTCGACTCAAAGTAAACAAGAAAGTTTTTAATAAAGCCCGCAAAAATCGCAAAAGCCCTGTGCTGAAGGCGGCGCGGCGCGGACGTAGGACTGTAAGGTAAACATGGGTAGTTACCATACTAGAGAGACCAGTACTTGTTACAGGTTATACATTTCGTTATTGTGTTTCAATGGTGTATTCCTGGAGTTTTTTTCCCCAGTGTATAGGCTTCCTTGCACAAGATTCACTATCAATGGGAACAGAATGCTGAGATGGATAGCTGTATATACACTACACATATCAATATAGTGCTTTGGTATTGTTTATAGGTTCAATATATCTTACTGTAAGCACACAGGTGAAGACTATGGAAAAATCTTAACAAGTACCGCTGCTGTAGGCATTACTAGGCTAACGATATATTTAAAAAAGAAATGTAGGCTCACAATCAGTTTAAGAACATTGTACGAAAATGTGCTTGTACCAAATTCAATTTAAAAACTTACCATCCACACGTCACACGGCAGAGTTAAAATCTAGACTATTTCCACCACAAGTGATGTTATCTTTGATCTCTACCAACCGTAAAACCCTCATGTGGATACAATTTGGTTAAATGAAACTATACCACACACATCCTGGAGAACACACCCTTATGGGGCAAAAGGAACGCAGCCTTCGTAACCAGCAAGAGGCTAAATTTGCTCACTTTCCTAGAAATAAACACTTATCATCTTTTCGCCCTCTTTAGCAACTTCAACTTATCCTAGAGAGCACTCTGGTGGTGTTTACTAAAAGCACGACAACGTGGAAAGCAGAGAACGTCTGAAGGGTGCTCATGGGTTAAAAAGAAAATTCCAAGTGCGTGTATTTGCACAGCGTTATGAGAACCCTATGCTACGTTGGTTATTTTCAACCAGCTATACAGGTAATGAGCCCTTTGGTGCTAAGTGAGGAAACGTTTTGAAACAAGTGTGAATTTTTAAACCCTTTTTTCGGATGAGGAAGATGTTTGATGGAAGGACTTGAACTACTTAAAGGGCTCCCTTTTCTAATTAAACAAAATGTAACAATATGTGTAACAATGTGCTTTTAGATTCGATGATTCAATATTTTAATCTCCTTAGAAAAAGTTTCCTTTAATGGTCACATTGAGATCAATGCCGATCCGTGCAATTTTGTGATTCTCTGAACCATACAGAAGCTTTCATGAAACTATAAAGTTTATTCACATGGGTTAGTGACATAGTGTGGTGTGTCCTTATGATACCTCTTCGGTGGTTAAAATTTAGTTACAAGATTTTATTTTAGTAACCGGTTATTACACGGGTTCTCCCAATTCTCGTTTGATGTTACAATGTGGAGCTTTTACAATATTATTGTCATCAAGTTCAGAGTATAAGGCTAAGCCATGTCCAGTAAGTTCTGAAGTATGTTGATTTCCCGACACTGCATAGAGATACCAAGAATTGTCATAATTGAAGTTTGAAATAACGGGTGGTTAAACTTTAAGGACCGAAGTTGAATGTGAACCACACCTAAACGTCAAGCTTTTTTTCTGCATTTTATTTGACATTTCTCAATTTCAGACTAACTCAATTTGAACCATGGAAAGATACACATTCGATCAAAGCGTTAAAGTTATTCAAGCTTATTATGAAAATGGGCGTTCAATTCAAAATGCATATCGTGCACTTCGTGATTTTTTCGGTCAATTTAATCGTCCAAATGTACGTACAATCGGAAAAATCGCGTACAAATTTGAGCAAATCGGGTCTGTGCATGCTCGTACAGTTCGTACTGCAAAAAATATTGCTGCTGTTCGCGATAGTGTGGCTGAAAAGCCGCCCACCTCAACTCGTCGTCGTGCCCAACAATTGCACTTCTCACGCTCGTCGTTGATGCACCTTATGCATAAAGACTTGCATTTACACGCTTACAAGGTGCAATTGACTCAAGAACTAAAGCCTCTTGACCATTTCAAGCGTCGTCAATGGTCAGAATACAAAAAAAAAATACAAATTTTTGGCGCAACAGGCTCGTTAGTACTCAGGGCCTAGCTTTCTCACAACCATTCATGTGTGCGTGTGTACTTCTTGCACGATGGCGGGACCTCCTGTTTTATGCCGACTCCGAACGGCTTAGTTGAGATAAGCTATTCTTGACAATTGATACTACTCGGATGATTTGTCAGTTCATCACGAGAGGAGGGCCAGTGAAAAATCATTCAGGTGTTGCTACGGCTGGGAATCGAACCCAGACCTTCTGCGCGGCAGTTCATCGCACTAACCATCGCGCCACTGAGCCCAATGGTCAGAATGGTGGCAAGAAATGGCAACAGTGGATGATCAATTTTCAAAAAAAAAACATATGAGAGGCTACAACCCGCTGTGCGGATCGTTGAATACCCTATCCCATCCCATCCTTAAAATTAATATCCTCAAAATATAGGCCTTATGGCGATGAAATACAGAAAATGACATTCTCACAATATATTGCTCAGACAGTTTCTCAAAATCTTGTGTGGTTCGACAAAAACCAACGTATTTCTATTGGTAATGCCTTGGGATGGGGTATACAAATGGTTTTTGTAAGAAAACGCCCCCAAAATGTGGGCGCAGGTGAAAATGATCTATGGACAAAATGTTTATATTACCATTGCGAAAGTATTTGCATCAAATTTTTTTTCGAAAGTTTTAAAATTTGGACAAAAAGCGTTTTTTACTAAAAACGCCCCCAAAAAGTGGGCGTGGCAAAAAACTTTGTATGAACGAAATATAGATATTAGGATTGTCTAAATATGCTGCTCAGACACTTTTTTGAAATTCCTTACGGTTTGGCTTTAAACTACGTTTTTCAAAAAGGGGGCGTGGCAGTGGGCGGATTTCAAAAAATTTTACACTTGTTCTGCTTCGTCGGCCAGAGAGTCTATATACCAAATTTCAACACTCTAGCTCAAAATTTAAGGCCCAAAAATCGGTGACACACAGACGGACGGACGGACGGACGGACGGACGGACGGACGGACAGACAGACATGGCTTAATCGACTCAGCTAGCGATTCTGAATCGATCCATATACTTTGAGGTATATGTATCGAAATTATTTCTCTATGTTACAAACTTAATATCAAAACTAATATACCCCCCTATGGGATAGGGTATAAACATATGAGAGGCTACAATCCGCTATGCGGATCGTTGAATACCCTATCCCATCCCATCCTTTAAATTAATATCCTCTAAATATAGGCCTTATGGCGATGAAATACAGAAAATGACATTGTCACAATATATTGCTCAGACAGTTTCTCAAAATCTTGTGTGGTTCGACAAAAAACAACGTATTTCTAGTGCTAATGCCTTGGGATGGGGTATACAAATGGTTTTTTTAAGAAAACGCCCCCAAAATGTGGGCGTAGGTGAAAATGATCTATGTACAAAATGTTTATATTACCATTGCGGAAAGTTTTAAAATTTGGACCAAAAGCGTTTTTTACTAAAAACGCCCCCAAAAGTGGGCGTGGCAAAAAACTTTGTATGAACGAAATATAGATATTAGGATTGTCTAAATATGCTACTCAGACACTTTTTTGAAATTCCTTACGGTTTGGCCAAAAAATAAGTTTTCCTAAAAAGGGGGCGTGGCAGTGGGCGGATTTCAAAAATTTTTACACTTGTTCTGGTGGCACGGACGAGGATCCTATATACCAAATTCCATTATCCTAGCTCAAAATTTAAGGCCCAAAAACCGCTGACGAACAGACAGACGGACGGACGGACGGACGGACGGACAGACAGACATGGCTAATTCGACTCAGCTAGCGATTCTGAGTCGATCCATATACTTTGAGGTATATGTAGCAAAATTATTTCTCTATGTTACAAACTAAGTATCAAAACTAATATACCCCCCTATGGGATAGGGTATAATCATCTTCAGTGATGAGGCACATTTTCACCTCAGTGGATTCGTCAATAAGCAGAATTGCCGCATTTGGGCGAATGATAATCCAAGAGTGATTGTCGAAAAACCAATGCACCCACAAAGAGTGACTGTTTGGTGCGGTTTATGGGCTGGCGGCATCATCGGTCGGTATTTTTTTCAAAATGAGGCCGGTCAGGCAGTTACTGTGAATGGTGTTCGCTATCGTGAGATGATAACAAATGGTTATATATGGTTATATACGGTTTCAACAGGACGGTGCCACTTGCCACATAGCTAACGAAACAATGGCTCTTTTGCGCGACAAATTCAATGGCCGTGTTATCTCACGTGGCCGCCAAGATCATGTGATTTGACAACGTTGGACTTCTTTCTTTTGGGTTATTTGAAACCCTTTGGTCGTGAAAAAAATTCGGCGCATTAACGGCTAGAACCTCAATTATGACTCAGCGGCATCGAAAATTTGGACCATCGGATGGAAGTGTGCCGCCGATGTCGCAGCTGCTATTTGGCCGATATTTTGTTCCACACATAATTGAACCATACCAATATTATAATAATAAAAAGAAATGACAATAATTTCCTAAATAATTCAAAACATCGGCCCTTAAAATTTAACCATCCTTTAGCATGCTTTCTATGGGTATATTGGTAGCGTTTTTATCTTATTGGGTTTACACATGGTAGACGTTGCTTTAGTCTGGTAGTCTTATTGAATTTAATTTTTGCTTCAGAAACGAACTCAGCCTACACCCCAATATGCATTTTTAAACCATTTGTGCAGACTAATTTTGAACATCATCAACATGTTTTCATCCAATTCTTCTCTTCTTGGAACAAAATAAGTGCCTCTGTTAAAATCTAATAAGTCTGTTCTTAATTTTTCGAACATATTTGTATTACTATAGATTTCAGTGGCTCAGTGGCGCGATGGTTAAAAATCAAAGAAAAATAGTTTTTATGAGCATTTTCAAAGTTTTGGTTAAAAACGCTTAAAAAACGATATTTTTTATCTGTAGTTTTCATTCAAATCTCAAATTTGCATCAAATTTTTTATTGTAATCGATAAATAGGCTTTTGCAATTTTCGTTTAAAATACAACTTCATGTAAATGTTGTCCGCGGCTCCGTTTCAAATGGTTCATTCCGAAGGTCCAATTTTCTTCACTTTTCGAGCATTTCGTCCTGTATTCCACGAATTACGCTTGTTTTGTTATCCTGTAAGGCTTCAATCGTATTCGGCTTGTCTACATAGACTAACAACTTTACATAACCCCACAAGAAATAATCAAGAGGCGTTACATCGCATGATCTTGTCGGCCAACTCATAGGGCCATTTCGAAAGATAAGCTGCTCACCAAATTCATCCTTCAACATTTCCATTTTTTCACGAGCTGTGTGGCTTGTAGCACCGTCTTGATGAAATCACATGTCAACCAAGTTCAACTCAGCCAATTGGGGCAAAAAAAATATTAGTGTATCATGGCTCGATATCGTTCCCCGTTGACGGTAACGTTTCTTCCACGGTCGTCTTTGAAGAAAAATGGACCGATGATGCCTCCAGCCCATAAACCGCACCAAACTGTCTTTTTTTCGGGATGCATCGGTAATTATTGTATGGCATGTGGCTGTTCATCACTCCAGATGCGACAGTTTTGCTTATTTACGTATCCGTTGAGCCATAAATGAGCCTCATCTCTGAACGCAATTTTTCGATAAAACAGCGGACTTGCACATTTTTCACAGAGCACGATTTTTGATAATAAATTTCAATAATTTCCAATTTCATGATTACTAAACAGCGCTGCCAACCTGAAAACTTAACTCTACAAAAATCAGCCGTTAGTTTAAAAATTATTTTTTTTATTTGAACTCATAAAAACGACCATTTGTATTACTATTTTAATACTTTTTTTAATGTTGCAAAATTTTAAGATTCTCGAAGAGCTGTTTTTGATTAAATTTTTTGACTTATATAGTCATAAGAATCTTTTCAGAGTTTTTAGTATAATCTCAACGGAAATTTAATCTTGACTATTTCTGAATCATTTACTAAGAAAACCAGCTTTCACTTTTTGACTATTTGCGTTTTATGGAGAATTTACAGAATGCAGCCAATAGAATGCTCTCAGAAAAGACAAATTTGCTTAAAGTTACCGCGAATTTAGACAGCAGTTTTCATAATCACAATATCTGTTATTGTTTTGTTAACTTTATTTACAGTTTTTAACTTCAAATCTCTTAACAAACCAGCTTTTAACATATATATTCTTTATTAAAACTTAAATTTTTGAATAATAATAACAAATAAACATTCTTTCAGTTGATCTTTTCGTCTCAAACAGTTGCAATTTTCGAAAAAGCTTTGTCTATTTTCGTCGTTAACTTTTTCGCACAAGATTAATTGATAAAAATGAGGCATTTCAACACAAGATTCTGAAACACACTTTTTTAAAAACAACAACTAACGTCATCTGACTGAGAGTATAGGTGAACCAATCTTTAAATATCAGATTGAGTTTGGATCGCATTGTTGAGAATCTTTAAATTTGCTTTGCATAATTCAAACGAAAACACGGCTATTGTCAGAACGTACTGTTCTTTATGGTTCGATAAAAACAACGTTTTTCTATTGCTACGTGGAAGGACATACAAATCGTTTTGTTAAGAAAGCGTACCCAAAAAGTAGGCGTGGGCTTTTAATGATCTATGGACGAAATATTCATGTTAATGTTACCAATGATTTTGCATCAAACATTTTGTTCGAATATTTTAACATTTGATTGAAAATTGTTTTTTTTAGCCTCAAAATAGAGGGCGTGGCAAAAACTCCGCATAGACGAAATATGTTCTACCGTTTGACCAAAAACAACGTTTTCCTGAAAAGTAGGCGTGGCAGTAGACGGATTTTAAAATTTTGCACACTTGTTCTGATACAACGCACAAGGATATTTTATACCAAATTTCATTCTCCTAGGTCAAATTTTAGGGCCTAAAAATCGGTGACATACAGACGGACGGACAGAATGGGATAGTGTACAATAAATGCCCATGACTGTGTTGAATTAATTGGAAAATTTAATTTTTAAATTTCAATGATCAAAGTTAGTGTTACCTGATCAAAAGTCAAAATGACGTCGTTCGATTGTTTTATTCTTATACAATTAGAACCTTGGTAATTGTTGGGCTTAAATAGTTACCTACTAATTATTCAACTTTATAGAATGCTATTAATAAACGATATTTTAGGACATGTAAGACAAAAATTATACTAGACACTTACAAATGACTGAATAAGCTAGGTTTGAGTCTCTACCGCATTCAGTTCATCAAATTTAGGTAATCTCTTCTAAAACCCACCGAGGTATCACTTGACACCAAACATTTTTAGTTCTCTAAGTGACCTAAGCTTCACAAGACACAAGTACCTTCCACCACTGCGAATACCAAACATTTTATCAGTCACTTAGCATATTGACATAACATTATTAAGGGTTCAGGTTTTCCAACATTCGACCACATGACAAGCCCTCTATGGCAGTCTCAAGAGTGCCATATGCACGCAGTCATTTCCATGCAACATAGTGTGGCACATGAGTACGGTGGAGTTGCAAGAGCGCTTGTCAAAATAATTATTTTACACTAAATCCCATTGCGAAAGTTTATGCTGTTGAAGCATCCTTCGCCTTTGTCGCATCATCAGCGTCATCAGCACACTCCTTGAATGGATGTGGTTTAGTCGCACATTGAGCTGTAGCCAGTAGGTGGGGTTGGGACGCGGTCGGCACTCGACAATAGACTTTTCCCAGAGAATCCATTCAGATGTGAATGTCATAATTAATTTCAGGACACTACACAATGCACACACATACCTACCACCAAGCAGTCTTGTTACGAGCACGAGTGTATACGAGTGCCAGTATACTTATGAGGACTTTATGTGTGAGAGCAAGTGTTCACTTAGTGAAAGGAATCGTTGCACCTGATGCTCGTTATTTGATTTTATTCATGTCTCATTAAAAGTTAGAATTGTCATGCGAGGACCGCTGCATTTTTTAAAGCGGAACTATATCAGAATAAAATTGAAACTGTAACCAACACAAAAATAATGTCAACTGTCACCTGCATGACGCGTTAAATGTCGATGACATCTTGTTGGTTGCAAGCTACATTTGGAAGTCTACCACCTGGTGGGCTTTTTCGAGGCGACCGGCAATTCCTTGTTGGCGTTGTGGAAATTGAAAATGTCACTTTTTAATTTTTTATCAAGTGCCAATGATGTTAATGTGTCACACATTTTCAAAAGTAGGTTGAGTAGTGTTTACCTGTTGTGATTAGAACATTTGAGGATGATATTCCGTCGAATGCCATATCAGCTGTCGGAAAAGTGTCAAACATGTAAAAGTAAGTAACGTGTTGCTTCAGTGCCTGGCATATACAGTTAGAAGTATGTTACCGCAGTCCAACATGCCTTGCTTACAATGTACACGGGAAGAGTGGAAAACTCATTTTTTATTGACTCTCAGACAATTCACAATTGACGGAGGGATAATGGGGAATATAGGAAGCCCAGTTCCTCCATTGTTGTATCATTGCGGAGGGCTTTATCTATTCGTCGGGTTCGTTTGAAGAGGAAATTGATTTTTTTTGAAAGGCTCGACGGAAACGCTGCGGTATATTCGAAGAATACCAAGTGAATTGTCGGTTTGATTGGATTGAAAGAGACAATCTTTTTCCGAATATTTGTTTTAATTGTTTTAAGGATGAAGGATTTGACAGTACAATTTAAAGTATATAACGCCAGTGTTGGGCCATTGACTTAGGCGACTAACAACTAAGATGTAAGAAAGAATACCTCCAACTTATGAAATGTAACATTAAATATAATTGCAGTATTTTTAGGCACGTATTAATTTTAAATATTTAAATTCATCTATGGGTGTTTCTTTATAGAGGTATAGAACTTTGAAATGGATTATAGTCAGTAATCATGGCTATATAGCGGTCAAAATTGACTGTAACGTTATGGCCAGCATCGTTTTTAAAGAAGTACGGACCAATTATTCCACCTGACCAATTGCCACTGTACGACGTCTCTGTGAATGTGTATTTTCATTTAAAGTAAATGTGGTGCGCAAACGTTCCATACTTAATCGAATTAATTGCTCTAATGGACGATTATGTTGACTTTAAAATGGACGTAGTGCGCGATATGTATTTCGAACAAATTTACACAATTAGGAAGCTTTGTTCATACGTCAGTCTATTTATGTTGAAATGCCAAACCAGACTTAAAATAAATCACTTGACAGCTGACAAAATGGCCGCCAATTACAAAAGTGTTGCCAACCTCTAAAAAAAAACCCCTTATAATTTAAAAAAATTAAAAATTGAAAACTGGAGGCAGATGAGTCAAGGCCCAGATATGGAAACTAGAAACATTTAGTGTCATCCTTGAGCAGATCAACAAAACATGTTGCCTCCGTTTCGCTTTTATCGAATATAGGACGAAATATCTGACTATTTTTTTTTTTCGAAGCACCTACATATTTTATATGCTTTGTTACCTATTGTTTATCAACTTGCGAAGTAAAGAAGGCCCGAAAGGAATATTATCTGGTAGGAAAGCATATGCACTTTTCAATTGTCAATCTTCGTCGGATCTGTACAGTTTTGTCATTCATTTGTTTGATTTTGATTTCACGGTAGATGAGCTCTATATTTACCTCATAGTGATATCTATCAAAAAATTATATTGTATTGACAATACATAAAATTATATTGATTTCTCCCTGTGAACTACAAAAGCAAAGCGTTTCGCCTGTTCAGCATTTCGATATTATCGTCTGCTTAGATGCACTACTCCAAATCTTTATGAGTTCGAGCTCCTTGTCGAAATCGAGTGCTTTAGAAAAGTCATGATGAACAGCTTTTAAACGGAACGTTGAATCGTGTGATACACAGTTATGTCGATTTGTATAGACACCCGAAAAAGTTCCGATGAAACAAATTATTTTTCTCGATTTGAAAGTTGGTTGAAAGCCACACGGGTTCATGTCATAATTTATGTTACAAATATGTTTCAGACGGTCAAACAGTTTGTTGGATAGGATTTTGTATCCCACGTTTAATAAACATATGACACGGTGTTTGGATGAAATTGTCTTTTATATATTTAGATGGGATAAATGGTTCAGATGATAAAGTCACATAATATTATTTCTACCATCGAAGCATGTTTAATGATGATGACAAAACTGTGAAAAACTTTCATTTCTATTTGTAGCTCCTATGTCCTAGATCTCGGTTCGATTGTCTCCTTGCGCAAGACAGTTTAATTTTAAAAAAATGTTTCTAACTATATAAGTTTAAATTTAAATGTTGATATAAGATTTAAGTATTGGGTTTTTTTCTGTAAATTCGCAAAGGACGACAGAAATGTAGGACCCGTAGCATCACTTAACTTTAATCCGCCTCCGAGTCCAACAGTGGTTTTATGTAATTAGAAGATAGTATACAAACGCCATAATAATAGAAGAGAAATGCAAACTCATTTTTCACTTACTCTCTTTTTGACATTCTTTATGACTTTAGTTCAGTTTAGAAAAGATCTTTGTAGGCAATGCGTTTACATGAGGGCAACTCAGGTGATGCCTACAAACTTCGTCCCTTAGCCTCCATGTGGCGAACTCTCCTTGTCTGGTACATTAAATGTAGATTTGGTAACACAACTTTGTTAATTCTGCCAGTAGACAGAATATGCGGAGGAGAAGAATGCAGACAAAATATTTTGATAAATTTGTTAAGGCGATTTTAAATTTCATTGACAATTGATTTATTTTTCCTTATGGAACCTACTCACCATTTTTTTCTTTTATGGTAATAATAAATACTAAAATAATGCTCATTAAAATGTATTTTTATTGTTTTGAAAACAGAAATTGCATTTTTTTGTGTTTTTTTTATCAAAACGATATTTTATCAAAACGATCTATAATTTTATTATAAAATTCCGTATCTTCTTTTACTAAATTTTTGTGAATGTTCATCATACACAACGCATCATCACAAAGAATATTTAGAAAAATATTTTTTTTTAAGAAATTAAGAGTTTTCTTAGAAAAATGAAGTATGCAATAATTGTTCAGTACTAAATGTTTATCTAGGAAAAAAAAAAAAAAGTTCTATCTTTTCCAACCAAAAGATAGAATGTCCTCAAAAAAATTGGATTTTGAAAGTTTTATCAAAATCGTTAGCGCCGTTTTCGAGAAAATTAAACTTTTTGTTTATGGTTATATGGCAGGTACTATATTACAGGTACCATTATTTTTCAACCTAGAGCAAAAATGAAAAGGACCCCTTAGGAAAGAATTCCAAATAAATACAGACAGACGGACGGAGTTTGCAGACCCACTTTTTTTAACTTCTCTATCATCGTAATGACATGTTTGATTGTAAGAATTTTGTTTTTTTTTTTTTGCACGAATCCATAATTTGCCTTATACATAGTACCTAGAATCGCAAGTAAAAAAGTTACTTCAAGTGGTATTCTTGAGATACTTTTTAACTGTTATACCGAGAGTACGAGAACGACTCAACGCAATAAAAAGTTTTGACAGCCTTTTCTATAGCATATTGAACTATTTTGCAAAGCATATTTTTTTGTATGACTAAAACGTATACAGTTAAATAGCTATGTAAATAAATTTTCAACATGAAATTAAACATTAAATCCATTTTTATGACCAGTAAACAATGTTCATTGTATACAAGAGGGGGCAAAACAATAGTACGTAGAGGTTTATTCGACCAAAGTCCAGAGTCATCATCGTCATCCAATGGAAATTGACGAAAAAAAGTGAAACAATGACCAGTTAGTCGAAATTCCCTATTAAAAACTGATAAAATGTTGGAAGACAAAAGTCGTAGTTCGAAGCCAGACAGGGCGCCTATGCTGAAACCGTTTACCAACAAACTGATCGACTCTTATCAGTATGGTTTTAGGCCAAGAAAGTCCACAACCGATCAAATTTTCACACTTTCACACCACATATTTATCGATTTCAAAGCCGCATACGACAGCATTTATAGAGACGAACTATACAGAGCCATGTCTACTTTTGGTATACCACCCAAACTCGTCCGTTTGTGTGGGATGACGATGGAGAATTCTCGCTGCTCCATCAGGGTCGGAAACGACCTCACCGACACATTCGATACCAAAAAAGGATTTAGGCAAGGCGATGCGCTGTCATGTGATTTCTTTAATTTGATTCTTGAGAGGATTGTGTAAATTTCCTGAGCCAACACCAGAGGCATAATTTTCGAAAAATCGGTACAACTACTAACATATTGACATCATTGGTAGGACTCAACGTGATGTCATAGCCACGTTTGATAGTATAGAGAAGGAAGCGGCAAAAATGGGTTTAGCAGTAAATGAAAGTTAGACTAAGTATATGCTGTCAACACGAAAGGACACACAACATCGACGAATTGGACTGAACGTCACCATTGGCAGATATAACTTTGAAGTAGTACGGGACTTTGTCTACCTCGGCTCCGCTATTAACTCTGACAACAACATCTCGTCAGAAATCAAACGAAGAATTACTCTTGCCAATCGCTGTTTCTTCGGGCTGAGAAGGCAATTTAGTAGTAAAGCCCTTACTCGAACTACTAAGGAGATCCTATATAAGACCCTGATCATCATAATCCTGCTCTACGGCGCTAAAGCATGGACCGTATCTAAAGCGGATGAAGAGACCCTTGGTCGATTCGAGAGAAACATTCTTCGGAAAATCTTCGGTCCCGTTTGCGTTGACGGGCTATGGAGACGAAGATTCAACCAAGAACTATACGAGCTGTACAGCGACATACCCCTGGTCAAAAAAAACTCCGCATTGGACGTTTAAGATGGCTGGGACATGTAGAAAGAATGGACACCAATACTCCGGCTCGCAGAGTCTTTAGTTCCCAGTCAGACGTCGGACGCAGTAGAGGAAGACCTCGCCTTAAGTGGCGCGCACAAGTAGAAACCGACCTCAACCAACTTGGAGTGCGCAACTGGAGGCAGTTAGCTAAGGACCGGGCTAGTTGGAGAGGCATGTTGGTTGAGTCCAAGGTTCATCCCGGACTGTAGCGCCACTTAATATATCATTTTTTTTAAATTTGAAATGTTTATACATATTTTGAGACCAATAGATAGGTCGTGAACCAAAATCCGTCCAGCTGAAAATTTAAGACCAAAAACCTGGTCACATGCGTACGCTATGACTTGTGATTCCGTACATACAGATAGGCATATTCTATGTTTTCTATATTTTTAACTTTCTCTTACAAAGAGAAAGATATTGTTTTCGTGAAAATTTTCGACCTCGAGATTTTGATTGATTCTAACGTTACGATGATAGCGGAGCCTAAAAAAGTGGTTTTTGGAATTCCGTCCGTCGGTCCGTCTGTCCGTAATGGTCTCCCCAGCCTAAACGGCTTGACCGATTTTCTTCAAACTTCGTATCCAAGCTTGTTTTGGTCATAATTCTAGGCCATTTTTTTTGTTTGCTTTTAGCCATGTTAATAACCGTACCTGCCATATAAAAATTACACATAACCTAAATTTTCTCGAAAACGGCTGTAACGATTTTGATTAAACTTTATATATACTATAAGCATATTAGTTCCAACAAAACTGCATACCCAGTTTTTTCGAGAAAATCCATATAACGGATTTTGTCATTCAGGCCATATACAGAAAATTGTTAATTTCTCGCAAACTACTATGCCAAATTGAATGAAATTTAATATATATACTAACATTATAGTTTTAAGCAATTACACATAATTAGTTTTAGCCCAACTATCACTTAACGGTATTTTCCGTTATGGCCAATAACGAAAAATAATTATTTTTCACATAGACACCGATTCCTTCAAATTTCGGAGTGAACGTTCGTATAATCACATTTCGACATTTTATATAATTTATAGCATTAATAATCAAAATGCGCACTATTTGATCTAACGCCCAACTCGCTGTGAAATAGAAAGTTGCGTACGACCCAGTCGTGCAACCACCACTCGTTTGTTATAAACTATGTTTCAAAATGAAAATACGCTTATGATCGGATTAAAGAAGATCCCATTTTAAAACACTAGAAAATATTGCTTTGCTAAATTCTGCAAATAATAAAAAAGGATTTTTAAAAGCAGTTTTTCGAAAAACATAATTTTTAAAGAAGAATATCTAAAACCGAACATTTGCTCTTCCGAAAAATACTGCGATGATTTCTAAGAAAATCAAGTGGTCAGGTATTTCAAAGAAATTATTTTGTTTTGACAACAGATCTTGAAAAAAAAATAAAATAAAAAAAAGAGACCCTAGAGTGCTACGATGTTGAAATCAAACTTCATCCATCGACGTTTCTTAAATAACAGAAGTCTTTCCTCATCAAAAACACAAAATAAACTATATATGCAATGCTTTCTTAATAAGAATTTCTTATTATCCGCAAACTGAAGCTTATGTGTATGTGTAAGTGTATAAAGATCCATCAAAATGTTTGCTTGTTGTTTGCCCGCCGTTGTCCCACCACGCTTACATTTTGACCTAGACTTAGAAATTGTAAAATTACCAATTAGTTTCCCTACCACTATTGCAGAGAATTTTCCTTTCTCTCTGCTGCCAACCGTTTATTCAAAACATGAATTTAGTCATAAAATGTCAGTAAAGTTATCCATCTAATTGGAATCACTCTAACTGGATAATAAGAATCCCTCGGCATTGTACGCTGATTACTTTAAGCTGCAACTAATTGAATGGCTTTCCCAAGACCTTATCCCATTTCTTACCCCTTAAACTACAGACACCAATTATTCTTGCAAACAGACATTAAATGACAATTTGTAATTAACCCCATCACCCCCTCAATCCAATCGACTGTCACGTTTCCACAGATCCTTGCTCTTCCAGCACAGTCGCTTCAAATGAAAAATAAATTGAAATATTCCTCAATATGCATACAAATAGATGATTGGATAAATTCAATATCAAACCCCTTTCTGAAACCAGATACTCAATTCCAACTCATTGTAGTCACAGAACACAAGTACAAATGCTCGCATACAACCGAAATGTGTCTATCCGCCCTCGCTACATGCCCTGGTTGAGGGAAACTCGAGAAGCTCAAGCACTGAAGAGCCGGAGACAATGGCACACGATAAGCTACAAACAAACACTCAGAATATATTACAATTTAATGGTTTAAACAACTGAGCCATGGCGGATAAGAAAAATCCATATTATTCTTCAAGGCGAACTTTGGGGGCGGCAGAAACAACAGCATCAGTAACAGTAACAGGAAGAATATTTAATAATACATCCTTGAGATGCAGTCACGTTCAGTAGTAGCGAACAGCGAGCTTTACCAACATTACCCAAGAGTACCACTAAGGAGAAAAAAGGATACCGAATGGAAGAAATAGCATTCACCACCGCTAACACCATCTACCCACAGGACATATCGCTACACTACTGTTTCGGTGCATTTGCCATGATAAATAATTCTCTACAACTCAAGTGCAATACTCTGTTGAGTTTTTTTTTCTAAATCCTTTTGTAAATCTGGTCTATGTGGCTGGTCTCGACCAGCTCAGTTTCTGGTCAGAGATGCTTTGCTACTAACTGACTTGAGGCAAAAAGGACATTGGCAAATCGATTGTCTGACCAGATGGTGTTCTGATAGCCGACTTGAAGTCAGTCGCATAATGCGATGTTGACATTATTTTACCACCTATTGACATCCCAAACTTACTTCGATTTTACATTTTTGATAAAAATAGGTGTCGCAGTATATAAATTCACATCTAACGAATTTTATCGGCTTAAGCTCAACCTAAGCGTATCTTCTCACCTCACTGGCAGGGGAATAAAATTCCCAAATCCAACAACTCCATCACAACATGCCAAGGAATCAACGGCGAACCCGAAAAATCCATCTCGTCAAACAATGAAATGTGTACAAGAAGTATGTACTCATCCAGTGGAATCCCTCGCGAAGCCGAAAGCCACTTAAGAGCCTAACACCACACCAAAAGGATAATGGAATTGACAGTTACACCACGAATAAATCCACTTTAACTCGGGGATTCAAAAACGGATCCGACATAAAAACGACTTACTTCGCACGATGGGGCGGAACTCATCGCTCGCTATACCAATACCACATGGATAAGACAGTCGCTCCGTCGCGTCGTGTCGGGAGCGAATACTAAGAGGGGGGCACCCAACGGAACGAAATTACTTCGAAAAGAACAAGATGTAATCATTTTGTTTTTGTTATGCAAAAACGCGGCCGCCATGTTGGGGTGTGTAATGTAAGTTGCTGTTACGCACCTGTCGTAGACACACTGTCACCATCGCGTTCGTACACCACCCAGCACCGGGCCATCAAATCAAATCAATTTTTTCGTCTAAAGCCATAAAATGTTATGGCCCCTAGAGGTAAACTTTTCCACAAAAGAAAAAGAAATCACTTTGCCAGGGTGGTAGGAAGGTGCCACCTCAATCTTCTCTGTTCATTAGACTTGTCCTATGCGTGAGAAATAGAGCAGGTACCTACTACACCGATATCCTTTTGAAATTTACCTCAGCCGACAAAAAGAAAACATCATCGTCATCGAATTTCATCGCGGAAAGAAAAAAATTGATTACATTTCGACAGTGTGAATCAACAACACCCACAATGCAACCCTCAAGGCGCGAAAATAAATGCTAGGCTGGAAAATGGCCGAAATAATTTGATATTTCCCATCATCTTTGTGCCGGG
Organism: Rhingia campestris; assembly: GCA_932526625.1. Taxonomy (NCBI): domain Eukaryota; kingdom Metazoa; phylum Arthropoda; class Insecta; order Diptera; family Syrphidae; genus Rhingia; species Rhingia campestris. The sequence continues at coordinate 2,165,680 of OW052184.1, forward strand.
CTTTGTTATCTGGGAAATCCATTTAATAACCTTTTTGGAGAGTTTTCTTTGGCTTTTTGTTTTTGGGCGTTTTTTTTTTCTGTACAGACTTGGACGTTGGACATTGCGCGGTTATTAATAACATTTTTCACAAGAACGCTTTATTTCTTCACCAACGGATAGTGCATGTCGACGACGAAAGACGAAACATGAGGGATGTTTGCGCACGCGACTAAGGGAATGGTCATTATGCAAATATGCGCGTGGGGTCGAAGTGGTGATGGGTGGCTACGGTTTCGGGACATTTAATGGCGTTTTCATTGTGAAACAGTTTTGTAAACTTTTTTTTTGTTTTGTTAAAAGATAAAGATACACCGGGGTATAGGTTTCTTTTACATATTTCATGTCCTTTTCTTGGCGGCAACAGGAGTCACCACTGGGTGGACGAAAAATTGTAGCACGACACAATAAATTGCTTGTAAAAAAGGAAAGGCAGAACGTTTTTTTTTAGAAGCAATAAAAGCAAAAGTATCACGCTGCTAAAGTCATTTTACTCAGCTTCTATTATGATGTCCTCATTAAATTATCCTTTTGTTAATCCTTATGTGCAGAGGTGGTGGAACGTCATCGTCGTCGTAGTCGTCCATCAAATCGGTGGAGTGGGACTATGGGGATGCTGATTTTATGTTATGTCGTGTATTGTTATGTTATAATCTCTGTTTGTCGTAAATTCCAGTCTTTGTGTGAGATGGGTATTTGTGTGATTGTGTGAGTGTGATTGAGGAAAAGCCAAATGCCCCTGGTAGTAGGCCGGATCAGTTTAATCGGGTTTATGTCCGTGAATCAAGATTTAAGTGTTACTTTGAGAGTGAAGGTACGCCTATAAAAAGTAAAGAATTACTTTAATGGACGAAGTGTCGTTGTTTATCGATGAAAGGTTGGCTTTTGGAATACTGGACGAGGTCTTTTACCAAAAACGAAATGGCATGTATACATATGTAAGAGTACTTATTTCTTGTATCATGACTCTTTGAGAGGGCAATTCAATTGTTCAAGGGTGTCGATATTATGTACCTTCGAATTGGTCTAGCCTTCTGCAACAAGGATCGAGTTATATGCCAGTAATTTAGGTGAAATTAATTGTTCAATTAGCAATGGGTGTAGCATGCTAACATAAAGGGTACTTACTACTTACTAACCAAATGAAAAAAAAAATAATTAACTGGAGAGCATTCTTGATGAATCGGTTAGCTTCCATTGTTAGGATACGAGTTAGTTCAATGGCTTCAACTGTCGTTGCAGTGGCCTAGTAGTTAGAGCGTTGGACTATTAAGCTCGGGGTCACTGGTTCAAATCCTAAAAGTGACAACAGCTAAATTTTTTCACTGATCAACCTCTTGGAAGTCTGACAAACATTACTCTTGGATGTTTGTCAGACTTGCACTGTGATGAGAAGCTTCCCGAATTTGCAGTTTGGATTTAGAGAGCTAGATTTGAGGGCTTGTATGGGCCGTAAATGCCAGATATTTCATTTTTTCAATGGGTTTTGCTAGAAGTCGTAGATATAAAGAGAAACATTAAACCTCTTATATGTTGCCAAAACAAACCAAGGCAAGACACGCATTCCACATCCTGGATTTATGTGAGTATTTTCTCGCCACAGCCAAATTCAGAGCTCTGCAGTCCAACGAGAAGAAGCTACAAATTGTACAAACTTCACGTTGGTGCCGTACAGAGTACTGGAAGTTCAAGGAACAGCCATTAACCAATATCAGTATTAGGCGGATCGACAATCGCAACATCATTAGCTGAATACAAGATACCCAAGAAAATATTAACGTGGCACTACCAACAAAGGGCAACAGAAGAGTCACAGTCAAGAAACGTAAATGGGTGGTACAGGAAGATTATCAAGCAGAAAGAACTGAAGAGAAAAAATCGTAAGGAAAAGATAAAACACGCAGTCTCCTTGTCTCCTAGTCTCCTAGAAAATCAAATAATGTCGTGACATCAAAAACATTCGTCAGATCATGCTTCAAAGTAGGAACGGGGGCTTTATAAAACAACGATGAAAACGTTGTCACGAGGAGAGCATATCCAAAATTTGTTGCAAATTTGGAACAACAGACTCGTTAGTACCCAGGGCCTAGCATTATCTCATCTGTGCACGTGTTTACCTCCTTTATTAAGCTGATTAAGCTGAATCCTAACGGCTGAGATGAGATAAGCTTTTCTTGGCGAGAGGAGGGTCAGTGATAAATCATTTAGGTGTTGCTACGTCTTGAAAAGGGACCCAGACCTACTATGCGGTGATTCATCGCACTAATGCTAAATAAACACCACCTAAGCGGGTGTGAAATGCACTTATAACAAGCACCAGTGTGGCTACCTGCCCAGCTGATCGACCACAGACCAAATTTTCATACTAAGCAAATCCTGGAAAAAGTAAAAAAATATATAAATGGTTACCCAATACCCACCATCTCTTTTTAAAGCGATTACGAAATTCAGGACTGCAGTAAAATAATTCTTCATTTGTGTAGCCTCATACTGAAGGGCACGTGATGCAGCTCCACTGAACAAGGAGATGACTTGTTCAATCTCATGTCGAAACGGATAACGCTTAAGGCAGATGTAAACACGGAATTTACTATCTTAAAAAAATTTATTTATCTTCTGGAATACGCTGACGTTACCGACATAATTGGCCGCTCCTGATGCTGAGATGGCATTTACGGCAATTGATGAACAAACAAAACGCGTTTGTATTTTATTTAAAGAGGACTAGACAACCTTCAAGAAAATTTCAACGTTGGAAGCAATAATTTCGTGGTAGTAAAATAAGTCAACTACCCGGAGTTATCATCAACCCTACAAATCACACCGTAATGGTAAATGCAGCAAATTATTTTTTAAATTCCCTGGTAGAGGAATTTAAGCCAGATAACATCCAGGTTACCAAGTTCCATCGATTCCTCTCTCTGGCACGCTTGGTCAGATCATGTTTATGCACATAGACCACCTTTAAAACAGAGACGTAGATGCAGTTCATAGTCGACTAGTTCTGTAGTCGAGTTAACTTGGTTTTGGTGGTTTTTTTAGTACAGGTTTCTCTAACATGTTGTTCCCCCCGAAGATCCGAATGTAAAACAACGTTACCTTTTGAGAAAATCCAGAAAATCTATCGGTCGAATGTGACATGCTTACAGAGCAACCTTCATGCTTAAGTGAAGCGGAAGTCGCACAATGTCAACTAAATGACATTATCATCTCATCTTTTACAAATAGCTGTAAGGTAAAACGCGACTGGAACCTAAATGTGCGTGAGCGCATTAAAAAGGCCACAGTCGCTTTCTATACGTGTAACCGAATATTCGGAAAAAACTGGGGTCCGAACCCCAAGATCATCCTATGGATGTACACGGCCATTGTGAGACCTATATTAACAGACAAGCGGTGGCAATCCACAAATAAAGTCACCCATCTGAAAAATATGACAAAGGTACAAAGGATAGCATGTGTGGGCGCTACTGGCGCAATGAGAACCACACCAACAGCGGGACTGGAAACCATCCTTAACCTGCTACCGCTAGACCTTTACATGCAAGAATCTGCAGCCAGAAGTGCTCTAAGAATCAGCCAGCTCAACTGCTGGATATCGAACTCAGGAGCTCATGCCCAAATTCTACACAGATATCTGGGCTCAGCTGTATCCTTTGACTACATGCTGCCTCACCATGACTTTCAAAGACCATTCTCCTGCATCTTTCCAAGCAGAGAGGAGTGGGAGAGGAACGAATTGGGCACCGAAACCATATCCATCTACACTGATGGTTCAAAAATGGATGTAGGCGTTGGAGCTGGAGTGTTTTGAGAAACACTAAAGCTAAACAGCACCTTTCGTCTCCCTGAGCACAGCAGTGTCTTCCAAGCCGAAATATTGGCAGTAGCAGAGGCAGCCAAAGCGACCTCAATGCTGGCGATACCACCAGATGATATCACCATCCTTATTGAAAGTAAGGCTGCAATAAAAGCTATCTCTGCTGTCGAAATAAAATCTCGGCTTGTGAAACGTTGTCATGAAGAGCTAAAGGTTCTTGGCGTCCAACATAATGTTAAGCTCTGCTGGGTCCCCGGACACAGAGGCATACAGGGCAATGAAATTGCTGACGAACTGGCGAGAAAAGGATCTGCCTCCAGCATTGACCAAGCAGACCAGTCTGTCAAACCACCACTATGTGACCTCAAATCTCGGGTGGGACAGAAAACACTGACCACTGCCAAAAATAGGTGGAACTCCCTTCCCACCTGTAAAACTTCCAAAAGGATGTGGCCTGAGTATGACAAAGCCAGAACCCATAAACTACTCCGTAGAAACAGGAAATCTGTCTCTACTTTAGTTGGGATTATTACTGGACACAACTTACTAAAAAGCCACAAACTGAAAATGCATCTCATAGATGATGAGCTCTGTAGAGGCTGCGGTGATGAAGAAATACACGAGGATACCCTCCATTTTCTGTGCCACTGCACAGGCCTCAGCCAATTAAGAATGAGAACCTTAGGAAAATACTTTTTCCATTACCTCACGGATCTATCCGAAATCCCTCTCCCTAATCTTTTCAGGTTTGCAACAACATCTGGATGGCTGGAAAGAGGCTATCAACAATCGACAGTAACGGGACAATGAATGAACCAACCACACAAGTTGACCCCCAACGGGCATCACAATGGGTCTATATTGACCTTAGTGCGATGAGGGAAGACTCACACCGTCTGCCTCATCAACCCACCAACATAACCTAACCTAAGGTAAAACTCACCGTGGTATAGAGCTGCACACCATGGTGGAACGGTAACCTAGATAGTCTCCGTAAAAGAGTAAGAAAACTGTTCAATAAAGCCAAATGCACCGGTAATACAACTCACTCATTACTAATACAACATAGAGTTGTGAAATCTAAAAGAGCGTTCTGGCGCAACTACTGTGAGGAACTTGAAGAGCTTCCTGCGGTGGCGCGTTTCCAGAGGGCACTCTCGAAAGATAAAACAAACGGCATGGGATTACTAGTCAAATCTGACAGTACAATCACACGCGAATGAGAAGAAACGTTGATTACCCTTCTTCAGGTACACTTCCCCGGCTCCACCATCACAAGTGAGTTTCATGGACAAATGACAGACACAAAGAAGTTGCACTATGCGCCTTCCTTGACATTGAGGGTGCTTTTGACAACACTGGATATGAATCCATATCAAATGGATTGACTCATAGAGGAATAGATCATCCCACCATCAAATGGATCAAAGCGATGCTTGAAAGTCGGAAAATAACTGCTTCGTGAGCACTGACCTCAGTATCAGTAAGAGCCGTTAAAGGCTGCCCTCAGGTAGGAGTACTCTCGCCCCTCCTATGGTCTCTGGTCATCGATGACCTACTTCAAGACCTTAGTAATGCAAGCTTCGATATAATTGGATACGCCGATGACCTAGTCATCATTATTAGGGGCAAAGAACCAAACGAGGTTACAACACGTCTGCAAAACACCATTAAGATAGTCATAGATTGGTGTAGAAAAGAAAATATTTCTATAAATACCATATAAATTAAAGTCTTAGCCAAATTTCAATCAATGATACAGACATTCAGTACTCCAACGAAGTAAAATATCTTGGGGTGATCCTCGATAAAAAACTAAGCTAGAACTCCCACATAAACAGCGAGATTCAAAAAGCAAGCAAAGCTTTTTGGGCTTGCCGTAGCATGTATGGTAAATCTTGGGGAATCTCTCCAAAGACCACACACTAGATTTATACGATCATGGTCAGACCGATTATAACATACGCTTCAATAGTATGGTGGCACAAAGTCACCCAAAAAACAACTATAAATTAATTAAACAAGATACAACGACTTGCCTGTCTGGGCATTACCGGAGCTATGCGTACCTGTCCCACAGCGGCTATAGAAGCCTTAATAGGACTAAGACCCCTCCACATTTATATAAAAAAAAGTGGCAATTCGCAGCTCAGCAAGTTTGACACAAGCAAAAGAGTTACACTTTAGCAATAATTCAGAACTTAATGAACTATTATCCAAACTTCCAGAACTTGACATGATCTGTGCGGTTACAGACCGCTTACCCAAGACACAACAAAAGATTCTCAACGGAGATCACAACCAGAGAAGTATGGTTAAGCAATAACACACCAAAGCTGGGAACAAAACAATTGTAAGTCATATTGGGAGAATATCCCATGCCTAAGACAGGCCAAAAGAGCTATTCAGCCCTTCAAAACGGATGCCAACAAAATACTAAATCTTCGCAGGCACGGTATCAAGAACTTAGTAGGCTACCTAACGGGTCATCACGGTCTGCGATATCACCTAAATAAAATACATCTAGTCGACTCACCGGAGTGCAGACTATGTCTAGAAGAAGACGAAACAGCAGACATCATATGTGAATGTCCGGCCCTTTAAAGTATAAGAAGGGAATCCTTCTTCAGGGAAATATTAGGCACCGAAGAACTAAGGAAATCCTCTGCTGAACGTATTATCAGCTACATTAGAAAGTAGAAGCGCTACTAACCTAAACAGACATCTGACGGCAAACACAATATAACTTCTAGGTCGACGTACATCTTATTGCTAAGGCAAGTCAGAATTTAAAAAAAAAAAACCTTTTGAATTCATTATTCATGGATATATTTTTGTTTGCTGTTTACCCTTGTTCAACCAGGTCTTCTGCCGAAATCCGAAACGCATTAGTAACTACTATACGAAGCCTATAACATGATGTGGTGGTATCTCACCAGACGGGAATGGGGTGGGGCCTCATCTACCACCTGGTAATATCTAACACTTAATATAGCTAGAGCCCAAATACTTACTTACTTACTTACTTAAGTGGCGCTACAGTCCGGAATGAACCTGGGCCTCAACCAACATGCCTCTCCAATTAGCCCGGTCCCTAGCTAACTGCCTCCAGTTGCGCACTCCAAGTTGGTTGAGGTCGGTTTCCACTTGTGCGCGTCACTTAAGGCGAGGTCTTCCTCTACTGCGTCCGACGTCTGGCTGGGAATCAAAGACTCTGCGAGCCGGAGTATTGGTGTCCATTCGTTTTACATGTCCTAGCCATCTTAAACGTCCAATGCGGAGTTTTTTGACCAGGGGCATGTCGCTGTACAGCTCGGATAGTTCTTGGTTGAATCTTCGTCTCCATAGCCCGTCAACGCAAACGGGACCGAAGATTTTTCGAAGAATTTTCCTCTCGAATTTACCAAGGATTTCTTCATCCGCTTTTGATACGGTCCATGCTTCAGCGCCGTAGAGCAGGACTGGGATGATCAGGGTCTTATATAGGATCTCCTTAGTAGTTCGAGTGAGGGCTTTACTACTAAATTGCCTTCTTAGCCCGAAGAAACAGCGGTTGGCAAAAGTAATTCTTCGTTTAATTTCTGACGAGATGTTGTTGTCAGAGTTAATAGCGGAGCCGAGGTAGACAAAGTCCCGTACTACCTCAAAGTTATATCTGTCAATGGTGACGTTCTGTCCAATTCGTCGATGTTGTGCGTCCTTTCGTGTTGACAGCATATACTTAGTCTTACTTTCATTTACTGCTAAACCCATTTTCGCCGCTTCCTTCTCTATACTAGCAAACGTGGCTATGACATCACGTTGAGTCCTACCAATGATGTCAATATCGTCAGCGTATGCTAGTAGTTGCACCGACTTTTGGAAAATTGTGCCTCTGGTGTTGGCTTTGGAGTTTTGCACAATTCTCTCAAGAATCAGATTAAAGAAGTCACATGACAGCGCATCGCCTTGCCTAAATCCTTTTTTGGTATCGAATGTGTCGGTGAGGTCGTTTCCGCCCCTGATGGAGCAGCGAGAATTCTCCATCGTCATCCTACACAAACGGACGAGTTTGGGCGGTATACCAAAACTAGACATGGCTCTGTACAATTCGTCTATATAAATGCTGTCATATGCGGCTTTGAAATCGATGAATAGGTGGTGGGTATCGATTTGGACTTCTTGAGTTTTTTCCAGGATCTGCCGAAGTGTGAAAATTTGATCGGTTGTGGACTTTCCTGGCCTAAAACCACACTGATAAGGGCCAATCAGGTTGTTGGTAAACGGTTTCAGGCGTTCACATATTACGGCAGATAGGATCTTGTAGGCGATGTTGAGGAGACTTATGCCTCTGTAGTTGGCGCAGTTCAGAGGGTCTCCTTTTTTGTGGATCGGGCAAACGATGCTGAGGTTCCATTCTTCAGGCATATTTTCATCCGACCAGATTTGGCTTATGAGTTGGTGGATGTTACTTACCAAGTCATCTCCGCCGGCCTTATAGAGCTCAGTGGGAAGGCCGTCATTTCCGGCAGCCTTATTAAGCTTGAGTTTAGATATTGCTATCCTCACTTCACTCAGGTCGGGTGGTTGGCAGTTTTCGCTGTCGTTGCCAATATTGAATGGTTCGTTCTGCCTGACAGCGGAATATTGTTCGTCATCGCCTTTTAACAGTCTGCAGAAGTGGTTCTTCCATATCCTCAGCATCGACTGTGTCTCAACTACAATATTTCCTTGTTCATCTCGACAGAATTCTGTTCGAGCCTTGTATCCTTGGCTTTGACGTTTTACACTTTGGTAAAACTTGCGAACATCGTTCCTGGAGTGGCACCTCTCTTTATCCTCGATCGCGCGCTTTTCTTGCTCTTTTTTCTTCTTGCTGAAAAGCCGATGTTCTTCCCTTCTTCTTTGCCTATAGAGCTCAATGGCAGCTCTCGTCTTCACCTGCAGCTTAGCCTTGTAGGCCTCGTTCTTGGCTACGAGCATCTGTCGGCATTCCTCATCAAACCAGGGGTTTCTTGCTGGTGGGCGCGAGAAACCTAGCACATCAGTTGCGGCTGATCTGATGGGCTGTTGGCATCGTTGCCATTGCTCTTCGACATTCGATGCTGGTAATATGGTGTTAATCGAATGGTTAAGGGATACGCACTGTGCGAAGGTCTTGGCGGTCTCTTGCGATTGCAGTCTTCCGACATTAAGTATTTCTGGATTGTTGTGGCGTGGTGGATATCCGCATTCTTACCTTGGCTGCTACAAGGTAGTGATCCGAGCCGATGTAAGCTCCTCGGAATGTTCGGGCATCCAAAATACTGGATGCGTGCCTCTTATCTATCGCAATGTGATCAATTTGGTTGACCGTTCGTTGATCTGGAGACCGCCATGTCCCCTTATGGATATCGAGGTGAGGAAACCGTGTGCTGGCTATAGTGGCATTTCGTTCCGTAGCGAAATCAATTAGCCTAAGTTCGTTACCAGACGTGTTGTCGTGTAGGCTTTGTTTTCCGACAATACTTCTAAAGATGTCTTCTCTTCCTACCTTTGCGTTAAAATCTCCCAGCACGATTTTAACATCGTACTTCGGTAGTCGCTCATAGGTTTTGTCGAGGAGCTCGTAGAAGCAATCCAATGTCTTGGAAACATAAGACTTCTTGCCTAAGTCTGGGACTTATAACAAATCCGCATCCGAATAGTCGCTGTTTCTGCTCACTATAACACGGTCCGTAGTATATGTCACAGTTTTTCATCCTCTTTTTGCCCGGCCCATCCCATCGTATTTCCTGGATGGCAGTAATGTCTGCTTTGTAGCAGTTTAGGGCTTCCGCTAGTTGTTCGCCTGCACCTCTCCTGTTTAATGTTCTCACATTCCATAAATAAAATACGTCCTTTCCGAGGCTATTGGTTGCTTCGTAACCATGTTTTTTTTCTGTGGGTGGGTAGTTAGCCCAAAGCACAACCCCCAACCTGGAGGGCCAGTTCCAATTTATTAGATACCCCTAGGACACGGGGCCATCAGTATCCACTACGGGATTAAGCGCTGCCGTTGGCCTTTCGGTTCATCCGCCACCATCTCTGTTCAAGGGGCCTGACTAACCCTTGAAATTCCTAGACAACCTGTTGTCCGAATATGTCAGAGCAGCTCATCTAGGTTCGCCTGGGACAGCAGAACGGGTATTCATCCGTGCCATTCTCACCAGGGTGTTTATAGTGTTGCTGTTTTTCGTCGTGTTATCAACACTCGCGCTTATCGTTTAGCAAGTCAAATCCGGTTGGATGAGACCAGTACCCGATGGTTACCACTTGGAGGTAAAAATAAGCACATTTGATGTGTAGTCAGAGTTACAACACTGGGCATTGCCAAGTTAACGCCAATCAGAGTCTACCTTCGTTCTACAACACTCAACCTTCAGAGCCCAAATCAGACACTTTTAATAAAATTAATTAAAAGCTGAGATTCATTGCTAAAATATATATAACACACCCTCGAATAATTCTGCTAAGATCTTCACATAGACCGTAATACACCTAAATTCTGATTAGCAATCAAATTCAAAAACATTTTTTTCGAAAAAAAAACGACTGAAGGAGCTGTTTCCTCGATAAGACTTATATGGATAAATGTAAAATTAATTTTCGAATATCCACATAAAGTGTTTGCAAATACATCAAACTCATGAAGCTAACAATTAATATATTTTATAAAGACCATATTACCACGTACTTAAGCCCAAGTCCTTCGCTCGATATAATCTCTCAGTGAAACCCAATAAATACCCTCCTTACTAACAGTTAAGTGCAAAACAATTTAATCCGAATAGCCTTCCCACTATACTGTCAATCTTGTCATGTTTTTAAATTTTCCTAGTGAAATCGAAACCATCCGACTGCGGTATGCAGACGGCGAATGGCTAAAACCACTAAACCGACTAGTCCACCACCTATTCAATGGCAATCGATGGCGCAACCGACGACGTTAAAAGTCACTCAAAACTATTCCAAAACGTTTGACGTAATCGGATCAAATTAGTGGCATTAGGAAACCATGAAACTGATGTTGTCATTATCGGTAACATCGCATTACTAGGGCTTTGTGCAGTTCCGGTGGAGACAAAGACATTGGGCCTGGGCGTGGATGTGGTGATTCAGCCAATTGGGGTAGTCGTGGTAAATTGATTTATCGCTTGGGCCATCAACAGCATGGAAGGGTTTAATTTCTCTACATTTGCAGATAATAATCGCTTCGGTGACATAGAACCCTTTTATCCACACTCACACGCACTTGTCTCGTTCGTATTCATTGCGTCGTCCTTGTGCCGGCTACGAGCTCGGCACATTAACTCAACTTGATTTTCATTGATACGCTGGAATTTATTGTTTACGCTATACCCTCACAGCCTAAGACAGGTTAAACTATGTGGAACCATTTATTGTTCAGTTCCAGAGTGGGTGGGTTTGCGTCAACCACCACCATTAAACGCGCACATCGATATAGGTATGAAATTCAATACAAGCCTGACAAAAGTGTTTTCTTTTTTGTTGTTTCCTCTCCGGCACGGCATTGTGAGTAAATCTTAACCGGAATTGATTTTCCGCAAAAGTGTTTCCCTTCCGTTTATTTCATCCCGAGACAGAGCCTTCCTCCGTCAGCTCGTAGATTTTTATTGAGTGGAAATGTAACAAGTGTATCGCATTACGAAATCATTATTGACAGACAATTTATTGCACACTTGTTGAGATTCAGCTCTTAGGGGTTGTTTCGTTGTTTGTTGCCTGCTGTGTGTAAGGTATTCAGTTCTCCTTAGTCCTTAGGGGCTGGTATGTGTTGCTTGGGTATTTTCGTACATGCCTCTCCGGCTTGCCTTTTCCGCTTCCGCTTGGGGGTTTTGTGTTTTTTTTTTGTCGAAATTCCTGCACAACACCGAAAAACCTATGTTCTCTCTAATTTATTTGATTTTGTATAAGTGTGGTCTTAACTAAGTCCCTCACTTCACATGCGGGTATGTTTGGAATTTTATTGTATGATTGTCTCCCCACTAAGGATTCCACAAATATCTTAAGCAGAAGCCACACAACAAATCGCTGAGGGGATTTAGGCTTGCTTTCGGTCGTCTTGGGAGGAAATTGGTTAATTGAAGTATACCCCGAGTTTTTATAAGAAAATATGTGTCTGAGGATATTTGCATTTTGTTTTTGAATTTTAGAATAAGACTCACTTTTGCACAGACTTTGTTTCGCGTCTTCAGATGAAAGCTGCCTAGTTGCACAAACTAAATGAATATATTTCACCGCGTTATTATTTATAGCACAATTCGCGTTTGCAATGTTTTTAATCGAACAATGATTGCTTTAAAACTAATTATATTGTTGGTGGCGAACATTCTGCATCTGCAAAGAGCGCAAAGTGTTCTATGAATAGGATTTTTGGTTATTCTGGCTATTAAGAGAGTCTTCTTGACTTGACCATCGGCAATGTGGCAGGCATGAATTTTAATGCCTTGATTTTAGTGTTGCCAAAGTTGCACTGATTAAAGCGAATAACACATTTTTCATTCCTATAGGGTTTTTGTTATTTTCATGATTTGATGCGATTGGATTGGGTGCAAAATTCCAATCTTTATACAGGTTGGCTAATGAATCTTGCTACCATAAAAAAACTTAAAAAATTTGTTTCCGAATAGTTAATTAACTCCATAATTTTAATTTTCAGATCTTTGTTCACATTTTATAAAAATGGATAATTGGGATAAAGAAACCAGCATTTTGGGTTGTGCGCCGCTATCGTGCACTGGAGTCCTTACTTTGTGTCCAAAGAATATTTCGTTGCGCGTTTGGCGGCACGTCTTCTAGCAGATAGACCAATCGCTCAAAGCCCTTTTCATGAAAATAATTTCTGTTGTAACTACTGCCACACAGAATACTCCACAACAAATTTCTACAAGAAATTAATCTGCTCAAATGTGTATCATCAGACAGACATTGAAGACAAAATTCACAGAGATTTGAATTTGTTTCCCTATCAGGTTCAGATTACTAAAGCTGATTCAAATGGTAGGACGAAACCATGCTGTACTTTTTTTCATGTCGGAGGAAGGATTTGGAGTGAGTCGAACCCACTTCATCCGGTTTAAGTCACAGTGTGGTGTGTAGTTTCCTCCACCTGAATTCGGGACCATACCCTTGACCTTTATTTAAAAATGTTGAGGGATTTTTTTCCAGAATTACATCGGCACATAATTCATTTTAAATCTGTCTGGGTTTAACAAGATGGAGTAAGTTATCCACGTTATCTGGACTATTATGGAAGAATTACAACAAAAAAATCGAAATAAATCATTTCCAGAAACTCCTCATTTCGTTGGCCCCCTAGGTCCCCAGACCTTACTGAACCAGATTTGTATACCATATCCCATAGGGGTATGCTAGTTTTGATACATAGTTTGTCACAAAGTGAAATAATTTAGTTTAATATACCTTAAAGTATGTGGACCGAGTCAGAATCGCTAGCTGAGTCGATTACGCCATTTCTGTCTATCCATCCGCCAGACCGTCTGTACGTCACCGATTTTTAGGACTTGAATCTTGAGCTAGGATAATACAATTTGGTATATAGGATCCTTGTCCGTGCCTACAGAACAAGTGTAAACATTTTCAAAATCCGCGAACTGTCATGCCCACTTTTTAGAATAACGTTCTTTTTGGTCAAAGCCGTTAGAATTTTTAACAGTTTCTGAACATGATATTTAGACAAACTTAATAACTGTATTTCGTCCATTTACATTTTTTGCCACGCTTACTTTTTGTGCGCGTTTTCTGTAAAAAAAAAAAAGGTTTTCGTTTAAATTTTAAGGAAATTTGAAAAAAAAACTTTGCAAAAAAACAAGCAAAAATATAACTTAAGTTAATATGAATATTTCGTCCTTAGATCTTTTTACCTCGCGCCCAATTTTTGGGGGCGTTTTCGTGCAAAAACAATTTGCATTCCTACCCCAAGGCTTATGCAATAGAAAAACCTTTTATACCCTACCCCATAGGGGTATATTAGTTTTGATACATAGTTTGTAACATAGAGAAATAATTTTGCTACATATACCTCAAAGTATATGGATCGACTCAGAATCGCTAGTTGAGTCAAATTAGCCATGTCTGTCTGTCAGTCCGTCCGTCTGTCCTTAAATTTTGAGCTAGGATAATGAAATTTGGTATATAGGATCCTTGTCCGAGTCACCAGAACAAGTGTAAACATTTTTAAAATCCGCCCACTGCCACGCCCCCTTTTTAGGAAAACGTTTTTTTTTTTGGCCGAGCAGCATATTTAGAGAATCGAATTATCTATATTTCGTCAGTATAAAGTTTTTTGCCATGCCCACTTTTTGGTTGTGTTTTAAAAAAAAAAACGTTTTTTTGTAAAATTTTTAAATTTTCGAAAAAAAATTTGATGCAAAATCATTGGTAGTAACGGGTGATCCAAGTAGAGATACTTTTTTCAATAGCCTTTTTTGACAGATCACGGGTGAGTCGTGTCATGCTGTCATGTTACTTTTGTTTAGTATTGTTTGGCATTTCATAATGGAAAGACTTACGCGTGAACAATGTTTACAAATTGTTCAACTTTATTATGAAAATTCACGTTCTGTGAGGAATGTGTTTCGTGCACATCGCTCAACTTATGGTCAACATAATCGGCCTACTGAGCGTACTATTGGCAACACCATCACCCATTTGGAAACCCAGCATTCATTATTGGATAATATTCGACCGAATAGACCACGTCCAGCACGCTGTGAAGAAAATATAGCGGCTGTAGCTGAGAGTGTACACGAAGACCGTGGAGAGTCGATTCGGCGCCGTTCGCAGCAACTCGGACCATGATAACCGATTATTTGATGCCTGAAATTGAAGCTCGTGATCTCGGCGACATTTGGTTTCAGCAAGACGGCGCCACTTCCCACACATCGCATCAATCAATGGACTTATTGAGAGAACATTTCGGTGAGCACATAATTTCACGTTTTGGGCCGGTCGATTGGCCACCAAGATCGTGTGATATCACACCGTTAGACTTTTTCCTGTGGAGATATGTAAAGTCAAAAGCTTATGCCGACAAACCCGCTTCGATTCAGGCCTTGGAGGAAAACATCACGCGTGTCATTCGCCAGTTACCAGTCGAAATGCTCGAACGAGTGATCGAAAATTGGACTCAACGGATGGACCATCTGCGACGTAGCAACGGCCAACATTTGATAGACATAATCTTCAAAAAATAAATGCCAAAGAATGTTCTTTCAAATGATAATAAACATTCTCCATTAAATTTGAATTTTCTGTGTTTTTTTCTTTAAAAAAGTAGGGAACCTCGAAATGGATTACCCTTTATTAATATGAACATTTCCTCAATAGAAAAACGTTGTTTTTGTCGAAACATACAAGAATTTGATAAACCTTCTGAACAATATGTTGTAACAACGTCATTTTCAATACTTGGGATGGGATAGGGTATTAAACGATCCGCACAGCGGTTTGTAGCCTTCTCATATGTTTTTTTTCTTTTGGGTTATTGTAAACAGGAAGTCTACAAGAAAAAACCAAACAATTTGAGCAGTTTGAACCAAGTCCATAGTTTAGGCAGTTCCCAGTTCAATTCTGTAGTCAGTGATGAACAACTTTTTGGTAAGTGGAGTTTATTTAAAAACTTTTATTTTTAAGAACAATTGAAATGGAGAGAAAATTTGACTTTTGGGATAAGCTGACTGGACAAATGTTTATTTTCATCTACTCAGGAAGTGTCGCAAGGAATTGGATATGGAAGCGCTAACATACTAGATTTTTAGCGTGAAAAAACACCATTTGAGAATGGGCCAAATGGTGATTTGTGTATCTTCTTCCTCTAACCACCACCCACCTGAACTTAAGTTCCTTACTTAAAAGGTCATGAAATATATTGGATTATGGAAATTACTCAATAACCGTCAGTACGGTTTTCGTTGCAGCAGGTTTAATTGAGATTTGATGTCATATGTCACCTACAACCAATCACTCTACTTTGTATGGGAAAACAAGGGAGTTGCACATAAATGTGTTTTTGAATCAATGAAAATCTTCTTCTATGATTAGAAACGATAGTGTTAAGTTGTTTTTGAATGTTTTAAGCTGGCTACCCATTACATACATGCTGGTGTTTCCAAGCCTTTGTTTTGTTCCCAACAGTCTTTCTCATTTTAAAATACTACCCAGAATTGCCTTCAATTCTTATATCCTACAATGTATTCATTCAAAAAAAAAAATGAACACTGAGATTGTTGATTACCTAGAACGGAATGGATAAACCATCGATAGGCCAACTGAAGACCTACTTAGTTATGTAACCAATCTATGGATATCTGCGATGAAAAATCATAGAGAATTGTGACCTTTTGCCCTGTTGTTGTTGTTGTCGAGAGTTGTTTTTTTGCACAACACTCTCAAGAATGATGTTAAAGAGGTCGCTTTGCCTAAATCTGCATAAACCTGTTTTCGGTGCCGGCCCTGTGAGAACAGTGAGAATACAAAAACTTTAATACGGAATACCAAAACTAACCTTCGTTTATACAGTTTTGGTAATCTTGTATAGGATACTTATTCCTTTCTTGTTTGCGAAGTTAATATGGTCTCCTTTTCTGTGGATAGGCAAATGGAGCTTAGCTTCTTTAGGCATACTTTAATCCGATCAAATTTTGCTTATGGAGCTAAGGGAAATGACGGCCTTCCAGCCTAGCTTTGTAATCTTCATAGACACGATGAGCTCTTGCACAGTAGTGTGAGATTTTTACTCACAAAAAACAACCACCCTTTTTTTATTTGTATTGCAACTTAGTATTCGACCTATCTAGTAATTTTTTATCACGATTATATTTTCTGGCACAAGAGGGCCTTATTTCCAAATCCTGTTTTAATAATTCCAAATCCAAATTCCAAAATTGCATACATTTTTTTTAGTATTATGTGTATCCGGGTTTAGTTATAGGTATCATTGAACAACTTCATTGGAACACAACACATGATGGAATTGAAATTTTACCTCCATAGCTGGGTATAGGAATCATTGGAAAATTCCATTTCATTTCGTTGGAACGACAAACATTACTTCAGAAAAATAAATTCTGATCATTCAAAAACAAAAAGGTATTTTCTACGAAAACCATTGTTTCCAATAAGGCTTTTCAATGACAGCTATGACTGGACCTTAAGTTGAGATAAGCTACTCTTGACAGTTGATATTACTCGAATGATTTGTCAGATCATCACGAGAGGAGGGCCAGTGAAAATTCATTAATGTATTTCCACGGCTGGGAAATAAACCCAGACCTTCTGCATGGCAGTTGATCGCACCAACCATCGCGCCACTGAGCCCGTCAATAAATAAACACAGAAGGGGCAGTTTGCTACAACCTAGACGTGCAATCACCACCCTATTTTAATTGTAATCGAATACAATGTGTGTAAATATTAGACCTACCCATGTTAACAAATAACCAATAAGCAAGTACCAAATCGGACTAATAAAGCAAAATTTAAAAGAGATGCTATTTACATTCTCCTTTAACACCTCACATTCCATAACACTTATAATCATACATACTCGGTGTATGCCAAACACCTGAACCCTCTCCATGTATACGTTTATATTCCCCTGAACATTATACGCACGTTTATCCTTGCTCCTCTGAGAAGGAAGTATCTATAAAACCATTGATGCAGATCTAAAATTGACCCTAGTTTCGTGTCATCTTCTCGCTCTTACATAATTAACCTCAACGCAAACATTTTGTATCCGGTATACCGGACAACCATCCTTCTATTTACCTTTACCATAGCTTCGGCTAAATACCCCCATTTGGCCTGACGCTACTATATGGCGACGGCATAGCACATGACTCCTATCGGCATCCTTATGGGGATTCCACAATGTACAAGTGCCAGGCATTTCATGTTTAATGGTCATTTTGTGGCTTGAAGCGTGCATGTGTGAACCGGAATTTGTTGGTATGGGGATACAGGCATTTGACTTGAAGAAAAATGAGTCCTTAAAGACTGTAGTAGATCAACTCGTCAATAATAAATCATTTTCACAGAATTATAATTCCAAACGCATCCACATTATACACAGGATAACTTGTCTTGGATTGGTTACATGGGAGCTACTTTCGACCAGCGATAGCAAGGGACAAGTTGGTTGGACTATAATGGCGTGATTTATAGAAAAAAATAAATCATACAAAGTTGCATCTCCCTAGAAGTTTTCTCGGAATCACAAATGATAACAAACTTTTTTTCATTCCTTCGAAGGGATAGGATACTTACCTCATTAAGATGGTATGATTTGTGTTTTTTTTTTAACTTTTTAAGTTTGTTTGTAGTTTGATTAGATAAATGAACGGTAATTTCTGTTGCATCTGATTTGCAATTTGATAAATTGTTGTTTGTGCTATTGGAATGAAGAGAAAAAAGTAAGGCAACTCAATGAGTAACTAAGTCATTCTGCTTCGGTCCGAAGCTATAAATTGACGCCGCAAATGGGATATTATTCAAGCTGAAAACTTTTCATCTGATTTTGTTATTGATATATTTGCAAACATGATTGTATTCGTTATAAATGAGGATCTAATACAAAGCAAGGCTATAGGGTTTCAATGAGACCTCCCATCAACCTACATAGACAAAGTAAAATGAAGCAAAATCCGCGTTTTAGAAAGAATATCCAAGTAAACAAGAAAAACACTCGATCTATAATGCAGGCATTTGTCATTCCAGAATTCTAATAGTTTGTAAAAATGTAATGGGTAAAGACTTTCTGAGGATGAACCAGGATAATCGTAGTTTTGCCTTAGTCGGTGGTTCAGTGGCTAAGAACGGGGTGGCAATTCCGAGTCATCTCCCGCTGTCAGAAAGAACGAACAAAGCAAGAACTATTGCCACTCGACCTAAATAATGTTAGGATTGCAATACATCAATTAATGTGTAATTACGCTCTCGAAAATAACGGTCTTAATGGTGAGATGATTGATTCACCCACTCATTATTATCCATGAAATCTGAATTGGAATGTGAAACTTTCGAGTAATTATTGCGTCAGATATGTTAACGGCTATAACACTATCTTTATATGTCACGTTTTACTACATTTCCAAAAATTAATTCAATCGGTAGATAATGTCAAAGTAATTCATCGTTTACATACCATCATACAAGATGGCGCACCCTGGCGTTAACGTTTAACATCTTTGCGGGTTGCTTGCAAGAACTTATTTATTAATCTAGCAAAGCATTTTCCGACTGAGTTCAACTAGTTGATGAAATGCGGTGGTGCATGTTGCACTTTAATATCTATCCAATCCTATATTCGTGCTCTTTTCATTCTTTCTGAAAGGTTGATGTTATTCGCTCCAGTAATCTATATAGAGCTCATCGTCAGAACGTTTACCACTTCATTCTATACAACTTTACTCTCTAGTTTGCAGCTGTAAAGCAAAGCATTATACGTTTAAAATGGCTTGGATATATAAACAAAGTTAGACTCTATCTGCAATCGCAAGAGACTTCTAAGACCTTCGCGCAACGCCTATCTCTAAACTCTCGATTAACACCATACCACCAGCATCTAATGTCGAAGAACAATGGCAACGATGCCAACAAGCCATTAGATCAGCCGCAACTGATGTGCTATAGATTTTTCGCGCACATCAGCAAGAAATCCTTGATTGGATGAGGAATGCCGACAGATGCTTGTAGCCAAGATGGGAGCCTACAAGACTAGATCTTACATTAAGCTCTATAGGCAATGAAGGAGAGAAGGACATCTTCTTTTAAGAAAGAAGCAAAAAGAGCAAGAAAAGCGCGATTTAGGTTATAGAGTGGTCCTAATCCAGGAATGATATTTCCATGTTTTAGCAAAGGGTAAACGTCCAAGCCAAGGATACAAGGCTCGAATAGGATGCGGTTGAGATGAACAACGAAATATCGTAGCTGAGACTTAGTCGATGCTGAGGATATGTAAGAACCACTTCTGCAGACTGTTAAACGGCGATGACGAACAACATTCCGCAAAACGAACCATTCAATATTGGCAACGATAGCGAAACTGCCAACCACCCGACCTAAGTGAAGTGGGGATAGGAAAATCTAAACTCAAGCTTAACAAGACCTTTGGAAATGACGACCATTCCGCTGAGCTTCATAAAGCCGTCGGAGATGACTTGGTAAGTAACATCCACCAACTCATAAGCCAAATCTGGTCGGATGAAAGTATGCCTGAAGAATGGAATCTCAGCATCTTTTGCCCGATCCACAAAAAAGGAGACCCTCTAAACTGCGCGAACTACAGAGGCATAAGTCTCCTCAACATCGCCAACAAGATCCTATCTGCCGTATTATGTGAACGCCTGAAACCGTTTACCAACAACATGATCGGCCCTTATCAGTGTGCTTTTAGGCCAGGAAAGTCCACAACCGATCAAATTTTCATACTTCGGCAGATCCTGGAAAAAACCCAAGAAGTCCAAATCGATACCCACCACCTTTTAATAGATTTCAAAGCCACATACGACAATATTTATAGAGACGAACTATACAGTCTACAGTCCAGCCATATCTGGTTTTGGTATAAAGCCCAAATTCGTCCGTCTGTGTAGAATGACGATGGAGAATTATCGCTGCTCCGTCAGCGTCGGAAACGACCTCATCGACACATTCGATACCAAAAAAGGATTTAGGCAAGGCGATGCCCTGTCATATGACTTCTTTAATTTGACTCTTGAGAGGATTGTGCAAAACTACAGAGCCAACACAATAGGATATGCCGAAGATATTGACATCATCGGTAGGACTTAACGTGATGTCATAGCCACGTTTGCTAGTATAGAGAAGGAAGCGTTTAGCAGTTAATGAGGGTAAAACTAAGTAATTTGGTAACAATGAGGGCTCAGTGGCGCGATGGTTAGTGCGACAAACTGCCGCGCAGAACACCTAAATGATTTTTCACTTTTTTTTTTAAATTCATTTTTATTTTAATTCAACTTAGAACTAACTTACATGCTGGACAAAAATTAATGAAAAAACTAGCCTACTTATCTACTAACTTATTGGTCTCCGCGGGCGCCCTAAATTAAACAATAACAACTTAAATCTAATGCCTTTCGGCTTATAATCAAATTTGATAATTTTATTATATATATATCTTTTTTTTTTAACAAGAAACATTTAAAAAAAAACTTGGTTTCGTATCTTTTTTTAATTTTATATAAACTTACTTACTAATTAAAACTACTAATGAACTAACTAAAACTACTTAAGAGTAACTTAAAATAGAACAGAAACAGCAAGCATTTTTTTGTATTTTTTTTTGTGCCACTCTGACTGTTACCTGTAACCTAAACCTTAAACTATTAACGTCGACCATACAATTTGTAAGTCAACTATCTACAACTAATGTTGTAGCCACCACAACAGGTTCTCCTGTTGCCATTTACTCCGACGGTCCCAATCGGACACACTCCTGCTGAACCACAGGCGCTCTCCTCCGCCCTGAGCGACGACGTCTCGGTCGTATAGGAGCCGCCTATCCACAGTTCGTCGGAAGACGTGGTAGATTAGCGAAACCGCCGATTTATCCTGTAGTAGCCCTCGACTATCAAAAATTAGGAAAAATGCAGGCGGAATAAAGGCGCCTAAACGCGCACTTTCAAAATATTCATCATTGGGGTAGAAGGCCCCAAAGATGAGACTATTGCTTGAGGTCATCGCTCTTGCCGCGTGAAACCGAATGAGTTTCATCAGAAAATTGTCTATTCTGTTTATGTTGGCCCCGTTGTATAGGACCTGGTTGGAATAATATTTTGTGTAGTCAGATACTGGTGTTCTGTGAAGTCCATGGCAGCTTCTCAAACACTGCCTCTCAAACACCCATATCTTTTCCAGTTGAGATGGGAAAACTTTGAACCACACCGGGCATCCATAGGCAATGATCGGCCTAATAAGGGACATGTAGCAAATCACCTTCACCCTGCTGTCAAGACGACTGTTATACAACAATCGTCTTGTCAGGCCAAATGCTTCCCTAGCTCTCGCCAGAGCAGCATCTACATGTCTTCCGAAATATAGATACTGGGGATCGTTTGACCAAACGGACATCCACTGGCGAGTAAAAGTGTAGTAAAGTACCTTGGCATACTTTACTACACTTTTACTCGCCAGTGGATGTCCGTTTGGTCAAACGATCCCCAGCTTGTGCCAGTTTTTTCTCGTATCCCTAGAGGCCCTAGATAACGTTGTCCTAAACAGGATAGTTTCCGATTTCTGAAAGTTGATTTTCAACTTCCAGTTATCACAATATCTCTTGTCGAAGTCCCGCTGCAAAAGAGTTCGGATGACCTCGACAGTATTATTTTTCAGTGGCCCTTCTCTCGTGATGATCTGACAAATCATCCAAGTAGTATCAACTGTCAAGAATAGTTTATCTCAACTAACCCATTCGGAGTCGGCATAAAACAGGAGGTCCTGCCATCGTGCAAGAATTACACACGCACACATGAATGGTTTTGAGAAAGCTAGGCCCTGGGTACTAACGAGCCTGGGCAAAAATGAGCCCGCAAAAAAATTTTATTTATGTATTTTTTTTTTTGCGCTCAAAATCTAAACTTTACTGAACGCAAAAACTAAGGGCCTTTTATAAACCGACTCTAAGTTCCAAAGGTGTTTTTTATCTGAATCACAGTACACAGTAAAGGATAAGTGATGTTGGAGAATAGTCAAAAGTAGATATATTTCCCACTTAAACTCTTTGGCGGGTCTTTCAATGAGGCAACAACCAATAATCAACCACTCATAAGCATTGCGCAACATTTATTTGAACTTATTCTCACATTGAATCAACAGTGTTGAAAGAAATTTCTAGCTGTCATGTCGTCCGACTTATCCGATGATGAGTGACAACTCGACGCGATATCGTTTTTCAAAATGCGCTGTGTATCGGCAGCAATAATGTTTTCGCAATCAGCAACATTTTTACCTGGTTACCATTTCTGACGGACATTCGTTTGGATTCTTCTTTGTAGCAACAATAAAGACTTCGCACACACAAATTAAGTGAGAAGATAGGTTTCAAGATCCTTATGGGCTGTTAATGCCAGTTAATGCTATATCTTAAATCTAAGCTTGACTAATCTCTAATCAGTCAATGATATATCTCACAGCTGCTAATCGGTATTGTGTGTGGCAATCCACTCACTTGGTTCGTGTGGATACCCTAACACGCCAACCATCCATTAAACTATACCAACTCACACCCAAAGGCTTAAAAATCAACTTTCCCCCATTCAATTTGCCAATATTTGATTTACAAAATAGAACCGCAGAACAAGCATTGGTGACGAGCAAACTCCTAAACTCGGCCATTATGATCACAAATGACTTAATCATCCGGCTGTCATTACCCTACACCATCAACATGGACTGGGTAGCTGTTTAGTCATCGCTAGTCATGGATGTAATCGCACCTCCACCATTTAATGTGTAAATACAGGCACTCAATCAAATCAAACAAAAGGGGGGCAACAATCGGCCAAAAACAATAACATTATCCTCGGCCACAGCTAACGGCAGAGTTCCGTCAAAGCAATTAATTACGGCCAAACAACAGCCCACTTAGGTACAGCTGCCCCCTCGGAACGCCATTACACTGAGAATGTCCTTTTACCGAATTCTTAGCGGGTCATTAATTTAATAATAATCAGATCAACAGGGACTTTGACCTATTTGCGAAGCTCGCCGGAACAACGAATCGCCTCTAACGACGAGGGGGCCACACATTTGTTACCATTGACCGTGCCCGTTGACTACGATTAGTATGCTTGCGTCCCCATGGAGCAATTTATCCTTGGCAGTTTCTCTCGCGCTACCCGAGTTTTCACTTTTATTTAAATGCCTGACATCGTATATCCACATGCTTGCGTGAAATCCCTCTTCCGATCTCTATGTGTGTGAAAGACATCCTTTCTGCGATAAAAATCGAAACGACAATCACAAACGTAAACGCAAAAAGCGTTGAGTCGACGAAATGGAAAGTGCAAATAAAAGGAGGAAATACTGTCATTTCGGAATGTCCTGGTCGCTACTTCACAATCTCACTCTCGGGGTGACTCCGTGAGGAAATGTAAGCTGTGTGGTGGATGGACAACATACACGCTAACGAAGGCAGACGACACCATCTGACTCTGAGATAACTATGGTGTGTGCCAGGTTCCTGGTATGGTTACAAAAGCTGCTGAAGCCGCGTCGCGTCGTCGATGGCCGTTGCGGATGAGTGTCGTAATCTTGATTGCGGGAATTCATTTTATGGGCGGTGGGCGGACAGAACACGTTCACAGAAGAGTTTTTTTTTAATTTGATTGTTGGGGATTTCCGTGCTTTTATATTCCGTTTTTTTTTATTTCACAGGGTGACGATGCTTTTGTTGGTATGCAACGCGCCTTTGAGTTAATTTGGTAGACAAGGATCAGCAAAATTGGAATTCTGGTCCTTTGAGTGGATTTTTAAAGAGTCGTGTAGCAGTGCTTCTTTGGGTCATTTTAATTGGAATAGAATTGATGAGATGGGTTGGACTATTACTGAAGGCTAACAGGGATGAATTCTATTCTGGGATAATGAAACTGGAAGAGTTAGAGGCCTATCAACTGTTGGACTAGGCAAATAAACAAATGCGAACGCTGTAGGGTGTTTATCGACTGGAAATAGACAAGAGACATATCTAATGTTCGTATGCAGCTTCAAAATTCGTGTTCGTATAAGGGAAAGAATAACAATGATGGCTTTCTTAATATCCCAACGATTCAGAATTGTTAGTAATCAAGTCACAAATCCTTGTCTCAAACAAATAAAGAGATTTAGATTATCTGAAGCCTTGTATTTCAAGGGAATTTGATGGACTTGTTTGTGGACTAGGAAACTATAGAGGCAATTACCACAAGAATAAAGGGATGAGGCAATCAATTTGTAATTTTGATACTTGGGTTTATATTCATTTAAAAATTTAACGCCCATTTGTGCAGACTCTCCCAAAACACTTAAGTTGAAGCTAAACCCTTAAGTTAAACTTATTGCTGATCTACAATGTGTCTCTACGCTGTTAAATTTGAAATAAAGCATTTAGGAGATTATCCGCAAACGGACCTAAGGCACTTAACTTTACTTTGAATGGAGCAACAGGTTCGAGATGAGCTAAGGTATTTGTTTATAAGCTACTTCTTCCGGTTCAATTCTTTGAAAGCTGACTCCGATTTGATACTCCCATTTTAATTAAGTCACTATACACTTGCAACACACCCCATAGGATATGGAACTGTTGGTCTTCTGAATGTGTTGTAAATTTTTAAAGACGTAACATCCCCAGGTTGACATGGCAATCTCCAAACCACCAAACCGTCAACAAAATTGATCACATTGGAATAAAAGAAAAATTTATTATCTGTCATGTCAATTAGTTCCTCGAAGTAGAAGTTGCCTACAACTATCCCTGAATCGTTTCTGTGAGCTTCGTAGTTGTTATGAGCCACATACTTAATACTTGTCGGCATTTGCTTTCAGAAAAGCTGGGACATGGAAATTAAGGTATCTTGCAATTTCTTGCTAGTGCCTGCAGAAACCATTCGACAACCAGGCAATCGCAACTAACAATTTCGCTTCGATAAAGCACTGTCGCACTTTAGGAAGGTATTTATTTCTATAAGACTTCTTTAAATACTTCTAATAAGCCTAATAGAAAAAACTTTCTTTGCTTATAAAAGGCCTTACAGAAGCAAATTATAGGCTTTGCAAAAAGTCTTTCCGAAAATATTTGCAATCCTTCTCGAAGTTGAAAAATAACATTATTTTTTATTATTTTCCTTTGTTTTTTTATTTACTTTTGTTAATTTTAATTTCAATTTCTTATAATTATTAAAACCCAATCTATTATTATTCAATGCAATAAATTATATAAAACCTCTTATCTTACTGGGATTCCAACTCGCCTTCTCTCGCACGGTAGTCCAACACGCTATCCACTAGGCTGTACTCTGGAAGTCTGGAACACGAAACACGAGTAAGTACAACGAAGTACTTGAATCGTGTTGACTTCTCCGGAAGGTTCCCGATCTTTTCACCTTTTTCACGAGATTTTAACCTTAGCTTTTTAAAGCCTTCATTCGTATGCTCTATGCATGCTATGCTTCAGATTAACTTCGTGCGAAGTTCTACCGAAACCTATTAACGTATGTTTCATGTACACACGTCTCGGGAAGCTTAAAAACATCCTTACAGAGGTAATACCATCATAACTTCGGTTATGCTTGTGAATTTTCCTGCATAATATCTTAAACAGGCTTCTACCTAAACAACCGACTGCAAAAACGCTTAACTTCCGCGTACAAGTACTATATAAGGCCTACAAAAATAATTGCTTGTGGAAATTAAATTTGATTGCCTTATAATTGCCAGTTGGGATGATTTTTTCAAACAAGCTTTATTTTCTTTCATGTCCTTTTTTCGAGGGCAGTTAGCCAAAGATTTTGCAGTATCCGGTCTAGGCTTCGTTAATTAAGGCACTCGGTGAAGAGTTTTATCCTTCAGATGTTCCGTATCTTTTGGTTAATTATGTTGATTTATGACTTTATACTTCAAATCCATAAAGCAACCTGGTCGAACCGCCAACCAAATCGACCATGTACTCATAGGTGCGAGGCAAGCATTTAACATACTGGATGTACACATTCAGAGGGGCAAACAACGACCATTTTCTCGTCACAGCCAAATTCAGAGCCCGTGATTACAACACTTGCAGACAGGCAATCGTGCCTACATTATGCTCATGATCTCTTGAACCTAAACGATAGAAAATATAATTACTGGGACATTAAGACTCCTAGTAAACGAAAATGCACTACATCCATTCATAGTCACTGCATGGTCCATTGTTGCGCCCTTTACGCAGGAGGTTTTATTGGGTCAATTCCGTAGGTAAGAAGGTGCCTGGGGACCGGTACATGACCAATATCAGGAATATTGTGTTTATCCAGGTCATCTAATACCTTGATTTGGGGATTGTCACTGGTTGGAAAGGTTGCTCGATTTGACCGTTCTACACTTTTTTTCTATCACTGATATATGAGAACAATCCACATATGCTGAATGCTCTCAAAAAGAATATCTGACAAGAGAGCGAAAACCTATCATTTGAAGTTCTTACCATTTCTATTGAAAAGCAATAATGGGTCTGCTTATTTATTATCTGGTCTCTTTTTATACTACTAGAGGGGACTGGTTATAAGCGTAAAACCTGTGCAACGCTAGAAACCTTCCGTGAACAGAACAAGTCTTTTCATAATATTTGTTTGTGTTGTTTAATCGTATAAAATGTTAGCCATGACAGAATACAATGACATCAGCATCACATCAAATATTGCCGCAGTTGGCTGTCATAGTTTTTCTGAATAACCTTTGTATCGGCTGTAGTTAATTAGGAGTATTGTGATCCATCATTTTTGAAAAAAAGATTCTAGACCGAAATGTCACTCGTTGCAAATTATTCAATTCTCCATATATCCTTGTAAAGTTTTCCAAAATTACCTCTTTGAAACACCCAAGCACAAAGAATACCTTTTCGTCTACCTGAACATACAGTTTTCCAAATTCCCTAAATATAACAAATGAATTTCCAGTTTAAACTCTTTGGGGAAAGGAACAAAAACCACTGAAGCACCAAGACCGCCAGACTTATTTAAAATACAATTTCACTCACAGCTAACCCAACTGTTGACCCACGGCCAAACACCCCATATCCTTTGAAATGACCTATGAACAGTACACATAACCTGCTTCTATATCCAATCCACTCTATACATCAAGCAAAACTTGTTACGATTCTCTGTCCCCTCCTCCCAAATGCATATGAAAATGGAAAAG
Organism: Rhingia campestris; assembly: GCA_932526625.1. Classification (NCBI taxonomy): domain Eukaryota; kingdom Metazoa; phylum Arthropoda; class Insecta; order Diptera; family Syrphidae; genus Rhingia; species Rhingia campestris. The sequence continues at coordinate 2,193,479 of OW052184.1, forward strand.
CGAAAAATTCAACTACACATCCATACGTAGATACAAATAAAAAAAAACACTTTTTTTGAACAAGGTGCACCTACTTGTTCTCGTGTTTTTTTACGTGTCATTCTGTGAGGGGAAAACGCTTCCAGAGAGTGCCACTATAACATCACTTCACCAACAACAAACAGTTTTAGCATAAAACAGCTCACCTCACCAGTTCACCACCGTTTCCTAAAGTTTATTAAACGTTGTCCACATCGAGGTCTGAGAGTCATCTGGAAATTGAAACAAATGTTTCCCACTCACTCTCTGGAGTTAGCTAGCTAGCATTGTTCGCTTGAAGCACGTAAGGACACTAGGAGGACGCCCGAGAGGTAATACACGTATGCGAAGTATTAAACAACGACAAACACGAAACAAGTAATGGAAGGAAAACTTTTCTCGTTCGCACTTGCACAAGGATAATTTTCGAAAATTGCTGAAAATTTCATCCACTCCTTGGCTTGGCGGAGGACGATGCTGCGCTGCTGGTGCAATTTGGGAGAAAACATGAAACTTTGGCACCGAATGTAGGGATGTGCTCGTCCAATGCGAGGTGAGAATTTCATTTTGAAACGAAATAAATAATTCATTCGATTAAGCGAGTTGCACTAGGAGAGGGCTTAATTTTTAAAACCGTCTAGATGGTACTATTTGGTTTTGTTTGATACATATCCTGAATGTTTTGGATTAAAGGGGTATATGTACCTACTTACAATTGTAGAGAAAGAAGCGTGTTTATTTGCGGTCACTTAATCGTGTTAAGGGGTAGGTAATTTAGTTAATATTTAAAGAAAACAGTTTTTATGCATTTGGTCCCATTCGGTTGGTTCAAATGTATCATAACACCATGTAAACATTTTGATCTGTTTGGCCAAAAGTTTAAGTAATTCCCCCGAGAAACACCACGACCCTTGAAGTGCCCAATATTCCGTGTCTCATAGGTTCTTCACCAGAGATTTTAACAACAACAAACACAGTATATATTTTAATAAATGAAATAGGTTAGTTGTGACAGTTTGAATGCGCGGTTTTCTCAGAAACTACGATTAAAAACCGCTTCAAGATATTGTTACTGCCGGCATGACTTCGGAGGACATATCAATTCCTACATGGGTGAGCGAGTGAGTACAAACGTAGCAATAAAAATTTTATCAGATGATGAAAAATGTATACAGGAAGTCAATCGAATATATAGCAAACTCAAATTATTTCATACAAATTATACGGCATTCAGAAAAGTAAGAGTATCTGATTGGGAATGTTTGCCAACTGTACTAAACAAAAACCATCATGTGCTTGCACAATTTATCAATTTTAGCAAAACAGAATCGCCTTGAGAGGAGTACAGGCAAACTAGCTTAGGAGTTATTCGACTGATAAAACCATTAAAACCAATATATCTGATACACTAAAGCAATGAAAAACTCAGCAAATATGGTGTACTACAAGGTTCTAAATTGGGTCCCATTTTATTTCATCTTTTTACCAACGAACTTCTGCATTACTGAAAAGATATAAGTACTTCCGATGATATAGCGTGGTAAAACAAACACTTGGTGGAATTCATGGAGACATTGCACAACGAATTCAAAGACGTCCCTAAGTGGTACCATGATAATGGATCGGTTATAAAAACAGCCAAAATAAAGGTAATGAAGATTCAAACCCCATCCAAGTGAGAGGAAACTGTCCAATATATCACAGAAATGACAGCTGTCCACAAATTAGGTAGTCAAAGATATAAAGTATCTCAGAGTAAATCGATGAGCTTTTTTTAACGTTAGCATATTAATGTCTTGCGTCTTCAACTAAAGATCACTAATTTTGCAATGATGTATCTTGCGTAATACTCATTAGCGGAGTCGCTAATGTTTGTTACTTTAGAGAGCACTACGATCTCATTATCGCTTTACACAACTGGTTTTTGTTGCGCGACTTAGATGGTCATCAATCGATTTTTTAACCTTATAGACTACTTAAAAAAACTATATTTTAATTTGAAACCATTGAAAATAAACAATTTTTAAAATTAACCCTGCACAAACAAAAATCAATTTTTTGCTTACCAAATTACACATGCATATGCATGGTGTAATAGGCACATTGCTGCCATAGGTGGTTTTATGAGAGTTCGACATTAACAAATTTCGCTCCCTAAGCATACAAATTAAAAAGCGGAATCAATTCCGGTGAAACAACATGATAATTCAGAATATCGCGAACAGACATGATACAAGATGCTTTACGCCTGAAACTTAAGATTTGCAAGCCAATTTGTTCTCATCTTTTATCATCTCAAACTTTTTATCTTTTCTCTTCTTTTATCTTCAAACGTAAATAATTACGGAATGCATACCTCGTGAAATTTTTCTAAACTCTTTCTAATCTAAGTGCCTGCATTACATATGTCGAATATGATGGATATGTTGTTAGTTTATAGGCTAAATACGTCTCGGAAATCCTTGCAATTTCACTTTACAAAACCTAGCATTGAGTTTGATTTTACTATATTGTAATCATAATGAGAAGAAATTTTGAATTGTTCGTCAAATATGACACCGAGATCTTTAACTACTTCCGTACGCTAAAGTCTAAGATCGTTAATTAAATAATCATTTATTATAGGTGCATTTATACGGAATGCTGTAAATATTTTACATTTTGAGATGTTAAGCTCCATAGCGTTATGATTACACCATGCCGACAAACTATTAGTATCAGACTAAACCGGATACAGTCTGTTATATTACTTATACGAGAATAAAATTTAAAAATAAAATTAAAATCAATGGGTCTAAATGGCTACCTTACGGAACACCAGATGTTACATCGATTTTGCGAGAAGTATAACCATCGATCTTAACCATTTGCTTTCTGTTTGTTAAATAATTATGAAACCATTTAAGCATTGAGGAATGGAAACCCAACGATTTTAGTTTTGCTAAAAGTAGGGCGTAGTGCACTCTATCAAAGGCTTTTGTAAAGTCAGTGTAGAGTTTCTCAAAGCTGTTAAATACATAATTAGTTAACAAAGTTAAATTGGTAGCACTAATCTACCTCGAATAAAACCATGTTGATTATTCGAGAAAAGCTTCTCCTTAACAATGCTTTCAAACAATTTAGGAATTGCAGAAAGCTTCGATTTAGGTCGATAGTTTTCTACTTTTGGTCTTAACCCGTTTTTATAGACTGGAGTAATATAAGAATATTTCCCCTCTTCTAAAATCTTTCCAGTTAATAATAACTGGTTGAAAATAATGTATAACGGACCGACAAAAGACGATAAACATTTTTTTTAATATTACCTCTGGTATACCGTCCGGACCAGGGTTTCTGTTCAATTTTAATTTATTTAACGCGTTTGTTAGGTCAAAATATCATCTAGTAAATCCGGAATACGAAATATTTGAATAATTCCAAAATGATTTGGTATTTCATGAATGACCAGCCATGTTTGCAGCCAATACCCACACACTTAACACACTTTTAGACGTTCCGAAAATATAAAAGGCTTACAAAAACTGAGGACTACGATGCTTTATACTAAAAATTATTAAATTACATGTTCAATTTTTAAAAGTCATTCCGAACTTTAACAAAAGAAAATTAAGAGCCGAAAAAGTATTTACTTCAAACATATTTTCTAATGTAAAAGTTAAAAATAATAAACTTAATGAAAATACAAATTTTATAATTTGATTTGTATAACGAAATAATTTTGAAAATTAAAATCACTTCAAAGTTATACTTAACTTGTACACAACCACCACAATTGAAAATGCTAAACAAATGTGTAAATAAAATCTCTATATTAAAAAAAAATTGTTGTTTCATTTAAAAATAATTATTCTGAAGAAATCAAAGGTCACAACTATTTAATTTTACTACAAATTACTTTTTGATTTAATTTACATTTTTCTTAGTTTTATCGACATTACTAATTACCTATTTGAGTTGGATTCCGGTGGACTGTAACAGCTGTTACTGCAATAACTCATTGACCGCGGATAACAAGCATACAAAATTCTCGAGTCATTTACTGTTACCGTGGCTTCCTCATCCCAACCAACCGAGGACGAGCCATGTAGGAAAACCACACCCAAGAATGTGTAGCACTTCAAGATCCTTGTGGCAGATCAGCTTGAGTTTAGTATCTGACCATCTGGGAAAGCGTCTCTTCACAGTTTAATTATGACCTGAAATAACGCCATCGGTCAGAGACGACACGACGCCATTTGCCAACCTTCGCCATAACAATTAAGGATCTTGTCCAACGAACTTGCTATGGACGATATATTTTAGAAGTTTTTTTTCAGGACAATTTTTTTATAAAATTTACTTTTCTGAAAATGGACATTGCAGTTGGTGGACTTGAAATTGTTGTTAATCCTTGAGTAGATTTATTCAATAAATTTTAAAATATTCAAATGTTCCTAAATCGATATTGTTTTCGATTCTAACCGATATGACTACACTTATTATTTATCCAGTAGGTATAGGCAAAGAGTATAGAACTACATAGAGTGCGCATCTCATACAACTAAAATTTTCTATGTGGGGTACTGATATTGATACCCCAGTTTTCACATTGCTACTCCAGCATCAAACAACAGCATAGTCGATGCATACGAATGACGTGAATTCCCCTTCGCAGTTATCGCCCGCGTCTGAAACGGCGACAAAATTTTTAGATGTGATGCGTACTGTATGTAGTTCTATACTCTTTGGTATAGGTGGCGGTTTAGCATGAATCCAAATAGCACTTACCTATGTGCCTTTTTGTTACCACGACTCCTGTGACCTTTATTAAGATTGTTGTCGATGTAATACATGCGGTCTCTAGATCCAGAATGTGAGATTTAAAAAAAGGATAAGATATTGTATCCTTTTACCTGAGATGTCGCTAAGGTTCTCAAAGATTGGTTGGTCTAATGCAAGAATCTGGTTCTTGCTAGTGCCGGCCATTTGCAGATGAAGAGGGTTTCGCCGTAATTCTTGCAAAATCTGGGCGGGTTCTATTTAGTAGGTCGTTTGTTCTGTTCTTGTCGTAGTAAGGCCACATCTTCCTCGACATGACGTAATTTTTTAACCTTTACCGTTTGGAGTCGGCCTTTTTCAGGGAGTGGCTTTGTCCCTTAACCACAGCTAGCGGGATATGGACCCTTGCCACAAGTGAGCCGTGTAGTGCTGAGCCTTGCCTGGCCAGTTACTCTATGTTCGATATTGTGTTTCCAGTTAATATGTGGGTTATGCCTGATTCCCAAATACCTAGCGCTGGGAAGATATTGTTTTGTTTTTGGTGGTGAATAGCACCAATGCCGTATTGCTCGGGTTTACACCGAGGCCACAACTTGCAGCCCAAGTGCTAACCTTTTCTAGAGCAGCCCCCATGATTTCGCTTATCACGGAGGGAAATTTTCCTAATACCAGTATCACCACTTCATCCGCATATGTGACAACTTTGACCCGTTCCTCTTCTAATTTAACCAGCATTTTATTCATAACCATTAGCCAGAGTAGAGGAGAGATGACGCGGCCCTGTGGGGTTCCTCAATGGGCAAATTTGTTCAAGTGACTGTTGCCAAGTGTTGTCTGGATAATTATTGCTTCGATCATAGTGATTATCCATTGGCTAATAGATTCCTCTATACCCAGCTCGATCAGTTTTTGAGAATAGCTCCAGTGAGGATGTTGTTGAAAGGCTCCCTCTATAATTAAGAAGGAGTGGTGAGTGTACAAAGTACCTATTCCAATGGGTTCGGAAATCCAAACAATTTTAATTGGACAGGCTCTAAAAACTGTTTCTTTTGAAAGAAACGTTTCTGCTTATAAAAACTTACTTTACAAAATAATTTTCCCAGTTTGCATAACCTATGTTATAACATTTTTATTTACATCGATCCAGACCTCCATCGTAAAACAAATTGACTTAACATTTACGAAGGCAACAAAATAAAATGTGTTTTTAAATTACACCCTGCAATAGCAACTGAATTGATTGTCATTTTTCAAAATGGATATTTTTCCAGCGAGGCCTACAATACACTCTTGTATCTAGGCGTTTTGTCAATGTGGGCGTTTTTAATGCCGCAGATAAAGTATACCTCATGGATTACATGTGTGCTACAGCTGAACGAATGGTTGTGCATTCTTGAAAAAATGCAAGCAACATTGTGCAGGCAAAAAATTTGAAAAACATTTTATTACACGAATTAACATCGTAGTATGGCCATTTGTAGAAAATATTTATTTGCCATAAATTGTATCGATGCGCGAGGAAGCAACACCCTTACACAAATTACCTAATTCGTTTTTTTTGTTGCAGCACGTAACATATTGGTAATGATGTGCTAAACCAGATTTTTAAGAAGAGGATTAAAACGGAAGGAAAAATGTATAGATCCTTATCTATATATATAAAAATGGATCTTGGTTTGTTCGGATGCTTAAAACTCGAAAACGACTGGACCAAATTGGATACTTCCTTCTGCGGATTTGTTCGTAATTGCTCCGCGAAGGTTTAGGAAAAAAGAAAAAATGAAGAATTCTCAACAGGTGGCACTGTAGGTGGTCATTCCATTTGATAATGGCAAAACAACGTTTGACGGGCCAGCTTGTAGCCTATAAAAAACAACCAACCTGAAGTCCGCAATTTGAGCCAGTTAGGTAAGGACCAGGTTGACTAAAAAACAAATACAAATTTTGTGGGCAACAGGCTCGTTAGTACCCAGGGCCTAGGTCTTTCTCCCAACCATTCATGTGTGCGTGCATACTTCTTGCATGATGGCGGGACCTCCTGCTTTATGCCGAATGCAAAGGGCTAAGTTGAGATAAGGGCTAGTAAGGCGTTGCTAGGACTGGGAATCGAACTTAGACTTCTGTTAACAGGGGAGGAATATTAGTTTAGGCTCAGTTTTAGAGTGGTCTGTTTCCCAGTTTAGCCAAATACATCAGTAAACAAAAACGATGACATTACAAAATAAATAACTTTTCTACCAGTCGAAAAATTACATTAATATCTACAATAGCAAAACTGTCGAAGAATCTCGTTTATGAATACAAGGCAAATGGAAAAATTTAATTTAAAAGTTCAAAAATCGAAGAGTACCAAGACAGAATCCAAACAAATTAAATCGAACCGAATTCGACACACTTCTTCATGGTGTACCATATCTTCAGACTTCAGATTTGATTTTCATATCTATTTTTTAAACATTCTCTTTTAAAGAGAAAGATATTGTTTTCGTGAAAATTTTAAACCTCGAGTTTTTGATTAATATAACGCTCCAGGAGCGCCCTCAGATGATTGTCGCAGATGGGCTTAAATTGTTGCCGCTCAATCGGTGCAAGCTCAGTTAGTTTACATTCTTCCTTTTTCCTCAATGGATCATCCAACTTCATCCACCAATCTTCATGTCCTTAAAAATCTGTAAAAATAAGTAATTAGGATTTTGGAAGGCTTCTGGATATCTTGGATGAGGTATTTATCGATATATTCTGTTTTTTTTAAGTGTTAGAGACACGGTCAAACGTCAACGCCAGGTATACAAGGCGTGAACAGAATCCTGTCTGAAGCTGAACAAGTAAAGAACATAGTTTAGACACAGTTGATGCCGAGGATATAGAAGAACCACCCTGCAAACTGTAAAATTGCGATGACAGCGACAGCGAAATATAGAATGCTGGTAATAGCTTTATAAAACCGATGGGGATGATTTGGTAAGTAACATTCACCAAAAAGTTGTTGGATCAAAGTATGCGAAGATCAACTATACATTAATAATTGACATTTATCAATCAGTTTTATGAAATGGCATTGTGATTTGTGACCATCAAATATCATTTTTATTGATATTCTTGTCGGCTGTCAATAGAAAATTTGTAGTGAATGCTGATTTAAAAAAAAAACAAAATTGTATGTTTCGAAGGATTTAAGTGATGAATTTGTTAATTGTTATTTGCAAAAGGCTCAACAGGTATTACATAAGCGATGCAGTTGATTGTGAAAGACCTAGATTGAATTCATTGCCTAAACTCAACTGGTAGCTACCTTGTGTAATGCTCGAAGGTTTTTTTCATGGCTTCAAAAAAAAATCTGTCTATCTGTCCCAAAAAAGGCGAATGTTCTTTCATCACCCTTCTTTCTAAGGTCATGAAAACGCTAATAAACCGTCAGCATATATCTTGAATCACGAAAACTACTCCTCCTTCGGAGTATCGAGTCCAGTGGTGATTTGATTTTATGACATATCTCACTGAAAAGTGCACTTGATATTTCAAAGGCAGGGTTTGGCATCAAGCCCTTTTGTCGAAAATGCGTAATTTTAAATCGATGAAGCTCTTCTTCTTCAAACATTCAACCGTAATACTTGCTATGCCATGAATGGTAGGTAATCAATTTACATTTTATAAAATGAATAACACGAATGTTTAATAATGGGTGATCCATTTCGAGGTTCCCTACTTTTTTAAAGAAAAAAACACAGAAAATTCAAATTTAAGGAGAATGTTCATTATCATTTGAAAGAACATTCTTTGGCATTTATTTTTTGAAGATTATGTCTATCAAATGTTGGCCGTTGCTACTTCGCAGATGATCCATCCGTCGAGTCCAATTTTCGATCACTCGTTCGAGCATTTCGACTGGTAACTGGCGAATGACACGCCTGATGTTTTCCTCCAAGGCCTGAATCGAAGCGGGTTTGTCGGCATAAGCTTTTGACTTTACATATCCCCACAGGAAAAAGTCTAATACAAAAATACAAATTTTTGGCGCAACAGGCTCGTTAGTACCCAGGGCCTAGCTTTCTCACAACCATTCATGTGTGCGTGTGTACTTCTTGCACGATGGCGGGACCTCCTGTTTTATGCCGACTCCGAACGGCTATGATGAGATAAGCTATTCTTGACAATTGATACGACTCGGATGATTTGTCAGTTCATCACGAGAGGAGGGCCAGTGCAAAATCATTTAGGTGTTGCTACGGCTGGGAATCGAACCCAGACCTTCTGCGCGGCAGTTCATCGCACTAACCATCGCGCCACTGAGCCCTGAGGAAAAAGTCTAACGGTGTGATATCACACGATCTTGGTGGCCAATCGAACGGCCCAAAACGTGAAATTATGTGCTCACCGAAATGTTCTCTCAATAAGTCCATTGATTGATGCGATGTGTGGGAAGTGGCGCCAATAATGAATGCTGGGTCTCAAAATGGGTGATGGTGTTGCGAATAGTACGCTCAGTAGGCCGATTATGTTGACGATAAGTTGAGCGAAGTGCACGAAACACATTCCTCACAGAACGTGAATTTTCATAATAAAGTTGAACAATTTGTAAACGTTGTTCACGCGTAAGTCTTTCCATTATGAAATGCCAAACAATACTAAACAAAAATAACATGACAGCATGACACGACTCACACGTGATCTTTCAAAAAAGGCTATTGAAAAAAGTATCTCTACTTGGATCACCCATTATTAAAAGTTACACTCTACGTAGTCTGTAGTCTCCTACACTATCGTCAACGAATACACACTTTGGTGTCGCCTACTGCTCTTGTTGAGTTAAGGCCACTTAGAACTCGAATGCTCCTCGATGGTCAGCTCCTGTAGGTTATAGGCAAATTTTGAATACCCTTTATCCTGCCCATGGTAATGCAGATCATAACAGTGAAAACCACATCTAAATCAGTTCAGCAGTTCACGAGATTAGGGCATTCATACACGTTTTGGGACTTTATTTTATACTATGTATAGATATAGATATAGATGATGGCTTTCGACTTGAAACTTTTTGGTTTTTTCTAGGATGTCCAGCCCAGAGCTAAACCGGTATGTGCCGATAAGTGTGTTGATGAAAGCATTTAGACGTTCTACACAATACCTTAGAAAGAATCTTGTATCCGAAGTTTAGTAGGCATATGCCTAGGTAGTTGGAGTATGACAAGGGTTCGACGTTCTTGTAGATGGGATGTATGGAGCAGTTATCATGTCACCAATCGGCATTTGAAGAGTTCTACTGTTTAATCCAACAGAATCGGCTTTGTTGTTCTTCGACTTTTTGATGGCTGTATTGACTTTTTTAACACTGGGAGGAAGCGTTACTGCTTTGTTAGAGGTGTGTCTTGGCATTATACCATTATACAATGTGACTAGGTTGCAATTGCTATTGAGTAAAGCCTGGGTGGTCATTCCGTAACTTTAAAAACGATCAGACGGTAGTCAAAACCTCATGAGCAGTCGTTCAATAATCGTCAGTGATTTGACGATTATTGTTCGAAGTGGAAGCAAATTAAGTAATATCGCCGACAGAAATAACGACTATTGATCTTACGTGAAGCAAGATGTACCGTCAATGTTATCGTCAAACGATAATCAGTTTACGGAATGAGGGCCCTGCGTTCGTAAGACACCTCTCAGTTGCTTTCCATTTTTGTAGAAATGGCGTATTTACTCACTTTCGTTGTAGCGTTGCTGGAGGTCAAGGATTCTCACATTCATTTTCCGATTCTGTAAGGCAACCAACGCAACGTGACCTTTTATCTGTCGTTAGTCAGTCGAGCTCTGACTTTGATTGCGACGAGAACATGGTAAGAAGCCACGTTTGCCTCTCTGAATTTGCATAAATCCAGGATGTTAATGCTGATAGATTTAGTTGGCAATTCGACCATCTTGTTGTTTTATGGATTCAAAATAGAGGAAACCTGGTGCTGGTAATCAGAGTATGTATTAATGGGTGCTTCAAAGGCAGTTAGTTGGAAACCATTATTTCTTTTCGTTTCCGCCAAAGATATTGTCCTTCCTGAACTTCGTACTGAAATGCCAAAATACGAGTTTTCTTCTTTGCCCAAAATTCCAATTTCAATTGAGATTAAGTAATTTTTATATTGAAAAGCACTCCCTTTTATACCGTCTAGTTTGTTGTAGACAAGTTTATCTTACTCAATATTCGATTAGTAAAAAGCTTCCTGAAAGTTTTAAACCCAAATAAAAACCCCCATAGTGCTGTAGACATTCCTTCCTCTCGTCTGCGATAAAACGAAAGGCACGATAAACCGAAGATTGAATGGGATGCAATAAAAATACTCGCAAGAAACATCTGACTAATGAAAGTAATGAACTCTACTGTGTGACTTGTTTGTCGCCTCTTTCGAGATCTCATGATTCAGTGACTCTTTGGTGCAACAATTTTTCTCCGTTCAGTCTTATTTTTCATCTTCATGCTTTTGTATACGAGTACAAACAAGCCGAAGAGCATTGGGGAGGATCTGCACTACAGGAATGGAGATACAATTTCGATGAATCCGTCCAATTCGTGTTTCACAATAACTCTTACCGGTAGCATCACCCCTCAAAACCAGGTCCCGGTCTAACGTTAGTCGAAAAACTGCACATTTTGTAACGAGAAAACGTATTCCAATTCATGAAACATGCATGCGAGTGCAATGCATTTTCGCCATCTTCCTGCATACATTACATAAACATACAGACATATAGCAATCTACTTGTATCCCCGGTGATGTGCAGGAGCAGGAGCACTACCAATAGCAGTGGCAACCAGCAATATTATCATAGTGTCGTAACCGGGTCACGTTTCGTTGGAAATAAATGTTTTCATTGCTAGTATCTATTGTACTTTACTGGAATTTTCCTTCTGCTCGGGCTCCTGTTACTGTCTACGTTTTGTAGTGTACCCATTTCGAAAACGGTTCAAAGCTTGTTGTCCTTTTGGATAGTTGATTTCTTTTTAGCGGAGGGTCTAACAAACACTACTACACTGCAGCAGCGTAGCGCTTAAGCTCGTACCAAGATATGGGTGGCTGGCTGTGCGCGTCAAAAGGATGAAATTATTTCCAAAATAATATGGCAGCCGTCGCTTTGTGCAAATGAATGCCGGAAGTTAAAAAATTGAGTTTATGTGTATCTCATTCAATCAAATGGGAAATCGATTGAATTTTAAGATCGATTTTAACATTTTCTTCCATAGTCGACCAAAAACTATCGTTGTCATCGAAATGACAAAGTTTCGAAGACATTGAGACAGTATAATCCTATGGCATCGAAAATAGTTTTATTGTGAAAAGTTTTGTTGGAGACAGAAGAAGGTGTTAATGCCATTGGAGAAAGATACGAAAAGTTAAATTAAAATATGTGGTTAGAAGAAGTGGATACACTCAATTGTTTCAAATCCTGCTGGAACTCAGCACGAGAAGCAAAAGTGTTCTTTTTTGGGACGAGATACCAAAATGTACTGGTATTTGTGGATGAATTGGAATTGTAATTTTATGCGTCGGGCAGATATCCTGACAAACTTGAAATGTCTTAAAAGTTCAACTTCGGACCAAGTCATTGGAACTAATAAAGTTTTGCAGTTGTGGTTTGTGGGTTACATTTTGCCACGAAATACACAAGTTTGACAACTGCAATGGTAGCATCCGAGTGAATAGTGAATTGTACCACAAATTGGAGGTTAAGTAATTATCTACCAATACAAATGAAATACATATCCTTTAAAAGGAATGAATCCTTGTTTGCTGACAGACATCAATTAAAGAAAGATTATATGTCTGGAATTCGCATGATGGTTCAATATGTCAAAAACACAGTGTTTCAGACGTGTTAACCCGTCAGAAACATACAGTTACATACATATTTACTTACTTAAGTACTGCTTTCCGCTCTGAAATGAACCTGGGCCTGAACCAACATGAGTCTCCAATTAGCCCGGTCTTCAGAAAACTGTATCAAGTTCTACATTTCAACTTGATTAAGTTAGGTTTCAACTTGTGGTGAGATCTTCCTCTACTGAGTCCGACGAACGTCTGTCTTGGAATAGAAGACTCTACGCTTCATGTTCTAGCCATCATAATCGGATAATACGGTATTATTTGACCAAGTCTATGTCGCTGTATAGTTCATGGTTGAATCTTCGTCTCCATAGTCCATCAACGCAAAAGGGACCGAAGATTTTTCAAAGATTTGTTAGCTCAAAACGACCAAGGATTTGTTCACACGCTTCTGATATGGTCCACGCTTCAGCGCAGTAGAGTAGGATTTGGATAATCACCATCTTGTATAAGGTCAAGGTTAACTTTAGATATTGCTATCTTAACTTCTCTTTGGGTGGTTGGCAGTTTTCGCTGTCGATCTGCCTGACAGCTGAGGGATGTGCGTCATCGTCGTTTAGCAAATTGTTGAAGTCGTCCTTCCATATCCCAACATCGACAGTGTCTCAACTAAGATCCTTCCTTGTTCATTTCGACAGGATTCTGTTCGTAACTCTTATTTCCGTACCTTTTATTTACACTTTGGTATAATTTTCGAACATCTTTCCTGGAGTGCATTCTCTATGCAATCAATCACGCGCTTTCGTGTTCTTTTTTCTTCTTTCTAAAAGCCGGTGTAATAGCCTCATTATTTGCCTGTAAGCTCAGATCTAATCGCTTGTTGACATCTTTGATATTGTTCTTCGACATTTGATGCTGGTGGTATGGTGGTAATCGGGAGGTTAAGGGATACGCGTTTCGCAAGGCCTTGGCGGTCTCTTGCGATTACCAGTCTTTCAACATCAATTTTTTTCACAGTATTTCTGATATGCTGTAGCGTTGTGGATATTCGCATTCTTACCTTGGCTGCAACAAGGTAGTGATCCGAGTCGGTGTTAGCCGTAAGCAAGTAAGACTTCAGGGTTACCAGTCTAGCTAGGCCTTAGCTTTTTAATTTTTTGATTACTTGAATTAAATCTAATTAAATAGCGAATCCACCCTATCCACCTCTAACCAAATGACGTTTCTGTAGCGTATACGTAATATTTCTCCCTAATATCTGGTCAAAAAGAGTTACCTCAAAAAAATACTAACTAATCCCGAAAGCAATCAAAAATCTTTCTGCTTCATGATTACCATGCCACAAATATTGCCCATCACTCTAGTCTTACCTTTATGAATTCCAACTGAAAGCCTACAATCAGAGTATCCATTATTGTTGCATGCTTTCTGTTGCGTTGTGTGCACCATCTATCTGCAATGACTTCGAAATGTTTCATTATCATGAAAAATTACTGTTATTCCATCATTATGCATCTCTTTGCTACACCCGCCAAATGCAAACCACCCCATTATTCGGACAAAGATCCCAAAGTGGATATTTTTCATAATCATCCCCCACAATGACATCGCATGCGGTACAAATACCCCGAGCAGAGGCGAAAATAAACTGAGAACCCCTCTTATTGGTCCCAGAAGCGACCGACTCTGTTCCTCATTAATCTAAATTTTCCAACAAGAAGGCAAAAAAAGAAACAAACACACGACAAATAAGAACACCAACGAGGAGGACGAAAGGACGAACTGCACACACAAGAAAAATAATAACGACGAAAAATATTCCCATATGTAATTAAAACTTTAATTTCAACACTAGACTCCCTGTTTAATTATGGGACTTGTTGTGCAGCCGTTGCCACTGCTTCGACTGCTGGTGGTGCAGATCCTTTCTAGGGCAAAACCCAACAGCATGGCCTCTTCCCTGTGAATATCTGCGCAAGCCAAAGGGAACTTTTCACTCGTCTCTCCGCGCACCGCTGGACCAAAACGACTAAAGTGAATGAAAAAATAATAATAACTTCGTTTGACCACGTTAGTTGGATTTTTCAGCATCAAACTTCAGACACACACACACATGCACACAATCGCTTTAAACTAATTTTTCACTTTTCCGCCTTCACTTGGCAACAGGATGAAATGTCAGCTGACGCTGTTGCGTTCCTGATAAAAGGCGACTATATTAACTTAGCAAAGGGAATTTTTAAGGAGTACCTCGAGTGTTTGCATGTCCTCATCGCATCGCATGGTAAATAATTGGAGCCTTAACAATGCAGGGTATTTTTTTTTTCTTTTAGTATGAAGTTGAGATAACACATGGAAATTGCGAATATGGACGGCTGTTACTTGAATATACGTCAGATAAATAAATAATCATCGAGAGGAAGGATATTCGTTTAAGTGCCTGTGGTGCGTATTAATTCACAGGAGAGCTATTTAAATTCCCATTCGCATGTAGTTGGACTAAACTTGACACGCTTTACACATATAAACGTGTGTAGTGCTATTGAATTTAAATTAATTTGACAACGTGCACATCCAGCCTGCAGCGCTAGGCATTCATTAAATGTCATAATTTGTCGAAGAGTCAAGCATTGAATAGCATCTGAGTTATTGATTCGTGTTTAGCATATCTGGATTTTACTAGATGAAGTCCTCAACACCATCGTACTTATATGTGGAGATTTACTCAATTTATTTGGCAATTTCCCTTAACCTAAGGGGTTCATTAAATCATCATAAGACATAAGCTGATGGTATGAGATTTATTATGAGATTAAGGCATCTCTTGCAGCGACTGGTAAATTTCCCGAAAAATCCATTTCTTAGGGTCATTTCGAATGCTGTGATAAATAGCACTTTAGGCAGCATTTTGATTGACAACTAGTCCCCTAGGGATGGGTGACAGACAAAGAACTCATCAAACCACTGATTGACTGAAATATTGATTTCTATTAAAACTTACATAATTACTAAGAGACGATTTTTCTAAATATTTTTCAAAAATGGATGGATTGGGGCACTCTGATACGTATGTGTAGAACATCGGTTTATTTGGGGCGTTTTTCCTAAAAAAATTGACCGCATTATGCTAACAGTTTCGGCTGAATAAAGTGTATTCTTTTTTTATACACCAGGTAGAACTGGCAAGACATTTCTCATTTCGCTAATTCTCGACGATATACGATCAAAAAATGTCATCGCATTGGCCGTTGCATCATCGGGAGTAGCAGCATCTTTATTGGATGGAGCAGAATTGATCAATCAACTTTTGAGCTGCCTCTGAATATTCGAAGTAACCCAGATGAAATGTGCAACATAAAAAATAAACTGTCGAGGGCCAAAGTGCTGAAACAATGCAAAACTACCATCTGGGATGAATGCACTATGGCACACAAACATTCACTTGAGGCGTTGAACAGAAAACTCAAATAATATAAAAACGAGTGTTGGGGGGCACGAACGACCCTTTCGCAACTCTCTCTGAGATAAAATCATAAGCATTCAGTGATATTTGAAGGAATCGGTGTCTACGTGAATAATAGTGATTTTCCGTTATTTGCAAAAACTTAAAATTCCGTTTAGTGATAGTTGGGCTAAAACTAAATGTTTGGAATTGTTTCAAACTATAATAGTAGTATATATATTCAATTTCATTCAATTTATTTGAAATAGTAGTTTCCGAGATATTGACAATTTTCTTTATATGGCCTAAATGCAAAAACCCGTTACATGGATTTTCTCGAAAAAACTCGGTATGCCGTTTTGTTTGAACTAATATGCTCATAGTATAAAAAAAGTTTAATTAAAATCGTTAGAGCCATTTTCTAGAAAATTGCGGTTATATATAATTTTTATATGTCAGGTACCGTTAACAACATGGCTAAAAGTGAAAAAAATGGCCTAGAATTATGACCAAAAAAAACTTGGATACGAAATTAGAAGAAAACCGGCCAAGCCGTTTAGGCTGGGAAGACCATTACAGACAGACGGACCGACGAACCGACGGACGGAATTCCAAAAACCACTTTTTTGGGTTCCACTATCATCGTAATGTTTGAATCAATCAAAATCTCGAGGTCGAAAATTTTCACGAAAACAATATCCTTCTCTTTGTAAGAGAAAGTTAAAAAACAACGAAAAACTATTCAGCAGCAGTCAGGTGATTTCAGGGGCTATATTTTATAAAACGAATATCGTTGAAATCACTTCGTTCTCGTTGAAATACGATTACATAAAACGAGTATCGTACGAATATCGGTGAAATCACTTCGTTCTCGTTGAAATTTGATGACATAAAACGAATATCGATATAGGTTTTACGATACTCGTCATTTCTTACGACTGACATTTGGCAGTCGTATAGCTTTCGTTTTCGTATTGTCGTGTCTGCCAGTGGTTGTTCTCAGCTGTAAAAATGTAAGTAAAAACATTTCGAAAATACTGAGTGAAAATTGATATTAATACAATTTTATTTGATTAATAGGTCACAAACAAAGCCAATGGATTTGCTTATTGCGTTTATGGAAATCAATCCAGATCTCGCCAAATAACCCAGCAAAGGCCAACTCCAAAATACTTTGGAACCACTTGACAGAACAACTTAATGCAAATAGACCTCCAGAATGTATGTTGATCTATCACTCGGAAGTTGCGAATCAATCTTCCCCAGAACATAAACACTTCTTTGTTAAGTCGAAATAGTTTTTATAATCTAAAGTAAATTGTAATAATAATAAGTACATCAAGTATGGACGTATGGGTAAATGATTGCTTACGTTGAATTGGGAATGCTCATTGGGTCTGAGTTATCCCTAATTGGTCTCCTTGAGATTAATTCTTTCTCTTCGGAATCATCTTCACTATCCAAAAACAAATCCCAATGAAAAAACATTTTTATAAAATTTAATAATTTCCGATTTCACGACTTTTTGTTTACGTTATTCAATTTTTGACAGTCCTAAATAGGATTGAAGTTGGTTGCGCTTCAAAAATATATGTTTTTTTTTCGTTTTCATTTGCCAACACTTTTCTTACGCCTTTTTCGTTTTACACGATCGCAATTATCGTGACTATCGCTTACTTCTTTATCGTTTACTTGCCGTTCGTTTCGTTTTATGAAATAGAGCCCCAGACAAACACTTTCCGACATTCCACGTTCAACGATGTTGAATAAGTCCAACTAAAAATAAACATGCGCGTCAAAATGCTACAAGATCCATCTGCTGACACATTCTTAAAACAATTGTTAGATATCGGCGATGCAAAAGTAGCTGTCAATGAAAATACTGGTTGCATAAAATTGGCCACCGATTTTTGTACAATCGTTATTCATGACATTCGATATTCCACGATGAACGCACACAGCACTGCAGAAAGAGAAATTTAGGTACCAAAAAATATAGACGTCGCCGATTTGTACAACAGTCTAGTAGAAACCGAAAAGCCTTTGACACGGTTTGGATCGACGGATTAATTTACTTCCCAGCTAACAAAGAAGAAAGCATTCATGGTATACGGAGAGAAATTTGTCGTAACAGATAACAAATATTCGACAGCTGTAGTTTAACGTGCCTAATGAGGCATTTTTATATCACTGATCATCAACGTGTCAATGGTTGAATTTATAAAAAAAGCCGCAACTTACTTAATGAAACAACCGAATAATTTGTTATAATTTATAAATTTATTCCACAACAAAAAGTGATATTCTGCGAAAACTATAATTAAAAATTAATATATTTTTGGATAATCATGTTCTAAAAATCATAACCTTTGTTTTGACACCAACTCGCTAATGGTTCAATTTATAAAAAAGCTTCAAGAAGTAACAGAAAATTTTCAATGAGGGTTTTCAATGATAGCTATAACGGCCCTTTGAGAAGTACATATTCGGTAACGATAATCATTTCAAGTATCGAATATTAAATACCGGATAACTAATTTTTGCACATCACTACCCATTACTACTTTAGATTATTTTGTTCTTTTGATGAGGAAGGACTTCTGTGGTTTGATAAACGTCGATGCGTGATGTTTCACTTCAACCTCGTAGCACTTCTACAGTCTCATTTTTTTTTCATAGACTTGAAATTATTGCGACATCTGACACTCTTATAAACATATCTTTAATATTGAATTTACAGAAACTCGAATTTAATGTAAATCCGTTAGTTGCCGTTTATCCTTCAAATGCCCACTGAATTATCAGCCCAACATTTGTGTGCTACGTCATAATGTTTTGAACTTTCTCTTACAAAGAGAAAGATATTGTTTTCGTGAAAATTTTCGACCTCGAGATTTTGATTGATTCTAACATTACGATGATAGCGGAACCCAAAAAAGTGGTTTTTGGAAATCCGTCCGTCGGTCCGTCTGTCCGTAATGATCTCCCCAGCCTAAACGGCTTGACCGATTTTCTTCAAATTTCGTATTCAAGTTTTGTTTGCTTTTAGCCATGTTATTAACAGTACCTGCCATACAAAAATTACACATAACCTCAATTTTCTCGAAAACGGCTATAACGATTTTGATTAAACTTTATATATACTACAAGGTGGCGCAAAAGTAATCCTCCTATCAGAAAATGCTATAAATTTTGCGATTGGCCCCTAATGTCAGTTCTGTTTTGACATTTGTATAGTAAACACATGCGAAATACACGTTAATAAACAATGTTACGCTACACTGCTCCAGAACGCGGAATATTGGTGACTATTTATTTGAGCAATAATCGGTCGGTGACTTTGGCACAACGTGAATTTCATCGCAGATTTCCTAGCCGTCCAACGCCTTCTGGTGAAACACTGCGACGTTTAGCCGCTCACCTCGAAGAGACTGGCACAACACGAGATGCTGCCAGGCGTGGCAGACCCCGGAGTAGCCGTTCTGCAGAGAATATTTCTGCTGTAGCCGAAGATGTCATGGAAGCGCCGTCGACATCGACCAGACGACGTGCCAAGCAAATGGGTATCAGTCGACGGTCTTTACAGCGAATTTTGGTACAAGATTTGAAGATGTTTCCGTACAAAGTCCAGACGGTGCATCAGCTGTTAGCTGCTGACCGCCAATCGCGTCTAACATACGCTCAAGCCATCCTTAATCACCACCAAGAGGAAGATGATTTTTCATCAAAAATAATCATGAGCGATGAGGCCCATTTCCATCTTAGCGGGTACGTAAATAAGCAAAATTTACGCTTCTGGGGCACTGAAAATCCACCTGTAACCCACGAAGAGCCATTACACCCGCTCAAAGTCTCTATATGGTGTGCTGTTTTCGCTGGAGGAGTCATCGGACCTTTTTTCTTCGAAGACGTCGCGGGCTAAACGGTGACTGTGAATGGTGAGCGCTACAGAGCAATGATCAACGAGTTCTTTTTGCCGCAACTTGATGAATTGGGATTGGAAAACATGTGGTGCCAACAGGACGGTGCAACGGCACACACTGCACGTGCCACAACCGATATGCTGAAGGATGCATTTCCCGGGCGCCTAATCTCCCGTTTTGGCGATTTGCACCGGCCAGCAAGATCGCCTGATTTGACCGCTCCAGACTTCTTTTTGTGGGGCTTTTTGAAGTCGCGGGTTTATGTCAACAAGCCTCAGACTCTTGCAGCTCTTAAAGACAATATCCGTCAAGAATGTGAGGACCTATCGCCGGAAGTTTTGGCCAAAGTGATGGAAAACGCCATAAAAAGGGCTCAAATGACAATCAACTGTGGCGGCGGCCATTTACATGACATCATATTCTCGACTTTATGTAGAAAAAAAATAAAAGACCAAATAAAAATAATTCACAAGAAGAATCAAAGTTTTTCCTTTTTTTTAAATTACAGCCAAAAAACATCGGAAGGTTATTTTTGCGCCACCTCGTATAAGCATATTAGTTCCAACAAAACTGCATACCCAGTTTTTTTTTTGAGAAAATCCATATAAGAAAAATTGTTAATTTCTCGTAAACTACTATGTCAAATTGAATGAAATTTAATATATATACTACTATTATAGTTTTAAACAATTCCATATAATTAGTTTTAGCCCAACTATCACTAAACGGAATTTTCAGTTTTGGCCAATAACGAAAAATAATTATTATTCACATAGACATCGATTCCTTCAAATTTCGGAGTAAACGTTCGTATAATAACATTTCGACACTATTTATTTTAAGCATTAATAATCAAAATGCGTACTATTTGATCTAACGCGTAACTCGCTGTGAAAGAGAAAGTTGCGTACGACCCAGTGTGCACCCACCCCTCGTTTTTTTTTTCAAAAACCAATCTTTTGCGTTAGGAGCGATTCATAGACCAATAAAAATGCAATGGGTTTTCAAATTAAAATATTTTCTTTTATATTTTCAAAAATTTACGATCATGCAGTTTATGGTAATGAATAAATGTACAATAAGCACAACTTCATGTCGATATCAACATACTCTGTTGTAATACCATTCTAACGGTTATTTGTTTTCTCCGTCTATAAATTATTCGACACTTACTTCAATTTAGAGACACAAAATAGCATCACACAAAGTCATGTTAAGAAATTCCTATCCGCCCCATAAGTTTTATTTAGATAAAGATACCCCCGGAAGGATCCCACCATACAGGACTCCCTGCAAACGTCAAACGCCAACAACTTTATAGTTTTATGGTGAAAGTTTTTCACTTATCATGCACATAAATTGATTTTCTTGATGACAGCATATTTTCAATTTTAGGTACGGTTGGGTGACGAGAAGGGATGAAGGAGCCACCGGAGTCGTCGTGTCGCGTCGCATCGGTTGGTTAAAGAGGCTGAACTTTGAAACAAAACTGGTGCCGGTGTGCATCTGTTAGCTATGATATTGCACTTCATTTATAATAGATGATAAATGAATACACACATTGGGACATGGTAGTGCGCGCTCCCCCACACACACGTATTCCGCAAGGGATCCTTCCATCCTCACTAAGTTGGAAACTTTGCCATACCGCATGTACGCTTTTAGGAGTCTGCACCAGTTACAGGCGCACAGGAGGGCTACCAGAGATTATAACTTGCAAAGGGACAACTCGGAAAGGAGCCTGCGGAGGCGTTAAACAATGAAAAAATGATGAAAGTATTAATATTGAATTTTGACATGTTATAGTGTTAGGACTTTTTTGATTGATAAGTATATTAAAAGAGCTAGGGATGGATGCTGTTACCGTTGATTGATTATATAGCGCTGCGTGCTTACAAAATAAGGCAAAGGTAGTTATATGTGAAGTTCTGTCTGCATCAGTGTTTTTGGGGGATGTGATCTTGAAATGGATTTATGTTGAATGGAAAGGGGAAATAAATGTGGCAATTAAATAATTATATAATTGGAATAATTGATCTGGTTTAGGAATAGATTTTCTTATCTCCAAATATATGGGTGTACTTAGAGAAAACTCTTCAAGAGCCTTATAACATTAACAAGAATAACATTAACGTAGTGTTCCCAGATGGTATTTGATGAAAATAGTACTAGGGGTTCCAAATCGGAGATCGTACATTTTTAATCCAAACATGTTTTTTTTTACATTAAAATAAGACTACCACTGAAAAATAAGGTAAAGTAACGCGGAAAGCAAAATCTAACCGAATGGGATTTTTTTTTTAACTTTTTTCTGTTCAGAATAATTATTCAGAATAAATCTTTTTTATCAGAAAAGTAAAAAATAACTTGAAGAACGTATAACATAAATAACCTTTAATATATATAGCTATATATATATATATATATATATTACAGGTCGAATAAAAATCAGCTATTTCACTCATATCTATAAGCCCATGCGTAAATTTTCAACTTGTTTCGTCAGCCATTTCCCCTCTAATGTCACCTGACTAAAATGGTAGATTGACCAACAGAACAGAGCTTCATCAAGATGTCTTAGGCTGCGGTTGTAGCTATCATTAAACAACTTTATTTGAACAAAACACATAATGGAATTGAAATTTTACCTCCATAGCTGCTTATAGGAATCATTGGAATATTCCGTTTCGTTTCGGTGGAACGACAAACATTACTTCAAAAAAATAAATCATTCTCAGTGAAAAACAAAAAGTTAATTTCTGCGAAAACTATAATTCAAAATTTAATTTTTATTATTATTATTATTATTATTATTTATTAACATGTAATTTTAAATTACAGGGTAATATAAAGATTATAGAACCTAGCTGCGGAGACTATTGGCTCTTATTTGATAAAATTATAAAGTTAAATTAAGAGTTTCAATAAATTTATTTACATTTTCAATATTTGTGGAGTTTGGATTTTTTAATATTTCATAGATTGATTTGTATTGAAATATGGATTCTATTATTGGTTTTGAAATTTGACAATTTTCTAGGAGATGTGGGATATTTAATGTTGTGTTGCAGGAAGTGCATATCGGCGGGTTGTTTTTGGTGAGCAGATGTTGGTGAGTTATTGATGTATGACCGAGTCTTAGGCGAACGAAGTTTGAGATTTTATTTTTAGATTGGTTTGTGGGGTATATTGGGTGAATTTTTTCTTCGTTTACTTTTTTATAATGGTGGTGATAGAGGCTCCATTCAGTTTCTTGCTTGGTTCTAAGGTTTTTACGAATAAATGTTTGAAGATCTTGTTTGGTAAACACATTGAATTGGTAAACTGGTGCGTCTTTTGCAGAATTTGCGGCTTTATCAGCTTTCTCATTTCCACGAATATTTACGTGCCCGGGGGTCCACATAAGTTTGATTTTATTTGGCTTCATAGCAATCTTGTTTCTTATTGCAGAAACTAGTTCAGTGTTATTGTTTGGGTTGCTTATTGCTTTTAAAACCGACATGCTATCGGAGCATACAACAAATTTGCCACTGTAGTCCAAAGTTGCCTTAGTCGCTTGGAGGATTGCAAAAGCTTCTGCCGAGAAAATTGATGTGAATTCCGGGAGGGTACCAATGCTTAGAATATAACCATCTTCTAGTGTAACGGCAAACGATGTATTGTTGTGTGATTTGGATCCGTCTGTAAACATGAATTTCCAACCTTTATTTTTAAGTTTTGATGAGATGTCAGAAAATAAAGAGCAATATTGCGCGTTGCTGGTATTTGTTTTTCTATAGCGAGCCAAAGACAACAAAATCGACTCGGGTTGTATATGCCATGGCGGGTAAGATAAAACATAGTTTTGTGATTTTTTTATAGGAAGTTCCATTTTATGTGCTTTCTCAAGGATTTTGCTTATTGTGGACGGGATGCGTTTTTTACATTTGTGTCCAATGGATTGGTGAATGTCCTTATCAATAACGGAGTTCTTTGAAAAAACCAACTTCGCAATTAACATTGATGTTATTTCTTCGTAACGTTGTTCAACTGATGGAAGGCCTGCTTCTGCAAGTATATTTTTTATTGGTGTTGTGGGGAAGGCGTTGATGCTCCTCCTTGCTGCCTGATGGTAAGTTGGCAGGATAATTTGAAGAGTGGTTTTAGGAGAATTGCCGTAAATATAAATACCATAGTCAATTTTACTTAGGACTAGCATTTTTGTAATATATGAAAGGGTATTAATATGCACATGACTTTTCTTACTTGCTAGATACTTAATGATACTGACTCTCGCAGCTAGCGATTTTTTCAAACTTAAGCAATGTTCCTTCCACTTAAACTTATTATTAAAGATTAATCCTAGAATACTGAGGGTTTTTACATTTTCGATTTGTACACTATTTATAGTAACAGTAAGTTCAGGGCAATTAATTTTTCTGCAAATATGAAGTATTTTACATTTTTGTAATGATAATTTTGCTCCTGAAGCAGACGACCATTCTAATATATCTTTGACAACGTGATCGAATTGAGTCTTACATTTTTTTAAATCTTTTATTTTGCTTAATATATAAATGTCGTCTGCATAGAAGCAGCAATCTAAAAGTTTATAATTGTTCACTATAGTTGAAATTTCGTCGAAAGCAATAATAAATAATACCACCGATAATGGAGATCCTTGGGGGATTCCGTTATACAATGAATATGCATTAGAGAAAGAATCGTTAGCTCTCGTAACGAATTTTCTATTTGTTAAAAAAGATCTAACATAGTTGAAGATTTTTGTTCCAACGTCCCATGTTTTCAGCTTATTAAGCACTATATGCAAACCGATCCGGTCGAAGGCTTTTTCAAAGTCAAGCGAAAGCACCGATACGTGATTTTTTGAGGATATCGCTTTAGAGATATAATAATCCAAGTGAAGATGTGCGTCAACACATCCTCTGTTTGCTTTAAATGCCACTTGATTGGGGGATATTAATTTTTTTGTTTCAACGAGCCACATCAGGCGTTTTGCAACGATTTTTTCTAAGACTTTAGAGGAGCAAGATATGAGAGATATTGGGCGATAACCTTCAATTAAATATTTGTCCTTATTATGTTTAGGTATGGGCAGTAGCGTAGCAGTTTTCCAACTTTGTGGAATTACTGCGGTTTGGAGAACGTTATTGTATAGTATGACAAGTCTCTGTTTTACATCAAATGGTAAGTTTTTAAGCATTGGGTAGCAGATCCTATCTCTACCAGGTGTTTTACCCTTAGTTTTGCTCAAGCACGCTTCAAATTCAACTAAAAAAATAGGTTCTTCTATCCGCTGAGCGAAGGTATTGTAACTGGGTGTGTAGGAAGAGCTATTGCTAAATTCATTTTTTTTGGTTCTAAAAATCATGTGGAAATTTGTGTCTTTTGAGTATTCAGACCAGGTTTGAGAAAATAAATTAGCAATTTGAGTTGGATCTGTTATAATCGTATTATTTGATTGGATACATGATATTCTAAGTGGGTTGGGATTACCAGTAAGTCGACGGATGTTTTGCCAAATTTTTGTTGTAGTGGATTTCGGATTTATGCTAGAAGTAAATTCTGCGAAACTATTTGATTTGCTTTGTTTCAGTTTACGCCTAAATTTTGCATTTGCCTTTTTGTATAAAATTAAATTGGATTGAGTGAGTGATTTTTGGAATTCTTTCAATGCTTTCATTTTGTCTTTGCGTAGTGTCGAGAGAGTTGGGTTCCACCATGGGACAGTGCGTTTGTCCTGAAGTTTGTTTTTGGAAGTTGTTTGGGGAATCGAAGCATTTGCAGCGGTTCTTATTGCTTTTTGAATTAAAGCTGCTTCCTTGTTGATGTTTGCCGTTGTGGGCTTGTCAGATAAGTATTCTGTTACAACTTTTTTGAAAATTGTCCAATTTGAAAAAGCAGTTTTAAATTTAGCGACAGGGGTTTTTTTTAAAAGGGTTATTCCGGGGTTAAAAATTGAAATGATTGGAAAATGATCACTGTTGTGTAGATCACTTAAAGTTTTCCAGGTGGTCATAGGAAATAACTCTGGTGAACAGCAGGTTATATCGATGTGGGTTAATGAGTTATGTGTTGATAGATGTGTTGGTGAGCCGTCATTTAAAAGAATTAGATTTTCATTAAGCAAAAATTCTTCAAAAATGTCGCCTCTTTTGTTTGTGACTGGTGAACCCCAAAGCGTATTCCACGCATTTATGTCACCACCAAGAATCACAGGAGAGTCAGTTTGACTGATAATATTGTCCAGATCATTTTTACAAAACGTTTGTTGTGGGTGGATGTATAAGCCAACGTAAGTTATTTTGGGTTGGGATTGTATTTCTACTGCCAGCGTTAAAATATCTGAGTTGATCGGTCGAATTTTATGAGGAATATTATTCTTGATCAATAAACATATACCTTGTTTTGATGTTGTGTTACTGGGAAGATTTTTAAAATAACCTATATAATTTTTAGGAATAATGGGTGTGAAATTAAAAGCGCAATGTGTCTCTTGCAACGATATTATACCAGGATTCTGGTCCTTAATTAAAATACTTAGTTCATCAAAGTTATTTAAAAGACCTTTTATGTTCCATTGTAGTATATTTAATGTAATATTATGTGTTTTATTTCGCAGACACAAACTTTTCCTATGTGAAACAGGAAAAGGGTACCTACTTGTACTTGGGTTTGTTGTTTGAGGAGATTGAGATTGTTGTATATAAATAGGGTTTTGTTGATTTGGGTTGTTCAGATATTGACTCTGCGAACCAGAAGCCGAATCCTTTGGGCTCCATGTGGAGCTATAATGATTCAACTTCTGATTCGCAGAGTCTGAGTTTTGGTTACAAGGTTTTTTTTTATACGTCATCATTATCGTCGCTTAGTGTTGTAATTTCGGTTTGGTTAGTGTTATCATTGAAAAGAGGTAATTGTTGAGGTAAGGGAGCGGTGTGCTGAGAGGTGTTGGGAATATTATTGTTTGTTGGTAGATTAGAAGAAAGTGGTATAGATGTGGTAATTTTGTTTAAGTTTAAGAGAGCTTGTGCTTGAGGTAAGTATGTTAAAGAGAAATTACTGGAAGGTAAGGTAGTGGTTGTGTCAAATGTGGTTGCGGAAGAGCTTTTTGATATGGCGCGATAGTAAGATGGAGATGTAAGAGGAAGAGAGGAGAGATTTGGGATGTTTTCAGAGTTATTTTCATTTGAGAGAGTGTCAGTATTTGTTTGTACTTTGGTTATATTATGTGAAGAGTTTTTTGTTGGTGTTTCTTGAACATTTTTATTTGGGATATTTTGTTTCAGCTTTTCAGCAAATGTATTTGATGACGGAGTTGATTGAGTAGGATTTCGCTCCTTATAGATTCGTTTAGCTTCACCCATTGTGCATTTATTGCTTGTCTTAATTGATAAGATTTCTTTTGCTTGTTTGTATTCTGGGCAGTCTTTTGACGAAGATGGGTGATCGAGAGAACAATTTGTACACATGGTACGGGTGCATACATCGGGGGAGTGTGGTGGGAGGCTACATGTGTCGCACTTTGTGATGCCGTTGCAACGTTTAGTAGTGTGGCCTAACTTTTGACAATTTTTGCACCGCATGGGATTTGGGACGTATTCCGTAACGCGAGCATTATAGAAACCAATTTCAATTGATTTAGGGGGGTTAAATAAATTGAAAGTAAATAACATTAATCCAGAAGGTTTATACTTGCCATTACCGTCATTTTTTGTATATTTATATACGTCAATAGGAATCATTGGAATATTCCGTTTCGTTTCGGTGGAACGACAAACATTACTTCAAAAAAATAAATCATTCTCAGTGAAAAACAAAAAGTTAATTTCTGCGAAAACTATAATTCAAAATTTAATTTTTTTTGGATAATCATGTTAAAAAATGCATAAGCTTTGTTTTAACACCAACTCGCAATGGTTGAATTTATAAAAAAGCCGCAATTCTTACTTACTTACTTAAGTGGCGCTACAGTCCGGGATGAACCTGGGCCTCAACCAACATGCCTCTCCAATTAGCCCGGTCCTTAGCTAACTGCCTCCAGTTGCGCGCCACTTAAGGCGAGGTCTTCCTCTACTCCGGCCGACGTCTGGCTGGGAATCGAAGACTATGCGATCCGGAGTATTGATGTCCATTCTTTCTACATGTCCTAGCCATCTTAAACGTCCAATGCGGAGTTTTTTGACTAGGGGTATGTCGCTGTACAGGTCGTATGGTTCGTGGTTGAATCTTCGTCTCCATAGCCCGTCAACGCAAACGGGACCGGAGATTTTTCGAAGAATTGTTCTCTCGAATCGACCAAGGATTTCTTCATCCGCTTTTGATACGGTCCATGCTTCAGCGCCGTAGAGCAGGACTGGGATGATCAGGGTCTTATATAGGATCTCCTTAGTAGGTCGAGTGATGGCTTTATTACTAAATTGCCTTCTTAGCCCGAAGTTACAGCGATTGGCAAGAGTAATTCTTCGTTTGATTACTGACGAGATGTTGTTGTCAGAGTTAATTACGGAGCCGAGGTAGACAAAGTCCCGTACTACCTCAAAGTTATATCTGTCAATGGTGACGTTTTGTCCAATTCGTCGATGTTGTGTGTCCTTTCGTGTTGACAGCATATACTTAGTCTTACCCTCATTTACTGCTAAACCCATTTTTGCCGCTTCCTTCTCTATACTATCAAACGTGGCTATGACATCACGTTGAGTCCTACCAATGATGTCAATATCGTCGGCGTATGCTAGTAGTTGCACCGATTTTTGGAGAATTGTGCCTTTGGTGTTGGCTCCGGAGTTTTGCACAATCCTCTCAAGAATCAAATTGAAGAAGTCACATGACAGCGCATCGCCTTGCCTAAATCCTTTTTTTGGTATCGAATGTGTCGGTGAGGTCGTTCCCGACCCTGATGGTGCAGCGAGAATTCTCCATCGTCATCCTACACAAACGGACGAGTTTGGGCGGTATACCAAAACTAGACATGGCTCTGTATAGTTCGTCTCTATAAATGCTGTCGTATGCGGCTTTGAAATCGATAACTAGGTGGTGGGTATCGATTTGGACTTCTTGGGTTTTTTCCAGGATCTGCCGAAGTGTGAAGATTTAATCGATTGTGGACTTTCCTGGCCTAAAACCACACTGATAAGGGCCGATCAGGTTGTGGATCGGGCAAACGATGCTGATGTTCCATTCTTCAGGCATGCTTTCAACTGAACAGATTTGGCTTATGAGTTGGTGGATGTTGCCTACCAAATCATCTCCGCCAGTGCTGCTGATAACAGTATTACATTCTTCCGCGAAGTATGTACGTCGGAAGCCATTATCTGTTGTTGTATCTTGGAGGATGAGCTTTACATTTAACCCGCCGAAGATGTTTTCCTTACCATTTTAGGCATTGAAGTCCTCTAGTACGAGGACTTCGTCCACGAGATCATAAAATTCTTCCTTGATAAGGTTGTTAGTCTTATCGATAGGAGCGTGTTCACAAATTATATCGCTGATGTTGGAAAACATTATTCTGATGAGGATCACAGTCAGGCTTAAAGTCGATTACTCTTGACCTAAGTGCAACCTTGGGTGGCAGCTGTAATAAATGTCGCATCTTTTTTCGTTTTTGTATTCCTGTACAGCGGCCAGATTTAATTTTTTGAGTAGTTCCATGTGCATACCTACTGTTTATTTATATTATGCATATATGCTAAGCCAAATTACACATATTAAATAAATATAATATAAGTCATACACGTATACATATTAACAAACCTTTTGTACAGTAAGTTAGTTTGTAAGCATCAGTTAGTTATTAAAGAATTGTTAACCAAGACGGGCGCTGTTTTATTAAAACATAACACCTACTAGTAAGTCATTGTGCGTTGTCGTTCCGGGACTGTTTCATATTTTAGGTGATCCGTTATCCGTGGCAGTTGTCTCACTCATAACTAGCTGATTTGCTAAGTGGTAAGGATTTAAGGAAGTTACACCAACGGCAAAACCTCCAACCTGGAGGGCCAGTTCCAATTTATTAGATACCCACTACGGGATTGAGCGTAGCCGTTGACCTTTCGGCTGATCCGACACCATCTCTGTTCGAGGTCATTAAGGTTTTCACTTTGTCCATCCTAACTGGGACTGTATACATTTTAAGAATTCTTTCGCTGCCATATTGCAAAAGAACTATGTGTCCTATAATGCTCATTAAACCATTCAACCGTAATAGACGTTGCGCTAAGAATTCATGTACTTTTACTCTCAATCTTATCTGCGGACTTGTGCTATTATATTGAGATTAGTACCTAAACTGAACAAAGAGAATGTGTAACACTCTGTTCTCTTGGTCGGATATTTGGATGTTTCCATCATTCTGAAGCAGTATAGCAACAGCGGTTACCATTTCGTAGAGGACTAATTTAAAAGCCTTTTACGCTATAAAACTTCATCCAATTCATCGCATTGGTACATTTAAACCATTAGACCCTTAAGTCTTAAATTAGTCAAGAATAATGAAATTAAAAAAAAGGATTGTTGGCGAAAGCAAAGAATACATCCTCATCACTGGGACATCTAGTTCTATTTTTAAAGTTTTATTCAAAAGTACAATGTAACTCCCATTCCATCTAGAACCATGGGGTCAAATTCCCATTTTCCACCGTTACATTCCTCGCAACACTGAAATTGCAGTTACTCCTGTATACAAAAGGAAATCATCATCTCGGACACACTTGTATCTTGCATCAAGCGAAACAACATAAATTTTAATTTCGTATCCGCTCTGCTGGACAAATATGCAACAAAAACGTATTTCACGAGATTGCATTTTTTTCCTATCTTCCTGTGTTTGTCCGGTCCTCACTATAGCTGTTGGTCTCTGGGCCATTGAGTTACTGTCTTTTCATAGTTTTTCGGTGTGGAAGTAATTTTATTATTTTAATAGAATCCAAGCACTCAGCTGGAGCACTGAACGAACAGTCTCTTGCATCACTGCATGCCCCAGGCATTTTTTTTTTCAACTTGTAAATTATTTCCCAGGACATAAAAAACTCTTTAAGTCGGTCCCTCAAAACAGCCCTTTATACGCGTTTTTTTGTGTCCTCGCCAAAGAGTTGTCGGAATTAAATATTTAACAGTAGCCCTCCGAAAATCACAGAATGCCCCCTTATTGTGTTAAAACAATTTGGCGTGACACTTTAGTGCCGCATTACACCTTTCGACGGGTGTAACAACCCCTGTGGCAGGAATAATGCAATGAGGCGGCAGAGCAAGGCTGGTAGTTGTGTTTTGATGATGACGACATTTCATATGCCCGTCTCCTGCGGCCGCTACCAAGTTATGGTGGTGCTGCGACATCCTGATCCGGATGGTGATGATTTAACTCGTGTAATTTATTTTATCTCTGGCACTGCTGCCGCACCGTATTCAACTCAATATCCAGCCGAAGGTCGTAGTCGAAGAGCATAACCATCTAGGACGACTGACGACGTGATGTGAAACGGTAACGCTCTCTTATTTAAGGACAGGGGATAGAGGTGAGGATATTCGGTGCGCATATAACAAGTTCGTGTGTGACGTTTCACTGCTGATGGGTTTGACTGTTTTTAAGTGCAAAAGTATGGCTCATGTGTTTTAGAACGATTGTACGTTATGTTCGATACTAGTTAAGCCAATAGGGATGCCTTTAATGCTTCCCTTGTCGTGGAGTTCCGTGTTCCAATTGGAATACCCCGCACGTTTCGGCCGTTTGTAATCTTTATTACGATATATTAACGCTTCATGCGTTATATGCTTCCCATGGCAGCACCAGCCGCGCTGCTACAGTGTTTTAAGGAAACTTAAAAGCGATAAATTTTTGAAATAACCCGCAAAGCAGTCTGTCATCGAGGGGAACCAGATTAACCGCCATCGCGCTGAAGAGTGGATGTTGGTTTTTGGTGTTGGTGGTGGCGGGATTCTATAGTCCTTTATGGTATTTACTTTTTTTTACGTTTTTTTTTATGTTTTTATGGTCGTCACCAATTGCTTGGTCATATATTTTTTTTTTTTGTTATGGGTCATAGTGATGACAGCAGTTTATCCACTTTAAACGGGGGGATGTCCATCATAATAATCCATGTGACTGAAAATGAGATTTACATTTTTTTGTTGCTGCTTGCTGGCGGATGAAATCAGTGTTTGTGGGTATGCCAAAGCCAATAACGGCGGTAACATATGGAACGGTTGTAAATTTTATGAATCATTGTTAGTGTATCTGAATGGTTGAAGTCCACATCGAAAATCGATTCAAATGGAGGATTTAGTGTGAATGATGAATAAAGTTGAAATCGTTTTGTTTACTTTGGTCCCCAAATCAGCTTCAGTAGTTCAAGCATAAAAGGGTGTTATAAATACGTAGGCGTTGAAGTGTGTTAACGGACTTGAGTTTGTATAAAATCTATTTTTATACTTCTAGTGATTTATTTTTTGAAATTTGCACTTAAACTTTAGACTTTAGTATTGTATAAACAAATGGATAGTTTATATGATTGTATGTAATGTTTACTAACAACCTGATCCGCCCTTTTTTATGATTTTATTTATTTAATGAATATCGTCAAGCGGCATAGGACCGCGCAACATGTCAGCTCGTACCACAATTGATTTGTTGAGGGAAACGTTCGGTGAGCGCATAATTTCGCGTTTTGGTCCTGTGAATTGGCCTCCAAAATCGTGCGATTTAACGCCGCTTGACTATTTTCTGTAGGGATATGTGAAGTCCACTCCGATAAGCCCGAAACGATTGTCCACTTAAAGGACAACATTCGACGCGTTATTACCGATATACTGCCACAAATGTTGGAAAAAGTCATCGAATATTGGATCTCCAGATTAGACTCGGTCCGAGCCAGAAATTTCACAGAAAATATATTTAAATTGCAATGCCAGAAGATTATCTTCCGAATAAAGTAAATTTCATGTCAATTTAAAAAAAAATCATCTTTGTTTTATTCCATTTTAAAGTTCTATGCCTCTAAAAAAAAACCATTAGTAAAAAATAAATCCCTGAAACGTGTATGAATGCGCTAATCTCGAGAACTGCTGAACGGATTTCGATATGGTTTTCACTGTTGATCTGGGACTGCTTTAGTGTTTACAGGAGCTGATAATTCGAGGAGCATACGAGGTCTTAGTGGCAGAAATCAAATTGTTCATCATCAATATTGTACCCGGGGAAGTCGAGCCGGGTTGCTAGTCTTTATAAACATTATTTAAAATTATACTAACATCTTATGTTCCAGGTCGGTTTTATTTGGTTGTCTTTTTTATGTGAATGGAATTTTTCAGTTGACATTTGACAGTCGCATAGAGTTGTCGATAACAATTTATTATCATCTAACGCAGCAACAGCGTGTTCAAATTATTAAACTGTAAATGCACGGAGAAAATTGCTTGACTTTTTTGGTGTTAATCATGTGCCGAGTCATTGGCGTCAACAGCATGGCATCTTTGAGGATGCCATGTTGTAACAGTTACTGGTACTGATGTCGGGATATGTTTTAAAACTTTCTTGACCCTAAATTGGATCAATTAGGCCTACAAAACATGTGGCTTCAATAAGTCCGTGCCACATCACACACAACTCGTTACTAAAATACGAATTTTCACCATAATACATTTATGGTCGTAAAAGGTATTCCAAAACAGCTTCCTGACTTTTTTTCAAAAAATAAAAAACAAAAAAATTAATGTACATATTAAGAAAAATCTTTATTTGAGATGTAAGTTTGGTTCATGGCATTTAATGCGGCAGGAATAATGCAAAGATAATTTCCTTAAAATGTTGCTCACGACTAACTCTGTGGGTCCGATTTTCGACCACTCTTTTAAGCATATCGGCCAACATTCCATAAATAGTAACACGAGTTATGTTGGCATCTAAAGCTTCAATCGTTTCGATTTTATCGACGTAAACAAGAGATATTCCCATAGAAATTAATCCAATCATGTCAAATCACAAGATCTTGGTAGCCAATTGGCGGGACCACTTTTTGAGATAAGAAAATGGATCCATTTGAAGCGGTTCCAAGGTCCGCCAACGGAAAACAAAACGTAAACCTTGTTCAGTCAGCTTCAATTCTTGAACGAGCTGCTTTAATACGCTTTTGAACCAAGATCACGCTTCAAAATACCCAATAACGTTCCATAAGAGACGGCCAAACCTTGAGAACTGCGACGAATTGATTATATTATTTATTTATTTATTTCATCAATTTAGTAGCATCTACTGTTCTCTTAAGATTACTTAATACAATAAATACAAAATATCTGCTTAAAATTATTTATTTAACTAATCACAAAGGATAATTAGTTTTAAATTTAGATTAATCTTACATGTAATTCCAAAATTAATTTCTTTTTAAAAGTATCTCTACTTCACGAATACTCTCTTCTGCAGCTACTGCAGCAATATTCTCAATATTACTGAATATACGCTCTCTGGTTGTTAGATGAATATCTAATAGTTTTAAAATGGTACGAAATTTGTTGATAGTTTTATGGATAGTGCGTTCAGTTGGACGATTATGACGACCGAAATGTAGTCGAAGAAGTCTATACCAATTTATTACTCAGAACTGATTTTAGAAATAAGTTTCCACAATTTGTAAGCGTTGTTCCGGCGTAAGTGTATTCATGATAAAATGGAAATGCATACCAAACATAAACGTTATATAGATAAGTCTGTCGACAAATAATAACTTTAAAAACAACGCTATTGAAAAAAAGTACCTCCTTTTGAATCCACTGCGCTCCGCCCAAAACAAAAAGTTACTGCGCAAAACGAATCTACTCCTCTTTTAAGAATTTTGATCGTTACCCAAAAGTTAGATCTAAACGCGTTCATCCAAATTACAAATAACGAATATTTCAAATTACATTGAATTGCGTTTGTTTTAGTTTTAATTGAATTGTTTTCATTTGATTAGTTTGTTTCTTGGTTGTGTTTCCTAATTTTTGGCTTTTATAACTTTCTCTTACAAAGAGAAAGATATTGTTTTCGTGAAAATTTTCGACCTCGAGATTTTGATTGATTCTAACATTACGATGATAGCGGAGCCTAAAAAAGTGGTTTTTGGAATTCCGTCCGTCGGTCCGTCTGTCCGTCTGTCCGTGATGGTCTCCCCTGCCTAAACGGCTAGACCGATTTTCTTCAACCTTCGTATCCAAGCTTATTTTAGTCATAATTCTAGGCCATTTTTTTTTTTTTTGCTTTTAGCCATGTTATTAACGGTACCTGCCATATAAAAATTACACATAACCTCAATTTTCTCGAAAACGGCTCTAACGATTTTGATTAAACTTTATATATACTATAAGCATATTAGCTTCAACAAAACTGCATACCCAGTTTTTTCGAGAAAATCCATTTAACGGATTTTGTCATATAGGCCATATAAGGAAAATTGATAATTTCTCGCAAACTATTATGTCAAATTGAATGAAATTTAATATATATACTACTATTACAGCTTGAAGCAATTCCACATAATTGGTTTTACCCCAAATATCACTAAACGGAATTTTCAGTTTTGGCCAATAACAAAAAATCATTATTATTCCCATAGACACCGATTCCTTCAAATTTCGTAGTAAACGTTCGTATAATCACATTTCGACATTATTCATATCATTTTAAGCATTAATAATCAAAATGCGTACTATTTGATCTAACACCCAACTCGCTGTGAAAGAGAAAGTTGCGTACGACCCAGTCGTGCACCCACCACTCGTTTTAAATGGACACATTTATTATAAGATCTGAGAAACCAAAGTAAGTTTTAATGTATTTAATGATTATTTAATTATTATATTTTTGGTTAGCAGTAGCAAAACCAATAAGACACCGGAAAATACGACACCAGAAACAAATAAAAATGGGAATCCCTAGTTTTTCTGAACTCGAATTAAATTAACGAGTAAAAATTAAATTACGTATTAAATTTGATAAATAAATGCAATAAACTCTTCCAAAGCGAATTTACACTAATTCAATTGGTTCATCAAGTAATGAAAAAATTGTACCTTGAAATACTTAAAAATGTTATTAAGCTTGATATGATAAGCGTAAATAATAATGTTGAAAATTCTGTCCTGTATATGATACTTTCCGATATGTACTTTGGCATTCAATTTCAACAGTATATTAATCTTACTTCAAATGATTTTGTTGAACATGATTTATTCTATATTATTCTATATATACAAGCAAATTACGAAATGGTTTGACACAAACACAAAAAACTTACAAATGCTTCAGTATTTAGATATAAGCCATAAAGTGGCACTATTAAATCAATATTACCAATTTTGGATGAATTTCCATTTTCATGATGAAGTGCTAAATATGCAATGGAGGTTTTTGTTAGGCAATAATGATATCGTTAACAAATACAATTACCCTTAAGACTAAAAAAAAAATGCCTTATAGGCATTGTTACAATACGTTTGCTTATGTTTTCAAGCCCTACGACTTCTTGCTATCCTTCCCTATTACAAATTCACATCCTTATTTCTGCTCAGCATAACAGCCTATTCAATCGTATTTCTTGGATGGCAGTAATATCTGCTTAGTGGCGGCAGGTTTTTGCTATATTTAGTACGTCTTCGGTTTAATGTTCTCGCATTTCAGATGTAGATACGATCGTCGTTGTTCTTTTTACATTTAACATGGTCGTGTAATCACTGCTTTTGGTTGCTTCGTAACAATATGTGTTTTCCGTGATTGATAGATACATCTAGACATAGGTTCATCCTTATCCACTACAGAATTGAGCAATGCCGTTGGTCTTTTGGTGTCTAACCCTTGAAATTTTTGTAGGTCCTATTGTCCAAAAATGTCAGCCTTGCTCATGTAAGTTTTTTTACTTCGTAGATGCCACCGTTAATTCCATCTAGGAAATTCGACCTTTATCTTTTGGGGAGGATTTTTGATTTAGGACTGAACTTTTTGGTGCACAAAGTAGGACATTCCTCCCAAAAGGAGGATAGATGAGATGGTTAGTTATCATTACCCCATAGCAGCACAGTTGCTGAAAGGAAAGTCAGCTTGGTAAAAACAGATAATAAGAACAGCATTAACACTAATACCCTTCAAAATATTATTTTAGCCAAAGTGCTTACAGGCCCGAAAAAAAATTCACCAGGTATTATTGATTTGTTCAATGAATTTAAATTCATAAAATTCATAAAATTGCGGTAAATTGCAATCTATTGCGTTTTTTGCTAATATATACTGCGCTCAATAATCTATAGGGTGGAAGCACTTAAGTTATCGTAAAGAATACGATTTTTTTTATTATTTACATATTATTTTTTTATTATTTTTGTACACAAGTTATTATATTCAGTGGAATCGAAAATTTTAAATAACAGCAAGCGTTTTTTATTTTTATAGATTCAAAAAATATAAAATAATTCGATCAGATAATGTTAAAACATTTTTCGAACTGTTGACTTCTATTTTCAAACCGTTTTTAAGATGAAGTTTTTACTTCTGCAAGATGCAGCTTCCTTTTGTTTCGAAGGGTCGGGCAGTTACAGAGAAGATGAAGTATTGTTTCTCCTTCTTCCTCGTCCATGCAGCTCCTGCAGAAGTCGTTTGAGTGAATGTCTAGCCTTTCTGCGTGCCTATTTATTAAACAGTGTTTACTGTTCAGTGATAACACATATGGTGGAGCAAAATCAGTAGCTTGGATCTTCTTTAATCCAGCTTTGGCCAAATTTGTTTGGTTCTTGACACTTCTTGTCAAGACTCCATCTGAGATTTGATTTGCTGTTAGCATGCTGTGGTAGTAAGCTTTTGCATGTAGCGATAAGAATACCTAGTTCACCCGTATGGCCGTATCGGGTACGACTGGTAGTTTAATCTATGTCTATCGAGTTCATCACCCTCACAGTTCCATGGAATTGCCACTATGATCAGGCACCCAGCATAGGTGAATGATTAACTGCTCTGACATCTTTTGAAGCGATTAGCGGCAATGTAGGGTTGTCTTTGAATTTGTTGATACCGATTCCAGGGATTTTATGGCTGTCCAAGAAGATGCTCCTAATATACTTGGCAGATATTACATTTTCTTATAGTCAAGATAAGGCTTCTTTGATCGCCATAAGTTCCGCCTGGAACATGCTGCAATGATCAGGAAGACAGAAACATACGCTGAGGTTTAGCCTGTCAGAGAAGACAGCAGTACATTTGTTTTGGAGCCATCGGTATAAAAATGGATTGTGTAATTTTCCACAGGTTCGTTACTTTCCCATGACGATCTGTCTGGGATTGTAACCTGGAAACTCTTATCAAAGTTTAACCTGGTAAGGGTGTAATCGGCGATTTCAGAGATATTTGTATGTTCGTTTAGAATTTTTGCTTGCCGAAAATATCTAGGAATAGAAGGTGAAAAAGAATGTCTTGTACTGCTGAGGATGTTGTACGAAGTGCACCACCGATACACAGACATGCAGTTCTTTGCACCATGACTATTTTTTTTCTGTTTATATCTCTAGCGCTATCCACCGTATTACTACTTCATCTATACTCCCGTAGATGCGTGTATTAAGCTCGCTATGACACAGATCTGCGAGTGTTTATATAAAAAGAAATAAGGAAAGTATCGGTGACCGAGCCAATACGTGATACTAGGTTTCATTGTCCATTTCATGCCTATGGCTTTCTTACACGAATAAAGTCCGAGTTTCGGTTTCTTTACTCTTTCTGTTATGTTCAGCTTCCTGTCCAAGGCTAGTTCGATTTAAAGCCATAGCTTATGACACCATTATTCTCTTCAAGTGGAGCAAGGAATTATTTATTGATCACAATGAGCGCGCATCAACATAGTATTCTGTGCACTTGGTCCAGCTTGACCACTTTCCAATTGTATGTCGAAAGAGTGGGGTTTGCTGGAGGCAATTGTGTGGATTATTTCATTTACGTTAGAAGGCTCGGCTAAATCCAGGTGCGCGATCGTGGACGAGTAGGAATGTCCTCCTTCGCGTCCACGATTAGACCACATTTAGACAATATTAATATCTATATTTCGTTTATATACATTTTATTGCCATGCCCACTTTTTGTGTGCCTTTTCCTATAAAAAAAACCATTTGTTTTCTCTATCCCAAGGCATATGCAAAGAAAAACGTTGTTTTTTGTCAAAAAATCAAAGATTTTGATAGAGTTTGACTGTCTGATCAATGTGTTGTGGCAATGTCATTTTCTGCATTTCATCCTTATAACGTTTTTAGCCACGCCCACTTTTTGGGGATCTTTAATTTAAAAAATGGATTGGAATGTATGTATTTAACGATTTGCATAGCAGATTGTAGCCGTTTCATATGTTTTTATATAAATATAAGGTTGTATCTTTAAGGATTAAGGCTTTACAAATAATTAATCTAAATCCTAATGGATAAGAATATACAAACATACCACAACTAGACGTCAAAAGAGGTTACAACGACTCTGCCTTTACTTTCAAAGTTTCGACGTTATTTGTCTTTAATTTTAAAAGCTTAGTGGCTAGATAAATTTTTGAATGATCCACAGTTAATAGATACAGCAAGTTTTTTTTTTAAATCGCACTGGGGAAACTAAGTTCCACATTAATGGTATTACGGGAAACTTGCTCATCTGGTTGCTAAAGAAAATTCCGGCCGTTTCTTGTAAAAATAGCTTATAGAAGTTTAACCAAAGTTTCTGTTTTCTTAATTTAGGAATATCCCTAAGTTGAGTTCAACTTCAAACCAATAGAACGACCACAAGAGTTGGATTTTTTTTTATTAAAGTTATGTCTTCAATGTTTTTTTAAGGAACACAGAAAAATGCGTCTATCATTAAAAAAAGGAAGATACATCTGTATACCAACACGTCAGTACCGCACTGTCATACGACCAGTAACATTGCGACAGTCATAAATTAAAACAAAGTCATAAATTACCAGTCGGACTTTGCAATCTATTAAGTTACCAACATAACATAGGTTTATCACCTTGCCTGTCATAAAATATTCGACCCCACGTCCGAAGGTATTTATTTGAATTTCTGAAAAACTTTCTCAAAGCATCCTTCATCCTTTGAAAAATAAAAGTACTCCAGTAATATCCATAAAAGCTGTCTTTGGATTCATCTCCTTTTCTACTCCCATACTTCCATTTACACTTGTTCAACTACTTTGACCTATCCGATAGTAAAGTGCGAAGCTACATGACTGACACCATGAAGGGAATAACTTTAAAATATTTAACAATAATTGATGCGGCGATAAGGATAAACATTTGTAAATTGAAACGATAACTCCACAACCCGTTTAATAACTCAGCCACCACTCACATTCATATTTATCATCGTCGAACAGACTTCAATCAATTTTATCGGCTTGAGATACTCGTATATTGTATATATCGCTACCAAACACCACCACACATAAACATAATCCATAAAAAGAAGGCTTTTAACAAAATTAAATTCGATGTTATCCCATACAATTTGAATAAAATGATTAAAAAAAAAAGATACTACCAACATCAACAAGTGGTGTAAGCCCCAACAGCATCGCTCCGATATTAGGATGCGACATTTTATGTTAGGACTTTTTATAGTTTCACCCCCGTGCGCTGTTATCAGAATAAGGGAAGGGCCGGCATTATTCGTACAGATGAACTTGGTCCCCTTGAAATAAATAAATGTCTTCGTTAAAAAGTTGAGCAGTTTCTTTTCATAGTCTTTTGTTGAATTAAAATCCACCACCACGTCGGTCGCGTCGGTGAGAGTTAGCAAGATTAACTGCGAGGGGTGTACCTTTGTAAAGTAGTAAAGTTTCCCATGCGTCAAATTGGACTGGGTTAATTTTCTGCATATTTAAGCATCATTAATTTCTATGTCTTATTTCCACATTAATCAATATTTTAATGGGTGGTGGGACTAACTGACTCCTGCTGCAAACAGGGGGACGGGGTTCCATATTTCTCTAGAGGGGTATTTACCCCAATTATGAGGAATTTAGTTTTCCAAAAATATACATAGTTTCCGAAGCCACAGAGGAGAACGAGCTCTAGAGACAAATCGAGAAATTGCAATGCGGTGTCAAAGCCAAGTTTACTGCCAAAAGGATACCAGGGATAGCATTTGTTTCTTTTTATTGTCCATAGCAACCTCACAGGACTGGAAATGTGTATAGCACATTTTATGACAATATCACGAGTACAAACTAGGGAAGGA
Organism: Rhingia campestris; assembly: GCA_932526625.1. Lineage (NCBI taxonomy): Eukaryota > Metazoa > Arthropoda > Insecta > Diptera > Syrphidae > Rhingia > Rhingia campestris. Next base: position 2,234,657 of record OW052184.1, read on the forward strand.
TTCCTCACCTCGTAGGTATGTGTGCTGGTAGATACTAGAGAAGATTGATACGGATTATTATCAAATAAGAGACGCTTTGTGTTTTGCAGAATTAATAGAAATGTCATGGTTGCTCAAAATATTACGTATACGCACCGTTGCACCAAGAAACGGTAAATTACAACAAAACTATATGATCGTACGAAAACAGTTTCCATACGAATGTAATTGATTAACATTTCGTTGACATGGACTGTCTCGGAATCCGATACTGTTTACATATTGAAACGATTTCTACAGAATGCAGAGCTAGAGAGCTTTTGAAAACACTACGTTACAAAGGGATGGATCTTTATTTTATGTAAACTGACCATAGAAACTAACGAAGCTGAAAACTACATAATAAAATGAAATTCATGTTTATCAAATTCGAGAATACATGTATCAACAAGGATTATAAATGTTTGCATGATGAAGGAACTTTGGAATATTAAAAAAAATGTGGGTGCTTGTTTTGCCTGCTGTAGCGAGCTATAAAAAATATGTTATAGCTTTAATCTGCTAAACTCGAAGGTGGAACTCCAGATCATCTTCGATTCCATAAAAAAAGAAGTCAGCGGGAGTCTATGGTATATCCAACATTGTAATGCGATACTTACCCCTGAAGCTGTGGACATTTACGCCTCGTTTTTCAACATCGCGCTGAATAATGCATATTATCCAGTGCGTTGGAAGATGGCGGTGGTTCATCCTCTCCCGAAAAAGGGAACACAACTCCAATATCCGGCAAATTTCCGGTCGATAAGTCTCCTACCGAGTATCAGTAAGGTTTTAGAAAAGATTCTCAATCGGGCTCTGTTTAAGTGGTCTGAGGACAATAAGATAATGCCAGAGAACCAGTTTGTTTTGTTTCAAGGCGGGACATGACTGTATTCATGCCGCCTCCAAACTCGTCTCTGATATACAATGGAACAAAGCTAAAATCAGTTGGTTAGAGGGATTCTATATAAAGCTGACCAGACTTGGAATTAATAAACCACTGCTATATATGCTTCATGACATGTTGACTGGTAGAACATTTGTTGTCAAAAGTGGCTCTTTTTGTCATTCGAAGCTCGGACAGCTCGGACTTTATATTTGTCGGATGACGTATTTGTTTTCTGTTCCTCGTTTAAAGGTTATCCATCGAACGGCTTGAACGTTTCTGCTAGATGCTCCGCAAATAAATCCGCTTTCTCTTTGCCTCCTTTGCCGATTAGCCGTCTGCTTTTCTTATTGGTGGCGAGTACATTTTAGGTTTCCTTATGGACTTTAAGGCTTTCCATAGTAAATAATTTGAGCTCTTATCAGTAGTCAAGCATAGTATGTGAAAGTCTCGCGATTTCTTAAACCATGTACTTCATTCTTGAATTTGTTGCAAAGATGGTTCAGATAAGTTTTATCAGGGAGTGAGCGGGATTGTTGCCATCTCTTCCGCTTTCTCCTCTTTTTTCTCGTATGAGGTCTTCGATTTCAGGCTTCAACGAAAGTGTCAATTTCGTCTTCTATTTCGAGCGGTGTTTTTAGTGGAACATTAAAAGCAACATTTTTTTGCAGTCTATTCTGAAAACGTCCAAGTTGGTTTTGTCAATATTTAACATAGGCGGTCTTTCTTTTTTTGTTAGACTCCCACCCATTTTCAGAGTGATTGCTGAGTGGTCTTAGCCTACCATACCATTCTTCGACTTCCGTCAGATTTTGAGTTAATTCTTTTGCGATAAAGAAGTCAACGAGGTCATGGATTTTATTTTTGTCATTTGGCCAACACTTTGGCTTTCTTGTCGAAAAAAAAGTCCACCCCATGCTTTATACAGGTTTTGTACAATAGTCTGCCTTTTGCTGTACTGCATCAGAAAGTGTGTTTCGCATTAAATTAATTCCCAATCGACAAAAAAGGAGACCCTATGAACTGCACCAACTATAAAGGTATAAGACTTCTCTATATCGCCTACAAGAACCAATCTGCCATAATCTGTGAACGCCTCAAACCGTTTACCAACAACCTGACCGGCCCTTATCCGTGTGGTTTTAGGTCAGGTAAGTCAACAGCAGATCAATAACTAGGTGGTGGTTATCGATTTGGACCTCTTGGGTTTTTTTAAGGATCTGCGGAAGTGTGAAGATTTAACACTTCGGCAGATCCTTAAAAAACCCAAGAAGTCAAAATCGATACACACCATCTATTCATAGATTTCAAAGTCGCATACGACAGTTTTGCGAAGAACTAAACAGAGCCATATCTAGTTTTGGTATACGGTCGAAACTCGTCCGTCTGTACAGGAAGACGCTATCAACTCTGACAACAACATCAGAAATTAAACGAAGAATTACACTTGCCAACCGAGATTGCGTGCTAAGAATGCAATTTAATAGTATATCCCTCACTCAAACTACTATGGAGATCCTATACAAGACCCTGATCATCGCAGGCCTGCTCTACGGCGCTGAACCATTGACCGTATCAAAAGTGGTTGAAGAAATACTTGGTCGATTTTTAGAGCAAAATTCTTCAAAAAATCTTCAGTTTTTTTTGTATTAACTGGCTATGGAGACGAAGGTTTAGGCTAGAACTATACGAGCTATACAGCGACATAATCCTATTCAAAAAGAACTACCCATTATTGGACGTTTATGATGGTTAGGACATGTAGAACTTCGGACATAGTAGAGGAAGACCTTGCCTTAAGTGGCGCGCAAAAATAGAAACCGACATCAACCAACTTGGAGTGCACAAATGGGGACAGTTATTTAAGGACCAGAATAATTAAAGATGCATTTTGGCTGAGGCCCAGGTTCATTTTGGACTGTAGCGCCACTTAAGTATGTAAGTAGTCTATGTAGGCAAATACTAGAATACTCGGCCAAATGAAATTCTAACTTCCACAATCATTTTGAAATTACTAATTATCTATGTCATTTACAAAAATCAAGTCGAAATAAACGTTCAAATGACCACAAATATTCAACAGCCTGAATGCGCTGCAGTAAGTCATTTTTCGCCTCAACTGATGAATATCTACTCCTCTCCCTTATGTGGCGATGCGATTTGAACAACACTGCTACAAACAACAATCCAGCTGTCTGCTGTCCTTGTTGTTGTTGTCCATCTTAGTATTTATGGAAAATGAAAAATGATTTTCTCGAAAATGTGACATATTTCCCAAAACTCTCCCTCCCTCGTCCAGGCACACGTCTTAGCAGAGAGTAAGGCAAAAATAAAACAATTTACATACGATATTACACACATCAATCCAATCTGTCAGAATGAAAAATGGCTGCATGCAGAAAGGAATATTCACTCCATGCTTTGACAGACTTTTTCAGCGTACCATACCGGGTATACTGTCGTCAGTTAGTTGGTAGTTAGTCCATGGATTTGAATGGCTTGTGTCCCAGTTACTTTTTTGAAGGAGGGTCAAGTACATCCTATGTCCTACGTCTACGTCCATGGTTTGATGGAGGATACAACTATAATCGCTTGATTAAATGAAAACTGAAGAGAACCTAATTGGCCAATCCAGTGTGCCAAATGAAATTGATTATGGCATGTCAATTTATGTGTGTGTGCTACTGATGTACACAGTTCACATTTGCTTAGCTTTCAGATGCCATTCGACTATTCAAGTATAATAAATATCTCAGGTGACACTGGCATAACAATTTGATCAGATAATTGATTTTTATGCAATTGAGTAGAGGAATTCAAGAACGAATAGTTGTCAGTATGCACGGAGAGAAATTAAATTGACAAAGGACAATAAGGAGTGTAAACATACTTTTTATTTTGGGAATAGAAATTAGAAACAAACAGGATTAATTTATTAGGATAAACACAAGCGTTATTTAAAAAGGAGACCAAAAATTTAATTTTTGTCATTAACATGCCTAGTTTCACCCTTTAAGTTAATATTTTTGCCTCAAACAAGAGGGCCAATCCTGTTTAATACTGAATCCTATGTTCTTTCGGCATCTGACTGAACGTTCTATCAGGGACTTGGAAGTGCGAGGGATTGGCCGTTTTTTTTTTTCTTTTTACTACTGTGCGGTGGCTCGCAGCCAAGAACGAGGCCTACAAGGCTAAGCTGCAGGTGAAGACGAGAGCTGCCATTGAGCTCTATAGGCAAAGAAGAAGGGAAGAACATCGGCTTTTCAGCAAGAAGAAAAAAGAGCAAGAAAAGCGCGAGCAAGAAAAGCGCGCGATCGAGGATATAGAGAGGTGCCACTCACGGAACGATGTTCGCAAGTTTTACCAAAGTGTAAAACGTCAAAGCCAAGGATACAAGGCTGGCAGAACGAACCATTCAATATTGGCAACGACAGCGAAAACTGCCAACCACCCGACCTGAGTGAAGTGAGGATAGCAATATCAAAACTCAAGCTTAATAAGGCTGCCGGAAATGACGGCCTTCCCGCTGCGCTTTATAAGGCCGGCGGAGATGACTTGGTAAGTAACATCCACCAACTCATAAGCCAAATCTGGTCGGATGAAAATATGCCTGGAGAATGGAACCTCAGCATCGTTTGCCCGATCCACAAATAAGGAGACCCTCTGAACTGCGCCAACTACAGAGGCATAAGTCTCCTCAACATCGCCTACAAGACCCTATCTGCCGTAATATGTGAACGCCTGAAACCGTTTACCAACAACCTGATTGGCCCTTATCAGTGTGGTTTTAGGCCAGGAAAGTCCACAACCGATCAAATTTTCACACTTCGGCAGATCCTGTAAAAAACTCAAGAAGTCCAAATCGATACCCACCACCTATTCATCGATTTCAAAGCCGCATATGACAGCATTTATAGAGACGAACTGTACAGAGCCATGTCTAGTTTTGGTATACCGCCCAAACTCGTCCGTTTGTGTAGGATGACGATAGAGAATTCTCGCTGCTCCATCAGGGTCGGAAACGACCTCACCGACACATTCGATACCAAAAAATGATTTAGGCAAGGCGATGCGCTGTCATGTGACTTCTTTAATCTGATTCTTGAGAGAATTGTGCAAAACTCCAAAGCCAACACCAGAGGCACAATTTTCCAAAAGTCGGTGCAACTACTAGCATACGCTGAACTATACGAGCTGTACAGCGACATGCCTCTGGTCAAAAAACTCCGCATTGGACGTTTAAGATGGCTAGGACATGTAGAACGAATGGACACCAATACTTGGAGTGCGCAACTGGAGGCAGTTAGCTAAGGACCGGGCTAATTGGAGAGGCATGTTGGTTGAGGCCCAGGTTCATTCCGGACTGTAGCGCCACTTAAGTAAATAAGTAAGTACCACTGTGCGGTATGTCTTGCATCGACCTTTGGTTTTTGGACGCGGTGTCCTCGGAGAAGCTGGCGAATATACCTATGAATAAGTTCCTTGGCTCACAGAAGAAGCTTGTTTTTCTGTCCGTTCGGACGGTCGTGATATGTTGAATACCTGCAAATAGCTTATCGGTTTATCTCTGTAAGCAGCTTTAGAAGAAGGGCATGCTTGAAGCTGGATCTGGTAATTTGATCCATAAGGGTTCGCAGATACTGGCTCAATTAATGAAGGCTGAAGAGGACCCAGATGGGTCAGAATAAGGGTGCCCCTCTCATCTCCTGGCTATGGATTGAACCAGGTTCCAAAGCCATTGTCTTTTCCAATGGCAAAGATGTGCATTCAGCCATACAGGTATGGGCTACCTGTGCACACACATCGACTACGTTTGGACCAGGTTTTACCAAAGTACTTACGTTAGCGGCGGCGGTACAAACAGGAGAGGAGACCAATATTTTGGACCAGGGTGTGGGTCGAAATAGTCTGTAAACCATTCTCTGTAGATGCGGGGCATCAATGCATTCTTTAAGGTTTGTAACGATTGAGGGACACTCATCTAATGGTTAGGCATTCAGAATCTTTCGGAGCCTCTACCTTACCGCCTGCTTTCAGCTTTTTCCAAAGTCATTTTTGTCTTCGCTATGGCAATGGTTCCAAGTGTCACTCCTGGAAGGTATTTTTTAGACAACCGCCAACGAATTTTTATTCTTTATCCCAGTGAAGTTTTTAGTTCTGCTAGCAATTTTGAGCCGAACCATATATAAATAAATTATCTATGCTACAAACTATGTATCAAAACCTACATATAAACCCCTATGGGAGAAGGTTAACAAAGGAGACCGCCTATAGCAAAACGGTTTATTCTGCGTTGGAGACCTTTTATTCGGAGGAATGGGTATCATGAGTAGAGGGTATCATGGCCATACTTGGCTTCCATGTTCTAATATATGTCTAATAAATCTGAAAAGAGAGATTTTGCGCAATTAGGGTCGAAGAATTCCAGACTCAACTACGGCGAGGCTAATACTGATATTAATATGACAGCAAAAATGTTGTTCTCAGTCACAGATAGATACCAAATCAAAAAAAGATAAAAAGGATCTATAGAGACTGATGGGGGACGTATGTTAATGCCTGTGATTTGTTGACATTGAGCTTATGTAGTTCAATAAACTCTAGCAGCCGTTTTTATAAATACATTTTAGAGACTGTTTAACTTTAAAACACCACTAAGTATCAATTAAATGTAAAATCGGTATCTATAATCGATTTCCACATTTAAGCAACGTTGGTTAGAGGTCGCTTTATTACACGATCGACCCCGTTTTGGGGATGTTTAGAGCCATTTTAAAATTAATTTTGACAGATAAGAGAATTTCCATCTAAATATATTTTTATACCCTATCCCATAGGGGTATATTAGTTTTGATACATAGTTTGTAACATAGAGAAATAATTTAGCTACATATACCTCAAAGTATATGGATCGACTCAGAATCGATAGCTGAGTCGATTTAGCCATGTCTGTCCGTCCGTCCGTCCGTCCGCCCGTCCGTCCGTCCGTCCGTCCGTACGTCACCAGTTTTTGGGCCTTAAATTTTGAGCTAGAAGGATGAAATTTGGTACACGTGCTCTTTGTTGCTCCCAGCAGAACAAGTGTAAAAATTTTTGAAATCCGCCCACTGCCACGCCCCCTTTTTAGAAAAACGTATTTTTTGGCCAAACCATAAGGAATTTTGAAAAACTTTCTGAACAACATATTTAGACAATCTGAATATCTGTATTTCGTTCATATAAAGTTTTTTGCCACGCCCACTTTTTGGGGGCGTTTTTAATAAAAAACGTTTTTCGGTCAAATTTTAAAATTTTCTAAAAAAAAATTTGATGCAGAATCATTAGTAATATAAATATGAACATTTCGTCAATAGACCATTTTAACCCACGCCCACTTTTTGGGGGCGTTTTTATATAAAAACCATTTTTATACCCTACCCCATAACATATGCAGGAGAAAACCTTGTCTTTTGTAGAACCGTAAAAGTTTTTTATAAGCAGTCTGAAGAATTTGTTGTCACCATGTCATATTCTTAATTTTATCCACATCGTGTTTTTAGCCATGTCCACTTTTTGGGGATTTTAGTTTTACAGATAGGATGGGATAGGGTATTCAACGATCCGCACAGTGGATTGTAGCCTTCTCATATGTTTTATATTTATGTTGAGTTTCTGTGTTTAAAAGTAAAAGCAAATTAATAAAAATGGACTCAAGATACATTTATTTTGTAAATGTTTTATATATATTGAATGTGATAAATACAAACAGGCCAACAGCTACGGGACCAAAAATGTACAAACCGATAAATTAACCCAATCGAACTTCAAGACAAATAACGGGTGATTTTTTAAGGGTTAAGTTTTTCAGGTTGGCAGCACTGGTTAGTAATGGCGTCCAAACGTCATCTGTCAAAGTGAAAAGTTTTCAGTATACTCTACCATTTAATTATGGAAAGACTTACAAACGAGCAACGATTGCAAATAATTGAAATTTTTTTTATCAAAATTCGTGTTCTGTGAAAAATGTGCAAATCCGCTGGTTTATCGAATAATTGTGTTCAGCGATGAGTCTCATTTCTGGCTCATCGGATACGTAAATAAGCAAAACTATGTAAGGTCGTTAGTCTATGTCGACAAGCCGAATACGATTAAAGCCTTACAGGTTAACATAACACGAGTAATTCATGGAATACAGGACGAAATGCTCGAAAAAGTGACGCAAAATTGGAACTTCCTAATCTACCATTTGAAACGAAGCCGCGGACAACATTTACATGAAGTTGTCTTTCAAACGTAAATAGCAAAGGCCTCGTTATCGATTACAACAAAAGTTTTGAATAAAAAATCACCTGTTATATTCGGCAAAAGTATCGATTTTCTAAGCCCAATATAGAAAAGTTTATCAACCTTGTGCAATCCGATCTTGAAAGATCAAAAAGGGGAGGTCACATTTCTGCTGATCTCTAACTGATGGCTGCTATAAAATATTGGGTTCGAAATGAGGTGTATTATATAATATACTATCTCATTACAAAATAATTCTTTAAACATTCCATTATACCCTTTTTAGATGCAAGATAATGGAGCTAATATTCACGGATTCACGGATCAATATACGCTATGTGTTATATTTCAGAAGGTTGCAAAGGCATTTGCCTCAAAGAGATCGGTGTAAAAAAACTACCTTAAAACATAAAGTAGTGTAGAAAAAAGCGACCATAGGACATAAACTTGTATAGAATTTCACTAATTATGCTAGATTACGTTTTCTGAAACAATCATCGAAACAATGAAAAATCGATTATAGATACAAATTTAAGCAACGTTGCTTAGAGACAGTTTAAATATATAAGCATGCTTAACTAAACAACCTCTGAAACACATTTAAAAAAATATATACGGCTGTAGGACTATTAGTGTGAAATAAATCTAGCATATAGATTCCATAATCAATTTCATACATTTTTTGAAGAAAGCACAGAACGTAGAACACGATAATTAATATTGAGGTTACATTCTTTAGGTATCTACAAGCTGCGTTTTATGTTTCAGGTTAAGATTTTTTCAATAACTTTTAAATGAAATACAATTTTATAAATCATATTCTACTGATTGATTTTATAGTCTTTAGCATTATGTTTGGAATATGATGTCGGTCAAGTGGGCGCATCAGACCGTGGTGCCATGGTGAGCTATCTTAAATTTTAGCAATTTAATTCCTTATGTTGTCGACGTTCTGCTTGGTTTGTTTATATACACCTTTTTCTCCAAGTAATTGGGTGGCGTCAAATTAGGGGACCGTGGGGGACAGTCGATATAACCACTTTTTTACATTTTTTGGACGGGAAAAATTCTCTCATCGTTGCACAAGCTGTTTGTGATGTCCATACATCTTGTTGAAACCATATGTTCTGTAGGCTTAATTCATCCGATTCGGGCACAAGAACTTTTCCCGACAGTTACAGTATTGCCTATGACATCCTCAAAAAAATATGGAGAAATGGCAGCGCCGCGCGACGCGACGGCCGGCTCAAATGGCGCACCATATAGTAACTTTACAAGGGTGTAGTGATCTTTGGTATATTAATTGAGGTCTTTCAATTTTTTATTTAGCAAAATCCTTGAGATTGTAATCGCATTTATGGCTATGTAAATTTTCACAATGTCTTCAGGTTCTGACCCTAGCGGCTTTTCTGTTTATTAACAAAACCAGCCCAGTCGAAATGTGCTTCGTCACTCATAATGATTTTTTGCCAAAAATGGAGTGCTGTTTTAATTTCAACACGTTGTGACTGCGTTAGATGCTTCATAAAAAAATATTATCCACCACACTCTACGATTGTCAAATGCCAAATTTTCTATTGATTTACTGAAATCCCATTCACACAAAAATAGCAACAAAAAAAAAACAAATTGAGCACCATGTATAATTTGATAATGATATTTTATTTCGTTTTTTTTTCACTAGTCCTTCCTTAAAAGATCTATTGTCATGTTTTCATTAGCTTCCTTGTTTGTCTGGCTTTATTTTTGGCTGCATCCTTCCATTGGCATTCTTGTCAAAACAGATGTTCCTTGATATCCGAGTTTAAATGCTTCCATAAAGTGACCAGATCCAAAGAGTCCAAATGTGGGACAAAGTATATTCATATATCTTTTGTTAAGGTGTGGGACAATTTTAATTTTATTAAAAGAGGTTCCAAAATATAAAGAAAAATACTTATTTCAAACAAAAAATCTTAGTAATTAAAAAATCAGCACTCCTTTTTTTTAAACCACTTGATCTAAAGGAATGTGTAAGCGTTCTTATCTCTTTTGAAGCGCCGCGCCCATAAAGTTTCAAGAAATGATATCGAAAAATCACCAATAAAGTGTAAAATTACTACACAATTTTTGTTATGTACGAAAATGAATTTTGAAAAAAAAGCCCACTCTATTAGTTATCGTACCAAAATGATTTCATTATATCATTTTGAAACATTGGAGGCATGCACGTCCAAACGGTGAGAAAGCGTCTCAGATATTTGCAGATTTAATCTTAGCGCAATTAAATCAATCTGATTTTTAAAATCTGCATTAAGGTAAAATATTTGCAAAAATTATATATATATATATATATATCATATATTTTTTTAAATTGTTCACACATATTTTTTTCAAGAACAATTTTTTTTAACATTCTTTTACAAAGAGAAAGATATTATTTTCGTGAAAATTTTCGACTTCGAGATTTTTATTGATTCTAACATTACGATGATAGAGGAACCCAAAAAAGTGGTTTTTAGAATTCCGTCTGTCCGCAATGGTTTTTACAGCTTAAACAGCTCTACTGATTTTCTTCAAACTTAATATCGGGTTTTCGGATCTAGGCCATATAAGGAAAATTTTCAATTTCTCTACAAACGGTAATACATAGTTACATAGATATTATATTTCATTCAATTTGACCAAACAGCAAATTGAATGAAATATAATATCTATGTAACTATGTATAACCGTTTATAACAATTTTAAGAAGTTATGTTCCTTAACGGATTTTTCAGTTTTGACCAATAACGAAAAATAATTATTATTCACATGTAGACCGATTCCTTAAAATTGCGGAATAAAAGTTATTGATCTGACGCATAACTCACTGTGAAAAATAAAATTGGCAGCGCAGCCAATACCTTTTACATTTTGAGAAGATTTACGTTTATTTTGGCAAGAACATTTTTTCTTATACCTTTGCATTAAGCGAAGCCAACATTTGTACTATCGTCGCAGAGAGCTACCAATTATGGCTTCGAACAGTTATATAAAAATAGTCCGAAATTAAATCAGATGTTTCTCAGGGCAAGGTGGAAAATTTAATCAATTTAACTTGTACCCCCTCTATCTATGTTATCACAGTCTGCCAACTATTTATACCCTATCCCATAGGGGTATATTAGTTTTGATACTTAGTTTGTAACATAGAGAAATAATTTAGCTACATATACCTCAAAGTATATGGATCGACTCAGAATCGCTAGCTGAGTCGATTAAGCCATGTCTGTCTGTCCGTCCGTCCGTCCGTCCGTCCGTCCGTCCGTCTGTACGTCACCGATTTTTAGGCCTTAAATTTTGAGCTAGGATAATGAAATTTGGTATATAGGATCCTCGTCTCTGCCTACGGAACAAGTGTAAAAATTTTTGAAATCCGCCCACTGCCACGCCCCCTTTTAAGAAAAACTCAGTTTTTGACCAAACCGTAAGGAATTTTAAAAAAGTTTCTGAACAACATATTTAGACAATATTAATATCTATATTTCGTCCATATAAAGTTTTTTGCCACGCCCACTTTTTGGGGGCGTTTTCAATTAAAAACTGTTTTCGGTCAAATTTTAAATTTTTCGAAAAAAATTTTGATGCAGAATCATTAACATTATTAATATGAACATTTCGTCTTTATACCATTTTAACCCACGCCCACTTTTTGGGGGCGTTTTTATATTAAAACCATTTTTATACACTACCCCATAACATATGCAGGAGAAAACCTAGTCTTTTGTAGAACCGCAAAATTGTTTTGTTAGCAGTCTGAAGAACTTGTTGTCACTATATCATTTTTTCTATTTTATCCACATCGTGTTTTTAGCCATGCCCCCTTTTTTGGGGATTTTAGTTTTATGGATAGGATGGGATAGGGTATTCAACGATCCGCACAGCGGATTGTAGCCTTCTAATATGTTTTTTTCTGTGTTTAGAAGCGTCTGTATACACAGTCATACAAATAGTTTTCATTAAGCTATTTGTTCATTTTTCTAAGAGGTGTGTAATTCTTAACAACAGCTATTGATTTAATTCTTGCAAAAATAAAACTTTGGGCGGATTACCTTAGAAGAACAGTCCATCGAACGAAAAAGTTGATAATGATTTACTGTATGACACGTAAAAACTGATTTTGCCAAGGTTATATTCTTCCCGACATTGATGATTTGTTATTGAAATAAAGAGTAGGCGGTTCTTATTACCTTTTCGAAATGGAAAGTAGACTTAACGCTGTTAATGCCTTTTGCTCGTGAGTGCATACATTAAACCTCGTAAGCAACCCAAATCCAACAGTAAGCCCAAGCAGGAAGGTTGCAGTTCGCAGCATGTCCTCCCACACATATTCAAACTTTAAATACACTCAAACATGCACTAGCATGTACGCAAAATATGAACTACCTGCTTGGGCTGACTGAAAGTTTGAAAACGTATATTGGGACTTCATTCCGCGGTGTTACTGCAGTGCACCATAGTAAAAATATACATAAAAATATTCAAAAATTGGGGACTTATTTCATATCCTTATTGGGACTTATTTCATTTTCGATCTGGGGAATAATTTCACAGTGAAATCTTCTAATTTTGTGGGATACTTTCCAATGTGGGGCAGTTCATGCAAATGTGCGACCGTCCCACGTAATGTGGGACGAATGGTCACTTTACTTTCAGTATTTTGTTAATCGGTAATTTTTGTATAAGCCTGACGTTTATTTCAATACAGTAGTAGTAACTGTAGTAAATGTCCCTGTTTTCAATTTGTATTTGTGTCCATTCCATTCCTTCGTATTTCTTCCACAGACATTACAGCCTATTTTGTAGGATGATAGAGCCTCTAATAGCTGTTTGGCAGCTTAAGACACATAATAGCATAACTCCTAGTTAAGTTCCTGATAATCTCTAGGACACATAGCGATTGCACTTGTATCCACTACGGAATTGAACGCTGCTTTCAGAATTGCAGCTTTTACGCCACCATCTCTTTTCCTCATATACTCTTGTAATTCCTACATGACAGCTTGGAAATTCTTCGTAAAAGAAAACCTTTCAGTCTCCTACTTTGTGCCAAAATGTTAACTCAACAGATAAATGAGCGTATAACATAGATTACAATTTGTTTGATTTTCTCCGTGTAAATGAAGGAGGACATTGCAATTTCAACCCATGTGCCCATACCTCCTATCTTATTAAATTCTCAATTTAAATATTTAATGAACTGCAAACACGAATCTATAAAACCAGTCAACTATTCATATCCATATGCATTCAACGTTCAACGTCTTTAATAAACAGTTCGACATATTTTTTCCGTCAAAATGTTTATCAAAGCTCTTCAGTTAATGATACTTCTGTCATTAACTCCACATCGATTCGCAATCACATTGACACAACTAGACACGGATAAAATAAACGATACTCCGAGGCGTGCATCTTATTACACTCGGAGGCTATCACATCAACCGATACCACCACCATCATCGGCATCATTCTCCACCGATATCAAGCAATCTGTCTATAAAAAGGAACACAGTAGAGGGTTCATCCAACTGGAACCAGCTGCAGGAGCAGGGATGCCACATCAGTTAATTTATGAACTCGCAATAGAGTACAAGCGTATACCGAGAGTGAGCTTGCTTACATGCCAGCATGGGTCACCGACCAGACGACTACGAGAGCAAACAACGACATCGATTAATATTGACACGCTGACAATATTGAAAACGTTATTCACAAGGAAGGATAATGGTCGGTACAGAGGCAACAGAAGCGATGGTGGCAACATTTCCATCAGCGGGTCTAGTTCGGGTGACCGTCGACGTTCGGAACAGTTTCCGCCAAAGGGCGTTTTAATTAAAGTTTTACGAATCGATCTATTAATCAATGGCCAAGCCAGCGATAGTGCTGCAAATAAAAGTCGTTCCGGCAGCGCGAAACCCCTGACACTTGAAGCATTCCTTCGAGGTGAGCTGCTACGTCAACTTGTAGTTTTGGATCTATCGTGTGGCCTTGCAAGTCGAAAAGTTATTGAAATGGTAAGTCATTGTTTATACGAGTACAGTGTGCTAAAGAAACTGCAATTTTTCCGATGGAATTGGATAAATCGGGACTCTGTTGACACACCGAAGGCGATAAATTGTTGCAACTTCGATTGCAGGATATTTGACATAGTGTCTGAAAAAAAAACCAACTCTAATGGTCATAGTTCGGTTCAGAAGACTCTGAAAGTGACTTTAGTTTCTACCTTTTACATAATTGTTTTAAATTCGCACTCGTTAAAAATTAAGCCCTCCAAAAAGTTAGTTGGTATACAGCCACTATGAAGAGCAAACTTTTACAAAGTTTATGTTTCATAGTTTAACACGTTTTGTTATTACGAGTTATCCAATGAACGCGCATATTTACAAGGTAAGCTCGTGCGCTATCACGGTAGGTTTCGTGCTTAGTCACTCGTGTTTCGAATGACTACTTGTTATGTAAGTTTGTTGAGTAAATGCTTTTTTTACAACTTGCAGTGGATATTCGTTGCTCCCTTTGTCCTTCGTCTCTGCACATCCTAGGAATATTTATTATTCATCACATTATAAGCTCATTATTCATCATTTACGATGAAGGTTAAACCAATAACTGATTTAATTTATAAATTAAAATATTTTCGATAGTTCCTTGTGGATCATCGGTTAATGATGAGTTGAACTACATACCAGGTATGAGTTCGATTACCAACCATAATAGCACAATTTAATATTTTTAATTGCTCCTAATAGAGGTGGTATTAGTTTCGTGAAAAAAATCTATTTTGAGAATTCGATATAACCTAACCTAAGAAGCCTAAAAATATAACTCCAGCAATTCTATTCGTCTGTCGGTCTGTGCGCGCATCTTTAGGCTTTCGGGCTGGATGTACTTAAAATTTGACACAACGAGGTTCTTAAATAAATACACAGACGGGTTTTTGGAAATAGCATAACAGACCCAAAACTATTGGTAGCTACCTTATAACGATTTTGCTAAAATACAAATTTCTCAAAACGTCTACAATGATATTGATTGAGCTTATGTTTGAAACAAATCTGCATCAATAGTTTTTATTTACTTACTTACTTAAGTGGCGCTACAGTCCGGGATGAACCTGCGCCTCAACCAACATGCCTCTCCAATTAGCCCGGTCCTTAGCTAACTGCCTCCAGTTGCGCACTCCAAGTTGGTTAAGGTTGGCTTTTACTTGTGCGAGTCACTCAAGGCGAGGTCTTCCTAGAGATAGACTGCAGTATACTGCGTCCGACCTCTGTCTGGGAATCGAAAACTCTGCGAGCTGAAGTATTGGTGTCCATTCTTCTGCAAGCTAGCCATCTTAAACGTCCAATGCTGAGTTTTTATACCTGGGATATGTCGCTGTACATCTCGAATAGTTCGTGGTTGAATCTTCGTCTACATAGCCCGTCAACGCAAACGGGACGGAAGATTTTTCGAAGAATTTTCCTCTCGAATCGACCAAGGATTTCTTCATCCGCTTTTGATATGATAATACATGCTTCACCGACGTAGAGCAGGACTGGGATGATCAGGGTCATATATAGGATCTCCTTAGTAGTTCGAGTGAGGGCTTTACTACTAAATTGCCTTCTTAGCCCGAAGAAACAGCGATTGGCAAGAGTAATTCTTCGTTTGATTTCTGACGAGATGTTGTTGTTAGAGTTAATAGCGGAGCCGGGGTAGACAAAGTCCCGTACTACCTCAAAGTTATATCTGTCAATGGTGACGTTCTGTCCAATTCGTCGATGTTGTGTGTCCTTTCGTGTTGACAGCATATACTTAGTCTTACCCTCATTTACTGCTAAACCCATTTTTGCCGCTTCCTTCTCTATACTAACAAACGTGGCTATGACATCACGTTGAGTCCTACCAATGATGTCAATATCGTCAGCGTATGCTAGTAGTTGCACCGATTTTTGGTAAATTGTGCCTCTGGTGTTGGCTCGGGAGTTTTTCACAATCCTCTCAAGAATCATATTGAAAAAGTCACATGACAGTGCATCGCCTTGCCTAAATCCTTTTTTGGTATCGAATGTGTCGGTGAGGTCGTTTCCAACCCTGATGGTGCAGCGAGAATTCTCCATCGTCATCCTACACAAACGGACGAGTTTGGACGGTATAACAAAACTAGACATGGCTCTGTATAGTTCGTCTATAAAACGATAAATAGGTTGTGGGTATCGATTTGGACTTCTTGGGTTTTTTCCAGGATCTGCCGAAGTGTGAAAATTTGATCGATTGTGGACTTTCCTGGCCTAAAACCACACTGATAAGGGCCGATCAGGTTGTTGGTAAACGGTTTCAAGCGTTCACATATTACGGCAGATAGGATCTTGTAAGCGATGTTGAGTAGACTTATGCCTCTGTAGTTGGCGCAGTTCAGAGGGTCTCCTTTTTTGTGGATCGGGCAAACGATGCTGAGGTTCCATTCTTCAGGCATGCTTTCAACCGACCAGATTTGGCTTATGAGTTGGTGGATGTTGCTTACCAAGTAATCTCCGCCAGCTTTATAAAGCTCAGCGGGAACGCCGTCATTTCCGGCGGCATTATTAAGCTTGAGTTTAGATATAGCTATCCTCACTTCACTCGGGTCGGGTGGTTGGCAGTTTTCGCTGTCGTTGCCAATATTGAATGGTTCGTTCTGCCTGATAGCGGAATGTTGTTCGTCATCGCCGTTTAACAGTCTGCAGAAGTGGTTCTTCCATATCCTCAGCATCGACTGTGTCTCAACTACAATATTTCCTTGTTCATCTCGACAGGATTCTGTTCGAGCCTTGTATCCTTGGCTTTGACGTTTTACACTTTGGTAAAACTTGCGAACATCGTTCCTGGAGTGGCACCTCTCTATATCCTCGATCGCGCGCTTTTCTTGGTCTTTTTTCTTCTTGCTGAAAAGCCGATGTTCTTCCCTTCTTCTTTACCTATAGAGCTCAATGGCAGCCCTCGTCTTCACCTGCAGCTTAGCCTTGTAGGCCTCGTTCTTGGCTGCGAGCTTCTGTCGGCATTCCTCATCAAACCAGGCGTTTCTTGCTGGTGGCCGCGAGAAACCTTGCACTTCAGTTGCGGCTGATCTAATGGCTTGTTGGCATTGTTGCCATTGTTCTTCGACATTAGATGATGGTGGTGTGTTGTGAGTCGAGAGGTTAAGGGATACGCGTTGCGCGAAGGTGTTGGCGGTCTCTGGCGATTGCAGTCTTTCGACATTAAATTTTTTTTTTGTGGCGTGGTGGATATCCGCATCCTTACCTTGGCTACAACAAGGTAGTGGTCCGAGTCGATGTTAGCCCCTCGGAATGTTCGGACATCCAAAATACTGTATGCGTGCCTCTTGTCTATCGCAATGTGATCAATTTGGTTGACTGTTCGTTAATCTGGAGACCGCCATGTCCCCTTGTGGATATCGAGGTGAGGAAACCGTGTGCTGGCTATAGTGGCATTTCGTTCCGTAGCGAAGTCAATTAGCCTAAGTCCGTTACCAGACGTGTTATCGTGTAGGCTATATTTTCCGACATTACTGCTAAAGATGTCTTCTCTTCTCTACCTTTGCGTTAAAATCTCCCAGCACGATTTTAACATCGTACTTTGGTAGTCGCTCATAGGTTATGTCGAGGAGCTCGTAGAAGCAATTCTCTTCCTACCTTTGCGTTAAAATCTCCCAGCACTATTTTAACATCGTACTTTGGTAGTCCTCAATTTCTCGCTTTATATTTACATAAGTTTTTGCCAACAAAGAAAAATTACTATTTTCTGCGGCTGGCACATCCTCACAGATTATCATAATGCATTCCGAAAAGGTCAATCAAGGATCATAACTCTGCGTGATATGACAGAGCATCTTATGTTGAAATAGATTTCTAGAAATTCGCATTTTTATTTTTATTTTTTGTTTAAATTTTGTAAGCCTAGTAGTGTAATGACTATGAGGTGTATAGTTAAAGTTTAATGTTACTTTATCAGCAGTAATAATTGAGTTTTCCAACTTAAGTGCTTATGTAAAAAACAATTTGGGAGCAAATTAATATCTTAAACAACTTAAGTAGACATAAGTGACAAGTTTGTTACAAAGCATCTTTTTAAATAGGGGTAAGATAGAAAGGTAGTTCATTTACTGTAGATTACTACCACTTGCAAAACAGAAAGTTGTCTTATCTCGATTTTAGCTACTCTGTCATACTGCCACAGAACTTTCAATCCCATACCCATGAGTCGAATTTTAATGTTCATGTAATATCATCTTCATGTAATATCAAATTATGTTCATTTAATATTAAATTGAAAGCTCATTCGGTTACAATGACCAAAACGAATGCCTGTGTAACCAAGTGTCTTCTCTTTGGCACCACTTACACTTATATTTCTGAACGAAATACTCTCAGGGACTGGCTCAATATTTCATTTTCGAAACCCTGGAAGAGTTCCATGTTTTAAGCTTCACAAATTACCCAGCCCGACAAAGAAAACATGCGAAAATCCATTTCGGAATTATTAATCGCCTGCACTTATTTCGCGTATTTAAACTCCCAAGGACCCCCAGTTTGACCCACATTTAGTCCGTGAAAATAATAAAAGAAAAAAAAAACTGTTGAATTCGATAGCAGAGTGGTAACTCCCGTTCCGTTTACCATCAGCATCCTACCATTACCATAATCCATTGGTACGATAAAAATCAGTTGTTGAATTTCCGTAATTGTCGAGAAGAGTCGGTAATCCACAATTATCCAGCCTGGATCCCTATCCACCGAATCGGAGAACAGAAAAACGTTTTCTTCTACCAACTCGAAAAGAGTCCTCCGTCGGAGCATTGCTGAATAGCGACAGCGGGACACAACGCCGGATGTGGCGGTGTGGGCAAAAGAATAAATATGTAATCAGTTTGTTTTTCTGCCTTCTTTCTTTTCTTTTGCACCCTGTCCCATGCCATCGTCCTGTTTATCTCGTGCATCCTGCATTACCAATCGGTCGCGCCGTTCATCCTCATGTCACATACACAGGCTTCGAACAAAGGACTTTTCAACTCATCGTATCATTGGCTTTTGATTGAGGATTATACTTTTAATCGGCAAGGAGACGCTGGTGATGTGGAGCAAGATTCTCATCTGCCGCAGGACG
This sequence comes from Rhingia campestris, assembly GCA_932526625.1. Lineage (NCBI taxonomy): Eukaryota > Metazoa > Arthropoda > Insecta > Diptera > Syrphidae > Rhingia > Rhingia campestris. The sequence goes on from OW052184.1 coordinate 2,253,972, forward strand.
TCGTTACTGCTACTAGTAATACTCGAACTGGTGACGGTGCGGGTGCTACAGTCTCTTCTAAGTCGAAGGATAATAAAATCAATAACTACGAAGACGACAACAATATCGACAACGAAACCAATGACAGCGTCGAGGGGAAGAACTTGCTTATTGAGAAGTTTCTGGAAAAAATCAACATCAATATAAATACTGAGCTAATATTGGCGAAGCGAATCAATGGGGATCAGGATTCAAAGGAGGATTACTACATGCTATATGACGTTTGGTGAGTACCGACGTTTATCTACTCCATGTAGCACACTGTGCACGTATCCTAGGATTTTGAGTTGATAAGTTTTGCAAAAGGAAAAAAAGGAAGAAGGGGCTATCCTAGACCAACGAGTTTTGATTGCATATCGCTCTGAGTAGGTACGCTAAGTTAATGGCAATAGGATAGAATGGAACCGGGGGTAGTTCATTTCATTAGGATTGGCATACATGATGGAAGAGTAGTTTGCGATTGTTGTCGGACTTGTTGAATTGACTCAGTGGAACCACGATGAATAAAGGGCCTGGCAATATTGTGGTTATGACTTCACTAAGAGGCTGGTTCATGTAAACACAACAATTTATAAATGAATGCTTGAATGGAAATAGGTAAGAGACCTGCTTAGGTCTACGAGTTTGTTTCTACATTTATGGAGGTACAATTACGTATAACATAAGTTCAGTCACCTTTCGAGGGGAAAGGGTGCCAGGACACGTAGACCAGATTTGGTCTGTTCTTATACCACGAGGATTTTGGGATTTGCCCCTTAAAACGATTTACTATGGAAGTTTTCATTCCAAGTAACAATACGGAATTGCTTGTTGGGGAGGTGCTTATTTTAATAATTTGTATCCCTTGTTTACCCTGCAAAAATATGTCTTAAGAAAAATATGCCAAAATTCCAGTAGATATCATAGTTTTCCCTTGTTCTGTGACATGAAAATTCTTCCAGTCCGCCATTTGTATTGTTTTAAAGTTTTGAAGACTTTCTTTATGAAGTCTGGTAATCGTAATTTCCGACTGATTTTAACTCATAATTTTCGTTGAAATTTTTCTGTGCCCACTTTTCGTACCACTGCCTATCGTAATTTTTTTTTCCATTTCAGAATATCGCCTTTTTAACAAACTTCCTCAGCCAATCAGTAAATTGTATATCTTTAAGAAAAATAAATGTTAATAATAATAATAAAAATTGATTAAGTTTTTAAAATCGTTGCCAATATATCGTTATTATCTTATACCTGTGGTGGACAAAACGGCAAACAGCAAGTGGCAGCTAAATTTACAAAAAAAAATAGTTAAATTTTTTAGAGTCGGGGCATTCACGAATGGTGCTATTTATGAATTCTGCAATTGAAAGCGCAGAAAAAATGCTTTCCAAATGTCTGCCTGGATTGAGATATTTAGGTCTGCATGTTCTACCCATAATAAAGAAAAAAAATAAAACCAAAAAGTCGTACAAAGTTAATCTTCTTAAATACAGCGATTTTTATGATCTGCAACAATGATCCTTAATGACAATAAAAAACCGCACAAAAGATGAAGATGGCTACAACGTTCCTTGGCTTAAAACTAATTCGTTAAAATTTATAAAGGATACTCTTTGAATCGTGGAATATCGGTATGATAAGGGTGACCACTTTTTCCAAAGCCAATTTCGGTACATTATTAAATAGCAGTATATATATTATATTAATATATTATTAAAAGACTAAATGTTTTAATTATTACTGTCACGTTTTTTAAAGGTATATTTTCCATCAGATACTATTTCTTTTTGGTTGGCCCTTTCCAAAGTCGGAAAACTCAAGTCATGGCATTTTTATATTGTACCTGACATGACGTACTTACTTACTTACTTACTTAAGTGGCGCTACAGTCCGGAATGAACCTGTGCCTCAACCAACATGCCTCTCCAATTAGCCCGGTCCTTAGCTAACTGCCTCCAGTTGCGCACTCCAAGTTGGTTGAGGTCGGTTTCCACTTGTGCGCGCCACTTAAGGCGAGGTCTTCCTCTACTGCGTCCGACGTCTGGCTGGGAATCGAAGACTCTGCGAGCCGGAGTATTGGTGTCCATTCGTTCTACATGTCCTAGCCATATTAAACGTCCAATGCGGAGTTTTTTGACCAGGGGCATGTCGCTGTACAGCTCGTATAGTTCTTGGTTGAATCTTCGTCTCCATAGCCCGTCAACGCAAACGGGACCGAAGATTTTTCGAAGAATTTTCCTCTCGAATCTACCAAGGATTTCTTCATCCGCTTTTGATACGGTCCATGCTTCAGCGCCGTAGAGCAGGACTGGGATGATCAGGGTCTTATATAGGATCTCCTTAGTAGTTCGAGTGAGGGCTTTACTACTAAATTGCCTTCTTAGCCCGAAGAAACAGCGGTTGGAAAGAGTAATTCTTCGTTTAATTTCTGACGAGATGTTGTTGTCAGAGTTAATAGCGGAGCCGAGGTAGACTAAGTCCCGTACTACCTCAAAGTTATATCTGTCAATCGTGACGTTCTGTCCAATTCGTCGATGTTGTGTGTCCTTTCGTGTTGACAGCATATACTTAGTCTTACCCTCATTTACTGCTAAACCCATTTCCTTCTCTATACTAGCAAACGTGGCTATGACATCACGTTGAGTCCTACCAATGATGTCAATATCGTCAGCGTATGCTAGTAGTTGCACCGACTTTTGGAAAATTGTGCCTCTGGTGTTGGCTTTGGAGTTTTGCACAATTCTCTCAAGAATCAGATTAAAGAAGTCACATGACAGCGCATCGCCTTGCCTAAATCCTTTTTTGGTATCGAATGTGTCGGTGAGGTCGTTTCCGACCCTGATGGAGCAGCGAGAATTCTCCATCGTCATCCTACACAAACGGACGAGTTTGGGCGGTATACCAAAACTAGACATGGCTCTGTACAGTTCGTCTCTATAAATGCTGTCATATGCGGCTTTGAAATCGATGAATAGGTGGTGGGTATCGATTTGGACTTCTTGAGTTTTTTCCAGGATCTGCCGAAGTGTGAAAATTTGATCGGTTGTGGACTTTCCTGGCCTAAAACCACACTGATAAGGGCCAATCAGGTTGTTGGTAAACGGTTTCAGGCGTTCACATATTACGGCAGATAGGATCTTGTAGGCGATGTTGAGGAGACTTATGCCTCTGTAGTTGGCGCAGTTCAGAGGGTCTCCTTTTTTGTGGATCGGGCAAACGATGCTGAGGTTCCATTCTTCAGGCATATTTTCATCCGACCAGATTTGGCTTATGAGTTGGTGGATGTTACTTACCAAGTCATCTCCGCCGGCCTTATAGAGCTCAGCGGGAAGGCCGTCATTTCCGGCAGCCTTATTAAGCTTGAGTTTAGATATTGCTATCCTCACTTCACTCAGGTCGGGTGGTTGGCAGTTTTCGCTGCCGTTGCCAATATTGAATGGTTCGTTCTGCCTGACAGCGGAATGTTGTTCGTCATCGCCGTTTAACAGTCTGCAGAAGTGGTTCTTCCATATCCTCAGCATCGACTGTGTCTCAACTACAATATTTCCTTGTTCATCTCGACAGGATTCTGTTCGAGCCTTGTATCCTTGGCTTTGACGTTTTACACTTTGGTAAAACTTGCGAACATCGTTCCTGGAGTGGCACCTCTCTATATCCTCGATCGCGCGTTTTTCTTGCTCTTTTTTCTTCTTGCTGAAAAGCCGATGTTCTTCCCTTCTTCTTTGCCTATAGAGCTCAATGGCAGCTCTCGTCTTCACCTGCAGCTTAGCCTTGTAGGCCTCGTTCTTGGCTGCGAGCATCTGTCGGCATTCCTCATCAAACCAGGGGTTTCTTGCTGGTGGGCGCGAGAAACCTAGCACATCAGTTGCGGCTGATCTAATGGCCTGTTGGCATCGTTGCCATTGCTCTTCGACATTCGATGCTGGTGGTATGGTGTTAATCGAGAGGTTAAGGGATACGCGTTGTGCGAAGGTCTTGATGGTCTTTTGCGATTGTATTCTTCCGACATTAAATTTTTTCACAGTATTTCTGGATTGTTGTGGCGTGGTGGATATCCGCATTCTTACCTTGGCTGCTACAAGGTAGTGATCCGAGTCGATGTTAGCTCCTCGGAATGTTCGGACATCCAAAATACTGGATGCGTGCCTCTTATCTATCGCAATGTGATCAATTTGGTTGACCGTTCGTTGATCTGGAGACCGCCATGTCCCCTTATGGATATCGAGGTGAGGAAACCGTGTGCTGGCTATAGTGGCATTTCGTTCCGTAGCGAAATCAATTAGCCTAAGTCCGTTACCAGACGTGTTTTCGTGTAGGCTATGTTTTCCGACAATACTTCTAAAGATGTCTTCTCTTCCTACCTTTGCGTTAAAATCTCCCAGCACGATTTTAACATCGTACTTCGGTAGTCGCTCATAGGTTTTGTCGAGGAGCTCGTAGAAGCAATCTTTAGCTATATCATCCTTTTCTTCCGTCGGAGCGTGAGCGCATATAAGGCTTATGTTGGCGAATTTGGCCTTGATGCGGATTGTTACTATGCGTTCGCTAATGTCTTGGAAACATAAGACTTTTTGCCTAAGTCTGGCACTTATAACAAATCCGCATCCGAATGGTCGCTGTTTCTGCTCACTATAACACGGTCCGTAGTATATGTCACAGTTTTTCATCCTCTTTTTGCCCGGCCCATCCCATCGTATTTCCTGGATGGCAGTAATGTCTGCTTTGTAGCAGTTTAGGGCTTCCGCTAGTTGTTCGCCTGCACCTCTCCTGTTTAATGTTCTCACATTCCAGGTGCAGATACGAACGTCGTTGTCCTTCTTTCGTTTAGCATGGTCGTCAACAATAAAATCCGTCCTTTCCGAGGCTATTGGTTGCTTCGTAACCATGTTTTTTTTCTGTGGGTGGGTAGTTAGCCCAAAGCACAACCCCCAACCTGGAGGGCCAGTTCCAATTTATTAGATACTCCTAGGACACGGGGCCATCAGTATCCACTACGCGATTGAGCGCTGCCGTTGGCCTTTCGGTTCATCCGCCACCATCTCTGTTCAAGGGGCCTGACTAACCCTTGAAGTTCCTAGACAACCTGTTGTCCGAATATGTCAGAGCAGCTCATCTAGGTTCGCCTGGGACAGCAGGCCGGGTATTCTTCCGTGCCATTCTCACCAGGGTGTTTATAGTGTTGCTGTTTTTCGTCGTGTTATCAACACTCGCACTTATCGTTTAGCAAGTCAAATCCGGTTGGATGAGACCAGTACCCGATGGTTACCACTTGGAGGTAAAGATAAGCACATTTGATGTGTAGTCAGAAGGTCTTTTAAAGTTGCAATGCTCAACCGGCTTTTATCAGTGGTCCATATTTATACAAAGAATGTATGCAACAATCAGAATTATATAATGTTGAAAACATTTCACCCTTCGTTTGTCAGTTGCAACACTGTTTTCTTCCCATGATTGAATTCATTTCAACGGTTACATATTTGTTTAAAAATGTAAATTGAACGAAGAGTTGAATATCACATGAGTCGACGTCAAAGCGATTCTTTAATGCAAATAACTTTGCGGAAGCTTCAACATATTCCCATTTTGGTAGTTGGTCGAGTGCGGACTGCGGACCAAACGTGGATCGAAAGATGTTCAAAATGAATAGTCCATTTCTTGATATATTCAACGCACTCCGCTAATAAGTTAATTAAAACAAAAGCTAAATCGCAATATTCTGGTAATAAAATAATTTTCAAACGAACCGTAAAATAGTCGAGCTATTAATAGAACTTGTCAACTTGTGGACAAAAAAATCATTTTTCGTCGCGATTCAAATGATTCCATAAACATATTGAGTACATGTCCAACTTCCATCGCCGAGACGGCGTCGCTTTCAATTAATTTAACCTTGCGTTTGAAATGTGCTACCTATAAGATTAATTTAGTCTTATAATTTAAGCCTTATAAAAAAATCGGTCTTCTAGATGTTCTCAGTGCAAATATCGTTCTTTAAGCTAAAAAAAAACATGCTCACTAACTTTGAGCACAAAATTTTTTAGAATCGTCCAAACAGTTTTGAATTTTGTTCATGCTTTTTGTATAAACTATCTAAACGCTTATATGTAAATCAAAAACAAAAAAACAAAGTGTTTTTTAAAACTTTTCTGAAATCTAAAAATTACAATTTCAGACTCAAATTTGTTATTTTATCTATGCACCTTGGTGCTTTTCAAGGTGCATAGATAAAATAATATCGTTCTTTCAACTCCAAAAGCACCCAAATAGAGATCATTCGTTTTGACCCGGTCGCGAAGAAAAAAAATGTCTGCCAGAGGTTCCTTAAAAAATCTTTTTAATAATACTGGGCTTCTAATGTCGTTAAGAAAATATCCTTTTAATCCGTCGAACATTCTAAGAATCGCATCCACAGCCGAAAGTAAACCCAGGAAGCGAGTTTTGGAGAAGCCAATCAATTTTCGGTATTCGACATGGACTGAATCACAAAATGCCTCAAGCTTTGCCACGCGCACAGTAAAAAAGTAGAAACAACAACCATCCCTTGGTACAGCTGATTCAATTTGTTGATTGTATTTTCAGTACCACTACGCTCGTGATTGCCAAAAGTGCATGGTGCGTTGTCTCCACAGAATGCAGCAATTTTTCATTTGATACTGAATTTTTACATTGCACTATTCAGCAAGGCGACAATGACATCCGATGTCTTACCGCTTTCATACGTTAGCTCGATGATTTTTATTTTGACCCCTTCTGTTTCTGAAAAGTAGCGAACCAGAACCGGAAACATTTTTATGTTTCCATGATTGGATGCACCTGTGATCAATATGACGAAATGCCATCACATGCTTTCGCTTTTCTATTTTTTTATACCCTATCCCATAGGGGTATATTAGTTTTGATACTTAGTTTGTAACATAGAGAAATAATTTAGCTACATATACCTCAAAGTATATGGATCGACTCAGAATCGCTAGCTGAGTCGATTAAGCCATGTCTGTCTGTCTGTCCGTCCGTCCGTCCGTCTGTACGTCACCGATTTTTAGGATATTATTTTAAAGATGGGATGGGATAGGGTATTCAACGATCCGCACAGCGGATTGTAGCCTCTCATATGTATTTTTTTAAATTTCGATAAGCGAATTTGCATTACACAGCGTTTAATATTGATACTGTACCGGTCATTTCGGTACAGGTCGTCACCTTAGGTATGATAATAGTTCCGACTAAATAAATATAGCTGTTTGGGGGTGAGGTCGGAAAACCTGATTTTCTGTGGTGGTTACACCCGCTTACCAGGGTAAGTTACCCGTTTCAAAACAAAATCAAGTCGATTCGGTCAAACTTGCTAATAAAGCAACGCATATAGCGAAAGAGCTGGAAGCGTGGTATAAGGGAAGGTCCAATTTTGCGTCTCTTTTTCGAGCATTTCGGCCTGTATTCCTGTAAGGCCGCGGTTACGAGAGTTGGCGCCAGTTCGCGCTAGTGCGCTAGTAAATCTAATGTATGTAAAATCAATACGTGGTCGTGGTCCGAGCTAGTCCGCGCTAGTCCAAGCTTGTACTTTCATTTGATTTTCAAGTATACTAGCTTGAACTAGACTGAACAATCGTCCATTTTTTACCAGCGTACTAGCGCGGACTAGCGTGAACTAGCGCACTCGCTGATTAGCGTTGACCGTAACCGCGACCTATCTTCAATCGTGTTCGGCTTGTCCACATAGACCAACGACTTTACAAAACCCCACAAGAAATCAAGATTCGTTTAATCGCATGATCTTGGCGGTTCACATGACTGCTAACCAAATACATCCTCAACATTTCCATTGTTTCAAGAGCTGTGTGGCATGTGGCACGTCTTGATGAAACCAAAAGTACTCACTGTACGCATGCGAGTCGATGGTTTAGTGTCCAACAAAGTAAATTTGGTGATAACAGAACGAATTTTTGACTCATCAGGTCGATTATGACGACCATTATATGGTCGTAACAAACGGTGCACATTTTTTACAGAGCACGAATTTTGATAATAAATTTCAATAATTTGCAATCGTTTCTCGTTTGTAATTCTTTCCTTGATTAAATGGCAGGGTATACTAAAATTTTTTACTTTGACAGATGACGTTTGAACGAAATTACTAACCAGTGCTGTCAACCTGGAAAACTTAACTCTTAAAAAATCACCAGTTAGTTCAGTGTATCTTGTCTTTTAATTGTTATCATTTGCTTCATATTGGTTCGCATAAGAGATAGAATCCTTCCCTGAAAGCCTGTCAATAGGGGTCTTTTTGTCGTAGGGGTCTTCTCCAATCAGTTTAAATAAACAGGCAATACTTCAAACGTTATAATTTATATTTAAGTAAAATAATGTAAGGTTTCAAATAATTCTAATACGGAGATATTTTGTCGCAAGTGCCTGACGAACGTCTCTCGGTAAGCTTCTTATATCAACTGACTGGAAAAACCCCCTACGACAGTAAGTAGCCAATCAATCCTACATATTAGGGGCTCGTCCGCGATTGTGCTACTGGGGAAAAGTGAAGGGGATTCAGTGCGAAAGACACGGAAATCACTCCTACATAAATATCTTCAAGATTCTTCTCCATCACAATCGCAAAACTTTAAATCTAACGAAACTTGCTTCTTTTTTTTTTAATTTTCTACAAACTCAAACTTCATCCCCACCCAATTTGTAATAGGTTTTCAAGTACCTCCACAAAAAAAGGACACGAGCACACTAAAGGTTAAAACACAATTTGCACTCTTAGCTTGATCCATCCGCATCCACAACCCTCCTCCGAAATAACTTGCCTTCTGCTTTTTTACGCATTTTACGCACAGGAGCCCTGGCATTCAATATGGTGGCAACCTTAACATAACTGAAATTGGAAAATTCTCCGAAGGCGATGGCCTACAATTGGAAAAGTGGTTTCGTCAGACAACCACAATCATTCGTCGAATGGACATGAAAAACGCTCGCATCCGTTGCATGATTGTGGTGAGTTTTAATTCCGAACTTATATTTTCGTTAGTAGCTGTTCGTAGATACCTAGCACTATCCTTGGGTATGTGTGATCTGATTTCCCATGTGTGATCCCCCACTTGGAGGAGGGTCAGACAATGAAGATTTACATTCTTTTTGCGTTCTTTGTTCTCCGACTGCTTTAACATTCTAAATTATACCCGCAAGCCAGCATAGGGTTTAGCTGCCGTTGTCCTGTGCTGATGCTGGTATAGGACAAATACGTTGCCACATTCTCTCGGGAATACCCATTTGCCATTTTGTCAACATTCAACCGAGCATCCGCAATCCGAAATCCGAGACCATTTGGTGCCTTTCGAATTTGGCTTCCCCAGCAGCAGCAGCGGTAGTAACATAAGTGGATGGGTGGTGTCAAATGGGCGGTGTGCGGTGGACATTTATAAGTCTGTTGTCCTCCCCCGGTGGGGTTAAATTCTTAATTCTGTCATTTCACACTTTAGATGTTTGTTTTATGTTTGTGTCCGTATTAGTATAGTAGGTATCTATTGCTGTGTTGTGCTGTGTTTCACTAATGTTTTCTCCGGATCTACACCGAAGGTAACCAACAAGAATCGTACGGACAGCTTAGAGGATTACTTGACACAGCGGTTTGACACCCACCTTGATTCGATGAATCGTTTCAATTTCGCCCTACTATCGCACGTCCGGGATTTATTCAATTTCAGGTGAGTGAAACGTGTGCGGTAGTGTGCAGTGCATGCTGTGCACAATATCCACACACCAACAGAACGAACGATGGCCATAAGTATTTATAAATTGTGCCTCGCATCGTTCCTTCCGACCCCTGGGATTGCTTTCAATTATTATTACTTTAAAGCTTGGCCATGTCGCGCACCGCCTCCTGGGGCTATCTGAAAAATGGTAAATTCGATGGGATGATAGGAGCACTTGTACGACGTCAGGCCGATATCGGTGGATCACCGATTTTCTTTCGAATAGAACGTGCGAAGGTGATTGATTACACTACAAGGACATGGATTGCCAGGTGAGTCGATGTCAGGCTGGGGCTGAGTGAGTGAGTAAATGTTGTGGTTGGGTTTCAATTTGGCATATTGTTACCTGTCAATCGGATGAAAAATGATGCCATTGTTTGTGTGTGAGTGTGTGTGTTTGCACAACGATTAGATTGTCATTTTTCTTGTTTAGGCGGTAAGTGTTGATAGGCAGGCGGCCATGTAAAGCCAAGAAAACGGACACGGAGCCAAGGGCTGGGTGTGTGCCACATTAATTGAGAATAAATCCTTCAAAGCAGATGGCAGATAAATTTTCATTTTACAAGTTAAGTGCAGCTTATACAATACTTGTTTTGAAATTGTGCGAAGATGGATTGTGGGGACAAAAAGTAACTACATATTGTATACGTACGTAGTCCTTGTTTGATATTGGGGTGTACAGGGTGTACGTCTTCTGGCATTTTGTAGAGTGAAATATTGCAAGAATGATTGTTTCCATCGGGATTTATTGATGTGAGCGTTTGTCAAGGCGGATTTACTTTGTAAAATTTATTTAAAAAAAATAACATTAATATATCAGGATGATTAGCTTAATGTTAATTTGAAAAAAAAAATAATTGGATCCCTTTAAAGGATTAGAAAATTATTTCCTTTTTTCATATGACATACTTTTATTTTCATGTTCTTGTATCTTTTCAAAAAATGGTATTTTTTGAAGTCAACCATTCGCATTTTTTTACTATTAACGTATTTAAGAAGGCAGTTATAATATGTTGATTATTGGATATTTGTTGACTTTTTTAAGAGTCAATGTCATCATAAACTACGTGTCAATACTTCTGTATTTTTGTTCACTTTTATTTATTTCATAATTGGTAAATGTGGTTAGATTTCCAAAACACGTAGGAGTATTTCACAGCTTTGTTCTTGACTTTGTTATATAATTTAATTTTTTCAGGATCAATGAATATTTTACCTTTTTCTATTTACTTATCTACTTAAGTGGCGCTAAAGTCAGGAATGAACCGGGCCTCAACCAACATGCATCTTCAAGCCCGATCCTTAGCTAACAGACTCCAGTTTCTACTTGTGCGCACCACTTAAGCCGAGGTCTTCCTCAACTGCGTCCGACGTCTGGTTGGGAATTGAAGTCTCTGCGAGCCGGATTGGTGTCCATTCATTCTACATGCCCTAGCCATCATTAACGTCTAATGCGGACTAGTTAGACTAGAACAAGGATTTCTTCATCCACTTTTGATACGGCCCGTGCTTCAACGCCGTAGAGGGTAGAGCAGGACTAGGATGATCAGGGTCTTATATAGGATCTCCTTAGTAGTTCGAGTTTTACTAGTAAATTGCCTTTTTTACCCGAATAAACAGCGGTTGGAGTAATTCTTCGTTTAAGAGAGTTAATAGGGGAGCCGAGGAAGACAGTACTGTACTACCTAAATGTTATATCTGTCAATGTTGACATTCTGTTCGTCGATGTTGTATGTCCCTTCATGTTGACAGCATAAACTTAGCCTTAACTCATTTACTGCTTATCCCATTTTTGGGGCTTCATTCTCTATACTAGCAAACGTGGCTATAAATAACATCACGTTGAGTCCTACCGATTCTGTCAATATCGTTGGTGTATGTGCCTCTGGTGTTGGCTCGGGAGTTCTCCACAATCCTCTCAAGAATCCGATTAAAGAAGTCACATGACTGTGCATCTCCTTGCCTAAATCCTTTCTTGGTATCGAATGTGGTGGTGAGTTGTTTTCTACCCTGATGGAGCAGCGTGAATTCCCCATCTTCATCCTGCACAGACGGACGAGTTTGGGCGGTATACCAAAACTAGACCTGGCTCTGTATAGCTTGTCTCTATATATGCCGTCGTATGCGGCTTTTAAATCGATGAACAGGAGGTGGGTATCGATTTGGACTTCTTGGGATCTGCCGAAGTGTGAAGTTGTTGTGGACTTGCCTGGCCTAAAACCACACTTTTTGTGGATCGGGCAAACGATGCTGATGTTCAATTTTTCAGGGATACTTTCATCCGACCAGATCTGGCTTATGAGTTGGTAGATGCTACTTACCAAGTCGTCTCCGCCAGCTTATAAAGCTCGGCGGGAAGGCCGTCATTTCCGGCAGCCTTAATAAGCTTGAGTTTAGATATTTGCCTAACTGTTCGTTGATGTAAAGACCGCCATGTCCCCTTATATCATCTTTTTCCTCTATAAGCGTTGGGGCGTGAGTGGATATAAGGCGAATTTGACCTAAATGCGAACTGTTACAATGGGTTCGCTAATGTCTTAGAAAGATAAGACTTCTTACCTAAGTCTGACACTTATAACAAATCCGTATCCCAATAGTCGCTGTTTCTGCACGCTATAACACGGTTCGTAGTAGATTTCACAGTTTTTCGTCCTCTTTTTGCCATCCCATAGTATTTTCTGGATGGCAGTAATGTCTGCTTTGTAGCAGTTTAGGGCTTCCGCTAGTTGTTCGCCTGCACCTCTCCTGTTTAATGTTCTCACATTCGAGGTGCAGATGCGAACGTCATTGTCCTTTTTTCGTTTAGCAGGGAAGCAACAATAAAATCATTTCTTCCGAGGCTATTGATTGTTTCGTAACTATGGGTTTTTTTTCTTTGGGCGGGTAGTTAACCCAAAGCACAACACCCAACCTGGAGGACCAGTTCCAATTTATTAGACACCTCTAGGACACGGGGCCATTAATATCCACTACGGGATTGAGCTCTGCTGTTGGCCCTTCGGTTCATCCGTGACCATCTCTGTTCAAGGGACCTGACTTACCCTTAAGATTCCTAAATATCCTGTTGTCTGAAGATGTCGAAGCAGCTCATCTAGGTTCGCCTGGGACAGCAAGCTGGATATTCCTTGCCATTCTTACCAGGCTATTTATAGTGTTGCTGATTTTCATCTTGCTATCAAAACTCACATTTATCGTTTAGCAAGTCAAATCTGGTTGGATGAAACCAGTTCCGTTGGTTACCACTTGGAGGTAAAAATAAGCACCATTGATGTGTAGTCAGAGTTACAACCACTAGACATTGCCATCAGAGTCTACCCTCGTTCTACAACATCTAACCATCTCATGATATACCTTTTTGGAAAAATTACTCTCACTCTTAAGTAAGTGAGTCAGATGTTTGATTGTTTTCTTAAAAACTCTAAGCAGATCCAATTTATTGGTATAAAAAGATGCACCATAGCCCTAATTAGACTTTTCCTGAACTACTATGAAACATAACATGGCAATACCACATAAAACATTTTTGGAGGATTCAATATCCAAAAAACACTATTTCAACGAAAATTTGGGTCACCTACTATAATTCCCACTTAGCTTTATTGAAATCCCTTTAAGAGCCTACTCATTGTCAAATCCTAAATATTTCTTTATATTAGCTTATCACCATATCCACTCAACGTATATTGAATTCCATTTACACACTCCGCACACTAATGGATTTAATACGAGATTTCGTACTCGATTATAATTAGTTGCCTCTCCTGACCTGCTTCCACATAATGAATTGGACAGTGACCTCGCCCTACTTCGATAACAGGAAACGTCTCATCACATGCTATGTCATTTTGTGACGTTAGACGAGATAACCGAAACGGCAAGATGCTGCAGGGCATATTATCGAAAACCCCCATACTTGATCTCTAAAAGATTATGTTCACAAGGACTATCAGTGCCGCTGGTGGTTTGGGTGGTTTGTGGCCGGTTTCTCAACCGCTGCTGCAAGAATTCATGTTAACAGATGCTCCAAAAGCTAAGTAGTGGTTAACCGAAAATAATTTCATGTTTGTCAAGTTGGTTTTGGGGGGCGAGACAGATGGCTGTCCGCATGACTAAACAAACCTTGATGCGGCCCCAAATTAGTCCAATCCCTGGTGTTTGTTGTTTATTTAAATTAAAGGATACGCAAAGTGACATCATGGGTCACTTATCCGAAATGCTGTGTTGTTTCAAGTTTGGTTTATTTTTTGACAGACCATGTTTTATATTCCGACATCCGCGCACTCTGCGAACGGACCAACTCGTATTCCTCCAGCCATTCACCAATGATGTCTGGATATTGGTGGCAATTTGTGGCGCAATAACTATGGTCCTTCTGGCAGCGCTGACCATAGTAGAGCAGAGATTTAACGAAGGTATCTATATACACAGATGTATTCAGTTTGGGTAAAATATCTCTTGTTTTATAATAGATTTCAACAAATCACCGGATCTTCGGGACGGGGACGTGGAACTGCGCAACAAAAATACTCACCGAACACCCAACGGAGAAGGAGGAAGAAAAACCAACCTCAACGCCCACAATAGAGGAAAGAAAAGACAAATAGATATTGAATTAAGTTCTTTCACTCCGAAGGATGCATTGCCCTTGGCGAGGAATGGCATCCATTCGCTTGGTAAGTTTTGCCCCCGTTCAGCGGACCGACTGCGTTCGGAAATCATAAATCAAAACTTTCAATTCAAACATTCGCAGCAACCGGAGGAGGTAATGGCAGCAATGCAACAACTTTGAGCAACGAAGGATTTAACACCAGAACTGCTATCCGCCAAGGAGAAGGACATGTCCCAGCGGATTATGGCGCTGGTATCTTTGAGCGAAGTGCAATTGATTGTGTTGATTATGGTGCCGGAGTCAGTGGTCCGATCAATGCAGTGTTTCCACACAATAATGCCAATGGTGCTGGCGGTTCGATGATAGAGAGGACTTTGAGAAAGTTCTTTGCTTGTTGGAGAAGACACTTGCAATGGGGTAAATCCTCGAAAGACCGAGTGGAGATGATTCTCGAATCGTTGCACTTTTTCATTGGTTCGATATGTCAACAAGGTGGGTGTGAGTTTGCCTAGAAGTGGTTACCGCTCACTTAACTTTATTACTAGTAGAAGTTAAGCATGTGTAAGGTGCACTGAATGCCATGTTTGTTTATGTTTACACATAACCATGTCTGCTTCCCGAACAATGTGTGTCCTCAATTCAATCCGAAGTAATAATCGAGTGACAATACAATTTATAATTAAAAGCCATTTAGCCCATCTTAACCAGATTCATTTGATAATTCGATAAAATGATCAATTCCATCTTTGTGCCGACACAGAGACCAGCCTTATGTGTGTGCACTCCATTAACATTGGCCGGATCTGCCTCTTATATAGACGGAGACATGGACGCTGGCAAAATGAAAGCTATTTCAGCTAATGAATAACTATCTATAAGCCGTACACATGTGGAGTCTTTTAACAATCGAACAAACCATTTCCCATAAAATGCATTCAACTGAAGATTATCTATTCTTCGTCCTTTCATTCTCCTGCAGGATTGTCGTTTTCAACGAATCTCTTCTCTGGTCGATGCATTGTCATTACCAGCCTCTTGTTCTCGTTTTTCATCTACCAATTTTACTCGGCCAGCATAGTCGGATCACTGCTCATGGAGAAACCGAAAACAATCAAAACCTTACGAGACGTGGTTCATAGTTCACTGGAAATTGGAATTGAAGATATCATCTATAACAGAGACTACTTCTTAGTGAGTATAACGTACCATATATATTGTATATGTATTAAAATGTATATCTGAGGACCTCTCTCTCCGTATAGCGTACACGAGATCCTGATGCCATTGAATTGTACGCCAAGAAGGTCACAACGCTACCACTCTACGCAGATCAAACATTCATCCAAGAATCACCGACAGCCAGACCAGCAACTGGAAAAGCGAACGAAACAACCAAGCAGCAGGCGATGACGAAGGACTACAAAGCGGCAATACATAGTCATGAGAGTGGTGCACATGCAAAAGTCACCGAAGCATCGAACTGGTATGATCCGAGCTATGGAGTGGCAAAAATTAAACAGGGAGGTAAGCAGCCAAACAGCACACAAAAAAAATATTTCGAAACATGAATCCTTAATCAAAACAGCAAATCCTCGAAATGAGCTTACAGCTTTTCGAAATCCATGTATTGTGCTACAACAACATGCATTCTCGTTTCATTTTCATCGTACCATCCGAACTCCTTTTAATGTATTTCTGTACTTTGGGTTGGCTTGGAGATGGATAAGCCGACAGCATTACAGCGAATGGCACTGCCATTGCCACTGGCATGTCAGTGTTACGCGTACGTTTTGCATTTGGTGGAATGAGCTGAATATTATCCAGTCAGGGAATGAAAGTCCTTGATTATTAAAATAACATTTTCTATTAAAACTGGCCTTCTGCCGCAGCTACCTATGTGTAATGCAGCTCTTCCAAGAGATTAGGACATAAAAACCAGACCAAACCATAATCAGGATGAGGGCAATAGTAACCAAACACCATTGTATGTGCGGTTATTGTATTTCCATTTTGTCAGCATACACACAAAACACCCACACCTATATGTACCCATATCTGCCGCTATTAAATGGATTTTTTTGTTTGGTTCTTCTCTGTTACTGCGGTTAGGGTTTGCCTTTCATGTTGATGTGGCCACCGCATACAAAATAATCTCGGATACTTTCACCGAAAAGGAAATTTGCGATCTCACCGAAATTCAACTCTTCCCCCCGCAAAAGATGGTCAGCATTGTGCAGAAGGGATCGCCGTTGAGGAAAATCATAACCTATGGGTGAGTTTAAGCTTGGGTATTTGTACAAATTAACAGTATCTGTAGTTGAACAAACTAATATCGAACAATGCAAGTAAAAGTATCTCACGTCGTGTTTGAATTTTGAAAATGTTTTTTTTTTCCGACTGTGAAACGTTATTAAATGTTAGGGGGTTTCTTGGCAATGGGTACTCTTTACTCTTTAATCGGTTGGATGGCTAAGTAAATATATATGTATTGGTTAATGGATTGCTTTTCTGGCTTATCGTTTAAAGTTTGGAAGCAGTATTTCAAATAAATATGTGATCATATAAGAGTTTATTTATTTATCATTCCTAGTCCTTTGGAGTGGTTTTTCTAGTTTTATGACATGTAGTCATTGTATGTACCTTTATGTATACCAGGTCACCATTGAAAGTTGAGTCGATTTTACAACATGTGTTCATCCATCAATGAACTAAAATTTAAGGGAAGATAAAAACAAAATTATTTTAAAGATAAAATGAAGGTATACCTAGACCTTAACCAACATACGTCTTCAGATATCCCGCTTCTTATCCAACTTCCTCTAGTTCCACACTTCAAGGAGTTATAGATTAGTTTTTGCTTATGCGTGCAACTTAAGGCAAGGGATTCCTCTACTGCGTCTACAATCTGGGTGGGAAATGAAGACTCTGCAGACTGAAGTGTTGGTGTACATTCGCTTCACATATGCTACCCACATTTAACATCCAATCCGGAGTTTTTTTCGGCCCAGGGGCCTATTTCATAAAACCACAAGTGTTGATTTTGTAGACTTGTAACTACAAGGACAAATAAAGTATGGAGTTGTAATATTGTGTTCCATAAACATTTTTCCTCACTTGTAGCACGACAAGTTCTATTAATTTCATCTTCCGGTCGGTCACGAAACGAACGTTTACTCCGAAATTTGAAGGAATCGGTGTCAATGTGAAAAATAATTATTTTTCGTTATTGGCCAAAACTGAAAATTTCATTAAGTGATAGTTGGACTAAAACTAATTATGTGGAATTGTTTAGAACTATAATAGTAGCATATATATTAAATTTCATTCAATTTGACAAATCTTATATGGCCTGAATGACAAAATCCGTTATATGAATTTTCTCGAAAAAAAACTGGGTATGCAGTTTTGTTGGAACTACTATGGTTGTAGTATATATAAAGTTTAATCAAAATCGTTAGAGTCGTTTTCGAGAAAATTGAGGTTATGTGTAATTTTTATATGGCAGGTACCGTTATTAACATGGCTAAAAGCAAACAAAAAAATGGCCTAGAATTATGACCAACATAAGCTAGGATACGAAGTTTGAAGAAAATCGGCCAAGCCGTTAAGGCTGGGAAGACCATTACGGACCGGCGGACGGAATTCCAAAAACCACGTTTTTAGGCTCCGCTATCATCGTAATGTTAGAATCAATCAAAATCTCAAGGTCGAAAATTTTCACGAAAACAATATCTTTCTCTTGTAAGAGAAAGTTAAAAAGAAACATATGAGAAGGCTACAATCCGCTGTGCGGATCGTTTAGTACCCTATCCCATTCCATCCTTAAAATTAATATCCCCAAAATATGGTCTTTATGGTCATAAAGTATTGAAAATGACGTTGTCACAACATATTGTTCCGAAGGTTTATCAAATTCTTTTATGGTTCGACAATACACAACGTTTTTTCTTTGCATATGCCTTGGGGTAGGGCATACAAATGGTTTTTGTAAGGAAACGCCCCCAAAAAGTGGGCGTGGGTTAAAATGGTCTTTTGACGAAATGTTGGTATTAATACTGCCAATGATTGTGCATCAAAAAATTTTTCGAAAATTTTAAATTTTGGCCAAAAAACGTTTTTTATTAAAAACGCCCCGAAAAAGTGGGATTGGCAAAAAACTTTATATTGACGAAATATAGATATTATGATTCTCTAAATATGCTGCTCAGACACTTTTTTAAAATTCTTTACGGTTTGGCCAAAAAATACATTTTCCTAAAAAGGGGTCGTGGCAGTGGGCGGATTTCAAAAATTTTTACACTTGTTCTGGTGGCACGACAAGGATCCTATATGCCAAATTTCATTATACTAGCTCAAAATTTAAGGCCCAAAAATCGGTTACGAACAGCCAGACGGACGGACGGACGGACGGACAGACAGACATGGCTTAATCGACTCAGCTAGCGATTCTGAGTCGATCCATATACTTTGAGGTATATGTAGCTAAATTATTTCTCTATGTTACAAACTAAGTATCAAAACTAATATACCCCTATGGGATAGGGTATAAAAAGGTGTTATTTGGATGCAAATCCATGAAAAAGCTAAGACCAATATGAAGCGGTGTACTATGGTAAGTATATCACTATATGCTAATATTCCAATAAAATATTTGTTAATTATTTAAATTTTGAAAAGGTAAAGGTTGATAACAGAAAAAAGACGGTCTCTGGCGGTGGACTTGACGCACGATTGAATGAAATTGACAACAAAGTTTTGGACATATTGGAGAAATGTTCTCCTGACATTTTTGACTTGATGTGTAGAATACACTTCCTTTAGGTGATATGGAAAATGTAAGCTTTCCTTCACAGAACACTAAATGCAGTAGAAAGAGTAGAAAGAAAAATTCCATCTTCTCCGTCTGCTAGAAGAATTGTATACAAATTTGCCTTTATATATAGAGCCCAAAAGGAAATATACCCTTGAGGACGAAATTGCTCAATTTAAGAACAATTGGAGATCGAAAATTAAAAAAAAAAAAAAAAAAAAAAAACAGATCAGAATTGCGAAGCTGGATTTGGAAAACAAATTGTTAAGCAATAATTTGGTTTAAAAAGAGCGTAGTATTTTGACAATAAAGAGTATTGATGCATATAATATGGATTTTTATTTTTCAAAACTATTACCTAAACGATTTTTTTTCTTTCCTGTGTTTTTATTAATCGGTCTACTTCATCTTCATCTTCATTTATGGTATGTGAAGTTAGATTACAAAGCGTTACACAAACTTTTATTATATTGCAGGCATATATGGGATTAACTCTTAACTTTTGTAGACACGGAAATTTTTCTTTCAATACTCCATTTGCATTTTCGATAAGTCGCCTTGTTGATTTATGTGCTCGGTTAAACCTTTGAACTGCGTCATCATCCAAGTCGTTATTTTGTGGCGTTATTAGCCAATCTGTACAACCATATCCGGAACCCCTTAGTAAAATCGATCGTGAATGCTGCCTCCAACCAGAATCCATCTTAGAACATAGCACACCGTTCCGCAATACCCTTGCATCATGGACGTTTCTCTTCCTTGCATCATGAACGTTTCTCTTTCTCTTCTATCTTCATACTCATTTGGAGCGACTAATGTTATCAAAGTTCCATCAATGCATCCAGCAACTTCCGAATTATTTGTTGGCCACGTTACCTGATTAGCGAATACAGTTTGGTTGATAGCATTGACAACCCTTTTAATTACACGACAAACCGTTAACTATGAAACTCCATGCTTATCAGCTGCACCATGATATTGAGACCCGTTACCTAGCCAATGCAAAGCTAGTAAAAGTTGCTGTTTAACTGTCAGAGCATGATTACGATTAGTTTTATGTTTTGTTAACTGTCCAATGGTTTTTAGCAATTCCTCGAAAGCAGTGAAGTTAATTCTTAATTTTTCATTCAATGTATGATATGTTAAAATATAAAAATTTATACGCTCTTTAAAAATTGGCGGTTCTCGTGGCTGATTGTTTTCGTAGTCACTATCATCACTGCTTGAGATAATTTTTATTTTAAGCTTCTTAAGCATTCATTTTGAACTGCGAATAAACAAAATTTTCGCAACACGTGATTTTATTAGTTCCTCTACTCTTGTAAGAAATTCACTTGTAGTTACAAGTTCGTCAATAATAAATTTGTGCACAAACACTTTTACGAAACAGAAAAGTTCGCCGCAGTTATAAATTCACTTGTAGTTACAAGCCTGGCATAATTGTAGTTATTGGTGAATCGGAATTATTTATGAAACAAAAATTTGCACATAATTTAGAAGCTACATGCGAATTCACAAATAATCATTAGTGGTGTAGTTTTATGAAATAGGCCCCGGTCTAATCCGCTGTACTGCTTTTAAAGTTCTGGGTCATAGCCTATCAACGAAACTTTACTTTACTACTAAATTCAATTTCATTATCTCATAAGCTATTAACTTACAAATAGACAAAAATGCTTAAATCTAACTTATCATTAGCACGTTTTCTTAATCGAACTTACTGGCCGTTAGCGGGCGCTCTAAGCCTATTATCATTACTGTCTTTCGGCATAAGTTTATAACGGGTGATCCAAGTAGAGATACTTTTTTCAATAGCCTTTTTTGACAGATCACATGTGAGTCGTGTCATGCTGTCATGTTATTTTCGTTTAGTATTGTTTGGCATTTCATAATGGAAAGACTTACGCGTGAACAACGTTTACAAATTGTTCAACTTTATTATGAAAATTCACGTTCTGTGAGGAATGTGTTTCGTGCACTTCGCTCAACTTATGGTCAACATAATCGGCCTACTTAGCGTACTATTCGCAACACCATCACCCATTTTGAGACCCAGCATTCATTATTGGATAATATTCGACCGAATAGACCACGTCCAGCACGCTGTGAAAAAAATATAGCGGCCATAGCTGAGAGTGTACACGAAGACCGTGGAGAGTCGATTCGGCGCCGTTCGCAGCAACTTGGACCATGATAACCGACTATTTGATGCCTGAAATTGAAGCTCGTGATCTCGGCGACATTTGGTTTCAGCAAGACGGCGCCACTTCCCACACATCGCATCAATCAATGGACTTATTGAGAGAACATTTCGGTGAGCACATAATTTCACGTTTTGGGCCGGTCGATTGGCCACCAAGATCGTGTGATATCACACCGTTAGACTTTTTCCTGTGGGGATATGTAAAGTCAAAAGCTTATGCCGACAAACCCGCTTCGATTCAGGCCTTGGAGGAAAACATCACGCGTGTCATTCGCCAGTTACCAGTCGAAATGCTCGAACGAGTGATCGAAAATTGGACTCAACGGATGGACCATCTGCGACGTAGCAACGGCCAACATTTGATAGACATAATCTTCAAAAAATAAATGCCAAAGAATGTTCTTTCAAATGATAATAAACATTCTCCATTAAATTTTAATTTTCTGTGTTTTTTTTTTTCTTTAAAAAAGTAGGGAACCTCGAAATGGATCACCCTTTATATGTATGTACATATATTTTTTACTATTAATTAATGAAAGCATTGAATCATGTCATTTTTTTGGTATTCTATAAAAAAAACTAAACCTAGCTTAAGACCAACATAAACTACTTAAACCTAACCTAAATTAATTTTCATATACCCATATAAATCTTTAGGAGCCTGGCCAGCATTGACACACCGCCTATATGCTGGACGAGCCCCTTGCACTTAAGGGTAGGTGTCCCATGCAAAAATAGGTTGGAGTTTTGCGCTAAATTGTGTAGCGCTCACAATTTTCCGAATATTTAAATGAAATAAACGGTGATCGATTGGAAATATGTTAAGCAAAGTACTTGTTTAGCATTTAAAAAACATTAAAATATCTTTGAGCCTCAAAACCGCCTGACATGTAGAAAAACCATACAAATAAGTTAGATGCTAATTGCGTTCCATTTTTATCTCTTTATATACATATTTTTTATTTTTTTTATATTTTTTTTCTACAGACAATAGATTTGCGCAGATAACACCGGTTGTTTTTTGTTGTGAATTTTAGTATTTATCCCGAAAAAAATGCACAAAACTATGAAAAATAAGGTAAATTTACAAAGTTTAACTAGATATAACTTCTAAAGTATAAAAGGTAACGAAGTCAAATTAGCTTTTTTACAAAGCTAATAGATATGTGCAGATACCGTTTTTTTTTTTTTTTTTTTTGTATTTTGTACAGTAATTTTTTGGTGACAAAATGGAAAAAAGGTGTTTTTTTTTTAAACGTTTTGGGTTTTTTGGCTGGGAAATCGATAGTTATATTTTCTAATTTTTGGAAATAATTTTTTAACCAAGCGACAATATATAGGGCACAACGTACCGGTCTTTAAAACATGTTTTTTTTCTTCTAACATATTTAAATATGCAATTCAATATGACATTATTTGCAATGCCGCTGTGAAAAAAGGACAACCAAAATGATTCCGACATATTTTTTTTATTTTTTTTTGGTATTTGTATTATTTAATTCAAAATACAAAATAGTTTTTTTCCACACGGTTTTTCAAATTTTGATGTTAGAAAAGTGGTCTATTTTACGTTTTTTACATAAAAAAAGATCGAATTCACGCACACAAAGAAGTTTGTTTCAAAATAATGTCACTAGGTGGTGAGTTGGTGACATTCTCTTTTCATTATTCTCTTCTGTAAATACAGGCACTAGGCAGGCGAGATTGTTATTATGTATGTATCTTTTGTTTACCTTTTCGGGTAGACTTGATGAAAGTTCGTGTGGACTTCACGTGGACATGGTACAGATCGTTACATTATTGAAATGTTTGCTATCGCTGCTGATGAATTGTTTTGTATGCGTATGTTTGCACGTGACAGAAAGGGTTGAGTGGGAAGTAAGTCAAAGTGTAGGTACTTGTGTGTATAATTTTGATAATTTTTGTGAATAGTAAAGTGTTGTTTACTGTGTTATTTTTTTGCGGCAAATTCATTTGTGACACAACTTAAAAAAAAAATTTAATTGTTTATGTTATTTTTTATATTGTATATACATATGTATATTATATGTATATTATATGTATATATATATAATGTCTGAACAACATTTTTACAGAATATCAATATCTATATTTCATACATATAAAGTTTTTTGACACGCCCACTTTTTGGGGGCGTTTTTAGTAAAAAAACGTTTTTCGGTAGGTACATTTTTTAAAATAACGGGTCTGCCATTGGTGAAATACAGCTGCACATAATCGATAATGTGCTTAAAAATTGGACCGATCGTGTAGGCTACTGCATGGCCAGCCGAGGCAGCCATTTGAATGAAATTATTTTCCATTATTAACCGGAAGGATTGTACTTTCAAATAAAAAAAGAAATTTGAGAAAATATTCAGTAGTTTTTTTATAGCATTTTCAAAAAAAAAAAAAAAAGTTATTTGGCGGACGCCTTATTTGAAAAAAACTTTTGATGCAGGATTATTGGTTATGATTATATAAACATTTCATACCCTACCCCATAGCATATGAAGGAGAAAAACGTTGTTTTTTGTCGAACAACAAAAGATTCTGATAAACTGTTTGAACTATGTCATTTTCTATATTATATTTATTAAATTTATTTGATTTTTTATTTACTAATTTAATTTTCCGAAACTTTACAATTTACATATTGATTGAAGGTATGTTGTAAAAAATCGTGTTTCGGAAGATCTTTCTTCAACGTCAACAACATTGACGAACGTTGAAATTGAAAGTGAAAACATCAGGGTCAGGAATTTGAAATTCCTATGGAGGTGGACATTACAGTGAAGGACAACTGTAGTTTTGTTCCGGAGGGCAGGCGTATAATTGATTTAAATACATTTCTCAATAGTTTAAAAAACATTTCGCTGCACGGAAAAACGTTTTGGTTTTTTTTTAAATTCGACTCAAATAGTATTTGTTTGGTGAATTGGACACCTTGCACCTACAAAAATTAATTATAGCGGTTAAATTAACTTTCGTAAACTTCTTTTTTTTTATATAAGGTGCTTAGGTACCTTCATAACGAGCATTGATAGAAGATGGGGTGACAATTACCTAGATAAATATCTATCATTTTTTGTTATTTGATTTGAAAAATTTCATCCTACTATTGTTGCGACGAGAATCAGTAGCACTATTGTCTACCGTCCTATTATTTGAGTAATCGAATTTTCATCCAAACAAGTGTTTTCCTACATCTCATAAATTAAGAAAAAAGTTAACCTAGGTAAGGTTTACACATTTTTTTATAAGATATACAATGAAAACCTCAAAAACTGCTTTTACACCTCGCTGCGCGGCAGCCAGCAACAATTTTATCATTTTATCACCAAATCTGAAAGAAAATTACAAAACAAAATATGTACACCAAACCAACCCTCAACTTGATTTTTTTCCTTCTCTTTCCATATTTGTTTTCAAGTTAATTGCTTGGTGTCTGTATATTGCATATGTAGGTAGGTAGGTATATGTAATATTAGTCTGCGCTTGCTACTTTTTGTCTTTTCCTTCAGTTTTCGTTTGCGTTGAAGCAAAGAGCACATGAGTAAAATTAAAGAGAGCTTACCAACACATTCAAATGCATTTACATGAAATTTGAGTTGGTCGGTCTGGGACACCTACCCTTAAAGTTAATATAATTTTGACTAAGGGGTTGACTTTAGTTCGCAAAGTACTAAGTGAGTGCAAAAACAGCCCCTCATTGTTATTCAGTCAAAAAACAATCGGTGCGCCGCTTTTTGTTTTAACATAGGGAACCTACAAGATCACTTGTCGGTATCGGTTTACGCATGTTCAGTCTGTCTACCTCGGCTTCGCTATTAACTCTGACAACAATATCTTGTCAGAAATTAAACGAAGAATTACTCTTGCCAACCGCTGTTTCTTCGGGCTAAGAAGGCAATTAAGTAGTAAAGCCCTCACTCCAACTACTAAGGAGATCCTATATAAGACCCTGATCATTCCAGTCCAGCTCTACGGCGCTGAAGCATGGACCGTATCAAAAGCGGATGAAGAAATCCTTGGTCGATTCGAGAGAAAAATTCTTCGAAAAATCTTCGGTCCCGTTTGCGTTGACGGGCTATGAAGACGAAGACTCAACCACGAATTTTACGAGCTGCACAGTGACATACCCCTGGTCAAAAAACTCCGCATTGGACGTTTAAGATGGCTAGGACATGTAGAACGAATGGACACCAATACTCCGGCTGGCAGAGTCTTCGATTCCCAGCCAGATGTCGGACGCAGTAGAGGAAGACCTCGCCTTAAGTGGCGCGTACAAGTAGACACCGATCTCAACCAACTTGGAGTGCACAACTGGAGGCAGTTAGCTAAGGACGGGGCTAATTGGAGAGGCGTGTTGGTTGAGGCCTAGGATCATCCCGGACTGTAGTGCTACTTAAGTAATTAATTAAGTAAGATCATTCATATCGGGTGGCTGTTGGTTTTCGCTGTCGTTCAGTATATTGGTTCGTTTGGTGTCAATCAGCGTCATCTCCGTTTAACAGTCGGTAGAAGTGGTTCTTTCATATTCGCAACATCGACTCTGACTCAATTATTATTTTTTCTTGACAGAATTCTCTTCAGGTTTTGATGTTGAAACGTTTATGAAGCTTAAAAACATTATTTCATAAGTGACAGCTCCTTACATCTTCGATTACGCGTTTTTCTTGCTCGTTTTTCTTCTCTACTTCTTTGCCTATGAAGCTCAATGTCAGGTCTCATTTTTATTTAGAGCTTTGCCTTGTAGACCTTGTTTTTTTACTACAAGTATCTATTAGAATTTTTCGTCAAACCTGGCGCTCTTGCTGGTTGGCTGAAAAAACCTAGCACACATTTGCTGCCCATCTTATGTCTTGTTGACATCTTCGTCATTGGTCTTTGACATTAGATGCTGGTAGTGCTGTGCGGTTTCTTTCGATTCCAGTAGTTCGACGTTGATTATTCTTACAGTACTTCGCAATTATTCTTGCGTAGGCAAGGCAATAATCCTAGTCGTTGTTAGCTCTTCGGAATATATTGATATCCAGAATAAAAGTATTTCTGCATTTTGGATCTTACCAGGGTCGCTCATTCAGCGGTAATATTTTCACCTCACCTGAGAGAAGTATATTAAGTAATATAACGAAATGAAATTGAAAAAAAAAAATAAAAACTGTCCAAACAACACCGACCTCGAGCATAAATGGCATCCTGCATACAGCCTACTTCCGTCTGATTTTCCCAACTAAATGCCAACATAAAGCACCCAAGCTTTTCACATTAACAATCCGACAAACGAGTCTGAAATCAAATCTTTTTCAATTCAATTGAAAGGACCAACTTCTCCGTTTACCATATTTTCTACCTTTCGAATAATGCCTAGTATTTGGAGAATATTTACTAACTTTTCGGTACTGACTTTCAAAATTACTTCCAGTGCAACACCTTGAACCTCTCCCGAAAAATCAACACACGTTCTGTGTCACACACAAAGAACAACTTTAATGAATATGTAAAGTATTCCATATACGCCACAGTGACCGGAGTGCAGCCCACCGTACCCATATCAAATTTAATACAAAATGCATCCACCCCATTCCCGCAGCCCTGGTTACAGCAGCTGCCAGTCAGCACACAGCAGTACCTTATTCATGAAGAACTGACAAGGGTCCTAATACATTTTAATTCAAAATCATTTGAAACCAACTCTCACAGCTTCCCCTCATACTCTCGCATATCATTTAATTTTATTCATTTCAAGGATCCTCCAGAATATCATCGCATAACGCCAGGCACCACCCACCATCCACCATCCACATAGACAATCATGCACACTCCGATTATTCCAAACATTGGAGTGAAATTTCCAAATCGCTCTCGGGTGAAATCGCATGAAAGCCAGGCTCGTTCACACATACGCACTCATCCACTCGTGCATTTGAATGCTGTAATAAATTTCATATACATGTACATATCCATTAATGTGCTCAACAGCTAACAATAAAATTATAATAAATGCCTAAAATGTAACTCGAGGGCATGGTTGCACAAAGGATGTGAGGAGGGATGGTTGCGGCAGCGGCAGGTTGAATTTCATTTCGGGAATACTATTTTGCTGCACACAGTTTTATCCTGTAGTCGGTAATCTGAGACAGAAGTCATTTTCAAGGCTCGTTGATTTCTTTACTGAAAGTAAAATGACCAGGAAGCTGTAGATGAAATGCTGCCACAACTAAGTAGGAAAAGTATTTGGTTCGGCTTGTGCTGAAGACAGAATGGAGGCATCCTTAGCCATCTGAGACGTAGACAATGTATAAGAAAACAATAGTTGCGCCCATCTTATATTTTTGAGGTGGAAGCTTTAAATGAGCTAAAAAGTTATGACTAACCGGTGTTAATATTGGGCAAGGAGCTGTACACATTGTTGTATCCTTCTTTATATAATTATGTACAATTTACTAATTTTAACTTGCTCCTTTATTGCGGTCGACATTTTAGATTAATTGGAAGAAAATTTATTTTTAAAAGTGACTGAAATATCTAAGCAGGCTTTTGCATCTAATATCAGTACCACCTTCAAGAAGAATGATTCTAAAAAGAGAGTGTGGCTTAGATTATTATATTGACAATATTCAAAGTGTCTTAATAAGTTTTAAAGATGTTATAACGAATTTCTCGAACCCTGTTTAAGAAAAAAACCCAAAAAATTAACATATATAAGTCTAAATGCCTTTCGATGTTAAGTTTGAGATTGGTACACCTTTTAAAATCATAGAGAGAATATCTGGCCAAATCTTGACAAAATAGTTAAATCTAGGCTGTATGAAATACTAAAATATAAGATCGCTTTGACCACCGAACTTAGTAAAAAACAAACCTCTGAAAAGGCTTTCAAAACCTCGTATGCAACCAGGATTCCAAAGAAAAGACGCACACGATTGTCAAATGAGGATCTCTGAAAAAAAATGCTTCTTGAAAGATTGTATAAATATCTAAAAGAAGACTATTCGTAACACCAAGAAAGGATCTTGTAAAGAGTTCTGAAAATCCAATAACAATATTAAAGACTCATCCAGCCTGAGCAAAATCTTGTCAAAGGACCATTCAAAAAAGAGTTCGCAAGAAATCTACAGATCTTAATTTACCCTCACTACCTAGGTTGCAAAGAAACGCAACTAGAATTAATTTATCCCGTCACGCTGACCCGTCAATCTGGGACAAGATCAAATCTAACATAAACAAAGAAAAGAGATCCTGGGTTTTTAACAGGAACTCAGAGAATTTGTTTCCCTGATCAGTACTGTAAATATGCTACATGTTTTGAATCATAAGCATTTGAGAAGGCTACAATCTGCTGTGCGAATTGTTTTATACCTTTTCCCATCCTATCCTAATAATAAATGTCCCCAAAAAACTAAATGAATCTTTTTTAGACGGTTTATCTATATCTTTTATGGTTCAACAAAAAATGATCTATAGACTATATAAATGATCTATAGACTATATAAATGATCTATAGACTATATATTACTATTATATACTGTACTATACAAGGTGGCACAAAAATAACCTTCCGATGTTTTTTGGCTGTAATTTAAAAAAAATGAAAAACTTTGATTCTCACCAATATTCCGCGTTCTGGAGCAGTGTAGCGTAACATTGTTTATTAACGTGTATTTCGCATGTGTTTACTACACAAATGTCAAAACAGAACTAACATTAGGGGCCAATCGCAAAATTTATAGCATTTTTGATAGGAGGATTACTTTTGCGCCACCTTGTAGTATTATTCTCGAAATATTTGCATCGAAAGTTATTTCGAGTTTTCCTAAAACTGTACCAAAAAGGTTTTTTTTAAGAAAAAACGGACGAAATATATCTAGATATTGAGATTGTCTAAATATGCTATTCCGATACTATTCAAAATTTTTCACCGTTTGACAAATGGTTTACTGAAAAGGGGCGGATTTTAAAAAAAAATTTACACTTGTTCTGCTTCGTCGGACAGAGAGTCTCTAGACATAAATTTCAGTGGTTGCGCGTGCAATCCCAGCCAAAAATAATTAAACTTTATTTAAAGAAATAAAATAGGTCGGTAGTTACTCCTAAGAGTATACACCATCTTGAAAGCTCTGCGAATTTAACGAACACAAAAAGCAGTGACTCCCCGATGTAAGTTCGGACACCACCATTGGAGTCTCCACTTCATTCAAAATCTTTCTTCCCCTTCTCAAACGCTCGTACAGTGGTAAAATATTTAAAGGGGTTTTATCAAGGAGTATTCATTACCCCTTGAGTGAAAGTAAATTATAAAAAAAAAATCACGCTGGCTCAAAATTTAAGGCCCAAAAATCTGTGACACACAGACGGACGGACGGATGGTCCTGCTAGATCGACTCAGCTAGCGATTCTGAGTAGATCCATATACTTTAAGGTATATCTGTCGAAATTATTTCGCTTTGCTAAAAACTTAATGCTAAAATTAATATACCCCTATGGGTTAGGGTATTAAAAGCGCTGTCAATGGTCTTTAATTAGAGTCCTTCAAGTTCAGTATTTAACTTGGGTCGTGAGAATAATATTTAAGGCCTGCTTTATAGAAGATAAGCCTAGCGGAATTCGTGGACTGTAGATCTGCTATTTCTTGAGAAGGCTGAAAACCTGAGATTTCTACTAGGCAATACTGCTAAAGTTGTCATCTCTTCCTACCTTTGCATTAATATCTGCCAACACGGTTTAAAAATCGTATTTTGTCGCTAATAAATCACTAATAAGTTTTGTCCAGGAGCTTGGAAAAGCAATCCTTGGCATTGTCATCTTTTTCCTCCGTCAAAGCATAATTTGACATTGATGTGGATTATTTCAATTATTTCGCCAATTTCTTTGAGAGATACAACTTTTTGCCAAAGTGCGGCACTTATAACAAATCAACATCCAAATAGTCGCTTTTTCTGCTCACTATCACATAGGCCATAGTAAAGGTGTCCCATATTCAGGTAAATTGTAATTTTAATGGAAAATACAGATTTTTTAATTAGAAAGCTTACATTTTTTATCGATTCATAGAGTATACAGATTGGGGTAATGTATGGAATAGCACATTGGATAAATGGCCTCCACGGCTTTGCTGGCAAGTACGTATTCTTTAATTGAAAATTTCTATGACCTTTTCGTATAAATGTGGCTGAATTTCATTAATAAACGGCCGAATTTCCTCTTTGAAGGCGTTGTTGGTCGTAGGCTAGATTGCATAGACCTTTGAGTAAAAAAAAAATCAAAGAAAAAAGTTCAAGGGCGTTATATCGCAGGATCTTGATGCCCAATTCTGATTGCAAAAACGACCGATTAAACACGGTTAGGAAATGGCTCATGTAGTAATTAAATTGTTTCTCTGGCTTTATGTCATGTGGCGCCGTCTTGTTGAAACCACATGTTGGTCACATCCACATATTGTAATTATCTTGTAATTTCAAAAGGCATTTGACAGGGTTTGGCATCAAGCCCTTTTCGAATCGATGAAGAACGTCTGCTGTGGATTAGACATTATCTTTTGAAACGTTCAAGTTGTTTTGGACTGTTTCAAGTCTGCAACTCACCAAATAAATGCTGGTGTCCCTCAAGGCTTAGTTTTGTCTCCGACTCTCTTTCTTTCATTTTTATAAATGATCTCCTGTCTACAACTTCTACTCCAATTCATTCCTTCGCTGATGTCAGTACTCTCAGCTTCTCAAATTCGTTTTCAGGTTCACGTCCCTCATCTTCGAACGTGGACTCGAAACGACAAGATAAGTTAAGCTCATTGATTTCCGACCTTGACAGCATCATCAAATGGGGCAAATACAACAAAGTAGAATTCAATGCTTTCAAAATACAATGCTGTCTTCTGTCCTTAAAGCGAAATCAAAATCTAGAGCCATTATCCATGAATGGCACTTACGTCGAAGAAACCAAAAAACTTTCCATGCTAGGTATGTGTGTTAGTAACGACTAATGTTGGAACGACCACATATCGTTAAAAACGCAGCGAAATAATCGATGTAAGAAATATTTCACGCTTTCTGATCTGGCCACAATATATAAAGCGTTTATATGCCCTAAACTAAATAGGATTCAAACGCGTGCGAATAAACTTATAGGAGACATTAGAATAGAAGAAATTTCCTTAACGCCCGCACTTTGATAAAACAAATAAAAAGTATTCATAACCCCTTGAGTGCGCGCAAATTTTGAAAAAAAATTAAGGCATTAAAAACTGGGTAATTATGGCATAATAACGAACACCAACTGTAACTGCCCAACAACCGCAGAATGGTAGAATAATGCTTCCAGTCCAAAATCAGTCACACGTTGTGGATCTATTGGTTTCTCTACAATTACTCGTGGGTTTTCTGAAACCCAAATGCGACAATTCTGACGATTAACGCAGCAATCAATATGAAAAACATATGAGAAGGCTACAATCCACAGTGCGGATCGTTTAATACCCTATCCCATCCCATCCTTAAAACTAAAATCCCCAAAATGTGGGCTTATGGCGATGAAATATAGAAAATGCAGTGCTACAATATATTATTCAGATAGTTTATCAAACTATTTTATGGTTCGACAAATAACAACGTTTTTCTATTGCGTATGCCTTGTGATAGGGTATACAAATGGTTTTTGTAGGAAAACGCCCCCAAAAAGTGGGCGTGGGTTAAAATGGACTAAAAACGAAATGTACATATTAATATTATTAACGTTTTTGCATCAAACTTTTTTCGAATATTTGAAACTTTGCCGTACTAAAACCCTGTGACCTACAGACGGACGGACGGACACTCAGACATGGCCTAATCGACTCAGCTAGCGATTCTGGGTCGATCCATATGCTTTGAGGTATATCTAGCTAAATTATTTCTCTATGTTACAAATTATGTATCAAAACTAATATAAATAATATAGGGTATAATGAACATCATCACTGAAGATGATTTTCATCGCAAAATCAATATCCAATTGTTGTTGTTCCAAAACCCATTCAACGAACTCTCTTCGCGCTGCATGGTCAGTAGTCTTTAGTTCCTGAGTCGATTGATCTTTGTAAACATC
The DNA here is from genome assembly GCA_932526625.1 of Rhingia campestris. Taxonomy (NCBI): domain Eukaryota; kingdom Metazoa; phylum Arthropoda; class Insecta; order Diptera; family Syrphidae; genus Rhingia; species Rhingia campestris. Next base: position 2,286,446 of record OW052184.1, read on the forward strand.
AAGTATTTCGTGAGAATTCGCTGTAGAGAGCTTCTCGAAATGCCCAATTCTTGACTACGGTGCCGAATTTATGTTCTTGGACTGTAAGCAATACTTTCGCGAACTACTTCGATGTTTTCTGTTGAACGACATGAGACAGGACATCCAGAGTATCTAAGATTACTAATTGATTCAGTTTCCCTAAATTTTTCAATGATTATCTTCACAGTTGATGGTCTTAAATCAATATGACCGTCATATTTTGTACGAAAATAGCTGACTATATTTGTCAGCTACAGTCCGCAATTTTCGTACAAATTTCATTATTTTTAAAATATTGCTCAACAATGAAAATGCGCTTATAGCGCTTCATATTTAATAAATCCGAACTGTTAGCTATCACATTGTTATCTTTTTTTTTCGTTAGCAACACGGTGCTATTAAATGTCGCAAAATTCAAATTTTGCGAGAATTATGGGACACCCTTTCGATGTCACAGTTTTTTATTAACTTTTTTCCCGGCCTATCCCATCGCATTTCCTGGACGGCAGTAATGTTTGCTTTGAAGCAGCTTTGCACCTTATCTGTTAAGTAAGTTTTATTAAGCATAGTGGTCAAGCGTAAGATCATTTCTTTTCCATGGTTTTGCTTCGTGGCAGGGCTATTTTTTTTTATAAACTTCACTTAGGTGAGGCAAACCTATAACGCTCCAGGGCCGCCTCGAGATAATGCTTCCAGATGTTTATTGACTCTGCTCTTGAACTGTTGCAGATTGTATTTTAGTAGAAATACGTCTTCTGGCAGGTCGTTTTGTTGTACTTGGTTTATAGAAGAAGACGCTTGTGAAAAATATCACTTAGCTCTGCTGCTGATTTGGCAATAGGTTACATGATACATCTGACCAAAGAGTGATGCCTAGCAGATGCATGGATTCTTCTGATTTTTTTATATTGCGTTTTCTTTGAGTTTCCGAATTGTATAATCTATTGTAGGACTTCGTTTGAAGAGCAGTTTTTTTCGCTTCATTACAGGTGTGCAGCAATAGCAGTAATGGCCAGTCGTTTGAGCTAGTCGCTATTAGAGTCCTATCAGTATTAAAATACATTAATATATAATATTAAAATATATATAAAAAAAATACGATTGTGAGTTGTCCTCAAAATATCCTTTATATGCAGCAGAAATATAGTGGGCGAGAGAATTGATCCCTCATCGTTTTTAGAAAATCTGCCTGAGTAAACGTCATCCATTTCTACTTGCAAAGATCTGTCTTTAAGAAAGTTTTCCATTCAGTATTTGAGGAATTCCGTATGCTGTTAATTTGTGGATACAGTGGCCTAGTGGGTAGTGCGTTGGCTCGACCGTAAATGCCAGAGGTATTTTTTTGTATATCGCTTATTAAACCATTCCTTTCTAGGTAATCGACATTCTCGGTGTTAACTGTATTTTCCATTACCTTTGAACGTATGGATAGTAAAGCAATGGGTATGTAGTTTTCAGGCATGCATTTTCTTCCATTTTTGGGTTAAGTTTCGAGAATTTTTCCAGCAAGGGGGGGGGGGGGGAAATTTAATCATATGACATGGAAAATAATTTGCAAAGAGGGATGCAAATTCGGGTGCTCATTTTTTAAGTAGAATATGTGAAATTCCGTCAGGTCCAGTGTTTTAACAGTCCAAATTCTTCAGGATGCGTCTTATTTTTTGAGGTAAAAAATTTACTTCAACCATCCTTAGAGGTGACATCATTGGTGACACTGCTGGCTGGTTCCGAGTTTAATGTTATATTCTAGGAAATAAGTCGGTCTTTTCTTTTTGTGTTGTAGCTAGCGATCCAACAGTTATGATTATAGTGGAGGCAATGAAGTGAGTAAATTATAACTGACTACTTCTGCCAATGATTAAAATGTCCGTGGACCTTCGGGACATGCCAGAAGTTCATTAGTTACTTTGTAGTTGAAGACTCATGTTTCGTACTAATCTTTCGAACTAGTACTGACATCACTTTGACTGAAAGAAAGGTCTTCCCAAAAAATAGAACCGTCAGAGTTACGCAGATTATCCTAGTTAGTTGTTTGGTAGTTCCATAAAACTCGTTGATGCTCTTGTATCCTTGGCGTCAATATTGGTAGTGGAATGTGTGTTGGTCTCTCGGTATGTTGGGTGAAGCTGTTCGTAATAGCAACCATTTCTGCCTGTTTCCTATTGAAGTTGTACACGTTAATACTCTAAGAATGATAGCTTCGGCTATTTGGTGATGAGTTCTTATCTAGTCAACATTTTCGGATAAATGTTAAAATAGTGTCGCAGGTTGATTATAATTTGGGAGCGATAGATGCAGAATATGAACATTGAGCTTCTCTGGAAGACAATCTTTTATCGATTACTCTTCCGAGGGTTTGGACTTCGTAAAAATAGGTTTTTCCGTGAATGAATAAATTATCCAAAGCACAACCGTCAAAAACTAGAAACTCAGGCTCATGTATTGTGGGCGGATGTGCGTTTTCTGACTCAGCCTATTTATAGCCTTTCTATTTACCTTTCTGTGGTCAAAAATCGCAACTGAAAGTTTCGAAAGTCAAATGCGGTTGGATGAAACCCGTATGAGATGCGATTATCACTGGGACTATGCTTTGCCCAAGTCGTTCATTACCTAGCATCTATTGCTAAAGCAGAAGCGTTCTAACTAAAAGAGCCCACAAACAACGCAAGCAACGCCTACAATCCCGCTTCCTGCATATACTATAAATGCCAACTGCACAGTACTCGTTCTTGTGTTTATCGATGACTAAAGCTGGTCGCCATTATTAATGTAAAAAGGTCCTCTCTGATTAGTTTTTAACCCGTAACTGTGCAGTTTCGCACACACCCAACACATTCATGCATACAGAAACAAAAAAACATAAAAACATTTCTGAAATCACAAATGCTGCATTCAAAATCACACAGCAACACCATACACACTAGGTTTACATGCGTAATCACTTTACTGTGCATGCAGCCATATGTAAAGTGTGGACCCTACAAGTTACCTTTTTAGAGCTTAGAGATATTTTCAAACTTTATTTACTTCTTTTTTATTCTCTCAATATATTAACTTCCTGCTTTGAAAAATCTTCTTGTCAGAGCAAAAGCCCCCTAGCCCTGGCCAGGCAAGCATCCACATTTTTTCTAAAATACAGAAACTTCACAAGCCAGATGCCAAAGTATTTGACTTCACTTCTCACCGCCAACGGCTGTCCGTGATGCACAATTTGTTCCAGATTTTTCTCTAGAAGCCCTAAGCCGTAGGGTCCTAAGCATAATTGTTTCTGTTTCTGTGTCTGAGAGAACCTACAAGATCACTTATATAAATGTTTAACAATATCGGGGAGTTCACCGCCCCCTTATGTAAACCGTTTTTAATTTCAAAGACTTTACTCCAATTTATGTTGCCACATTTTACGACGAACTTCTTTCCCATAAGCATTTCATAAATCATATATAGCATGGGTTTACGCATGCCCAGTCTGGTCAGCTTGTAGAAAAGCCCCTCTAACCGTACGGTGTCGAAGGCCTTCTCAAAGTCAACCAGACAGGCCACTGTGCACTGTTTTTTGGACTCATTTCATTGAATGTCGGGCACTAGTTTTAACCCGGCGACCATAGTGTCATGCCTCGCTCTAAAACCAAACAGATTTTCCAGAATAATTTTATTTTCCAAGACCCACTTAAACAGAGCTCTATTGACTGTCTTTTCGAATACCTTGCTTACATTCGGCAGAATGCTTATTGACCAAAGATTTGCAGGGTTTGTTTATTCCTTGCACTTTTTGAGGATAGGATGTACCACCGTCGGGTGGTGAAAATATCGACTGCTTCTTTTGGCAGGTGTCTCAATACGACGTTTGGGATACCGTCCTCTCCCGCCGATTTTGTATTTTTCAGTGATACAAAGATGTCCAGGAGTTCATCTTTTTTCACGAACAACATCAGGCTATCGGCGACTATGACATTTGAATGGTTTTCGTCATTCAATACGGTAAAACAGTAATTCCCAGATCGCCAAGCTTGAAGTTCAGATAAAAGTGATTCAGAAAGGCTCTTTTCTCAATATCGCAATTTGGGCGAACAGGATTGTTCACCGTATACATGGTCTCGAAGACAGCGCCCATCGAATCCGCCATCTCCTGAGGATCTTCGATCGTGAATAAATCATCGTTTGAGTCAACACTTTCCGGACTTATACCAACAGCCGATATATTACACACATTCCGTAATGAAGGGCAAATAGCACAGAAACCCTTCCTGGTGATACCTTCGTCCTTTAGCACCTATAGCCTTCGTCTCAAAATATAGTCACAACGTAGATATTTATAGTACATATGTCATTCAACAGACTTTTCCGCTGATGCCGAACAAACTCATAAGCCCGAATCAATCTAATCCATCCTTGACACTCATCTTTAATGACAGAGCGTCAGTTTTTTATCGATTTCTTTCTTTTGAGGAACAACCGCCTAGTATTACTGTCACTCACACTATTTAAAATGATGTTATAAAAGAAACGAATTTATTTCTATTACAAAGCCCAACTCCACACAAAGCTCAACTTATTTAATGCGAAAGGACCCAATTCACAGCTACCATGGGTCACCAAATGTTCTTTTGCTCTATCGATCACCCCTATCCACCATACTTTCGTACAAATCCACGTAATAGATGTCGCAGCCATAAATTTCAAATATGCAGTCTACTACAACTTCCTTCCCACTTACAAATGAAAGTCTATCATTTTTCATAACACCGCTTTCTCTTTGCCCAGGCTACGTCGAACTACAGAGGCCGGACTAATGGATTACCAGAGGAAAGTCTGGCATTCGCCAAAACCGCGGTGCGTTAAGCAGATTCATACCGATGATTTGAGGGTAAGTATGCAAGCGAGTCTCTATGCAACTCTCGCATAGTAACGAGGGTAAAACTTTGTGCCTGTGTGTGGCAGAACTCGCCGGTAATGGTTATTCTCGGTTCACAGCATTCACACGAGAAGACGCAAACAAAGCAAAATGATAAATATGTTTCCAGCAGTTATTTTACCTCCGCAACATAGTGCAAGCACAGTTAATCCATTTATTCCCAAAATTCCTAGTTCCATGTCTGCGTTGGTATTTGGTGTGTCTAGTGTTCTATTGTAAACTCTTGCACAGTCGGAATATTCCAGACTGCAACGTCGCATATTGTTTTATTGTCCGTCACTCTGCCGTCTTACGTATTCATCTAACCGGTGTTGACCTTCCCACCCTCTGAAAAGTAGCACGCTTGCTGAAAAATGAGAACCATCATTGTGGAATTTCAGCTTCTAGAGACCTCCCGCTCATGTTTCGCATCCAAGGACGTGAACAATGTGCTGCCAAACTATATTATTTTTGGCTGAAGGTGGTGCTACTACTCCGAGAACTCCTTTATCCGGTGAAAATGAGTTTTCATACCTCCATTTGTCGGTCACCCCCCATCCACAAGCAATTCTTCTCCTTTGCATGATGTTGTGGTCGTTACCATTTGCAGAGGTGAAAACAAAAATCCCCATCCTCCTTCCGACCCTTCCACATAACAACCAACGAACCACAAGGAGTGAGAATGAGAGGTAAACACAACGAAGAAAAAAACCACAACGACATCATCGTTCAGTTGAATGTGTGCATTTTGTTTTCTATGAATTGTAGCACCTTCCATCTCCATATAATAATTTTTTTTCTGATTTTTTGTTTTCGTCCTTTTTCGTGCCCAGGTTGATATGCAGACATTCACATCAGCAGTTTTCGTACTTATCTTTGGATTTGCAGCTAGCATAGTCGTCCTGGTCCTGGAGATGGTTCATAATAATTTATGGCAATATTTTGCAACATAAGCAACCGGATAGCAGCACAGTGTTTCGGATTGGTGGCACTGACGATGATGGGCTAGAGTTTTGTGGTTGCGTTGCATTTTTGGTGGTGTACACCTTTTGGCTTCAATCTATTTCAGCAACAAGAGTTGATGCTTTCCAATGTTGAGTTATGGTTATTTGTGTTTTTGATTGAATTGATTGTGTGAGAAAAAACTCAAAACAACAAGAAAATCTGTTTTTTTTTTTAATTATTTAATAAACAATATTACAACACTAAATAAATAAGATGCACTAGCACGTATATACGAATGTAGCTTTCAACACTTTGCTTTTTATTAAATGGATGTACTGATAAAAACCGACTTTTAATTACTGTTTGGGATGATCCTGATCCTCCATCAATATACCAGTTACGTACTTCGAGTTGGTTGAAATCGGTTTCTTATTGTGCGCTCCACTAAAAGCGTAGTATTCCTCTACTACGTCCGATGTCTGGCTTTCCTGGATATCGAAAACTCTGCTAGTCAAAGTGTTGGTGTCTATTGGCTCTACATATCCTATCATTATTTATCATCTAATGAGAAGTTGTTTGACAAGTATGCTGGTTGCTGATCTCGAAAGTTATAAACGCATAAAATGTTAAAAAAAAAAACAAACATGGAGCCGTCGCGTAGTGAGACGGCCGAAAGAAGCAAAGCTTTTACATATTGGCCCGTGTGACACTGTGACGTTGACGTTAACGGTACGGTGACGGTCACTATATCACATCTTCTCGATTCACTCCCATCTTCCAAGTGCGCCATGGAGGGGGAAGATAATGGTACGGGGACGGTCACGATTTCACTTTTTTCTCGGTTCACTCCCCATCTTCCAAGTGCGTCATGGAGGATAAAGTTAACGGTACGGTGACGATTTCACTATTTTTCGGTTCCTCCATATTTTTGAATAAGTTTTATACGCGACCCACCGACCGTCCGTAGAAAAAGCTACCTTCGCTTCAAAAACATATGAGAAGGCAACAATCCGCCGTGCGAATCATTGAATACCTTATCTCATCCTTAAAATAAATTTCCACAAAAAGTGACATTGTCACCACATCCAGTTCTGAAGTTTTTTCTTAATCTCTTATAGATCTACAAAAAAGGTGTATTTCTATGGGATGGTTTTTTTATGATCAATAGTCGAAATTTTCATAATATTATTCTAGAAATTGTTCCAAAAAAGTTTTTTTCACTGAAAATGCCCTAAAAAAATTGGCGAGGCTAAAAACTTTATATGGACGAAATATAGATTAAATATGTTGTTCAGATACTTTTTCAAAATTCTTAACCGTTTGACCAAAAACAACGATTTACTGAGTGGTATCGGTGGATTTTAAACAGTTTCGCATATACCAGAAAAGTTCAAAAATGTCAACAATGTCAAAATTAGCCAACGCAACGTGCTCCCGATATTAATTCCTAAAAGAACTGTATGGCAATACAGGAAAGCCAATTGGGAAGCTATAAACGTTTTCCTTAAGAATTTTAGCTGGTTTCCTCGAGATAGTGACGTGGATGTTGGGACCAATCGTGCAGTCGCAATAGTCTTAATCGATCTTGACATACACAAATCGACTGGTTCAAATGGTATCTCTCCAAGTCACGGAGTTTGAAGAGTTGTTCTTCCACTGCGTAGGCTTGTCCATTTGTATTTATATTCTAGATCTAGAAGAATGTTTTATACTTGTAACCTTGACAGACCATCTACCATATCAGTATGGCCGGTATACAAAAATTAGGCAGGGCTTTCTAAACGTTACCATAATATGTTGATTTAAACTCGAATATAATAGGTTTTGGTTATCGATTTCGACATCTTAAATTATTTTTCTGGATTTGCAAAAGTGTGAATATTTGATCAATTGTGGACCCTCTATCAGATTAGCGTGTTAGTGAACGTTATCTACGGGAAATTGTATTAAGGAGACGTATGCTTTTGTAAATGGTGGATCGGGCAAACTCCTTACCAATTACCATTTATCTTCAGATATGTCAAACCAGGTGTTTCTCGTGGATAAGTTGATACCTGCTGTATGGTATTAATACAGAGACTGCGTTCTTCAAAGTTCTGGGCGGTCTGGAAAGAATATCAACGCCAACGAATGTCAACTGAACTCAACTCCGATATTAATATAAGGTCTGTTCCCGTACTTTTTCAGTAAAAATTAGTAAATTCTCAAATTTCTTGGAGTGGGGGTAAATTACCTCAGAAAGAGACAAAATTACCAAAAAGTACGGGAACGCGTTTAAGTAAAAAACAGTAACATTATATATTTTGTATGCCTTTTAAAGAACAAATGACATAAATCACCTGTCAAAACAAGCGAGTTGTCACTTTTTGATACCAACTGACAGTTTACTGATTTTTATCAACAGAAATTTCTGCAATACATTTTTTTTACAGATTTTTATGGAGGGGTAGTTTTTTGCTCTCTCGTGAGCTGTCTCTTTTACTTTTTTTTGCGTACGGGAACGGCAGTAAGTAAAAATCAGTAAGAATCAGTAAGAATCAGTAAATATTATTTTGTACGGGAACAGACCTATAATTAATGTTGGTAGTAACAACCAGGGTCAGTTTAATGCGACAAATCTAATGGATGACGTAGTTAACATTTAGGAATCCAATGGATTGTCAATACTCGGCATGTATTTTTGCCCAGACCTTCAACCAGAAAAAAATAAATAGGCGGTGGAAAAGACGACACTACTGGCTTGGTATTTCATGCAAGCAATGTAAACGGGGTTTTTGTCAAACGGACTTAGCAAATCAAATACCAATAAAAACTTCCATTCGTTCAAGATTCGAATAAAACTTGCACATCTGGGCGGTGCAAAAGCTTGAGCTTAATCATGTCCAGCGCCATGGTATTAAAATTATGATAACCAATCCATTTATAGCCAAATACTTTTGCGAACAATTCGGCGAAGTTTTGGATACATTTCGCTTGTCGAAAAATGGTGCAGCACGTTTGCCGAAGCAAAGTAAAATCGTTTCTTAACCACACAACAGGAACATCTGAAATATTTTCAGATAACTACATCGTCAGCTTCAGCTAGCTACATACCTATGGTGTGTTTTATTTCATGAACAGTACATAAAGTTGGCTTGGCATTTTCAAGTAAGATTTACTCAATTTATTTCAAAAATCTATTATTTTAGGATGGCCATGAAAATGTATAAAAAAAACAAAAAATCCAACACAAAAGTATCAAAGCATCTAGTTCCGAAATCAGAGGCAAAATGTGTCAATTTTGATGCAATTGTATCCATGTGGTAACGAAGAGTAAATGCTGAAATGTCATAGTTATGAGTTATGACGTTGAACAACGTGTCCAAATCATAAAATATTATTTTCAGAAACCGTGCATTAGGTGATTTTGTCCTAGCCGCAATCATCTTGCCGAGTCGACTGTTTTTGGTGGTCAAATTCGAGTCAAACGGTTTGATAAATAATCGAAAAACACACATAGATACGTCAAAAAAAACGCAAGAACTGCTGACAACATCACTGCTGTTCGTGGAGTGCACAAGGCAGAGAAATTCCCGTCATCGTTTTTGTTCCCGACACGACTTTGTTCTGTAATCGCATTAAGTTGAACTGAATTAGGAAGCTAACATTCAAACGCCTTGTGTTCGCTACTCGAGCAGTTGGGAGCGACCATGATTTTCCATAAAATAAAACATCATTAGTACCCGAATGGTCCTGTTAGCGGGTTAAATGGATTTCAACTTCTTCAAGCAGCTTCGTAATCACCTATATCAACAGTCCTATTGATCAATACTAGCTGAGTAGCAAGCCACGCACCCCACATATGTTATTTGTGATTGTTCATGCCTATAAACAATCTATCTAGTATCTAGAAATATATCAGGTTGGTATTATTTTTTTCGGACGTCCTTGCTTTAACTGTACCTAGATATTATCTTCTCGTTATAGGTTGAGTCGGTGAACTTAGCAATTTTCAATATATTAATGCAGGTAATCTTCAATTACATATTTTCTGTCAGCACTGTTGTCAATGACAATATTGTCTGAGAATCAATCAAAACGACTTATGTTCGGCTTTATAACTCAACGGTGCTGATGTCACTTCTATGTAGTTGAGACATTATATACAGTGTCTATCCATTTGTCCATAATTCCATAGGATCTATTTTAATTATCACTATTCCAAATCATCTCTCTGATTGATGACTCTATACTGTTAGCTACCTGTAAACCAATATTCCAATTGATGAGCAATTTACCCAAACTATGTACTAAGCACAAAGCTTTCGAAAGCAGTAAGGCATACGAAAGTCCTCTTTTCAAAAAGATTTTACAGAGCATACTCTGCCATCACCGTATAACACATTTCATTCCATCTGAGCTATCAACAATCACCTTAATTACTACCACTTTGGAACTCTTCATCAAATTTAATCCTAAATATTCGGTCGAACCACATAGTAGCAGGAACCCATATGCCGGACAATGCGTCCGTAAGGGATTGAGCAGACTTAACGAAGTGTACAAAGATTGTCACCTCATTGAAGCGAGAAGACAGATTATAAATCTTTTCCATACTCAACGACACACACACACATCGGTGTCATCCAGGCTTCCATTTGTTTAGAAAGGACATTGGACCGACCAATGGACCTATTAACATACCGTACCCTACTCGTCGTACACACCTTTATCATTGATTGAAGGCATTAAATAAATAAATTCATTTCGTTGAAGAAGGACACCTTTGTCTGTTCATGAAGGTGATTATCATGTTTCCCCTATTGTGATGTCGGTCCCACCTACATCCTCTGCACAAGAAGGCAGAACTCTTATCTCCAACGGGACACCTATCGCACAACCTAACCCAAGGCAGCAGTCTTAGTCTCCAAACCCTCTTAAGTAAATTCAATCACTTTCCAACAAAGGCCTGTTATTGTGTCAGTCTCCTGCCAGCATCGAAAGCGATATGATGGCTTAGAACAAGCAGTAGCAGTGGTGAACGTAGTGCACCCGTCTACAGCACCCTGCACTTGCTACACGGCATGCACACAAATAACTGCAGCCATTCGCACATACCTTCACATCTTCCCTCGCATTTTGACAAGTCGATGGTGTGAGGACAACGCTTTCTGTCCAAAATCCCTCTGTCCCTGGATGCCGTGCCGTGCCTTGCCATGCTACAATGCAACTTGTTTACAATGACATATGGCAAAATTCGCATGGCGGTATTGTGTTCTCTTCATCTATAATGACACACGGAAGAGTTACTACGACTCCATAGCAAGCAGCAGTATATCGCTTCGGTTGACTATATATGCTCCTGCTGTTCCTGCTGTTACTGACGATGATGACTCATCCCCCCACCAAACTTCCTGGCGCTCCTGTATATCGTATTGACAGACACCAACTATACACAGTTTGGTGCATTGTTTATGGAACCTCAGTGGCAGCATCGGCGAAGCTGATGACGCAAATGACGCGTGCAAGCAGATTAATCGGAAATTACAATAAACCGTGGAGTTACGGAGATGAATGTGCGTGTGTGTGACGTTGTTTTCGAAACGCTGGAGAATCGCGGTGACGCAATGATGACGATGGGAGTTCGCCCAGAAAGTATTTCAAATTCGGATTATTTATCGACATTTATCGGATGCGGAAAGTACGGAGTAAATGTTTTGATACGATGTCTGTCGTTGTGTGCTGGAACGAGGCAACAGGAGGAAATAATTTAAATACACGTAAAAGGATTAATACATCAAAATTATTTCAGCCGATTAAAGAAGCACTTTCGAGGAGCGAACATAAAGGGGACGACCACAAATTGTATCTAGGTACATACTTCAATGTGATTTTATCAGTACAATGAAGACATACAAATAATGGGAATTGTGAGCTGTGAAGAGAACTATAAAAGGCCACCGAAGAGTTAAAAGGATCGAAATCAATATTAAATTCGCAGCGAATTTTATGCTCAATATAAAATTTGCAGAAAACCAGCTAAGGCGTTCAGAAAATAATTATTTTCCCTATTGTTCAAAACTGAAGTTAAATATTTGGGCAAACATTAATTATTAAGCCTTATGGAAGTCGTTAACAGTTACTCTAACAGTATTAAATTAGGTAATAATACTGTTAATTTATCTGGAAGCCAAGTTTCTCTACAAAAATAAAATTCCAATTCACGAGCTTAATTCTTAACCTTATACAGAAGGGTAACACAAAATGTGGGTAGACGCATACTTATTTACTTAAGAGGCGCTACAGTCCGGAATGAACCTGGGCCTCAACCAACATGCCTCTCCAATTAGCCCGGTCCTTAGCTAACTGCCTCCAGTTGCGCACTCCAAGTTGGTTAAGATTGGCTCTTACTTGTGCGAGTCACTTAAGGCGAGGTCTTCCTTTACTGCGTCCGACCCCTGTCTGGGAATCGAAGACTCTGCGAGCCGGAGTATTGGTGTCCATTCGTTCTACAAGCTTGCCATCTTAAACGTCCAATGCGGAGTTTTTTATACCAGGGGTATGTCGCTGTACATCTCGTATAGTTCGTGGTTGAATCTTCGTCTCCATAGCCCGTCAACGCAAACGGGACGAAAGATTTTTCGAAGAATTTTCTTCTCGAATCGACCAAGGATTTCTTCATCCGCTTTTGATATGGTCCATGCTTCAGCGCCGTAGAGCAGGACTGGGATGATCAGAGTCTTATAAATATAGGAACTCCTTAGTAGTTCGAGTGAGAGATATACTATTAAATTGCATTCTTAGCTTGCAACCTCGATTGGCAAGAGTAATTCTTCGTTTAGTTTCTGATGTTCTTGTCAGAGTTGATAGCGTCTTCCAGCACAGACGGACTAGTTTCGGTTGGTATCGATTTGGAGTTCTTGGGTTTTTTTTCCAGGATCTGCCAAAGTGTGAAGATTTGATCAGGTGTGGGCTTACCTGACCTAAAACCACATTGATAAATGCCGATCAGGTTGTTGGTAACAGGTTTTAGGCGTTCACATATTACGGCAGATAGGATCTTGTAGGCGATGTTGAGAAGACTTATGCCTCTGTACTTGGGGGTTCAGGGGGTCTCCTTTTTTGGATCGGGTAAACGATGCTGTGGTTCCATTCTTCTTACTTTCATCCGACCATATTTGGCTTACGAGTTGGCGGGTGTTACTTACCAAGACGTCATTTCGGGCAGCCTTAGTAAGCTTGAGTTTAGGTATTGCTATCCTCAATTCACTTAGGTCGGGCGGTTGGTATTTTTGGCTGTCGTCGATAATGTTGTTCGTCATCGCCGTTAAACAGTCTGCAGAAGTGGTTCTTCCATATTCTCAGCATCGACTGTGTCTCAACTACGATATTTCCTTGTTCATATCGACAGGATTTTGTTCGAGCTTTATATCCTTGGCTTTGACATTTTACACTTTGGTAAAAATTGCGAACATCGTTCCTGGAGTGGCACCTCTCTATATCCTCGATAGCGCGTTCTTCTTGCTCTTTTTTCTTCTTTCTGAAAAGCCGGTGTTCTTCCCTATAGAGCTCAATGGCAGCTCTCGTCTTCACCTACAGCTTAGCCTTGTAGGCCTCGTTCTTGGCTGCGAGCATCTGTCAGCATTCCTCATCAAACCAGGGGTTTCTTTCTGGTGGCCGCGAGAAACCTAGCACATCAGTTGCGGCTTATCTAATGGCTTGTTGGCATCGTTCCCATTATTCTTCGACATTAGATGCTGGTGGTATGGTGTGAATCGAGAGGTTAAGGGATACGCGTTGCGCGAATTCCTTGGCGGTAAATTAAATTTTTTCACAGTATTTCTGGTTAGTTGTGGCGTGGTGGATATCCGCATTCATACCTTGGCTGCAACAAGGTAGTGGTCCAAGTCGATGTTAGCCCCTCGGAATGTTCGGACATCCAAAATACTGTTTGCGTGCCTCTTGCCTATCGCAATGTGATCAATTTAGTTGACCGTTCGTTGATCTGGAGACCGCCATGTCCACTTATGGATAGCGAGGTGAGAAAATCGTGTGCTGGCTATGGTGGCATTTTGTTCCGTAGCGAAGTCCGTTACCAGACGTGTGTCGTGTAGGCTTTTTTTTCCTGCTAATGATGTCTTCTCTTCGTACTTTTGCGTTAAAATCCCAGCACGATTTTAACATTGTACGACGGTAGTCGCTCATAGGTTTTTTGAACGAGCTCGTAGATGCAATCTTTAGCTCTATCTTCTTTTTCCTCCGTCGGGGCCTGAGCGCATATAAGGCTTATGTTGGCGAATTGGGCCTTGATGCTAGCAATGCGTTCGCTGATGTCTTGGAAACATAAGCTTCTTGTCTAAGTCTAAGTCTAGCACTCACAAATTCGCATCCGTATAATCGCTGTTTAGGCTCATTATAATAACACGGTACGTAGTATATATATCAAAGTTTGTTTCGTATTTCCTGGATAGCAGTAATTTCAGTTTAGGGCTTCTGCTAGTTGTTCGCATGCACTTCTCCTGTTTCATTTTTTGAAATTCCAGGTGCAGATATGAATTTCGTTGAGTCCTACCAATAATGTCAATATCGTCGGCGTATGCTAATAGTTGCACAGAATTATGGGTAAGTTTGGCATTTTACAATTCACTCAAGAATGAGTGAAGGATTTACATTTGGCATCGCCTTGCCAAATCCTTTTTTTGTTTATAAGGTTTCGGTGCTGTCGTTGCCGATCTTGATGGAGCTAGAATTCTAGATCGTGGACATACGGACGAGCTTGGGCGGTAACCAAAACAAGACATGGCTCTGTATAGCTCGTATCTATAAATTGAGCTTTTAAATCGATGAGTAGGTGCTTTTTTCAGCTTCTGCCGCAGTGTGAAGATTTGATCAGGTTTGGGCTTTCCTTAAATCCAACGGTTTCAGGCGTTCTCATATTACGACAGATAGGATCTTGTAGGCGATGTTAAGGAGACTTATGCCTCTATAGTTGGCACAGTTCAGAGCGTCTCTTTCTTTTGTGGATCGGGCAAACGAAACATATCTACATTCATCGGACCAAATTTTGCAGGAGTTCATGAATGTTACTTACTAAAACATTTCCACCGGCTTTATAAAGATCGAAAAAGGGCCTTGTTTCAACAGGATTTTTTTTATATCTGCTCAACATATATAGACAATACTGTCCCGTATTTTCATCTAAAACCCCTTTGGCCTTTACAGAAAATTTGAAAGATTTTAAAATACATTTTAGGAAATTTTTAATGCACAGATTAGGGCAATACTGTCCTCTAAATTTACAGAACCTATTCCCCCTTTTAAAATGGTTAAGGATAACGCATAAGACGATTCGCTCAACCAATTTTATCATTTTCATATGATATTATTTGCAAAACTTAAAAAAATAGAAAACTAATTTTTAGAAAAAATCACCAAATCCACCCCAACCGAAAACACGCTCCTCGGAGCACTTTTCATTTTACAATTGTCACGCAAATAGAGCAATCACCCCTTACTTTTTTTATTTTTACAAAAGAAAAAAATTCAATCAGTTTTCTGTTGTTAAATCAATTTTAAACTGCATTTGTCGTTTTTTTTTTATTGAACCTCCACCACCTAAGATTGTACAATATTTAACTATTTTTAATTTAATTGCGTTGGCTGTGGGTGGACCTGTTAACACACTCAGCACGTTCTCAGACGTGATTGTCGTTTGTATTGTGGGCGCCCCTTGATGTATTCACTAAAATCGATGCTGTCATCGAGGGTTCATTTTTTCCTGACCAAATTCCCAGAATTTGATTGCAAAGTTGTATTTCGAAACACACATCGTATACCATCAGTGTGAGAGGAAAAAAATTGTACATGTTCGGTCGACGGTCATCAATGGCAGGATCAAAGGTGTACCTCCCAATTGAATGTGCGCAAAAAAAAAAGGAACTGGAAACATGTTTGTGAAAATGTTTTGCTTTTGAATTCCCCCTTTAATTGCAAGGACGAGAATGTTTGTACGAGCTCTTCTATCAAAGTCACAAGGGACACCTTGTACCTATAAATATCACTTCAATCTACAACAAGCTTTATGATACTTCGTTAACATCACCACGCCTTGTTGGACATATCCAACAAATTGTTAGGTTCAAGTTCTCCAATTTATAGCCAAAGGGTCAAAGACGATTCGAAACAATCGAAGCCCAAAATAATTACCCGCACATTTAAACCGCAATTACTACTGTTGGCTTATGTTATTCAATTTCATTAATTATCTGGGATATGTGTATTAACGCAAATCGAGAACCGGGAATGGGTGGAAGGACACCAGACAGGTCAACAGATAATGTCAGTGCCAACGGCCGATGCCAGTGCTGTGGTGGATCCATGTAATATTTGGGAAGCCAGATTTCACACAAGCAAGCAGATTAGGTTTAATTAAATTCTGTTTACACACTACACTCACTAGGGCGGGCATAAACACATCCGCATGACCCGGTTAAGACCGAAAGCAATTTATTTTCAATTGCATTGTCGTTCAGGTCAAATGCTGTCGAATGGCTTTACAAATGGTCCTGACTGGAGATAAAATATTCATTTTCTGAAAAAAAAAATGAAAAGAAAAAGGCTCACCTGTTATTATGTCGGCGCACAGGGTTGAACTGAACCTCCTTCACTTTTAGGAAGAGAGAAGAAAAATGCTAATTTTTAGCTTGTGCTTTAAATTTAACTGGTTGCTTCCTAGTTGCCCTGGTAGGGGTTGGTAGGCTTTTAATTAAGCCGACATGCTAGGAAAATTGTCACCGTAATTTAGAGAGGGCTCGGTTAACGTCCATTAAAATATATGGAAGGAAGGGAAGGAAATCAATTTCTCTTTCAAGGGTTTCGTTTTGGGTTGTTTAAAACAAAAATTATCTGACAGACGGAATGGCAGAAGGCGAAAGTGTTGAAATTGTACAGTAACCCAAACATTTTCGCATGTCACTTGGACAATGTAAATCCTTAAATTTAGGGAAAGTTCTCCAACTGACAGCGGGTGCTAGGCGGTCTTTTTAATTAAAAGGAAACCGTTTGATTAAAATTCAAATAAAATTCAAGCATAACCACATGATAATTCTTAGTTAGATGGTAGAGGGTTTGGAAATCAGGGTTTGCGGATATTTTGAGCTAAATTAAAAATAGTTTTTGCATTTAGATAATCATTTAGTGGTGCATTGATATAACCCACCCTCGTTGTGGTGGTAAGTCGACAACATGACTCTGTGTCTTTCCCTTTGATCTGCTTTGACTCAAAAATGCCAACGGTTGGGTCTTGCAAGATGTAACGAAGGATAAAAAAGGTTAGTCAAACGACTACATTTCATGTGAAAGACTACCTAAGAGAGTACTTATAACGCGAACGACTCAATTATAAAAACGTAAGGCAGCAAACTCTGCCATACTTCTTAAAGCCATCAACAGTTTTTTTTTTTTTTTTTTTTAATTCTGACCTGCCTAAGCAGTTATAGACACATCGACCTAAAAGATCTATTGTGCTTGCCGTCAGATGCTTTTTAGGTTAGTAGCGCTTCTACTTTCCTAATGTAGCTGATAATACTTTCAGCCGAAGATTTCCTCAATTCTTCGGGACTTAAGAATTCCCTGAAGAAAGATTCTCTTCTCATACCGTAAAAGGGCCGGGCATTCACATATGATATGCTCGGCTGTTTCGTCTTCTTCTAGACATAGTCTGCATTCCGGTGAGTCGCTTAGACGCATTTTCTTTAGGTGATATCGCAGACCGTGATGACCAGTTAGGTAGCCTACTAAGTTTTTGATATCGTGCCTGCGAAGATTTAGTATCTTGTCGGCATCTGATTTGAAGGGCTGAATAGCTCTTTTGGCCTGTCTTAGGCCTGGGATGTTTCCCCAGTATGAAACACATCTGTTTTGTTCCCAGTTTTTTATGACTAGACTTATGGCTGATTTGGGGATTGCACAGAAGGGTTCAGGTCCAATGAAGGGGGTTTCGGAACCTTTTCTGGCTAGTTCATCAGCTTTTTCGTTACCTTCAACTCCCTTATGTCCGGGGACCCACCATAGTTTGGTTTTGTTCCTGGAACTGAGTGTTTGAAGGGAGTTGAAGCAGTGTAGTACTGATTTGGAGTCAATGATGTGTGAGCTAAGGGCTTTTATAGCTGCTTGACTGTCCGTGAATATATGGATGTTTGCGCCTTTAATACCTGAGTTGTGTATTAGGTTTGCGCATTCTTTTATGGCATGGAGCTCAGCTTGGAATACACTAGGGTTTTTTCCCATAGGTATTGAGATGTTTTTATTTGGTCCATGTATGCCAGCTCCTACCCCTGAGTCCATTTTAGAACCATCCGTATACCACTTTAGGCCGTTTAGGCAGTTTGGAGGGTTGTTGCTACACCATGCTTCTCTGGTTGTGATCTCCGTTGAGAATCTTTTGTCGAAGCATAGTGTCTTTGGTAAGCGGTCTGTAACCGCACAGATCATGTCAAGTTCTGGAAGTTCGGATAGAAGTTCAATTAGTTTAAGATGTTCACTAATGTTTAATTCTTCCGCTTGTGTCAAACTTGCTGAGCTGCGAATTGCCACTTTTTTTTATATAAATGTGGAGGGGTGTTAGTCCTATTAAGGCTTCTATAGCCGCGTGGGACAGGTACGCATAGCTCCGGTAAAGCCCAGACAGGCAAGCCGTTGTACCTTGTTGAATTTATTTATAGTTGTTTTTTGGGTGACTTTGTTCCACCATACTATTGAAGCGTATGTTATAATGGGCCTGACCATGATCGTTACATTCAGAAAAAATAAAACATCGGTTTTGTTCAAACGACAAGGAGTTTTGAAAAGGTGTCTAATCAATATATTCAGACAATGTTATTTACTGTATTTCACCCTCATAGAGTTCTTAGCCAAGCCCACTCTTTGGGAATGTTTAATTTTAGAATGGTATGGGATAGGGCATTCAATGATTCGCGCAGCAAATTCTTAAATTTTTCGTTTGTTCGTCCTCTCTAGTGGAATTAACTCTTCCAAGGTGATGAAACCATGAATAACGTAGGGATCATTCAAAATATATGTTTTATAGTGACACATGAGGCGAGGGATTCGTGCTGTCGAGTTCTACAAGAACAACCACAGTCATCGGCTGATCTCTCAAGCGTACAGACTAGTTAGCGGAGGTTTAGAATACAGCTTTAGCTTATCTCGTAATTAATTTCCCTTTTCTAACCCATATATAATAATTTATTTAGTGGTGTAAATATACCATAAATAATATCAATAAATCAGTTTTTCTACTTAATAAGTGGTTTATTACCCTACGGGATGGCTCCGAAGCCTTCCCGCCAATCGGGAAACCGATTTGGTATTCTTGATGAACACGCGCTCTCAGATCCCCCTGACCCCTTCCCAACTCCCCCTCAAAAGAGACAAAAGTCCAATAATAGTGTTTTCAATGAATTTCCTTTGCTACCAACAAAATCAATTTATAAAAATCCACGTTTTGTGCACATAACATCTAAAGACGAATCTAAACCTCTAACATCAATCAGTGTTTTCATTCTAAAAAAAACAATCGATTCGATCAGCACACAGTATGAAAAAATCTCTCAACTAAGAGATGGCTCAATAATAATTCTAGCTAAAGATCAAATCATAGCCGACAAATTCATAAAATCTAAAGTGCTTGACAGTGTATGCCCAGTTAATATTAAACTTCACTCCCATCTTAATCTCTCCAAAGGTATCGCGTACGCGCCTTGTTTGATTAATGTTCCTGAAACTGAAATCATATCGGAACTAAGGAGTCAAAATATCACTGATGTATACAAGTTTACTAAAATATATGAAAATGAAAGAAAAGCAACTGGTCTTATGATTTTCACGTTCGATCTGTTTCAAATCCCTGACTCAATCGAAATTGGCTGGTACAAGACCAAGATATCGGAATACGTCCCCAACCCCATGCGGTGTCGACATTGTCAACTACTTGGACACACTAAGAAATGGTGTAAACGTGGCCCTTCTTGTGAAATATGTAACCTCCCACCTCACGATAACAATAACTGCACTCGCACTCTGTGCGCAAATTGCCTCGGACCCCATCCCTCCTCCTCAAAAACATGTCCAAAATATGTGCAAAGCAAAGAAACACTAGAAATTAAAACTAAAAACAAGTGTACCTTAGCCGAAGCTAGGCGCATCCAAAGAGAGCGTAACCCAATCGGTTACTCCATAACTTCTAATCTTTACTCTGAAAAAGTCAAACACACTTCTCCTGTAACAAATACCTCTTTACCGTCTTCATCGTCCTCTTCCATTGAACAAACAACTCTAAACAAAGAGAAGAGCGCCATCCAAAACGAATCTACCTCAAAATTAAATAAAAATTACTCAAAAATTACTCAAAATTCTTCTAAATTAGATTCCACATTCATTTCAAATACAGCCAAAGAAATCAATGCAGTTAACCTAACTTCGACTCAAAGAGCCGATCTAACAAAAGATAACGAAACAACTGAAACTTCATTTTCTCACTTAAGAGAAAATTATAATAACAACATACATTTTGCTCAAACACTAAATACGTCCAATATAAATAACACATACAAAACCGATACCCTTCAAAATCTTCTCCACCCAACAAGAAAAACAACAAAACAAAAAACTATGAACATCGACGATGATGAAAACCCATAATAAAACCAATAACACCCCCACAACCCGCGCTTCTACCGGTGATGGGAGCCTCCGTCTATGTGGCGGGGACACTCATCACCGGTGGGGGCGCGGAACTTCTATTACATCAGGTGGTGTTCGGTCTCCTGCCTGTACATTAAATTGTACTGGTAAGCAGACTGACTCCACCGTCTACAACTATCTCAAAATTCTGCAATGGAACATGAATGGTTATTTTAATAATTATCATGAACTCCAATTGCTAATAAACGATTCATCTCCAAGTGTAATTGCTCTTCAAGAGACACATATAAAACACAACAATCAACCTTTTCCACCAAAAAATTATTCATCTTACTTCTACAATTTACCCTGTCACACAACTTCTAAAAATGGTGTTAGCCTTTTAGTACACAAAACGATTCCTCACAGATTTATCAACATAAGCTCCAACATACCTGCAATAGCAGTTGAAGTCGAATTGAACTTAAAGATAACTATTATTTCAATTTATATCTCACCAGATCAAACATTCGAAGCTTCTGATCTTGAAAATATTTTAAGTAACATTTCAACCCCTCTTGTTTTAACTGGTGATTTTAATTCTTGGAGCCCTTCTTGGGGATCCCGAAAAATTAACAGCCGTGGTAAATTAGTTGAACATTTCATTGCAAACGCTGGACTCACAGTTTTAAATGATGGACGTCCTACTCACTTCTCTACACATGGAACATTTTCTCACGTCGATCTCACTCTCATATCGCCACACCTGACACCAAAAGCTCTCTGGAATCTGGAAAATGACCTATACGGTAGCGACCACTTCCCAATTTTGACATCTATTTTAATAGGCAAAAGCCCTAAACTTCAGAAAATACAGGCGAAGTTTCTGACTGACTATGCCAATTGGAATTTGTTCCAAGCCGAAGTTTCAAAACAAATTTCACTTAGACCAGTTACTACCAACATTAATAAGGAGGCTGCTTGTATTCTGAAATGCATCCATACTGCCGCAAATATATCTATACCCCAAACCACAAACAAAATGCGTAACAAAACAGTTCCCTGGTGGAACCCTAATCTTAAAATCCTTCGCCAAAAAAAGCAAAACGCATGGAAATCATTTAAGAAATCACCAAACACTGCAAATTTGATTTGCTATCGTAAGGCGAATGCAGAGTTCCGTAAGGCTGCGAAGTTAGAAAAAACTGCGTGCTTTAGTAAGTTTACCTCAGAAATAAACCAAAACTCCACACCTAAAAAAAATGTGGGATAATATTAGAAGCCTTACAGGCAGTCTTGTCCCTCACACAATTAAACTCATCAAAACAGATTCTTCTAACTTAACATGCCCTAGAGAAATTAACGAATTCTTTGCAGAAAGTTGGGAAAAGGCCCAAGATAATTCAAATTTCCATCCAAACTACATTGAAGAAAAAAACCTATCGTTAAACATACAGGAACAGCATTATACCGTCTCGCCTTCAGCGAAATTAATTGAATCCTCCATTAGCATTGTAGAAATCGAAAGCATTCTAAGCTCAGTCCAGGGTAAGACTCCGGGCTTTGATAGGGTTTCCTACTATATGATTCGAAATTGCCCGACAAGTATGAAAACGAGGTTACTTTCATTATATAATAACATTTTTGACAGTGGTATAATTCCCCAAACATGGAAGGTTGCGACAATAGTACCAATACCAAAACCAAAAAGAGATCATTCGACAATATTAGGTTATCGACCGATCTCCCTCCTTCCATGCATATCAAAGGTATTAGAAAAAATTATATCTAAACGTCTATTCTGGCTAGTAGAAAGAGATAAACTCATAGATCAGAACCAACTCGCTTTTAAAAAAGGCAGAAGCACTTTGGATTCACTTCTTTACTTGGACTCTTTCATAGCATCGTCTCTTTCCGAAAAAAATCACGTTTCTATTCTTGCAATTGACTTCGAACAAGCTTTCGACAGAGTTGGTCCACATGTCATTTTTAACCAACTCAAGCAATGGAAAATCGGGCCCAAAACTTTGAGTTACGTTAAAGCCTTCCTTACTAACCGCAAATTTCGTATAAGAACTAACAACATCTATTCATCAATCCATAATTTAAAAAACGGCATCCCCCAAGGATCGCCACTTTCAGTAGTTTTATTTGTTATCGCTTTTGATAAAGTAAGCAAAATTGTCCGTAGCTTTTCACAAATCAGTCACGTTCTCTATGCAGATGACCTTATCTTATTTTCTAAACACAAAGACCTTGTTCTCTTAGCTACAATATTCTCAAATATAATAAAAAGCTTGTCAGAATGGGGCAACACCTCTGGCGCCAAAATTTCAATTTCAAAATGTGAACTCCTTCACATATGCAAAAAGTACAAATGTGTAAAATGTATTGAAGGAGTAAATCTAAACAATATTTCAATAAAAAATGTTAATCATTCAAAAATACTAGGCATTGTATTCGATTCCAAATATAGTTTTAAGGAACACTGTACATATTTAAGAAAGAGACTTACTACCAGGGTTAATTTAGTGAAATATTTGTCTTCCTATAAAAGCAACTGTAATGTTAATTCCATTGTTAATGTCGTCCGAGCTATAATTCTCTCCAAAATCGATTATGGTCTACCAATTTATGGAAGATGTTCAAAAACAACAATGCAGCTCATTTCAACTCCATACCATTCAGCAGTTAGAAGCAGTCTTGGAGCTTTCCGCACTACACCCATTAAAAATATTTTAACCGAAGCTGGACTTCCTCATCTACATGACAGAATCGAATTTCTTACTTGGCAGATAATACGAAATATTAACTCATCATTTACAACACCTATACACGACGAAGCTAAAAAAATACTTAAACGGAAAAAAACACCAAAATCCCCATCAGCTCTCTATAAATCCCTGCGCTCAGCTATTTATCTTAATGTCCCAATCGTGATAGCAAACAAGCGTACGACTAATTTTCCTCCATGGAACTTGCCGAATAGCTCAATCATTTCTCACTTGTCAGAGTATCCAAAATTATCCACCAGCAATGATATATACAAAAAAATGTTTTTAGAAATAAAAGTCAATTACGAAAAGCAAGGTTGGCAACTATGGTTTACTGATGCCTCAAAAACTACCGAAGGAAGTTCCTTTGCAGTTGTCAATGAAAATGGAGATATTATCAGTAAAGGCCTGCTTTATCTTACTTCTTCTATCTTCACGGCTGAAGCTCTTGCTATCCTAAAAGCAATCCAAGCTACAAAAAACAAAAAAACTATTATATTCACTGACAGCCTGTCTTCAATCAACGCAATTAAAAACATAAATAACTACTCCAATATCATTTTAGACATCCGTGACAAACTGATTGCAAAACAAAATAACCTAAAATTGGCCTGGATACCGGGACATGCAGAAATTGTTGGCAATGAAAATGCAGACGCAGAAGCTAAATTGGCATTTAAGCAGCCCCTTATCTCTTTTTACCATTTTAGTAAAAAAGATTTTAGTAAGCACTTAAAAACGACTATGGACACGAACATGAAGAGCAACTGGACTTTATATCAACACACATATACAACGTTCAATCCGACTGCCGAAAAACCTATTTATTCATTCAGTTTACCAAAGTCGATGATAAAAGCTTACATAAGGCTTAGAATGGGACATACTTATATTACACACAATCACTTGTTCAACAAGGAACCAGCCCCAGTCTGTCAATTCTGTGATACAAATGAAAAGTTTGACGTGAAACACATGCTACAATGCGCAAAAATAAAATCCATAAGCAACACAGTATCTGGAAAAAACCTAAAAGAATTACTAACTTTCAACACCGAAATTAATATTAGACATACTTATGCAATAATTTTACAACTTAAATTAGCTTTACTTATTTAAACTATATTTTCTATAAAAGTTAAGCCGAAAGCCCTGGTAGCTAGTGCTTCATATAATTATTGCTTTATAATTTATTTATAGATCAATAAAGTTATAATAATAATAATAATAAAATGAATGAAATATTTATTTGAATCGATAGTTTGAACCTTGCAATTTAATGTTTAAAGATAATTTCATGCAAATGTTGACCGCGGCTGCGTCTCAGGTAGCCCATCCGCTGAGTCCAATTTTGGCATACTCTTTCACACATATCGGCCGGTATCTCACGAATGAATGCATGGATGTTGGCTTCCAGTGCGTCAATCGAAGCGGGCTTGTCCCTATAGACATTAGCCTTGACATACCCCCACAAAAAATTATCTAATGGTGTCAAATCGCACGATCTAGGCGGCCAATTGACCGGCCCGAAACGTGAAATTAACTGTTCACCAAACTCGCCTCGCAATTGCGCCATTGTTTCGCGTGCTGTGTGGCATGTGGCACCGTCTTGTTGAAACCACATATCATGCAAGTCAAGAACTTCCATTTCAGGCAAAAAAAAGTTTGTTATCATCGCTCGGTAGCGTTCACCATTGACAGTAACGCTGCGATTCGCATCATCTTTGAAGAAATATGGCCCAATAATGCCGCCGGCCCATAAACCGCACCAAACAGTGGCTTTTTCGGGATGCATTGGTAGCTGTTGCAATGCTTCTGACTGATCTTCACTCCAAATGCGGCAATTTTGCTTATTTACGTACCCATTCAACCAAAAATGAGCCTCATCGCTGAACACAATTTTTCGATAAAAAAGCGGATCCTCGGCCAGCTTTCCAAGAGCCCATTCACCAAAAATTCGGCGTTGTGGTAGGTCGGCTGGCTTTAGTTATTATATTTTCTTCACTACGCACAGTACGTAAACGTGTTGGTGGTTTAATGTCCAACAAAGTAAATTTGGTGCGAAATTTGGTCACAATCTTCCGAATAGACTGCTCAGAAGGTCGAGAATGCCGATCATAAAATGGAAGCAGCGCGCGATGAACATTTCGAACCGAGCACGAATTTTGATAGTAAAATTCAATAATTTGCAAGCGTTGTTCATTTGTAAGACGATCCATGGTTAAATTGCAAACCAAACTGAAGCTGTTTGACAGTGACACAAGGTACTAAACACACGTCAGCTGTCAAAACCAGTGTTGCCAAAACCAAACCAGCTAAAAAATCACCCGTTATATGAATATACTGTGACTGCAAGAGTTTTGATCAGGAATTGGTGTCAGCGCAGTAGCGCATGTTCTGGAAATTAGATGCAAGTCGTTGACAAAAAGTAAAGCATTTTCCGATAAATTGGTTGCCCCCTTTAACATCCTCGTTGGTCCAGAAATGTTTTTTTTTGTCAAAACTAGCAACAATAAGTACATTTCACTGCACAATTATTTTACCTGCCCATCAAAACATATTTTTGCTCACCCCCTCATAAAACTATATATACATATTTACCTACTCCAAATAATTATACGTCTTTTGACGAAGATATCCTACAATCATCATTTCCATTTTAGAAATGTAGAGCTTTGACTTACAAATAATCCTTACTGAATAATGAACAGACGAAGAAAACCATGATGAAAGTCCAGGGTGCCTTGACATCATCAGGTTATGACAGAATACTCGTATTCTCTGTTCACAACAACTAAATCAATTTCCATTACCCGGCCACAACAGGACAATTTCAAACTCACAGGACGTACACTAGCACGTACAAATGAAATTGTTTGTAAATCCAATCTTCCACTTCAACAAAAACATTTAATCAATCCTTTTGATATGCAAACTTGCAAGTTGCAACCTCTCAGTGCCCCGGCATTCGGTTGATAATGGTAAAAGGACCAAAAAAATAATTTCATTACTTCCATTTCATAACATTCTTCATCTCGGAAGCTATAAGGAATGTTAGTGTTGAGTCAAACCTGCGGTAGCCGTTGTAGGGTCCGAGGACGAACTCATTCGCTTTTTGCCTTCAAAAAACAATCCGTAGACCACTTAATAAAATCAAAACTTCCTCCTCCTGCAGTCAAGTAAGTCGGTCAGTGACATTCTGAAGGAACCGAAAATTAATGAAATTCATCTCTGGAAGATGATACCAAAAGCGATGGCGACCAGCGACGCTATTTCTGGTCACAGCTATAATGACCGCAACCAAGTACGTGGCTTTTTGCTGACTGCATTTATTATGCAAATACTTGAACCGTCACATGCACTCTCTGGAGTATGCAAATTGGGCTGAGATAATTTTTAATGACTAACTTGATGGGCAGGCCTAGATCATATTTTGAAAAATTTATATATGTATATAGATTTTGTATTGACATACCGTTAGATGGTTATGTGTAAAGGAACAGGGGTAAATGAGGAGCAATTTTGTTGTTCAGCTAAATATCACAAAAAATTGTGACTTGTTAAACCCTATCCCATAGAGGTATATTAGTTTTGACATTAAATTTGTAACATAGAGAAAAAATGTCCGTGAGTCCATCTGTATGTCACCGATTTTTGGGCCTTTAATTTTGAGCTAGAATTTGGAAATTCGGTATATGGACTCTTGCCGACGAAACTCGTGTACTGCAAAAATATAATAAACGAAAAAGAAAAGATATGTATGTAGTTTTAATCCTAGCTATTCCAAAGTTTTGCTTCAGCTAGCTGCAACCTTACCTTTGAGTCATGACTGATGTTATATTACGCGGCAACATCTCAAATGCCCGGTTTTACAGTAAGAGCTTGGGCTTAAGTTTTGCGGGTTTCACAGTCATTTAAAAAGTGTGGTTTAGCTAAACCAAGTATAACAAGTAATTGTGAATGGTTCGTACGTAATTTATTAGTTACGCGCCTACAACTATACACCAAACGGGAATATTCTGGGAATATGACACAGTTAGTCCCTGAATTTAGTTCGGACATCACCCATGAAGTAAGTCTCTTCTACAGCCAACCTCCAAAAAAAATTTTGCTGTTACAGAAGTTACGCCAACACTTAAGCCACCAAAATCGGGGGCTTAAGTTTTATCAACACTTAGGTGTAGTTACCTCTTAAGCCGGCACTGTGAAACACAAAGTTTTGTTAAACCGTAGGTTAAGCTCAACTTGAAGCTTAAGCTGTCACTGTGAAACTGGGTATACGAGTGATAGGTCATTCCCTCAGCCAAAACCCGTTGCTTGCGATTGTATTTGTGTCTTCCTGTCAAGTCATTCGCGTTAGTATTTTACAAAGTCGAATTTATTTTAATGAATTTAACAGGATGTTTCTGAAATTCTGCAGAAAATACATATCGCAAAGAGGTGCTAGACTTTTTGTGTGCTGTTTACCCTAATATTTGCATTTGTCTGTATCTGAACCTGAAATGTGAACCTGATGTGAAATTTATAAAAACGTAGTTTTTGGCCAAATCATAAGGAATTTTCAAAAAGTGTCTGAACAACATACTTAGACAATCGCAATATTTATATTTCGTCTATATAAAGTTTTTTGCCATGCCACTTTTTGGGGGTGTTTTCATCAAAAAATGTTTTTCGGTTAAATTTAAAAAAAAAATGCAAAATCATTGGTTATGATAATATAAACATTTCATCTATAGATCATTTTAACACACGCCCACTTTTTGGGGGCCTTTTTTCTATAAAAATCATTTGTATACCCATAGCATTTGCAATAGAAAAACGTTGTTTTTTTGGTCGAACCACAAAGTTTTAGATAAACTGTCTGAACAAGATGTGGTGACAATGTAATTTTCTATATATAATCCCCAAACAGTTTTAAGTATTCATCGATTCGTACAGCGAATTGTAGCCTTCTCATATGTTTTAGCCTGTCTTTCTGCGTCATCCATGAGTAGTCTTCCATCGGATAAACCTCGGGTGACGTATAGAGATTTGTTGGGTAGCTGGGAAATAAAATATTACTCGTGGACCAAAACTAGCTATTGTTAAGGTCCTCTTTCATAAAAATCTCCCCAAACAGGTCTGGACTTATTCCCAAGATGGATTCATAGTAAAAAACCTATTTGAGCTGTTTCGACAGATCATCTAACAATCTTTAGGGCGAGTCAGACCCTTGTCCTAGGGATACCTAGGATTGAACATCCAGGTTAGGGGTTGTGCTTGGGTGAAATACCCACTAACTAAAAATTGACAACCACGATAAACGAAAAACAGACAACGACGTACGTAAAAACACCGTGAATGTGAGAAAATTAAACTGGATGGGTGCAGCTGAACGACTCGCGGATGCACTAAGCTGCTTTAAAGTAGACATTACTGCCATTCTGGAAATACGATGGGATAAGCCACGCAAAAGGAGGATGAAAAACTGTGTCATTTACTAAGGACCGTTATATAGTCAGAAGAAACAACAGCTGTTCGAATATGAATTTGTTATAAGTGCAAAACTTAGGCAAGACGAAATTGGCGAACGTATTGTAACAATCTACATCAATGTCAAATTCGCCAACATAGGTCTTAAATAGGCCCATGTTCCGAAGGAGAAAAATGATGAATTGTGAAAGACTGAACTTCTATACAATACTTATGAGCGACTACCAAAATACGATGTTAAAATCTTGTTGGGAGATTTTAGGGCAATGGTATTGTAGGAAAACACAGCTTACACGACAAGACGTCTGGCAACGGACTGACACCAATTGACTTTGCTGCGGGAACGTAATGCCACTATTGCCAGCACACGATTTCCTCACCTCGATATCAATAACTAAAGCTTAACAAGGCTGCCGGTGATGACGCCCTTCCCGGCGAACTTTATTAAGCTGGTGGAGATGATTTAATGAACAGCCCATAAGCAAAATTCGGTCCAATGAAAATACAGCTGAAGAATGGAACCTCTGCAACGTTTGTCCAATCCGCAAAACAAGAGATTCACTTAACTACGCCACTACAGAGGCATAAGTCTCATCAACATTGGCTTCAAGATCCTATCTGCCGTAATAATATATGAATGCCTGAAACCATTTGTCAACATTTATCAGTGTGGTTTTAGGCCATAAAAATCCACAAGTGATCAAATCTTCACCTTTTGGCAGATCCTGGAAAAAACCCAAGAAGTCCAAATCGGTTCCCACCACCATTCATAGATTTCAGGGCCGCATACGAGAGCATTTATAGAGACGAACTATACAGAGCCATTTCTAGTTTTGGTTTTGCACCCAAACTCGTTCGCAGGATGACGATGGAAAATTCTCACTGCTCCATCATATCAGGGTCCGCAAAGACCTCACTGAAATATTCGATACCAAGAAAGGATTTTGCCAAGGTATACAAGACACAGATGTTGGCAAGATATACTCTCATGTGACTTGTCTAGAATCATTCTTGAAAAGATTGTGGAAAACTCCTGAGCCAACACCAGAGCCACAATCTTCCAAAATCGGTCCAACTACTAGCATACGATGATGATATTGACATCATTGGTCGGACTCAGCGTAATTTAACAGCCACGAAAGTACACCCAACATAGACGAATTGGAAAAAATGTCATCATTGATAGATATAACTTTGAGGTAAATTATTCCGGATTGTAGCGCCATTTAAGTATGTTTTGCCATTAATTTCGTTTGAATGTGTTTAAAAATTCGTGTTGCTCAAATCACCAAGAATCACCTGTTGGATGGCGAGTTCTTACCCTGTCAACTTTTTCGGGTCTGAAGTCAGGATAGAGACGATATGGATTCCCTAACGTTGAGTCGATTGGTGTTTCTGTTAGCTATTTTGTATGACAGTTCTCTTTGTCAGAACATTTAGATTGATCTGGTGGTACCTAAACAGACATAAAGGGTTGGGCCTTTTTCTATCACCTGGTAAATACAAGCCAGCCTTAAAATGGGCTTTGTGAACTCTTAAATGAATTCGAATTTTCCAGCATTTCAACTCGGCCAACAACCTTTAGGCTAGCCTGGCATACATAAGGTTTTCTCTTTTAATTAATATTCACCAGAACGATATCATCCTTTCACTCAATGTTGTCGGTAAAATATCCGAGAGCCATATTCCCAAGAGCGTGCAAATTTTAAACTGCTATTCTTTCCGCATCCTCTTGTAACAATCCGAAAGTGCGTGCACATACAATCTATCGCCATATTTACAACATCCGCCAATACTTCATTTGATCCGGATCCAACCGCAACCATTCGCCATAATTATTTATGGCACCAAATTCGCTTACGCTTCGCTTTTGTTCGCTTTTTTTTTAATTTTTTGTTGCCCGAGAAAAATTATGATACCCCTGAGAGATGCACCGACTGTAAGGGTACCAATACAGGGTTCATTTGCCAAGTTGTAAGTACGCACATACATCCTCATAGTTGCAAAATTTGTAAATGTTTAACATGCATATATGTAGTACCTTTTATGATGATTAAATGCTACCAATGATAGCATGTAGGGTCGACGTTATGGTCTCCACCCTACCATCGTATCTCTGGGGCTACGTAAAATATCTGACATTAAAATTTCATATGTCCGTGACTGTAAGTTTCTGTGCGAAGTTTGTCGATGTCCTTGTACCAAAAGTTTGTGTAGTGCGCCCGAGAAGACCACTACCACACAGTCAATGTGAACTTCTATTTTAATTTAAAAGTTTTCACTCTTCACTCCCCATATACACATACCCAAGCCATCTTTTATAGTTTAACGATATGGGAATGCATTCTTGTGACCTTAAATGAACGCAGAAGAATGGGGCGTCCAACTTCCGGTACCGCCACCACCAAACACCGACGACAACGACAATACCAACAATTGAACAAAGTTTTGCCTGTAAGAAATAGTGCACGAGAGCATAAGACGAACTTTGAGGTTAGCCAACCTGCCCTCTAAAGCTCTTCCATAATTAACCTTAAACCCAGCAGCGCAAGAAAGCGAAACACTTTATTAATTTTACGAAACAAACGTCCTACTGACGCCCACTTACTGTCACATCAAGTGCACACATTTGCAATAGCTCGGTGTCGAGCAAAAACAAGGGGTTGGCCGAAGTTTGTAGCTCTTTGCGACATGAAAATGAGTAAATGATTTTCCATGCACAAAAAAAAACACGACCCAAGCCAAGGGGACAAGCACAATGGGCGTCTGAAACCGCAGTATCCGCAACAGACTGAAAAACTTAAAATAGTTCACTAGCTTGGAATGGAAAATATTATCTTTTAGCCGTTTAAGGACGGTCCTTGCTCGGCATCTGCATAAGTGATTTTCTGGAGCAGTAGAGCAGCTTGAATATTATTAGCCTCAGAGTGTTTCCGAAAGGGACTTGTAGGATTTTTCTTGTTTGTTTTGTTTTGTGGCAAAACAACGCAGGAATGGAAACGGTGCGGAAAAGTTCGATTGTATCCCTTTTAGGGCGGCATAAGAATACTGCCCTGCAAATCATAGGCTCGCAATAAATACGATTATAATCATGCAGTTGGGCCGATGCTTATAGGTTTGAGTCAAATGCAGATACTAAGGATATCTGTGGAACGAATGGTATTGTTTTGAAAACAATGGAAATGTATACCAGTACCAGGTATTGTCTAACAATGGGGCAGAAAGACGGTGGTTACTTTAATGGAAGAAAAGGCAAAATGTAGAATGCCATTTGAATTTCTAAATGAAAGCAGAATTATTGTTGAGCACGAATAATGAGCTTTAAAGGTGTATTTGCGAAAAGCTATGGGGCGCTTTAATTTTAAATGTCAGCCATATTGTGAAGGTAGTATCTTTAGTATGTGTTCATTATTTTCCTGCTTTTGATTCGAGAGATTACAACATAGGTATACAACTGTTAATTGTACTTGAAATCACAATAAAAGTATGTATACGGAATACGCTGATGTGCTTCCATCGACTTTTTTAAAAGTAAATATATGCTAGGTCATCAGCATACAGTTCATCTAGTAAGGACACGAACAATAGAATAGCCCCATTCGAGGGTATCTTATAAATTGTAACTGATCCCAAGGTTGAAAGTTGCGCTTTGTCTTAAATGCTCAATCGCTTTAAGAAACATCTTTATCCGAGAAGCACCGCCTTCACAACACCGTATCATGCAGCGAACGTACAACGAAATCCCAATAAAGCCATTACACGCTTACCAACCTTGATATCCATAACAGTCTTCGGTCTAACAAAAGGTCAGTCGACTTGAACACATTTCCATAGGCAAAAGAGACTGTCAGTATACAGGATGTCCGAACACTTCGAGCACTTATCATCGACCCGAACTATTTCCTTTTTCTCCCAAGGTAAAAATCCGGATATCCTAGACGCCACAAAAAACGCGAAATTCTGTGAGAAAATTAAAAATGTCGGATTACTTCGCAAGAACACATACCATTGTAGAATGTGTTGGTACCCAACACATTAAATAGGGGGCATTAATAGTTTAATGTAACACAAATACATGTAAACACAGTCAGTTCTCATGAAGCAAAAAACTATTGTAAATATGAATTCAAGTTCAAGGTTAAAGTTCACTAACCGGGAATGATAAGAAAAATGAAACATAGTATGTTAAAATTACAGTAGCGTTTGACGGCAAGGCTTCATGGGAACTAGTGTGAAGAAATTGCAATCACTTGCATATATACATTCTAACCGAAACCATCCCTAATAAAATTATAACTAAGTATAACGTCGAGTTTTTCTATCACGTATCTACAAACAAATAAAATCAAGCCCAAGAAAATCGAACGAGTGAATGATTTCGGCATCCAACGAAGTCATATAGTGTGGTACATTCTGTACGGAAGCGATTAAAAACTGCAACGTCATCAGCAATCACAGCTAGGATCTGTGCAACGCAAAGCCTTTTGCAACTGTAACTCATAGTCACCGATACTGAAGTTGCAGTTGCAAAAGCAAATCAAGGTAGGAATTTCTTTCCACTTACAAGCCTTTGTATTTTGCTAAACAAAAATTCAAAATCATTTTCATGCCATAATACTCAACATTACGAGTCACCGAGTTCTAAATCCAACGGATTTTAGTGGTACATCGACCACAAACGGTACAATTTTCGATACCAGGATCCAAGGCGGTACAACAATCCGAAGCGGTACAACAATCCGAGAGCGGTACTACAATCCGAAGCGGTACATCAATCCGAAGAGGAACAACAATCTGAAAGCTATAAAATAATCCGAAAGCGGTACAACGGGCGGCATCATAGTCATCATAACAGTGAAATATCACAGGAAGGAACTGTGCAACGCCAAGTCTTCTGCAACTGTAACTAGAGTCAACGATACTGAAGTTACAGTTGCAAAAGCAATCTAAGGTATTATTATCGATAAATTATCACACGAGAACAGTGCAAATTTGGATGTATCGCATCTTAACATTACAAAATCTGCAGGATCGGATATTCCTCTTGCACGAAGTAATATCAAGACATTTTCTGACAAACCCGTAGACTGGGTTGAGTTCCAAAGCGTTTCTGAAAATGTATTAGATCGAAACAACGATCGGTCAGAAAGTCAGGAACTCCAGTGTCATGAAACATCAGAGGGTAAAAAACATGGAGAATCAATCTCGCATCATCCAATCGATAGCAATAGCCATGCATCGGCTTGGAAAATTACCGCTGATAGATTTCAAAACAGTTTAACATCAATTCGAAACTCTAACGAAAAATACATGGAGTAAAACATAGTTTCAAAATAAACCGTTGCCATCCACATCATTTCCAGATGTAACTTCAATCAATTATAATCTTAAAACAAATGATGAAAAGAAATTATATCGTTGTCGAATCTGCAATGGCGGACAAAGTTCACACTATTGCAAACACTTTTTAAGTATGAGTATCATTGTGCGTCAGGTAACGACCCAAAATCGCAGGTGCTCTAATTGTTTTTGTTACGACGAGGGCGCCAGCTGCTTAAAACGCATATTAACGCATCATACATCGCGTCATATTGATGTGCCTAACAAAAACAATAATGGAAACATCCAACAACTTGTAAAACATCAATACTGTCAACACATTTTTCCCAACATCTACATTGGGCAGAGTAAAGCTAATGATATCAATACATTAGCAAAAGAAAACCAAGTGGTCGGTTACTTCAAATCTGCAACAATTGAAATTATTGTTTGCACTCCCTACCATCACGTTCAAATGCAACGCCAAACAAACCAACACTACGATATCAAACCAAATATTATTGAAAATAGGAATTTTCCAATACGTCTTACAAGATTTCTACACAGCCAAATCAAACATCTTGTTCGCTATTTACCAATTTGAAATCGAACGCATTTTTACCTACTATACTGGTGGTAATTGACCCTGGTTTAAAGACGACAATGGCCATCGAGAATGGTGCTCACTTGCTTAAATTAAAAGAGCAAAACAAATCAACACAAGTCACATCAGGGTTGAGGCAGATTTCAACCGGCGTATTAGTATATAAAGTTGAATTCACAATTCATTCATTGATTATATCGATTATGTCATTTCTTGCCCGCTTCATGAAGGCTGTTGAATTCAAACAACTGGCGTCAATCCTCCCTGTACACCAATGGAATACGAATGGTTGGGTCCACCTGAAGAATCGTGCAGCCGCCGAGCAAATACACTTAACTTTACTTCAGTTAAATATAGTAATACACTATATGATAAATAACAAAGCACATTGGAAACATTATTCGACATTCCGACGACTTAGTCGCAATGGACTTAGATGGCGAAGATTAGATTGTATGCTGAAAAATACATACACCACATCTTTACCAAAGAATAAAACGTCTGCAAGGCTAGCAAAATATCAACGTAGTAGACATCGTCATAAAAGAAGACAATCTTCAACTCTCAGCGTGGACTCTCGCTCGATTTACAAAACTACTTCCCGGTTCAAACAATCTCACGCGCGGCGCGGAAATAAATCATAAACCTACCCCTCGCGCCAGTGTCGGAACCCAAAAACGTTTATAACAAAAATCTACTTCCCCAAAAATACAAATAAACATTATAACCAGAATATGAACTAAAAATAAAACACAATCTAATGAACTTAAAGTAAAAACAACCCATCACATGCAGTCGTACCATCCACAGCCATTCCAGAACAGCTGAAAAATATTTATAACACTTATATAACTTATTTTGAACAACATATTAAATAAAATTTGAATTTATTTTTTATCTTTTTCACCAAAACAAATTACAATTGAGACCAACCATCCGCCAACCACAACAACAAGGCAGCGACAGTACCAACCGTCACAGGCAACCGATGTTATGCCGATACTCTTGGATGATGGCATCTTTAATCTCGCTGCTGAGCTGGGGAGCATGTTGGTACCCAACACAAAACAATAAGAGGATCACCAAGAACTCAATTCACATTTCACCACATATCAACTTTATACAAAAACACCTAGTTTAGTTTTAATATAAAGCAAAATGTAAACACTGCACATTTGACACTTGTGGTAGATTGCATATCGGCATATTGAACTAGTCATCGAGTTATGTAAATAATAAAAAACAAATATCTCAGATGACTAGCTTGAATATGAACGACATTAAAACCGAACTCGAGCGCGAACGTTTACGAATTTTATTAAATTAAAATTCGATGAAACCAATATCGAGCCAAGCCGACCACGAGCAAATCAAAACAAAAACTAAGTGTCAAATATTCAATGGTAATTAGCACAATATAATGCGCTCTCTCTGTCTAACGCGATATCAATAAGAAGCAATCGGTTTTCCCCATAACCGATAGCAGTTAAAAGAATGATAAAGAGAAAGTGCATTGTATGATCATTGCCTCTAACCTTTACATTAAATATGGGGCATTAATAGTTTAATGTAACACAAATACATGTAAACACAGTCAGTTCTCATGAAGCAAAAAAACTATTGTAAATATGAATTCAAGTTCAAGGTTAAAGTTCACTAACCGGGAATGATAAGAAAAATGAAACATAGTATGTTAAAATTACAGTAGCGTTTGACGGCAAGGCTTCATGGGAACTAGTGTGAAGAAATTGCAATCACTTGCATATATACATTCTAACCGAAACCATCCCTAATAAAATTATAACGTAGTATAACGTCGAGTTT
The DNA here is from genome assembly GCA_932526625.1 of Rhingia campestris. Taxonomy (NCBI): domain Eukaryota; kingdom Metazoa; phylum Arthropoda; class Insecta; order Diptera; family Syrphidae; genus Rhingia; species Rhingia campestris. The sequence continues at coordinate 2,322,957 of OW052184.1, forward strand.
TTCTATCACGTATCTACAAACAAATAAAATCAAGCCCAAGACATCAACTTGGCAAAAATTATTTCTGAGTTCAACTCAACTCAGAACAGAATGCGTATGATTCGATTTCTCTTCCAATACTGCCATCATTTAAAGTCGAAGACCAATACTCACGTAATTTCATGCGATATGCTAAGTTTTTTTCTAGCTACCAGAAAAGATGCGGACAGTAGCTAGGTAGGCTACAGTCCGGAAGGAACAGGGACATCAACCAACATTCACCAATTAGCCCGGTCCTTAGCTAACTGCCTCCAGTCACGAACTTCAAGTTTGCAAGGTTGGTTTCTACTTGTGCGCGGCACTCAAGGCGAGGTCTTCCTCTACTGCGTCCGACTTCTAGTATTGAGAGAGTATTGGTGTCCATTCATTCTACATGTCCTAGCCAACTCAAACGTCAAATACGAAGTTTTGACTAGGGGTATGTCGCTGTACAGCTCGTATAGTTCTTGGTTGAATCTCCGTCCGTTAGCACGTCAACGCAAACAGGACCGAATATTTTTTCGAAGAGCTTTTCTCTCAAAACGACCATACACTTCTGAAACGGTACATGCTTCATCGCCGTAGAAAAGAACTGGGATGATCAGGGTCTTGTAGAGGATCACTTTAGTAGTTCAAGTGAGGGCTTTACTAACTAGCATTTTTAGCCCAAACAAACATAGAAGCATTCTCTTGCTATATCACTTTTTACTCTGTTGTAGCGTATGCGCATATAACACTTAAGTTGGCGAATTTGGCGTTGATACAGATTGCTAAAATGCATTCACTACTGTCTTGAAAGCATAAGACATGCCTTAGTCTGGCACTTATAATAAATCTACATCCTCATAGTGGCTGTCCGTACTAGATGTCACAATTTTTCATCCTCTTTTTGCCATCGTATTTCCTGGATGGCATGTCTGCTTTGTAGCAGCTTAAGGCCTCCGCTAGTTGTTCGGCTGCACCTCTCCTCTCCTGTTTAAAGTTTTCATATTCCAGGTGCAGATACGAACGTCGTAGTCTTTTGTTTGTTAAACATGGTCGTTAAAACTTAAATCAGTCCTTTTTGAAGCTCTTGGTTGCTTTGTAGCAATATTTTGTGTGTGTGGGTAACAAGGATAACACCCAACGTAAGATACCAGCTACAATTTATTATATAACCCTAGATAGGGTGCCATAATTATCCAGTACGAGATTGAGCGCTGCCATTGGGCTTTTTTCTCTTCCGCCACCACCTCTGTTCAAGGGGCCTGATTTACCCTTGAGATTCCTAGATGACCTGTAGACGTCACCGTTGACTACATCATCAGAATTCTTCTGCTGCTGCCTGGGGAGGTTTTTTGTTTACCTGAGACCTATTTTATCTCCCACCTACCCCGCATATCTGCAGTGACTTCCTCTACCCACCACCCAAGGACGCGTCCGATGAGAAACTAGCAACTTCACACGGATATAGATCTTAAAAAAAATCTTGCTTAACAAAAAACACAGCGCAATGACATGTCCAGGCTCATTCCGGAGAGCAACGCCATCTAAGCGAATGGAAACTTATATATGAAAACCTATATATATATATGGATGGTATATGTTTTTAATTTAGAATTCGCCTTAATTGGTGTCTACAAATGGTGTAAATGGATAGGCATGTTTATTAAGACCCAGGTTTAACTTGATGGGCTCAGTGGTGCGATGTTTAGTGCGATGAACTGTCTCGCATAAGATCTGGGTTCGATTCGTAGCAACACTTAAATAATTTTTACTGTCCTCCTCTCGCGAAGATTTTAAATATCATTATAGAAGCATCACTATTCCAATAAATCGAATCCGCATGCATGTCCTTGATTTTTAGCTTCAAGTGCCCCTTCACCCTTTCCGTATGAAAATGTCATTCGTTCGGGGATATTACAAAAATATATATTTTGTGTTTGCCCGATCCACAAAAAAGGAGACTCTCCGAACTGCACCAACTACAGAGGCTTATGTCTCCTCAATATCGCCTACAAGATCCTATCTGCCTTAATATCTGCCTGTTATCGTTTACCAACAACCTGATCGGCTCTTATCAGTGTAGTTTAAGGCCAGAAAAGTCCATACCCGATCAAATTTTCACATTTCGACAGATCCTGAAAAAAACTCAAGAATTAAAAATCGATACCCACCACCCACCACCACTATACTTGTCTAGTTTTGGTATACCGCCCAAACTCGTCCATTTGTGTGGGCTGACGACCAACACATTCAATACCAAAAATGGATTTAGGCTTAGCTGTCATGTGGCTTTTTTAATATGATTTTTAAGAGGATTGTGCAAAACTCCAGAGCCAACACCAGAGGCACAATTTTTCAAAAATCGGTGCAACTACTAGCATACGCCGCAGATGACGCATTGAGAACAAAAAACTGAAACTTTTGCTCAGAAGCTTCATGGTACGGGCGGGCGGTGTGCATGAAAACACATGAAAAACAAGAACAAAAACATATGGCGGGCTGTGCCAGCACGACCCGCCAAAGAACAATTTTTCTTATATGGAATGCGTCATCTGTATAGAATGCATAATCTTTTGTAGGACTTAACGTGATGCTAGTATAGAGAAGGAAGTGGCAAAAAGCAGTAAATTAGGGTAAATTAGGGTAAGACTAAGTATGTGGTGTTACCATGAAAGGACACACAACATCGACGAAATGCACAGAAAGTCACCATTGACAGATATAACTTTTAGGTAGTACGGGACTGTGTCTACCTCTGCTCCGCTATTAATTCTGACAACAACATCTCGTCAGAAATCAAACGAAGAATTACTCTTGCTAACCGCTTTTTCTTCGGGATAAGAAGGCTATTTAGTTGTGAAGCCCTCACTCGAACTACTAAGGAGATCCTATATAAGACCGCGATCATTCCAGTCCTGCTCTCCGGCGCAGAAGCATGGACCATATCAAAAGCGTATGAAGAAATCCTTGGTCGATTCGAGAGGAAAATTCTTCGAATCGGAGCTGTACTGCGACATAGCCCTGGTCAAAAAACTCCGCATTCGAGGTTTAACATGGCTAGGACATGTAGAACGAATGGAAACCAATACTCCGACTCGCAGAGTCTTCGATTCCCAGCCAGACGTTCGGACGCAGTAGAAGAAGACCTCGCCTTGAGTGGCACGCGCAAGTAGAAACCGACCTCAACCAACTTGGAGTGCGCAACTGGAGGCAGCTAGCTAAGGACCAGGCTGATTGGAGATGCATGTTGGTTGAGGCCCAGGCTCATTCCGGTCTGTAGCGCTACTTAAGTAAGTAAGTAAAGTATATTTTGTATGTTAAAGGAATCCCGAATTGTATATCAAGTTGGTTCGCAGACTGTATAAAACATACACGTCCACACAAGAGGTGTGTCCTTTTTTCATCAGCTCCTTTAAAGAGCCATTAAATTTCTTGCACTTGCTTGTAAAACTGCAATCAATTCCATTTAACTGATCGCTCTTTATGTGAAAATTCCTCTCAATGGGCCAATGGGCCATTTCCGACAACTTGTTTAGCTACTCAAAGATAAACAATCTCCTCTCACTCATTGCCACATTTTCCTTATGCTACCTTTGGACTCGCCGCAAACTTCACTCAGTGTTTCATGTTTCAAGTTTCCTTTCTGTGTGTTCGTGACGTATTTCATGAAAAACTGTAGAGCTCCCTCCATGCACTTAATACCCGAGTTAAATGGAATGCGTGTTTAGAGTACTTTGCATATCGCCTTGTGGTAAGGTGGGTAGTGCCTGCCAGTGACAGCCAGGATATTTTTTCGCTTTTACTCCACAGCAGGTTGATTGAATTATTACTCAAACCAAGGCACTCTGTACTAGAATCAATGACATTGAGCCTGTCTATGACATAAAACAGAGGAAGCTTGCACCAAGCTATACCATGTATATAACAAAACTTTGCTAATACCGGTCAAATGGAATACGTGACCATAACTCCACTCCATTGACTGCATGATGTTATCCTCTTCAATTACAACTGCAAATGAATCAATCAATTAAACGCATGCCAGATCAGCGTTTTATTCACCAATTTTAGCTCTCAATCTGTTCTTATGTTGTCCACGTCGTCCTGGGAGAAGACAATCATAATAAATTTTCTCCGTGAAATCTCTTTTGGCATATGAATTTGTCTGAGGTTTTCATGGTTGTGTTGCCAGAGCTCTATGGCATCGGCATGGCGCACCCCCGCCATGTGCCGGAACGATTGGTGCCACTTCACCCGGGCAACGTTTTTCCGTCGTTTTTGCGTCCGAGAGAGTGAATAAAATTTATTAGCAATACGCAGTGGAATAAATCACTTTAATGGGGAGATATCCGCCATAAATACACATAACAATCAAATTTATCAAGTCCTTTGACTTACTGACACTTTTGGCCTATAGAACACAACCAGCAGCAATAGTAAAAATCCTATTGGGATTCATCTGGACTTCGTTTATTTTGTTGGAGAATTTTTTTTAAGAAGGGGAACTTTAGATTAGTTGTAATAACATCTAGAATGTAATGGTTTACAGGTTCATAAGTTTCATCGGAATACATTTGTGTGTTGTATGACAGTCGCTCGTAACATTTTTCCCTGCTGATTTATTTTTATTTGCTTCTATTGGGCAGGTATTGCTTTCGTCAAAAAATTAACTGAGGAACAGCCTGGAGTAGAGGTATCCATTCATCAAAATTCCTAATCTTAATCATACAATGCTGATTTTTAGAACAGGCTAATATCACTGTTCATGAGTGAATATGCCTAGTGGTTAGTTCATTGGACTTCTAACCGCGGGGTCCCTGGGTAAAATCTCGAAAGTAACAACACCTACGAATTTTCAAAACGCCAACACTTGGGAGAATCTGCAAAGATCCAAAAGTACACCACTCTCATGAGGAAATGATCACATTTGCAGTTCGGAGTCGGTGCTTTACGGTGCAAACAAAAATGAATGTTGAAGCTAGGTTTGAGACCTTGCCAAATATATAATTTTTTTAAACCGCTTGTGACTCATAACACATGTATGATCTTATACATATATAGCATCTCTATGTACTAGGGGTTGATTACTAAATAACCTTAGTTGAAGGAACAAAGGTTGGCAAACTTATTTTCAGAATGTCGACTTCAGAATTATGAGCGGAGCCGGGATTTACAGACTCACTTACTATCTCAAAGTTGCACGTTCGTCCGATTCATAGTTGTTTTGTGTACCTTCTTGTAGACAGATTTTACTTGCACGATGACATAATTTTTGGTCTGACCTATTATGACTGGCCAGGAAAGCCCACAATTCATCCAATCTTGACACTTCGGCAGATTCTTGAAAAAATAACCAGGAAGTTCAAATTAATGCCTACCACTAATTCATAAATTTTAAAGTCGCTTACGATAGCATTAGTAGAAACAAACTATGCAGACTCAGAGCCATGTATAGTTTTGGTATACCGCCCAAAACTCATCCGTCTGTACAGGATGATGATGGAACATTTTCGCTGTTCCATCAGGGTCGGGAACGACCGCACCATAACAATTGATAAAAAAAAGAATTTAGACATGGTGATACACTATCTGTGACTCCTTCCATCATTCTTGAATGGATTGTGTAAAATTCCTGAGCTAACACCAGGGGCAAAATCTTCAATAAATCGGTGCAACTACTAGCATACGCTGATGCTATTGACATCATTAGTAGGACTTAACGTGGTGCCATAGCCACGTTTGCTAGTATAGAGAAGGAAGCGGCAAAAATGGTATAGCAGTAAATTAGGGTAAGACTAAGTATGTGGTGTTACCACGAAAGGACACACAACATCGACGAATTGGAAAGAACGTAGCATTGACAGATATAACTTTGAGATAGAACGGGACTTGGTTGGGTGTTGTAGAACGAATGTAGACTCTGATTGGCGTTAACTTGGCAATGCCCAGTGTTGTAACTATGACTACACATCAAATGTGCTTATCTTTACCTCCAAGTGGTAACCATCGGGTACTGGTCTCATCCAACCGGATTTGACTTGCTAAACGATAAGTGCGAGTGTTGATAACACGACGAAAAACAGCAACACCCTGGTGAGAATTGCACGGATGAATACCCGGCCTTGCTGTCCCAGGCGAACCTAGATGAGCTGCTCTGACATATTCGGACAACAGGTTGTCTAGGAATTTCAAGGGTTAGTCAGGCCCCTTGAACAGAGTTGGTGGCGGATGAACCGAAAGGCCAACGGCAGCGCTCAATCCCGTAGTGGATACTGATGGCCCCGTGTCCTAGGGGTATCTAATAAATTGGAACTGGCCCTCCAGGTTGGGGGTTGTTCTTTGGGTTAACTACCCACCCACAGAAAAAAAAATATTGTTACGAAGCAACCAATAGCCTCGGAAAGGACTGATTTTATTGTTGACGACCCTGCTAAACGAAAAAAGGACAACGACGTTCGTATCTGCACCTGGAATGTGAGAACATTAAACGGGAGAGGTGCAGGCGAACAACTAGCGGAAGCCCTAAACTGCTACAAAGCAGACATTACTGCCATCCAGGAAATACGATGGGATGGGCCGGGCAAAAAGAGGATGAAAAACTGTGACATCTACTACGGACCGTGTTATAGTGAGTAGAAACAGCGACTATTCGGATGCGGATTTGTTATAAGTGCCAGACTTAGTCAAGCAGTCTTTATGTTTCCAAGACATTAGCGAACGCATAGTAACAATCCGCATCAAGGCCAAATTCGCCAACATAAGCCTTATATGCGCTCACGCTCCGACGGAAGAAAAAGATGATATAGCTAAGGATTGCTTCTACGAGCTCCTTGACAAAACCTATGAGCGACTACCGAAGTACGATGTTAAAATCGTGCTGGGAGATTTTAACGCAAAGGTAGGAAGAGAAGACATCTTTAGAAGTATTGTCGGAAAACATAGCCTACACGACAACACATCTGGTAACGGACTTAGGCTAATTGATTTCGCTAAGGAACGAAATGCCACTATAGCCAGCACACGGTTTCCTCACCTCGATATCCATAAGGGGACATGGCGGTCTCCAGATCAACGAACGGTCAACCAAATTGATCACATTGCGATAGATAAGAGGCACGCATCCAGTATTTTGGATGTCCGAACATTCCGAGGAGCTAACATCGACTCGGATCACTACCTTGAAGCAGCCAAGGTAAGAATGCGGATATCCACCACGCCACAACAATCCAGAAATACTGTGAAAAAATTGAATGTCGGAAGACTGCAATCGCAAGAGACCGCCAAGATCTTCGCGCAACACGTATTTCTGAACCTCTCGAATCACACCATACCACCAGCATCTATTGTCGGAGAACAATGGCAACGATGCCAACAGGCCATTAGATCAACCGCAACTGATGTGCTAGGTTTCCCGCGCCCACCAGCAAGAAACCCCTGGTTTGATGAGGAATGCCGACAGATGCTCGCAGCCAAGAACGAGGCCTACAAGACTAAGCTGCAGGTGAAGACGAGAGCTGCCATTGAGCTCTATAGGCAAAGAAGAAGGGAAGAACATCGGCTTTTCAGCAAGAAGAAAAAAGAGCAAGAAAAGCGCGCGATCGAGGATATAGAGAGGTGCCACTCCAGGAACGATGTTCGCAAGTTTTACCAAAGTGTAAAACGTCAAAGCCAAGGACACAAGGCTCGAACAGAATCCTGTCGAGATGAACAAGGAAATATTGTAGTTGAGACACAGTCGATGCTGAGGATATGGAAGAACCACTTCTGCAGACTGTTAAACGGCGATGATGACACTTCGGCAGATCCTGGAAAAAACTCAAAAGTCCAAATCGATACCCACCACCTATTCATCGATTTCAAAGCCGCATATGACAGCATTTTTGGAGACGAACTGTACAGAGCCATGTCTAGTTTTGGTATACCGCCCAAACTCGTCCGTTTGTTTAGGATGACGATAGAGAATCCTCGCTGCTCCATCAGGGTCGGAAACGACCTCATCGACACATTCGATACCAAAAAAGGATTTAGGCAAGGCGATGCGCTGTCATGTGACTTCTTTAATCTGATTCTTGAGAGGATTGTGCAAAACTCCAAAGCCAACACCAGAGGCACAATTTTCCAAAAGTCGGTGCAACTACTAGCATACGCTGACGATATTGACATCATTGGTAGGACTCAACGTGATGTCATAGCCACGTTTGCTAGTATAGAGAAGGAAGCGGCAAAAATGGGCTAAGCAGTAAATGAGGGTAAGACTAAGTATATGCTGTCATCAGGAAAGGACTCACAACATCGACGAATTGGACAGAACGTCACCATTGACAGATATAACTTTGGGGTAGTACGGGACTTTGTCTACCTCGGCTCCGCTATTAGCTCTGACAACAACATCTCATCAGAAATCAAACTAAGAATTACTCTTGCAACCGCTGTTTCTTCGGGCTGAGAAGGCAATTTAGTAGTAAAGCCCTCACTCGAACTACTAAGGAGACCCTATATAAGACCCTGATAATCCCAGTCCTTCTCTACGGCGCTGAAGCATGGACCGTATCAAAAGCAGATGAAGAAATCCTTGGTAGATTCGAGAGGAAAATTCTTCGAAAAATCTTCGGTGCCGTTTGCGTTGACGGGCTATGGAGACGAAGATTCAACCAAGAACTATACGAGCTGTACAGCGACATGCCCCTGGTTAAAAAACTCCGCATTGGACGTTTAAGATGGCTAGGACATGTGGAACGAATGGACACCAATACTCCGGCTCGCAGAGTCTTCGATTCCCAGCCAGACGTCGGAAGCAGTAGAGGAAGACCTCGCCTTAAGTGGCGCGCACAAGTGGAAACCGACCTCAACCAACTTGGAGTGCGCAACTGGAGGCAGTTAGCTAAGGACCGGGCTAATTGGAAAGGCATGTTGGTTGAGGCCCAGGTTCATTCCGGACTGTAGCGCCACTTATGTAAGTAAGTAAGTTGTTAGCAAAGTCACTACCGATTTTGTAACTTTAACTTTGTAAGTAAAAGAAAACTCAATGTCGCTTTTAACAGGTACTTTTCAATTCGGCTGCTCAATATGTGTTTTGAGAGTTACATCCAGCTTCGTACTCTGACTTTGCTCTCCGATATTGTATTGACACGTCAGCCACGATACCTTTACGAGCGGATTAGATTATCATCTTCCCACAGGTCCTTGTCAATCATGTATCTGAACGTCAATGTTTTGCAAATGCCGTCCGTTTGTGGAAATCTCTACCTCGTGGTATAAGAGCCATGGATGAAAGTCCAATAAAATTAAAAAAAGGTATTGAGAAAGTATTTTTCTATGTAAATTATATTATATTCTTAAACTTATATTTTTATCACGTATATTTAAATAATATATTAATTTTTTTTTTCTTTTCTTTCTTCTTCATTTTTTAAACCATAAACTCTCATTGAACAATTTTTCTTGTAATTACCTGATCACTATTTTATAAGATATTATATCTTAAAGTGTATAAGCAACCTAAATAAATAAATAAATTGTAGGTCTCATTCTTGGTTGCAAGCATGCGTTGGCATTCTTCGCATTTCTTGACACTGAAATTGGGAAATCTAATCAGTTGGGGCCGTTCCTATGACTGGTTGACAATGTCGATATTGGTCTTCCATATTTGGTTCTAGCAGTATGAGGCTTACAATGAGATTATGGAATATGGATTCTGCAAAAATGGCGGTCTTCTGCTTTTAGAATCTTTCGACTTTTAACATTCTTATAGCGTGTCGCCGGTATTTGGCATGTAGGATCTTAGTACACTTCAATGAGGTTGTACTTAAGTCATTTGTTATGCAGTAACATAATATCATCCTTAGTCTGTGACTATTAACTACAGCTAACACAATTCTCATCACGATCCACCATGAGTGACACTAAATAATTAGAACAACTAAATTGTCGTTGTAATTTCCTTGAACAGAAATACTGCTTCTTGCTTCATAGACGAACCAACCATATGGCTACCACCACTTGTGCTATCTAAGCCTTGGTTGAGAAAGCACATCTTTGAGAATAATATTTCGCAATCACTTAAACATAATTGAATGGCCTTAGCAGAAACGCACGCATAACCATCAAATATTACCCCGCATCCTGCATCCAATTACTTGTAAGCCAATAAACGATATCCGAATGCAAATGAATCTTCAAAACTATACGCGTATACATGTGTTCATGCCTCCACGAAAAAAATAAAAAATAAAAACAAAAATAAAACGAAGGGCAACATATAGAAATTACCAAACACGGTTCGGTTAGTCGTCCTTAGGCGGGTGCAAATCCAACAAACCGCTCAAAGGTATCATGTATTTATGAATAAAAGAGTCATTTTATGTTATAAACTTTATAAATTATTTATCCAATTCAAATTTATTCGCAAACCCTTTTTTTTGTGTGTGCGCTTCGATATCCTCGATAATTCTCTTCTCCTGCTCAAGTGGCACCCGTTTCGTTCCGTTCATATCGGCCTCACACTATATACCTACGTGTGTGAGTGTGCTTATGTTCGATGTGGTATAGGAATGGGAAAGGCATAAAAAAGAATGTAAAGCGTTCTATTCGAAATCGAAGTCCTTTCGATCAGCTTTAAAGGATTTTATTCGATGTTAGCTAACTCCACAGAGCACGGCCACCGCACACACATTTCGGTGGTACAACCACTTTGAACCTTTTTATTTGAATCTCATTATGCTGAGGGGTTTTACTGTATCAAATATAGATATCCTTAGGGTTACCCAAACGAAGGATGAGAGGCTACATAGGAAAATAAAAAATTACGTATGCCACTTTTCCGCTTGATCACATTCGAATATGAAAAATGGGTGTTGTAGCGGGACAAAAGTCTCTGTCCTGTGCGCTGGAAAAGAACGTGACAACGGAACGTATTGTGCTCGTATTTATTGCAAAACATCCTAATAACAACTTCTGGCACAGGGAATTCATCCTAAATCTCTCTGATGAGCTTAACAATTTATTCAGGTCAGTTTGGTTTCATTTCGTTTTTTTTTTGTTGCTCATCCTGTTTTGCAAAAAGCAGAAGAAGCAGGAGCAACAATAGGGCGGTCTAACAGATGTTCCTTCGATCGGAAATAGAAGGACGACAAATCTATTTGGAAACTGGCTTGGTTATTGCTTTGCTTGCCCGCAATACCACCCACCAGTGCCGCTTTAAGGACACAAGTTTACATCTACTTTTAATATCTTATACTATCGGCTGCTGCTTATGCTTGTGAATTCTACTAAATTTGTATACTTATTGATGCTTCCAGGGCGGTATGAGGGAGGGACAATAATGCGTCTTTGCGCCAAGAAGCACAGTCGAAGCATGCCTTTTGGCTCATGTTTCACCCATCATATGGCATTATACCAATTTTCCGATAGCACAAGAGCGACCAAGAAATCACCCACACATACTACATACGGTGGAGTAAAATGGAAACTTAGAAGATTTATTAGGATACACTGAAGACGAAGGATGCCTCACAGGATTGGGTGGATAGGGTGCGGCAGTGTTTGCAGAATATCCTGCATCACATATGTAATGGAAGTGGAAGGATACGTGCCCGATTGATCTTTGATTGTTCCGCTTTGTTCTCCCCCTTTGAGTTATCCTTTCGTCATCCGTGTGTGTGTCGGCGTATTTTGTTTTATTTGGCAAAGGATTCGTGCAGATTAAATTGATTTCTAAATAACAAAAGATTTAATATCCAAACGGACTACAACATATGCATGTCAATGGAGGCTTTTGGGGAGCTTCCAGAAGTGTGACAGGGGAATATTTTTTAATATTAGTAGATTTATTAGGTCGACAATATATTCGGTTCTCTGACTAATTCATGCGCACACGAGTGACTGGTGCCCACCATATTGCCTGATGTAACAAATGGCAACACAAAATTGGTTCTGGAAGATGAATTATGATAGATTCGTGCGATTCGTAATTTTAAAAATAGAATTATTAACCTGAATCTGTTGGGATGAAGACCAAACGAATTCGTCTTCTAGCTTTGTTCAGCTATTCGTGCCTGCCTTTCAATAAGTGGGAGTATGGATATGATTTTAAGAGTGTTAAAGGTTCTGGGATATTGTTAAAATGTGTGGGTTTAGTAGCCCCGTGGTTAGTGCATTGGAGTTCTAAGCTGGTTCAAATCCTGAAAGTGACAACACCTTATTTTATTTTCACTCCTCCACCTCTTGCAAAAGTCTGACAAACATCCAAAAGTAATACTGTTATGATGAGAGGCTTCTCAAAGTTGCTCTTTGCCCATTCTTTGTGGCAAAAATAAAAATTGCTCTTTTTTTTCATACCCTTCTCTTAATTGAGACAAACCTATAACACTCAAAAAGCGTCCCGAGTTATTTCTTGTAGATCTTTTTCAGCGCAGGTCTTGAATTGTAGATTATATATTGGTGGAAATAACTCTTCTGGAAGTTCGTTTTATTGTTCTTGTCATTTATAGATTAACTGTATGCCATTGAGCTGCTTTCTTGTTGGTCGTTGAAAAGTCAATGGAGGATTTCTCTAAGCTCCTCTGAACATTTCGTTTATATCGCCTATTATAAAAAGACAGATATCTTACTGATTTTCGCCAGCCAAATGTTGAACATTTAAAGTAAGGGGAGAATTGTATATATACGGCGGTTTGCAAGACATTGAATAGAGTCCAGAAGTTCAGTGCATGTTTTGAGGCCCAACTTTAAACATGAAAGCAGTATTCAAAACCTGGTCTTACTTTGGCTTTATAGAGAAGAATAAGCTGGGCTGGTGTAAAATATCTCTTAGGTCTAAAAAGATAACTTGGTTTATTCGCCGTTGGTTTGTCAAAAGAGGTTACCTAATGTTGCCAAACATATCTGAAGCAATTCTGATGCCTAGAAAATGCATGGTTCTTCTGATTGAAGGACTGTATTCTCCATTTCGGTTTGGGAAACTATGGACTTGTACTTTTTTTTAAATAATTATGAAACCACTTAAGCACTGAGGATTTGTGATATATAAACCCATCGATTTTAGTTTCCCTAAAAGTAGGGTGTGGTGCGTTATATCAATAGCTTTGGTAAAACTAGTGTAGATTACATCAAATTGTACATGTACCTCAAAGCTGTTAAATGTTGAATTAGTTAAGAAATTTAATTTGGTAACACAGGTACCTCCCACAAAAATGATGTAATAAGAGAATATTTCGTTACATTTTAAAACTTCTTCTGAAAATTGATGACCTAAATCCTAAGTAATGGTTTTACTGCAAGTGTATCCGAGATTTTCTATATGCTGATTCAAAAATTAATCAAATAAATCGCATGTGTTAGTCAAAACGTTTAAACATACATTTTAAGTACAAACATTTTAAAATTTAGCTATCAGATTACTGTCATCTGAAAATGCAAAAATACGGCTGTTACCATAAAGCCAAAATACGGCCGCTCCAAAAAATATTAATAACTTTTTTTCTATTTAATGAATCTGGGTCCTTTTTGGGGCACGTTTGGTAGCAATCCTTCGAGCAGATGAACCATAATGTGACTTGTTAACAACTTTGCCGAGCATGGGACAGTCGACAGAAGACCTTACCATTAAAACGCTTCAGTTCAGACGGAGGAAACAATCGCTGAGTTAGCTGCTGCCATACAAAACAATCCAAGAGTTTCGATAAGAAGCTTATCTGCTCAAATGGGTATAAGCAGAAAGTCAATTAATGATTTGGACGTATTCCCATTTAAAATTCAAATGGCCAAAATTCATACATAAAATTCAAACGCAGCAGACTTGCCGATTCGCTTGGAATTTTGCCAGAAGATGTTTCAAATGGTCTTTTTATGTCTGGAGAGGCCCATTTCGATTTAAACGGCAACATAAACAAACAAAATTGTCGAATATGGAGTGCTTCCAACCCACAGATACTCCATGAGACGGAATTGTGATTCTTCTTCCTCTTCGCATAGACTGCAAGTGTTATCTTGAGTTATTCCCATAGTCATGAGGTGTTTTTTGACCTGAAAATGTCCAGTAAGGAATTTAGCAGTGCTGATGGGTAGTGCACAGAATGGTCTTGGCATCATGAAATCTTATGCCGATCCTTTTCTGGCTAGTATATCTGCTATTTCGTTGCATACGTGTCCACTACGTCCTGGCACCCAGATGAGATGTACTCTGTTTGTACTGGCTAGCGATGTGAGTAGTTGTAGGCAATCCCATACTAGTTTTGATGTTACCCCGTAACTTTGTAAGGCTAGGAGTGCAGCTTTGCTGTCAGAGAAAATATATGTATGATATATGATCCTTTTAATCTTATAAGGATCTGTGAGAAGTTGTTTACATCTTTGTTTTGTGATGTAATCTTTTGAGACCTCATCTACTACAAAGACGACAGTCTCACCTCCGCTCTTCTCCTTTGTGACCCTGAGGAATCGCCAGTTCTTGTGGACATTTTGCCTACATACTGACAACCTTACCAAGGACATCTTCCTAGCTCGAATTGGCTAGGAAGATGTCCTTGGTAAGTTTGTCAGTATCCGGAACGAAGGCAACGCAAATATGTAACTTGGGAACTTCCTGTCCCTGAGTTATACGCAGGTTGGCATCTTTCCATAGCTTGATCTTTCATACCCTCGACATGAGCCAGTTTTTGGTTTTTGTGTCGTGGCAGGTGATCGACAGATATCCATCTCTAGCTGAGGTGGTTACAAATCGTAGGATGGGATATTTTTCGTCGGTTTTGTCCCTCTCTTCTAGTAGACTCTTCCTCACTAGCTTTATTTTTTGGTCTGTGAGAGCCTGCTCCAGGTGCAGGGAGTGCATGATAGCGACCTTATTATTGTTGTTGCTGTTGTTATGTTGCATATAATGTATTATAATTTATTATGTTGCAAAACATTCTAAAGGTTTGAGGTGTGCTTGGGATCGTTGTCCTACATAACCTCTCATTTGATTGGCATACCATCTTTAACAAATGGAGGCATAACTACATATAAAAATGATTTTGAAACAGTCTACAGGAAATTTTTTTCCTTAATCCATCAAATTGTCTTTTGCAATTTCGGATTGAATTATTTTGTTTTTATTTTTTTTTTCACCTCTGAAATACATTTTTTCTATCAAAACGCAGCTTTGTGAGCTTGGTTTCGTCCAACCATAAGCCGTTATTCAAGAAAAAAAATCCAGTCCAAATTGTTTAATGATCATTATGTCAACCTTTGTTTCTATTATTTCTTTTTTTTTTCAAAAATAATATTTTTTTAATTATTACCGTTTAAACATATTTATATCTACCAGTGTTAACTTTAATTTATTAATTTTTATCTAACTACTTTACTCGAAAGCTATCAAATGTGATGTTATAACATTTTTAGTAAGGAAGTGGTCAAAATGTGCGATAAAAATATTCAGATCGGTGCTCAGACGCGGGTATTTCTTGACCAATTATTTAATTCAAAAAAAATCAGTTTGCTATAAACAAATTTAAATAAAACGATTACTCCCACAAAAAGCAAGCGCAATCAACCAGTTAATTAATTCATTTCATACCATGTATCAATTTATTAAACTCCAAGTGAACATAATAATTTTTAATGCTACCTCAATCAATGCCACTGATACCAGCCAAATTAACGAGACTCGCAATTAAGCCAAACAAAGCAAACTCTGTCAAGCAGCGAACACAGAAGGACATCTGTCAGAGAAAATATATGTATGATATATGATCCTTTTAATCTTATAAGGATCTGTGAGAAGTTGTTTACATCTTTGTTTTGTGATGTAATCTTTTGAGACCTCATCTACTACAAAGACGACAGTCTCACCTCCGCTCTTCTCCTTTGTGACCCTGAGGAATCGCCAGTTCTTGTGGACATTTTGCCTACATACTGACAACCTTACCAAGGACATCTTCCTAGCTCGAATTGGCTAGGAAGATGTCCTTGGTAAGTTTGTCAGTATCCGGAACGAAGGCAACGCATTTATGTAACTTGGGAACTTCCTGTCCCTGAGTTATACGCAGGTTGGCATCTTTCCATAGCTTGATCTTTCATACCCTCGACATGAGCCAGTTTTTGGTTTTTGTGTCGTGGCAGGTGATCGACAGATATCCATCTCTAGCTGAGGTGGTTACAAATCGTAGGATGGGATATTTTTCGTCGGTTTTGTCCCTCTCTTCTAGTAGACTCTTCCTCACTAGCTTTATTTTTTGGTCTGTGAGAGCCTGCTCCAGGTGCAGGGAGTGCATGATAGCGACCTTATTATTGTTGTTGCTGTTGTTATGTTGCATATAATGTATTATAATTTATTATGTTGCAAAACATTCTAAAGGTTTGAGGTGTGCTTGGGATCGTTGTCCTACATAACCTCTCATTTGATTGGCATACCATCTTTAACAAATGGAGGCATAACTACATATAAAAATGATTTTGAAACAGTCTACAGGAAATTTTTTTCCTTAATCCATCAAATTGTCTTTTGCAATTTCGGATTGAATTATTTTGTTTTTATTTTTTTTTTCACCTCTGAAATACATTTTTTCTATCAAAACGCAGCTTTGTGAGCTTGGTTTCGTCCAACCATAAGCCGTTATTCAAGAAAAAAAATCCAGTCCAAATTGTTTAATGATCATTATGTCAACCTTTGTTTCTATTATTTCTTTTTTTTTTCAAAAATAATATTTTTTTAATTATTACCGTTTAAACATATTTATATCTACCAGTGTTAACTTTAATTTATTAATTTTTATCTAACTACTTTACTCGAAAGCTATCAAATGTGATGTTATAACATTTTTAGTAAGGAAGTGGTCAAAATGTGCGATAAAAATATTCAGATCGGTGCTCAGACGCGGGTATTTCTTGACCAATTATTTAATTCAAAAAAAATCAGTTTGCTATAAACAAATTTAAATAAAACGATTACTCCCACAAAAAGCAAGCGCAATCAACCAGTTAATTAATTCATTTCATACCATGTATCAATTTATTAAACTCCAAGTGAACATAATAATTTTTAATGCTACCTCAATCAATGCCACTGATACCAGCCAAATTAACGAGACTCGCAATTAAGCCAAACAAAGCAAACTCTGTCAAGCAGCGAACACAGAAGGACATCTATCCCTTGCCATTCGCGGATAAATAACCGAATTCTGAATAAATTGGAATTCCATCACCTCACAATCGCATCAAATTTGAAAAGTTTTATTCCCAAGCGATTAACACAGAAAGGCGCCAAATTGACTCAGCACAAAATAAGTCAAATGATTGAGGTTGTTTCAATTATGTAGTTTCTGTCGTGTCGTCCTGAATTGGTTGCCGTAGGCACAATCCAACTGAAGTGGGAAACTCGCTCGTGCCAGACGTGTAATTAATTCATTACACACAGCGTTGTAGCCGTTAACTGCCGGCGGGCGGCGCGGCGCAGCGCACAGAACGAAACCAAAGTCAAGTGTAATCCGGCGGAGGCGTCAAAGCGAGTTGGTAACGTGCAAATGTCATTTCATATTTATTAAAAGTTTTAATGAAACGGAAACACACACGAAGGATGTGAGTGCTCGCCATCTTGTGTTAGTTGGCTTGGTGGGTGCGGTCGTGGTGAGCGCTTATTGTGAGATCGTTGGCCCTAATGAGACTTTTCACAATTATGTAGAATGAAACTATGGTAAAATTAATTACACGTCCTTTGGTAGGTCGGTAGTAGTTTCCCTTGAGGAGCCGGCTGAAGTTGCCTTCGTGGAAATAATGACCGCCTGAAATGAGGTGCAAATCCGGTGATTAAGATTATTATATCGAAAGTTAATCAAGTGAATGTATCTGGCAAGCAGGCAGAGGCAGTCTACCTGAAATGATTTAGATGCATACATAGATAGGTACTTCTATGCTCGTTCAAAGATAAGATGTTCGATTAATTGATGGTACAGACATACAGATGCCTGAGAAGAATGGAAGATTGTTAATGCGTGGGGAAATTTTGATTACATTGGTGGCAGGCAAGGCAGTCTTTATGTTGTTGTCTAATTGAGATGGAAACGAATCAAGCAAATGCGAATAAAGGCATTCAACTTTGTGGAACTATAATGCGCAATCCCTTGTCAGAAAAATTGATGGACGATATAATTTGTAAGAGATATCATTTGATAAGATTCATGAATTCCAAACACAATTACTGCAATTAAAATTACACGATTACTGCATTAAAAATATAATTCATTGGTATTATTCCTGACTCTTCTTTTTTTGGAAGACTACTGTCGTTGCTATTTCAATGTCGAAACCAGTGGGAGGTAGTATTTTGAGTTGATTGCAGATTGAAATCTGTGGTATGAACAGATTGAAACAATATGTTTCAACCATGTTTGAGGCTTTCAGCAATAACTCCAACAATAAATTTATTTTTTACATTTTAAGTATCCGATCACCTTATATGGAGTTTGATGTTCACCACAAAGCTATTGACAGGAACAAGAAAATGTCTACACTTAAAATTCAAAATCCCAATCATACCAGCTCGTAAGATCTGTAGGCAGTGAATATAACTACAAAGCAGACATTACTGCCATCCAGAAAATACGATGGGATGGGCCAGGCAAAAGGAGGATGAACAACTGTGATACCAACTATGGATCTTGTTATAGAGAAAAGAAACATCGCCTATGGGATGTGAATTTGTGATAAGTGCCAGACTTTGACAAGAAGTATTATGCTTTCAAGACATTAGCGAACGCATTGCAATAATCCGCACCAAGGCCAAATTCACCAACGTGGGGAAAAGATGATATAGCAAAAGACTGCTTATACGAGGTCCTTGACAAAACCTATGAGTGTCTACCGAAGTGAATACGGTGTTACGACCTGTTGGGTGATTTTAACGCAAAGGTAGGAAGATAAGACATGCTTAGCAGTATTGTCGGAAAATACAGCCTAAACGACACCACGTCTGGTAACAGACTTAGGCTAATTGACTTCGCTGCGCAACGAAATGCACTATAACCAGCACACGATTTACTCACCTCGATATCTATAAGGTTGACGGTCTTCAAATCAACAAACCGTCAATCAAATTGATTAAATTGCGATGGAAAAGAGGCAATAATCAAGTATTTTGGATATTCGAACATTCCGAGGGGATAACATCGACTCCGAACACTACCTTGCTACAGCCAAGGTAAGAATGCGGAACGAAAAATACTCTGACTAAATTTAATGTGAAAGACTGCAATCGCAAGAGAGCCAAGTCCTTTGCATAGTCCGTATCCCTTTACCTACCTTTGGATTTTTAACACACCACCACCAACAATGACATATCGATGCCAACAAGCCATTATATCAGAAAGAGGAGACCAAGAAACCCCTTATGATGAAGATGAATAACGCCTACGAAAGAAAGGCAAAGAAGAAGGGCCGGTCGGATGAAAATATAAAGAATGAAACCTTAGCATCGTTTACCGAATCGACAAACCTAACTGCGCCAACTACAGAGGCAATGTTTCCTGATCATCTGAAACAGTTTACTAACAACCTGTTCGGCCCGAATCAGTGTGGTTTTAGGCCAGGAAAGTCCAAAAAACGCAAGAAGTCTAAATCGATGTCCACCAGAAATTCAGAGATTTCTATGCTTCAAACGACAGCATATATAGATACAGTTTTTGTATACTGCCCAAACTCGTCCGTCTGTGCAGGATTACGATGGAGAACTCTGGTTGGTCCATCTGGGTCGTAGACTATATTACCGAAATATTTGCTAAAAAAAAAGCATTTTGGCAAGACGACTTGTGACTTGTTTAATATCATTGAGAAAATTGTGTAGAACTAACGACCCCACACCAGAGGCACAATTTTCCATAACTCAACTAATAGTATTCGTCGACGATATTCACATCATTGGTCGGACTTCACGTAATGCCATAGCCACGTAGCAGTAAATGAAAGGCTCAGTGGCGCGATGTGCTATGAACTGCCGAGCAAAAGGTCTTGGTTCGATTCACAGCCGTAGCAACACCTAAATGATTTTTCACAGGCCTTCCACTCGTGATGATCTGACAAGTCATCCGCTTAGTATCAATTGTCAACAGAAGCTAATCGCAAGTTAGCTGTTCGAATTCGGCATAAAACAGGAGGTCCCGCCATCGTGCAAGAAGTACACACGCACACATGAATGGTTGTGAAAAAAGGCCAGGCCCTGGGTACTAACAATACTGTTGCGCCATAGTATTAGTTTTTTTAATAAATGAGAGTAAGACCAAGTATATGCTGTCAACACGAAAGGACACACAACATCGACGAATTGGACCAAATGTTTCCATTGACATAAATATTTTTGAGGTAATATGGGACTAAGTCTACCCAACTATTGTAAATATTATTTTGGCCACCGCTTATTAACCGCGTATGGTTGGTTTTATTAAGAGGTCTTAACAGTCCACATCTAAAGATATTTTCTCAAAAAATTGAAAAATAACTTGCAATCATATTTAAAGCCATACCGACTATGAAAACAAATTTCCCACAAACCACATTCATTTAAAATTTAATTATTCATCAGGCTCCAGCAAAAATTAAATTCCCCCGAATCCACCCGATAAAAGGCTTACTACTATCCTGATACCTTCATAACCTGTCTTGTGGTGCAGTTATACCCACGTCCAGGCTAGTAAAGTGTGGCACAATACACCAGTACCGGTGTTCAGGTTGGATTACCTCCATTCACGAAATGCAATTAATTTGCATTTTCTGCATTATCAGCCACCACAGAACGAAATAATAATAATTGAGCCAAACGCGGAGGGGCGAATAAAGGCGCGCCCAGAGAAAACGACTCGAACTGAAACTCCAGCTCTGCCGAAAAATAATAAAACTGTATTTCTGTAGGCGGTTTTCGTCTGTGGCACCGTGCCGCCATCCACATCGACAATGGCACCCGGTACTACCGGCACAGATACCAGACACCCACGTTCCCCGCGGTAGGGATTCGTAGCACAATAGACATTTCGTTAATTAAATTCCATTATTTATCCTACGACCGTAGGATTTATCGTGTCGGAGACCTAAAGCCAGCGGGACCGGGTGCGAAGCAACAATCCACTGATTCCAGAAATTCCAGGATTATGTGTCTTGGCAAATGATCATATCAACTGGAGTATGTATGTTCCTAGTTATGATTCCAATGGACGGGTATATTATAATGAAAACGGATAGGTACCTAGCTTACAGTTTGCTCCGACCTCAATCATTTTCTGCGTAAAAAAAATAAACCTTCAAACTTCTGATTGTAAATCCGAGTGACTGCTCTGAAATCTCCTCACCGAAACGTGCTCCGTGCTCGCATAATGATGATGTCCTTCCCTCGTCTGTCCACTTGATTTCAAACTTTGAACTTGTGTTCGAGAAATCCACTAGAGTTTATCCTTTTTTTTTGTCATGCTCGAAGATTCAAAGAAGCAACATCAACCTTTCGTAGAACAGGACAAGACCCATCCATTATTACAATGAATCTCTTACGACTAGATACAAGCCCCCTCCTTTTGCTGCCGACTTATTTTGCCGGTTCCACACAGCGCCAGAGATCCCTTTCGACCAAAACGTGACTGCATTACGAAATTGTTTCTGTAGAATGAAATTATAAATAGAAAGAAGATACAAGCGACGGCGGGTGTTCCACAGCCAACGGGGGTCCTTGCTCGGATGCAGAGATTTATGGCGACTTTTCGATTATCAAAACATTAAAATTTCCCTCAGCAAACATTTATGTAAAATTTAATTACCTTTTGATCAAGTTTTAAGTTTGTTGTGTCTCCTCGTAAGTGGGGCGAAATGGCGAGGACGAAAACACCCCCTAAAGCCCACATTACGAAAACAACTTAATCGACATTTGGACAAGAGTTTAGCCCTCCATCGAACGTAATAGTCCAAGAAATTTGCAGAGAATGTATTTAATCTTGTTTTCTTTGACGGCATTATAGATGCCACCACAAAAGCAAACCATGCTCCTTTCCATCATAGCCATACAGACTCTATGCAGACTCAGTAAAAGGAGCATCGTCGTCCTCATGCCTAGATACGTTTTTGCATCTACATGGATGTGTGAAGCAAGAAGCTTTTGCTGTTGCACTTGTGCTCATTCGTTACTTCTTTATAAACCCCATTTGGGTTCTTGAAAATCGTTATAAGCTTTCAAAGGAGCTACGATGGAAACTTCTGAATGAGGATGCTACCATTGAATAGAAAGGAGAATAGTTTATATCCTGATGTGCTCGGTAGACGAGTACATGGTGTGTGAGTGTAATGTTTGTTGATGGGGCAACATGGTCAATAAAGACAAATGCATATTTTGTATTCAAAGTTGGGAGCTGACTCGGGGGATTATTATTGTTGGTCTTTCAATTAGTACAAATGACCTGATGATGCTCTTGGAACGAATATATATTCAGATAGTATCGTATGGATGATTTACAAATGGATTTGTTGCTAGCATTAAGTTATACTATGTCGTTTTGAGTTTTGGAATAGCATAGTGAGATTATCTATTTTTTTCTCAGTGTATAATACATTGTTCAGAATCATATTTTCCGCATCCCGATTCAAATGCCTTCCAATGATCCATTAGTGTAGATTGAAGAATGTATCTTTGCAGGTTATTATTTCAAAAAAGATTTTATTTAAGAGCTCAATTATTTGAAGAACAGACTCCAGTTGCGTATTCCAAGTTGGTAGATGTCGGTTTCTGCTTGTGCGCCCCACTTAAGACATGGTCTTCCTCTACATAAATGAATGTTACCGTACATCCACAGGAGCATTAAGGACAACACCAATCGAAGCTCTTAGAATAGAAGCCGGTTTTAAACCAATCATTAAACTAGGACAGAAAAGGGCGATAAATTTAATGAGCAAAGCCCTTACTGATACTTATCATCCTCTTTACACCACTTCTAAAGAAACTTTGTCCAGGGAAAACCAAAACAAGAAAAACTCTTTATCTTCTATAAGCAAAATACTTGCCCTAATTTCATCTCACGGATGTACTCCTTTTAAAACTACAGAGAACTTATGCACACCGATTCTTCCCCCTTGGAAAAGACATTTGCTTAACATTGACACCAGCCTCTCCAGCCACAAAAAAGAAAATACTTCAAATTTACAATTCCGTATGTTTCATCGTGAATTAATTGAATCTATCAAGCCTTTGAGGACGCTATACACTGATGGATCCTGTAAGGACAACAACTCTACTTACTCAGTCATCGAACTGAATCCAAGCAACGAAGAAACTATCCTTTTCCAAGGTATTCTTCCAGACGCAGCTGGTAGCTACCTAGCAGAAGTAACAGCATTGTTAAAAGCTCTTTCATTGGCACAAACCTGGGCAGTTAAGACATTGATTCTTACTGATAGCTTAAGTATCCTTTCAGGAATCAAAAGTGCTACAAATAACTGCTCTACTCTCAGATGCATTCGAAATACCCTCCATAATAACTCACATATAACTTTAGCATGGATACCAGGCCATGTTGGCATTACAGGAAATGAGGCTGCCGATACTGCAGCAAAAGAAGCGACTCGTTACCCGTATTCAACTGAGCTTCCTAACATCTCTCAACTCATCCGAAAAGTTATTAGCTCAAACGAAAATATTGAACTCGAAAACTCCTGGCAAAGTGCACATAATTTCCTTCGGCAACATCACTCCACACATGTTCGTATTCCATACAACAAAACTCTAACAAGGGAAGAATTCATAACAATCTTTCGGATCAGAGTAGGTAAAACCCTATTTTCTAGTCGGCACTATTTTACTTACGTCACCCCAGAAGAGTGCGAGCATTGCAGAGAGGTCCTATCAGTTTGGCATATATTTGCCGATTGTCCTATTTCCCGACAAACTACAGACACTATTTCTGTGGAAGATAAGCAAAAAAAATTAACCGAAATACTTAATCCATCTGACGTTCGATCCTTTCAGCGCATTAAAGAAGCAACATCTTTACACAACAAGTTTAAAGACATTTAAAATAATTATGTAAATATTAAAATTTATTCCTAAAAGTATAAAATTCTCATTTTAAGAAGAATGTAAAATTACTTTTCTTTTCTTTTTTATTTATGTTATCGTATCAATTTTTGTATTCAATATTCAATTTCAAAACGACATCTATGGTCTTGTTGCCCTGATGTCTTCAAATGTAAATAATTTCAAAATTTATTTTGTAAGTTATTTTTGATAAATAAATAAATAAAATATTTTAAACTGAAACTTTGAAACTAATTTTTTCAATCTTGCGTAGTTCAATTTGAATTTTTGTTTTTCACGCTGCGTACCGACCGATACGTGTACCTACCGTTTTTACCCCCTGTACCAAATTCCCCACATACACACACTTGATCTGCCACTAGCCCTTTTGGACCAATATCAACGATTGAAGTTAAAATGATTGTTGAGCGGAGTGGTAGGGGTTTGGTTTGCGAAAGTCTCCACTGGTTCGGTTGGCAAGGTAGGTGAGCGGTGTAGGTGTATGAGATATCGATGACGACCGGGTGTTTCCGCTAAGCTCTTATTAATGGCGGCTTCCATTGGTAAAAAATCAATATTTTTTTATCTTGATCTGTCGAAAGACCGATTTTGAAAGCAATTGTTTTCCATTGGGCAAACGTTTTTTATCTCAGATCAATTTTGCAAATCTGGATTTTTTTTATCAGATTTAATAGGGTGAGCACTCACACTAATACAAATGGTAGCTGTCAGTTTGACTAGAGTGATATTCGTTTTGGTTTATAACTATACCGGTTGTGGAAAACTATTAGTAATCATTAAAACTGTAGCAGTTCAATGTGAAATATAAATTAAATAAAAAACAATCAACTTGTGTGACTTGAAACTTGACAGCTACACCGATTCTAATTTCACAGACAAGAAATTACAACAATACATAGACAAAAAAAATCAATCTGAAATCATGTTCCATTTACCTACACCAAAAACGATCAATTTTTAGATCAAAATCCAGATTTCCCAATATAAATATCCATAAGAGCGCAAATTATCAAATATAAAGATTTTAATGGTTTTCCAATAACCTTTTTTTAATTTTTTCGGTATTCGAAGACTCGTCATTTGAGACGATGTTAAAGATAGGCTCCACACAAACAATCACAGGAGCACACAAATGCCTCTAAGAAACCGAGGGAGCAGGGGGTCGATACTGTAAGACAATTTTAATATAAGCAATATAATTTTTTGCGATTTGTCCACTCGAATTACCTGGTATCTTTTACCCGCAAGTAAAAAAAAGATTGCGATGGTGTAATTCGTAGTAGGGGCCAATTTTATGCTTCAAATATTTATTTTTGGTGTGAACCAAATGTTGCTCGGGATTATAGGATCTCAACTTATTGCTTCTTCCTTTTTGACTACTCAAATGAAAAAGAACGTGGTGACAAGGACATAATTCGTAGTTCACTACTCGGAGTATATGCAGTTGCCACTATCTACTTTCCAAAAATCTGTCGGTAATGGTCTCTCCAGAGCCAAACCCACCGAGCAACCGAAACTGAAACTTCGTTTTATTTTTTTCATTTTTCTGTTCAGTTTGGCATTTCATTCCCATAGAATATAGAACAGAAACTGAAAAAAAAATCACTTTGACATCATAAAAGTGAGGCAAGTGACGTCTACAAACTTCTTGCAAAACTGCAAAGTGAAAAAGTAAAATTTCGGAACGGAAAACAAAAAAAAATCATTTTATATATTATACATATATTATACACTAAAATAAAAATATTTTAAGAAATATAAATAAATGAGATTAAAAGAAAAACAAAGTTTCGGTTTCAGTTGCTTGGTGGGTTTGGCCCTTAAATGATTGTTATTGTGCCATTTGACAGCTAATTGTTTATCTTTAGGCCGCAGTTATAGCACTCATTGAAAACCATCATTTGAAATTTTCTTTTACTTATTGCGGCTTTTTTATAAATTCAACCATTGGCGAGTTGGTGTCAAAACAAAGCTTATGAATTTTAGGACATGATCATCCAAAAATATTCTAATTATATTTTTCGCAGAAAATCACTTTTTAGTTTTCACTGATCATAATGGAAATGCAAACTTCAAACTGACATACATAAGTCAGATGTAAAAAAAAGTGTTTTTTTATCCCAATCTACAACGCTATAAATTTCATATTGACAATTTGTTGGTCACAATTTTAGGACAATATTTTTTACTCTTATCCATTTTATTAACCGTACATATCATAAAAGAATTACTTACTTACTTACTTAAGTGGCGCTACAGTCCGGAATGAACCTGGGCCTCATCCAACATGCCTCTCCAATTAGCCCGGTCCTTAGCTAACTGCCTCCAGTTGCGCACTCCAAGTTGGTTGAGGTCGGTTTCCACTTGTGCGCGCCACTTAAGGCGAGGTCTTCCTCTACTGCATCCGACGTCTGGCTGGGAATCGAAGACTCTGCGAGCCGGAGTATTGGTGTCCATTCGTTCTACATGTCCTAGCCATCTTAAACGTCCAATGCGGAGTTTTTTGACCAGGGGCATGTCGCTGTACAGCTCGTATAGTTCTTGGTTAAATCTTCGTCTCCATAGCCCGTCAACGCAAACGGGACCGAAGATTTTCCGAAGAATTTTCCTCTCGAATCTACCAAGGATTTCTTCATCCGCTTTTGATACGGTCCATGCTTCAGCGCCGTAGAGCAGGACTGGGATGATCAGGGTCTTATATAGGATCTCCTTAGTAGTACTACTAAATTGCCTTCTTAGCCCGAAGAAAGAGCGGTTGGCAAGAGTAATTCTTCGTTTAATTTCTGACGAGATGTTGTTGTCAGAGTTAATAGCGGAGCCGAGGTAGACAAAGTCCCGTCCTACCTCAAAGTTATATCTGTCAATGGTGACGTTCTGTCCCATTAAACCCATTTTCGCCGCTTCCTTCTCTATACTAGCAAACGTGGCTATGACATCACGTTGAGTCCTACCAATGGTGTCAATATCGTCAGCGTATGATAGTAGTTGCACCGACTTTTGGAAAATTGTGCATCTGGTGTTGGCTTTGGAGTTTTGCACAATCCTCTCAAGAATCAGATTAAAGAAGTCACATGACAGCGCATCGCCTTGCCTAAATCCTTTTTTGGTATCGAATGTGTCGATGAGGTCGTTTCCGACCCTGATGGAGCAGCGAGGATTCTCTATCGTCATCCTACACAAACGGACGAGTTTGGGCGGTATACCAAAACTAGACATGGCTCTGTACAGTTCGTCTCTAAAAATGCTGTCATATGCGGCTTTGAAATCGATGAATAGGTGGTGGGTATCGATTTGGACTTTTGAGTTTTTTCCAGGATCTGCCGAAGTGTCATCATCGCCGTTTAACAGTCTGCAGAAGTGGTTCTTCCATATCCTCAGCATCGACTGTGTCTCAACTACAATATTTCCTTGTTCATCTCGACAGGATTCTGTTCGAGCCTTGTGTCCTTGGCTTTGACGTTTTACACTTTGGTAAAACTTGCGAACATCGTTCCTGGAGTGGCACCTCTCTATATCCTCGATCGCGCGCTTTTCTTGCTCCTTTTTCTTCTTGCTGAAAAGCCGATGTTCTTCCCTTCTTCTTTGCCTATAGAGCTCAATGGCAGCTCTCGTCTTCCCCTGCAGCTTAGTCTTGTAGGCCTCGTTCTTGGCTGCGAGCATCTGTTGGCATTCCTCATCAAACCAGGGGTTTCTTGCTGGTGGGCGCGGGAAACCTAGCACATCAGTTGCGGTTGATCTAATGGCCTGTTGGCATCGTTGCCATTGTTCTCCGACAATAGATGCTGGTGGTATGGTGTGATTCGAGAGGTTAAGAAATACGTGTTGCGCGAAGATCTTGGCGGTCTCTTGCGATTGCAGTCTTCCGACATTAAATTTTTTCACAGTATTTCTGGATTGTTGTGGCGTGGTGGATATCCGCATTCTTACCTTGGCTGCTACAAGGTAGTGATCCGAATCGATGTTAGCTCCTCGGAATGTTCGGACATCCAAAATACTGGATGCGTGCCTCTTGTCTATCGCAATGTGATCAATTTGGTTGACCGTTCGTTGATCTGGAGACCGCCATGTCCCCTTATGGATATCGAGGTGAGGAAACCGTGTGCTGGCTATAGTGGCATTTCGTTCCTTAGCGAAATCAATTAGCCGAATAGTCGCTGTTTCTGCTCACTATAACACGGTCCGTAGTATATGTCACAGTTTTTCATCCTCTTTTTGCCCGGCCCATCCCATCGTATTTCCTGGATGGCAGTAATGTCTGCTTTGTAGCAGTTTAGGGCTTCCGCTAGTTGTTCGCCTGCACCTCTCCTGTTTAATGTTCTCACATTCCAGGTGCAGATACGAACGTCGTTGTCCTTTTTTCGTTTAGCAGGGTCGTCAACAATAAAATCAGTCCTTTCCGAGGCTATTGGTTGCTTCGTAACAATATTTTTTTTTCTGTGGGTGGGTAGTTAACCCAAAGAACAACCCCCAACCTGGAGGGCCAGTTCCAATTTATTAGATACCCCTAGGACACGGGGCCATCAGTATCCACTACGGGATTGAGCGCTGCCGTTGGCCTTTCGGTTCATCCGCCACCATCTCTGTTCAAGGGGCCTGACTAACCCTTGAAATTCCTAGACAACCTGTTGTCCGAATCAGAGCAGCTCATCTAGGTTCGCCTGGGACAGCAGAACGGGTATTCATCCGTGCCATTCTCATCAGGGTGTTTATAGTGTTGCTGTTTTTCGTCGTGTTATCAACACTCGCACTTATCGTTTAGCAAGTCAAATCCGGTTGGATGAGACCAGTTCCCGATGGTTACCACTTGGAGGTAAAAATAAGCACATTTGATGTGTAGTCAGAGTTACAACACTGGGCATTGCCAAGTTAACGCCAATCAGAGTCTACCCTCGTTCTACAACACCCAACCATCATAAAAATAAAAGAATTACACATAACGAAAATTGTCTCCGAAACAGCTCTAACGATTTTGATTAAACTTAAAACATGCTATAGTAGTGCCAACAAAACTGCTTTCCCATTTTTTTCTAGAAAGTCTATATAACGGATTTATAGATTAAGGTTAGAAAACAGTGTGCTGGCTATAGCGGCATTTTGTTGCGCAGCGAAATCAATTAGCTTAAGTCCGATGTTTTCCGACAATTTCACTAAAGATATCCACTTTTCCTACCTTTGTGGTAAAATCTGCCAGCACGATTTTAACATCGTACTTTGAAAATCGCTCACAAGTTTTTTTCCACGGACGCATAGAAATAGTCTTTCGCAATAGCGTGAGCGCATATATGTCTGAATTTGGCCTTGATGCGGGTTTTTTCAAAGCGTTCGCTGATGTCTTGAAAGCAAAAGACCTCTTTCCGAAGTCTGGCACTGATAACAAAGCCACATCCGAATAGTCGTTGTTTCTGCTCACTATTACACAGAGCGTGGTATTTAGATGTCACAGTTTTTCATCATCTATGCATTTCCTGGATGGCAGTAATATCTGCTTTGTTGCAGCTTAGTGCTTCCGCCTTTTCTGGATGCCAGTAATGTCTGGTTTGTATCAGCTTAGAGCTTCCGCTAGTTGTTCGTGAAGACACGGACGTCATTGTCCTTTTTTTGTTTAGCACGGTCGTTAACAATAAAATCATTCCTTTCCGAGGCTAATAGTTGCTTCGTAACAAGCTGTATACAATGGACATCACATGCGAGTAAAGTTAGTAACTATTAACTGACAGATTTTCAAATTCCTATCTTAAATAAATAATTAATCGTAGGACAAATGTGTAAACAAACCGAAATTGTACAAATCCACTATCAATAACGCCAACACACATATCCCTTATAAACATGTATAAGCTTTTGTCATCTAAGCTTCCTACATCCTTAAGCAACAAGACAACAGGGCCCCGTCGTTGATTAATTTTCAGCATTCAACTCAAATTCAGGTTGTAAACCACCTCTCACCCATACACATTCAGACACATATTTCTTAATTTATCGAATTTCAATCAATGTTATGGATGCGAAAAGCCGAACGTACCTCCACCTGATACCAGATCGCACAAAAATGTCTGCAATCATCCAATTGTGTTTAAATAATGGTTGACAGTCGGATGCTGAGGAACTGAATCGCAGTAGGTCCTCACCACTAACCCTTCTCAACTATAAATTCCTCTATTGTCCATCCTGTCAATATCACTTGCAGAAGCCACCTTGCAAAGGGGTTAAAAGCAAACTCAACTGAGCATTTAATTTCCACATCCATAATGTATTCATTGTTCAGGCACAAAACACCCAACCTTTACCCAGGGTATTTATTGAAATGCGCTCACACTCCACTCCGGAGTACACCTTCTTCTTTCCGTCGGGTTATTGAATCTGTGTGCACTGGCAAACATACACAAAGGTCACAATGCTAGAATGACTAACTTGTACGTATGGCAAGAGTGAACATGTGTTCTAAAAACGGCAGCTTTTGAACGCAGATGATGCTGTCTTTAAAAATTACAAAGTTGAGGGCTGGATATTTGTATACAGGTAACAAATTCCAAATGATTCCTTCAAACACCGTTGTAATTATTCTGAGCACATTTGGGGTTTCACGGATTTCGTTCTAGGACCGGAAGTAACTACACTTCACTTTGACTAGAGGAAGAAGATGGGTCTACTACATAATTTATTATCTAAGTTAAGACCTTTCGCATTACATTCGGAGAGCATCCCTTCGTCATCGTCCCGGCGAGGTAGTCGTAGGGGTAGTTGCCGTATATTTGCGTCTTCAGATGAAGGAGCGAAGATTTATTGAGATACTCGTTGGACGATGAAGACATGAGAGGTGTAGATGGAGAAAATAGGTATCACATTCACATACGTACCGAGTACGGTGAGCTGGAAAGCTCCTAAAGACTTTAGAATCTTGTCTGAGTGCGTTTTAAGGGAAAATTAATGAAGTTAGCTATATAGCAAGGATTTTATCTGGTGGAACGAGTAAAAGGAAGTTTTTGATAGAGTACTCTATGAGTAACGGTGTCAAAAAAAGAATAATATAAATGGCAAAAGTTTCCAAAATCCTGTCATATAAATATTGCTGTTTGTGATTCAGATTTGGTGAGGGTAAAAGATATTTTTATTACGGCATTGTTTGGAAGAATAGTAGTTATTGTTTGAGCTTTTATATGGAGAATACGATGTAGGTATGATATGACACATTCAAGCCTCGAGATGCACGTTTGTAATATGCGGGCTTACTGTCGCGTAATATGTGATCGCCCAAAACCGTTGACCAACCACATAGTTTTGGACAAGGAATAGCAACTGATAAACCACACATGTGCAGATTAAAAAAAAAGTCCAAATCGATACCCGCCACAACCGGGCGCTACAGCCCGGAATGAACATGGACCTTAACCAGCATGTCTCACCAGTTGCACACTTCAAATTGGTTGAGGTCTTCCTCTATTGCGTCTGACCTCTGGCAGGGAATCCATGACTCTGTGAGCCGGGGTATTGGTGTCCATTTGATCTACATGCCCTAGCCATCTTCAACGTCCAATGCAAAGTATTGCCCGTCAAAATCCCAATATTTATTAAAGAATTTTTTGCTCAAAACGACAAAGGATTTCTTCATCCGCTTTTGATTCGGTCCATGCTTTAGCGCCGTAAAGCAGGACTGGTTTGATCATGGTATTGTATAGGATCACCTTAGTAATTCGAATAAATGCTTAACTACTCTATTCATAGGCCGAAAAAAAGGGGTAGAGTAACTCTTTGTTTAACAACCCAGATATATATCTACGAATCTATTGTTATATTATTTATGAATTCCATTTTATGTATATATTATTAATATTACCTTAGTCATTAATATTTTGAATTACCTTTTTACAAAAAAAAACAAAAGCAGATATTAACAAAAAAAGAAGTGTGGCAACCCTAAATCAACGCTAAATCAAATAAAAGCTTTTCCTCTCGCAAAAGCTCTAAAAACGGTAACCGTTTTAATCGTGCACGCTGTATATCGTAAGAACATTACGATAGTTGAAACCAATCGGCATCGGCACTCGCAGAAACATATACAAGCAGCGCTTTTTACGATGTAAGATCACTCAGGTTTAGCATTTCGCAGCGACGCCGACGGTCGGGTACTATGGTTTGGTATTTCACAACGACGGTCGGGTCTTTCCACTGTTTTGAAAAGTACCACACTTGTGTTCCTCCGAGACTATTAAGAGTTTGAGTTGGTCATACGACGGTCGGGTTTTCCACTGTTTATGAACACCACACACTCGTTCGGTATTTTGCTGTATTGACTTCGGGTTGTTCCACAGTCTGCCCTCAGCAAAATTATTATCATTATCATTATTAAATATTTTTCATTCGTTACTTTTATTATATTAATATTTTTTTCATTCGTTAATTTTTTTCATTCCTCATTTTTATTTTTTTTTTGTTAAATAAAGTAATTTTTTTTACTGTGCGAATCGCTGAATACCCTATCCTATTCCATCTTTAAACTAAACATCCCCTAAAAATGGCCGTGGCTAAAGACCTTATATGGGTGAAATTATCAAATGAGATTGTCTGAACATAATTTCATCAAAATTCATTTTCGTTTGTCCAAAATCGAGGATTTTTCTGACAGTGGACGTAGCCGTGGGCGGACTTTGACAATTTTTACACTTGTTCCGCTGGGAGCTACAAAGAACCTAAAAACTTATGATCTTAAAATTCTTAAAATTCAAAAGCAGAGCTTCAGAAAAAAAAACACTTTGAAGTTTTAATTAAAAAAAATCAACTCCTTCAACTCACAGGATTTGAAAATCATTTTTATATGTAGAAGGCCTGTCTATTTATTTCAGTTTAATTGTGAATTTGTGATTTTCAGTTCGAAGAGACGAAGAAATATATATTTCAAGCCATTACCCAAGTCTTCAAGAATATATAAAACTTCAAAAGAAAAGACGCCTATCAACATTGCGAACAATCTTTTGGTATTTTTTTATAAATGTATATTCCTAATTACTTTTCTTTTTAGGAAGTGCCTTGATGTAATATTTTTAGTATGGAGTCTCATAAATGCGGGCAGGACTCCGGTAGCCATAGCCCAGGAAACTGCTTCGGAATCGGAGCGGGATTATGGAATTTTTTACAGGGTCAGATGGACTATTTCTGGCATTCTGTCAGAAATTTACTACATAATCGGCAGAGTTTTCCACGTTGGAACTGTTATAATATGAGATGATTTCAGTATGTAATGTAAATTCACTGAACACATTCATTGCTACGCACGAAATGCAGTCATTTAAGATACCTAATTGTAAGACGTCATTTCTCCTCTATGTAAGTGCATGTACATGTAGTCAGTTGAATATTACGATCGGATGTGTATAGTTGATTAGTGGAAATATAAAACTGAATTTGCAAAGCTTAAAGTGTGTATTATTTTACTAACTTGTACATGGTGTCAGAAGTGAAACCTTTTTTTTTTATATTAAAACAAATATATTCAACAAGATGTCTAAAGTGGAAATAAAAGCTCCTGAACAACTTAATTTTGATGACGCTGGCAAAGAGTGGTCAATTTGGAAACAAAAATTCAAGATTTATCTTGTTGCGTCTGGAAAATCAAGCGAGAATGACAAAACAAAAATTTCTCTATTTCTTACGTTCATTGGAGAGAAGGGGATAGAGATATACAATACTCTTTTCGATGTACCGTTTGATCCAGACAGTGATGATGAGTTCAAGGATGCAGTGGAAATTGAACAAGTAGACGAACAAGCAAAACCGAAAATTTCCCTAAAGATGGTCCTTAGTAAATTCGAAGAATATTGTCTTCCAAAGAAAAATGTCCTAATGGAGTCACATAAATTTAATATGATTGTTCAAAAGGAGAACCAATCCTTCACAGAGTACATAACTGAACTTCGTACACAGATGAAGTACTGTGATTACAGTTGCACAAAGTGTAAGGAATCTTATACAGACCGTATGCTGAGAGAACGACTGATCCTGGGGCTGTTTGATAAAAACCTACAATTGAAATTGCTGGAGGATGCAAATCTGTCATTAAGTGATATAATTAATAAGTGCAAGATTGCAGAAGCTGTTATTGCAAATAAAAAATTGCTGTCCCAAGTGGAAAAGATTTGCACAATTGATACGTCGCAAAAGGAAGATCAAAAGAAGAGGTTCCTGAGATACCCGAACACACCAAAATGTGATCGTTGTGGTGGATTTTCAACGGGCCAACACCAAAAATATTGTCCAGCTGCAAAGGAAGGAGTAACTTGTAACAAGTGTGGAAAACCAGGCCATTTCGGAAGAGTTTGTCGCTCACGTCAACAGGAGGAAAAGCCAAAAGGAAACAAGCTGCAGCTCTATAGAGGACCAAGGCAGAATCGTGTCAACGAACTAAGATATGGATCTAGTTCTGAAGAAGGTAACCAATTATGTCAGAATAATAATTTAGTTTTAAAAAAATTTGTATTTAGAATAAACACTGATGCTAAGGGTTGGTTCAAAATATTGAATGTGGGTGGTGCTGAAGTACAATTTAAATTAGATACTGGAGCTGATATCAGTTGTCTCCCAATAAAATACATTGAGCAGACCAACAACCAAGATAAAATTAAAAAGTCTAACAACCAATTGTTTGCTTATAATAATTGTAAGATTGAGACATTTGGAAAAATAGATTTAATTTGTGTTGACTGTGATACACAGTTAAAAAAAGTTGTTTCATTTGAAATCGTTGGTGACAAATTTCAGCCTATATTAAGCAGAGATGCATGCGTTGAACTTAATTTGCTAAATAGAACTAATGTATTCAATATATCCATAGATTCAAACGAAAAGTTT
Organism: Rhingia campestris; assembly: GCA_932526625.1. NCBI lineage: Eukaryota > Metazoa > Arthropoda > Insecta > Diptera > Syrphidae > Rhingia > Rhingia campestris. The sequence continues at coordinate 2,357,833 of OW052184.1, forward strand.
ATTGAGCAAAATATGGAAGTATTTGATGGTATTGGTACAATTCCTGGGGAATGTAGTATTATGCTTAAGGAAAATTCTGTCCCAACACTTAAGTATAAAAAACGTATCCCTGAAAGTTTACATAAGAGATTGAAACTTACGTTAGAAGATATGCAGGAACACGGCATCATTACACCTGTTGATTACCCTACAGATTGGGTCAATAATTTAGAAATTGTTGAAAAACCAAACGGCTCATTAAGGATATGCCTTGATCCAATACCATTAAATAAATGTATTCGTAGGGAACATTTTTTGATTCCAACAGTGGAAGAAATAATAAGTAGACTGTCAAATAAATCATTTTTTACAGTGTTAGATCTAAAGCAAGGATTTTGGCAACTATCACTTGATAAAAAAAGTTCAGAATTAACAACCTTCATGACTCCATTTGGTCGTTTTCGATGGAATAGGGTTCCTTTTGGAATAAGTAGTGCTCCGGAAATGTTCATGAAGAAAATGGTTGCAATATTTGGAAATATAACAAATGTAGAAGTTTATTTCGATGATATTTTCATTTCTGGTAGAACAAAAAAAGAACACGATGAAACTTTAGAGTTAGTAATGACAAAAGCAAAACAAAATGGGATAAAATTTAATAAAGAAAAGTTACAGTTGTGTCAAAAGAGGGTCAAATTTATGGGACAAATAATACAAGAAAATAGAGTAGAACCAGATAACAAATATGTGGAAGCTATTAAAAATATTAATACACCAACAAATAAGAAAGACATTTTAAGAATACTAGGTATGTTCAAATATCTTGCAAGGTTTATTCCAAATTTGACAAAGAAATCAGCAAATTTAAGAAACTTAACACGATTAGAAACAGAGTGGAAATGGTTAGATGTACATCAACGCGAACTGGAGGATTTGAAGGAAATCCTGTGCAAAGGCACTTCTCTAAGAATTTTTGATCCCAAACTTCCTTTAATAATGCAAACAGATGCATCTAAGAATGGCTTGGGTTGTGTTTTAATGCAAAATGACCAACCAATTGCATTTGCTTCCAGAAGTCTTACTATAACAGAACAAAAGTGGAGTACAATGGAAAAGGAATTACTGGCCATTGTATTTGCTTGTGAAAAATTCCACCATTTCATTTATGGTCGTGAGGTAATGGTTCAATCAGACCATAAGCCTCTCGAACAATTAATTAAAAAAGAGTTAGATGATGTTACTGTAAGACTTCAAAGAATGTTCTTAATACTATTAAGATACCCTGGTCTGCAAATAAAATACACACCTGGGAGTAAAGTAGTCATAGCTGACTGTCTTTCAAGGGCTCCATTAAAGGAAACGGGTTCCGAGAATGAGGAATTGAAATACGTGATTCATTTAGTAAAAAGAAAAGTTTGCTTATCAGCAAATAATTATGAAATTTATGTTGAGGCAACAAGAAATGATTCTGAACTAGCTAAAATAGTAGATCATCTTCAAACAGAATGGCCAGAATATAAACGTTTATCCGAGGTTGGAAAACGTTTTCATAAGATAAAAGACCAACTTAAGTTTGAGGAAGGATTATTATTTTTGGATGATAAATTAATCATTCCGCATTTGTTGAGAATGTCATTACTTAGAATTCTACATGAACCACACCTGGGGATTGAAAAAACTCTCGCTAGGGCTCGTAAATTATTTTATTGGCCAGGAATAACAGGTGATATTAAAGCGATGATTAAAGATTGTCGTGTATGTGAAAAATATATGAGAAATAATTGTTCGGAACCACTCATTCAAGAGGAAAATCCGCAATATCCATGGCATAAAACTTCAATGGATATTTATGAATATGCAGGCAAATTTTATATAGCATTTGTTGATGCATATTCTGGTTGGATTTGTTCTGATAGACTTAAAGATAAGTCGATTACAAGTGTTATTACCTTCTTGGAAAATATATTTAATCATTTTGGTAGCCCAACAGAAATCAGAACTGATAACAGTCCATTTAATTCGAAACAACTTCTACAATATGCTAGTATTAATAATATTACATTAAAATTTTCAAGCCCCAATTACCCTCAAAGTAATGGGTTAGCTGAAAAAGCAGTTGGAATTGCTAAACAGATAATAAAAAAGGCAATTAATGAGGACAAAGAAAAAGAAATTGGGTATAGAATTTTAGAATACAATACAACACCAATAACTAGTATGGGTTTATCCCCTACAGAATTATTTTTGGGACGAATGGTTAAAACAAAACTACCAGTTAATATGAAGAGACTCGTTAGGACATTTATAGCTGAAGAACAAATTCAAAGGAAAATAACAGAAAAAAAGAATAAACAAAAACAGTATTATGATATGCATACGAAATTATTGAGCGAATTACGGATAGGAGATAAAGTTATGTTTAAAAAAAATGAAACTGACTGGGTCTATGGAGAGATTGTACAGCAATTGAATGAGAGGTCATACAATATTAAATGTAGTTCAGGAAAAATATTCAGGAGAAACAGAAAATTTATAGTTAAAACAAATAATTCAGATGAAAAAAAGGTTGATGATTATGACTTCTTGGATCATGGTATGTTCGATGAGGATAATAGTGTTGATAGAGAAGTATCTCATGATGAACAGTCAAGTTCAATACCAGACACAGCAGCACCCACGGTAAATGTTGAAAACGAGCCTTTACTTCAGGGAACAGAAAAGAATGGTGTAACAACCCATAGTGGGCGCATTTCTAGGCCACCTGTTAGACTAGGTGATTGGGATTTTGATTGAAACTACTGACATAGTTGGTTGCATAAGATATTATTTATTTATTATTTATTTATTATTTATTTACTATTTATTTACTAACTTAATTATATTATTATTATTCAGTAAGTAGTTGTTAAAAAAAAAAAAAAAAAAAAAAAAAAAAAAAAAAAAAAAAAAAAAAAAAAAAAAAAAAAAAAATTATATTTTAACTTTAATTCTAATTAAAAAAAAAAAAAAAAAAAAAAAATAGCATGTTATAATATGAGATGATTTCAGTATGTAATGTAAATTCACTGAACACATTCATTGCTACGCACGAAATGCAGTCATTTAAGATACCTAATTGTAAGACGTCATTTCTCCTCTATGTAAGTGCATGTACATGTAGTCAGTTGAATATTACGATCGGATGTGTATAGTTGATTAGTGGAAATATAAAACTGAATTTGCAAAGCTTAAAGTGTGTATTATTTTACTAACTTGTACAGGAACTGCAGCTGATTTGGGTCTTCCTGATACGAATTATTCATTAAATTCTGTATTTCTATCGCGCAATACAGAATTTGATGACGGAGAAGAAGATGAATGCGTTGAACAAGTTTTTGAAGGAGATGTCGATGATGACGAAGAAGAAATGGAATATTTGGCACAAGGCCAATATATAGTTGGAGATGATGCCGAATTCATTCAAAGGAGTGACTTTGTGGTAGAACCAGGGTTTATCGAAGGATTTGAAGATCCACAGCAGCGAGGCTATATCGTCATCGAAATAGAAAATGAAGATGCAACTATAACTTATATTTCAATGGCATAGGTAATTATTTATTTAAATTTTCTCAAGCTTTGAAAACATTAATAATTTTTTTATTTTCCTTTTTATTGAAGGTAGGAATTGATTTAACCAAGCCGAAACCAAAACACGAAGCTGAAGTTATATTCAGGCTTTTTGAGACGGGGATTTGGCCAAGGTTTAATTTTTTCTTTATATTTTCATTTTGTTAATTGTTTGTGTTTTAGTTATTTTTAATTTTGCTTGTTATTTTGTTTTTGTTTGTTTGTTGTTTGTTAAGTGGATTAGGCCTACTGGGGAAACCACTTAAAAAAAAAAAAAGCACCAACAGCCTAACCTCATGGGTGGTGTGGAATAAGGCGCAAACTCATAGGCTAAACGTTTTTTTTTAAATGTTGTGAAATATAGACCAAAAGAAGGAATGCGTTTCGAATCGTTACATTTTCGTATTGATGCAGTGCAGTATGAACACAGTTAAAGGGTATGTGAGGGTACGATTTGGAACAGTTTTGATGTTATTTATTGATGCATTTCATGTATATGCTCCCCATGTCTTGCACCAACTATCGACGCATATCCCTGCTAGTTTTCACATTTAAGGTCAACGAAATAAGTCTGTTTGCAAAACATTTATCGGCACTTCCGACCCAGCAGATCGATCATATAGCACTATAAAAACATTTACCATCCTTTAAAAAAAAAAGTTCCAACAAGTCATGGTTCATTGAACATTGCGTTCAAGTAGTGTCAGTGAAAATAAATTATATTGATCCTGTAGCATAGATTGAGAAGAGATAACTTCCCATCAATCATTAATAATCAAGAAGTAGAATCGACAAGGAATGGCATGTCCGAGAGACGCTCGGATCTCTTGGTCAACGGCAAAGTTATTCCCTCCATAACTCCTTTGCTAGAAGGTACTCTCCGGATGACAGAAGAACCTCGAGTAAAAAGACGAATTCTGAAAAAATGTAGGCTGCACCAAATTTGAAAGCAAGATACGAACAAATTTTTAAAACTTAGCCTTTGAAGATTGTTGGCGCAACAGCCACTCATGTGTACCGTGTCTGCCAAATACGAACGTCTGAGTTGGGATCAGCGCTTTACGACATGAGAATTAGAACTACACATACAGTGCTTATCTCTGAGTTGCGCTTGCACGAACGCATTTATTCAACTTCTCGTGGTTGCTAACGTGCAATTTTTAGTTTTATTTACACACTTTTTGTAGTAGGTGTTCTTAATAATGAAATTAAGTGGCGCTACAGTCCGGAATGAACCTGGCCTTCAACAAACATGCCTCTCGAATTAGCACGGTCCATAGCTAACTACCTGCAATTGCACACTTAAAGTTGTTGAGGTCGGTTTCTAAAGTGGCTTCCTAGCCAGAACAAACAGCGATAGAGTAATTCTTCGTTTTATTTTTTGACGAGATGTTGTTGTCAGAGTTAATAGTAGAGCCGAAGAAGACAAAGTCTCGTAATATCTCGAAGTTATAACTGCCAATGTCACGTTCCTCCAGTTCGTCAATGTTATGTGTACATTAGTCTTGAAAGCATATACTTGGTTTTACCATCATTTACTGCTAAACCCATTTTCGCCGCTTCCTTCTCTATACTAGCAAACGTGGCTATGACATCACGTTGAGCCCTACCAATGATGTCAATATCGTCAGCGTATGCTAGTAGTTGCGCCGACTTTTGGAAAATGGTGCCTCTGGTGTTGGCTTTGGAGTTTTCACAATCCTCTCAAGAATCAGATTGAAGAAGTCACATGACAGCGCATCGCCTTGCCTAAATCCTTTTTTGGTATCGAATGTGTCGGTGAGGTCGTTTCCGACCCTGATGGAGCAGCGAGAATTCTCTATCGTCATCCTACACAAACGGACGAGTTTGGGCGGTATACCAAAACTAGACATGACTCTGTACAGTTCGTCTCTATAAATGCTGTCATATGCGGCTTTGAAATCGATAAAAAGGTGGTGGGTATCGATTTGGACTTCTTGGGTTTTTTCCAGGATCTGCAGACGTGTGGAAATTTGATCGGTTATTGACTTTCCTGGCCTAAAACTACACTGATAAGGGCTGATCAGGTTGTTGGTAAACGGTTTCAGTCATATTTCGGCAGATAGGATCTTGTAGACGATGTTATAGAGACTTATGCCTCTGTACTTGGCGTAGTTTACAGTTCTCCTTTTTAGGCGAACTTAACGTAAGTCTATTGGCCAATTCATGCATCCGACGAACCTCATATCAATCGAAACGCACTCACATGCGGTTTTCTTTAATTGAGTACAACGCCATTAGGCAAATATTTGTCACGCATTACCTAAATTTTATATCTACACTTTCACCATCTTCAGGCGTCAGTCCAGCGTACTGTTGTCCATTTGGTCATAAAAATGTAATCTGGTTTATGGACAGGAACTCATGTAAATAAAGACAAAACCAGCTAGACGGTGGGACTAATAGTCACAATAAATATTAAATACGCTCTTACAAAATAATTTTTTTATTGATTGTTTAAATGTTTGAAAGACGATTAATTGCTCCGTTCTGCACGTACTCTTAAATACTCAATACGTCCCCCCTAAAACAACAAACACTTTGTTACTACAGAGGAAACCCATATCAATGCCAAGTACCCACCATATTAACAATTTCAACTCTGTAACTGGACTTTGAATTAATTTTGAGACTCTTCAACTGACATGGACGTGGATGAAACAAAGCCTTTACCATGGGACGATGATTTACACGCCGTTCTCCACGTATCTGCTTGCGTATACAATATTTGCAAAATCGACATTTTACGACTCGTAGATTAACTAAATAGGTATAAACAAAAATTAATGAATTTAAGAACAACGGACTTTACGTGTAGTTACAGAGATCTCGTATATGTTTTCTGCGCATATTAACAAACATCGTAAATATGCTCGATAGAGTTGTTTGAAGGTAAATCTTTTTTGGCTTTTCTACGTCAAAAAGCACAAAAAAAACGTTTTCTTAATTTATATTACAAAAGTTAATAACAAATGAATACAAGATGACTTAACACAGCAGACAGCACAGCGACCACAATTGACATAATTTACCGCTAGGAATTTGAATTCCATTTGAATTCCACTAGATGACATTTGACATAAAAATGTATGAAGCATATAGTTCTGTTCATTCACAATAGCTTTGTTTAATGGCTATGCTTACACCAGAAATTGTATTTAGGTGGGCACTAATTATTTTACCCGGGGCTTTGAGAAGTGTGAAAACCATAATAATGCGAAGGCCCAATCGCACACGAGTATGCTTCAACCGGTTGAACCTCATGTGGTATGGTTGGACTGGTGAGGAGGGTGGACAGTTTAAGAAATACTGGAGAGCAATTTTTGATCCAAATTAAGTGGTTGAAGAGGTGTAAATCTACCAACAAATGTATGTGTTTCTGACTGTTGTGATATTTAAAAAAAGGCATTGATTAGCTAATAGGACTACGGGGGTAACAGCCATATTAATAAACATAAATAAAGTGTGAATTATCTTTAATTGACATCAATAAACATTAAATTGACTAACTCACCGAAGTAGGTGACTTATCCTGTTATTAAATTGAAATTTGACGGAAAGTTAATGTCAATTGGAATTTCACTACTGTTTATTTTTAAATAGAGAAAAAGTAAAAAATGGCTTCGCAGTTCAGTGAATTTTTAAATAGAATGCATACATTGGATATGCAGCCCTTTAATATATGGAAGAATAAAAATATATAAAAAGTGTTTTATTCCAATAATTATGCGGAATATGCTGAAACTCATAACTTTAGTACAAGAAGACCTAAGAGGGTGAAAACATTCCTGTTGTTCTTCAAGTTTTGGTTTCTATTGGATACTGGGACCGCGATGAGGTTAGCATATGAACTTTAAATCACAAAAGTACTATAATGTCACTGAATTAATTATAAGATTCAAGACGATGGCGCTGATATAAATGGGTTAAGCCAGCCTACATTGAGTATAATTTCTACTCGCGTGGCCAAAGCACTTGCTTCGAAAGCAACACAATCAACCCTATCGAGGTATCCGTCGGAGCGGAAATTTTTCCGAATACTTCGTCGGAGGTTCAAATTCCATTCGTAGGTATGTGTCATCGAAAAAAATACTGCACAGAAGCGACGGCTTCACTTCACTAAATTCCACGAAGAATTTGTGTCGGATGAAATCGGAAAAAGAATGGCACTTAGCTGTCAAAAATTGCACGAAAAATGCACCTTAACGCACTTCAACACAATTCGGCGGGATGCGCTACAAAATGTCGGAGAAACATTCAGAACAGCTTTTCGGAAGAATACCTTGAAGCGAAAATCCTCTGAATCGTACAAAATCGGAGAATTTTCCGCTCCGACGGATACCTTATGATGTTGCTGAGTATGTTTAAGTGCCCCAAACAGCTTTCGAGCAAATATGTCATAGATCAATTTACAAGTACACGTGGATTTCTACAAGTATTCGGTGCAATCGACTGCACCCAAATCCGAATTCAGAAACAGGGACGAGAAAGTAGATAGTATTATGTTAACGATTAAGGATACTATTCCACCCCAATGTGCAGGTTAGAACATTTATTTAAATTCAAAATGTTTAATATTTGAGTTTTTTATTTTTATCTTGTATAGGCAGTTTGTGCCACCAACATGAAAATAAGAGACATATAGTTTGCCACTGGCGTGGAAGTACATACGATTCCTGTATACTTCCATATTATATTCCTGTGTATAAAGCAAATTTTTATTGTAGTTCATTTTTTTAAAGATACTGGTAACGATGTTATTAATATGTATTATCACCTGAAATTCATCATTTGTTTCACGGCCCAGCAACTTGCCGCATTGCATTTATATCCACGTACTTCACCTAGATTCCATTCCGTTGCTGGCAAAATTTTTGTAATTTTTCTTACACAAAAAACTTATTTTGAAATAAATGGAGTCACTCCTATCTTTTTCAATATAGCAGCACATAAGAGATCCCCCAAGACAAAGCTTACCAAACAAATTGTTACGATTAAACAATGGAGTCACTCTTTGACAATTAAAATTGTCTAATTGACTTTTTATTTTTTTGCAGTAAACTCCTATTCATCACTGCATGAGATTGGGAGATCTCATTATTGGTCGGCTAAATCTATAGTTAATCCAATAGTTCATTCGTACAAATAAAATTAGTAGGCTTTTACAATGTTTACGAAAGGTAGATTTGAGCTACTAACCAAAGGTAGCTTGAGACTTTTACTCTTCGAGATACCAATTAGCTGAACTATACAGTGATGCTTAGATTGATCACTTCTGACGCTTCGCGAATAAACTCAAACGACAATGCTCGTCGCGTAGGGTTTTTATTGCCACTGTACAGCGTAAATCGGTTTCAGACTATTGGTTCTTTCGAAACCGAACTTCTTTTATTTTATTTTTTTTTTACAGATTTCTTTTTTTCACAAGCAATTTCAATTTGTTATTGTTTTAACAATTGACAACGGAATGGGAAAAAAACATAAATAACAGCTGATGACAGCGGCTTTTGTAATTATTGTAATAGATTTGTCAATCAGCTATTACATGGGCACTTATGTTTTATTAATAATAAATCATAATCATCAGATTAGATAATTTGTGAATTAGATTAAAATAAGTCATTTTTTATTAATACGCCTGTAAAACTGTAGTAGTTCTTTGTAAATATTCATTAAATCAAATACAAACAACCTGTGTGACTGGAAACTTGACAGCTATACCAACACCAACCTCAAAGGCACGAAATTCTGACAATACCAAGACAAACAAAAATCAATCTTAAATCGTGTTCCAACAAAAAAGATCAAATTTCAGTTCAACATCTAGATCTAACAATGAGAAACATCATAAGTGTGATGTAGGTAATTCATCGCTTATCAAAAATTATTTACTTGTCATTCTCATATCTCACATACAAGACAATCAACAAACGTTTTGTTTACATGTAGTACCCATTGACAACAAATACATAATAAAACCTATAATTTTTATATAATTCAGAGCAATGTTCTCACTGCATTCCAGTTTTTCAGATTATGAACGGAACATATTATTAATTTATTGCATTACTTAATTGCTTATTCCCAGACTTAATCCACAGAACACATAGAATAGGACTGAATGATGCCAGCAAAGTAATTGGCGGGGTTAAGGGATTATTTCATTGGATTTTTTTTTTAATTTCTTGAAAATTGTGTGCGAATTCCAGAATAAGAACCGAAGATATCATAAATCAAATAAAAATATTAAAAGGAGTTTTTGTTTGAGAAAAGTGGAACTTAATAATTTTGTTCATTTATGTTCACACTTTGCAATCACACTGGGTACCAACTTCACTATTTTTATTTAAATTTTATAATTTAACGCATTTACTTGCTATTCTTATAAATATATAATATGTGTTTCACTCATCCAAATTCTATTTTTATATTTTAAAGCAATAAATTCATAACCTAGTACGGCCGCCATATAAAATATCTCTCTTCCATTTTATTATTAAAAGGGAAAACACATTTTTTAGGAGACAAACAGCACTTTCCTTACTTCGGAGCTTATAATGATGACCTCTTTGTATAGAAAAAAAACGAGAAGGTGAACTTGCCTCCTCGCTTTTTTTAGTTTTAGTCTGCGCATGTCGTGGAACCGTGTTCCAACCACGCACATCTCACAGATTTTGGAGTGATCCATAAATGCCTAAGATCAATCAGTTTTCGCTGATATCTAATGAAGAATGACGTTTTGTTATTCTCTATTCTTTTTTAATGCGTATTTAGTCAATTACAAACCGACAAGTGGAAATTTGGCTTATTATAAAATATGTCAACAATCACTGGTACATATAACTATTAGACAAATATACACGTCTTTTTTTAAATTAAATTGTGGATTACTCATATCGCAACGTAGTAGTTTCATTGGGCCTGCGCACACGAGTATGCTTCAACCGTAGTCATTATGGTTACTTTCCAAACACACGGGAATATGTTCAACCGGTTGAATTTTGTGTAAAATACCAAACTTTATATGAATGTGTAATTCGATTAACACCGAACTAGCCGCCGTATTTTTTTTTTAATACCATTACTGTCAGAAACGCATGCATGTGTTGGTAGATTCAACCTCTTCAACCACTTAATTTTGGGTGAAAAATTGCTCTCCAATGCCTCTCAAACTGTGCTCCCTCCTCACCCGTCCCAGCAACAAACATGACGTTCAACCGGTTGAGGCATACTCGTGTGCGCAGGCCCATTATCCATCATGCATAATTATATATACAAATATGATTGCAAATATTAATAGAGCAATAGCATCCCCTTATAAATTCTATTTCAACGCGCTATAAAAACGTTTACCTTACCATTGTGAATAGTTCAGACAGAGTTTGGCATCACTGCAGAACCTCCCACTTGTGTTTGACAACTAATGAAAAAAGTGCATTTGTTCTATCTCACCTGTCAAACTTTTTCTTGTTTAGTGCAGTGCGAGCTTAGAAAATTGTGTTTTTATTTAATTAATTAATAAAACTTTGTGAAACTTGCACTAATCTAAGACCAAAATAGCTCATAATTGTTCAATCGAAAATGTTTGCATTTAAAGTAGTGCATACATCCCATTAGATAAAGTTTTCTGCGTTCGCCCTGCAATTTTTTTTCAATGTAATTTCTAAATACAAAAACGGAGATCTTTTCACATCTGAGTTGGTTATATGCTTATATCCAAATTATTCGTAATACTGATAAATTCAATCGAATTTTTGTCTAGTGGAAATGCCGCAATCAAAAGAAGCAATACCCGATGTGACCAAGTCGGATATTATTGTGTCGTCTGATGGAGTGGCTAAGTTGAACTTTAGTTTTCTTGAAGACCATGCCGATAGTAGTAGTTTAGAACCGGGTGAGGTTAAAACTCCTCCAGCTAGTCCGGCGATGAAACCAAAACCAGTGCCAAACCAGTCGCCACTTATCGATGCTATAAAAAAACGTGAAGAATTAAAATCAGCATCTCAAGCGGAGGCTGCTCTCTGCGAAGATAGAGTACGTGCGATATTAGAACTTGATGCAATAAGGGAAAAAAAGGAGGCCGAACGTAAGAAGCAAATTGAAGAGAAGAACATTGAAAAGCGACGACGAACGCACGAGAAGAAAAAAAAGAAAGACAAAGATAAGAAAAAAGGTATGCTCGTGGTGTAGTAGATTCTAAATTAAATGAAATGTAACAATTTACAGTAGAAGTGCCGCCCCAGAACAGCGACAGTGAAATGAGTGAACCAGAAATTCCACGGAAGAAGTTCAATGAAGAAGACCCGCCGAAACGAAGTGTCAACAACTACATTAACCCGTTGCAGGATGATCACGACAGCAGCAGGCAAGGCAGTGTTGAACATGGGAACAGGACGCCAGGGAACTATTCACATCCCTTCACACCAGATGCATTCAAACGCTACCGACCTGTCGGTCCGTCTATGCGTTTTATGCGTCCTCGTGGAGATTTCCACCAAATGAGAGGTCATCATCGTCCGAGATTCGACGGCCGTGGTGGAATGAGAGGTGGTATGCGTGGTGGTTTTCCATTTCGCGCAAATGCTCCTTTTGGCGCTATGGGTGGTGGATCACAGCACCGATTTTCAGCCCCATACAGAGAGTAAAACTTTTTCAAATTACTTTGCATGTATGCGTCTTTTTACAATGTTGTTACTTTTTCAGACCACTTTTGGATCAGCGTTCAAGTAGCCCTATTACCCACAGGATCTCTAGTTCTGCCGTCCCAGTTATCAAGTATGTAAACTAGTATAACGTTTTTCCGATTCCATTTCCATGTTACTTTTGTATTCCAGGTGGACAAAGACAGAACCATCCATTTCCTACGCCTACAACTCTGAAGCAGTTGATTCTGTGATAGAAAAAGAAACAGAAAAACACCCTAGATCATCTAAAAAGAAGAAAAAGCCGAAAAAGGGAAAAACTAAAAAACGCAAAGCACATGAAAAGTCCAAAAAGAAAAAGTCTCACAAAATAAAAACGAGACAAAAATCGAAAAGGTCATCTGAAAGGAAAACAATCAAAAGAGAAGAAGTAACAACAATCTCCGTAGACAATGAACTAGAAAAGACAACCTTGATACCCACAATCAAAATAGAAAAACAAGAAAATTGGGATGAACCGGAAGAGGAGTCCCCTAAGCGTAGATCTGCAACACCTCCGAAAAGCTACAAACACATGAACAGCGATGAAACAAAGTCAGTTGAAAAACAAAGCGAGCTAGATCCCTCAAGTAATCGCCACAAAAAACGCCGCAAACATAAAAAGAAGAAAAAGTCGGACAGGTATTCACCCAATGAAACATCGAAAGAATCATTCAGTCCAAATCCAAAGGATCTGATAAGGCAACTTCGAAATTCAAACGAAACACCAGTAGGAAGGAAGTCTGAGTTGAAGACTATCATCAACTTGGATGTGTCTAGGGAAATGTCTCAAGCAAGAGAAGATAAGCATCTACTTGTTATAAAAGAAGAAAAGGACGAAGCAATTCTTGTTAGAAAATCGATAAAAAATGACTCTCCAGTCATCATCCCAAAGGAAATAGATCAGTCGGTGGAATACACGTCACGTAAACGTTCTTCATCGGTGGACTCGCAGTCTGGTTCTACTCCGCCAATACCAAGTGAAAAGTTTGCACCGATTAAAAAAACTTCGAAGGAAAATGATGTGTCACCCATAAGACCGCCAACTACAAAAGAGACGAAAAATTTGTTCTCCGAAAAGCGTTCGGAAGAGCCCCTGAAATCAAAACACTTGTCATCAAACGAGAAAAGAAATCCATTCACCGGTAAACCAATTCTCAGGCGATCGCGCTCGAGCTCAAGAAAGCCGACACTTACTCCCGAAAAGCGAAACCCATTTACATACCGAGAAATGTCTAGGGGAAATGCATTCAAAAGCGAGAGGCGGTCTCGTTCTTATTCTGCGGAGCCACAAAAAGAAAAGAAACACACGCGGTCATCACGATCAGTTTCTAGAGAAAAATCCGATCGCTTAGCAAATCGATCAGCAGATAGATTGAAAAAGAGTTCAGATTCAGTTTTTGAAAAGTCATTATCCAAAGAAGGAAGGCGATCGAGGTCTGGAAAAAGATCAGTTTCACGCGACCTTTCTAAGGATAAAACTAAACGAACGGACAAGCAATTTTCAAGATCAAGTCGATCGCCAGCGGGTAAACGAATAAGTTCTAACGAAAGATTAAACTACAAACGATCTGAGAAGACTAGTGAGAAAGGATATTACAAATCTCCCATTTCCTCACAAGATCGCAAAAATCACGGTTCAGATAAACGACGGTCTGGTTCAAGGAATCGGTCGTTGTCATTTGACAGGATGGATACTTCCCGGGAGAAGTATAAAAATCCGCCGTCTATAGAAAAACAAAAAGTGGATAACACACAGGATAAAACCACATTATCTGGAAAAGCAACTGAGATCGACCGAAGGTCAAAGAGGCGATCTCGTTCTACAGATGTTTTCGATATGTTTGCCGAGGACTTAAACGATAACAAAGGACTGGAGACGCTATTTAATTCGTCAAAGGAAAGATATTCTCGATCTCCGGAGCGTACAAAATCGTCAAGAACCAGAACACTATCACGAGAGGAACATAAACGGGACATTTCATTGGAAAAACAAAAGGGGACAAGCAAACGACGATCAGATACCACCAAATCTCCGTCAGAATCAGGTGCATTAAGATCACAGTCCTCGGAAAGATGTAAAGGGTCATTCACCACGGATATCGCGCAAATGAAATCCAAATGCAAGGAATCATTGAAAACCAAGTCTCATAAAGATGCGCCCACATCGAAAGCAGTTGAAAAACCCCACGATAAGAATCTTAAAACTGAAAGGCTTCCGTTTGCTAATGCTAATGAATTGGAGGGCGTAGAGAAATTACAAGAAGCACCATTTACCGAAAAGGAAAATGCGACTGTAGCAAAATCTAAAAAGAGCAAACGCGATGAAAGTCCAGACACCGATGATTACATGGACAATTGGGAGAGTGACATGGACTTCATTGCGAATCAAGATAGTCTAACGCCTACAAGACGATTTGAAGCTAAGAAGGCTTTACTAAACGTAGTCAAAGCATACGCAAGGACGGAATCCCCTCTTTCGGAGAAATACAAGTTGGGCGACGGATTCGAGAAGCCACTGTTAGTCAATCCAAGTCCACCGCCTGTCAAACAAAAAGATTCTGAAGAGAAACACAAAGATCTATCAACAATGGAAATACCTACTGTCTCGATGGTTGCACCAATGGTGGAAGAGCAGTTACCGGCTCCAGTGGAACGCAAAGTTCTGAACTCCACCTCTCATCCCAAAGAATTAATAAAATCGCCAGAAAAACATGTTCTCTTCGAAATGCAGGAACTTTATGATCAATTCATTCGCAGCGTGGAAGACTCTGGCGTCGACTTGACAAAGGTCAAGGCTAAAGATAAAACTCCAGAGGGCGAACTCTCACATGAATCAGATCACAAGGATAGTAATAGCTCGTGCGCATCAACCTCAACCATTTCGACATCCTCATCATCTTCCTCTTCTAGCTCGAGTTCATCATCATCATCTTCCTCTGACGATAGCAACGATGATCAAGTTGACGATTCGGATGGGGACAAGAAAAAGAAAAAACATGGCAACCGAGTGGCGAGCGACTTTAAGAAAATCCAACAATTGGAGGAGAACCTTGCGAATATACAGAGTATGCGAGCAAACTATGATTCGGGCGATGAAATCGTCGAAGAGCTGAGAAAAATGGAGAATCTTCTCCTCCAGGAGAAGAACTTAATTCTGCAAAAGTATGCCAAGGATGTCGTCACGACGGATTCAGGTGTTGAATCGACAAAAAGTAGTTGTGAAAATTTGGCAGTGCCCCCGCAATTCGTTCCAACACTGCAAGAGGCAAATGTCGATGACCCAAAGCCATCGGAAGCGGAAGATGTTAAAATCTTCGATGCTAATCGAGAAGCTATCAAATTGACCATTTCTCCCATGAAAAGGCCAAAGACGGCAGTGGCTAGTGGCTTAGTAGCAGAGGAAGCTGAGCCGCTTAAGCCAGAAGAAGATACTGATTTCACAGAGAAATTATTGGCAAAGCCAGTTAAAGAGGTAGCGATTGTGAAGCCGATGATTGATACCAAAAGTGGAAGATCCAGCGAAGATCGCAAGTCGAGTGAAAGGTACCGACGGCGTGAAAGTAGATCCCCATCGAGAACGAGAGCAGTTAGGCCGAGAATTCGGTCGCTTTCTGTGAGTCCGCCCCGGAGAGGGCGTTTTTCATCGCCCCAACCAAGGCGAGGAGCCGCAGGTGAATGCTCAAAAATTTTTCTTTTTTTCTCTAATATGTAATACTTTCTTGTTACAGTTCGCTATAGAGGACGTCGAAGTCGCAGTCGTTCACCTCTTCGTCGGCGCAGACGAATCGAACCACTTCCTCGTAAGGGACGTACACACTCTCGATCACGATCGCTTTCACCATCGCCTCAGGGCCGACGTCGATCACGAAGCACCTCATATGGCCGAACATTTTCCAGGTCTCCACTTCCATTCAAGCCGCCATCGCCACCAATGCGACGAAGCTCGTCTCGGAGCCGAAGTATTTCGCCATCTAGGCATCGATCACAATCCATAACTCCGCCGTATGACTACAACCAACAGCGGTCCAATTGTTCTTCGTACTTTCCCACTGATTCGTACTACTATCCCGACCAAACGAATCGCATTTCACTTGATGCTCGGATAAATATTGTCCTAAACGGTACCAACCAAGATAACGGAGGCCAAAATCCCTACGGCGGCTACAACTACAGCACCTACGGTTACATGTCTTTACCGCCGCAGCCCGGTGGCCCAAACACAAACTACCACCAAATGAACTATGCCAATCAGTATGTAAATACTTCCGACCAACAAGTATACTCGAATATACCAACGATTAGTAGCACAGGAATAAACAACTCGAGCTTTTTCTACGAGGAACATCCCTACACTCCACCACAGCCATCGTCGTTGCTGAAGGAACTGCCCAAAGCCACTGTATCGTCGGTAGCTGTACAGAAAGGAAATGTTCTCGAGATAGTGCCAAGCATTGAAATGCCAACCGTACGGCCAGAGGAGAAAAAAGAACCGCCTGAGCCAGAACAAGAGCCGGTAGTTGAAGTCAAAACGGAAGTTATCGTTAACGAGAAGCAGAAGACCAAGGTGAAAAAAGTTCCAAAAGTTTCGGGGAAAGCGGAGGTTAGCAATAGGCATATAGCCTCAGCAGTCTTACGGTTAGGAAAAGAAAACGACGGAATGTCCAAGGGAATTTTGAAGAAGGCTCTGGAGGATGAGTAAGTATATTTGTTCACTTAATGTTGAGACCGATCTGACTATATTTCTTTTAGAAAATCACTGAAGAAGAAAGTTTTCTTTGAAGATGGCATTTCTCCAAATCGCGACAGCGACGAAGAAGACCGCAAAGCTGTGGATACAAAAATTCGACGAAAGTTAAAGGCGTTGCGAAAGAAGCATGGTCTTAAACCAGTTAAGGATGCCGAAATAGAGAAGCCGGACGACAAACCAGTAGATGAATTGATCACAAAAGAGTCAGACTATAAAATCGATCCAGAGCTGGATAGTTTACCACCTCCTCCTCCCCCGTCCGGTTCGCCACCAGCGCATTTAGAGCAACCAGTCTACCTGAGACCACCAACACCTACGCCGCTCTTCTACTTCCACTTTGATGCAGTCGTCCATTCTATGTACGTGTCGCAAATGGAAAATCCTATTCCACCTCGACTTCTCAACCCGAAGTTGGTACCTCCCAACGCAGGTGCACTACCGCCTGCAGTCGTAGCAGCAGCTGCTGTTGCCACAGCTTCAGCACCATCAACACTGTCTCCTTTAAACACTGCTTCACCTACAACAGGTAATTCGAAAAAAGAGCCCAGCCGCGAATACCTGTCTCCAAAGTTAAACAAAGTTCCACCTGTTGCCAGACGTGAGAGTCCTTCGCTCAAATCATCTGTGGAACCAGTGATACAACGGCCTCCATCGCCAAAAATATCACCACGCATCTCTCCTCCCCAAATACCTTCACCTAAATTCAGTTCTGGATTTGTCCAAGTAAGTGGAACGAATCGGCAATCTCCGATTGGGTTTACTGGCATACGGCCCACCGGATTTGTCCGACTTCCCCCTTCACCCCTAACTCGGGCTGGGCCGCCGCCTTCGATGCCACATCAGTTTAATGTACCACCACCGAATATGGCCGGTGCAATAATGCCGCAACATAAGATTGTACATGGCGGCGGACCTCCACCACAGTTCTTCATGCGTGGGCCACCTCCACAGGACATGCACAACATATGTAATATGCCGCCACCAATGCGCAATATATTGCCACCTAATCACAATCATCATCATCCCGGTCATCCTCATCACCACATGCAACAACAACAGCAACACCCACAACAGCATCCGCCGCATCTGCAACATATGCAACAACAACAACACCCGCAGCAACATCTTCAACAGCATCCACAGCAACATCTACAACAACATCCACAGCAACATTTGCAACAGCATATGCAACAACATCCACAACAGCATATGCAACACCAACACCAGATACAGCCTATTCATCATCAACACTCACATCTTCCACATCAGCCACATCCTCAGGCTATGGTGGCACCATTCAACATCCAGAGAAAGTAAACTGTAATCTCTCCCTGGACCATTACCAAAAATACAATTTTTCATTGTATTCGTAGACAATAGTCGATGGGGCGTTTGGAACGCCCTTTGTTTTTATATGCATTCATGCAAACCAATTATGAACAAATGATTTACAGAATTATTTCAAATTTGCATAGTTAAACCTAACCTAGAATAATTTTTACAATTTAAGAAAACCTACTACAAAAAGTGTAAATTAAATGAAATTAAAAATTGCACATTAGTACAATACAGAGTTGTAAAACAATTAAATCTTTTGATTTAAGAAATCAATTGACTTCATGCTTTTGTTTTTTTAATTCTTGGAATTTAGACTTCGACTTCAGCGATGAAATCCCCGATTCTTTTTGAAGTCTTGACTGAATCAGTCTTTTGGAGCAGTCTTTAGATTGAAGTCAATTGAATGCAAGTCTTTGGAGTTACATTGCGTTCTCTGAAGTTACAATGTGACTTCATTTACCATTCACTTTAAGTCTCTGGGACTTCAAAAATTTTCGATAAAGTCTTTGGGACTTTAACTAAAGTTGAAATCTTTGGGATTTGTATATTGCAGACCGTTCTGTTTCATCGCTTAATACCTACGAAAGTCAAGATTTATGAGTACTTACACATTTTCTAAAAGACAGTTTAGTAAGAATTTCAGAAAAAAAAGGACGGAAAACCAAAGACTAATAGCGTTTTCGATTGGGATACAAAAAGCACTCTTTTTTTTACTCTAGGTCTAGAGCACTTTTTTTTACTCTAGATCTATTTTTTCGTTTTCGATTGGGATACAAAAAGCACTCTCTTTTTACTCTAAGAGTACCTACTTTTGAAGAATCTGGATTCCAAGTCAGATTTATTTAACATCTGACTTAATATGTCAATTTGAAGTTTGCATTTTTCAGTTTGATGATTAAAAAGTGATTTTCGGGGAAAACTATAATTAGAAATTAAAATATTTTTGGATAATCATGTTCTAAAATTCATAAGCTTTGTTTTGACACCAATGGTTGAGTTTATAAAAAAGCAGCAATGAGTAAAAGAAAATTTCAAATGATGGTTTACATTGATAGCTAATAGCTATAATTGCGGCCTAAAGATAAACAATAAGCTGTCAAATGGCACACTACATACACACAGAAAACCAGAGTAACCTCTTTAATGTTCGTTTGGGACGGGTAAAATCTGAAATCTGAGAGTAAATCTAAAAATCCCAGTCGAAAACGCTGTAAAATGTTTGAAGTTCCAGAGACTTCAAGTGAATGCGGGTGACTTCAATGTTAAAGACTGCAAGGTAACTTCAGATAACGCAATGTAATTCCAAAGACTTGCGTTCAATTGATTAAAATCTAAAGACTGCTCCAAAAGACTGATCGAATCACATACTTCAAAAGGAATGGTGATATCAGTACTGAAGTCCTTAAATGAAGTCAATTGGATGAATCGTAAACGATTGCCTTGAATTCAGAGATTGCATTACCGAAAGATTGCAGTCTTTTACAACTCTGGTACAATACCGCGTTGTTATTCGTTGTCCCCTGTCTTTCATATAATTATACTCATGACATCGACATCATACGAGTTGCAAAAATTGTCATAAAGCACTGATACCAACTCCGACGTTGGTATTTGGCATCACACATGAGTGACTATTGCGCCAAAAATATTC
The DNA here is from genome assembly GCA_932526625.1 of Rhingia campestris. Classification (NCBI taxonomy): domain Eukaryota; kingdom Metazoa; phylum Arthropoda; class Insecta; order Diptera; family Syrphidae; genus Rhingia; species Rhingia campestris. The sequence goes on from OW052184.1 coordinate 2,377,859, forward strand.
ATATGGTGCAGCCTATATCCTACATGTTGCACAATATCCATGAGACTCTCGGACATGCCAGATGTTTGTTAGTTTCTCTTTCGTTGTTTTCTGTTGAATTCTCTTCTTATAACGCTTTCTTTTCGCTGAGGCTGACACTGCACTGCAACACTATCCATATTTTGGTCAAAAGATTTGAATGAAATGCGGTTTTCAATACAGAAAACGTTTAGCCTATGAGTATTTGAATAATAACTAATGCAATAATAATCACCTTTATTGCGAAGATTAACTTTTTTTAATAATTGATATCTATCAATCAATTTTAGAAGTGGGTATTGTGATTGTCAACTGTCAATTGATATTTAATCAATTGTTGATCCGTATCAATCAACAATTTTAAATTGAAAAATCGGTATTGCCAATATTGTCGTCGACTTTCCTGTCATACTGTCAATTTCGCTTTCAATAGCAAATTTGAAGTCGACAAGTGGAATAGTGGAAGCAACAAAATTGTAAGTTTCGAAATATTTAAGTTATGAAATTCTTAGTTTTTATTTCAAAAGGTCACAAAAGATAGTAAGCAACAGAAAACAGATGTGCAGGTTGATGGAGCACAACGTTAAAATTGCCAAAGGATTTTGCTGAAAAGCTGAAGCACAAACGAAATGGGAAATCATTGCTGTAGAGTTGAATAGCTTAGGATCCCCAGAACGTACCTAAAAAAGTGGCAGAGAGTATGGATCGATTTAAAATGTGATAAAAAAGAAGTAAACACAAAATAAAATCGAAATATCAGCCACTGGTGGTGGACCAAATAAACTTCAACAGTTTAACGATGTGGAAGAAGCTGTTGTAAAAATGTTGGAATTAGATAGATGCGTCAATCCACATGGAACAGACATTGGATTGGAAACCTTTGGCAATGAAAAGGAAGCAACGGTAGAAGACACCGGACATTTAAAGGAAAAATTTAAGCTCTACAAAGAAAACAAAGAAAGAGACAGAAAGGCTAAATATAAATTGAAGACAGAAGTATTGGAGCTGGAAAAGCAGAAGTATCAAATGTAAAATGTTTATTTCTATTAGAAATCTTATCATTCAAATTAATTCCTTTTTGCACCTTTGGTTAATTTGTCATATTTGTTCCTTTTTATATTAAAAATAAATTACATGAAACTTGAAATTTTGTCCTTTACTCGGCTCCCCTCGTTGAAGGTCTCATTTAAAGATGCTACATCTTGATCACTGTTGGGATTACTATCAACCGGTACGTCTTTATTGTTTTCTTTTGCTGAAACTTCAACACGGTGTCGTATGCATATACACTAGTCGGCATAAGTATTTTGACGAAATAAAAATCGTGCATTTTTGAGTTTAACTTCTAAATGGCTTGACAAGAATTCATGTTTATTTTTTCATTTTTATATATATACAAATATATACAAATATTTTTTCATAGAGGTCAAAAAAGATATAAATTAATTTGTAATTTCGTGTGTTGGCATAAGTATTTTGACAAGTATATAACTCTAAGAAAAAACATTTTAAACTTAACAAAAGTAAATAAATAAAGAAGAATTTAGTAAAATATTTAACCTCCTTTGGCTTCAATAACTTTTTGAAGGCGTCTCGGTACTGAATCTACTAAATTTTGAAGAATCTCTGGAGATATCTCTTCCCTCAGTGACCTCAGAAATCGTCTCCTCTCTGGTTTTATTTAAAGAAACTGTTCTTTTGCGTTTCAAAAGAGACCAGACGTTTTCTATTATATTTAAATCTGGACTTTGAGGTGGCCAGTCCAAAGTGGCAACACCAACATCCTTCAAAAATTTAGTTATCATCCGGGCTTTGTGGCATGGGGCATTGTCCTGTTGCAGGATAAATGATTCACCAATAAGCCTACCTCCGGAAGGAAAGGCATTATCATTTAGGGTTCTTAAATATTGACCTTGGTTCATCGAGCCGGTGATAGGAACCAATTCACCCAGGCCACTATACGCAACACATCCCCAGAACATGACAGAGCCTCCACCATGGCTCACTTTTTGACAAACGGGGCGTCTTTTTTTGCCTTTCTACCTTTGGCAATCTAACGTAAAATTTGTTTTTTGATGAGTTATACTCAAAGGAGCTTTCATCTGTCCATAGAACGCTTCTCCAGAACTCCTTTGGCTTGTGCAGATGTTCCTTTGCGAAAGACAGTCTTTTAAGCTTGTTTACCTTTGATATGTACGGCACGTCCTTAGCTTTAAATGTTTTAAAATCTCCTTCCATTAAACGTCGTCGGACAGTGCGCTCACTGATTGGATTCGTTGCCGTCAAATTCAATTGATTTGCAGCAGTTTGAGGCTTCAGGAATATATTTCTTTTAAATTCCCGTAGAAGGGTTCGGTCTTCAGTGGGCGTTGTTTTGCGCTTAGCACCTGATCTCATTAGGTTTGTGATGTCATTATGCTTTTTAAACTTATTGATTTGATAGTGCACAGTTTGACGCGACACATTAAACTCACTTGCTATGTCTTTTACTGCCGTTCCAGCGTTAAACTTCGCTACCATTGAAGATCTGACAACCAAACTCAACTCAGCCGTTTTACCCATGGTTTTTAATAAATTTTTATTTTGTTATCAACGTTTAATGTAAATTAAAGTTAACTACACAAGTTTTTTGGTTATCACGTGCTCAAAACTGTTAAAATATTTACACAAAGTTTCCGTCAAAATACTTATGCCACGTAAAAATTCTTTGTCTGCATGCGTTCTTATCAGCAGAAAGAGAATGCATAAGGTAAACAATACAAAACTTGGCATGCATAGAGCTAAAAATAGATTCGTTGTTTCGCGCATCATTTTTGCACCGTTGTTTTAACGATACCAAGCAAAGTTAGTCTCAATAGTCACAAAAAGGTTTCGTCAAAATACTTATGCCGACTAGTGTATGTATTATGAGGTGCAGCACAAACATTAGTTATTTGTGTTGCTTTTTCAGGTTTGTAGTGAAGTTCTCTAGTTCGTAGTATGCATGTGAACCTAGCTTTCAGAACACCAATTACTCTTTCAATTATATTTCTCCCCTGAGCATGCTATGTATTAAATCCTTCAGCATTTCTGTATGGAGTCAGAAGATACGGTGCTAAGGGATTACCACCGTCTCCTAAAAAGAAGTAAGAACGTCTTAAAAAAAAAAGAAAACTAGGAAGGTTATTATAAGAGTACATGCCAAAAAGCCGAGAATCGTTGCGTCCATTTGGATAGTCGGCCGCGATTTTTGCTTTAAGGGCCGACATATTCCATATGTTTGAGTCATGGGACGCACCAGGATGTTTAGCATCAATATATCTAATACACATTAAATGATCACACACCTGAAAACGCAATCGAATAGATATCTTATTTGCTTAAATTAAAATATAATAAAATAAATACGATCAGAGCGTTAAGGCTATAGAACCCTTATTTGTTGTAATATAAATGCCGTATATCTTTTCTTGGCAATACACACGGTCAATGTTAATTAACAAGTATAATTGACTCCTTTTTTTGTCAAATAATATTGATGGAAAATCACCACCACACTCATCAATGAACATTGACAATATTTTTGCAAAAATTCGGTTTAGTCGATTCATATCTGTCTACAAGAATGGACAATATTTAAACCCAATCCCATAAGGATATATTAGCTTTTATATATTATAGTTTGTAACATAGAGGAATAATTTAGGTAGATATACCTTAAGGTATTTGGATCAACTCAGAATCGCTAAATGAGTCGATTAAGCCATGTCTGTCAGCCGGTCCGTACGCCCGTTTATGTGTCACCGATTTTTAGGCCTTACATTTTGAGATAGGAGAATGAAATTTGGTATAAAAATATCCTTGTACGTTGCTTCAGAACAAGTGTAATTTTTTTACAATCCTCCCAGTGCGACGCCCACTTTTCAGACATCTTGCCTCTACGATTACTATTTCGCAAATGAAAACATCATCAATCTAGTAACAATGAAAATTGACGAAAACCAAATTTTGAAGAGCACACAAACGATCAATATTACTTGAATGATGACTGACTCAAGTAATATTAAAAAGTAACATTAATCATGTGTAGGGCGCTTTAATGTGTGTACCATCCAAGCATCCTACTATATTTCGAATGCTACTTTTCTCATAGAAATATATTTTTTCTCTCCGGTATTCAATTACCGCAAGGACTTCTTTTAGGACAAGCGATGCAGTTGATTGTGCAAAACCAAATTGAAGTCATTTCCCAAACTCAACTGGTAGTTGCTATATGTACAGAATCTTAGCACTGTGCCTAGTTTAAAAATGTTTGGTACAGCTGGAATGTTTTTGCAGAGCTTCAATTTGTCCTTAATTTCTTGGAAAAGATAAACAAATGCATCCTACAGATTTATTATTTTTTATCTGAAAATCGAAACCATTAGACTTACATTTTACTTTCCAAAGGATTGGGTGCATCCCTTAAACTTCTTCGCATTCTAGCCATCTCAACGATAGCATGATCATTTAACTCCTCCTTTTCATCAAAAAAAGTTCAGTTGAAGTAATATTGTACTTTGTTTTGAATTTTATTGAATTTCTGATTAATGATGATTTTTATTTACGTTCCTAAAAAAAAAGCAAACATATGTCAGACGCCCTTTCTCATTACCAAAAATTAAAAATATTTTGAATTATTAAATAAAAAAAACAACTCCTTCAACTCACAGGACTTGAAAATTATAGCAAACCGGTCTTTTTGTTTTTTATATGTATTGTAGCTGCTACATGCCAGTCTATTTATTTCACTTCAATTGTGATTTTCAGTTCGAAAGGACGAAGAAATATATCGGAGAACATATTTCAAGCCATTAACCCAAGTCTTCAAGAAAATACTATCAAACATCAAAAGAAAAGATGCCTGACTACATTGCGAACAATCTTTTGGTACATATGCTTTTATATTACTTTTCTTTTTCAGAAGGACCTTAATGTAATAAACGCGGGCTGGACTCCGTTAGCCATAACCCAGGAAACTGCTTTGAAATCAGAGAAGGATTATGGAGTTTTTTTTACAGGATCAGATAGATGGACTATTTCTGGCATTCTGTCAGAAATTAAGTACACAATCGACAGAGTTTTCCACGTTGGAGCTGCAGCTGATATCGGTTTTCCTGATGCTAATTATTCATCAAATGGCGATAGCAATACAGAATTTGATGACGGAGAAGAAGATTAATGCGTTGAGCAAGTTTTTGAAGAAGATGATGATGATTACGAAGAATATCTGGCACAAAGCCAATATATAGTTGAAAATGATGCCGAATATTATATCGTTATCGAAAAAGAAAATAAAGATGCAACTATAGTCGATAAAGCGTTCAGTTCTTGCATTCTTAATTTTGAACTAAAATGTCCGGTAATATTTGCGCCAAGTGCAATTTGGAAATCGAAGCTACTTTGTGAATATTTCTGTCATAAATATCAATGAAAATGAAAATTTTCGGGTGTATCGTAAGAGAACACTTTGCTATTCGTGTCTCAAGCAAATATAATGTGGCGGTGTAATGCGTGCATCGTGTGCTATGGAATGAAAACATGTTTTTATTGAAAGACTCGATAGTTTATCAAATGAAGTCAATGATAATTCCTAATGCACTCAGACTCAATTCATCAATTTGGCCGATGGGAGAACGTAGTTATCAACTTAGATGACGTACAATAAACTAATGTAAACAACACAAGTCCATCTGTTCCAGCTGTTTTTCCCATTGATGTCGATACTATTTAATTAAACAATGTACCACTGTGCTGCCTGAAGAAAATGCACCGCTCTGATGTCTATTATCAAAACGTCGGAGGAATGAGAACAAAAACAAACGAATTTTATTCTGTTGTCTCTGACTGTTCATATGCTATTATCACTCTCACTGACACCTGGTTGAATGTATAGTGTATAGACCTAATCGATGTTCGAGTTCTACTGGGCGAACTAGAGGAGGTGCTGTTCGTTCGCAGTTTGTGAGAAGGCAAGTAACCCTAACAAATTCTGCAAGTTTGCAGCAGTTTTGCGTTTCCAAAAAAAGAGTTCATATATGCAGTAGATAGTAAAACAATTACAGACATTTGTAGCTTCTCTTTCTTCTTTCAGTGACAAGTTTGGTTTTGTTTTATACAAAAACTTGTTAATAATATCAATTACGAGAATAATTTTAGGATTGATTCTTAATCACTTAAATAGATCAAGCTAAATTCAAAGAAAAAGGAAAAGTACCTACTTTGATAAGAATGAACTGAATTCCAAGAAACGTTCCATTCGTATGAAAAAGGCCAAATTTCAGGCTCGTTTTTACAATGCAATGTTATTTAGACCTGGAATTTTATATCAATTTCTCAACAGTTTATTGAAAAGGAGATTTGTCTAATTATGGTCGACCCAAATCCTCTCTGAGGCTTGCACTTTTGTTTACTAGTTGGAAGCTTTTCCTCAAAGAACATATTTTTTTATTCGTTTATTCTTAAACGAATAGAAATAACCAATTTAGTGTCAACTTTCGCCCCCAAATTTGTGTACCCTATCCCATAGGGGTAGGTATATTAGTTTTGATACATAATTTGTAACATAAAGCCATAAAGTCATGTCTTCCTGCTGTCCGTCCGTCTATACGTCACCGAATTTTAGGCCTTAACTTTTGAGCTGGGATAATGAAATTTGGTATATAGGATCCTCGTCCGTGCCTATAAAGTGTAAAATTTTTTAAAATCCGCCCACTACCACGCCCCCTTTTAAGAAAAACAAAACAAGAAATTTTGAAAAGTTTCTAAGCAACATATTTAGACAATCTTCATAATCATATCTATATTTTGTCTATATAAATTTTTTTGCCACGCCCTACTTTGGAGGCGTTTTAAGTAAAAAAAAACTTTTTCCGCTCAAATTTTAAATTTTTCGAAAAAAAAATTCGATGCAGGATCATTAGTAATATTAATATGAACATTTCGTCTATAGACCATTTTAACGCACGCCCACTTTATGGGGGCGTTTTTATATACAAACCGGTTTTATACACTATAAAAAGTAAAAGTGTTTTATAAACAGTCTGAACAATTTGTTGTCACAACGTCATTTTCTATATTTAATCCACTTTTTGGGGATTTTAGTTTTACAGATAGGATGGGATAGGGATATGAAAGATATGAGAAGGATACAATCCGCTGTGCGGATCATTTGCACAGCGGATTGTATCCTTCTCATATCTTTCGTTTTCAATCCTATAAAAAACAAATAACGTATTTTAATTTAATTTAATAATAAAAAAACTTTCTTTCTTTCGGCAAAATCTATTAAATTTTCAATTATATTGGATACTTACAAAATTTTCTCCTTCAACTCGGCAACAAAACAAAATTCAATGCAGAGTTGATCGCAGTTTGACTGTCAATTTGCTTATATGAACGCAAGTGACAACTGCCCTCATGCAAAGAAAATGCCTTTTTCCGTCGCGTTCCGGATTTCAGATTTATTAAGATATCTTAGACAAAACTCTATTCTCATTGGTCAAAATGTTTGATTGACCAATGAGAACAGAGCTTCATACAAGATATCTAACCAAATCTGAAATCCGGAACACGGCCATTAATGAACGCAAAAATTGCAGTCCTGCCGCATTTTTACGTTTATGAACTCGGCCAACTATGGTCATTGGAATCTAGAATTAAAAATGATGCAAAAGCCTTTTGGCAGCATATAAATGTTAAAAGGAAGTCATTTGGGATTCCTGCTAATATATCGTAGAAAAGTTAAGTTAGCAGCGATCTTTCGAATATATGTAACATGTTTGCATCTTGCTTTCAATCAAACTTCACTTTGTATTCTTTAAATTCGATAAATGCATTGAATTAAATGTCTCTAAAATTGTTGACATTAGTTTAATAAGATTAACAAAAGATGAAATTCTCAATGAACAAGGTACCTTAAACACCAATGTTAGCATTGCACCCGGCACCGGATAACATGCCAGCAATGTTCGTAAAGATGTGTAGATTTTAATCTATTAAAGCCTCTTGAAGAAATTTTGAATGCATCTCTAGATTCTGGGATATTTTTAGATTGTTGGAAGTTTTCTTTCATAACGCCAATACATAAATCAGAATCCAAGCAATGTATAAAAAATTATAATTCGAGATCACATTTCAATATTTCAGCATGGGTTTATGAGTTGAAGATCCACTTCCACTAATAGCATGGAAAATAAAAAAACAAGTAGACGTTATATTTACGGATTTTTCAAAAGCTTTTGACAGAGTAAACCACTCAATTTTAGTTAAAAAACTTAAAATGCTAGGTTTTCATTCTAATTTATTAAAGTGGATTGAATGTTACTTATCAAATAGAGTTTAATTTGTTAAAATTGGTTCAAGCAAATCTAAAAAATATTAAATTTTTCCGGTGTACCTCAAGGTAGCAGCCTGGGACGTCTCTTATTTTTTTATTTTTTTAATGACACCCTTACAAATAACATCGTCAAAGTGTCTAATGTTTGCCGACGTTGTTAAAATATATAAAATGGTAAGTTCCTTGTCAGATTGTATCGCTTGTCATATAGACAGATTGCCATTTAATATATGTAAGTGTTCAGTCCTTACGTTCACAAGGTGTCATTACATTACACGATCTCAAACACTGCTCTTAAAATAGTTTTTTATTTTAACAGATTTAGGAGTCATTGTAGAAGCAAAATTAGATTTCAAAATGCATTTTGATACGTTATTTCCAAAGGAAATTCTATGCTTGGGTTTCTTTTTCGAAATTCAAATTATATTTGCTGTGCCCATACACATTGAAATCGATTTTTATTAGTTTTGTTCGACCTATACTCGAATATTGCTGCTTAGTTTGATGTCCATGCAATATTAATAGTATGATTGGTATTGAAAAAAATAGAGAAGGAAGCGGCAAAAATGGGTTTAGCAGTTTAGCAAGTACAGTGCCGCTCACTTGAATAGCACCCCCCTTTGCTGTGAGTTTTAAGCTTAATATCTTCAAAAATAATTATGGTAATGACTTGTTTTTTTTTTCTAATGAAAGTTTATTAAATTCTGTAAATAAAACAGAAGGAATGGAATTCATATTTACAGTGGTAATTTTTTTTTATAGATTTTGAAGCGATATGACTCAAAATATACACGTCACATTTTGGCTCACTTGAATAGCACCCCCCCTCTATTATCAGTTTTCGTGTGGAAGCCAAATCAGGTGGTTATGCAAAAGTATTTTCTAATAATCATTTAATTAATTAAAGATAATTTTAGTTAAAATGGGTCGTGGCAAATCACTGACAGAGGACGAGAAAGCTAAAATCAAGGCTTACAGTGAGTGTGGACTGTCTATTCACCAAATAGCCAAAAAAACGCAATGAAGCCGCAAAGTGATATCCACATTTTTACGGAACGAGTCCAACTATGGCAAAAACATGAAAGGACGAACAGTTAGTGCCGTTACCCCAGCTGGAAAAAGAGCAATTCTGCGGCTCGCGTCAAATTCGCACGACTCTGCAGCCAAAATAAGAGAAAAAAGTGGTGTTAAAGCAAGCGTGTCCACAGTAAAGCGGATTATTTCGAAGGCTAAGCACTTAAAGCGATTGAAATTAAAGAAAAAACCACCGCTTAACCCATATCGCAAAGAGCAACGCCTTAGTTTCTGCCGTGCTAACATGACATGGAGCAAGGAATGGTACCGTGTTGTTTTCTCCGACGAAAAAAAATTTAATTTAGAGGGTCCTGACGGTTTTAATTATTACTTTCATGATTTGCGGAAGGAGGAACATCAATTGGATCGTTTGCACAGTCGAGTTGGCGGTGTTATGATTTGGGGAGCCATAACGTACTATGGCACTTTGGAGTTGCAGTTCCTTACTCCTCGTATGAACGCTCAGTCCTACATTGGAGTACTAGAGAACGTTATCCCTTCCATTAATGGATTATTTGGTGACTTGCCGTGGAAATTGCAGCAGGATAACGCACCAATTCACAATGCCAGAGTGGTAAAACAATTTCTTGGGCGTCAAAACATTTTATTGTTGGATTGGCCACCATACTCGCCAGACCTAAACATCATCGAAAATGTTTGGGGATGGCTTGCTCGGAAGGTGTACGATTTACATCAAGAAATTGTATGATTCCCTACCTAACAGGATGTATGAGGTTATTTATAACAAAGGCGGAAGCACCCGTTACTAATTTTTAACTTTCTCTTACAAAGAGAAAGATATTGTTTTCGTGAAAATTTTCGACCTCGAGATTTTGATTGATTCTAACATTACGATGATAGCGGAGCCTAAAAAAGTGGTTTTTGGAATTCCGTCCGTCGGTCCGTCTGTCCGTAATGGTCTCCCCAGCCTAAACGGCTTGGCCGATTTTCGTCAAACTTCGTATCCAAGCTTATTTTGGTCATAATTCTAGGCCATTTTTTTTGTTTGCTTTTAGCCATGTTATTACCGGTACCTGCCATATAAAAATTACAGATAACCTCAATTTTCTCGAAAACGGCTCTAACGATTTTGATTAAACTTTATCCCCCCTATTAATAAAAAATCACTATCCGCTCCTTAACACACGAGTTATGTAGCTTACGGATAGTGAGCTTATCCGTTTGCTATCTTTTGTTATTAATAAATATATTTTATATAAATGTTTGTTATCCGCTCTCTCTCATAAAAATCCCGACAGAGCATGGCAGCACTTTACTAAAAAGTATTTAAAATAATACGATCCAGGTATACGTATGATAAAATAATAAAAAGTACGATAATATGAGTAATGTACATGTATGTGTAAAGTCAATGAAATCGAGAAAAACATTTTTGAATGAAAAAGCGAAACGTCATCTCACAAATATTCAAAGTTATCCGCTCCTTATACACGAAATTCGATGAGTTAAGTTATCTGTTGTAGAATTTTTTTTTTATAAGAATTACAAGTTAACCGATGTGTTAGTGCTAACTCACCGTTGTTCGTTGTTTATTAATAGGGGGGTATACATATAATAAGCATATTAGTTCCAACAAAACTGCACACCCAGTTTTTTCGAGAAAATCCATATAACGGATTTTGTCATTCAGGCCATATAAAGAAAATTGTTAATTTCTCGCAAATTATTATGTCAAATTGAATGAAATTTAATATATATACCACTATAATAGTTTTAAATAATTCCACATAATTAGTTTTAGCCCAACTATCACTTAACGGAATTTTCAGTTTTGGCCAATAACGAAAATTAATTTTTTTTCACATAGACACCGATTCCTTCAAATTTCGGAGTAAACGTTCGTGTAATCACATTTCTACATTTTTTATAATTTTTAGCATTAATTAACCCAACTCGCTGTGAAAGAGAAAGTTGCGTACGACCCAGTCGTGCACCCACCACTCGTTTTTTTTTAATTCAAATTCAATTCAAAATTAAATTCTTAATTGTGTTCCTAATAAATTTTTAAGTCCAACAGTGTGAAAACATTTTTAAATAATTTTTTATGAGGGGGTGCTATTCAAGTGAGCCAAAATGTGATGTGTATATTTTGAGTCATATCGCTTCAAAATCTATAAACAAAATTACCACTGTAAATATGAATTCCATTCCTTCTGTTTTATTTACAGAATTTAATAAACGTTCATTAGAAAAAAAAAACAAGTCATTACCATAATTATTTTTGAAGATATTAAGCTTAAAACTCACAGCAAAGGGGGGTGCTATTCAAGTGAGCGGCACTGTATATGCTGTCACCACGAAAGGAGGTACACACAACATCGTCGAATTGGGCAGAACGTCACCATTGATAAATATAACTTTGAGGTAGTACGGGACTTTGTGTACCCCGGCTCGGCTATTAACTCTGACAATAAAATCTCGTCAGCAAATAAACGAAGAATTACTCCTGCCAACCGCTGTTTCTTCGGACTAAGTATGCAATTCAGTAGTAATGCCCTTACTCGAACTACTAAGGAGATCCTATATAAGACCCTGATCATCCCAGTACTGATCTACGGCGCTGAAGAATAGACCGTATCTTAAGTGGATTTGAGAGAAAAATTCTTCAAAAAATCTTCGCTCCCGTTGGCGTTGACGGGCTATGGAGACGATGATTCAACCAAGAACGAGCTGTACAGTGACATGCTACTTGTCAAGAAAAAACTCCGCGTTGGACGTTTAAAATTGCTTGGACATGTAGAACGAATGAACACTAATACTCCGGCTCGCAGAGTCTTCGATTTCCAGCCAGACGTTGGACGCAGTAGAGGAAGACCTCGTCTTAAGTGGCACACACAAATAGATACCGAACTCAAGGAACTTGGCGTGCGCAACTGGAGGCAGTTAGATAAAGACCTCGCTAATTGGTGAGGCATGTTGGTTGAGGCCCAGGTTCATTCGGGACTGTAAACCACTTATGTAAGTGTAGGAGGAAGTTAAAATTAAAAACGATCTTTACTCCTTCATCAGTGTCTATTTCAATATATTTTTATTAAACCTAATTGTTTATTAATAATATTTCTTATTTATTTAATACATAATGTAATTTTGTATTACTTTCCGTGTTATTATTATTTTATTACAATCATCCACATGGTTTATGCTTTTTGTTTTGTTATTTCGTTCACAAAATCGCGTCCTATGCCGGGTTCCTGCTGGAGATACTATAGTCTAGAATCACTAGCCGATCACTAGTACAAAATCAAGGACAGGTATCCTGCGAGGACTCAACTTTCTTCAAATACGCACGCAACTTATCAAATTGCAAATAAACTAAGAAAAAAAAAACGAATAAACTTATAAAAAATGATATAGATTACTTATATTATAATTATTTTATGCAAACGTTTGCAGACTATTAAGGACAGGTCAAGATTTAGAACGTGGGTGCGTGTGAGATAAAGAGCCAAAGAAGTAAATCGTACAATTTCATCACAATATTAATTAATTTATATTCATCGAGGATGTGACTTCTTTTTGTTTGTTTCGTCTTGCAGGTCGATGAAATTTAATCGATTTTCACATTGGAATAGATTTTTCTCACAAAGATATTGGTACCGGCATAGCCTACTGTGCCGCAAATGAGCCCAAGCGCTCCGCTGAATAGCGCCATGTACCCAAAGTAGAAGGCCGTCTGGAAAAGGCCATACATCCTGAAAAATAATAAGAGTTTCGTTAGCGAGCGATGGAAACATGGAAAATATCAAACTTACTTTGTTTTAAAGAAGAAGTAATAGAACGAATACGCATACACGTAAATTGACGTTGACGCTGCGGATAGAAAACTCGTCCATTGCCACCGGTAATCTTCGGCATTTAGCAAAAAGTACGTGCATACAATGGTTACACATACCGTGACTATTGTTAGAATGGTGAACACCAGGAGCATAAAGCCGTATACGTAATATATTTTGTATGCCCAAAACGATGTGAATATGAAGTACCTGCGGGAATTTGAAATTCGATTTATTCGATCAATTGTCATTACTGAGCAACGATTACTTACATTTCAATGAAAATTGATCCAAAAGGTAGAACTCCGCCGAGCAGGATGATAATCGCTGGTTCCATGAACCACTTCTTCTCTGGAATGGGTCTAGGTACTGCGTTAACGCGACAAGGATAATCTGGCTGGCCGTCTAAATTTCGACCCACCACTGTTCCGATGAGCGTCAGTGGTAGAATTACAAAGAAACAGATACAAGTGACCGCCACCATTGTGCCGAAAGGAATGGCCCTTGACGCGTGATAATAAATGGCGATGAAATTGATAAAGAACGCTGTGCCGCAGACAAACACCGGCACCAGGAATGCTGACACCAACATTTGGCGTATCCACATTCGACCGCCCAAACGCGCGTATAACGATCCACCAAAATAGCCATTGATGGGAGAGGTAGCAGCGTAGACAAATATCGCAGTTGACAGAAGGGAGCCTCGTCTTTATGAGAGGAATATTTTAGGACCCCGATGGTAGAGTGATTAATGTGCATATACTTACTCAGTATACAGTTCCCCCACTATCGCGAAAATGATCACACAAAAGACGACAGAAATCAGTTGGTAGCCAGCACCGATCAACGCGGAGAAGAAGAGTCCATGCTGGGGCGTTCGGAAGACATCACCGTGCACCTGTTTCCAACCATATTCGTCACCAAGGTCACGTTCCTAAAAGATCAAAAGGTGAAAAGATTTGTAAAAAAAATCCGGAGGGCAGTATTCATAGATGGACAGACAAAAGAGCAAATCTTAACCCATCATTTACGCATATACAGTTATCAAAGGCTCTTAACACGATTAAATTGGCTAACGAACAATTACACAACACTTCAGTTTGGCACATAGTCCGTAGCTGTGTGGCGAACAAAAGATCGAAGTACTTTTGACAAAAGTTAAATCCAGGTTCTTGACGAATAGGCAATGGCATACCTTCTTCAATATTGTTATCTGCAGAGATTCAAAATTAACGCGTATAGCGTTAACCTTTTGGCGGTCGACGATTCATGAAACACAAGCGTTTTCACTTAGCTGATGGCGTCTACAATCCCAAAGGTAGTGCTCATAAATTTGGAACTGACCCTTAAGGTTGTTTGCGACCAAGTTTATCAAAAAAATGAGAGCGACGTTCGTATGTGCACCCAGAATTTTTAACGCTTAACAGAAAATGTGCACCAAAACATATATAGCTAAGGCCTTAAGATCAAAGGGATTGATTTCGCTTGATAGACCGTATATTTGCGCCACCATAGGTGTTATCACGGGACACTGCTTAATAGGTAGGCACGCAGAAAGACTGGGCCTTTCCTCAAGCGACTTCTGTAGGAGTTGCATGGACGAGGAGGAGGAGGAAACAATACCTTATCTCCTTTGTAAGTGCCCAGTCCTATCAAACCAAAGGAAGCTACATCTTGGAGCTTACTATTTTCAAAATCTCTGTGATTTGGAAAAAACGGAAGTGAAAAGCTTCATCCGCTTCATCAAAAGCCCTAAGGTCCCACAAAACAGACATCACTGCTATCGATGGGATGGTCTGGGCGAAATCAGGAAACAAAATTGTGATAATTATTATGGCCTGTATGTAGAATCACAGAATTAGGCAAAAAGTCTTATACTTTGAAGGTGGGTGCGGTGTCCTAGAGGTTAGTGCGTTGGGCTACATGAAACGATTCAATGAACAACGAACAGAACGACACCAAAATACAAAGAACGCTACATCTACGTACAGATACCCGTACACAGACAAAAGCGGAACTCTGACGAGACTTAAATTTTGTACAGACGACTGACAAACACACGCGACCTGGAGAGATAAGTACGCTGATCAATTGATCAAGAAGAACTATGGGTTACCTATTAGTTTGTTTTGGAACAACAGAATTCGGGGAGTAAATTCCAGCGATCGAGTATGTTTGCACAAATTAATAAGATTTTTAGGAGGAAAGATCAAAACGAATTAAGCTTCAACGAACAACATCCGGGGAAGTCGTCTTCGACGACGATTTCTTTGTCAAAAAGTGTGTAGGGTGAATGAAAGCATACGCTCAAACCTCGTCCTGGAAAATATTTCTCTGCTCCATCATTTCTATCATCGAAATGACATTACGCAATGGCGTTCTGTTTTACCGCGGTTTTAACTGGTTTAATGGCGAATTGGCAAAAGCCATCACCGCCGAGCGAAGTGGGTCTAGTAACCTCTTAATCTCGAAGGTGGAAGTCCAGATCATATTCGATTCAATGAAGAAAAAAGGAAGTCAACGTCGTACTGCGACATTTACCGCCTGAAGCGAGCCACCGGAAAAGGACAACTCCAATCCGGCGAGTCTCCGGTCGATATGTCTCCTCCCGAGTATCAGCAAGGTATTCAAAAAAAATTCTCAAACGAGCTTTGTTCAAGTGGGCTGAAGATAATACCAGAGACCCATTTGATATACAATGGAACAAAGCCAAAATGCTGTTCACAGATGCATGTCTGGTTGATTTAGAGAAGGCATTCGACATCGTTAGGTAAGAGGGCTTTTATCTAAAAGTGACCAGACTTGGCGTTTGTTTCCAAAAGTGGCAATGTAACTTCTACCTTAGCATTTTCATTAACAAAATGGTATGCAACAGTGAGCGGTAAACTCGCCGATTCTCTTCAGCATTTACATAAGCGACATGGTAGTAGTCTTACTCAGGCATTTGCGATCTTATCCCGTACAGAACAGCCCCTAAAGTCGAGATTCGAACTCTTTTGCAGCGGGACTTCGGCAGAATCTAGAGTTATTGTAATGACTGGAAGTTGAAAATCTCAGAAATCTGAAACAATCCTGCTTAGGACAGCGTCGTCTAGGGCCTCGTGGTGCCAAATGGATAGCCACTGTCGAGTAAAAGTGTAATAAGGTACCTTGGCATCTGGCTGGAACAGTATCTATATTTCGGCAGACATGTAGATGCAGCTCTGGGGAGAGTTAGGAAAGAGTTTGCCCTGACAAGAGAATGTTTTATAGCAGCTGTCTTGACAGCAGGGTGATGGTGATTTGCTACATGGCCCTTATCAGGCCGATAAGGTTCAACGTTGCCCCCATCTCAAAATGAAAAGATTCGGGTGTTTGAATAAATCATTTTCTGGTAAAAGTCATTCGGGATCACACGACAAAAGCGATGGCCTCGAGCAATAGTCTCATATTTGGGCTTTCTACCCCAATGCTAAATATGAAGAGTGCGCCTTTAAATGGCTAAACTCCGCCTGAAGCTTTACTATATTTGGATAGTCGAGGACTGATACAAGATCGATAGGCGGTTCCGCTTATCTATCACATCGGCTCTTATACGATCGAGAAATTATCTCTTCAGGCGGAGGAGAGCGCAAGCGGTTCAGCAGGAGTGTTTCTGGTTGGGAACGTCGGTTAGGTTGAAACAGGAGAACCTGTTGTAGCTCCTCAGATAGAGACAGAAAGTCGGAAAAACATCCAAGAGTAACACATGAGAATCTTCTCAAATTTGCCGTTCTGATGCTGCGTAAAACATGAGGCTTATTTCTTTGTGAAAAAATAACTTTGCGCAAACAAATGAAGGAAGAAGCTATGTTTGAGGCCCCGTATTGGCCAGATATTGTATTTATGCTTTGAAGATAACAGGGAACGCATTAACATGAACGACTAGTCCAAATTCAAGAACATGTACATATTGCTAAGGACACTTTGAACGAGCTCCTAAACAAAACTTAAGAGCGACTTCCGATATACGATGTTAAAATCGTGCTGTAGGATTTTATCGTAAAGGTTTGAAGAGATGTCATCTTTAGCGGTATTTACAGAGAACATTTCTACCACGTCTGCCAGCGGAATTTGGCTTCGCAGTGGAATGAACACATTGCAGCTCTACCCAGTTGCATTGAAGCCATATTGCTCTTAGTTTGGAAACGATTGCATAACTGTTAACACTCTTCAAATATTCGACGATAGGTTTGTTCCGACAATGATTAATTAATAATACTAAAAAGTGGCAAGTAGCCACTTAATATGTTTACATAAGTGAACAACATTGAAACCATTACAAAGCAAATACCACGTCTACGAAGCAATTCACTCGCGATAAACAGCTGACATTCAACCTGACACTATTTTGCCATTATTTTCAAGATACCAAGTTGTACCCCGCTCCCATCTTATCTTATTAAACAGACATGTGTTCAACAAACGGTCGTGCCAGATATGCATCGTGTCAAGTCGGTACAATTCAATTATCTGAAAAAAAAAAAAAAAAACAACTTACCATATCATCCATTTCCTCATCCTTGCTGTATCGCGCGTAATCTTTCCGCAGGGTTCTCATAAGAATCATGGACACAAGTCCTACCAAGAAGATAACCATCATAAAGCTATTGAATATACTGAACCAGTGAATCTACAATAAAAAAAAAGTTGCAACTTTGTTTGCAAAAAAAATTATTTGTCCAGCCCACCCTATGTTGGAAAAAGTTCGGATCCAAATATTTATCGAAACGATTCTCAAATTTAATCGGGCTTAGCTTCCAATTGACTTCATAGGAGAATTTGATTTGAGCACCAGGCACAAGGAGTTCCTTCTTCTCCGTGGTGAGATTTATATCGACAATCTGCTTGCCATTGTAGCCAATGTCGAACTTTTTGTGCGTGTAAATATAGTATTTGTTTTCGCGTTCTGAGCGCTCGCCCACTTTACCCCAAATGGGGAGACCATCGATGTACATTTGATACCAATATTCATTCATCACTGCATACGTGAATGCCTTTGCCTTATCCTCTGACAGATCTACCATACAGATGACCGTCGACGAAACGTCCACTGAAAAAAAGTCAATGTAACATGTTATCATAGCTACGGTCTATCTTTGTTGGTTACCTTTGAAGTCCATTTCATAACCACTGAATTCTAGTTCCACACCCTGCAGCGCCTCACTGAGTGTTTCATGATAATGGCTGATGGTTTGCTTTGTACCCGAACAGAAGGGCAGTGAAAAATAAGCGTACGTCTCTTGTCGATTGTGATATGGTCCGACGGTGTTCATCCAGAGGACTACCTCTTCTCGGTCATTGTACTGGAAGTTGAATTGAATTAGATTTATCAATTTCTGCGGGTGGGAAAACGATTTTTCTTTAGCTTACAATGTGATTGTGTTCGTCGCTCGTCACACCAAACACGCATAAACAAATTACGAATACGTGTGCAAAAAGCATTTTTCTGCAGGTATTATCCAAAATTAAAATTCGGCTAAAATGTTTGTTTATCAAGTGGACGTAGTTTTAGATTCTTTGCATTTTATTAAATGGATTTGCGAATTGAAAAAAAAATTGATTTCGATTGCGGGTGACGAAGAAAATTCTAAACACGTCAACTGACAGGCGGGGAATAAGTTTTTTTTTTTCTTTTCCTTTTGCTGGCGTTGACATTTCCCATTTTGACAGGTGTTTAGGGGTAAAAATTGTTTAAATTCGGAGTGACATCTAGTGTTCGATAGGAAGAGAGTGAAGTTAATCTTGTACAATGTTGAAATAGTACCAAAAGAAGTACAAGCAAAAGGACTGTTCAACTTGCGGAACCCTCTGAGAACTCCGAAAAATCGTAAAGTCGACTTCGATTTCACACTAGGCAAAGATTTTCTGCAAGGACTATAAAATTTGTTGGACTCACCCTTTCTGCACAGAGAGTACAGCTGTTTATTTTGTATGTATCTTGAAGGGAATTCATCATTAATACCCCTGTTATTTTTCCATTTATAAATAGTAAAGAGAAGTAAACCGACTCTTAAAAATGATAGCAGTGACATTTTAATTAAAAAAAGGAAAACATTTTTTATTTCGGCCTGTATTTTGAATAACTTCAAAGAAGTGTTCAGCTCGTACACGTCTCGAGTCTTGAACTAGCTTGTTAGTACCAATTTAACTTAACTTTCTTAGTATTTATATGTGTAAGTGTATATTATGTACTCAAGAGATCTTGCTATAGCAAGCTAATTGTTTGAAACACTTTGCTTACGAGTAGGTCCACAACTCCGATGAGTGTGAATTTGACTTTGGATATGTTTTCTCTTTTACACTACTGCATTCTGCGATTATCACACAACTAACACCATTAGAGAAGTAACACGTTTTGTATCCCTTAATCTAAACCCCGGGATACAGGCACTCTTCAACCATTTTGTGTTTACAGTGCATAACTCCTACACTCCTACACTCCTTATAATGAGGCTTGTAACCATAAAAATGAGCCCTTGAAACTCTGCTGAGCTCTGGAATAGCTTATTGAAAAGATTTCCCTATTATTGATACTTTATTTGATATAAACCCTGTACACTGGCGACCACTAGGATGAGGTCATACCCACTAGGATGAGGCCATACATACAGTTGGGATGGAATTCGTATTTTTGGTGGGAACACTTTTTTCAAATGTTGAATTTCGTTAATGAAATGACAAGTTTCGGTCTGGTGAAAACGTACTAACAACAACAACGTACAACAACAACATCTCGTCAGAAATCAAACGAAAAATTACTCTTGCCAATCGCTGTTTTTTCGGGCTTAGAAGGCAATTTAGTAGTAAACTACTTAGGAGATCCTATAGATCCTACTAAGGAGATCCTTAGCTCTGAAGCATGGACCGTATCAAAAGCGGATGAAGAAATCCTTGGTCGATTCGAGAGAAAAATTCTTCGAAAAATATTCGGTCCCGTTTGCGTTGACGGGCCATGGAGACGAAGATTCAACCACGAGCTGTACAGCGACATACCACTAGTCAAAAAACTCCGCATTGGACGTTTAAGATGGCTAGGACATGTAGAACGAATGGACACTAATACTCCGGCTCGCAGAGTCTTCGATTCCCAGCCAGACGTCGGACGCAGTAGAGGAAGACCTCGCCTTAAGTGGTGCGCACAAGTAGAAACCGACCTCAACCAACATGGAGTGCGCAACTGGAGGCAGTTAGCTAAGGACCGGGCTAATTGGAGAGGCATGTTGGTTGAGGCCCAGGTTCATACCGGACTGTAGCGCCACTTAAGGAAGGAAGGAATTTATAATTTTCTCAAACATCGACCCGAAATGGTTTTATGTCTTCTAGATAAAACCATTTCGGGTCGATTCAGAGTTAATATGACCATTGACCACAAAAAGCCAATTAAGCACTTCATTTCTCAATTGTGAAAAAAATTGGTCGAAACTTTTTTTTTGCATTTTTTTATAGTTGGGCCAAAACTAATCATTTAGAATTGTTGCAATTAATTACTTACTTATAAATATAAAAGGCAAATCAGATTCGATGTATATATGTATCTGCCAGGAAATTTCTGAAACTAACGGGTGATCCAAGTAGAGATACTTTTTTCAATAGCCTTTTTTGACAGATCACGTGTGAGTCGTGTCATGCTGTCATGTTATTTTTGTTTAGTATTGTTTGGCATTTCATAATGGAAAGACTTACGCGTGAACAACGTTTACAAATTGTTCAACTTTATTATGAAAATTCACGTTCTGTGAGGAATGTGTTTCGTGCACTTCGCTCAACTTATGGTCAACATAATCGGCCTACTGAGCGTACTATTCGCAACACCATCACCCATTTTGAGACCCAGCATTCATTATTGGATAATATTCGACCGAATAGACCACGTACAGCACGCTGTGAAGAAAATATAGCGGCCGTAGCTGAGGGTGTACACGAAGACCGTAGAGAGTCGATTCGGCGCCGTTCGCAGCAACTCGGACTGACGTATGGAACGCTTGGCGCATTTTACGTCAAGATCTAAAATCTCGTGATCTCGGCGACATTTGGTTTCAGCAAGACGGCGCCACTTCCCACACATCGCATCAATCAATGGACTTATTGAAAGAACATTTCGGTGAGCACATAATTTCACGTTTTGGGCCGGTCGATTGGCCACCAAGATCGTGTGATATCACACCGTTAGACTTTTTCCTGTGGGGATATGTAAAGTCAAAAGCTTATGCCGACAAACCCGCTTCGATTCAGGCCTTGGAGGAAAACATCACGCGTGTCATTCGCCAGTTACCAGTCGAAATGCTCGAACGAGTGATCGAAAATTGGACTCAATGGATGGACCATCTGCGACGTAGCAACGGCCAACATTTGATAGACATAATCTTCAAAAAATAAATGCCAAAGAATGTTCTTTCAAATGATAATAAACATTCTCCATTAAATTTGAATTTTCTGTGTTTTTTTTCTTTAAAAAAGTAGGGAACCTCGAAATGGATCACCCTTTATAACCTTGACTGCTCGATGATTACAACTTTTTTTTTCCCTGATCTAAGAACGGATGAGCTTATTTTGGAAAGACAGCACAGCCGTACATCAGGTGTAATGGTGTGGGGAGCTACTACCTGCATTGTCCACGACAAGTAACGGAAATAACTACAAATGTTTGCTGGAACGGTCATTTCCGAAAAAATCGAAAAAAAGAAACATTTTATGGCCCGTGCCTTGGATATTCTAACAAGACAATGCTAACAATCCACGCTTTCAGGGTTTTTAGAAGTTGGATTCTTCAGAAGACTCAACATAATGTTTGAAAATGTTTGGTCATGATTATCTATCGTAAAGTGTATGAACGCGGCAGGCAATTTGAAGACAAGGACACTTTAATCGTAGCTTTCGTGATGCCTGGGCCAGAATTTCTCTTCGTTATTTAAAAAAAACCGGTATGATTCTATTCCAAACCGTCTCATAGGGGTCATATCTTGTGCCATAGTGAATCTTCAGCTAGCCTGGTACTTAACAAACTGTCTTCGTGTTGGTTGAGGTCGGTTTTGTTTGTTTATGACACTTAAGGCGAAGTTTTCATGTACTATACGTCTACCATCAGGCTATGAATCAAATACTTAGCGAACCGAAATTCAGGATAAGGATGATCAAAGTCTTATATAATGTTGTATGAAGCCGGGCTTGGAAACATAAAACGCTTTTCTGTTTTAAGTTTAACAATCATTTATTTTAACACACTCTTATTTCTAGAATTCTATTATTTACAAAACGGTTATTTATTCACGTTTAACAATACAATCACACTTATTTGAAATCAAATACCAACGATTAAATTCGCGCACTATTATCACTTTGAAAAGAATTTCCCCTAGGTAAACTCACCCAATTAACATTATTTTAATCACGTTCAGGTCAAAATTCAGACTGGTGATACTCCATATATTGATCAAGAAAGAGATGGCATATTCTCCAATAGGTTCCCGCGGTTTCTTGATTCAAATACTCCAGCCATCCAAAGGACGCATTCAGTACCATAAATATGTTCACACATTATGGTGCGTTCACCGGTATTCGGTATTTATAACAATAATATCTCTTAGGTTCGGGTTTTCAGTGCTCTGAGTTAACCCAGAGTTAACTAACCCAGGAATAAATTTAATCTAGAGTTAACTCATAAAGAAGTTTTCAGTGCAGGATTAAATTTGATTGGTGATATGGTGATTTTATTTGGAAGCACTCATGATTTATCAATTTTGCTGTCAAAAAGTTATCGAAATGTGTAGAATCTGAAACAGCTCCGTTATCAGATGTTTGGTTTCTCTTATCTCTTCTCCCAAACAAATGTAAATGCTTTTGTCGCGATCTTGCAAGTTTCTCTCTTCTTAAAACAGTCACACTCTTTATTTAAAACAGTTTTCGAGTCGCTGAGATCTGAATTTGAATATATCGTACACGCATTTAGTTTTTAAAAATTTAATAAGATGTTCACATAAATGGAATTGAAAATAATTGTTTGCTTGGTATTTCAAATCCATCTGATTATTTAATGCTAGGGTTAACTCACCAAACTTGCCGGGTTAACTCAAGTAAACTCTAGATTTCAATTGACTGAAAAACTATTTTCTCGAGTTAACTCTAGTTTAATCCCGAAACTAAGATGATCTCGCACTGAAAAACCGGGCCTTAGTAGTTCAAGTAAGGGATTACTTAGTAAATTGACTTCTTACCCCAAAGCCGTTTGATAGAGTAATTCTGTGTATGATTTCTGAAAAGATGTCGCTATCTGATATAATAGCGGAACCGAGATCTGCAAAGTCCCCTACTACATCAAAGTAATAGCTCTGTGACGTTCAACTTCTTTCTCCTTTCTTGTGAGTCGGTTAAGACATACTCGATGTATGCTACTTACCAAGATAGGGCCTCTATAGACGTTGCCCATGTCTATGTAATGTAGTTGGTGCTTAGTATAAATACAAATCTAGGTATGTAGCACTAATAGCATATCATAACTTTTATTAACATTAATATTTATGTTTAAAACTTATATCTTACTCTGTTATTACCAACAACCATGCTGTACAATTAAGTATCACTCGGTTGATTTTTGTACATTTTTGCGTAAATGCCATCACTTGCTAGCAACTGTGAATGAGTTCCCTGCTCAGCTATTCTACCGTTTTGCAGAACACAGATAAGATCAGCATTCTGAATCGTAGATAACCGATGAGCGACCACAATACATGTCCTTCCCGAACATGCCGTATCTAAAGCCGATTGTACGATCTATAAAAATAAAAGATAAATAGTATTCGCTTGTCTAAAATCATTCGTTATTTCTAACCTTTTCACTCTGGGAGTCTAATGCAGAGGTGGCCTCATCCAGCAGCAATACTTGAGGATCTCTAACTAAAGCCCTTGCAATGGCAATTCTTTGCTTCTGTCCTCCTGAAAGCTGAGTTCCCCTGGCTCCTAATTTTGTTTCAAACCCTTTTGGTAGGTTTGCTACGAACGAGTAAGCATTTGCCAGTTTTGCTGCGTCTATAATTTGCGTCATTGTCACTGTTCTATAATTATTTCCATAGGCGATGTTCTCCGCGATGGTTTTTTCAAACAAAACAGGCTCTTGAGACACTATTCCAAGACGACGACGAACGGTCTGAAGCGCCAAGTCTCGCTTAATATCCTGACCGTCTATGTACTAGAAAGGCAAAGGTTATTAGATGTTTCTTAATCGAATTTAAGTTGGTCTTACTATTTGTCCACCCTCGGCTTCGTAGTACCTAAGCAAGAGTTGAATACATGTGGATTTTCCACACCCAGATGCTCCCACCAACGCAACAGTCTTTCCCTGCATGACACTAAAATTCAGATGATTTAAGACTTTAACATCAGGACGTGTTGGATAGCGAAATGTAACATCCTTATAGGTAACTCCGTTCATAGACTTCTCGATTATTAAACTATTTTCGTAGTGATTTGACGACTTAACACGTGGTTTTCTATCCATGATTTTGAAAAGACGATTGGCGGCTATTAGAGCTGTAGTGAAATTTGGTGTTAGAGCCAAAGCTAAGGCTAGAACCATGAGTCCGTAAAGCATCGATTCAGAAACTCTAAAAAAATAGAGAGACGTAAAGCAATTTAGAAGTGTAACATTTGCTATCAAAACCACAGTCATACTTTATGACATTTTGGAATTCGATTTTTCCTTCTGAACACAAAAGTCCCCCATATGTTACCGCCACAGCATATCCAAAGTACATTATGCCCCAACTACTTGAGTTAACAACTCCTCTAAAGCGTAGCTTTTTCCGAATTTGAGATCCATATTTTTCGACTTCATTGTTGTAATCCTTTATAAGCTGAGGTTCTCGACGAAGGCCCGCAATAGTTCGAATGTTGGCAATAGCCTCTGTGGCAATCCGACTGGTTTCTTCGAGGACACGCTTCTCAAGATCTGACGATTTTGCCATGAACCTTTAATCAAAAGAAGGATGCAATTTTCAAATAACTGGGATCCTAGAATCAACTCTTACCTAGCTTCAAACACAATTGATATAATCATTAGAGGTGCTGTTAACAGACAAGCTATTGCTATTTCCCAAGAATAGTAGAATGCAAGACTGACACTAAATATAAAATTTGCAAACGCTTGAATGAGTCCACTCAAAGGGTAACCAATCGAGCCCTGAACATTGGCTGCATCCCCTGACAAGCGTGCTGATAATGCACCAACAGTGTTATGCTCCTCGTCAAACCAACCCATTTCCTGGGAAAGGATTGCCTTGAAAGTCAATGATCTGGAAAATAGTTTCTATGCACTAGGACCAAATGCAATAGCTTTCAACATACCTGAACTTAGTCGTTAACCCAGAGCCGGCTAAGTTAAAAAGATAGCTCTGAATAAAACAAGTAGCTCCTGCTCCGAGTCCAACCATTAAACATATGATGGAGAGGTTAGAAGTCCGCCTTAGAACATCTGCCGGGTCAGTCTGAGCTAACGCCTCAAAAAATTCGCCAAACAAATACGCATAGGCTGGTTGAGAACATCCGTATATGGCTGCACATATAGTCCCACAAAAAAGGAAGCACCATTCCTGTCTGGCTACCTTAAGGACCCTCATAAAGGTCTTTAAAAATTTCATGTGTTTTTGGATAGTGTCGTTCTGATTAATGTCGTTTTTAGATACATTCGAACTGCGGTGTTTATTCAGGGAATTCTTTTTCATGTTGTTGTGTGACTGATTAAATGATATTTCGAAGGATTTATCTGCAAAGTATTCCTTTATGTATATATTATGCCTACAGAAGTCAGTTGACTTACCTTTTTTTAGCTCATCATCTTCATTAAGGTCGATCACATCTTCGCGTTTGTGAGCTGTCACCATATCAAAGTATTTACCACGCATGTCCATCAAATCGTCATGGGAGCCTTCTTCAATAGCTTTTCCATCATGAATGAAGATAATCCGATCGGAGTGCTTTATGGCCGATAAGCGATGCGAAACCACAATTGTTGTGCGACCTTTACATGCTGCATTCAGAGCTTTCTGAACCACTTTTTCCGAGTTGTAATCCAGGGCAGAGGTGGCCTCATCGAGTAGGAGGATCTTAGGATTTTGTATGAGGGCTCGGGCAATAGCGATACGTTGTTTCTGGCCACCAGATAATTGCAAACATTCACTGATTAAGGTTGCATAGCTCTTGAAGAAAATAAATTTGTTTATCATATTGATAGGCACAACTGTTGCCAAGGATCATCCTCATACTTACATTTGGTAATTCGATAATAAAATCGTGAGCACCTGCAGATTTTGCAGCATCTTCTATTTCCTTAGGTGTTGCACCTGGCTTTCCATATCTAATGTTTTCACCTTAAATTAATTTATTCAAAATTTACAAAACTTTGATATTTTAGTTTCACGTTAACGATACCAATTGATCCTTGAAATAAAACTGGCTCTTGCCCAACAATTGCGATATTTGATCTAAGCCATGAAACATTGTATTCCCGTATATCTATATTGTCCATGTTAACACTTCCAAATACTGGATCGTAAAACCTCTGCAATAGCTGCAAGCAAGTAGATTTTCCACAGCCCGAGTGTCCAACCAAAGCCACAGTCTGTCCAGCAGTAATCTTTATATGCAGTCCGTTTAGTACGACGATATCTCTCGAAGGATACTTGAAAAGAACGTCGCGAAATTCAATGTTGCCTTTAAGACCATACTCTGGAGCAATTCCATTCGAAGAAACTGGATCGATCGTTGACCTCGAATCGATGACTTCGTAAATTGGAACGACTGATCCGGCAGCTGTAGCCATAGAGTCTAGAAAAGTCGAGCATCTTGCAATGTGATCAGCACCTATACTAATTGAAAAAAAGGCCTGACAGGGATAACATAAATTTCCAAATATGCTCATGTTCTTAACATACTATCATTAGAATAGCGGGTGTGTACTCCTGGTCGATCTTATCACGGTCGGCTAAAACCAAATTTATTCCGTACCAAAATGCAATCGCACCAAAAATGAATTGCATTGCCTTTGCAAGGGCCTCACCAGCACCTGAAAAGGCACCTTTCCATTTGCTGATCGTACGGGCTGGTACGAGGTATTCGTCAAAACGATCGGATTCCAATTTCTCGCCGCCAAAGGCCACAACTGTGCGCACTGCTCCGATGACTTCCTCCACCAATCTACCGGCAGTTCCATATGAATTCTGTTCACGTATCGTGAGTTTACTTTGATACTAAATGGGAGTAGATATTGTAGTCGGTAACAAAAAATATAATACCATTCCATACCTTTGCTATAAAATAATTGGCTACGATAATTATGGGAATGTGAGCGCTAATAGCTAGGGTTAACTTCCAACCATAACAAAACGCTATAACTATGATAACAAGAACGCTTACACAAAGCTGCACAAAATGTCCGAATTTCTCTGCGATTCCTTCGCGGATTTTTTCAATGTTACTAAAAGATTGAATATTATAAAACCTTGAGGGGTACGCCTTTATAAAGCCAACTCACTCTGTCATGCAAACAGCGAAATTTTGATTGCTAGTTACATCATGCCATCCAATGTCCTTTCTAATAGTTGCCTCGAAAAATTTTTGTCGCATCTTCAAAATAATTCTGAGCGATATTTTGTTTGTAAGATCTACGTAAAGCATTCCCGAAAGGAATGTGGCCAATGCGATTATTGACATGGAAATCCCAAATGACCACGAGTCATTGCGAAGTTCAGCCATGTTTTCTTCCTTTGTTCCATTTACTCTGAGGGGAATCAGATTTTTTTTGTTTTCTGGTTTATATGAGAGTAAGCTACTTACAGAATCTTTCCACCCCCAAATACAGGCATAATCAGGGATTTTGATGTTACACCCATAACTCGATTGCGGTCCACAAGCATTGCTATAATTTCGCCGTACACAACAATACAAACTGGGGTCATACAAGCCCTGATTACACATGAAAGAAATGCAATACAAAACATGAAGTAGTCCAGGAACGTGGCATAACGAAAAAGGCTGTAGAAGCTGCCCGACTTTTCTGGTTCCTTTGTGAGTTTCCTGGAATCAAAAATAAATTTGACTTGGTAAATTATTTATAAAAAGTGCGACTAACTAAGGAGCCTTGTATAAGGAAATTTAGACGAAAAGGTTGATTGTAACGTCTATTAACACCAGTTGGTTGAAGTATATTAACAGAACATCACGGGGCTAATTTCATTTTCGAAACGGGGGTTATTGCATTTCACCCTTAATCTATATAGTCTAACTTAAAATTAAGGAGTAGACTACTATAGTCCAAAAGATCTTAAAAACCACTAAGCCATTTTCCTCATTACTCAGCCAAAAAAAAATTTGTTGTGCTTAATTTCAGAACCGATTTTATCGCGGAGGAACCCTCAGCATTTCCGACATTATCGTCGCGGATAAGCCGCTTGTCTCGCGCGCAACGTTGCCGGTGGTATAATACCAGAATACCATGCCTTTCTTACACTAACCCCAAGGAGTCAATGTAAATGTAAATATCATTGGAAGATCAGGCTGTTGTCGCTAGTCAACGCCTTTGCAGCGTGCCTTCGAATCGCTTTATTTCGGTTTAAAAAAATAATAATACCAATTTGGCTTTATTTCGCTATGCAAGCCGAAATATTGCCAAAAAATAATGGAAATAACGCCAAATTTTTCATAAAGTTATCATTGATTAGTACAGTCGATTCGACATAAAAATATGTAATGACTTCTGCATGTGGGGCTAATTTCCTTTGCATACATCCAACCTCGCACGCAATCCAAATCCAACAGTGAGTCCAAACAGGGGGTTGCTCATATCCAAACTAGGCATACACCGAAACTCCCACTCGAATGTATACAAAGTATGAACCCCCTACTTGGGCTAATGCTTATTTTTTGGCTTTATTTCGTGTGGTCTTATTTCACGTCACCGATAAAGGGGGGTGTTAAAAGACCGGGCTAATTAGAGTGACATGTTAGTTGCGATCCAACTAACTTAAGTGTAGCGCCACTTAAGTAGGCAAGCAATAAAACTACATACTCTGTTTATACCCTATCCCATAGGGGTATATTAGTTTTGATACATAGTTTGTAACATAGAGAAATAATTTAGCTACATATACCTCAAAGTATATGGATCGACTCAGAATCGATAGCTGAGTCGATTTAGCCATGTCTGTCCGTCCGTCTGTCCGTCCGTCCGTACGTCACCAGTTTTTGGGCCTTAAGTTTTGAGCAAGAAGGATGAAATTTGGTACACGTGCTCGTTGTTGCTCCCAGCAGAACAAGTGTAAAAAATTTTGAAATCCGCCCACTGCCACGCCCCCTTTTTAGAAAAACGTATTTTTTGGCCAAACCATAAGGAATTTTGAAAAACTTTCTGAACAACATATTAAGAGAATCGGAAAATCTGTATTTCGTTTATATAAAGTTTTTTTAATAAAAAACGTTTTTCGGTCAAATTTTAATATTTTCGAAAAAACGTTTGATGAAGAATCATTAGTAATATAAATATGAACATTTCGTCTATAGACCATTTTAACCCCCGCCCACTTTTTTGGGGCGTTTTTATATAAAAACCATTTTTATACAATACCCCATAACATATGCAGGAGAAAACCTTGTCTTTTGTAGAACCGTAAAAGTTTTTTATAAGCAGTCTGAAGAATTTGTTGTCACCATGTCATTTTCTTTATTTTATCCACATCGTGTTTTTAGCCATGTCCACTTTTTGGGGATTTTAGTTTTACAGATAGGATTGGATAGGGTATTCAAAGATCCGCACAGTGGATTGTAGCCTTCTCATATGTTTTTTCTACGCTTTTATCCAACAAGACGAATAACGGTTCTTATGCAAATACTATTTTAAATATTTAGAAAAGTCTTTCCGAGTTATATAGAACCGTTGATTTTAATTATTCAGATATTCGAAATTATCATTTCATGAATTCACAAAATTGATGTTGAGCACGCGACCTTATGTTAAAAAGCCAACACCTTCTCCCATGTATTGTCTTTTAATTAATGAGTAATCGCTATGAAGATCGTACATATCATTCAAGAATAATATAAAATCGAATTAATTTAAGTAGGATCACAGACAAATATGAAAACAAATTAACTGGTTTTTGGGGAACTTCTGGACAGAATAAGTATAAGTACCCACTTATTAAGTTCTACAGAAGTAAATAATAAAATAGAAATTAATTAAATAAAAGTAACTAGTTAATGAATACCAACTTAAAATGGAATTTCAACTGAATTTTCTAATAGCATGCAATTGGTACCTTTTCGGTTGGATTGTGTGTTGGTATCACCAATTCGTTTTTAAGTATCCAATTATTTACTGAATCTTTTTATTACAAAGTATTTCGAGGTATAAACCAGTTTTGCATAGCAAAACACAATATGGCAGTTTTTTTTAAACCTGTACTAATAAAATTGTTTGTTTTAATATTGAATTTTTTTTATATTCTTGCTTAAAAGATTATATTTCTAATATAATAAAGGATTGGGAATTTATTTTATAATTTACATATTTATTTTTGTGACGCCATGAGCATTAGGTCCGTTCGCGTAATAATGTTCAAGTGTAAACTTGGATGTGAAAATTCGCGAAACCACTCTGGGTTACTGAGAAAGTTGTAAGAAAAATATCGAAGAAAAAATGTAGTTTGGTTATTACATTCAACATTTTCTCTCCCAGAATTTCGGCTCTTTATTATTCATAATGATACGTACAAATAATCTTTTATGGTTTGATACCAAAACTCTAAAGTGGATTTTGTCGCCTACTGCAGAATAATTCAAACTTTGACGTTTTTTAATTATCTTTGGAAAAGCACAAGTGCACTTTGCGTTGAGATATTGAAGGTATAAAATGTATTTATTTCATAAAAAGACTTACAATTCGAAAAAATGTAGATGCAAAAACATTGGCAATATAAATGGGAACATTTTGTCTCTGCATCACGCCCACTTTGTTGTTTCGATTTAGTTAAACTGTGTATTTATTTAAAAGAAAAATAAATAAACTAGAAATAAAATCTGCTGTGCGAATCGTTAAATATCCTATTTCCGCATTCAATTATTAAATAAAACATTTATATATGTGAAATATAGCAAATGAGTTGTCTGAATATCATGATAAGATGCTTTATCAAAATTAATTTTCGTTTGACCAAAAGCGGATTTTAAAAATATTTATTTATGTAATGAATCGATGAACAAAGAGCTAATACATATACCAAATTTCATTATCCTAGCACAACATTTTCGGACTGACCAAAATATCCCTATGACCTATATCATAAGCTATGGCTATAAAAATGTTTTTTTTTTATAAGAAAACACATCCAAAAAAGTGGGCGTGGGTGAATATGAAGTGTAGGCGAAATGTACGTATCAATATTATCGAATTATTTTCATCGAAACTTTTTTCGAATAACCTAAAAATCTAATCGAAAACGATTTTTTACTAAAAAAACGCTCTGAAAAAGTAGGGGTGGCAAAAAAACGTTATATACCCAAAACATTGATATTAAGATTGTTTTAATATCTTGTTCAGACACTTTTACAAAAATTATTACGCTTTGGTAAAAAACTACGATTTTCAGAAAAGACGTCGTGACCTTATGCAAATTTTAAAACTGTTCACACGTGTTCTGCAATTCTGCTGGGAGTATAAAAAAGTACACGTAAAAAAATTTATCTTATTGCTCAAAATTTAAGGCTGGTGACGTACGGGCGGACGGACAGATAGCGATTCTGAGTCG
Source organism: Rhingia campestris (assembly GCA_932526625.1). Lineage (NCBI taxonomy): Eukaryota > Metazoa > Arthropoda > Insecta > Diptera > Syrphidae > Rhingia > Rhingia campestris. The sequence goes on from OW052184.1 coordinate 2,409,910, forward strand.
ATCTATATACTTAAAGGTATATAGGTAAATTATTTCCCTATGTTACAAATTATTTATCAAAACTAATATATAGGTGTACATATAGGGTTATAGGGATAGGGTGTAAAGAATTTGATGGCTAGATGCTTAGAAAATAGCATACTAAAAATGGCGGGCGGTTTTTGTCAATTGGATTTTTAATTTAGATTAATATTTTTTTGGCAACTCTTATGTCATTTATATTCAGTATGGTTTGCCATTTCATCATAAACAGGTTGACAAATGAACAACGATTCAAATCGTTCAAATTTATTTCGGAAAAAATGGTTCAGTTCGCGAAGTTTACCGCAAGCTCCGTCCATTTTATGGTCGACATAATCGTTCAATTCGGTTAACCATCGATCGTTTTCGCACTACGTTTACCCTATGTGATAATACGCATCCGCAGAGACGTCGAACATTGCGCACCGAAGAAACAATTGCCGCTGTAGAGCAAAGTGTTGCAGAGGAACCGAATGAATCGATTTGTCACCGTTCACATCTATTGGAGCTTTGTCCATCAACTTTATGGAAGATTTTGCGCAAAGATCATGGCTTACGACCTTACAAGATCCAGCTTGTGCAAGAATTAAAGCCGCGAGAACATGCAATGCGTCGTGATTTTTGTGTATGGGCTGAAAATGAGAGTGATCTCGATGCTGATTTTCATCGCAAAATTTTGTTCAGTGATGAAGCTCATTTTTGGTTAAATGGCTACGTCAACAAGCAAAATTGCCGCACTTGGAGTGAAGAGAATCCTCATGAGACTCTTGAGACGCCATTACATCCACAAAAACTGACTGTTTGGTGTGATCTATGGGCTGGTGAAGTCATTTGGCCATACTTCTTCCAAAAGATGCTGGAGAGTCAGTTACCGTTAATGGAGACCGGTATAGAGCCAAGATCATCGAATATTTTTTCCCGAATTGGATAGCATGAATGTGGATGAGATGTGGTTCCAACAAGACGGCGCTGCATGCGTCCGTCACAATCGATTTATTGAAGGAAACATTCGATGAGCGCATAATTTCGCGGAATGGACCTGTCAATTAGCCACAAAGATCGTGTGATTTGACACAATTGGATTATTTTCTTTTTGGATATGTGAAGTCGCTCGTCTACGTCAACAAAACAGAAACGTGAGGGGACTTGGAAGCCAACATTCGTTGCATCATTGCCGACATACGGCCCTAAATGCTCGAAAAAGTGGTTGAAAATTGGACCTCTAGACTTGGCTTTATTCGAACCAGCCGCGGCTGCCACATGGCCGAAATCATATTTAAACATTAATGGAATAAAATTATCCTTCAAATAAAGCCAAATTGATGGACATTAAAAGGATTTTCTTCTTCAGTTCGAAGTTCTATACCTCTAAAAAACACCCTTTATTTACATGCTTTGTTTGAATAAACATCCCCAAAAAGTATTTTGTTTGCAACATTTTTGATTTCTTAACTTTTACCAAAAATGTTCACTGTTTTCGAAAACGCTAAATAAAACATCATATGGATAACATATAGACAATATAGACAAATGTTTTGTTCACACCTTTTCTAAAAAATGTTTAATTAGAAATTGACTAAGAACGAAGTTTTTTTTCTAAAAGTGGGCATGATGGTTGTCGGATTTTGAAAATGCAATGGAGGCACGAACGGAAGCTCAATAGACTATCACAAACTAATTGGCTTATAAGATAAGGATATGATAAATTTGGCTCAACAATTTTTTTTTTGATTTCTTACAAACGTTAAGAAAAATATTGTCTTCAAAAAAATGCATGAAAAAGTGGGTAATACTAAAACATTTGTATAAATAAAATATAGACATATAAAGTCGACTCTTTATATTTTGAAATTCAAGGGACTACAAAAAAAGTTCAATATAACGAGAGTTCAAAATAATGGGAGTTCAAATAAACAAGAGTGGGGTAGGAAAAAATTCAAATAAACAAGAGTTGGTTAAAATTTTACCTTTATTTTTTTTCAAAGTTGTACAATGTGCTGAATATTTTCTTAAAACAGTCATGGTAGTTGGCGGATCTAAAAATTGTTCACCTACAAAAAAGAGTTCATGTACAAAAACCGCTGCCAAACACACGACGGAACAGATGGAATGGATACACAAAGCTATTTCGACACAGTTGGCGATTTTGATTCGATTTCTATATTTTAGTATATGTGCATCTTAATTATTTCTCTATGCTTCGAAACAATGTATCCAAACGAATATATTTCTATGTGATATGGTACAAATATTAAGGGGAACGTTAGCTGAAATGCTGTTAGTTTTTTATATATATACCAAGTGATTGTATAACAACTAATTAAATTGAATAAAAATATTTAAATTGATTTATTTAGAAATTCAATGTATTTAGCGTCATATTAAAGAATAAAATATATATCTAATTAAACAGGCATCAGAAAAAACACCTTTGATGTGTGAAACCACATCGTGGTACACTCTGACAAAAGTTTTGGCTTCGGAGAGTGGCGAGTTCAGAGATGTGGCACCATTGAAATCCCATTTAGAAAAAAAAATATTCTGTTATATTCACTTCTACAGCATTAGAAGCATAGAGAAATATTATAACGGGTGATCCAAGTAGAGATACTTTTTTCAATAGCCTTTTTTGACAGATCACGTGTGAGTCGTGTCATGTTGTCATGTTATTTTTGTTTAGTATTGTTTGGCATTTCATAATGGAAAGACTTACGCGTGAACAACGTTTACAAATTGTTCAACTTTATTATGAAAATTCACGTTCTGTGAGGAATGTGTTTCGTGCACTTCGCTCAACTTATGGTCAACATAATCGGCCTACTGAGCGTACTATTCGCAACACCATCACCCATTTTGAGACCCAGCATTCATTATTGGATAATATTCGACCGTATAGACCACGTCCAGCACGCTGTGAAGAAAATATAGCGGCCGTAGCTGAGAGTGTACACGAAGACCGTAGAGAGTCGATTCGGCGCCGTTCGCAGCAACTCGGACTGACGTATGGAACGACTTGGCGCATTTTACGTCAAGATCTTAAATCTCGTGATCTCGGCGACATTTGGTTTCAGCAAGACGGCGCCACTTCCCACACATCGCATCAATCAATGGACTTATTGAGAGAACATTTCGGTGAGTACATAATTTCACGTTTTGGGCCGGTCGATTGGCCACCAAGATCGTGTGATATCACACCGTTAGACTTTTTCCTGTGGGGATATGTAAAGTCAAAAGCTTATGCCGACAAACCCGCTTCGATTCAGGCCTTGGAGGAAAACATCACGCGTGTCATTCGCCAGTTACCAGTCGAAATGCTCGAACGAGTGATCGAAAATTGGACTCAACGGATGGACCATCTGCGACGTAGCAACGGCCAACATTTGATAAAAAATAATCTTCAAAAAATAAATGCCAAAGAATGTTCTTTCAAATGATAATAAACATTCTCCATTAAATTTGAATTTTCTGTGTTTTTTTCTTTAAAAAAGTAGGGAACCTCGAAATGGATCACCCTTTACTTATGTAAAAATTAATTGCAACAAAAAGTTTATCATAACACGAGGCGTATATCGCCTCAGTCTGGAACAGATAAAAATAAAACTTGCGCAAGTGCAACAATTTTAGATATATTTAGCTATTTTAATAGATTTATATATAAACTTGTTTGAAAAGGTGCTATTTATTATAAGTGAACAATTTATTAAAAACCCTTACTACTGTTTTCAAAAGGGATATGTGCGAATTTTAAATAAAAAAAAATAAATTAAATATTGTTAATTGTGCCCATTTTTGTGCATTTCCCACTTAATAACATCAAACATACGTGAAATTTCACACAAAATTTACTGAACTTTTGCCGCTAATTGCATTGACATTTTCTAAGACTATTTATAAAGGCATACATTTCAATCGTTTAAATGCCCCTCTTAACCAACAAATTTCTGTAAATCTGTTCATCTCCATGGCTTTCATTACAATGACCGCCGTGGCCGCACTCAAAAATGTGTCATTGGAAAGAAGTTAGTTTTATGGTCCAGTTTTATATATTATTGTAAAGCCTTATTGTAATACAATGGTGAAACAAAAATTTTACTTGAGAAGTTGGTTATAGCAATCATTGCAAAATTCTTTCATTAAAATAACTACAGTGGGGGATGAAAATACTTGAGGTTATAATCATACAAAAGACTGGAATAAACGAAGAAGTGAACACGCATCATGGGAATGAATGTGTTTCATTTGGTATTTGGATACAGCCTACAGGGTTTTGCCAGCGTATTCCAGGCAAAACTACTGGCTATCCGAGAGGCTTTCACGCTTCTGGGGCGTGACACTACAATAAGCAAAATATTGCTATTTTCATAGATAGCCAAGCGGCCATAAAGGCCATCAACTTGGCTACCATATCCTCTAAACTGGTACAGGAATGCCGAAACGAACTTGCCCACATTGGCCAACGCTTCAGGGTCACACTACTCTGGGTTTAAAGGCACAGTGACATTGAAGGAAACAAACGTGCAGGAGAGCTGGCCACGCAAGGCTCAGCTCTTCACGGCGCAATTGCGGGAACACAAATTAGAGAGAAACCCTCTCCCATATCATCTGCAAATGTCCGCACTAGCAAGAGTCAGATTGCGTGCGTTAGACCAACCATTTTTCGACAACCTTAGCGACATCTCGGGTAAAAGGATACAAGATCTTATCCGTTTTCTAAACCTCAAAGGCTGGATCTAGAGACCGCCTGTATCACAACCACAACAATCATCATAATAAAGGTCACACGAGTCGTGGTAACAAAAAGGCACATAAGTGCTACTTGGGTTCATGCCGAACCGCCACTTCTACCTACCTACCATGGGGAAGTTTGTTCGAGTCGTGTCGGCCCGTTCATATCCATTGAAACCAGACAAAAAGTAAAAATATTGTATAACCCATAATCATATATAATATATTGCTGATTTTCGGTAAATAACAAATTTTATTCCTTTCTCTTTGCATAAATTAATTTTTAATAACCCTTTGGAAAACACTTATTTCGTATCCAGTTTTAAAACCTTTCTCTTTGTAAGAAAAAGTTAAAAATGTACGATACTCAATAAGTTGTATTAAATTAATGTTTTTCAATAAAATCTTATAAAATAAATCAGATTGAAAAAAAAAACATCAAAACGTTACTTTAAATCACACAGATGAACAAATAAAACATCAGTTCAAAAATTATGTACAGTGCAGAAAGAATAGAAAAGTTGCATTTAAAATAATTTATTTAATTGCCATTATATGATGTATTAGAATGAATCTCAGCCTTTAAGATTCTTAACATCCTAGCATTCATATGGAATTAATTAAACGACAAAATACACCATCACAAAATCAACACCCAGCACTATATGTAGTTACTTTTTAAATTCAAAACAATATTGGCAAGAGAATTTATTAGACACATTATGCATACAGCAGTTGAACACTTAAAACGTAAAAAACCAAAAAAAAAAAAAACTCTCGACTAAAAGATACACTCACATTTTTAAGAATATATTGTAGTTAACAATAATGTAAGGGGATGAGTAATAAGTTGTATTAAGAAATACAATATTCACGGTTATGTGAGCAAATTTAATAAAAATACAAATTAATTCATAAAATTAAATTGTTAAAATTTGAGTAACAAAACCGCGCGATATTTGTTCAACCGAATCGTTTGAAATCTCGAGTACCACTGAGATGTTCTAAGCCCGACTAATCCCAATGCAGACAGCAGAGTTCTTATGCAATTCAGTATACAACTCGTTCGAAATATATGTCGTTGTGGTAGTGATAGATTAGATATTGGAAACCAGGGAGAGAGAGTAATCCTGATTTTAAGACATCATTTGGTATTGTAATAATTTGTCATTATTCGTGATAGTGTCATTGTGTGCACAATTACTTTGTCAATATTTGTTTGACAGACGCAAAGGGGACTATTGAGACCAATAAATCAACTGTTGTAATCTGTCATTTGTCAAGTATTTTGTATCAACTGGTAGCTATTGACACCTTGTCAAATAAATTTTCGGTTTATCCTCTCTTGCTATTTAATGATGCTTTTTGATGAAAGGTTAAACGACGTTGCAGAGAGGCTGCATGAACAACATACATTCGGAGAATGCTTGAAGGGATATTTAATTACTTAAATTAAAGCTTGAAATGTACTCAGCGCATTTTAAATAGTTTAAGGCCGATTTATATATTTTATTTCACTCATTCAACATATCCATCTAGCAGATTCACTTGCAAGGTGAATCGTGAACAGGATCGACCTTGTTAAAATTTATCTTAATTGCGGTAACATCTGCTTTAATATTATTGTAAATTTTATTTTTGTAGATTGGATCCGTAATGAAATAAATGATAATAAATGAGAGCTTACAGAGCTCTCACAGACCACTGTCAGTCAGCGGATTACAGAGATTTCAATTAATTTTTAATTTTGTTTGTAAATTTTGATATTGTATTGATATTGATATTGATATTGTACTACATATTACTCATCCTAATAAAAACTACATGCATATATAAAATAGACCAAAGCTACTAATCCAGATTCTGATTAAAACAGGTTAATACTGTATCCTACCTAAGTCTGACATAAGACACTTTATATTCCAGTTACCCCACGTGCGGTCAGTCTTTTGATTTTATTAGGCTGTTGACTACAATTTGTTGAATATTTCTGCAAAATGTTATTATTTTGATAACTAACATATTTTCTATTCAACATTATAAACATCATATCAAAACCACAATACAAAGTTGTTGATATCAGCTTAGCTGAATGGGGCCGCAAGATGATCATCATTGACGGGAGAATTACTGATCAGCAAGGAACTCGAAGGGTGCTCAGCTCATATTGACCATACAGTATTAGGAGCTAAGGTACAATGGTCCAGTTATTCAAGGATGGCAAGCCCTTGAACATGATTCTCGACGATGGTGGAGATCTCAGCAACCTTGTTCACGAGAAGTATCCCCAATACTTGACGGCGTACACAACTTGTACAAAATGTTCTGGGAAGGTAGTCTCGGGGTGCCAGCAGTCAATGTCAACTGTGTAACAAATATTAAATTTGACAACTCTCTTGAACCACATAAAAACACTGGGAATGAAATGCCTTCCAGCTAAGACTGGACCTTTCGAAGCGGATCATTTTAGACACTACAGGGGGATACCGCGTGCTACTTACTCTTGTATGTTGAGATTTATCCGTTTTCCCTCTTTTTTTGAAGAAATAAAAAAATAGCCATTCAATTATTTCAAAATATGAGAAATAAAATTGTTTAGCACTTCTGCAAGAGAGATCCAATTCACTAGAGAGATCCAATTCACTATCTACCCATTTCACAAAGTATCAAAAGAAATCTATGCATAGTTGTTTAAAAAGAAAACGGATTTTAAACTCAAAATTTAGGAATTTTTTTTATTTTTTTTCTGAAGTATGTTGCTCTAATTAATTCTTAATCAAAACTGAAAACTAGATAATTGTATGTATTCTAGTTTTTGAGAAATTTGAAAATTACTAAAATTAATTCGGTAAACTGACTGACTGAAACGTGTAATGCAATGCAAGTCTACCACCTCGTGGTGCATTCTGGGTAACGCTAAATGATTTGTTGTACTTTACTTACAAAGATGAACATTAATATTCTAAGTGTGATACGAAAAAACAAAATTCATACAAAAAAAGTTTTAGTAATTTATAATTTCCACAAAAAAGGAGACCCTCTGAACTGCGCCAACTACAGAGGCATAAGTCTGCTCAACATCGCCTACAAGATCCTATCTGCCGTAATATGTGAACGCCTGAAACCGTTTACCAACAACCTGATTGGCCCTTATCAGTGTGGTTTTAGGCCAGGAAAGTCCACAACCGATCAAATTTTCACACTTCGGCAGATCCTGGAAAAAACTCAAGAAGTCCAAATCGATACCCACCACCCATTCATCGATTTCAAAGCCGCATATGACAGCATTTATAGAGACGAACTGTACAGAGCCATGTTTATTTTTGGTATACCGCCCAAACTTGTCCGTTTGTCTAGGATGACGATGGAGAACTCTTGCTGCGCCATCAGGGTCGGAAACGACCTCACCGACACATTCGATACCAAAAAAGGATTTAGGCAAAGCGATGCGCTGTTATGTGACTTTTTCAATTTGATTCTTGACAGGATTGTGCAAAACTCCCGAGCCAACACCAGAGGCACAATTTTCCAAAAATCGGTGCAACTAGTAGGACTCAACGTGATGACAGCGTTTGCTAGTATAGAGAAGGAAGCGGCAAAAATGGGTTTAGCAGTAAATGAGTTTAAGACAAAGTATATGCTGTCAACACGAAAGGACACACAACATCGACGAATTGGCAGATATAACTTTGAGGTAGTACGGGACTTTGTCTACCTCGGCTCCGCTATTAACTCTGACAACAACATCTCGTCAGAAATCAAACGAAAAATTACTCTTGCCAATCGCTGTTTCTTCGGGCTAAGAAGGCAATTTAGTAGTAAAGACCTCACTCGAACTACTAAGAAGATTCTATATAAGACCCTGATTATCCCAGTCCTGCTATACGGCGCGGAAGCATGGACCGTATCAAAAGCGGATGATAAAATCCTTGGTAGATTCGAGAGGAAAATTCTTCGAAAAATCTTCGGTCCCGTTTGCGTTGACGGGCTATGGAGACGAAGATTCAACCAAGAACTATACGAGCTGTACAGCGACATACTCCTAGTCAAAAAAAAAAAACTCCGCATTGGACGATTAAGATGGCTAGGACATGTAGAACGAATGGACACCAATACTCCGGCTCGCAGAGTCTTCGATTCCCAGCTAGACGTCGGACGCAGTAGAGGAACCAACAACCTCAACCAACGTGGGGTGCGCAACTGGAGGCAGTTAGCTAAGGACCGGGCTAATTGGAGAGGCATGTTGGTTGAGGCCCAGGTTCATACCGGACTGTAGCGCCACTTAAGGAAGGAAGGTATTTATAATTTTCTCAAACACTAGAAGACTTAAAACCATTTCGGGTCGATTCAGAATTAATATGACCATTGACCACAAAAAGCCAAAAAATTGGTCGAAACTTTTTTTTTTTCATTTTTTTTATAGTTGGGCCAAAACTAATCATGTAGAATTGTTGCAATTATTTAATTACTTATAAATATAAAAGGCAAATCAGATTCGATGTATATATGTATCTGCCAGGAAATTTCCGAAACTACCTATCGGATTTGAGTGGAATTTTCTCCTATACCTAGATTCAGAATTTTTCTGTGGAGTTTTTTCTATACCACATATTAAGTTTCTTTCAACAAAAACCTTTTAAATAAACAAAAGAAGTGTTAAATTTGATTTTTTTTTCACATTTTTCGGCCTTTTGCGGTGGTTTATCTCAACTTTTCTTAACTCTTACCAAACTAAATTTAATTTAGATACATATCTCTATAGAACTTTGATTAACAAATCCATTGGAATATCTACGTTATCTTAGACAAAAGTTATAACATAAAATATATATTTTTGAATTGTAATTATTGTATTGCAAAAATCATCAGTGGAATGGTTTCCACTGATCGTATTCGCAATGACGGCGTCCAAGTGGCGCGGCGTACGTGTTTATGCGTGTTCATTCTGTTATGTATGTATACCTACATATATGTTCGATTGCATTAATACTACTTGAGCTATGTTATTGTTATTTTTGATGCTTTACACTTTACAGCACGGTAGTTAACACGCTGTGCATATAAGAATAAAAATTGCTATCTTAAACAACAAACAAGGTATATACATAAATGTAAATGTGGTATTGTAAGTATATTGTCGTTGTATGTATGTTGGCCTTTTATTCAAATTCGTTTTATCCTAATTGCAATGAAATTTTGTAAACTGAGGCCCCATTTAGATGATCAGTTCTTCAGTTTCAGTTTAGCTTTCAGTTGAGCTGTGTAAACGTAAAAGATGAAAAGCCATATTTATAAAGAAAATTTAGATGTTGTTTAACTTTAAAACACCTCTAAGTATCACTTAAATGCAAAATCGGTATCTATAATCGATTTGCACATTAAAGAAACCTTGCTTAGAGGTCGCTTTTATTAAACGGAGAATTTCCATCTAAATATTTTTTTTATATTTAATTTGAGTTTCTGTGTTGTAAATGAAAGCAAATTAATAAAAATGAGCTCAAGATACCTATATTTCTTTTGTAAATGATTTGTAAATGTAGTGAACATGTGATAAATAAAAACCAAAAATGTAAAAAACCGAGAATTGACCCAATGTAACTTCAAGACAAATATTTTCGGCAAAAGTATCGATTTTCTAAGCGTAATATGGAAAATATTATCAACCTTAAGCGATCCGATCTTGAAGGATCAAATAGGGGTTTCACATTTCTGCTGATCTCCAAGTGATGACTGCTATAAGATATTGGGATCGAAATGAGGTATATTATATAATCTACTATTACACAACAAAATAATTCTTTAAACAAATTACCCCCTTATTAGATGCAAAATGACAAAGCAGATAATTGCGGATTTAGTCAATCTACGCTTTGTGTTATTTATCAGAGGGTTGCAAGGGCTGTCAAAAAAAAAAACTACCTTAGAACATAAAAAAGCGACAAAAGGACAGAAAATAATATAGAATTTCACCTTTTTAATACTAGATTTGTAAATTTTGTTACGTTTTTTGAAACCATCATCGTTTAGTTAAGCAGCAATGCAGAATCGATTGTAGATAAGATAATTTAAGCAACATTGCTTAGAGACAATTTAAATATTTAAGAATGCTTAACTAATCAACATCTAAGACACCTTTTTCAGCTCAACTGAAACTGAACTGATCGTCTAAATGTAGCTTAAAAGTTCAAAACATGACAAAAATCGGTGTCTACATTAAAAACGAGTGGTGGGTGCAAGACTGGTCGACGGTCGTACGCAACTTTTTCTTTCACATCGAGTTGAGCGTAGATCAAAACCAATATCCGTAGGCTGACCAGACGTATACTTTTTGTCTAGAAAAAAATGTGCGGTATCTTTTTGAAAAAAAATGCAATTTGTTCCCTTTTTTTTGCGATTTCTCAGTTAACTAAATTTGTCCACATCAACACTAATTCAAAAATTGTCTATCTTTCTGATGCGAACATGACATAAAATATAACTATCAACTCATTAACTTCGCAACCCACCGCCATCTTTTTTTTATACCCTAAACTTTTTTTATACCTATGGGATACATAGGGATATATCTATTAATTTTGACATTAAGAAATAATTTTGATATATATATATACTACAATATATCCGTCCATCTGTGTATCACCGATTTTTAGGGCTTATATTTTGAACTATAGTGATGAAATATAGACTCTCTGTCAACGAAGAAGAACAAGAGTAAAAATTGTCAGCCTACTGCCACTCCCACTCCGACTTTTCAGTAAAACGTTGATTTTGACCAAACGGTAAAGAATTTTGGAAAAGTGTCTGAATAACATATTAAGAAAATCTCAATATCTATATTTCGTGTAAATAAAGTTTTTTGATAAGCACACCTTTTGGGGATATTAGTTTTACAAATATAATGGTGATAGGGTATTCAACGATTCGAACAGTGGATTGTAGTCTTCTCATACCTCTTACAAAGAGAAAGATATAGTTTTCGTTAAAATTTTCGACCTCGAGATTTTGATTGATTCTAACATTACGATGATAGCGGAATCCAAAAGAGTGGTTCTTGGAATTCCTTCCGTCGGTCCGCCTGTCCGCCTAAATGGCTTGACCGATTTTCTTAAAACTTCGTATCCAAGTTTGTTTTGCTCATAATTCTAGGCTATTTTTTAGCCATGTTATTAACGGTGCCTGCCATATACAAATTACACATAACCTACATTTTCTCGAAAACGGCTCTAACGATTTTGATTAAACTTTGTATATACTATAAGCATATTAATTCCAAAAAAATGCATACTCAGTTTTTTTCGAGAAAATCATTAAAATCATAAGCAAAACTGTCGCCACTTGTCATACATGAAATACCGATGTATCCCGAAAAAAACGACAAGTTTGCCCAGTTGGCTGAGTTGAACTTGGTTGACATGTGGTTTCATCAAGATGGTGCCACATGCCACACAGCTCGTGAAACAATGGAAATGTTGAAGGATGGATTTGGTGAGCAGATTATCTCTCGAATGTAATGTAAAGTCGTTAGTCTATGTGGACAAGCCGAACACGATTGACAGGTATGACGACAGGTACCGTTAGTATAATGGCTAAAAGTAAAACCTTAGATGCGAAGTTTGAAGAAAATCGGTCAAGCCGCTTAGGCTGGAGAGACCATTATGGACAGACAGGGTTCCGCTATCATCGTTATGTTAGAATCAATCAAAATCTCGAGGTCGAAAATTTTCACGAAAACAATACCTTTCTCTTTGTACGAGAAAGTTAAAAATGAAAATGTATTTGCACGCCATATTTAAATGACATATTGATACTGACAGCGTCAACAACACCAAAACCAGTATTTTAAACAAAAATTTGAATTCTAACTTGATAAATGATATATGTTAGATCTAGTGATTAAATCGTTGCACTACTAAGCTCGGTGTCCCAGTCAAAAATATAATTTCGCACGCACAAATGAATGTAGATAGGTTATAGGCAGTTAATGACAGTTTTTGAGTTTGAAGAAATTAAGGGAGAGTAGCGACGTTAAAATTTTATCGCGAGCAGCACGCTGGACTATTTCTAAATATTATGTTAAGCTATATTTCTTAATAATTATTAACAATTTGATTTCAAAACGGTGTAATTGTCAATCTGCTGTAAAGCAATATTTCTTTTTATCAATGGTAGCCAATTTTAATTTCACCCAATATGTAGTGTTATTGTAGAAAGACTCGTTACCTAAAACCAGAACCGTTTTCGCAAAATGTTAATATCAGATTTGTTATTTACTAAAAGACATTAAATTGCCAGATTTAAATATTCGTACTTATGAATAACATGTTTTTCAGGATCACAGCATTAACCAGTACCCCAACAAGTGCAAGTTTAATGATCAAATAATATATACAATAATCAACTTAATTGTAAATTAGAGGTAAACTCTAACTTGATTCATTCCAAGTTAAAGAATATTTTTGAACTTCCAAAATGAACCTGGAACCCTTTAGACTCGTTAGGAATTAACAGGTATAACAAACATTTGACTAGGTGCATTACTTAAAATTATTTTATATTTAGTTTATAATTAATTATATAGTAATCGTCAATCTTAGTTAAGCCCTATTTACAACGCCCGACACAAGGTAATAAGGGGTCAATAATCCGAACAAATTCACATTGTAACCACACTCACATTTTTTTTGGTGCAAACTGTTTAGTGTTAATTATTATACTTGTCCCGTTTATGTAAACAAATTTAATAAAAAATAGCAAGCCGGTTATTTTGGGATGCAAACCCGCACGATATTTATCCAACAGAATCGTTAGAAGTCTTGACAAGAACTGAGATTTTTAAAAACCAGACTGCAACTCAGAGCCGAGAGGTAATTCTATTAAGCGACAATTTAAATATTTTAATGAGACGAGTTAACTGGAGGGAATGCTTCTATTCTATATAAATAATAATACATACCGAGGTAGGTGTAATTATATTAATTTTTGTTTATAATCTATTAAGGTAGGCAATTATATATTTTTATTTGTTAGGGTAAATTTAATGAAGTTTGCTGTGAAAGAACAGTATTATTATGGAATTTTGTTTAGGGTATAAGGTATGGTGAACGAAAATATCTTTTAAACGAGTGGTGGGTGGACGACTGGGTCTTGCGCAACTTCTCTTTCACAGCTGGTTGGGCGTTTCATCAAATACCAAGTATGCGAGAATTTGACAATTTCCATAGTTTGGCCCAAAATAGACAGATTTAATGGCAGTCATTAAAATAATTTATGTTTTTTAGATCGAATTTTAGTTCGGGGTTAGTTAGTTAGTTAGATTGGCTGTTCGTACAAGACGAAACACAATTAGCGCTGAGGTGCGCCGTTTTGATGCCAAAAACTCGTGCGGTTAAATGTTATGTCTTGTTGTTAGTTGGTGTGTACTAAATCCAACCAGTGGCATAAAGGAAGGCGATCAGTTCTTTGATGTGTTTATCAGAGAGGTCGCGGATATTGTCAAAGAAAGGTTTGCCTAGGGTTCGTTGTCTTGCTCTTGACAGAGCCGGGCATTTGCACAGAAAGTGAGTTAAAGTTTCCTTCTCCCCCACCTCCTTGCAACTGCGACAGTTGGTGCTGTTGGGTATACCCATTCTAACAGCATGGTCACCAATGGGCCAGTGTCCAGTGGTAATTGCTATCACCCTGGAGACTTCCTTACGGGATCTGCTTAAGAGGTCCCGTGTTTTAGTCTTGTTGTAGCGAGGCCACATATCTCTTGAAATGGCGCACCCACTGAGGTTACGCCACCTATGTTCTGCTGTTTTAAGAGAGTGTGTGTTGATATTGTTCATTATAGTTTTTAAAGGAGTGAGAATGCCGATTGCACGTGAGCTGGGAAGGGACGAGCCCAACCTGGCTAGGGCATCAGCCTGTTAATTTCCATCCATGTCACTGTGGCCTGGAACCCATATGAGAGTGATGCTGTATCGACTCCCAATGGAGGCCAGTTCGTTTTGGCATTGAAGTACTAGTTTTGATGACGTCGATACCGAAATAATCGCCTTAATAGCGGCTTGACTGTCGACAAAAAAGCGATATTTTGCTTGGGAGTACTATCGTGTTTAATCGCGTGACATGCCTCCCTAATAGCCAACAATTTCGCTTGGAATACGCTGGAGGAATCAGGGAGGCGAAACGATTTTTTTATTTTTAGTGTGTCCGAGAAGACACCTGCGCCCACTCCGCAGTCCATTTTGGAGCCGTCGGTGTAAATAAGTGTGTCAAAATCTTTTTCAACCAATGCGTTTTTCCAATCCTCTCTAGTTGGAAAGCCAGCGGTGAAGTGATTGTGGAAGTTCAGTTTGGGTATCATGTAGTCGGTATGATGGTCAGCTAGACCTGCTGGCAATGAATCTAGGATATTGCTGTGCCCATAGGGCTTATTGAACCAGCAGCCAGATTCTTTGAGCCTGACTGCACTACACATTGCAATATCTTTGATATGGATATCTAGAGGGAGAAGGTGGAGAAGAACCGTTAAGGCATCAGTGGGACAAGATCTCATGGCCCCAGTTGTGCCGATACAAGCAGTTCTTTGTACCCTCGTTTGTCAATGATATACCCTTTACTCATAGAAGGCCACCAGACTAGTGCCCCATAGGTGAGTATCGGCCGAACAACAGCAGTGTACATCCAAAGTGTCATCTTTGGTTGTAGGCCCCATCTTTTGCCGAATGTTTTTCTACAGGCATAGAAAGCTATACATGCTTTCTTGACCCTTTGTCCTATGTTGGTTTTCCAATTAAGCTTAGTATCTAGGATAGTCCCTAGATATTTGGCATTGGATGAGAGTGAGAGCGCTTGTCCATTAAGTCGGGGGAGGTTAAAGGCTGGTATTTTGGTCTTCGTGGTGAAAAGCATCATTTCCGTTTTGCTCGGATTAACACCCAGGCCACAGCTTGTAGCCCACGTGCTCACAGAACCCAGAGCGTACTCCATGATTTCGCTAATCACTGGGAGAAACTTTACTGACACTAGGATCACCACGTCGTCCGCGTATGCCACTGCCTTAATCCTATCATAACAATAAGCCACAGCAGAGGAGATATCACACCGCCCTGTGGTGTACCTTTGTCAGCATATCGCGTTAAGCTGCTGTTGCCTAGTGTTGATTGAATGATTCTAGACCTTAGCATGGATATAATCCATTGGCTAAAATGCTCCTCTACACCAGTTACGGTTAGGGCTTCTAGTATGCTGTAAGTTTGTACATTATTGAAAGCCCCTTCTATATCAAGGAAAGTGGCTAGGGTGTACTCTTTGTAGTAGAGGGACTTTTCGATGGTCCCAATCACCTCATGCAGAGCGGTTTCAGTCGATCTGCCTTTGAGATATGCGTGTTGTGATGTGGATAACGGTGATTCATTAAGAATGCTTCGCACATGGATGTCAAGGATCCGCTCCAGTGCGGGGTATATCAATCTGTTTACGGATGATGTGGCTTGATTTATGCTTTCGTTGCGATTGTGTACGTCAGACAGCTCCAAAAGATTATAGCATTGTTGCTTCAGAAGTTATAGATCATTGTTCTGGATATTTAGGTTTGTCTCGCATTTATCTGCCAGAGCTACCCAATGATTAATCCATTCCAATCTATTTTCAAAAGTGTATTTTGCGAGAATGTGAGGGAGTCTATGCGCAGGATATTTTAGCACTTTGAGTATATAGTCGAAGTGTAATGTCAGGGTATAACTGAAAAGATTTGGAAGCCCTGTTTCTAAAGATAAAACGTAGTTAGATGTGTTCATGGGAAGGTGGAATAATTTTTTTATAAAATAATCGAAGAAGCTTTTCTACTTCCTCGTATTGTTTGAATCCCCAAGTTCGGCAGCTATAACACATAACCGCTTCAAACACATGATACTTGGCTGAGATTGGTATTTCATTTTTATTAATTATATTTTTCCACGAAGCGTTTATAAGGCTTTTAGATGCTGATAACTTATTTTCAAGGTAATGAGTTATTTTCATGTTGGCGAGATAATTATATTGGGTGACAACTTCTATTGTTTCACTGTCATAAAACCACTTTTCATTCTCCCCCATTTTAGTTTGTTTGTTACGTACAATCATGATCTTCGATTTTTCTAAGTTGACTCTCAGATTCCACATTTTGCAGTAGTTATGTATTTTGTTGATCATTAGTTGTAGGCTATGAGGTGATTCCGCTAATAAAACAATATCGTCTGCGTAGAGTAGAACCTTAATGGTTTCTTGTGCAAGTCTGCTGGTAGGTGTTCTGATATGTTATCTATGAACAATGCAAAAATAACTGCGCTAAGTAGGCAACCTTGCTTAATTCCAAATTTAGTTTCAAACCATTCGGATATATTTCTTCCGTCCCATACAGTTTGCCGTGTGTTCTTATACATATTTTTTAAGACCCTTAGCATTTGAGTGGACATTCCTTTTTGTGAAAGTTTATAAAAGAGAGCATTACGATCAATTGAATCAAAAGCAGCTCTGAAGTCCACAAAAAACACATAAAATTTTCTTTTTTGCCTAAGGAAGTATTGGGCGATCGTTGTCAGTGAAAATATATTATCAACAGTGGAGTAACCTTTGCGGAACCCTACTTGGTATTCACTCAGTAATTTATTTATTTCTACCCAGCAGTTAATTCTGTTAAGTAGTATAGATGAAAAAACCTTAGCAATCGAGTTCATAAAAGATATCCCTATGTAGTGAGATGGTGTATTGACATCTTCCTTTTTGTATATTGGATATACTGAGGTACATCTCCTGTCCTAAAAATACAATTGAAAGTTGCCAACATTTTTCTTAAAAATCCGGTAGGGGCATTTTTTTAAAATTCATTTCCTATTCGGTCAGGTCCGGGAGCTTTTTTATTTTTGTTTGATCGAACCACTTCGATCAGGAATGTTGCTTTAGAAACTTATCTTTCTACGGCGGTAAATTGTTATTATAAGAACCTTTACTACGGAACATGAAGGACTTGGTGTCCATGTGAATTATAATGATTTTCCGTAATTTGCCAAAACTGAAAAATAGGTTCAGAAATATTTGGCCTTAAAGTTATAGTAGCTCAGATATAAAATTTCATAAAAATTAAAATAAATGGTTTGCAAGGAACTGACAATTTTCCTTATACGGTCTAAATGCAAAAATTCGTTATATGGGTTTTCTCTAAAAAAAAAACTGGGTATGCAGTTTTGTTGGAATAATTATGCTAATAGAACATATTAAGTTCAATCAAAATCGTTAGAGCAGTTTTAGAGAAAATTAAGGTTATTTGGGAAGGTGGCCTAAAATAGCACATCAGGGTAAAATTACACACTTACCAGAGAACTCATAAAATAACCAAATCACGGACATCTTTTCGGGAGTGGCTTATAGCCATTGGTAGTTTTGTCTACTTTTATAATGAATTGATTGCGATACTATATCCACTGGGTTTCGATATTGATGGAGGGTGAGAGCACAGCAACGGGGAGTCTCTTCCTCAGTTAGTGTTTGAAGATTCTGGCAATCTCTGGCTCACTAAGGCGACTAATGTGATTTCTCTTTTCTTGCTCCATTCGTGGCTTTTTCTTTTTGGATAGTCGGGCTTTGAATTTTCCTGCGATGAGAAAGTGGTCAGAGTCGACGTTTGCTCCTCTGAATGTGTGGCTCGCATCTATGAGCACACAGTCGAATTGGTTGGCGGTTTGATCACTTTGAGATCGCCAGGTTGAGGGTTGTGGGCTCGAAGTTGTGGGAACATAGTGTCGGAATCTATTTAGCCCTATCATGGTATTCGTTCGGAGAGTAGTTTTCTACGCTACACAAATCCAGTAGGAGACTGAATTTACGTTCATAGTCTCTGTTTTCCCAAAGTGCATTAACGCATTCAGTTGACATCAGCAAAAATCAGCAACCCTCTAGTGTCAAAAAATAAACAAATACAAATTTTTGGCGCAACAGGCTCGTTAGTACCCAGGGCCTAGCTTTCTCACAACCATTCATGTGTGCGTGTGTACCTTCTTGCACGATGGCGGGACCTCCTGTTTTATGCCGACTCCGAACGGCTAAGTTGAGATAAGCTATTCTTGACAATTGATACTACTCGGATGATTTGTCAGATCATCACGAGAGATCTAGTGTCATCTTGGTGAAATTCCGAGCTACGTCGGGTTTCTCATGCATCAACTCAACCAAGCGCTCATATTGTTTGGTGTTTGTTTTTTAATTTGAATTTTGACTAAAACACCAACAAAAAAAAAATAACAAAAACTTTTATTTTTTGCTATTTAAATTCCACTTCAAGATATTTCCTCGACGAACAAATGTCAGAGACCATCGAAAAGAAATTGAAGTATGGCTGTGAAAAACAGATGCAAAAAATATAACCCATCGTAATAAAATATAGATGTGCGTTGGAGATATATTGCGAACAACTGATCGGAACAATTACCATGAAGAAAAATTCTCTGATTCATACAAAATCGGAGAATTTTTCTTTCGGAGCAGATACCATGACAATAAGGGCCGATTATATGTTGTCGTTTCGTGAAGCATGTGCTTTAACCCACCGAAGATGTTACCTTGTCGATTTTTGCATTGAAGTGCCCCAGCACGATTTTTACATCGTATTCGTGACAAGTTCCCTAGGCTCCGTCCAGGAGGTCGTAATATCCTCCTTGATTTTAGTCTCATCGGTAGGGGGTTGTGTTGTACACCTTCCCTATCAGTAAGATTAACGTTGCTCTGATACAGATCACAGCCAGGCGATCAGTAACCGGCTTTAAGTCGATTACTCTTGACCTAAGTCGGCTTCCCACAACGAATCCGCATCCTAATCGGTTTAGGCTTAAGTGACTGCTGTATTAAATGCCGCATGTTTCAATTCTTTTTTGTAATCCTGATCATGTTCAACGTATTTTCTGGACCGCAGTAGATTCAAGTTTTTGATTTGCACCGGGGGTGTACAGCGTGCGTACGTTCCAGGTGTATACTCGTAAGTCGTTGTCTGTGGACGTTCCAAGACTGGTTGTAATTTAAGGAGATCCGTTATCAGAGTCTGTTGTCAATTTCATTGTGCCTGATGGGATAACCCCTAGGGCCCTAGAGGGCCATTTCCAATTTATTAGATAATCCTAGGACACGTGGCCACTACGAGATTGAGCACGGCCATTGGCTTTTTGGCTCATCCGCCAACATTAGATGACCTGTTGTCCGTATATGTCGAAGCTGCTAAAATTGCTTGTTCACTTGCCCATCCTAACCCTTTCGACGATCACTCACCTTGTCGCGGTGAAAGGGCTTAAGTAGTTTCCAATGAACCACGGAGCGAAACCGGAAGTCTATGTTAAACATAAACTGTCAGGGCCACCCATGCTGGTAAGGTCAGTGGCGAGGAAACGAAAACCAAAAGGTGGTCTCCAAGGTAAGGCGCGCGCCGATACCTGCATGGCTGAGGGAGTGCTCAGTCGCTAGCGCAAACTCTAGATACCTGGGGACCTCTAGTTTTAATTCATTTTCCCCTTTCCTGTATACAGGGGGTGAGTACAGGATGACATTCCTTCCCCTTTACTCGTGGGTCCAAAATAGACAACAAAAAACATAACACAAAAGGGACGAGTGCAAAGGAATCGGGCACTCCAAACCCTATAAAAACCGATTCTCAACGACAAATGACGGAGGAGGAGGAAAGCCTCTTGCTCCGAGATCCGTCAAACTTCAAGATACTGTCAGATGAGGGAAGCGAAGGAGCAATAGACATCCAAATGGAGAAACTTCTTCTCGATGAGGATGACACTTGCTCTAACGCCAGCTCATCTAAATTTCTCAATATCGTGAACTGCGTCCATCCGCAGCAAAGTAAAATCATGCAAGTTGACGATCAGAAGATTAGGCAAGATAGTTACTCTAGGAGAAAAGGATCGCCTGAGACTTCAGAAAGCTCAAGAGTTTTTACAAAGTCTGACATTAGCAGAGAATGAGCCGATTGCTCGTACCTGCTCAATGAACGCACCGAGTACCTCGAGCATGAAGGAACTGATGGGACCACCTTTGATGCAGGGCGTTGGCCCGCTAAGACAAAGAATGGTCTCCTCAGACCCTGCGAAAGTCAAAGGCAAAATCATGGCTGATGATCCCTTGTATACCCCCCCAGCAGCTGTCGAGCCGCTCGCTCGTCGCTCGCCGAGAGGAGATACAGGAATCGAAGCTGAAGGAGAGCTGGATGGATCGGTCAACGATGTTACGGGCGCATGCCCACTAGGAGTTGACATGATCCCTTCAGACTCCGAAATAAGGGACTGCATTAAAAGCACCCTTATTCTGTAGAATCTCACCACAGAAGAGAACGAGCCGCTCGCTCGTACCTTAGGTTGTGAGGTACCGCAAAATAAGAGTGTTTGTGAGCTAAAGAGAGTGCCTCCAGTCATGAGTGACCTTGGCCAATCCAACTGGAGAACAGTCACTCCAGACCATACCATGGATGGATCAGAGGACAAGACGGACACAAACGTCAATCAGAACCCGAAGGAGGAGCTGGGGATGATTGAATTCACCGGCGCTGTGATGAGTAACAACTTATCAGGCAAAGGAAATCGGTCAACCTCAACGCCGCCAGGGGTCTGTGAGACCCTGACGATAGGACAAGGAAAAGCTGACTCAACATTAGGTAGCTATTGTACGGTTATTAATCGCCGCAGCGATCCGAAGCATCACGACAGCTGGGAAAACTCCAACGCTGCTGTGTCTGCGGAAGAGAGTACGCTTGGACCCTCAACCAATCGAAAGCTTGTTAAGTAAAGGTAAGTAGTAAAAAATAATTCAGTATTAATAAAAAAACGAGCAGTTAAACTAATATATTTATATAACTACCTAATTTTTTTTATTAATAGAAACAATGGAGCATATCTAACTAACGGCTGGTTGACTTTTGTGTAATTTTGCATAAATGCCATCTCTTGCTAGCAATTGCGAATGATTTCCTTGCTCTGCTATTCGACCGTTTTGCAGGACACAAATCAGATCAGCGTTCTGGATCGTAGTTAACCGATGAGCCACCACTATGCACGTCCTTCCCGAGCAAGCCGAATCTAGAGCTGATTGAACAATCTGTAAGCATACATTTATGTAATTGAATCTTCCTTGACTAAACAAAACTTTTCCCCACTCACCCGTTCACTTTGCAAGTCCAACGCAGAGGTGGCCTCATCAAGCAATAGAACTTGAGGATTTCGTACCAAAGCCCTCGCAATGGCAATTCTCTGCTTTTGACCACCTGAAAGTTGGGTTCCTCTTGCGCCTAATTTTGTATCAAATCCATTTGGCAAGGTTGTTATAAACGAGTTTGCGTTTGCCAATTTTGCCGCATCAATAATTTCTGTCATCGGTACTTCTCTAGAGTTATCGCCATAGGCGATATTTTCCGCAATGGTCTTCTCAAATAAGACAGGTTCTTGAGACACTATTCCAAGACGTCGGCGAAGTGTCGGTAGTGCCAAGTCATGATCAATATCTTGACCATCCAAGTACTAGAAGAATTAATCGATTAATAACTGCAAACCCAATCAGTCTTAAAATGCCCTTACAATATGTCCCCCCTCAGGATCGTAGTACCTTAACAAGAGTTGAATGCATGTAGATTTTCCGCAACCAGATGCGCCTACTAATGCCACAGTCTTTCCCTGCATGACACTTAAATCCAGACCATTCAGGACTTTAACATCTGGACGTGTTGGGTAATGGAAGGAGACATCGCTATATGTCACGCCTTTCATAGACTTTTCGATCAAAAAGTTGCTATCGGCATGACGTGACGATTTCACTTTTGGTTTCCTATCAATGATCTGGAATAGTCGATGAGCAGCTATGAGAGCTGTAGTAAATGACGGAGTAAAAGCCAGAGCCATGGCTAGGATCATCAACCCGTAAAGCATTGATTCAGAAACCCTATAAAATAGCTTTAACTAAACAGCACAATGATTGTAAACCGAACTCATACTTAATAATATTTTGGAACTCGATCTTTCCCTCTGAACAAAGAAGTCCGCCATAGGTCAGCGACACGGCATACCCGAGGTATAATATAGCCCAGGCACTTGAGTTAACTACTCCTCTAAAGCGGAGTCTTTTTTTTAACTGGGATCCATATTTTTCAACTTCCTTATTATAGTCCTCTATAAGCTGTGGCTCTCGTCGAAGACCAGCTACGGTCCGAATGTTCGCAATGGCCTCGGTGGCAATTCGACTGGTTTCCTCGAGAATACGTTTTTCATATACGGACGATTTAACCATGAACCTTGGTTGAGAAAATTCTAAGCACATATATATTCGTCTTTAAAGAAAGCGCCCTTACCTTGCTTCAAAGACAATAGATCCAACCATTAAAGGCGCTGTCAATAGACAAGCTATCGCCATCTGCCAAGAAAAGTTGAACGCCATCGAGATACAACAAATCAAGTTTGCAAGTGCTTGGAGGAGTCCACTCAAGGGATAACCAATGGCACCCTGAACATTGGCAGCATCTCCGGACAATCGCGCCGATAAAGCACCAACACTATTTTCTCCTTCGTCAAACCAACCCATCTCCTGGGAAATGATAGCCTTGAACGTTGATGACCTATAATATAAAATAGATATAAAGGTACCCAGGTGAATAGCTTTTAACAAACCTAAGCTTAGTTGTTAACCAAACACCTGCCAGGTTGAAAAAATATGTCTGAACAAAGCATGTTAATCCGACTAATAGTCCCGTAACGAAGCATATGATAGAGATGTTTGAAACTCTCCTCAGGAATTCATTAGAGTCTGTCTGAGCTAATGCTGCATAAAACTCGCCAAACATGAAGGCGAAGGCAGGTTGCGCGCACCCATACAGCACTGAACATATTGTCCCGAGAATTAAGAAGAACCATTCTTGCCTGGCTATCTTTAGGACCCTAATGAAGGTTTTAAAGAACTGCGTGTGATCTTCGATTGTTTCCTCCTTATCGATATTGATATTGGATACTATGGTTGATGTGTTGGAGAAGCGTTTATTGAGAAGATTCTTGTTAAGGTTGTTGTCAGTCTGGTCGAACGATATGTCAAAGGGTTTCTCTGAAATACAAATAGAGTCCGTTTTATGTATGTAGTCTAGTAAAAATTGATTGATATACCTTTCTGCAGATCATCGTCTTCGTTGACGTCAACCACATCCTCAGATTCATAAGCTGTTACCATGTCAAAGTATTTACCACGCAACTCCATTAAATCGTCATGTGAGCCTTCTTCAACAGCTTTGCCTTCATGGATGAAAACAATCCGATCTGCATCTTTGATCGCTGATAAACGATGTGAAACTACTAGTGTTGTACGTCCTTTACTAGCTGCATTCAGAGCTTTCTGCACTAGCTTCTCAGAGTGGTAGTCCAAAGCTGAGGTGGCCTCATCAAGAAGAAGAATTTTCGGATTTTGAATTAGGGCACGAGCTATCGCTATACGTTGTTTCTGGCCACCAGAGAGTTGTACACCCTTCTCGCTGATTGAAGTCTCATAGC
Source organism: Rhingia campestris (assembly GCA_932526625.1). Lineage (NCBI taxonomy): Eukaryota > Metazoa > Arthropoda > Insecta > Diptera > Syrphidae > Rhingia > Rhingia campestris. Next base: position 2,434,185 of record OW052184.1, read on the forward strand.
TCTGGAATAAAAAAGTTGACGTCATCCTGATCAGAGAACCAGCGAACATAATAGCAGCGTCTGTTATTGATATTACCTTTGCAAGAAGAATAAAATGGTGGGCTAGCGAAATATACACCAACAGCAAACACCAGGCAGTTATTTTTGAATTCAAGAAAGAAAAACGGCGAGAACGAGGCATAATCATTGGCCCAAAGTGGAAGGATACTGCCATCGAGAAAGAAGTGCGAGGAACAATTAAAAAATACTAAATGGAGACTAAGAACGGGGAATTTCCTATCTCCACAATTTACAGAACTTCAACCCTTTCTGCCAAGAAGGAATCCTAGCACACGCGGCTCACTTCCTTACTGGTGGAACGACTATATCAAGCCCTTCGATCAATTTGATCGAGCGCCAGTTTAAAATTGCAACGCATCAAGGGCAGAAGGATTTCAATCAAGCTGTTGGATGAAGCAGACATAAATCGCTTGGTAACTGCATATAGGATAGTCATGATGAAATTGAAAGGCTATACCACCTCAACTTACGTGATTCTGAAGAACATAGTAACGACACTCTTCCCGCAACGGTCACCGATATACTTCGCAGTTGTAATTGAAACTTTCACCAATGGTGTCCTTGGAGGCTAAAAGACAACCCAGATAAAATCCCAAACAGAACCCTGAAAACGGAAATTAGCTCTATACTTGACATTCTGATGAAAGTAATACACAGCTGTCCAAAGGAAAGGACATTCCAATCCACTAGAAACTGTAACGATTGTTGCTTTTTTCGAAGGGAAATGAACCCACAGGTGACCCCAAACGTCCTATCGCTGCATTTGCCTTTTGGACACGATGGGAAAAATCATAGATAGCTGAAAAAATTAATGCACTATCAGACAACCAGTTTGGATTGCGAAAAACTCGCTCCTAAGTAAATTGGTTGACAATACAGCTGCAACAGCCATCTAGGAAAAACGTTGGATTTGGAACAAAGGAGTACTTCCCAGACATCAAAAATGTCTTTAATTCCGCAAACTTGTCCTGCATCTTGAATTTCTTTAGTCGAAATGGAGGATTAGGGTACTCTTTAGCTACTTAAAGAAGTAGGCAGTAGGCAATCCTACGACAGAAACAAATGCACAGAGTGTCAGAAACGTATCAGCAGGCGTTCCACAAGGATCTGTTCTAGGCTCTCTTCTGTGGACTGCCAATGCCACGTTAAAGATTGTAGTCTTTGCGGTTGATATAGCCATGGTTGCCGTGGAACAGCCATCTAGGAAAAACGATGGATTTGGAACAAAGGAGTACTTCCCAGACATCAAAAATGTCTTTAATTCCGCAAACTTGTCCTGCATCTTGAATTTCTTTAGTCGAAATGGGGGATTAGGGTACTCTTTTGCTACTTAAAGAAGTAGGCAGTAGGCTATCCTACGACAGAAACAAATGCACAGAGTACTTCGACGTGTCAGCAGGCGTTCCACAAGGATCTGTTCTAGGCTCTCTTCTGTGGACTGCCAATGCCACGTTGTAGATTGTAGTCTTTGCGGTTGATATTGCCATGGTTGCCGTGGCAAAGCACATCCACGAGATCGAGCAGAGAATAAAGAAAGCGATATCTGTAATCAAAGCTCGGTTGGAGTCTGCTGGCCTTGAACCAGCAGAAGAGAAAACCGAAGCCGTTCTAATAACTAGGTGGAAAGTAGTGCAATACATTCAAGTACACGTAAGATATCAAAAACTTCAATTGAAACACCGTTACTAAGGTGTAACGATCGACAAAAGGTTTAACTTGATAGCGCACCTAGACTTTGTTGGAAAGAAAGCAACGATCCTCCAATCATCGCATCGCTTGCAAGAAGTTTGCCAAACATCGGTGGACACAGCATAGTCTGGGCTGCTCCATAAATGAATTGGAGACAATTGGACGTCTAATACAATAGAACTCCGAAGAGGAGAGTACAGACTGAGTGGTAGACGAGTGTACGGATAGTTTTAAGCATATTGGCGCATTCCTGAATTGATTAGTCAGGGGCGGATCATGCATGCTTAAAGCATGGGCTATTAGCATATTTTGAAGATTTCATATCCTGTGGAGCAAAAACAAGGTTAAATAATTTGGCAAACTTATTGTAGGTCGAATTGTGCAAATGTACAAACACCCATATTATAGGCTCTAAGACCAGAATTCTAACAGGGCTATTGCGTCAAGAAGGGATAGATTTGTTATAAGAAGCCGACTAAGTTCAATATTCTTTAATTTTAAGCCTGTGGAACCAATGCAAAACTATTACTCGGTACCTTCAATACTAAAGTTGAAAAGATGTTTTTCTTTCTTCCTTTTCTCGAAATTAGTTGAAACACACAGTGAAGAATGTTTAATAAGACAATGACGGATAATGGACAATGGACTTGATGACAGATATATTAAACAACAAACTCGAAGTTTTGAATTAAGAAGACTGGCATTCAGTTGCAAGGGTTTACCACTGGATGACACTTATCTGGAGCTGTATACAAAGAAGAGAAAAATTTTAATCAATCAAGACAAGATAAAGGGTAGGAATCTGGAAGCTAAAAGTACATATTCTTGCTGGGAAATGATGACATGTGTAGAAAAAATAAGCCCGATATGGGAACGATTTAAAAATTAATGGTTTAATGCAATGAGGATGCCAATAATGTTTTTACTCTGCACTTACATTTGGTAACTCTATAATAAAATCGTGAGCTCCAGCTGCTCTAGCAGCAGCTTCGATATTCTTTTGTGTTGCATCTGGCTTTCCATGCCTGATGTTTTCACCTAAAATTCAAGCATTACATAATCAAACCCTTAAATTAAACTCTCACAATTTACTATACCAATTGTTCCTTGAAATAGAACAGGCTCCTGTCCGACGACTGCGATATTAGATCGTAGCCAAGAAACGTTATACTTTCGTATGTCCATGTTGTCCAAGACCACATTTCCAAAGACCGGATCATAGAACCTCTGTAACAGTTGCAGGCATGTGGACTTTCCACACCCAGAGTGACCTACCAGGGCCACTGTTTGACCAGCCATAATTTTCAAGTTTAATCCCCGAAGTACAATGATGTCATCTCGAGAAGGGTATCTGAAGAAAACGTCCTGAAATTCAATGTCGCCTTTAAGACCATAATTCAGAATTTTTCCATCCGAAGAGATTGGATCAATCTTTGTCGTCGAGTCAATGACTTCGTAAATAGGAACGGCAGATCCCATAGCCGTAGCAAATGAATCAAAAAATGGTGAGCACCTTGCAATGTGATCGGCTCCTACAAGTATCCCAAAAAAGGCCTATAGCGAGAATAATACAAACTTTACAAATCCGCATTTAGTTAACTTACTATCATCAGAACAGCAGGTGTGTACTCTGGATCAACCTTTCCACGATCGCCCAATATCAAATTAGCTCCATACCAAAATGCAGCTGAGCACGAAATGAACTGCATTGACCTTGCGAGTGAATCGCCCATACCGGACACAACACCTTTAATTTTGCTAGCTTTGCGAGCTGGAACGAGATGTTCGTCATAACGGCCTGCTTCCAATTTCTCTCCACCAAAGGCCACAACAGTACGTACTGCCCCGATAATTTCCTCCACAAAACTGCCAGCATTTACATACGAATCCTGTTCACGTATAGTGAGCTTACTTTGGTACTAAACGTATGAAGTATGAATAAGCATTCGAAGGATGATTATTTTGAATGTCCCTACCTTTGTTACAAAATAGTTCGATAGAAGAATTATGGGGATGTAAACGCTTATAGCTAGAGTTAACTTCCACCCATAGCAAAAAGAGATAATGACGGTGATGATAGCGCTAATGCAAAGCTGGGAAAAATGACCAACTTTCTCAGCGATCCCTTCGCGAACTTTATCCATGTTACTATATACAGAGATGGTAGGTAATTTAATTTGAAAAAAAAAATTAAAAAAAAAACTCACTCTGTCATGCGTACAGCAAAGTTCTGATTACTGGCTACATCATGCCATCCAATATCCTTTCGAATTATAGCCTCAAAGAATTTCTTTCGAATCTTTAAGATAATCCTTAGAGCTACAATATTATTCAGGTCGACGTGAATAATTCCAGCAAAAAATGAAGCTAGGGCAATTATTGACATCGAAATCCCAAATGACCACGAGTCACTGCGAAGTTCTGCCATATTTTCTTCTCTGGTTGCATTTGCACTGCATTGACAAAAATGTAAGACAGGTGCTAGGTTTGCTTAGCATAGATACTTACATGAAATTCCCGCCTCCAAAAACAGGCAAGAAGTAGGTTTTAGATAATGCCCCTGCACCTAGATTGCGGTCGACAAGCATTGCAACCATTTCACTGTAAACAATTATCCCGGCCGGGGTCACTAAAGCCCTGACAACGATCGATAGGAATGCAATTACTAAAAGCAAAAAGTCCATGGAAGTGGCATATCGAAAGAGGGCAAAGTAGCTAACTGACTTTTTCCGTTTGTTTGCGTTGCTGTTTTTATCTGAATCCCTGCAAAAGAAGAGTTGTTGATCGATTTGCAATATCAATACGTATCCAGAATGCAACTTAAAAACATATGAGAAGGCTATACAATCATCATTGCTTAAGTGGCACTAATTCCATTCCATCTTTAAAATTAGTATCCCCAAAATGTGAGCGATTGACCAAAATCGATGTTTGTTTCTAAAGGTGAGCGTGATTATGGGCGGATTTTAAAAACATTTGCTTCTGTAGCTAACTCAATATTTTTGCACGAAACAATATACCCATATTTAAAAAAAAAAAGTTTTTATAAGAAAATGCCTCAAAAAATAGGGCGTGGGCTAAAATGATCTAAAGACGAAATGTTTTTAGGAATATTGTCGAAGTATTTGCATCAAAAGTTTTTTCTTATATACTTCAGTTTTGAGTTTATAACTTTACATAACTTTATATAGACGAAATATAGACATTGAGATTGCCTAACTGTTCAAAATTCCTAACGGTTTGACCCAAAACTTGTTATGCTTTGATCAACGAGGAGTCCGTTTACCAAATTTCTACATTCTAGCTCAATATTTAAGCAGGCCGATAACTGGTGACGTACGGACGGGCATACATGGCTAAATCGACTTAGCTACGTATTCTAGGTCTATCAATATACCTACTTTAAGTTATATCTATCGAAATTAATTCACTATGTTACAAACTGTGCATCGAAACTAATATACACCTATGGGATAGAGTATAATGAATGCAAGCATCGTGTTATAGTTATCATATCCATAAAAAAAACGTCTGCAAAAAGTGTATTTGGCTTAAGATTTCATTATCAAGAATCATGGTTATAAACCTCTCAAATAATGTTTAAAGTTAAAAAAAAATTTTTTTAATAAACATTTTTTCAAAAGGTGGGCAATGAGAAGAAATAAACAATAATACGATACGACTCGCGCGCCACCTATTGTACTTTTATGGGACTATCTGTGCGCACAACAACTCAAAAAAATAAAAAAACACGAGTCAGTAATCATTTTAGTCACATTTCATTCCCTTCATTAATCAGAACCGATGGATCTCTAGCAACAACACAAAAAAATAAGGCCGACATATTTAACATTAAGGATGGTTGATGTCAAATTTCGACCTTGAAAAATAATCCTAATTAGTTTAGACGGTAAAACTGAAAATACCCGAACTTGTACCCGTACTTTATTTTCTATGCCATATCGTAGCCCTAGTGACACAAGAACGTAAATCCATTTTTTTACGATTTTGGGCTGGGTATGCCACCTTACTTAAAAAAATATAATTTCTATATTGTGGCAAAAAATTGTACCTCCAAGTGAAGTAGATTAGCAGTTACCATTTCACAAAAGTATTCATGAAACTCATAAAAATGAAAAATGGTAAAAAAATCACAAAATCATACAAAAATCGGAAATTAGCAAATAATGACATACTTTTTTGTGTCACTAGGACGACGATAGGTTTTCCCTACTTGGTGGAAAATAGCTCGAATCCAACATATTCCCGAAAAAGGAAGAAAATGCATGCCTGAAAACTACAGACCCATTGCTTTACTATTAATACTTTCAGAGGAACAATCAATTAGCACCGAGATTGTATAGAAAGATATGAGATTGGATATTTCCAAATGTGTCGATCGAGTTTGTCACGGGGGTTTGCTGGCAGTTTACGGACTGCCTCACATCCTGTGTGGCTGGATGGAAAATTGTCTTAAAGGCAGATCTTTGCAAGAAGTGGTGGATGAAAATTTCTGTTGCACGTTAATGATTTTTTGAGGACAACTAATAATCGCATTTTTAGTTTTTAAAATGATGTAACTCTAATAGCGACTAACTTATGCTGCAAGCCTATTACCAATATTACTGCACACCAGCAGAAATGCGAACAAATTTGCTCTGTAAACGAAGACCATCAAAAGATCATACCATGGGAAACGGAAAACCTATTACAATTCAACTCATAGAAAACGCAGTATACAACATTTCCAAGAATGAGCCAGTAATCTGATTCTTCCCTTACTTCAAAGCTGGAACCTTTGGGACAGCGAAAACTTGTAGGATATATTTCTCTTTATTACCGATATTTTATAGGAAGATGTTCGGATAAGCTTAAGAAGATAATTCCTAGATTCTTTGCATTTCAACGACAGAAAAGACTCGCATTTTTTCCACCAAGAATTCAAGAGCAGAGTCAACAAAAATCTGCAAGCAACATCTCAGGACGCTACTGAGCTTCACCCAAGAAAAGTTTACAAAAAAAAAAATTAATGAGTTAAATTCATATTTTGGTTATCACGTTTTGAAAATCGTATGGCTTAGCAAAATAATTGCGGATTCTTACAGAGTGACATGCATTTTTAGAAATACAAATACAATTTTGTCCGTCTGTCGGTCTGTGCACTAAGCTGGAAGCTAAACAGCTTGACGAATTCACTTTAATTTGGATATGCGAGGTTCTTAAATGAATAACCAAAGGACTTTTTGGAATTGCCATTTTAGGGGTGCGACAAATGGGACCTACCATATAACAATTTTGGTAACATTTTTCAAAGTTACGGTGTATATTAACTATTATGTTTGGAACAAAACAGCATACCATGTACCTACTTCTCAAACAAAAAAGGATTTTTGTACTTTTTTTTTCCAAATTAAGAAAACCATACATTTTTCGTTGTGCATGGTTTAGTAAAAATAATAATAATTATTTGCATAAAATTGAAGGCTTAAGAATAATCGGATTTAGATCTTTGATAGTTGTATGCCATTTGAACTGTCTCATAGAAGCCTTCTCCCCTATTGCCAAAAGAACTGGGACAGTCGTTTTTCACAAGCAAGGCAAAATCGTCGGCAAGTCGTCGTACCAGGTCCGGACTATAAGGTGGCTGCGTAGAAACCTGACGTTGACCTGATGTAACACGATTGCACTCCTATTACCCAAAACTGTCCGCTTAATTCCGACGGTCCAATTGTTGACAGGTTCGAATTAAGAGTTTTGGCGTATGTTAGCAGCTTGTATCAGTTCATTAAAAACAATGAGCGTTCAGCTTACGCGACGTATATCTTGCCCTTCCGTTGTTGCAGACCATCAATTATGGAAGTAGGAGGTCTTGTCCGTTCAGCTTCTTGTTGCTAAATATATCTTGTTGCTAAATATTTTTTGTGAAATATTTAGCTTCTGGAAATATTTAGACCTATTCTAATAATTCTAATAGTAAAATATTACTTAGTTTTCATCTAGTTTTCTGATATTTTTTAATGAAAAAGAACATGTCTGACTTATAAATAAAACAGCAGCTGAAACTACATAAATGCACACATATATACAAACTATCATGCAAGTAATTCACCCAATTAAACCAATAAGGCACTTTATTAAATGCCAATGAGACCTTCAGAGAGCGAAAGTCAAGGATTTCATTTACTTTAGATTTTAATTTCCTATGTATATAAATTGTGTACACATGATTTGGTAAAATGATTAATAAAATAATTGAAATCGTGGAGATTTCATTCTTAAATTTAATAAAGCCAAAGACTTTCTTAAACTGTCACAAAGGCACTTACATTTTTTTTCCGAATTATTTTTTTATATCCAAATGTGATAACATGGACTAAAACAAAACACCCTTCCCCGTTTTTGTGAGCAAATATTTACAAATTGTAAAACTATAACATGACACACGTTTATCTATTCAGCACTAGCGATATTAGTTTTCAACAGATTCGTTGAATGACTTGACTGGGACTGAAATGCTCTGATAGTGAAAAAACGATTTTCGTCTAGAATTTCCAAATGTCAGGAAGAAATGTTCGTCTGCGTCACTTAATAGACTCTCAATTGTTTTGATTAGAAGAAGCGTATCTGATTAAATGGCACCACCCGATAGGTATCCTCTACTTCATTTGATAAAATATGTTTGATATTCAGATGCAAATTCAATTAGCCTTGCAGAATGATTTTTCACATGGCGAGATTTTGAATAAAAATGTGGATCAAAAAAATGTGTCATACAAGAACTTCAATTAATTTTTGCAATAAGCAATTTTTTATTAAATTTTCTCATTACGGAGATTTAAATTTTAATAGATCGATCCTTACCCATTTTCCGAGGGTTTATTGCGATTTCTCCTCCAAAAATATATAAAACGATTCACCATAATTATTCAATAAAAACGAGATATTTGAAGATGTGATGCAAGCGAAGAATGCTGCCTACCAAAACGCAGTCACTCGCGAAACTAACTTCATTTTTCATTTTGCTTATTTTCATGACCCTTTGATTTACTTGTTCTTCCTTAAACTTGTTGACCAAAAAAACACACGTATTTTTATTTAATAACCACAAATGCTTTTGGGAGTTCATTTAACTCTTTTAACCACATCAGGTAGTGACGTTATAAAAAACCGGCTGATGCAATTTTCTTAAAAAAAAACCCCACTGCAAATAAGAATCCAAACTCTCAAGTGAAACAAAGGCTTAATGGAAGGGAGAAAGGTACCATATTGTGTAATTGGGTTCTACGACATCCGATTTCTTTTTATGAGTGCACTTGAAGGAAAAGGTGTACATCAACAGACCAACCACAAACCCGATGCTTAACATTAGAAATTAAAATGCTGAAATTAAGCCAGAAGTCTGCGAAATTGTTATGCAAAATGTGCTTAAAAGAACACGCTTTTGCATCACGTCTGCAATTGACCAGCATCATAATGTTAAAGACCATATAAGGATTATAAGCAATCAAAAAAGTATAAATTACAAAATTGTATTTCATTTTAAGGTTATTAAGAAAATACATTGACCTGGAACATAAAACGCACTCTGTATTGGTGTCGTGAAAAAATCGAACTCGAGATTTTAATCAAACCTAACATAACAATGATGGAGTAGTCCGAAAAAGTGGGTCTTGGAATTCATTCCGTCTGTCGGTCTATGATGGCAACTGGGGGCTGAAGAGCTTAACAGATTTATTTTAAATTTGATATATTAGGCTTTTGTGACAATACTAAGAAGGGTTTTCAAAATATGCATTATAGGGCTTAAACGAATTTTTCAAAATCGGGCCTGACTATTTCGGTTAATTTTTATACGATTATAAAAGTTAATATTTGTACATTACGTACTCAGTGTTTTTTATCTAAAGGCTTGAATAATGATTTTTTGTGTTTTGGCCAAATTTGAAAAATCACCAATTTCTAGTGAACTATAGCCGTGTTATTTTTTCTTAATCTATAAAGGATAAGATAAAAAGTAGAAAAAAAAAACGCTTATCTGTGATCTGGCACCACTGAAACTGAAACACGTCAACCCCAACAGATGGTATTTAGGGGTTTTAATTTAAGCTATATCATTTATTTTTTTTTGCACATAAAATCCAATTTTCTTTTTCATTTTATCCATTCTACACTAATTGTAATGTTGTGATTTTAGATTCAAAGTTAATATATAAATAAATATATTCACATCAAATTATTTCATAAAATATGGATTTGCCAGCTATTTTGCAGCTTTTGATTACCGATTGTGGTATCAGCTGCTATTTTTTTAGCAATTTTAACATTTTCGACAACTGTTTTTGATAACACTTAGTTTGATAGCACATTTTCTATCCAGGCTAAGGGTGTAAGGCTGGTTAATTATCCAGGCTTCGCGGAATCTATAAAGGCTAAGGTGTTGTTGTAGCTTTCACGTAAATTGTTCTCTAAGCCTATATAGATTTGGAAAAACTGAAAAAAACACGGCTTATAGCTGGATAAAGTTAAAAGCCAATATAAATATTGACATTTGTAACTATTCCGATATTGTTTTAGTAAAATATTTCGACCTCGGGATTTTGATCCCGAGGTATACAACTTTCTCTTTCACAGACAGTTGGGCGTTAGATCAAATGCCAAGCATGTGAGAATTTGACGATTTGCATAGTTCGGCCAAAATGCACATTAATATTCTTTTGTTTATTGATGCTAAAAATCATAAAAATAATGTCGAAAAGTGAACGTTTATTTCGGAATTTAAATATGTGAATAAGTTTGATTTTCCGTACATTTTTGGTTGATATTTTGTGTGTTTACGTACTTTTTAACCAATTTAATTGGTTTTTCATTCAAAGAATTCATTAAAACGTTGTTTTTGGTTAAACCGTATGAAATTGTAAAAGAGTTTTAAATATCTATATATCGTCAACACAAAGTTTTTTTTCCACCCCATTTTTGAGGGCGTTATTCGTAAAAAAAAACTGTTTTCGGCACAGTTCTAAGTAAATTCGAAATCTTTCGAAGGAAATATTTTGAGAATAATACTATGAACATTTCGTCTATAGATCATTTAACCCACATTTTTGGGGTCGTTTTTCCTAAAAATTTTTTTTTTCGTGGGCTGGTTGAAATATTCATAGACACGATGAGCACGTGCCCAAAGTAGTGTGAGATTTTTACTGACTAAAACCACCACCCATTTTGTATTTCTATTGCAACTAAGTATTCGACTTATCCAGCAATTTTTTTATCACGAGTATATAATATGTTTGGCAGGTAACTTTCCTTTGAGAGTTCCTGCTTTTCCGCAATTTATAGCGCGGTTTGTTATTATCGGGCCAAATCTAAGGGTTTAGTTCTTTGAAGACGCCGCAATATATTTGTTTCGTCAAGAATTTGGAGGACTGTTGTGTTAACGTGTCCTAATAAATGTTTTTTAAGTTTTCGTGCAAAATTTTTTGTTTCATCTTTAACCGCGGGAATACCCAGATCTCTGCGTAGATCTTCGTTCCTTACGTACCACGGCGCATTGACGAATGATCTTAACATTTTGTTTTCAAAAGTTTGTAAAATGTTTAGATTCGTTTCACTGGTACAACCCCATAGTTGTATACCATATGTCCAAACCGGTTTTAGCACTTGCTTGTATAATAGCAGCTTGTTATCAAGGTTAATCTTCGAATATTTTCCGAGCAACCAGTACAGTTCTCTGTATATATTCATAAGTTCTTCACATTTCTTTTTTACATGCGACTTCCATTTTAATTTTGCATCGAGTGTCATGCCGAGATATTTCGCTTCATTTGCAAACGGGACTCGAACCATACAGGCAAATTGTTTGTCCGTTTATACGAAAAATCTACATGGATCGATTTGCTCTCATTAAGTGCAATCCGCCAGGATTTAGTCCATTCATTAACCTCGTTAAGAGCGTTTTGTAATTTGATATTTGTTTCCTCTATTGTTGTGCCAACTGCTAGTTTAGCAGTATCGTCAGCAAACGTTGCAACTATTGTTTCGTTTATTTGTGGGATATCACGAGTGAATAGGAGGTACAGGATTGGTCCGAAAACGCTTCCTTGCGGTACACCTGCCATTATTTCTTTGAACTCGGAATATTCGCTTCCAAGTTTCACACGGAAGAGTCTATGCTCAAGATACGACACGAGGATTTTATATAATTGTTCTGGCAGAACTTGACTTAGTTTATAAGTAAGGCCTTTGTGCCACACCTTGTCAAAAGCTTGCGACACGTCAAGAAATACGGCTGAACAAATTTTCTTTTCTTCGAAAGCTTTCTCAATTACATCTGTAATTCGATGTACTTGGTCCACCGTTGAATGTTTACTTCTAAACCCAAATTGATGGTCAGGTAAAAGACGTTCCTAAAATTTTCCTAAAAATTGATGATTTTCTAATAGTGCCTTTTTTGCCTTTATTTCGATTGCCTTTTTAAAAGAGTACAAGGCTACTGTGGCTTTCTTAACGCGTTCTTGGATGTTGGCTTTCCAGTTCAATTTCTTATCCAAAACCAGACCCAGGTATTTTGCTGATTCATCGAAATTGAGACTGATGCCATTAGGTTTGGGAGGATCAATGTGCGGGACTTTGTATTTCCTGCTTACAAGGACCAATTCGGTTTTGAGAGTTCACGCTGAGTCCACATTTGGCAGCCCAATTAGAGAGTACAGAGAGGTAATTTCGTAGTATCAAGGTATTTCCCTGATACAGCTATTGCCACGTCATCCGAGTAGGCAATCACTTTGCATTCTTCTCTTTTTAGATTTACTAGTAGCTAGTTGACCACTAGATTCCAGAGAAGAGGAGACAGGATGCCCCCCTGTGGCGTGCCACAGCTAACAGATCTACGTGCGGATGAGATGCCAAGATTTGTGTTAATAATTCTTCCTATGAGTAGCTGATTTATTAGCACTTCCGGCAACATTTAAATCCGAGAGTGCATTAGTAATTGCTTCTGCTTTGCCATTTTTAAAAGCCTCTTCTATATCAAGAAAGGCAACCATAGTATACTCCTTTACTCTTAGTAAGTTTTCAATGATGCGTACAAGTAGTGAAGCGCTGTTTCAACTACATATGCATGTTTGGATTTGGAGAGTGCAGTCAGTTCTATACGAGTACGGAATTGTAGATCAATTAATCTTTCCAGGGTTTTAAGCAGAGAAGAAGATAGACTGATCGGATTTATGTGCGAGCTCTTTGCTGATTTTGGTATAAATACAACTTCTACGTCAGTCCATGTCTCGAGGATATGTAGTAACCTTAGACAACTGTTCATGATGGTTAGTAGCAAGGTAGCAGGATCTCAAGGTTGTATTGGAGTTCTGCAGGTATGATACCATGTGGTCCAGGGGATTTAAATGGGTTGAAGCTCTTAATGGACCAAAGAAGTTTTTCTTTGGTGATGATAATATTGGTATGTGGAATGGATGTACCGAACAATGAGGAAAAATCTTCGCCTACATCCATATAAGATCCAAATGGTGGAAGAATTAAACCCAGCGGACCATCGATGGCGTCGTGTGTTCGGTAAATGGACTGAGAATCAGGTTCATTTCATTTTGGAGTAACCGCAATCCTCACGGGACTTTTGTGACTCCATTACGTCCCAAAAAAATCAATCACTGTTTGGTGTGGCTTACATGCCGAAGCCGTCATCGGCCCATTTGTCTTTAAATCCGAAACCGGTGCCAACATTACCGTGAATGGTGAACGCTACAGGCAAATGATTCGTGATTTTTGTATTCCTTATGTCATTGGAGATCATTTGGAGGAGAAAAGGTTCCAATAAGACGGCACAACATGCAATACAGCGCGTGCAACCAAGACTTTGTTGAGACAAACGTTTGGTGATCGTTTCGTCTTAAGAAATGGACCTGTGAATTGGCCACCTCGCTCGTATGATTTGACACTGCATCGCTGAATATATTATACAAAAATCAATAAGTGCAGCATATTTTTGCGATAAAACCTCCCAGCATGATTTAACATCATAGATACGTACATTTTTTTTCAGGAGCTCTTAAAAACAATCCAATATCATACATATTTCCCTGAGCGCATATTAGCCTGTTGGCGAATTCAGTCTTAATTATTCACATGGTTATCGAAAATAAATTCTGTCCTTTTTAGAGCTATTGGTTGTATCATAATAATTCTTATTCCATGTATTCCATTTAGTAGTTAGTCCAAAGCATAAATCCCAACTTGTTTGTGTTGGGTCATTTTCATGGTCATGACATATAAATCGTCAGTCAATTAGACAAAACTTAATTGCTAGCATTGCAGTTTTCATGTTTTATTCAACACACGGACTTATAAGCTATGTAAGTCAAATAAGGTTAATTGAGACCAGTACCCGAATTAATGTTTTACAAAACTAAAGCACAGGGCAGTATCAATTTAATGCAGCTCTCTGTTTTTCCCCAGTTCTACAACAACCAACCGTTATCTATATCAAAAACTAATGTAAGTGATCATGATATCATATGGGTGCTGAACAAGACACGTTTAGAACTCATATTCCATATATCAATGATATCACAACCAAAGAAAAACTTCATTGGGCAGTTAAAAGCTTCAAACCATTTAAACCCCCTGGACTAGATGGTGTGATACCTGCGGAGCTTAAACACAATCATGATATCCTACTACCAAGGTTACTAACCATCATGACCAGTTTTCAATGGTTATTGCACATCCCAAACGCATGGACGGAAATAGAAGTTCCTTCCATCCCCAGGGCAGGAAAAAGGTCACACATAAATCCGAAGGATCGCCGTCCGATAAGGTATATCCTCTTTTGTTTTAAAAACTCTACACCTCCGTACTTGTATAAGACGAAGACCGACTGTGATCTCTGACTCTCAACATGCATACTGCATAGGGAAGTCAGTTGAGACTAGGAAATACAAAAATCCTCACAATGACTTGAACTAGGTATCTAAGACAAAGCTAAATACCTGGGACTTATTTTAGGCAGGAACCTTAACTGGAAGAAAGAGTAATGAAAGTGACAGTCAGTCGCTCTTTAATTTTGTAAGAGAGCCAAAGCCATAAAATGGGGAATGCAAGCATTGCTTCTATATCTCGGTTATAAGACCGATACTTCTTTATGGAGTAGTAGTATAGTGGGCAGCGCTAGAGATAGCTATAAACAGCAACAAACTAGATAAGGTGCAAAGAACTGCGTTTCTGTACGGCCGTGGTGCACTTTTGCACCATACCCTTAGCAGCACTAGAGATTCTCTTTTACCTTCTACCTCCTGATATTTTTGGCAAGTAAGTGGCTGCTAACTAAAGCATACGTCTTAATCTATCTAACAGTGGTCAAATATACAAACTGGCCACTGAAAAATTCTAAACGAACATACAAATATTCTTGAAAACACTGACTACACCCTTACCAGGTTAAACTTTAATAAGTTAATAAGTTTCCAGGTCACAATCCCGGACAGACCATTGTGGGAAGGAATGAACCTGTGCCAAATAAATCTATCCTCTTTTATACCGAAGGCTCTAAAACAAATGACGGAGTGTATGCTGGCGTCTTCTCCGACAGGCTAAGCCTCAGCCTATCTTTCCGTCTTCCTAAAAAGCCTTATCTTGTCTGAAAGAGAATGTAATATACTGGGCTTAGTGACATTCCAAGGAAATGTAAGGCTGATGAAATCACCAGACATTAGACTAAAGTATCAGTCGTACCTGACACGGGTGCGATAGGTATACCTACCGCTACATGCAAAAGCTTACTAGCGCAACATGCTAACAGCAAATCAAATATCAGATGGAGTATTGGCACGACATGTCAAATCACCAAACAAATTTGGCCAAAGCTGGATTTAAGAAGGTCCAATGGACTGATTTCGCTCGATAGAACATACATTAGCACCACCATAGGTGTCATCACTGGATACTGTCTAATTGGCAAGCAAGCAGAAAGGCTAGACCTTCACTCAAACGATTTCTGCAGGAGCTGTATGGACGAATAGGAAGAAGAAACAATACTTCATCTCCTTTGTAACTGCCACGCTCTATCAAACAAAAGGAAGTTTCATCTTGGATCTTACTTCCTTCAAAATCTCAGCGATTTGACCAAAATGGATGTGAGAGTTTCAGTTCAGTTTGGTTTCTTCAAAAGTAGCAAAGAAAATGGACGAAATCCATGTGGTATCACAATGAACCAAAAATTGGTCTAAGTGTGCTGGCGAATCGCTAGTAGCCACTATAACCTAACCTAACACAAATCTTGGTGTCTCATCCGCACACAGATCTGCAAGCTTTGGCATCCAAAAGAAGGTGCCCTGACTCCACTTCTTTTGAACCTAGCGGACAATGAGGTACTAGTTAACCTAGAAAGACAAGGGTGCAAGGTGATTGGTTACGCAGATGGCAATAGCTGTATCAGGGAATTACCTTAATACCCCTAAAGAACTATTACAAAATGGTCTCTCTGTACTCTCCAAATCGGCCGCCACAATGGTGGTCCTTTTCATCAGGAAATACAAAAGTGTCGCACATTAACCAAACATAATGGCGTTAGTCTCAAGTTCGTAGAACATTACCTGTACCTGGTTTTCGATAAGAAACAGAACTAGAAAGCCAAGATTCAAGAAAGAGACTTCTTCTTTGAAAATGTTGGTGACCTGACATTAATATTAATGTCAGAAACCTTCTTCGCTTTGCTCTGAATGGTTCAGGCAAACAATTACTTGCGAAAAGTCGGCCGATATAAGCCCAACTAACAATTTTTCTTCTATAAGGCACAAACATTTCCAATAGAAATTATTTCTATAAGCCTTATATAGTACTTGTGCGCGGAGTTTGAGCATTTTGGCAGTCGATTGTTTTGGTAGAAGCTTGTTTAAGATATTATGCAGGAAAATTAACCAGCATAACCGAAATTATAATGGCGTTTCTTCTGTAAGGTTGTTTTTAAGTTTTCGGAGATGTGTGTACAATGTACATGTATCATACCTTAAGATGTTTCGGTAGAACTTCGCGCGAAGTTAATCCGAAGCAAAGCATGTATAGAGCTTACGAATGAAGGCTTAAAAAACTAAGGTTAAAAGATCGAGAAAAAGGTAAAAAGATCGGAAAAAAGGTGAAACGATAGGGAACCTACCGGAAAATAAGTCAACATGATTCAAGTACTTCGTTGTACTTACTCATCTTTCATGTTCCAGAGTACAGCCTAGTGGATAGTGTGTTGCACTACCGTGCAAGAGAACGCGAGTTTGAATCCCAGTAACATAAGAGATTTAATAAAATTAATTGCATTGAATTTCATACTTTCATAATAACGTGAGACTCTGACTCTTGAATGGCTTATTTTTATTTTTCGAAAAACAAGTCGGTTTCCATTAAAATTCGATGGGGATACATGTACATATGAGGGCTCAGTGGCGCGATGGTTAGTGCGATGAACTGCCGCGCAGGAGGTCTGGGTTCGATTCCCAGCCGTAGCAACACCTAAATGATTTTTCACTGGCCCTCCTCTCGTGATGATCTGACAAATCATCCGAGTAGTATCAATTGTCAAGAATAGCTTATATCAACTAAGCCGTTCGGAGTCGGCATAAAAGAGGATGTCCCATCGTGCAAGAAGTACACACGCACACATGAATGGTTGTGAGAAAGCTAGGCCCTGGGTACTAACGAGCCTGTTGCGCCAAAAATTTGTATTTGTATACATGTATTTCTTTAAATACTGACTAATGCAAATGTAAAAAAAAAGTTAACAATTTACTAAAAAAACATCTGTTGGCCGCTTCCAATAATAATGACAATTTTTTGGCGCAACAGGCTTGTTAGCACCCAGGGCCTAGCTTTTTCACAACCATTCATGTTCGCGTGTGTACTTCTAAGACGATGGCGGGACCTCCTGTTTTATGCCGATTCCCAACGGCTATGTTTAGATTACCTTTTCTTCTGTATGATGTTAGGACATATCGGCAAAAGAAAAACAATTAAAAATCGACTGTCAAAGCAGTTTGCATCGACAAACGTCGAGTCGACCATAAATTGAAATTCATAATAGGGACTTGAGGTATCTCTGGTTCATCCAGAACTGTAGCCCCATTGAAAGTGACATCACATAGAATAAAGATTTTACTGTTTCGATTAGTAATCTTAAAAGCATCTGTTCAGCTTTTGTCCGAAGAACACGTGCTTAAGTGTGCTGATGTTTATCATATATGTATTCACTAATAATAAGTCCTCAATTATCATCATTAAACTACCATTAGTGTAATCAAGTATGCAAAACCGTTCAACCACCCTTATCAAAAGGCTTAATTACTCCTGTGACACATTCCATATACAATTATTTACATATGAGTACCTACTATGCAAACTTGTTTAGTGTAAAAGTCTGATGCAACACATAGTTAACAGCCATTGGCTATTACAACATTTATAAAAATTACGTGTACTTTAATTAAAAAAAAAAACTTAAGACTATTGTGGACAGAATTGATACAAGTCTAATTGTATAACGTTGACATCAATCGAAACTTGGTTGAGTTTTATGTAGCCTGGCATAAATACCGTCTTTGGCGATTAGCTGATGATGGTTTCCATGTTCGGCTACCCGCCCATTTTGCAAGACACAAATCATATCGGCGTTTTGAACCGTTGACAGTCGGTGGGCAATAACGATGCAAGTTCGACCGGAACACGCCATGTCAAGTGCTTGTTGAACGACCTTTAAAATAGAATAAAGTAAGCCTGACAACTGATAAAAATGAGTCGTTCTTTGACAAACCTTCTCGCTCTGTAAATCCAATGCAGATGTTGCTTCGTCAAGCAACAGAACCTTTGGATTTCTCACCAAAGCCCTGGCTATTGCGATTCTCTGCTTCTGACCTCCTGATAGTTGAGTACCTCTCGATCCCAATCGAGTATCATAGCCCATTGGCAGTGAAACGATGAAAGAGTGAGCGTTGGCTCCCTTGGCTGCGTCCATTATCTCAGCGATGGACACATCCCTCGAGTTGTCACCATAAGCGATGTTCTCTGCAATGGTTCTCTCGAATAGAGATGGTTCCTGGGATACAATGCCCAACTTCGAACGAAGGGCTTCTAGTGAAAGATCTGTTTTGATGTCATCCTGGTTTATGTGCTGGAAAACTCAGAAAAATTAGCAAATCAGCGATATACTAACAGGCTTTACGAAAACTTACGATGTTTCCATTGTCGGGATCGTAGTATCTCTGTAGAAGTTGAATGCAGGTGGACTTACCACATCCAGAATGACCAACCAAGGCGACGGTTTTACCGCGCAGCACTTCCAAGTTGATGCCGTTCAAAATTTGTACTTCAGGTCTGGTTGGGTAGCGGAATTCAATGTCCCTATAGTGAATACCTTCCAAGTGATTAAGTCTGCTCAGATTCTTGCTCTTATTTGTTAGCGACTCAATCTTTGGTTTTCTATCAATGACTTGGAAGATGCGATGTCCCGAGACAAGGGCTGCTGTGAAAGCTGGTGCAAAGGCCAGTGACTGCGCCAACATCATTGATCCGTACAGGAGCGTCTCTGACACTCTACACCAGAAACAATGTCAACATCTGTTTGTTTTTGTCATATAACATGTACTTACTTAATAATGTCCTGGAAAGGTATTGATCCCTCAGACACAAGAACTCCTCCATAACAAAGGGCTATGGCATATGCGAAGAACATAAAAGCTTGGCCAGAGGAGTTGATAATGCCTCTCAAACGAAGCTTCTTCTTGATTTGCACTTCGACGTTCCTTATCTCTTCGTTGTATTTCTCTATTACATCGGCTTCTCGTCGAAGCCCGGCAATAGTTCGAATGTTTGCAATGGCCTCAGTTCCAATTCGACTTGCCTCTTCCATAATCTCCTTCTCACGCAACATTGCAGATGTCATTGTACTAAAAAAGAGGAATCCAATAGAAGCCGGTAGATCTCTGCATTCAGGAATAATCTTACCTTGCTTCGTAAATCACTGAACCGACTATGAACGGACATGTACTCAAACAGAGAAGAGCCAACTTCCAGGAGTAGTAAAACGCAATAGTTCCACTTGTTATGAAATTGGAACAGGCTTGAACCAATCCGCTTAGAGGAAAACCGATAGCACCTTGGACGTTGGCTGCATCACCAGCCAAACGAGCTGACAAAGCTCCAACGCTGTTCTTTTCCTCGTCAAACCATCCGACTTCTTGTCGCATTATCGACTTGAAAGACATTGACCTGTAATACAAATCATACGTATTGGCCAATTTCGACAATTCGACATTTGATACCAACCTGATCCTTGTTGTTAGCCATACTCCAGCCAGGTTGAAGAGATATGTCTGCAGGAAGCATATGACCCCCGTAATTATGCCGATAACCAAACAGCAGATTGACAAAATTGAGGTTCTATTTAAAGCCTCGTTTTCGTCACTTTGCGAGAGAGCTGCATAAAATTCACCAAACGCAATCGAAAATGCTGGATATGTAAAGCCATAAGCTGTGGCAGATATAATGCCAAACGCCAGATAACACCACTCTGGACGTGCGATTTTAAGAATCCTCCAAAAGGTTTTGAAAAATTCAGCTTTTGGTTCTTTTTCATCCTCGGTATTTTGTTTTATAAAAACTGGCGCTTCAAGGTGGGCAACTTCTTTAAGATTCTTTTCCAGGTTGTTTGTGTTTAGCTCGAAGGACTTTTCATAGATCGCAAGTGGTTTTTCTAAAAGAAGAACGGTTTTAAGAAATTCATGGTTTTAGTTTGCTATGAAAATACTGACTTTGCTCCGTTACATCTGCATCAGGATCTGGGGTCTGTAGATCACCAGCATGTACCATATTGTAGTACATGCCTTGCTTTTTCATAAGATCATTGTGTGACCCTTCTTCAACGATTTTTCCTTGATCAAAGAAAAATATCCTGTCCGCTGATTTTATGGCTGACAATCGATGCGAGACGACAATAGTGGTGCGTCCTTTGCTTGCCAAATCTAAAGCCTCTTGAACCAGCTTCTCGGATTGGTAGTCTAGAGCTGAAGTAGCTTCGTCCAAGAGAAGAATTTTAGGATTTTGGATAAGGGCGCGAGCAATGGCGATACGCTGCTTCTGACCACCTGAAAGTTGAGCTCCTTTCTCCCCAATAGTTGTGTGGTAGCTCTGAAAGTTTGTTAATCATGAAGTGGGTAATTTAAAATAAAGAATATATAGTCTAGAGAAGTGGAGAACCCAAAAGTTCTTCTGCGGTATCCCTGAGAAGTTTTATAAATACAATAGTGATAGTATTGAAAAAAGCGTGATATTCTCTAGAATAAGCTAATTTTCTAATAAAATTAATGCTAAGTGTATTTCTCAATGGTTGTAAATTTATTTTTTCGATATCTCAGGGTAATTTCAGGGCTTTCCTCATAAATTTTGCCAGGAGGATAGCCATTGGTAGTGTCATTATTAATTGTGAGTGAGTAATTACTACCGACAGGGGTCCAACGAGCTGAACCCAGCAACATGAATTTTTACAAGCCCTCATTCTATAGAACATAGCCAACGAAACAATAGAAGCCTTGAATGATGACTTCAACGAAAGAGTACCTAACTAACAAACTTCTGGCATACCCCGGAGGCTCACGGACAATTTGGTCAATGATAAAAATAAAACAAATTAAATATATTGCGAAGATATTCATTTTTTGACACAAAGAAGAGGTTCTTCTGCTTTATGCCTATTCCAAACCGAACATTTGAGAAGCTTTTCATGAGAGTGTTACTCTTGGATTTTTGTAAGAGGTGGGGCAGTGAAAAAACTTGTGTTGTCACTTTCGGGACTTAAACCAAGGAACCCGCCCTTAGTAGTTTAACGCACTAACCACAAAACCACTGCACCCAATAATCATCCGAAAATAATATGCATCCTGTACAATTTGGACTGTAAGAAAGCCACTGGACCTGACGGAATTCCACCTATTGTATCTACCTAAAAAATTCGCACCTGAATTTTTAGAACTTTTCTCCTGTTAATGGAAAATTGCTCGAATCTAACCGATTTACACAAAAAGGAAAAAAATGCATTTCTTCAAACTATAGGCCCATTGACTTACTATCCATAATTTCAAAGGTAATGGAAATACAAATAAAACCGAGATTCTCGATAACCTTGAAAGTAGAGGTTAGTAAGCCATCGGCACAGATGGGTTATGTAACCCCGTTCTATTAGCACAGGGCTTTGCTAGCAAAATTGACAGTATACGGACTACCTAAACTACAGTGCGGCTGGATGGACAACTTTCTTAAGGCAGTTCATTGAAGATAGTGGTGGATGGCGTTTCCTCAGATAGATTCTCCCTAAACGCCGGGGTACCTCAAGGATCAATTCTCTCGCCCACTTTATTTCTGCTATACATTAATGATCTTTTGAGAACAACTAATAATCGTATTTTTATTAATTAAGAATACAGTCCTCAAATCAGAAGAATCCATGCATCTGCTAGGCATTACATTTTTACACCGATGCAATGGCTCCAAAACAAATGACGGAGTGGGTGCTGATGTCATCTCCGCCAGGCTAAACCTCAGCCTATCTTCCCGTCTCCCCGTCTTCCTGATCATTGCAGCGTGTTCCAGGCGGAATTCATGATGATCAAAGAAGCCTTATCTTGGCTGAAAGATAATGTAATATCTTCCAAGGATATTAGCATTTTCTCGGACAGCCAAGCGACCATCAAATCCCTGGAATCAGTCTCAATAAACTCAAGGACAACCCCAAACTGCCGCTCATATCTTCAAAGGATGTCGGATGTCAGAGCTGTTCAAAATTCACCTATGCTGTGTGCCTGGGCAAAGTGACATTCCAAACAACTATAAGGCAGATGAACTTGCCAGACATGGAACAAAATTATCAGTCGTACCCGACACCGGTGCAAATGGTATTTCTATTGCTACATGCAAAAGTTTAGTAGCGAAACATGCTAATAGCAAATTAAATCTCAGATGGAGTCTTGGCACGACAAATCTAAACAAATCTGGCCAAACACAAATCTAGGCACACAGAAAGACTAGGGCTTCATTCAAACGACATCTGCAGGAGTTGCATGGACGAAGAGGAAGAAGAAACAATACTTCATCTTCTTTGTAACTGTCCGGCTCTATAAAACAAAAGGAAGCTCCATCTTGGAGTGAGAAGTCTCCTCTGCTTCATTAATAGCACAGATTGCTTTTCCTACAGCCCTACAGGTAACAAGGAGGAAGCACAAGATCCACTTGGTATCACAATGGGCCGAAAACTGGTCTAAGTGTGCCTAACCAAAGAGGTATATAGCTATAAAGTACGCATCACAGCTAAAAATGATGAAGCTGTTTCAGACGCGGGCGGTAAGTTCGAAGGGGAATTTTCGTCGTTCGTATGCATCTGCTATGCTGTTGTTTGATGCTGGCATGGCAATGTGCACACTGGGGTATCAATATCAGTTCCCCACATAGTAAATTTTCGTTGTATGAGATGCGCACTCTTTGTAGTTCTATACTCTTTGGTCTAACCTAACCTACTGGTCTCTATCCAAAGCCATGAAATCCGACTTATAGACAAATCCTCTGTTACTTCAGAGCTGCAACCTTTGCCACAGCCAACACTTTTAGGAGATGTGTCTCTTTATTACAGATATCTTTGGCATATGTTCGGAGGAGCTAAGAGTAATCTTTCCTAGATTCATTGCATTTCAACGACCGACAAGACATGCAGTTTCAGCTCACAGACATACTGAACATCTAACAATGAGAAGAACAACGTAATTTCAAAATTTAACCAAATGCAAAATTTCATGGCAAACTGCCTCTTAAGGAGGCTGGGTATTGCCTCCAATTAATTCTGCCGAAGAGCATACATGGCTAGGAAGCAGTATGCCGTGATGATGTTCGTTAATTTAGTTATAATATCCTAACTATGCTGTTCAGGAAGTTGTGAATGTGATGGGCGATTCTCCACGTTTAGAACGTTTATGATTTAGGTGATGAAGGCTCCCTAAATGAAAAAAGGGAAAAGCCACCAAGTCAATTCATTGATAGCAACAAAAATTCTTTAGTTTAGAAAATCAAGAGGACATACCGAAGGTCGTCATAAGAATATTTCATTTAGTTGCGATGATTTTGCTACTCTTTTCAATACCTGGATTAATATCTATGAGATATCAATGAATCAATGTAAATACTTTATTTAGGTGACTTCAAAATGTATGGGCCGATGCCCATGAACAATGAGAAATAACGAACCGACCTTCCATTCGCAGTTATTGTGGTGGAAGCGGCTTGTGACAAATACTACCATTCCAGTCAGAGTACGTAGAATCACCTGCCCAGTTAAAAATTTTAGGATTTCCTTAAAAATATAAAATCAAATGCGTACTCACCTCTGGTAAATTGATGATAAAATCATGTACCCCTGCAGCCTTGGCAGCAGCTTCAATTTCTTTTTGTGTTGCTGCAGCCTTTCCATGGCTGATATTCTCCCTGATTGTACCCTGGAATAAAACTGGCTCCTGACCAACGCAAGCAATGTTCGATCTCAGCCATCCTATATTATATTTCCTAATATCGCAGTCGTCTAGTAGAACTTGTCCAAAGACAGGATCATAAAATCGTTGTAACAGCTGTATACAGGTCGACTTGCCGCAGCCAGAGGCTCCAACTAATGCGATTGTTTGACCCTCTTTCACTTTGAAATTGAGCCCTCTATGAACGATGATATCCTGACGAGACGCATATCTAAAGAAAACATCGCGGAACTCAATATCCCCCCTCAGACCATAGTTAAGGATCTTGCCATCGGTAGACATCGGATCGATCTTTGACTTTGAGTCGATGATGTTGAATATGTTTGCTGCACAGCCTCGTGCCGTTGCAAATGACTCCAGGAAGGGTGCAGTACGTGCGATGTTATCAGCGCCCACAATAATACCGAAGAATGCCTGAAAAGATGTGTCAACATGTCAAAACATCTAAATTGTCCATACATACAATCATAAGAATAGCTGGAGTGTATTCCTTGTCTTCCTTGTCACGATCTGCTAAGATGAGATTTACTCCATACCAAAAAGCACCAGCACAGGATATGAACAAAAGTGATTTTAAGACTCCATCGGTAAAGCCTGAAAAGGCTCCTTTCCGTTGCCCGGCCTTTCGCGCAGGAATCAAAAAATTATCATAACGGTCTGCCTCTTTTTTTTCCCCAGCAAAGGAGACCACAGTACGTATAGAGCTGAGAATCTCTTCGACCATATTTCCAGCACTTGAATATGATTCCTGCTCTTTGGTTGTAAGACTACTTTGATACTGTAAAGATATTCAAATAAGTAACTAGGCTGAGTAAATACCTGATAATGACTCACCTTAGCAACGAAGTAGTTCATAACTATTACAATTGGAATGTAGACACTGACAGCAAGGGTTAATTTCCATCCATAAGCAAAGGATATAGCGACAGTTATAATGAATCCGATGATCAGATACAAAAAGTGTGCCACCTTTTCAGAGATACCATCTCGAATTTTCTCGATGTCGCTGAAAAAAGAAAGATATTTGTAAAGTATTCAAAGGATTTACAGACGGGGCTACCTACTCTGTCATATTTTGCGCAAAGTTCTGTTGGGTTGTGGTGTCGTGCCAACTGATATCCTGTCTGATGATAGCACGAAAGAGTTTTATTCGCATTCGCGTTACTTGCCTCAGTGCGATCAAATTAAAAATGTCCACCGAGAATATACCTGAGATCAGCATGACCACAGATGTGATGCACAACAATACACCATACGAAATCGAGTCATTATACAGCTCCTCATTGTTCTCCTCTCGGGTCGCGTTTGTCCTGCAAAGAAGTACACTTGGATCCAATTCGACCATAACACCGATATCGCCATCACTTACAGCATTTTACCACCCCCTAAAATCGGTAGGAAATAAGTTTTCGAACTCGTGCCAATAGCCAGCGTCCGATCGACCAACATGGCGGTAAATTCACTATAAATGATCACAACAGCCGGTAGTGTTAGAGCCTTAATTCCTGACATCACAAAGCCAATGAATAGAAGGAATATTTCACACGGAGTTGCAAAACGAAATAGCTTGAAGAAGCTTATCGGCTTCGTTGGTTCTGCCTGTTCGTCTTCGCATTTCCCCGAAGAGGTCTCCTCACCAATTGATGACCTGCAAACATAAGGAAATCGCACACAATTAATTAAATTTAATTGAGTAACCGCATGTATCCTTGGGGGAAGATATAAAGCAAATTTAGGATTCAATCACGAATTTAATTAATCAAACTTCAATGGGTTGGAAGGTTGCAAAAGTGACACGCGGAAATAATGTATCTGCACAATTGTGTGCGTGCTCACGAGATCGATCTCTGGCAAAGTCAACGCGCGGGTCAGAAGTGTCAATTGACGTGTTCGTGTGCAATTTAGATTTATTAGGTATCGCTTTTGAAAATAAAAAAATACACTAGAGTTTATTCATTGGATGTGCCGCGGATGTGGTGATTCTCCGTTTTTGCAGAAGTAGAAGTAGAAGGGCGTGCCCTCAAAAATAAATATTAATATAAGTTTTTTGATATAGCTTCCTTGAACCATCTTTACATTCAAATCAGAATGCGATATGGAAAGTTTTATTGCAAAAAATATTCGGCTCATGATGATCTCAAATGGAACAATTCGTAAAAGAAAGAGCAAATGCGTTAGAAAGAACCCAACGTTCATAGATTTGAGTGGGTGCCTACTTAAAAACGATACTCTACGATACTATTTATGTATCCAAGCCCAACTTGCGTGCATTTTTTTTTAAATTTGAAGAAAGCATAAACCGTACATGAGACCACTACATGAAACAAATTAATCAAGACACACACATAGCGATAACCATAGCGACAAGGATATTTTGATCGAGGCATTTTTGTTTAACATTATTGGTGGGTTTCACAGTGGGTTCTAAGTCGCAGTTTAGTTAAGTAAAACGCAGAACTTAAGTTTGGGCTTAAGTTTTACTGATTTCACAGTCATTAAAACATTGGGGTTTAGCTAAGGCAAGCATAACAACTGATTTTCTACTGCCCCACATTAGTTCAAAACATTATATTGACGAAATTTTAATACGATTTCTAAATTTGTTAATTATGTTTTTCTAAAAGCTTCTTGAATAATAATATTCATTAATTTACTGTCTCCTATGATTTTTTGTAATGATTAATAACAACTATTTGTACGGAAACAGCCATAATTAAATAATATGGCAGCACACAGACAGCTGATGTCATTTCTTTTAGTTTGTTAGAACTGATATTGTTTAAGATGATACAAAGATCTACGTCGGAGTAGTATGGAGAAATTTATTCCATAATTGGTGTTCAATAACATTTGACAAGAACCAAACCAACACAACTCTCCGACAATCTAAAAAACACAAAAACGAAATCTTAAGGATGACGACATCTGTAGGTAATTACACTTTCTTTGTCGCTGCCCCAGTATCTGTCACCTAAGGAGCAGAACACTTGGAAACTATTACATCTAGTAGCTTTCCACAATTCAACTTATGTATACTTCTCTTTACAGGTTTCTGAGGACATACAAATGATGGGACATAGTTGAGGTTAACTTAAGGTTATCCCAATCAGACCACAAAGACTGACCCTAACCTATGTTCTCTTCGTGGAATATATCAGCGTGGTCGGTGCGGTCCGGAGGCATCGAAGTACCGTAATTCTTCAAAAAAAGTGCAATCAAAATGTCACCTTCAATTGACCTTGTACAATGCCGTGATCAGCAACTTTAAATGTGCTGCATTTAAATGTGCGCCTTAAGGGATGCAGGATGCTAAATTTCAACAAAATGAAGGGATGCAATTAGATTTAATGGGTGCAGTGGTCTATTGATTAGTGCACTGGACTCCATTTTAACCTCGATGGTGGAAGATCCAGTTCATTTTCGATTCAACAAATAAAAAGAAGTCAGCGGGAGTCTATATTATATCCAACATAGTATTGCGACATTATCCCCCTGAAACTGTGGAAATTTTCGCCACGTTGTTCAAAAACGCACTGAATAGTTCATTATATCCAGTGCAATGGAAGACATTGGTGATTTATCCTCTCCCGAAAAAGGAAAAGGACAACTCCAATCCAGCGAATCTTTGGTCGTTAAATCTCCTACCGAGTATCAGCAAGGCATTCGAATAGTTTCTCAAGTTTACTCTGTTCAAGTGGGCTGAGGACAATAAGGTAATGCCGCCTCTAAACTGGTCTCTTATATAACGGGTGGTTGAATTTTAAGGGCCGATGTTGAATGTGAACCACACCTAAACGTCAAGTATTTTTCTGCATTTCATTTGACATTTCTCAATTTCTCAGATTAACACAATTTGAACCAATTTGAAAGATACATAATCGACCAACGCGTTAAAGTTATTCAGGCTTATTATGAAAATGGGCGTTCAAAATGCATATCGTGCACTTCGTGATTTGTCGGTCAATTTTATCGTCCAAATGTGCGTACAATCGAAAAAATCGTGCAAAAATTTGAGCAAACCGGGTCTGTAGGAGATGTGAAAACACCAGTGCATGCTCGTACAGCTCGTACTGCAGAAAATATTGCTGCCGTTCGCGATAGTGTGGCTGAAGAGCCGTCCACCTCAACTCGTCGTCGTGCCCAACAATTGCACCTCTCACGCTCGTCGTTGATGAACATTAGGCATTAAGACTTGCATTTACACGCTTACAAGGTGCAATTGACTCAAGAACTAAAGCCTCTTGACCATTTCAAGCGTCGTCAATGGTCAGAATGGTGGCAAGAAATGGCAGCAGTGGATGATCAATTTTCGAAAAAAATCATCTTCAGTGATGAGGCACATTTTCACCTCAGTGGATTCGTCTATAAGCAGAATTGCTGCATTTGGGCGAATGATAATCCAAGAGTGATTGTCGAAAAACCAATGCACCCACAAAGAGTTACAGTTTGGTGCGGTTATTGGGCTGGCGGCATCATCGGGCCGTATTTTTTCCAAAATGAGGCCGGTTAGGCAGTTACTGTGAATGGTGTTCGCTATCGTGAGATGATAACGAACTTTTTATGGCCCGAATTGGAAGATATGGATGTGGACGATATGTGGTTTCAACAGGACGGTGCCATTTGCCACACAGCTTACGAAACAATGGCTCTTTTGCGCGACAAATTCAATGGCCGTGTTATCCCATGTGGCCGCCAAGATCATGTGATTTGACAACGTTGGACTTCCTTCTTTGGGGTTATTTGAAAGAATAGGTGTATGTCGATAAACCAGCAATAATTCAAGAGCTAAAGGATGAGATAATTCGGCACATAAACGGCAATTATGCCTCAGTGTCATCGAAGATTTGGACCATCGGGTGGAGGTGTGCCGCCGAGTTCGCAGCGGCAATTTGGCCGATATTTTATTCCATACATAATTGAACACCATATACCAACATTATCATAATTAAAACAAATGACAATAACTTCCTAAATAATTTGTGTCTTATTTATAATCAACTTCGGATCTTAAAATTTAACCACCCTTTACAATGGAAAGAAGCCAAAATGCAAAGCACAGGTTCATGTCTGTTGTTTGTTGTCAGAAGTGCCAATGCAACTTATACCTTAGAATTTTCAATTAAAAACGGTCTGCAAAAGGGAGAGTTAAATTCGCCGATTCTCTTCAACATTTACACCAGCGATATGATAGGAAGTCTTACTCTGACAATTGCGTATGCGGAAGTTCTTATCGATCGTACGTACAGAACAGTCCCTATATATGGTCGAGTTCATTCGACCTGTTTAGGATACCGTTGTCTAGGGCCTCAAGGGATACAACAGAGAACTGGTGTACGCTGGTGTTCGTTGAACCAAACGGACAGTCACTGCCGATTAAAAGTATAGTATCTCGGAAAATTAGTATCTATATTTCAGAAGACGTGTAGATGCGTTTTCCCTAACAAGTAGATTGTTTTATAGCAGTCGTCTTGACAGCAGGGTGAAGTTGATTTGCTACATATCCCTTATAAGGCTGATGATTGCATATGGTTGTCCGGTCTTGTTCAAAGTTTCCTCATCTCAAATGGAAAGGATTAGGTTGTTTGAGAGGCAGTGTCTAAGGCCAATATACAAAATATTATTCCAAGAAGTCCTATAAAAAGGGGCCAACATAAACAGAATACGACCAACAGTATCATCTTTGTGGCTTATTACCCCAATGATGAGCATTTTGAGAGTGTCCGTTTAAGCGGCTTAAAATCCACATGAATTTCCTATTTGTCCTATTTGAGATGAAGATTCAACCAATCACTATACGAGCTGTACAGCGACTTGTCAAAAAGCTCCTCACATGACGTTTAAGATGGCTGGGCATGTAGAACGAATGGACACCAATACTTCAATAAAAGTTCTGAAAACAAGTTTTTAAATAATATTCTTGCGGTAAACATCATATTAGATTATAGGCCAAAAGGCATTACAATCAAGTTGGTTATTTTTAGTTTAGAGCACCAGTTTAGAGCACCACCAAACGTAGTTGACACGTTTGCTAATTTTAAAGAATTTTTGGCAAGCTTAAGTATTAGTTGTAAGTTGATAAAAAACAAAAATTGAAAAAAAAAAAACGCGTTGGTCTACTAAGCGCAGGGTCCCTGTTTCAAATCCCAAATCCTACGTTTTGTTTACTGCTTCTGTCTGTCTTTCTGACAAAAGTCCTCTTCTTTGTTGCAAAACATAATATCTTCGCACATACAAATAAAGGATGAATCTACGTTTGCAGGCCTGTATGGGCAGCTGACGCCAGATATTTCATTTTTCATGAGATTTCAACAATACCTTGGAAAATGTGTCTGTACATTGCCACCAGAGATCGTTTGTTATGACTTAGTTGGACTATTTGCCTCCATAGGTCTACATAAATAAGCCAACAACGATTGAACTCTTGAAAGCCAGAATCAAACCCACCATTTTCAGAAGCGATCCAAAGTTGAAGATAAAGTTCCTGAGACACTGGAACTGAAGGTGACAATATGTTTCAATTTTCCATTTTTGGTACATTTGGCGAAGTTATACCTGAACAATGTTTTTTTCACAATTTAAATTAGATAACTATTTTCTGTCCATTTTCCTTAATATACTATGATCGCCAGTTACTCATCAATCTTAACTTCTTTCACACAGTGGTACTTATATATATTTATTTCAAAGCCCCTCACATTTAAATGAGTAACAAAAACCATATTGTTTTATTTTTTAAATGAACAAACAGCTTACACAATTTTATGCAATATTCACAAACAAATTTAATTTTTGTTTCAACCGAAAATCACTAAGTATTAATATGTTTAATTAAAAAAATATTTGTTCCATATTTCACTCACATTTTTAGACTTTTTGCACTTTTGATGCCTTGGTAATCCTCGAGTAAGGCATACAAAAGTAATTACCGCACAACAGACAAGGACAAATGAACCACACAATGTATCAATGCACTCCTCACAATCGAACCGAATAAAGCAAAAGTGTCGCAAAAACTGAGAACTCATCAAGTCTCGAAGACGCCTTAAATAAGATCGATCTTGCTTTGAAATTGTTCTCGATGATTTTGCATGGGTTTGCCAATTGCGGCATGAGGCAAGTTGTTCGATCGCCCTCTGCCATAGACGGTATACGCTGTAATATCTCAAAGATATTCAAATGAATGGAATTGAAATTTCATTTAATAAAAGTTGAAATGTTGCTTCTACGAAATGCCGTAGCAAATGTTTAAAGAGTTCATTGGGTCATTCGACGACTTGAACAAAGTATCTAAACGTCGATGAGTGACTAAATATTTAAGTGATTGGAATTTTGAAGTTTTTTATTGTTGACTTGTCTATTTTATTTGGTTAATAGTTCTATTTGTTATGGTTTGACCGTGGTTTCAATTGAGACAAACAGCCTAGTATTTGGCACTAGAAATGTATTTTTGGAAGACAATGCTAAAAATATACCACAATATTTTTATGAATTAACTTCAATCTATGTATTTGGTTTATGATGAAAGTGTCATAATAATAGGGCAATTGTATTTATTTAAAAATATAGTTTGTAACATAAAGAAATAATAATGTTTGACAATTCGTTGAGTATGTGAATCGAATCAGAATCGAAAACTGCGATTTTTTTAGCATTTACTTTTCAGCTAGCTTGGGTGATTTAAAATAATTAAAAATGAAATAAAACCAAGATCCAAATTTTTTTTTTTTTTGTTTTTCATCATCTTGATTATTTAAATTTATTTTTCTCTTTTTGCTACTAGTGGTTTCTATGAATTTTTGTGGATGGATACCATAGTTAATGTTTCCTAAAGTCTCCAATATGAATTATAATATTTGTCCGTTTTTTAAATTATTATTAAAAAAATTATTTTAAGAGAGAGGAATTGGTTAACTTGAAAAGCATCGGACTACAGAGTTGAAATTGGACCTCAAAAATAAACATAGACAAAGGCTTACATTTACCATATCAATAAAAAAATTGCGATCTTTTTATACCCTATCCCATAGGGGTATATTAGTTTTCATACATAGTTTGTAACATAGAGAAAAAAAATAGGTAGATTTCTTTTTTTTATAATTAGCACACGCTAAAGGGTTTATGAATACCCTTTTAGTGTTTGGGCACAGCGCGGGCATTAAGGAAATTGGGCAAATTGTAAATTGTAATGGGGATTTCTCCCCGAACATTCGTGTTGTTCGGTTTAGGAATGAATCTCTGTATTTCATAGTACGTCCGAAGATTGGCTTGAGGGTGAATTGATTAGCATTCATGGCATGTCGAGTATTACATTACGAGTATTTCAATTGAGCATTTCCTGTTAAAAAAGCGGTAAAAAAGTGTTAGGCAAGAGATATTCCTACGATGTTCAAGTGAGACTATAGAGTTTGCTCCGGATGGATCTCCTATCAGTTTTATCGCACGCCTTTGTATCCTATCAAGTAGCTGCAATGATGTTTTTGCTGCACCTGACCAGATGTGGGCGTTGTACTCAAGTTTGGGGCGTATATACGCTTTATATATTGAGGCCAGATTAGAAGAGGTGAAATATTCTTTGCATCGATTAAGGAAACCTAGACATTTCGCTGCGTTTTTAGCGAATTCGAATATGTGCTCATTACAACGAATATGGTCGTTACTAACACACATACCGAGCATGGAAAGTATTTCGGTTTCAGCGATGCAAGTGCCATTCATGGATAATGGCTGTAAATTTTGATTTCGCTTAGATGACAGAAGACAGAATTGTGTTTTGGAAGCATTCAATTCCACTCTATTGGATTTACCCCATTTAATTATGCTGTCAAAATCGGAATTTAATGAGCTTAACATATTTAGCCGTTTCTGTTCCACGTCCGAAGATGAAGGGCGTGGATTAAGGAACGAATATGAAAATCTGAGAGTGCTGTCATCGGCAAAGGAATATAACATGTCATCAAATCACCAGTGGACCTGTTGCAATGAAAACCATATTGTCGGTCATTTAATAGTTTTCGTGATTCAAGATATTTCATAAGTTGACGGTTTATCAGCGTTTCCATGCGACCTTAGAAAGAAGGGACGTAAGTTTCAATGGGTCGGTAGTTGGAGAGAGAAGAAGAGATATACTTCAAATTATATGGATCGACTCGGAATCGCTTCCAAATTGTGCAAATTTATTTTGAAAATCATTGTTCTGTTCGAAATACGTATCGCGCACTACGTCTATTTTACGGTCAGCCTAATCGCCCATCAGAGCAATTAATTCGATTAAGTATGGGACGTTTAGCACCACGTTTACTCTAAATGATAATACGCATCCGCAGAGACGTCGTACAGTGCGTACAGAAGACGTCATTACTGCTGTAGAACGTAGCATAGAGGAAGAATCAGTCTATCCGCCATCGAGGAATTGGATATATGTCCATCCACTTTATGGAAGACTTTGCGGAAAGATATTTGTTTGAGTGCTTACAAAATCCAACTCGTGCAAGAATTGAAGCCACAGGATCACCAAGCAAGGCGTAGATTCGGAGAATTCTCCCAAAACAAGATTACCGTTGATCCCAATTTTCATAATTGAATTTTGTTAAGCGTGAAGCTCAATTTTGGTTGAATGGATATGTCAATAAATAAAACTGCCGTCTTTGGAGTGATGATAATCCTCAAGTGTATGTTGAGAGACCGTTACATCCACAAAAACGGATTGTTTGGTGTGCTTTATGGGTTGGTGGAATAAGTGGTCCGTAATTCTTTAAAAGCGATGCTGGCCAGAACGTTGCAGTCAATGGTGACCGGTATAGAGCGATGATTACTGACTTCTACGTTCATCAATTGAACAACCATGATATGCATAAGGAAACGTTCGGTGAGCGCATAATTTCGCGTTTTGATCCTTTAAATTGGCTTCCAAGATCGTGCGATTTAACACCGCTGGACTTGTTTCTGTGGGGATATGTGAAGTCGGTAGTCTATGTCGATAAGCCCTGGGTTCTTCTTACGAGCCTGTTGTGCCAAAAAATTGTTTTTTTTTTTGTTTTATTCCATGTCAAAGTTCTACACCTCTCAAGAAACAGTTACTATGGCACAATCGAGTTGTAGCTTCTGTCCACAAAAAATAAACAGACTAAAATGAATAACTACAAATGTTTGCTGTATTCCGACAAGATAATACCCCCAACCACACTTCCAGGGTTGTTAGAAGTTGCATTCAATTAGAAGACGTGAAACTTTTGCAATGGCCGCCCTATTCACTGGACATGATCAAAAATGTTTGGACATAGTTATATCGTAAAGTGTAGGAATGCGGCAGACAATTTGTAGACAAGTACACTTTAATCGAAGCAATTCGTGATGCCTGTGCACAAATGTCTCTTGATAATTAAAAAAAAAACTATATGGTTCTTTTCCAAACCGTCTTATAGAGGTACTATCGAAAAATGCTTGGCATACTCATTATTAATGTAGAAAAACGCAATAAATAAATATTTTAAAACCGTAAACTTTAAACATTTTATTCATTTGCTTCTTTCTTTCCAAGATTTTGTATATGATCTCATCCGTTTTTATATGCTTTTTAGTAGTTCATTGTTTGATCTTGGGAAATTCCAATGATCGTTTCTAATAAATCTTTTAATTGTATGACTTTCTATTGGGAAAATATATGGCTTCAGCCTTGTGATCACAAGTGTATATTCCTTTTAAATAATGTTTTTTAATTTTTTTTAAATATGGCTACTTACGGAAATTTTTAAAGTGCTAGAACAATATACTTAAAATGTGGTAATAGTTTAACGATATTAAAAATCAAAGTCGGACTACTATAAATATATTAAAAACATTGTTATATACATTTCGCTAGTATTGAACCATTTTTAAAAGGCGCTTTCTTTAAAAACAAAAAGGATTTTTATTAGAATTTCACTGAAATTTGATGAAATTCTAAAACAGAATCTTTAGACAAAATTGCCTACCCCGAAAATGTTGTGGCAATAGCAATGTAAATCACGATCGGTTTTGGGGAACATTCAAAAATTGAATGGTGTAGGGTGTTTTACAATACGCATATACAAATGTAGACTTCTCATATGTTTGAAGTTTTGTTTTAATTTTTTTCAAGTTAAAAATATTCATGGCTTTCACAATATTTACAAGCTTATGGATATTTGAGGAAAGTTGTAATCACTTGTCTCTGATTTCTTATCAGATTGTATAAATGTTTTATTACATGTGCGATCTAAATTGCACCATTGACTCGACACTCTTATTATAGTACTTTATGAATTGATAAACAATGCAAATTATCAACTGCAACATTTTTTATTACATTAATAATACGGAAGATACACACGTTCATAGCCGGATGGAAATACAAGGTGGCGCAAAAGTAATCCTCCTATCAGAAAATGATATAAATTTTGCGATTGGCCCCTAATGTCAGTTCTGTGTTGACATTTGTGTAGTAAACACATGCGAAATACACGTTAATAAACAATGTTACGCTACACTGCTCCAGAACGCGGAATATTGGTGACTATTTATTTGAGCAATAATCGGTCGGTGACTTTGGCACGACGTGAATTTCGTCGCAGATTTCCTAGCTGTCCAACGCCTACTGGTGAAACACTGCGACGTTTAGCCGCTCGCCTCGAAGAGACTGGCACAACACGAGATGCTGCCAGGCGTGGCAGACCCCGGAGTAGCCCTTTTGCAGAGAATATTGATGCTGTAGCCGATGATGTCATGGAAGCGCCGTCGACATCGACCAGACGACGTGCCACGCAAATGGGTATCAGTCGACGGTCTTTACAGCGACTTTTGGTACAAGATTTGAAGATATTTCCGTACAAAGTCCAGACGGTGCATCAGCTGTTAGCTGCTGACCGCCAATCGCGTCTAACATACGCTCAAGCCATCCTTAATCACCACCAAGAGGAAGATGATTTTTCATCAAAAAGAATCATGAGTGATGAGGCCCATTTCCATCTTAGCGGGTACGTAAATAAACAAAATTTACGCTTCTGGGGCACTGAAATCCGCGTGTTACCCACGAAGAGCCATTACACCTGCTCAAAGTCACTGTATGGTGTGCTGTTTTCGCTGGAGGAGTCATCGGACCTTTTTTCTTCGAAGACGTCGCGGGCCAAACGGTTACTGTGAATGGTGAGCGCTGCAGAGCAATGATCAACGAGTTCTTTTTGCCGCAACTTGATGAATTGGGATTGGAAAACATGTGGTTCCAACAGGACGGTGCAACGGCACACACTGCACGTGCCACAACCGATATGCTGAAGGATGCATTTCCCGGGCGCCTAATCTCCCGTTTTGGCGATTTGCACTGGCTAGCAAGATCGCCTGATTTGACCGCTCCAGACTTCTTTTTGTGGGGCTTTTTGAAGTCGCGGGTTTATCTCATAAAAGCCTCAGACTCTTGCAGCTCTTAAAGACAATATCCGTCAAGAATGTGAGGACCTATCGCCGGAAGTTTTGGCCAAAGTGATGGAAAATGCCATAAAAAGGGCTCAAATGACAATCAACTGTGGCGGCGGCCATTTACATGACATCATATTCCCGACTTGATTTAAAAAAAATTAAAAGACCAAATAAAAATAATCCAAAAGAAGAATCAAAGTTTTTCATTTTTTTTTAAATTACAGCCAAAAAACATCGGAAGGTTATTTTTGCGCCACCTTGTAGATGAATCTCTTGAGAAAATCAATGCTAGGGCTCACAGTTCCAATCAGGGTATTTTTTAGAGGCTTGGTTTTTGAACTGACAACACTGTTTCTATAGATTGTCAATTTGACAGTTTAAACTTGATCTGTGGTTAGTACGATTTCCTGGGTCGAATAGCCAGAAATTACAGTAATTATAGAGCGCTATGTAAACATGATTTTCGACTTTTTCGTTCCTCAGTTGAATTGCATTGACCTGACAGAGCTTTGGTTTCAGTAAGATGGAGCAATATTCCACACGGCGCGCGACACTATCAGTTTATTGATGGAAACATAAGCTGAACGCATAATTTGGCATCTCACACCTTTCTATTACTTTCTTTGAGTGTATGTGAAATCACTAGCCTATGCCGATAAACCAGAGACGTGGACGATTCGGAAGTCAACATTTTACTTAATATTGCTGATATACGACCCCGCTTGCTCGATAAAGTTGTCGAAAATTGAACTGCACGAATCATATTTAAACATATTCAATTCAGATTATCTATTAAACAGAGCTAATATCATAGACATTCATACTAGCTTTAAGTGTTTTATTCCATATTAAATTTGTATACCTCTAAAAAACACCCTGTATATAAAATACAATATGTTCCAGGTCAATTTTATTTGGCAGGAGATCAAGAATAATAATAAGAAAGAGAATCCGAGATAAGTTATAGTCTTGGGGAACATCATAATTTATTTAATGAGTTGCAGACATGGAACCGCCAAAAACTACTTGAATTGTTCATTTCGAAATATAACTTCTAATCCATAGAAGTTTTTCGTCGATTTTAAATAAACGCATTTTTGACAAATCGGTTTGAAAAACCAAAAACAAAAATATTTTGCGAAATTAACCCATCGCAATCGGGGGCGCAGTGGCGCGCGATGTTTAGTGCGATGAACTGCCACGCAGAACGTCTGGGTTCGATTCCCAGATAGCAACACCAAAATGATTCCTCACTGGCCCTCCTCTCGTAAAGATTTGACAAATCATCAGAGTAGTATCAATTGTCAAGATTATATTAACTTCGTATTCGACATAAAACATGAGGTCCCGCCATCGTGCAAGAAGAACACACGCACACATACGTACAAGTAAATAAGCTAGGTCCTCGGTACTAACGATTCTGTTGTGCCAAAAATTTGTATTTGCTTTTTTTTTTAACCGATTGCAATTCGAAATCTATCTATCTTAATATATAATTGAGAATGGCTGCACCGATTTGGATATTTTTTTTTTAAATCTTCGTTATGACCCAACTTAGGTTTTTACTGAAAGAAAAATTGGCCTCGCCCACTTTTACCTCCACTTTTTTGTATGTATCTAAAATCGATAAACTTCTTCACCGATTTGGCTTAAGTTTTTTTTTAAATGTTTGTAATAGTCCACAAAAAACGACGAGTGCTTCTATTTGCGTTAACTATTTATTAGTAACCGTTCGTGGCCCAACATCATTCCAAGATTTGCGAATTATAAGTGGTGAATTGTGTAGCACGTTGAGAGTCGCGTGCCAACGTTTGCGATTGTTAGAGAATGACTCTCATTAGGATTAAAATGTGCTTTCTTCTAATGCTCATCAAATACGAAAATGCTTCCCATCTAAACCGACTGATTTGTGGAGAAAATACAAAGATGCCACGTGTTATGATATTTTGCATCAGAAGCGTATTACAAAATTGCATCCAAATTTACAGCTAAGCGAGGAAATTCACAACGAGGCTTTGATATTAATTAGTTGATTGATGTCGAACAAGGTATTATCTGACTTAGGCATGACAGGTCACAATCGTCCGATGCATCAAGAGTTACGAAGCGAAAAACAATCTGATTGCGATGCTTTGAGGGAATCAGTTCGAACGAACGTTCCACTG
Organism: Rhingia campestris; assembly: GCA_932526625.1. Taxonomy (NCBI): domain Eukaryota; kingdom Metazoa; phylum Arthropoda; class Insecta; order Diptera; family Syrphidae; genus Rhingia; species Rhingia campestris. Next base: position 2,473,081 of record OW052184.1, read on the forward strand.
TTGAATCGTCAACAACAATATGCGTAAGACACTCTTTTGAAAGTTGTGAGCTGGGGAACTGGAGGGATGTTTTTTTTTAAACGTTCCCAGTGGAACAGGAAACACTTATTTGATCGAATTGATTTTGGTATCTAGAATGATATTGCATTAGCACTTGCTTTATCAGGAATTGCATCTACATTGTTGGAAGGCGGTCGAACTGCTCATTCAGCACTCAATTTGCCATTGAATATGCAAATCGATGCAGATCCAACGTGTAACATATATAATGATAGTGCGATGGCCAAAGTTTTACAGCAAAGCAAACTGATCGTTTGGGATGAGTGTACAATGGCGCATTGGAGGCATTAGAAAAAACGATGCAAGATTTACGAACCAATCCTAGACGGTTTGGTGGTGCGATAATTCTATTGGCAGGTGATTTTCGACAAACATTGCCTGTGATTCCACGGTCAACGCAGTCGATGAACTGAGTGCATGTTTGAAGTCGTCCGTTTTGTGGAAACACTTCAAGAAACTAAAACTGACTACGAAAATGCATGTCGATCTGCAGAACAACTAATCTGGGGAAATATTTTTAAAGCAATTGCTGAACACCAGCAACGGCAAAATGCCAGTTAACTTGGCTGTGTTCAATTTCCCGTCGCTTTCTGTCAGCTTACCGAATCAAACTCATCCGAAATTAAAAAATCATGATTGATTGCGAGAACGTGCTACAGGCTGCGAAAAACGTTGATGTCGACGAATTGAATTTTAAGATTCAAAGGAAATTTGCACGCGAATTGTTAACGTACAAATCGGTGGATTCCGTTACTTCCCAAGATGATATCGTCATCTATCCAACCAAGTTTTTAAACTCGCAGGAATTACCCGAATAACCACCTCACATTCTTCAACTAAAATACATTATCGAATACTTAAAGGGAAGTACAAAGAAGAAGACGTTTTGATACCACGAAAAGTGTCAAAAAGTGAGCCATGGTGGAGGCTCTGTCATGTTCTGGGGATGTGTTGCGTATAATGGCCTGGTTGAATTGGTTCCTTTCACCGGCTCGATGAACCAAGGTCAATATTTAAGAACCCTTAATGATAATGCCTTTCCTTCCGGAGGAAGGCTTATTGGTGAATCATGTATCCTGCAACAGGACAATGCCCCATGCCACAAAGCCCGGATGATAACTAAATTTTTGAAGGATGTTGGTGTTGCCACTTTGGACTGGCCACCTCAAAGTCCAGATTTAAATATAATAGAAAACGTCTGGTCTCTTTTAAAGAGCAAAAGAACAGTTTCTTTAAATAAAACCAGAGAGGAGACGATTTCCCTTCCCTTTGGGAAGAGATATCTCCAGAGATTCTTCAAAATTTAGTAGATTCAGTACCGAGACGCTTTCAAAAAGTTATTGAAGCCAAAGGAGGTTATATATTTTACTAAATTCTTCTTTATTTATTTACTTTTGTTAAGTTTAAAATGTTTTTTCTTAGAGTTATATACTTGTCAAAATACTTATGCCAACACACGAAATTACAAATTAATTTATATCTTTTTTGACTTCTATGAAAAAATATTTGTTTGCCTATTTTTAAGTTTGTATTAGTTATATAAAAAAATGAAAAAAAAAATGGATTTTTGTTTTTAGGTTGTTATTTGGTTTTACTCACTTGATGTCATAATTTCTATAAGCAAAAAGACTGTACTTAATGATTTTTACCTGTATGGGATTTCGAATATTATTGTATTCTACACAAAATTATTTTTAGGGTATTTATTTCAAATAAAAAATAAGTAAAGCAACGGTTTTTAACCAAAACCACTTTCGCTTCGAATTTTAAGTCACTCTCATGTTGATCAGGTTCCGGCAAGCGCTCTGCATCTTAAAGATAATGGGTTGGAAGACACTTATACATGACACAAACTCTTTCGGAAAGTTTCAACAAATCAATTAATTTTTGTTTTGATATGGGTAACTTACCCTGGTAAATGGGTTTAAGTACCGCAGGAAATCCCCCAAACAGCTATATTTTTATAGTTGAAACTATTTTTCGTTCTTTCGTTTAGTGGAGCTACAGTTCTACATGTCGTAGCCATCTTTGGGCCGGTTTTTCAGTGCTGAGTTAACTCTGAGTTAACACAGAGTTTAATAACTCCGGAATTAATTTAAGCTAAAGTTTACTCATGAAGCCGTTTTTCAGTACAGAATTAAATTTGACTCCGTGTGTGATGATTTAATTTGGTAGCACTCATGATTTATCGATTTTGCTCAGTTATCACTTTATCAGCTGTTTGGTTTCCTTTTCCCCAAACAAATGAAAATGCTTTTGTAAGTCTTCTTCCTAAAACAATATTTAAAACAATTTCAAGTCGCTGAGATATGCATAATATAAGTTCAAATTGGAATTGAAAAAAAATTGTTTGCCTGGTATTACATCATCTGTCAAAAACATCTGACCATTTAATCCTGGTGTTTACTCAGTAAATTTGCTGGGTTAACTCGAAATTAACTCAGTAAACTGGCTGGGTTAACTCTAGATTTAAATCGCCTGAATAACTGCTTTCTCAAGTTAATTCGAGTAAGCTCCCGAATTTAGGATGATCTCGCACTGAAAAACTGAGCCTTAAACGTGCTTTTCGAATTTTAACGACTTAATTTTATTCCAATAAATTTTGTAGCCATCTTTATATTTTTTGCATCCATAGAATCGTACTCCATTTGGGAACGCCTTGACTCTAAAAACTTTAACTGTATTTTTTGTAAATGACGAAATAGAAAAAACGAAATCTTGATCACTGTTGTAAGCAACGATTTTAAAAAAATTAACCAATGCTGATCCTGGCAAGCTATCAAGAGTACACTCAAAACAGAAATATTACAAGCTTTCGCTTGTTTTTTCCGTTAAATGATCATATGACTAAAAGCTGACAAAAAATGGCGATAAATGGAAAAAATGATCATAAGTAGTGACGGATACGGCCATTATGTGCATTGAAAAACAAAACTAAGTGAGATAGAGGTTTTTTTTCCTTTTTAGAGAAATTAAAATGCCTGCTTTTAATGATTTTTATTATTTCGTAATTCCTGTAAAAATTACAATTATGCCTCGGTTATTATTTCCCGCTATAAAACGTGACAAATTATAGATAGCTTATCAAAACACCAAACGATGATGGAAATCAACCAGTACAATTTCAATACATTTTTTCTTTTAATACAATGCTGAAAAGCCATTTTTCATCCCTGGTTTGCAGCATTAACCTTGAAAATCCACGCTTCTCGCAAAAAAAAAACTATATAAATACATTCATTCAAAAATACGTTTTAAAATTTGAAAGCTAGTTCTTAATAAAAATAATCCTTATCCTTAGTTGTAAGTAATTTAAAAACTATTAAATCGTTAGACATGCAAATACATTAGCCTACATACATATTACAGGGTATTCAATATAAGACCTACGAATGTTAATGAATAGCGCATTGTAGTTGTTTCGATGACCATCCAGGAATGTCGGCTACTGAACCCCTTTACTTAAAACAGTCGACCAATTTCTTAAAACTGTAGTATCTGAGCTTAAATTGGCGATTTGTTTGCTGCGTCATAACAATTTATCGTTGACGAGAAAAGAAAAATATTTTCAATATAAATATCCAATAAATCAATTATAATCTGCAGAAAAAAAAAACAAAATAAAAAGTTATTTATGTTTAGCATTGGTTGGCCTTATTTATCCCACCATGAAGAGGTGATTGATGAAATGCTCTGTCATCTCGTTAAGAGATCGTCGGCAGTCGTAGGCTGATTTCGAATTGAACGGGATGGCTTCCAGGGATTTGATTGCCGCTTGGCTGTCGCTGAAGATGTTTATATGCTTCGTGGATATTACATTCCTTTTCAGCTAAGACAAGGCTTCTTTGATTTCCATGATTGCCGCATGGAAAACGCTACAATGATCGGGACGGCGAAAAGATATGCCTAGGGTAAGCATTGCGGAGAAAACACATCCACCCACTCCAGATTCGAGTTAATATTTCCGATTGTATCCGACTCCCATTCAAGGCGACTAGGAATGGTTGTCCTGAAGTTACGCTCAAAACAGTGTTTGCTTTGCGTAGGTGTCCATTGAGACGAGGCCTCAAACAAAAAAACATGTCGACTATCAAAGTTTTTTGAATTTTCTTTGAAAATTAAAATATATTTCATACAAAAAAAAAAAAAGATAAATTTAAGCCGAAAGGCAAAATTAAAAAAAAAAACTAGTATATATTGCTTAGAGCGCCCGCTTAGGGCCGATAGGTTAATTTAAGAAAAAATTGTTAATTATAAGTTAGATTTAAGCGTTTTTGTCTAGTGTTGAGTTAGTATTTTAAGATAATAAAAAATGAATTTAAAAGTAAAGTAAAAAAAAGAGACGAGGCTCTCAGGCTCGTCACAATGGACAGTCACAGCTGCGGTCTGTTTGCCTTAAATATCTAGGGGCACTAGATTTAGGATAGCATCTATGGCTGATTTACATTCTAATGATAGAATGTAAAGCCAGAAAGAGATACGTGGTTGCATACCCAATTTCTTTCCGATTGCCACTTTACAAGAGTATAAGGCTACGGCGGCTTTCTTAACGCGTTCTTGGATGTTGGCTTTCCAGTTCAGTTTCTTATCCCAAACCAGGCTCAGGTATTTGGCTGATTCTGCGAACATGAGACTGACGCCATTAATTTTGGGAGGGTCAGTGGGCGGGACTTTATATTTCTTATTAAAAAGGTTTTTTAAGGGGTTCACGCCGAGTCTACATCTGGGCGGCAAATTTGGAGAGTACAGAGAGACCATTTTGTAATAATTCTTTAAGGGTATTAAGGTATTTTCCTGATACAGCTATATTGCCAAGTCATCCGCGTAGGCAATCACTTTGCATCTTTTTTTTCTTTCTAAATTTACTAGAAGCTCGTTGCCCACAAGTTTCCAGAGAAGAGGAGAATAGGAGTTTCTATATCTTGCAACACATAGAAATAATTAAAATTGTTCGAATCTGGATCGAATCAGAATCGGAAGCTGTGTCCATTTAGTATCTAGTTTAAAACTAATTGAAAAAAAATATGTGTCTGTCCCTCTTCGTGTATCCTGTTGATGGGCCTAAGCTTTTTCTGCAACCATTTATGTGTGCATGTGTACTTTAGGCATAAAGACACAATCTATTATTTTATGCCGATACATTTTTAAAAGAAAACTTATTTAAGAATAGACCTTTTAGAATAAAATGATTGTATTATCCGTTAGTTATTGACATACAAAACAAATGTTATGAAATAAGTCTGAATAAGGTAGTCAAGTAGTTCGGGATTATTTGGATTTCAACTGTGCACGCGCCATCATTAATTTTCTCAATAGATTCATCCACTATCATCCAGTTATGGAAGTGTCCTTGCCCTACTTCAAAAATGGACTATTCATAGTTATTAATCAGTATAAGATATTCCTGCACATCTATATTATCTAGAAATATTAAAAAAAAATCTATCTTCTCAACTCAAACCTTCATCTTTATTGTCTTCATGTTTTTCTTACAACAAAGCTCATCAAATAGTTTCACACTTAAATTTAATCAAAATAATATCCTCAGCATAAAAAAATATTACAATTACAATTTACAATAATTTTACAATCCTTACAACTAAACAATATGTATGGCTAAACTCAGCAAAACATTCTAGCACTCTACAAAAAAAAATTACGAGAAAAAAAATAAAAAAGTCCCAAGTGCGGTAACAAAAAGTAGACAATAAGGACCTAACACACTTGTCTACGCCATAATTTTCAAAATATCACATAAAAATGTTAAAATATAAAAAAAAACGTTTTCTAACTTTAAGTAAACATTGGAAGAGCAGAAGCCATTCATACGTAAACTTCGCCTGTTTTGGGTTCAGGACTTCGCTTTGTTAGAGTTGATGGTGCCGATACGGAGTTTTCGTTCATAGGCTGCGGCATGAGACTATTGTTTTGGCTGGTCGCACTGTCGGTTACTGTACCCACCCCTTGAGGTGTTGAGGAATTATTTCGAGATTCCATTTGATGATTCAATGATCTTTGAGAAGGTTTTCGCTCGAGCTCAAACGATTCCTTGACGTAGTTGTCATTGAAACTACTCGTTCGAGAAATGGGGTGATGATTCTCATTCCTTACAGTTAGGAATCTATTCACCTGATCGTGGTTGACAGGTATTGTTGGCATAATCTCACTGGTATGTAGTCCAGCTTGAGTAGTTGTTATCTGAGGGATGTTTACAATGTTGAGGGTCCCGGAGGGCATTTGCTCCGAGTTTGAAGTGGTGACTGTGAACGGGAATGATAATGTAGTCACCGGAAGGCCTAGAAAAATTAAAGTTTTTAAGTTATTTTGCAGGACAAACTTTATTGTTAACTTACTTGTAGGACTCATAGAAACTGTTCCAAAGTTGACGTCCTGCAGGTTCTTTGGAAGCACAGCTTGTGCCAGTGCGGCTGTTGCTGGGTGCCCCGGTACAAGGGTGTTGTTCGATGAACAACTATCCATCTCTTTAATGGGTGAGAGCAATAGAGTGCCCAGCACTGGACCATCAGGCCCGCTGGTATATGGGTACATGGAAGGTGACTGTGAGAGCTGAGATGCCATTAACGCAACTCCGGATGCAACATTAGGAGTCGTAATCGTCGTCGATCCTGGGGCGAATATCAGTTTATTTTCCTTTTCAATGCCCTCCTTGGTAACGTCGGGTGTAGGAATACGAGGTCGATTCTTTGGCACCGCCAAAGTGTGTCCATTGACGTTCAGCCTAGAATCTAAAAGCAATAACAAGATTAGTAACTGTGAAGCGTAAGCCGTTAATGATCTTACTTTGCTTTATCAGTTGCTTTTGTGCACGTAAGGACTTCCGGTGGACAAACTTCTCGTAGAGGGTTGGCTTTTGCAGATGTTGTTGTTGTTGTTGCTGAAGTATGGCTAGTGGTAGACCAGACTCTGGGCTTGAGTAAACCGAATTGAGACGATTGCGATTGAATGCGGTGCCACCCGATGAATATGCAGTTGATTGGCTTCTCATTGAACCCATTCTTGAGCCAAGCCGTGCCAGCCAATTGCTGTTCTTGCGACGTTCGACCATAGGTGTATCGACACTTTCCTGAAATTCACATATAAATACAGAATTAGTTTGTTAAATATTTGAGGTATCGTTTGCTTACATAATCGGCATAAACATCTTCACTCATTGTACGTTTGGTGGGTATAATGTTGGCATACATTGCATCTGATGTCTTTACTTTGTACTTCTCCGCAGATCCCTTTGGTTCATTACGGCGATAGTGTTCCGAGGCTACGGTGTAGGGCAGATCTTTCGGTACAACACATTCCCAATATTGATCACGCAGCAACTCCGGATGTTCCTCGTGCATTTCATCAACAATCATGTAGGACGCCTGAAAATATATAAACACGTTTGATTAATAAAATAAATTTAATAAAAAAAGGATTTTTATGTACCAAAAGCAAACACAAAAAAAATGTACGTTAATTTAGTTAATGATTTGATTTGTATCAAAAAAACAATCTTCAATTACAATCTAGCATAGGTTTTGTTAGTTCGTTTGAAAAACGAATATAACCTATAAGACCTTAATTAATTATTCACCCAAAAGACGTAAATCAATTACCAGATAGATTTTCACCGACTATTGGTGATTCGACGGATTCAAATGGGATTTGCCATTCAAAAACGGATAAACTATGCACCGGTCCTTTCATGACAACAACATTTGACCTCTATTGCCAAATCAGCAGCGTCCAACCTAAGTTATGTTTTCAGAGGTAAGCGATATTTTACATCAGCTGAGCAATAGCTTCTACTTTTCTATAAAGCCCAAGTTAGACCAAGTCTTGAATACTGTTCTCATGTTTGGAGTTCGGTGCCAAAACATACACTGAACTTAATGGACTCTATCCAAAGACTCTATCCGCCTTACTTCAAATCGGCAACCTTTAGCACATCAAAGACTTGTAGGAGATCTGTCATCCCTATATTTGTTGTATTTCAATGACCTAATGGGACTTTCAAACTTTTATAGTTAATAGCGGTCATATTGTTGAAGCTACATCTGTCATTTATTCAGTCTGTTTTGCCAAATGACCATGGATGGACTTAGCGTTCAACAACACGTAAGAAAAATGAAGCTGTTTTATAAATATGGGTGTTCAGTTCGAGCAAATTTTCGCCAATTTTTGGTGGGTAAAATTGAGGTTCAGGGGTTCAGTAAACGATAAACCAACACAAATACGTCGACGAAACGCAGGATCTGCCGAAAACACCGTCCCTATCCGTGAGAGTGTGCAGGAGAATCCAAGACATACAATTTCTCGTCGCTCACAAGAACTCAGCCTTTCGCAGATCAAGACATGGAGAATTTTGCATCGTGAGCCTGCAACTGACCCAGGAGCGGAAGGTAAACGACCATAGAAAACGACGTATTTTTTCCTGAATGAGCGCTAGAGAAGTTGAAAACTGACCCTAATTTTTATTGAAAATTATTCTTCAGCGAGGAGGCCCATTCCTGGAGGAACGGGTACGCCTACAAACAAATTGGGACGATACCAATCAACATGAGATCCAAGAGAGTCCAATGCATGCAAAATAAGTCACTGTTTGGTGTTGATTTTGGGCTGGCGGCGTCATCTGTCCATATGCCTTTGAGAACGACATTGGCCATTGGCCGTCAACGGCAAGCGGTATAGGTCGATGATTACCAACTTCTTTCGGCCTGATTTCAATGATATGTACACCACCGATATGTGGTTTCAACGAGACGGCGCTACGCCACATTCTGCACGAGCGATTCGAGGGAATGGTCATCCCACGTGCGAGTGATGTGAACTGGCCAACGATATGATACCGTCAGACTTTGCTTGTGAGATTTTCTGAAGTCGCAGTTCTATGCGAACAAACCACAGTGGCATAAAAAGCCAACATAAGTCATGTCAGCGGTCAAACTCAGCCTTATTTAAACGCCAGAGTCATGGAAAATTGGGTATTTCGGATTTCACCCAGAGAAGCCGCGGCGAACATTTGAATGATGTTATATTCCATACATAAAAACATTGACAGGCCTTTCAAACGAATAAAAAATTTCGATGATATCTCACAAATATTTTGTTTTATTTAAATTTAAAGATAGGAAGCGCATAATGAAAACCCTTTATGAAATCAAAATCAAAGTGTCATTTTTAAGATATGTCATTTTTACAAAAATCGTTATATGGGAGGTACAGTTATATTTTAACCTATAATCTCAGTTCCAAAAATACCCAGGCTATACCATGTATTTAAATTTGGAGTAAATCCTTGCAGCCGATTAGACTCCAACTGCTTGCGCAGACGGATAGAATTGCCAGGTCCATATTGGTACCAATCTTTTTTTGCAGCCCAGAAAACGTGGACAATAGATATAGACTATCGATCTGAAACATATTATTACGACAAACATGCGAACCAACACAAAGTGCTGGACTTAATTGGGTGATTTTTAATAGTTAAGTTTTTCAGGTTGGTAGCACTGGTTAGTAATGTCGTCCAGAATTCATCTGTTAAAGCGAAAAGTTTTCAGTATACTCTGCCATTTAATCATGGAAAGACTTAAAAACGATTGCAAATTATTAAAATTTATTATCAAAATTCGTGCTCTATGAAAAATATGCAAATCCGCTGTTTTATCGAAAAAAAAGCTCATTTCTGGCTCAACGGATACGTAAATAAGAAAACTGTCGCATTTGGAGTGATAAACAGCCACATGCCATACAAGAATTACTAATGCATCCCAAAAAAACGAAAGTTTAGTGTGGTTTATGGTCTGGTGGCATCATCGGTCCATTTTTCTTCAAAGACGACCGTGGAAGAAACGTTACCGTCCAGATCATGCGATTGAACGCCTCTTGATTATTTCTTGTGGGGTTATGTTAAGTCTTTAGTCTTTGTGGACAAGCTGAACACGATTGAAGCCTTACAGAATAACATAACATGCGTAATTCGTGGATTAAAGGCCGAAATGATCGAAAAAGTGACGCAAAATTGGACCTTCCGAATGGACTATTTGAAACGGAGCCACGGACAACATTTACATGAAGTTACAGAACAAGCAAGTAATGGAACAAACGGGCGAAAACGTATTTTCAACTAACGGGTGATCCAAGTAGAGATACTTTTTTCAATAGCCTTTTTTGACAGATCACGTGTGAGTCGTGTCATGCTGTCATGTTATTTTTGTTTAGTATTGTTTTGCATTTCATAATGGAAAGACTTACGCGTGAACAACGTTTACAAATTGTTCAACTTTATTATGAAAATTCACGGTCTGTGAGGAGTGTGTTTCGTGCACTTCGCTCAACTTATGGTCAAAATAATCGGCCTACTGAGCGTACTATTCGCAACACCATCACCCATTTTGAGACCCAGCATTCATTATTGGATAATATTCGACCGATTAGACCACGTCCAGCACGCTGGGAAGAAAATATAGCGGCCGTAGCTGAGAGTGTACACGAAGACCGTGGAGAGTCGATTCGGCGCCGTTCGCAGCAACTCGGACCATGATAACCGACTATTTGATGCCTGAAATTGAAGCTCGTGATCTCGGCGACATTTGGTTTCAGCAAGACGGCGCCACTTCCCACACATCGCATCAATCAATGGACTTATTGAGAGAACATTTCGGTGAGCACATAATTTCACGTTTTGGGCCGGTCGATTGGCCACCAATATCGTGTGATATCACACCGTTAGACTTTTTCCTGTGGGGATATGTAAAGTCAAAAGCTTATGCCGACAAACCCGCTTCGATTCAGGCATTAGAGGAAAACATCACGCGTGTCATTCGCCAGTTACCAGTCGAAATGCTCGAACGAGTGATCGAGTGACTCAACGGATGGACCATCTGCGACGTAGCAACGGCCAACATTTGATAGACATAATCTTCAAAAAATAAATGCCAAAGAATGTTCTTTCAAATGATGATAAACATTATCCATTAAATTTGAATTTTCTGTGTTTTTTTCTTTAAAAAAGTAGGGAACCTCGAAATGGATCACCCTTTATATACAATCTACAACAGTTCAAGACCAGAGTCAATAACCATCTGCAAGCATCATCTCTTTTATGTAAAACAAAAGTAAAAACGGTTGCCAAGAGTTATTCTTCGTTTGATTTATGACGAGATGTCGTTATCAGAGTTAATAGCGGGTCCGAAGGTAGACAAAGTCCCTTACCACCTCAAAGTTGTAGCTGCCGATTGCGATGTTCTGTCCGATTTGTCGATATTGTGTGTTCCATTTTGGTAGCATATAATCGGTATTACCCTTATTAATTAGTAAACCCACTTTACCGCTTCCATATCTACATTTGCAAAAGCGGCGATGACATCTCGTTGGGTCCAACCAATGTTCTCATAATGTCGGACCAGATTTATGTAAGATTGTGATGGGGAGTTTTACATAATCGTATCTACCTTGAGGAAATCTTTTTTTGATATCGAAGGTTTCGATATGTTTAAAGACTACCTCGATTGAGAATTCAAAAACTAGACTTGCTCTTCTAGTTTGTTTTTATAAACGCAGCATTACGCGTCTTTAAAATGGTTGAAAAGGTTGTGGGTATCGTTTTCGACCTCTCCTTTCTAATTGTTTAATTTCTACCCCCCTTATTAATAAACGCTGATTAGCTAATCAAGGACTAACTTGACAGTTTTTCCCATAAGAAATACTCGCGCAAATGTCAAAAGTTAGTCAGTGATTAGCTGATCAGCTAATCATTTATTAATACGGGGGTACTTGTTTATGTTAGTGCATGGTTGAGCCAACGACATATTATAGTGAGGCTTAAATTCGCTGTCAATGCGAATATATCTTATCTAAATCTCAAAAGTTTAACAGCAGCCCTAACATCCGTTTCGTTTGTTGTTTCTTCATTACAAAAATGTGGTATAGCTAGGTAATAACATTTTTACAGCAAATTACCTAAAGGCAATAAACTTGTCGCGTCGTCGCCCAATCACACATGCAAATTCCCAAAACGTGACAACAAATAAGATCGATTTGTTATACAATTATCCGACACATGTATTTTCACTTTTTTTACTACTTCGCTCTCTAAAGCTGAGTAGCGGAGTAGGCGTCAAGCACATTCCAAAGACAAATACAACCGACGTGACTTAATTAAGATACGCTTAGAATTGGCTGATATCTAGCACTTATTCCGAATTATCGGCACAAATTTCGGTAAATGACATGTATGCCATCTAAGTATGCTTTAATATTGGTTAATGAATGCGGGACATGCATGCATTGGCTACACGTGTCAGTGGCATTGTTGGCGACGAATGGCATTAAAGAAACCCCAAAGATCGTGGGACTGTTGCCAAAAAAAGATAGTCCATAATTTGGTAGTAAACATAAGACTTGGGCTGTGGATGTTTTTCTCCCACGTCTTTTCGTATTGGGTGGAAAGTGAAATCATTGTAGGCAGTGAAATTGAAAGTTGGGCTGGGTCTAAAATTGATTTAAATTGGCAAAACGTTTTCTGTGGAATTATGTTGCATTTGTCATGAGGTACATAAGCTTGGATGTTTTAGAGGTTTAAATATTCATTCGAGGGATCTAAAAACCCACATTAAATAATTTGTTGGTGTTAAATGTTGAACTATCAAATGATAGCGTTGAATGTGATATCGTAGGATGTAGAAAGGTTTTATAATTATAATCAATTACATAGTTAGTATATTTAGGAAAAAAAAGACGATGAGTTTTTCGGTTAGCTTTAAAAACATCAGTGTAACAGAGGAAGACATCTAAATTGCTTCATCTGAGCTTGAAAGGGAATTTATTAACATGACAAAGAAGCATGAGGATGGACTGAAAAAGTTTAATAGTGATAAGAGAATATATCCCCGTGTTTAATGCCTAGTCTATGTAGACATCTAATAAAAGCAATTTGTCATTTATCGCTTTGAATTGAAATGCAGACATTGCAAGGCTGTCGCGAAGAGGTAGTGCGTCAAAATTCGAGAAAAGTAACTGACGGCTTATATCTATCGGTAGATCGTTCAGGTGCTGACAACCGTTAAAATAGCCGCCAAAAGAAGAAAAAACGTTTAATATTCCTTCGGCAACGCATATCTAAAATGTCCAGCGTAATGCGAATAAGGACAGAATGCTCTTTAATCATTTTTTTCTATCAACTATACTTTCACCAATGTAACATGCGACCCTGTCAACTATGAGTGTACACCTCCATAATTACCGGTAACGGAAAACTGTGACGACAAGGAGATACATATTCAAAAAGGTGGTACACTAAAGTCTAACGGTTTCTGTGTTTTCTTTTGCAAACCATGTATTGTAAAGAAAGTTTGAAAAAAAAAACAAATTTCTTAACAATATTTTTCATCAGCCTTTCCTATCTACGAAGATGATATTGAGATTTGTCTACCTTGCCTGTGCAAGGTACTGACTATGATGGGACCAGTTACAAAATGGATTGTTTAGCCGTTTAAGGGTACATTTTTCCAAAAAATCGTGGACATTGTGTTGAAGCCTATTGGAGGCAAAGATTCATCATCGATCTTTGCAAGCTATACATTGTAATGCGACATAGACCTGGGCCCTATTTCATAAAAATTGACAAGTGCGGCATGTGCAATTTATAAAACGACCACAAAAAAATTATTAAATTACTGCCCCATAGATATTTTGACAGTTTTGTTTAATTGTTGAAAATTTTGTGAGGAATCTTCTGAAATTTTCTGAAACATTTTTTGTGACAATTTGTTTATGGGACAGGAAAAGGTATACACTTTACAAATTTGTCAGTATATTATTGTCAATTGTTACAAGTGACTGAATTATAGTCAAGAATGTATGATAAAGCGACAAGTGCGATCTAAGTTAGTAGATATGTTTTCATCAAGTGAAAGTGATGATTAAGATGAACTTTAGAATATGAAGAAAACAAAAATAATGATTTCTCTGCTTTGGGTGACTTTTCAAGAGGGCTGGTGAAATGGTAGGTAATGCGATTATAGGAAACCTTGATTTTTCACCTAGCTGTTGCCTACCAACTCCAACTCTCAGCCGTCACTTGGCAACCGCTGAGGGCCTAGTATAAACCTTGACCATAAATAAGGTCTCAACCCCTAAGTAAAGTCTTGGCGGCAGCAAATGAGAGGGGGAGAGAAACATGTACCCATACTAACACACTACTCTATTTCCAACGGAAGAAGTCCCAAGATGGAGTCAACAATTTCGTCTTAAATCCCAGTTAGGATTGACAAAGTGGATAACCTTAATGAGCTGCTTTGAGATATTCGGACAACCGATTTTATTGTTGACGACCATGCTAAATGAAAAAAGGACAACGACGTTCGTATCTGTACTTGGAATTTGAGAACATTAGACAGGAGAGGTGCAGCCGAATAACTAGCGAAACATCTAAACTCATACAAAGTAGACATTAAGCCAACCAGGAATTTCGATGGGATGAACAGTGCAAAAATAGGTTGAAAAACTGTGACATCTTCTACGGATTGTGTTATAGTGAGCAATAACAGTGACTATTCGGATGTGGATTTGTCATAAGTGGCAGACTTAGAAAAGAAGTCGAACTTATTGTAACAATCAGTATCAAGGCCGAATTCGCCAGCTCAAGCCTTTTATGCGCGCTTACGCTTACTGCTTCTACGAGCTCCTTGATAAAACCTATTAGCGACTACCGAAGTACGATGTTAAAATCGTGCTGAGAGATTTTAATGCAAAGGTAGGAAAAGAAGGCATACTTAGCAGCCTTCACGTCAACACGTCTGTGAACGGGTTTTGGCTAATTGATTTCGCTGCAGAATGAAATACCGCACTATATTCAGCACACGGTTCCTTACCTCGATATCAATAAGGGGACATGGCGGTCTCCAGATCAACGAACGGTCAATCAATGACAAGAGTCATTCATCCAGTATTTTAGATATCCGTACATTCAGAGTGGCTAATATCGACTCGGACCACTACCTTGTTCAAGCTCAGTACCATGTAGTTGGTCAGAGTTAGAGTTGTAACGGGTGATTTTTTAAGAGGTTTATAACTTTTTTTAAAAAAGAAACACAAAAAATTCGAAAAAATGAATGAAATATTTATTTGAATCGATAGTTTGAACCTTGCAATTCAATGTTTAAAGATAATTTCACGCAAATGTTGACCGCGGCTGCGTCTCAGGTAGCCCATCCGCTGAGTCCAATTTTGGCATACTCTTTCACACATATCGGCCGGTATCTCACGAATGAATGCATGGATGTTGGCTTCCAGTGCGTCAATCGAAGCAGCGGGCTTGTCCCTATAGACATTAGCCTTGACATACCCCCACAAAAAAATAATCTAATGGTGTCAAATCGCACGATCTAGGCGGCCAATTGACCGGCCCGAAACGTGAAATTAACTGTTCACCATTGTTTCGAGTGCTGTGTGGCATGTGGCACCGTCTTGTTGAAACCACATATCATGCAAGTCAATAACTTCCATTTCGGGCAAAAAAAAAGTTTGTTATCATCGCTCGGTAGCGTTCACCATTGACAGTAACGCTGCGATTCGCATCATCTTTGAAGAAATATGGCCCAATAATGCCGCCGGCCCATAAACCGCACCAAACAGTGGCTTTTTCGGGACGCATTGGTAGCTGTTGCAATGCTTCTGGCTGATCTTCACTCCAAATGCGGCAATTTTGCTTATTTACGTACCCATTCAACCAAAAATGAGCCTCATCGCTGAACACAATTTTTCGATAAAAAAGCGGATCCTCGGCCAGCTTTCCAAGAGCCCATTCACCAAAAATTCGGCGTTGTGGTAGGTCGGCTGGCTTTAGTTCTTGCACCAGCTGTATCTTAAAAGGCTTTACGCCCAAATCCTTCCGCAAAATTTTCCACGTAGTTATGTAACAAAGGCCTAACTGCTGGGAACGGCGCGGGCCGAATCGACATTTCGCGGTCTTCTGTCACACTAGCTGATACGGCCGCAATATTTTCTTCACGACGCACAGTACGTAAACGTGTTGGTGGTTTAATGTCCAACAAAGTAAATTTGGTGCGAAATTTGGTCACAATCTTCCGAATAGACTGCTCAGAAGGTCGAGAATGCCGATCATAAAATGGAAGCAGCGCGCGATGAACATTTCGAACCGAGCACGAATTTTGATAGTAAAATTCAATAATTTGCAAGCGTTGTTCATTTGTAAGACGATCCATGGTTAAATTGCAAACCAAACTGAAGCTGTTTGACAGTGACACAAGGTACTAAACACACGTCAGCTGTCAAAACCAGTGTTGCCAAAACCAAACCAGCTAAAAAATCACCCGTTAGTTAGTCGGAATTCAAATCTGACGGTAGAAAACCTCGTGGGAGAAGAAAATTAAAACTGTTAGTTTGGTTTCAATCTCTAGTCTGGTCCGAATACGATAAATTAGCTCTTACAACCTTGTACACTAAAATGATCATGGTGTGATGTATAAAGCAAAATAAGTGATTCTGGCGAATTAATAACAACATCGAAATACTTCTGGGGTCATTTAAAAGATCACTAACTGGATTAAAGTTATGATTGTCTAAGTTTTTAATTCCATAACAGGTTATTCCAGGGGCCAGTGAGAATTTTCTTCATTACAAGACACTCTAAAAATGACATTTGGTTAAACATGACTTTTACATATAAACTTGTACAATTATGAAAATCCAAAATATTTATTTTATATTATCTTGTTCATGTGTACATTTAACTGAAATTCATTGCTTTCGATACCAGTTTGTTTTTCTGTCGATAGCATGCGTCTGAATAACAATATCTTCCAGACAGGTTTCTGACTTAACTTGAATGATTTTTGCTTGTTCCTATAAGGGTCAGAACTGGTTTTTGTTAAGAAAATAAAGATTGAAATGTAAGCCAAAAATTAAAGTGAAGTTGAATTGACCTGCACAATGTTGTCTAGTTGTTGAAGTCTCAGAAGATCTTATATTAAATACAAAATTTAAACACATTACAAAATATTTAAATTTAAAAAAAATGAGAAATTAAAGATTGTAAAAAAAAACTTAGAAATGGAAGATAATAAATTCCTTTCTTCAATATTTAAAAAAAAAAAATGTTCTCAAAGTGTGTTTCTTATGTCATTATGCTCTGAAGCCACATATACTAAAGGGAGTCCCATAGTTCACACAAAATGTAATTTTGATAGAAAATACAAATTTTTAATTCGAAAGCTTACATTTTTTATAATTTCATAGAGTATACAGATTGGGGTTATGTACGGAATAGCACATCGGATTAATGCTCTCCACGGCTCCAGCAAAGCGTACGTACTCCTGTATTGAAATTGTCTATATGCCCGTTTCATATAAATGTGGCTGAATTTCTATAATACAATTTCATCTTTCAATGGTAGTAGTCGTAGGCTTGTTTCCATAGGCTTTTGACTTCAAAAAACCCCAAAGAAAAAAGTCAAATGGCGTTAAATCGCAAGATTCGGATGGCCAATTCTTATCGCAAAACAGCCAATTACACGATTAGGAAATGACTCATGCAGTAATTGAATTGTTTCTCTGGTTGTATATAGAGTTGTGTCACATCCATATGTTGTAATTTAGACTCTAAAAACTGGGTTATCATGTCATGATAACGAACACCATTAATTGTTAATGCCTCTAGCTCAAAATTTGCATCAAACAGTCACACATTATGGTTAGTGGATACATTTGTTTCTCAACAATTACTCCTGGGTTTTCAGAACCCCAAATGCGACAATTTTGACGATTAACGAAGACATAAAAATGAACTTCGTCACTGAAAATGATTTTGTTGGAAAAATCAGCATCTACTTGTTGTTGTTCCAAAATCCATTCAAAGAACTCTCTTCGGGCTGCACGGTCAGTAGTCTTCAGTTCTTAAGTCAATTGAACTATGTAATCATGAAGTTTCAAATCCTTCGTGAGAATTCGCTGTAGAGGGCTTCTCGAAATGCCCAATTCTTGACTACGGTGCCGAATTGATGTTCCTGGATAGTCAGCTATACTCTCGCGAACTGCTTCTACGTTTTCTGCTGAACGACATGTGACCCAGAATGAATAAGATCACTAATTGATCTAGTCTTCCTGAATTTTTTAATTATTCTCTTTACAGTTGATGGTTATAAAACACTATAAATGGCCATAGGTATTTTATTCGAAAATTACGAACTGTAAGGGTGCTAGCACACTCACCGGATTTTTACCGGTCTAAAAACAAGAGGTAATTGTTTAATAATAATGAATCCTAAACGATTTGTTGCTATGTGGTTATTGCATCGCCTTACTAGGCGCCGTAGGGTTAAGCGCAAGTACTGGATTCATCCTATCAATCAAAGCAGAGATCACACGGAAACATTCTACACTCTTTTTGAAGAACTAAGGCATGATGGTAGTAAGTTTTTCAACTTCTTCAGAATGTCTATTGCATCCTACCTATACCTACAATTTCACACACTGAATGAAGCGAGAGCAGTCGAATGGAATGTTCGGCAAAAAATCGGTGCGTGTGCAAGCGTGTTAACTGGCAAACCTTCATTATTTTTTTAAATATTGCTCAACAATGCAAATGCGCTATTCTTTCGTATAGCGCTTTGTTTTTATCTGTCAGCTGTCACATTGTTATCTTATTTTCCATTGGCAATACATTATTAATAAATGGCGCAAAATTCAAATTCAAACAAGAAAGAATACACGACATTGAGGAATTGTCTTGTCTCCCTATAGGCATCGCTATTAATTTTGACAACGACATCTCGTCCGAAATAAAGGAGCACTGCCGTTGACCGTCTTAAAAGGCAATTCAATAAAGCTCTTATTCGATCATTGTAGATCGGCTCCACTGCGCCGAAGAATAATTCGTCTCAAAAGCGGATGAAGAAATCCTGGGAAAAACTCTACGGTCCCGTTTTTATTGGTGAGCTATTGAACCAATAACTTTACGAGCTGTACAGTGACATTGACATTGTCAAAACAAGACAAAGTTAGACGTTTAAAATTAATAGGACATGCAGAGCTTGCAGAGTCATCGATTTCGACCCAGAGATCGATTTTTTTCTTAAGTGAGGAGCTCGAGAAGCGCCCTGAAATGCTATAGGGTAAGAAATCGCTTTAAGTGGATTGCTTATTTGAAGTCCGAATCTGGAGGCAGTTTGATAGGGACCTGTATGTTGTTTGAAGCCTAGGTTCATTGCGACCTGTAGCTCCACTTAAATAAAAAAAAAATATTCCTTCAATTTGTGTTCCTATTCGAAGAGGGCTCAGTGGCGCGATGGTTGGTGCGATGAACTGCCGCGCAGGAGGTCTGGGTTCGATACCCAGCCATAGCAACACCTAAATGATTTTTCACTGGCCCTCCTCTCGTGATGATCTGACAAATCATCCGAGTAGTATCAATTGTCAAGAATAGCTTATCTCAACTTAGCCGTTCGGAGTCAGCATAAAACAGGAGGTCCCGCCATCGTGCAAGAAGTACACACGCATACATGAATGGTTGTGAGAAAGCTAGGCCCTGGGTACTAACGAGCCTGTTGCGCCAAAAATTTGTATTTTTTTGTATTTTTTGTATTCGAAGTACTATACGTAATTACCATTGGACCAAAAAATGACAAATTGCTTTATCGTTTAAAAGTTTGTGTAAAGATATTCATCACAAGGGAACTATTATGCCTCAGATCTACTTCAACTGAAGTAAAGTTCATCCTTGAGTATATTTATAAATTATTGGTGAAACTATGCGGGCTTAAGCGCAGACCAATGGTTTTTCAAAAACCTCACATATAAAAATAAGTATTACCATAAAATGGCATGCGGATATTATTTTAATATGTTAATAGTACCAGTATGCTTTGTTAATCACTCAAAATAGTATAACAATAATATATGGGTTTTTTTAATTCGAAGAGGTAAAAGAGAATTTGTCACGCACTGAATAGATTCAGTCATTGCTTTAATCCAACAAAGACACACACACAGAATCTTTCTTTCATAATTTGCTAATATTTTCGAACACGTGCCAAAGTCAACCTGGAAGTTGATTCTTCACAGATGTATCTATAGGTGTGAAACTAGTTGGCCACTTCATAACATAACCACTACAGAGAGTCCATTGATTCCAATTTCCATTTCACCTTCTTCTTCATTGTTTTGTAATTTGTACTTCACAGAGCGGGTTCAGTGGCCTACTTGCATTCAAGACTATTTATATGGTATACCGGCCCTCAAGTAAGTCTCAAATGCCCGTTCCATTAGTTACGACTAAGATTGAGAATATTGAATGTCTGCTAGAACTGGAAATGGGCAAAAACGAGTTTCAGATAGAATTGTGTAAGACCTAAGAAAATAGAAAGAAAAAATTAAAACAAAAAAACAGGAAACACCACTCTAAGAATAGTTATTCGAATAAAGTTCTTCTCCCAATCGCAGTTGGATGACTTGCAGTTGGATGAATAAGAAGTTCATGCCAATTCACATTTGACTGAGGAAATGTCTTAATACAATTGATTTGTTCACTCACCTTAATATGTCGGTCTATTAGCCAGTTCAATTCAATGTCGTCGTCATCTTCGCCGAATGGGTTGATTAACACTTCGGCAACTTTCAGCCATCCAACGTAGAAGACAAACTGCGGAAGGAAAAAGATGTATCTTATTTTAATTGTGTGCGCTATAGATGATGTTGATTTTTTTGGTCATTAAGATTAACTTAAGTTTTCAAGGTTTTCTTCCAAAATATAATTTTAAGCTTGATGACATCCAAACATTTTTTTTTTTGTTAAATATACAGCTCGTTAAAATTAACAGCTTAAACGATTAGGTAGTGATAAGGTAGTGGTAAGGTCCCGTTCAATATTATTTTTACTGATTCTTATTGAATTTAACTGATTTTTATTTTTATACAAGCTGGCCCGTCAAACGTTGTTTTGCCATTATCAAATGGAATGACCATCTACAGCGCCACTTTTTTTTTTTTTTTTTTTCCTAAACCTTCGCGGAGCAATTACGAACAAATCCGCAGAAGGAAGTATCCAATTTGGTCCAGTCGTTTTCGAGTTTTAAGCATCCGAACAAACCAAGATCCATTTTTATATATATATAAGATATAAGATAGCCAATATAGAACAAAACTACCCCTCTACAAAAATTGGTAAAAAATTTACTGCAGAAATTTCTGTTGGCAAGAATAAGTAAAATGTGAAAAGTCGTTTAGTTTGACATGTGTTTTATGTCATTGGTTTTTAAGAGCCACACGAAAATAAGGATTTTACTGTAAGTTAAATAAATGGGCCCCCGGAACATACAGTAAATTTGTCTCTTTCATAGAGAATTTAACCCACACCATAATGAATTTGAGAATTTAAAAATTTTACTGCAAAAGTTCGGAAACAGACATATTGACTTTTTCTACTCTGACAACGGAGAGGAATGTTGGTTGATGCTAAGATTAACTCCGGGCTGTAGTAGTAATTAATTAGGTAAATCAATTAAGCCCATAAACCTAAAAACTGATCAGAGGTTGAGAAGCATTATATTTCAATAAGTTTGAGTTGGATTTATTATTTATGCAGGAGATGCAGAATGTCCTTCATTGCACTGCCTGGCGATAAACTAAAGCAGACAAAAATTGATTGGCAGACACTACTATGATGATCCTTAAAATCAAATGAATACACCTGATTTTACAGATCGTCCGAATCTATAAAGGATCGCGTTGGAGTGATTATTTTCTTTGAAAACCCGATATACCTAACTTTAACTAACCTACTATATATAATAATATGCTATACAGATGGTGTATAAGAATTTCGCAAGAGGTGAATCAGTCTTGTCACTATAGGGATTTGAACCAGGGACCCCGTGCTTAAAAGTCCAACTAACAATTCACCCACATCAAAGTGTCTAAAACCAATTAAATGTAACCTCTGGGAATTGTGTTGATATGTTTTTTACTAATGTTTAAGATTCATGCTGATTGAAAATTCTTAAAAAGAGTTTAATTTTCTTAAACATATAATATAAAATTTTCTCGATTTCTTTTACATAAGTTTTTTAATATGTATAAGGTAACTTATTTTTCAAGAAAAAAAGTCGGCATTTGCGTTAAAAAATTGCACACCCTCCCAGTTTTTCCCCACAATTTTAACAAGTACAGGTGTCAGACAATTATAAAAATTGAAGTTTGCTGTGAGAGATATTTAAAAATCGGCCTTTTATCTAACACTGATTGAATATTTAATGGACAGCAACGATTAAAGCTATAAAACTCCACCCATTATGAGTAATTGATTTTCGAGAAAGTGGTAAAAGTTGCAACGTTAGAATACTATTACACACAGTGCCGAATAATATGGCATTAGTTGACAAGCAAAAAAAAAAATTACAGGCTCCTTAATAGTTTTCTCACAACCATTCATGTGTGTGTGTACTTCTTGCACAATGGCGGGACTCCTTTTTTATGCCTACTCCGAACGGCTAGGTTGGGTTAAGCTTCTCTTGACAATTAATACTACTCGAATCATTTATCAGATCATCACGAGAGGAGGGCCAGTGAAAAATCATTTGGTGTTGCTACTGCTGGGAATCGAACCCAGAACTTCTATGCGGCAGTTCATCGGACTAACAATCGCGCCGTCAACAAATGGGACCCAAACTTTAACGCCAATTACAAACGTCAATATCGAGAACCTTCTCATGACATTACAGTAGGTACATTACATTATACTCACTCTTAGCTTATGACCTAGTGGCCTACTAAGAGTGGGGTTCTTGGTTCAGTATGCCTCTCTATATGTATTTCACTGTTTACTCTATTACTTTATTTTAACAATTAATTTATTATTTTCCACAAAAATAATAATTTTTTTATATCAGTGTTAACGAAAAATCTGGTAAAATAATAAAAAAAAAACTGTGAAGCGAACAAATTGATAGATATAAATTTAAACACAATGTGGCGTTATTTCCATTATCCTTTTTGGCAATATTTCGGTTGGCATAGCGCAATAAACCAAATTGGCTTTAGTTTGTTTTCTAAAGCGAAATAAAGCCAAATTTGTAGGTTTTTAAAAACGAAATAATGCCATTATTTGAATTTGGCTTTATTTCATATGGCCTTTTTTCACGTCACCTCGAAATGTGTTCACTTCCTAACACTTTCGAAGACCTTTCAAGGATCTTACATAAACATCCGACGAAATAAAACTGTCATCATAAGCTTATTAAATTTTCCATTCGAAAACGGCATGAAATTTTGTAAGTCTTATATATGTATTTCTTTCATAAATGTAACTCCACACTCACAAAAATATATTGGGAAGCTATACTTAAGGTCTGTATGGGCCATTAATGTTTCGTTTTTTTTTAAACCACACAATTTGCACGTGCAATCATTCATCTTTTTCACAGTCAAAAAATATGTTTTTGCGGTTTGCAACTGAGCACTAAATGGCCTAAGTGAAAAAAAAATCCCGCACCTATTCATGTGGCACAGTCAATCTATGCAATTTTCAAAATCAGCCGTCTCAAACAGCACACCCGTATATTAGTTGTATCATTCGCTGCGGTTATAATTGACACGTTTTCCATTATTTGCTTACTCACCGTCTTGATAAAAAAAATTAAAATAAAAAATAAATCAAGTGCTATGCTGGAGCACACCGATTGGTTTGCGGTTTTTTGCCAGAATAATAATTATTGATATGGTTATACAGTCGAACAACTTTATGCAACCATCCGTATCCACCCGTATGTTTCGGTAAATGACAAAAAAGACATCAAAGCTGAATGGCAGGTCTAGTAGTACTTCAACGATTGAAGATTTCTTTAGGTTTAGCCCACCTATAATTATTTTGCGAAAGATAATAAATAATACCAGACCAACAAAAAGTGAAATTAAAATTCCATTTGAATTGGAATGTTTTGCTCTATTTTTGTGAAGTACCAACATGTGCAGGTCACTTGAAGATTCGTTGATTGTTTTTCTGGCTGAGCTGGTGGGTACTTTAGTTTCATTTAATGCCGATTTATATGAAGGGGGTTTTTTGGACATTTGAATCACTGACTGGTTTAAGGTGATGGTCTGCTTTGAAGACGCTAAATCATGCCAGTTTCCTATAGTTTCGAACTAGTATCTACTTTTAATATTGATCAGTATTCGCTTTTAGTTTTGTACGCCTCCCAGTCGTTTGAGATACAGAATGGTGTCCTGAAGAATCTATTCGCATAATGACGTTACAATTGGTTTTATTAAATTTAAAAGCTTTTCATAAGTCATGTTTTAATGTTTATAATAACTATGGAATTTATATATCCTATCACATGCAAATTATCTTTTATCTATGCGATAGGAATTTATTAATCTTTGCGGTCTGATGCTAACAAAAACGTTTATGAATAAAAATCAGTTCAATTGTTAATTGTTTTTTTGGAAATTTTAAATCTATGGATCAGTGGTCATGGAATATTAAACTTCGAGTTATTTCCTTAAATCCTCATAATACTATTTTCAGTTTTTTTCTTGTCTTATCTTGAAAGTCTGACAATCGCCCGCAAATAAAGTTGATACGGGCGGTATACGTATATATGAAAAAAACTACTTTGATATATGTGATATTGAAAAAACAATGAAGTCTAGAATATGGTGGCTCAAGTGTAAAAATAATAATAATAATCAATCATTAATAATGGCAGCAGTCTAACGTCCTCACATTTTCTCAAAACATGTATTCTGAAATAAAATGTGCAACTGGATCGAAGATCTCGTTGCCGTCCATTCAAATAAACGCTTTATTATAGCAGGTGATATGAATATTGACGAATCACATACTTATAAAGGGTGATTCAATAAGAGCTTCTTGACTTTGTTTTAAATTAAACACAACAAGTATAATGTATTGGGGATATCTTTACTTGAGGTGCTAGTTTGGTTCATGCCATTTTATGTTTCAAGATAATTTCCTTCCAATGTTGCCCACTACTAACTCTTTTTTTATTTATTTATTTATTATTCTCTACGATTTATATCAACAGATTTGAAAATAATTTATAAAACAGTGATACTTTATATAATATCGTTAGTTATCATTAGTATTAAATTTATGCATTAAATATGCTAACAATAAATTTTTAAATGTATTTCTTTCCATGCTTATATCAAGACAATAGTATACTTCATTAAATAATTTACTGCAATGATTTAAAGGTTCTCGTAAACCATAATTAGTTCTATGTGAAACTTCAAATAATAAAGGCCTCGATCTTAAACCTCGAGAAGGAGCATAACTATTTATATTAAAAAGCAAGCTAGAGCAATCAATATAGCTACACAAAACATCCCGAACAAACATTACGCTATACATTTCTCTACGCGATTCAAGAGATTGCATTCCTAACAAAAGGCATTTTGAACGATAAGAAAAATGTACAGTATCAACGCAACCGAAAAATTGTCTCAAAGCAAACCGCAAGAAGTTTTTCTGAACTCTTTCAATCTTTATTATATCATTTTGAGTTGATGGATTCCAGACAACAGAAGCGTATTCCAAAGAAGGTCTTACAATGCTATAATATAGTGATTTTAAAGTGTAAGGATCAGAGAATTCAGAAGAATTTCTTTTCAAGAATCCCAACAGAGAATTAGCTTTTGAAATTATGGAATTAATATGAAAACGAAACGTGAGTTTTTCATCAAATATCACACCAAGGTCTTGAACTTCATGGACAATTTTTAAATTAACATTGTCTAAGGAGTACGATGGAACAATGTTATACAAAGAACGATTATAAGACATACTGGTGCATTTTTGGAGATAAAGCTTTAAATCATTCAGTTTACATCAGTTAACAAACGAATTAAAATCGTTTTGCATAAGCAAACAATCAGCGGAATTTGAAATTACTGCAAAGAACTTGATATCATCTGCAAATATGAGACATTTGCAAGATTTCAACATTTCAGGTATATCATTTACATGAAGTAGGAAAATAGGGGGGCCCAAATGACTCCCTTCAGGAACTCCTGAGGTAACAAATATTTCCTTAGAGCATACATTATCCACAATTACCATTTGCTTCCGACCAAACAATAAAGGGTTAGAAATTCCATAGCATTCAAGTTTTTTCAGAAGAATTTTGAGGTTTACTCTGCTAAATGCCTTAGTAAAATCGGTATAAACTACATGAATTTGCCTATTTTTCTCCAAAGCATTTATTGAAAAATTTGTAAAGTCAACCAGATTTGATACCGTAGACCTACCTTTCCAAAATCCATGTTGAAAATCACTTACGTGCCCTTTTAATAAATTGAGAAAGAGGTCTTTTACTAGACAATCCAACATCTTGGGTATAGTGGATAATTTTGATATTGGCCTATAGTTCGCAATATTGTCTTTTTTCCCAGATTTAAAAATAGGATTTATAATTGAAATTTTCCACTCATCAAGGAAAATACCTGACGATAAAGACTGATTAAATAATTCAGTCAACGGGGTAGAGAGTTCATCAGCACAGTGCTTTAAAACAATCGGAACAAATCCCAATATATCAGGCTTTTTTATAGGTTCAAGTTCTCTTAGTAACTTAAGTACTTTATCAATCGTAACTTTAAAATTACATGAATTAAATAAAGAAGGAAGAGATTCGAAATAATCTTCATTCAACGATAGTAAATTCGCTGAGTCATAAATAGTTTGAAAGTAGTCAGCAAAATGCTTCTGCGGTCCAATTGTTGACCACAACGTTCAAGCATATAGCGCGGTATTCAATGAAAAATACCAGTAAAGTTGGTTTTAAAGCTTCAATCGTTTCGGGTTTACCGACGTTAACAAGAGATTTCACATATCAACATAGAAAGTAATCGAATTGTGTAAAATCACAAGATCTTGGTGGCCAATTGACAGGAGCATTTCTTGAGACTACGTTTTCATCGAATGTTTCCCTCAATAGAGCTTTTGAAACCACAAGTCAGCTACTTCCATTTCTTGAATTTTTGATGCACTCCTTCCGCATTTTTAAAGACATACGATCCGATGATGCCGCCTGCCCTTAAACCCTACCAAAATTTGCTTTTTTGGGCTTCAATAATATACTAAATAAGCAAACGCAATGGGGTAAACGTCAAAGCCTTCGCAGACGATGAAGCGATACTAGTTAAAAGCAAATTCCTACCCACTATTAGTGAGCTGCTCGAACGTGAATTGAAAACTCTAACGAGTGCACAAAACAAGTGGGCATCGCATAAACCCCCAAAACAGATCTCGTTGTATTTACTAATAGTCGATGGGACTACCCTCAAATTATCCGATAGTGTTTTTGGGTGTTTTTCTTGAGACAAAACTCAACTGGAAGCTAAATGGGTGCGAACGAAGAAAAAGGCAGCAATAGCTTTCTATATGTGTAAACGAATATTCTGAAAAAAAACTGGGACCTGAACCACAGGATTATTTAATAGATGTACACGGCCATTGCGAGACCTACATTAACATTATAGCGGATTTGTCAGGTAGCAATCCACAAATAAAGTCACCCATCTGAAAACATGTAATGGGAACCACGCCAACAGAATCTGATGACAAAAGTACACTAAAGATCAGCCAGACTTGAAAATTAACTCAGGAGGACACGCTAAATTCTAAAAAGATACCTGAGCACAGCTATATCTTCTGACTACATCCTCATCCTGAATTTCAAAGACCTTTCTACTGTATCTTTCCAAGTAGAGAGGAGTATGAGAGGAACGAACTATATCTATCTATCCATCTATACTGATGGTTCAAAAATGGACGTAGGTGTTAGAGCGGGAGTGTTTAACGAAACACTATAGCTGAACACCACTTTTCGTCTACCTGACCAAAGCAATGTCTTTCAGGCTGAGATATTAGCAGTAGCAGAGGCAGCCTAAGTGACCCTTATGCTGGCGATACCACCTGATGATATCATCATTTTTAATGATAGTCAGGCTGCAATTAAAGCAATCCCTGCTGTCGAAATAAAGTCCAAGCTTTTGAAGCGTTGTCGAAAAAAAAGCTAAAGGTTCTTGGCGTTCAACATAATGTTAAGCTCTGGCTGATGAGATGGAGAAGAAAGGATCTGCCACCAGCATTGATCAGGCAGACCAGACTGTGAAAACCGAACTATGTGACCTCAAATCACGGGTCGAAGAGAAAACACTGGATGCCGCCAAAAACAAGTAGAACTCCCTCCCACATGTCAAACATCAAAGATTCCAATGGATTGTGGCCCAAGTATAAAAAGCCAGAACTTACAAACTTCTCCAAAGAAAAGGAAAATCGGTTTCGATACTATCAAGGATTCTTACTGGACACATCTTACTTAAAAGCCACAAACTTAAAATGCATCCTATAAATGAGGGCTTTTGTAAATTAAGAAATACACGAGGATACCAAATACTTAGAATGGTGGGAAAGGGACTAACGGTAATGGACAGTAACGGGACAAATTAAGGAACCAACCACACACATGGACCCTCAACTGACAGTACAATGGGTCTATATTGACCTGAATGTGATGAGCGAAGACGTACACTCGTCTTCCTCTTCAACCCACCAAACTTTTTATATATACAACCCTTTTTAAGATCACAATCGCTTTACCATAAAAACAACTTTAAATTAGCAATAAAAAATATTATCAAGGTTCAGCGTTTTCGGGATTAGCGTTAACGAACATCGTGATACCATTTTGCATACTTCCTACGGTGACGTTGCCAGGTAAAAAAAGTCTTCGGTTGATCAATACTGTTGATAATACCTTGGACTACCTAATGTCCTTTTATAGAATGCGATTGTATTTTCTTATCTAATATATTTTTTTTTATAGTTATATTTATAGTTTATTGATTCAAACCATCTTCAAATATATATTCAACATTCTTACTAACCTGTAAGACAGTAAACAATGGGAAATACAAGTCCGCATCCTCTCTACCATTTCGATTTGGCATATTCGGAAGCATTTGTTTGCCCAAAAGAGCGGCTATAAAGTAAGTGTACAACACCAATGTGACCACCTAAAAAGACATAAAAAAAACATCATGAAAAGCATCCAATAAAATATTTTACATACCAATTCAATTTATGAAGGACAATGCCAATTAATTCTGCTTCAGCTTACCTGAGTATATACCAGCGGCACGCAAACCGTATCGTAACCAATTAGGCCGCCCAACCTTCGCCGGATATCAGACAACTCCATCAAAATCGTCTGAACGATGTGATCACTTGAGATCAGGCCGTCCTTGCGTGCACGATTGATAATATTCGTCGCCCACACCAGTGGCATCCAGTACTTGGACATGGGACTCTTAGCGTTCATGGTCTCGAAGATTTTCATCTCGCTCTCGTGCATGAGTCCGGCATCTACAAGATGTTGTGTGCTTGGAAAACGTCTTTTCACACGAAGCGATATCCGTTGCAGGGTGATGACATACGCCAACACCATATACCGCATAATGTTGCGACGCATCAAGCGTCCCGTCTCATTCTGCAATGAAGGTAAAGTCAACATCGCAAGCATTTTGTAATTGTTGGATTAATGTACACTTACTCCTCCATTGGAGTTAGGAATGGCAGCACTTATAAAGAGGGCGAGAGTGTCAGGCCATGGTAGTAGTCTGTATTGCTCCCACCAACGCTTCACCACCAGACTTACATAGAACCCGAGCACAAAGGACATCGGTATACTTTCACCCTGTTCGCCGAAGTAAACTCGGATTTTGGCAAATATTCTGGAAAGTCAAGATCACGTTTTAAATTGTTCGTGTCAAAAGAAACTCGTTTTGTTTTTCTTCGCTTTGTAACGACTTAAGTGCGCAACAGCTAGAAGTGCGATAAAAGAAAACACGTTCTGACACAAGGCAAAATGTCAATCAAAAACCTACAAAAGTTTTTTTTTAATTGCAAAACGCTTGCGTTTTATTTATATTTAGCACGTGTGTGTCTTAAAAGGTGTTGTCTCTGGTTGAAAAAAAAAATTATTACTTACTTTTGTTGGTAATCATTAAGTACGAATCTATATACTAAATTAATTGAATAATATAAACATAAATATGCTACTAATTCGCGCCACACTAATTTGTAAACACTGCCGCGCCATCTGGAAATAGATAAAAATTTGATTTATTAGTATTTTTCTGTTTATTCATGCTGAGGCTGTAGAAAAGGTTAAGGCTGGTTTGGTAATACGGATTTTGCTTATGTTTCGCGGGTGATTTTAAATGACAGCTGGGGGGGTCTTATTGGGTTGTAAATAAGAAATATGTTCTTTGGATAGTTAGTAATTAAAAATTCTGTTAATAGTTCACATAACACAATTCAGGTTGGATTTAAAAAAAAACATATAAGAAGGCTACAATCCGCTGTGCGGATCGTTGAATACCCTATCCCATCACACCCTTAAAATTAATATCCACAATATGTGGGCTTTCTTGCGATGATATTAAGAAAATGACGTTGTCACAACATATTGTTCAGACAGTTTATCAAAATATTTTATGGTTCGACAAAAAACAACGTTTTTATATTCCATATGCCTTGGGGTAGTAGGGTTTACAAATGGTTTTTGTACGAAAACGAACCCCACAAGAAGTCGTGGATTAAAATGTTCAAGGGACGAAATGTTCATATCAATTTTAGTAGAGTTTTAGCATCAAAAGTATTTTTTTTTTTTTCGAATATTTGAAAATTTGACCGAAAAAGATATTGAAATAGTCTAAACTAACTGTTCAGACACTTTTTCAAAATTCTACACCGTTTGACAAAAACTAAAGTTTTTCTAAAAAGTGGGCGTGGGCGGATTTTAAATTTTTGTACACTTGTTCGAATAGCACGTAGAAGGATCGTTATCTTAGCTCAAAATATAAGGCCTGAAAACCGGTGTCCTATAGATAGACGGACGGACAGGCAGACGCACTCACGAGTCACGGCTGTTGGTATAAGTCCGGAAAGTGTTGACTCGAACGACGGTTTTTTCATGATGGAAGATCCTCAAGAGAAAGCGAATTCGATAGGCGCTATTTTCCATGTTCACCCTAATCGCGATATTGAGGAAAGAGTCTCTCTTAAAAAAAAAAAAAAAATAATCACGGTCATCTACGTACTGAAATCCAAGCTTGGCGATCTGAGAATCCCGGTTTTACCGTATTCAATGCCGTAAACCATTCAAATGGCATAGTCGCCAATAGTAATAGTGCTGTTTGTGCAAAAAGATAAACTCCTGGACATCGTTGTATTGCTGAAACATTAAAAGTCGGCGGGAGAGGATGGTATCCCAAACGGCTATTTTTACCTCCTTATTTAACAATGCACTGAATAATGCACATCATCCGGTGCACTGGAAAACGGCGGTAATACATCCTATTCTTAAAAAGTATAAGGACAAAACAAACCCTGCCAATCTTCGGTCAATAAGCCTTCTGCCGAATGTAAGCAAGGTGTTCGAACAGGTAGTCAATAGAGTTCTGTTAAAGTGGGTTGAGGGAAATAAAATTATTCCGGAAATCATTTTGGTTTTCGAGCGAGGCATGACACTATTCATAACGCGTCCGACATTCAATGGGATAAGTCAAAAAAAAAACAATGCACAGGGCCTGATTGGCTTTGAGAAGGCCTTCGACACCGTATGGTTAGATGCACTTTTCTAAAAGCTAACCAGACTGGCCAACGTAAACTCATGTTATATATGATTTATGAAATTTCGAGTAAAGGCTGTGAACTCCCCGATATTGTTTAACATTTATACAAGTGATCTTGTAGGTTCCCACAGACACGCTATAGCGTACGCAGATGATCTAGAGACGTACAGATCGGGTCCAAAAATCGAGGCCATCAACATACTTCTACAACGTGACTTTGATTGGAAATTGAAGATCACTTTCCAACAAAAACCAAAACAATTCTGTTTATGTAGGGCTTCTATCGATACCAGAAAAAAACTGCAAAAATGTGAGTATCACAGCCATTGGCTGTGAGAAGTGAAGTTAAATATATCTTGGAATCTGGCTTGGCAAGTTTCTATCTTTTAACAAAAATTTAGATGGCTAGAGGAGCTTATGCTCTGACAAGAAGACTGTTTCAAAGCAGTCAACTTGATTTAAATGTGAATGTCTCATTCTACATGACCCTCAAAAGACTAATCATCCCTTATGGTTGCCCCGTGTGGTTCAATGTAGCACCATCCTACATGGAAAGGATACGGCTGTTTAAGAGGTGGTGTCTCTGATCCTGATTAGGATTGTACCGAACCCCAGACTCCGAGTACATCAAATATTATCGCAATACAAGGTCCTATACGATGGGGCTCAGCTGAATAGAATTGACAATTTTCTTATTAAGGTGTTTCGGAGGCACTTTTTAAGGGCGATGGCGAGCGACAACAGCCTGATCCGCTTATGTCAGACTTTATTCCTCCAAAATCATGCGTTTATATCGACTTCGGATTGTACCGAACGTGGCGCGTGGGACAAGCGGCTGATCCGCGTTAGGCACGTCGACAATGTTGCTAAATCTCAGCCTATTTTTCCGTCATCTTGATCATTGCACGCCAGTCGGGACTCATGGTGATCAAAGAAACCTTATCTGGACTGAAAGAAAATTTAATATCTGCCAAGGATATTAGCATGTTCTCGGACAGCCAAGTGGACATCAAATCCCTCGAATCAGTCACAACAAATTCAAGAACAACCCTAAATTGCCGCTCATCTCTTCAAGAGATGTCAAAGCAGTTTAACATTCACCTATGCTGGGTGCCATTGACATAGTGACATTCCAGGGAACTGTAAAGTTGATGAACTTACCGGCCATAGTACTAAATAACCAGTTGTATCCAACGCGGGTGCACTAGGTAATCCTATCGCTACATGCAAAAGCTTAATAGCACAGCTAACAGCATTGGTGACAAAACACCAAACAAATTTGACCAAAGCTGTATTAAAGAAGATCCAAGGGACTGATTTTGCTCGATAGCCCATACATTAGCCCACCATAGGTTTCATCACTTGGCACTGTTTAATAGGCAAGCACCCAGAAATGCTTGGCATTTACTCAAACGACTTCTGTAGGAGCTGCATGGACGAAGAGGAAAAAGAAAAAATACTTCATTTCAGCCCTACCAAACAAAAGGAAGCTATATCTTAGAGCTTACTACTTTCAAAATCAGCGATTTGACAAAAACGGAAGTGAAAAGGCTCCCCCGATTCATTAACAGCTCGTGGTATCGCAAATGTGCCAAAATTGGTCTAAGTGTGCTGGCGAACTTGGTGGCAGCCACTCTAACCTAACCAAAGTTTGTAAAGAATCTTCTATCTTCTGAAAATGTTATTAAACACACTACAACGACTAACATAATTCTATGAATACATGAATCTATGTATGATGATGTTACGCAGAAAGCATTAAGAGGTCTGGATTGAAGTATCTAGGAAAAATCCAACTCCAAAATGATAACTGAATGTCGCAGTGACCCTGGGAAATAATTGCTTCTTCGAGTTGACGAAACTATGCAGCTCACATTCCGTGCTACATTATATGATGTCATAAATGAAAATAAAATGCAAATTTTGTACGATCCCAAACTGCCCTTTATTTCTATTTATTATTCCCTACTAAATTATGTTTTAACTTAAAACATCACCACTGTACACTGTCTTACCTAAGATGCTCTTATAGTAATTGATATAATTTGTATCTACAAACTTTGCATGATCAAAGCAATATCAACAGTAATTTGACATTAAACTTTCTAAATGGATAATTGACTTTGACACATTAATTGACTTTACTAGCACATCAGAGATAATAATAAAATATCTACAACATGTCCTCATTTAAATGATTTTGAACGTAATTTTTCGATCAAAAAATAATAAACAAATTAAATAAAAATTTATCATTTATTACGTACGGCGAAAACGAAAACATATTTTTTTGTTTGTAATAATAATAAATAAATAAACAAAAAAAGGTTTGAAGTACATATGCTCAAATAGCGAATAATGACATTTTTGAAGTGAAACTTCTCTTGGGACTGTGTGAATTGGATTTTATGAAACATAAAAACGTCACGACCATCAAACGAAAGTTGATTCGCGACATTTGGTAACATGTAGGTGGCCAAAATGGTTCTTTCCTCTGAATGTTGAAGTGACAGCTGATATTGGTGTCATAAATGTTTTTTAGCGAAGGTGTGTGTCTGACGACTGGAGTTTGTAATTGAAGCTTGAATACAAACAAGTAAATTTGATTGAGTTTTAGATGTGTATGTGATTAGTGATAATGAAGTTGTTTTTTTGAATTGCCTTCAGGAAGGACTGTATTTTTCATATGAAGACATTTTCAAAACGAGGTCCTCTTACGTTTGTGGGTGTAACTACAAATTGCGGTACTTTGAAAAGGACAGATTGGAGAGAGGCTGCAAGATGAAGTTGAAAATTGGTATGTGGTCTGATTCGGGTGGGACGTCCGACGTATTCAGATTTTATGTATGAGTTATATAACGGTACTTTTGACTAAGATTGGCTTTTAAATGTTAAACGGTTTTATCGATATTTAGGAGTCTTCACGAGAGGTGGAGCGTTGGATTTTGGATATTGGTTGGATTTTGTGCTTACAATGAACAGAGAATATCTTTACATAGGAGATATTGCAAAAGGGATTCATGGCGAAATTTGTATGATTGTCTTTTTGAAGTGAAACTTCTTTTGCGACGTTGTGATTTTGATTTAATGAAATGAAAAATGTAACGAAAAATAGATCAAACAAAGTATCGGTTGCTGTCTGATTACCGAAACCAAGCAGATTCGGTCGCGCTTAGTACTTCGATATGGGAACGCTTAGGGACACCGCGTGTTGTTGGTTATTGTAAGAGAATGAGATGAGTTAAATTTTAATAAAACCGGTTTTGTCTGACCAAAAACTGAAGACTAACAGGTGAAATTCGAAGAATTTTTTCCTGAAATCGACTAAGGATTTTTTCATCCACATTTGACACGGATCGGGATGATCAGAGCCTTATATAGGATCTCTTTAGTAGCTCGAGTAAGGGCTTTATTACTGAATTTCCTTCTTCGCCTGAAAAACAGCGGTTTCAATGTTTTCGTTTAATTTCTGACGAGATGTTGTTTTCAGAGTTCATTGAGGAGCCGAGGTAGACAAAGTCCCGTACTACTTCAATGTTATATCTGTCAATGTTGATATTCAGTCCAATTAGTCGATATTATGTGTCCTTTGGTGTTAACAACATAACTTACTTCGTTCAACTGAGCAATTCGAATTTCCTCAAACCAACCCTTCAGTTGCAATAATTCTATTAATACTTCAAACCAAATAGTGTACAACACACAAGTTGTTGTTGTAATTTCAATCATTCAATTAGTCTAGTCTTACCCTCATTTTATTCAAAGGTGTATTCCCTTTGACCAATTATTCAGTAAATCGTTTTTTGTTAAATTCTTTAAAGTTGATTATCGGGCACCTTACCAATATATATGCATACCAAGTATTTTTTTTTAAATAGCTAGCGATTGAATTTATAATATTATTCCTTTTCTCAATTGTACCTAATGAAACCACTTAAAAACTTAAAGTAAAAACTTAAAAAAAACTTATAACTTAAAGCAAATAAATTTGTTTTTCTAAAACTAAAAACATAAAAATATTTATGCATGTAACAATACTGACTAAATTATTGAATTATTGTGGTAGTGTTAAATAAAACTACCACTATTTTTTTCAAAAACTTGTTTCATTCGATATAACAACAAACTGTGTTTAAAATTAAGTGGAAATAAAATTTTGAAATAAACAAAATTAGTTAAGTCAATGAAAAACAATTTATTGTTGTCAACTACTCATTATGTTGACAATTAAGATAAAAGTGCTTTTAACAAGTATAGTAGAAAACAACATAATATGTGTTGAAACAACCTGTTGTTTATAACAAAAGAACGTTCGCAAAGTTGAGTTTAAAAAATATTAAGTGCTGCGTTTTAACCCACTCTCCCTCCACGAGCTAAATTTCATTTCCAGATTTCATTTCCAAATGTCAACTGCAAGGTTGTTACAATCATTAAATTTTAATTTCAATTGCTAAAACAACCCAACAAAAAAATCCAAAAAATATATATCAAATCGCGTGTGCTTATCAGATTAATAAGCAAAGGCACTCGTTAATTATAAAAAAATAAATCTACTGCAATTATCTTTTTAACCGTTTTATTTGTAAAAATTTCTGAAACAATCTGTAAATATCGGCACGTGTCAAAATTAATAATTTTGTGACAAAATCACGTCAACCGACTTCCCACACTAAGATTTCGATTTCAAGTGAAAAAATGTAACACAATACTTCAAAAGATGTTATTTGATGCTGCCGATTAATTTTAAATAAATGCTTTTGGTTTTCATGTGAAATCTATATGTACTTTTAATTAAATTGTGACACAAAACGATTTTTAACGATATCGACGTAAGTTGGCTTAATAGTTCTGACTGCTAAACCGTTTTAAATAAGGCTTAAATGATATGTCTCGTTACTCAATCTTGCTATGGGAGTGTAGAGAAAACAATCGCACGGATGGGAGAGTGTAAGTGTACGCCTTGTCTCAAAATTGTCATGCAATGAGATATCATAGTAAGATTTTAAGTCACAGATACCTTGTAGATACTACAGCTCGATTCGATACTGTACGTTGAATGGTTTTGCAAAAACAACTACTCATTTTCGGATTAAGTTTACACACAGTCAATCGGTGTATCCAATTAATCTGTTGTTCTGTCTATTCGAGGAATTGAATAATATAAATACCTGTCCGTTGGAGATTAATTTGTTGGAGATTGACTTACGCCACCAATACTCATTAGCTGTGCTGAATTTCACATTGTACGTGTTTATATAGTTTTCAATGTAGTGATTTATAACCTTAGGCAAGATGTAGGTAGAAACAAAAAATGTGTACTCTTCGATTAATATCATCGAAAATGATGTCTTATATAAGTAAATATTTATATTTAAAAATAGAATGGAAATAGATAGATTAAGTAGAGGGTGTATAAAACTGTACTGAGTAGGGTACTCAGCTTGGAATTTCGGAATGTAAACAGACGTTTATACAGAAAAATTTTTTGTGTTTATCCAAAATGCAAAGACTGTCACACTTAATAAACAGTGCTATCGGGAGAGTACGATAACTTATGAGACAGAAAATAATAACTGATTCCCATAAAGTCTCTTAAGTAATCTTTATTTTTTTTTAAATGTAGCAAGAAGCATAAAATTAAAAAAATCGCAAAAATTATTTCAACATATGTGTTTCTGTTAAAACATAAAATTTAAATTTTTGAGACTTAAAAGAATTACCCAACAAATGCTATTTTATCGAAAGCATGGTATGGTCAATGAAACGTAAGTGGTTATGAAAACTGTTTTATTTTTGTAACAAAACATCCTTTTAAAATGGGGGTGAGATAAAGAAAGTACCTCTTACACTGTAGATTACTACCACTTGCAAAACAGATAATTCACTTCTGTCAAATTAAGCTACTTTTCCACCGAACTAATTTTATTGCTTGTTATTTTTTTTTAAACTTGTGATATGTAGTACTCAATTTGCTTTTAATATTCACTGCCCCTTTAAATTCTTAACCGAACGCTGAAAACCATATCTGCAAGTCTTGTCGTAACGGGTTTTAAGAACCTCAAATTTTGAGCTTTACATATTAAAAAAATTCATATAATATTATTTTTGTGTAATATGTTTTTAAATCCATACACTGCTCAGGTTCAGGTTCTTATTAGTAGCCACACGAAAGTTGGGAGTATGTGAATAAAGGTAAGTCAAGATACATTTGATTTGAAGTCCTACATAAAACATCTAGGGCTACTCTTAGACCACAATCTTAACACCAGAGAGTTACAAAAGGAAAAGCCAGTTGAGCAGTCGCCGGATTCTCAAGGCTAATGCCAAACATTGGAGGAACAAGGCCACCGAACAATAAAAGGTAGAAAAGCTGTAAGCATGGTGAAGTAACAATTCCTAAATAAATACAAACTAACTGCTTAAGTATGGATTTGCACATCACACTTTCTATCGTAATTATCATTGTGTAGCTCATGCAAAAGCTGTGATAAATGCCTTGAAAAGGGTAATAGGTTGTACACATATCGTTTACCCAATGGTACACTGAATTGCAAAACTTGCAGCAGGGCAAATTAAAGAAAACCTCAATGGGGCGAAAATCAGCCTGGACCAAAAGAGTAAAAGGACATAATGGTACAACCTGCCATAATAAGCAAACAAAGTCATAGAACAAGCAAACAATGGAAAGAACTTCAAAAAGACGTATTTCCACCAATATACAATCTACAACAATTTAAGAGCAGATTCAATAACATCTGCAAGCAACATCTAAGGGCGTTCCTCACCTAACAGACAGGTGGTACTGTAGGTGGCTACAGTAGAGTGTATTCGTGGACGTTGGACATAAATCAGTTGCACAAAGTACAGAAATTCACCAAGCGCATTACTCACAATGCTTCAATTGTATAAAAATAGATTAATTTGACGTATTTTATCTGGCTTTTCTCAAATTGAGCACCAGAATCGCGAAAGCACAAACCTAAATTGTGTAGGCCACCATTCTGAGCTTACGTGGTTTTATTTTTCCAGCCTCGACCAAAAAATGTATATATATGATGTTAACACATTTCGAGAGGCTGACATCAACTCAATGTTGCGAAGTTCTTTCAGAAAATTTGGTATCAAAAGACCGTAGTCGAAAGAGACGGAATGATGTTCAGAAGTTTTATTAACACGTATAACGTCAAAACCTCCCGATCATAACAACATCCGGAGGATTTATAAAAAAGCCAAGCAACTGGCTGCTGGCTACAAAACCGCAACGCAGGCTCTTCGAGACAGCGAAGGAAACCTAGTCACCGAAGCGCAGGGAATAGAAGATGTGTTTAAGCAGCATTTCCAACAGCTTCTAAATGGGCATCATGTAGAGAGAGTGATAGGGCAAGAAGGGAACCCACGTCCAATCAATGAAGAACTAGTTCCACCACCTATTATAGAAGAAGTTGGCGTAGCTATAAAAAAGCTTAAGAACAACAAGGCCGCAGGTTATGATGGCTTACCAGCGGAGCTTTTTAAATACGGTGGTGATGTTTTGGTAGGGAGCATGCACCGAATCATCAACCAAGTATGGGTGGAAGAAAACATGACCGATGACTGGACTATCAGCTCCATATGCCCCATCTACAAAAAAGGCGATCCTATGTCTTGCAAGAAATATCGAGGCATATCCCTGCTTAATGTCGCAAAGATCATATCCAACGTACTGTGTGAACGAATTTCAAGTCGAAACTCACCACCTATTCATCGACTTCAAAGCAGCGTATGATAGCATACATCGTCAGGAGCTGTATATGGCGATGTCAGAATTCGGAATCCCAGCAAAACTTATTCAGCTGTGTCGCGTGACGCTGGAAAACACGCGCTGCAACGTGCCGTTTGGAAGTAGCACCGGATTTCGGATTTCGGGAAGGAGGCGAGCTATCATGTGACTTCTTCAATCTCGTACTGGAGCAGATAGTGCGCAGGGCAGGTGTTAACAGGGAAGACACTATTTTCAACAGGTCCGTCCAGCAGCTGGGCTATGCGGACGATATTGACATCATCGGTCGCTCCCAACATGCCGTGATAAAAGCGTTCACGGAGATTGAAGAACAGGCGAAATCCGTTGGCCTTGAAGTAATTTAGGACAAGACTAAGTACATGCTATCAACAAACAAACAAGCATCTGTCCACCGCCTAGGACAAAACGTCACTATTGATAGTAGCAATTTCGAGGTAGTTAAGGAGTTCACCTACCTCGGAGTAAACATAAACTCCATGAATGATACCCAAGTGGAGATCCGTCGAAGAATTATCCCAGGAAAGCGTTGCTACTTCGGTTTGGAGCAACAACTGGGTTCAAAACTACTTAATCCAAGGCCGAAATGTGTGCTCTACAAAACCCTTATCCTGCCAGTTCTGCTTTATGGTGCCGAGTGCTGGACGATAAGCAAGAAGGGAGAGCTGATACTGGGCTCCTTCGAAAGAAAAATACTTCGGCTGATTTTTGGTCCTGTGCACGAGGAGAGCGAATGGAGGAGAAGATACAACCGCGAACTCTATGAGCTGTACCAAGATGTGGATGTTCGGTCAAATCGAGCGAATGGACAATAATGCTCCAACTAAGAGGATCTTCGAATCCCAGTCCCCAGGTTCAAGAAGGCAAGGAAGACCGAACCTCCGTTTCAAAGACCAAGCCATCGCGGATGCAAGAGCGCTTGGTCTAGACAACTGGAAGCAGTGAGCTAGGGATCGTAGAGGATGGAAGGCTGCAGTGTCTCAGGCTGAGACTCTTCACGGGTCTGGAGCCCCATAAGTAAGTAAGTTGTAACGTCAAATCCATGGACAGTAGGCCCGAACATAGCAAGGATAAAACATGTTCAAATCAAAGTCGATGCTGATGATATGGAACAACCACTTCTGCATCACCTTATTAGCTAAACTTGGTTGAACAATGTCTGGAAAATGGAAAGTGAACAAATTTTCAATACGGACCTGCAAGACCTTATCCGACTATAACATAATCTGCCCTTGGTTTAAGGCTAAGAAAGTCTACAACTGATCAATTCCTTACACATGCGAGATGCGACATCAATTAGAAAGACAAATTATATGAAGTCATGTCTAGTTTTGGTATGATGATCAAGCCAGGGTCGCAAACGACCTCACTGAAATTTTTGATACTAAAAAAGGATTTGAAGATGACGTATTGTCGTGTGACTTATTTGACATAATTCTTGAGAGGGGAGGGTTATGCTAAACTCAAAAGCAAATACCAGGGGCACAATATTTCATAAGAGCGCAACCACATAATCATAGTGAGACTCACGTTTGTCAATTGATATGGGTGGATATTAGCTCATTATGTCTGCCAACAAATGTGTAAAACAAAAGGTCTGGACGGTTACTGGTTTTAACAAGACGCTGCGCCATGCCACACTGCAAATCAAACAGTCCAGAACAAAAATTCCCTGGGCGTGTGCTGCTAAAAAATGCTGACTGGCCACCCGGATCTTAAGATTTGTCGCCTCCGGGCTTCTTTCTCTATACACGCTCGCCGAATCATTGTCAATAGAGGCGGGCACTTGATTGACCTTTTCCAAATAAATTTCAAAGGACAAAATTAGATAAAAAAAATCATAGGTATCACGACATACATCAATATTTACATGACGACATATGGCGCAGATATTGAAGATTTTCCTAATTTTGTTTAGGTACAAAAATTGTTTTTTTTTTTGTCTTATCGTAGTATTCAAAGTTAGAATTGGAGTACTCATTTGCTGGCTTCTCCATTAGAAGAAATGTCAAGTTAATTTTTTTTTCATTTTTTCTCTTTTAGGAGTAAGTAATCATGTGTTAATGCAAGTGTCTTTAAGGGTGATTTTATTTTAATTTCGATTTGGTGTTCCATTGAATT
The DNA here is from genome assembly GCA_932526625.1 of Rhingia campestris. Lineage (NCBI taxonomy): Eukaryota > Metazoa > Arthropoda > Insecta > Diptera > Syrphidae > Rhingia > Rhingia campestris. The sequence goes on from OW052184.1 coordinate 2,514,716, forward strand.
GTATCTCTTTATTTGTTTATTTTTGTTAATTATTTATTTAAGCTTACGTACCCAAAAAACAAGACCGATTTTTCCTAAGGGCCTCAATCATCGGAACATTTTTTATCGACATTACATAAGTGTATTATTTAATCATTTTAACGGATTTTTGTTTACAAATTTTTTTTATATTTTTCAGTTTTAAACATTTTCGAGTACTAATCTCGTCTGATTCGATGATGCAACTCTTTTTTACTTCTTTCCAATTACTTCTGTTAGTGGCAACGAACGCTGATTTGTCTTGTTTGGCGTGTTGTCAACATTCCAGCGTCAAGTCCAATAAAATATCTAACTGCATTGTCAAGTTCACATAAAAAAACAACTCAATTACGTGCTCATATTGAAAATATATTTAACTCCAATCTCGTAATCCATAAAATTTCAATTTAGCAACCGTTGTGAATCGATGTTCATAAAAAAAATCAGCAAATTCCAAGATTTGCCTTATCGCAAACTACCTGACAAAATGAGTATCTGCGACCACGACACTTCAATAAATCATAATCTCAGCGCGAACAACTTATAAGGCACACCGCTCACTGCATCAATAGCCAGCCGCGATAGCAATGTTACGACTTGTATGACTTATGCCACACTACTTCAACTGCATTTGAAGTTGGCAGGCATGGTGCTTTACATCGGTTTCTTAATTGGGAAAGTTGTTGTTCGACAGTCTGTTTTAATTATGTATGCTAAGGCACCCTGTGCTTGAGGAGCGCGTTTGTCGCACGCATTTGAATGATTGGTTTCAATTCGATTTGCGTCCAAGATCAAGGTGAGTGAGTGCGTACTCGTACATGGGTCTCGCAATGCAGTTAACTCGTATGCTTGCATAAGGCAAGTTGCAGGCAGGAAACTGGAGCAGTGCGAGTCGAAAATACGAGTCGAATTGCAAATGGAGATTTGGTTTGCCCAATCGTATTTTAAAATTTATTCTCGCAAGTTGTGTAGAGTCATGTCCCTGGTGTGAGTAATTGGAACGAATTTTCACGTTATGGGCACTGTCTCAAGTGATTTAAGGCAATGTCTAGTATGATGTATGAGTATGTGTGATAATGTGTGTGCGATGTGAGGAGGTGACATTTGTGGAAATTGTTTTCAATTGACGCAACCCACCAGATCAGTTTACAGTTACAAAGAAAACTTTGTCAGTTTTTCAATTAACGGTGTCTGTTGAATGCGGGAATGGGAAATTAATTTATTGAGATCACTTGGAGGGTTCGATTGGATGCGAGGGCGGTATCTTTGAATTAAATATTTTAAATTAAGTCAACATGTGAGTGCAGGGTGGTACAAAATTTGCGGTGTATGATATGTATGCTTTCAAAAAAATAATATTAACAGAGATGTATTTTATTTGGAGTGGCAATATTAGATTATTCTACAATATTCAACAAGCGTATTCGAATTTTTTTTAATGTTCGATGTGTCCCAACCGTTCTTTTATCAATCGGGCAGCGTTCTTAGAAGCCAGGGCTGTTCGTGAAAACATCATGCAAGATTTAAAATTATGTTCTCGTATTATTAATATAACATACTATATCCGGTTTTAGTCTTGTCGGCATGGTGTAATCATAACGCTATGGAGCTAATTTTTACAGCATTTCGTTAAATATATTTTATTTACATATAGATAATAAATTATCATTATAACAATGATTTTAGACACCAGCGTAAGGAAGAAGTCGAAGACCTTAGTGTCAAATTTGAAAAAAAAAAAAAAACAAATATCTCGCATAAAGGTAATCAAGGGTCTCCCCTCTAACGCACTAACCACTAGGCAACTGCATCCATTTTTATGTTTGAAAGGCAATTAAAATGTTTTTTTTTTTCAAGATTAAGTTTTTTAAGCGAAATCGCAAGGACTTCCGATATGTATCCAGCCTTAAAACTATATTCTGTTAGTCGTTAGTTAGGCTCTAGGCACTTAGATTAGAAAAAAAGAACGATTTCTCCAGCTAAGCATTAAGATGTTAACCAATAGTCTTGCAAACCTTGAGTTTCAAGCAAAAAGCGTCTTCCATCTTATTTTGCAAGAGTTGACTTCTCTTATTAATTTGCGTGTTTCCAAAAAATGTTAAAAATGCTTCTTAGGTCAAACAACCAATGGTTAGCAAGTGTAATACTTATTATAAATTAGTTTTTTTTTATATAAATTTTATAGACACTATGAGAGTGTCTATAAGATTCTTATTGACTAAAAACAACACCCTTCAATATAAATTGTTAACTATTATAAATCCTATCAAATCATGTGTGGCTGCTACTATAGTGCAAGGAGAACCACCCCAACAGCGGGACTGGAAATCATCTTCAACCTGCTACAGCTGCCCCTTTGCATGCAAGAATCTGCAGCCAAAAGTGAACTAAGAATCAGCCAACTCTATTGCTGGAAAATGAAAATTTTCATGAAAGGACAAGCTTAAATTGTAAACAGATACCTGGTCTCAGCTGTATCCTCTGACTACATGCTGCCTCACCATGGCTTTCAAAGACCATTCTCCTGAATCTTTCTAAGTAAATAGAAGTGGAAGAGGAACGGCCTGGGCACCGAAACCGTATCCATCTATACTGATGGTTCAAAAATAGGCGTAGGCGTTGTAGTTGGAGTGTTTTAGGAAACACTAAATATGAACAACACTTTTCGAGCAGTGTCTTCCAGGCTAAGATATTGGCTGTAGCTGGTGAAACCACCAGATGATCTCACCATTTTTATTGATAGTCAGGCTGCAATTAAACAATCTCTGCTGTCGAAATAAAGTTTAAGTTTGTGAAGCATTGTCGTGAAGGGCTAAAGTTTCTTGGTGTCCAGTTAAGCTCGCCGGACCCAGAGGCATGATGAACTGACGAGGAAAGGATCTGCCATCAGCATTGATCATGCATACAAGTATATAGAACCGCCACTATGTGACCTCAAGTTACGGGTGGTGCAGAAAACACTGGATATCGCCAACAAAAGGTTGAACTAATTCCCCATCTGTGAAACATTCATGCCCCGTGCATGACAAGGCCATTACCGACAAACTTCTCAAAAGAAACAGAAAGTCTGCTTCGACAATAGTAGGGGTAGTCACTGGACACAACTTTCTCAAAAGCCACAAACTGAAATTACATCTTTTAAATGATGACCTTCGTAGGAATACACAGGAATAACCCCACTTTCTGTGTCATTGCCCAGGCCTCAGACAATTTAGAAAAATAACTTACCTCACGGATCTATTCGAAATATCTCTCTCTAATCTTTACAGGTTTGCAACACTATCAATGGCTACCACATGGATAGCTGGAAAGAGACAGTAACGAGACAAATGAAGAAGCAACTCAGATACATGGACCCACCAACGGGCATTACAATGGGGTATATTGACCTGAGTGTGATTAGGGAAGACGAACACCGCCTACCTCATCAACCCACTAACCTAACCTAACTGACAGATTATATTTTCATGAAACCTTGCATCTGTAAATTGAATTTCAATAGGCACTGCATTTAACTACGTTAGAATAAAACTTATTGCGAAGTTGAACTGGAAAAATCCATAAATGTCAAGAAACATCAGCCTGTACACATACAATTGTGGGAACTCAACACCATTTAAGATGCATTCGGCTGATTTGACAAAACTCAACATCCACATTCACATAGTGAATTCGTACAATAGAAATCTTCTCATATTTTCTAGATAAAAACCGACAAAATATTCGGATTTTCTGTTTGTCAGCTTTTTTTTCGTTGAGACATGCACCGCTTGACAATGTACATAAATCTCAACATTCTATGTAAACATTTGCTCATAGACTCAACAGCACAAATAAACAAATACATAGCCAGTGACACGCATTTGAGATAAAAGCCCATGACTCTGACGGATATCTGACTTCATCATCTCTTGTTGCAAAACTCAAACATTTGCATAGCATCACATCATAGTCTAGTCTACATCAATATATGGCCAACAACAACAACTCGCAGCAGGGTTCCGCTTGAGCACCCGCTTTAGCTATACGGCCACGGTTCAATAGTCTGGTAAGGTTATTTTGTCAAAGACCCCGGAAATTGTCGGGCTCATACAGCACTTTGCATGTTTCACCATCTCAACTGTCACGCAATAATTTTGTTTTTAATCAAAAATGTTAATTCATTTTAAAATGTTAATCATATTTCATCACCAAAAAAAAAACACAAGTATTGACTATCAACATTGTACCAAATGGTGTGAACAATAAAGGTGCAGCGCCCATCTCATTGGAATGCGACATGAGTTCGAGGATGATTTAGGTTGATCAATGTCTGGGGTTTTGTTGTTTTTTTAGATAATTAGTTCATTAACTTGTAGCGAGTAAATGTTCATTACAGCGGATTAGCAGTTTTACTGACACTTTCGACGATGCCATGTGTCGCGCATATAAAACTGAAAACCGATTTCGTGCCGTCAGAATCGATGTCGCACTAGTGGTTCACCTAGAATCTGTATTACCTACCTCAATGCAATGTTTTCATGTGTGACATGTTTGCAAGCGAATTTCTCACGTGCCACGATTTGATGCGGAAAATCGTTTGATGAATCAATTTCAGAACAGACCCGTGTTCTGTATAGAACAAGAGTATAATTAACTGAAATACTAAACACTCGTACATCGCCAGAAGACAATGGAGTCATTATTTTTTTTCCATAATCTTCCCAGAGGAAACCAATTAGAATGCCTTTGGTAGAAGGGGTATCGTATACAACAGTTGGATCTCTTATTTGTAGGTGAAGGTAATTGAAACAGAGACGCAAATGCTTATAATCTTTTTGTTGTAAATTAGATAGATGATGAAATCCGTTTGACTTGCCCATAAAAGATATGAGTAGGCATGCATGTGTTGCCTTCAGTAATGTTATCTTTATCTATAACGAAAGTGATCACTGTTCTCGACAGCACGAATCCCTCGCCTCATGTGTCACTATAAAACATATATTTTGAATGATCCCTACGTTATTCATGGTTTCATCACCTTGGAAGAGTTAATTCCACTAGAGAGGACGAACAAACGAAAAATTTAAGAATTTGCTGCGCGAATCATTGAATGCCCTATCCCATACCATTCTAAAATTAAACATTCCCAAAGAGTGGGCTTGGCTAAGAACTCTATGAGGGTGAAATACAGTAAATAACATTGTCTGAATATATTGATTAGACACCTTTTCAAAACTCCTTGTCGTTTGAACAAAACCGATGTTTTATTTTTTCTGAATGTAACGATCATGGTCAGGCCCATTATAACATACGCTTCAATAGTATGGTGGAACAAAGTCACCCAAAAAACAACTATAAATAAATTAAACAAGGTACAACGGCTTGCCTGTCTGGGCATTACCGGAGCTATGCGTACCTGTCCCACGCGGCTATAGAAGCCTTAATAGGACTAACACCCCTCCACATTTATATAAAAAAAGTGGCAATTCGCAGCTCAGCAAGTTTGACACAAGCGGAAGAATTAAACATTAGTGAACATCTAAAACTAATTGAACTTCTATCCGAACTTCCAGAACTTGACATGATCTGTGCGGTTACAGACCGCTTACCAAAGACACTATGCTTCGACAAAAGATTCTCAACGGAGATCACAACCAGAGAAGCATGGTGTAGCAACAACCCACCAAACTGCCTAAACGGCCTAAAGTGGTATACGGATGGTTCTAAAATGGACTCAGGGGTAGGAGCTGGCATACATGGACCAAATAAAAACATCTCAATACCTATGGGAAAAAGCCCTAGTATATTCCAAGCTGAGCTCCATGCCATAAAAGAATGCGCCAACCTAATACACAACTCTCCAAATCAGTACTGCACTGCTTCAACTCCCTCCAAACACTCAGTTCCAGGAACAAAACCAGACTATGGTGGGTCCCCGGACATAAGGGAGTTGAAGGTAACGAAAAAGCTGTTGAACTAGCCAGAAAAGGTTCGGAAACCCCCTTCATTGGACCTGAACCCTTCTGTGCAATCCCCAAATCAGCCATAAATCTGGTCATAAAAAACTGGGAACAAAACAAATGTGTTTCATACTGGGGAAACATCCCAGGCCTAAGACAGGCAAAAAGAGCTATTCAGCCCTTCAAATCAGATGCCAATAAGATACTAAATCTTCGCAGGCACGATATCAAAAACTTAGTAGGCTACCTAACTGGTCATCACGGTCTGCGATATCACCTAAACAAAATGCGTCTAGTCGACTCACCGGAGTGCAGACTATGTCTAGAAGAAGACGAAACAGCCGAGCATATCATATGTGAATGCCCGGCCCTTTACAATATGAGAAGGGAATCTTTCTTCAGGGAATTTTTATGTCCCGAAGAACTGAGGAAATCTTCGGCTGAAAGTATTATCAGCTACATTAGGAAAGTAGAAGTGCTACTAACCTAAAAAACATCTGACGGCAAGCACAATAGATCTTTAAAGTCGATGTGTATATTACTGCTTAGGCAGGTCAGAATTTAAAAAAAAAAAAAACTTTTTAACCTGTAATGAATTTATGAATAAAGAGCTCAACATTTTCGGACTAATCAATATACCCCTATGATCTATCTCATAAGCTATGGCAGCGTTTTTGTACGAAAGCGCCTCCAAAAAAGTTGGCCGGGCAAAAAACTTTATAATAGATATCTCGTTCAGACAAATTTCCAAAATTTGATAAATTTTGACCAAAAACAACATGGGAGTGGGCGGATTTTGAAAATTTTTTTACACTTGTTCTGCTGGGAGCAACAAAAATTTCGTGTACCAAATTTTATCATTCTAGGTCTAAGTTTAAGGCCCAAAATCCGGTACGGACGGACGGACAGACGGACATGGCTTAGCTAGCCATTCTGAGTCGATCCATATACTTTACGATACGTCTATCGAAGTTATTTTCATCTGTTACAAACTATGTATCAAAACGAATAAACCCCTTTGGTATATATTTAAAAAAATGGGTATATAAATTTAACATTCATTATCATTCTATAATTCTAATGAAAATGAAAAATTGTATTTAATGCACATGCATAACGTAATTGCTTTTTGGATTCAGAACCAATTGGGAGCCGGTCACAATATTGATTAAGGAGTCATAATTTCCGACGAGGTAAATCATGCATGTGGATAAATAGATTTGTCGACTTGGGAGCAAAATCTCCTTTTAAAAATATTAACTCTAGGTATAAATCAATTTTGTTTGAACACTATTCAAGTCAACATATTTTATTTAATAATTTGCGAGAACTTAAGGGGTTATGAATACCCTTTATATATTTTAGCACAGTGCGGGCGTGTAAGGAATTCGGGATAAGAAGGAAAGAGGTACCGATGCACATTGACTGTAAGTTATAATAGAAAGGAAAAACAGAGTTTGGCAGAGCATTCCACATTCGTGTTATTCAAATGATAAAACAATGTGAGGCAGGAGATATTTCAACGGTGTTCGAGCGAAACTAACGAGTTCGCTATTCTAATGTCTTCTAAAGGTTTTTTTCGCACGCGTTTGAATCCTATCTATTAGGTGCAATGTTGAACTCAAGTTTAAGGAGTATAAATGCTTTATATATTGTGGTCAGATCAGAAGGGGAGAAATATCGATTAAGGAAACCTACACATTTCGCTGCATTTTTAAGTGATCAGTCGCTACTAACACACATACCGAGCATGGAAAGCTTTTCGATTTCTTCGACGGAAGTATTGAATTATACTCTGTTGGATTTTCCCATTTGGTAAGATCGTCAAGATCGGAATTCTGTGAGCTTAACATATCTTGTCGTTTAGAGTACACGTTCGAAGATGCGGGATGTGGACCTGAAAACGAATATGAGAAGCTGAGAGTACTGTCATCATCAACGAAATGAATTGGATTAGAAGTTGCATCCAGGAGATCATTTATAAAAATGAGAAAGAGAGTCGGAGACAAAACAGAGCCTTGGGGGACACCAGCATTTATTTGGTGAGTTGCAGACTTGAAACTGTCCAAAACAAATACAATTAAGCGTTTCGAAAGGTAAGTGCTAATCCATGAAAGAATTTTTTCATCGATCCCAAATGCACGCATATTCGACAAAAGGGACTTATGCCAAACCATGTTAAATGCCTTTGAAATATCAAATGCAACAATATTGCTTTCTCCTCAATAGTGTATTGATTGGTTCCAGTGGACCTGTTTCTGCGAAACCATACTGCCGGTCATTGAAAAGTTTTCGTGTTTCGATATTCCATAAGCTGACGATTTTCAGCTTTTCAATGACCTTGGAAAAAAAGGACGTAAGTGCAATTAGTTGGTAACTATGGAGAAAGAAGAAGATCTGCCTTTTATTGGTACAGTCTGGACAAATGCAGTTTTTTATTTACTCGGAAAGGATCTTGATGGGTAGGATCGAAAAGCTTACGCAGTGGTTTTGGTAACGTAGAAGAGCAAAACTTTAGAATAATGGAGGATATTCCACCTGGACCAGCATATTTTTGAATGTCGATATCAGATAAAACAGTTGCACCTGTACGAGTACGAAAGTAAATTTCTCCCACAGAATGATTACGTTCTCAAGTAAAGGAGGAGACTGGACACAATCTGGAAACGTTGAATAGGCTGCGAAATTCAGAAATTCAGCAAGCAGATTTGTCTAAAGAGACGACATCTCGAATGCCATTGTGAATGAGCGTCGAAAATAATGATGAACTCAAATTTTGTATGTTTTTGACAAATTTCCAAAAGTTTTTGCTAACTCTGGACAATTGTAGAATTTTTGCCTCAACTTTCAGTCATAAAGGAATTTGACACGCTTAAAATGGTCATTACAGTCACTTTTGGCTTGTTAGAACATTCCTCGGTTTTCCTCTGTTTGGTTGTTCTTGTAGAACCGAGAGTTTCTCTCTTTCATCCTGATAGCTTCTTTGCTGCTTAAGTTTGTCTTTTTGCTTTGGTCCGATGCTTTTTATTCTTAAAGATCTCATTCCAATGAGAATGATGTTTGATATCATATCGGAAGCAGCATGTGGTTTCAGCAGGATTGCGTGCCCAGGTTGCAAAACTCTTCAAATATGGAGGTAAGGACCTGCAAATTACTATAACAAACTATTGTGGTAACTGGTTTGTTAGGACCCTGAATTTATTAGTATGGTATCTAGTCATCCATAAATTTAGCCATGCGTATGACAATATCCCATCGCCTCTAACTCTTTAAGGAGATCGATTTTTAATTCTCAATTTGATGAAGCCTTCAGTTTGAAAGCATGTCAGCCAAACATTTATAAGACTTCGGGAAGGATTGTACTAGTAGATGGGCTACCGAACTTAGTACGCAAAAAATGGATTATTTGGTCTGCTGACGTTTGACGCGCCATACTTCTGTAATAAAATATCACCCAAGCGTATGTCTTTAACTCATGTCATTCGGTAATCATGATTCTGTAATGCTCAACGCTCACCGGAATAAATAAAATGGCAAAATCCGATATAAAAATATGCTTCGTCAGAAAAAATATGATTTTCGGCCAATTTTGAGCTGCTGTTAGGCTCAAAACTGAGATGAAATATTGAGTTGTTGAGATCGATTGAATGAAATACTACCGTCCACTGTATTACAATGGGAACCGTGAATGTTGTCCACAAGCATTCCATTCTTATAAAAATTTTCCACAAACTTAGTACACCAGGTGTACTTATTTTCAATAAACATACTTTTTGGACATTCGTTTTATTTTCATAATATATAATTTAAAATGAAAATTGCGTGTATAGATCACCCGTTACAGTGTAGATACAAATTTTGTACGTTCATAGCACATCTTTTAAAGATACTTTACAATCATTACGTGCGCCTTCACGCTTACTCATCACAATAGCATTTGTGGAATCCATTCAGAAGATTGTCTGCCTTAGTTTATAAGATATTCTCTGACGTTATTGACAAATAAATCAAAAATAAGTCCCGACTGCATGAATATTCAGGGACATATCAACGGAAAACGCATGCCCGCTGAATACAAATTAATTCCTCTACCTTTCACGATACATGATAAGAATGAAAGTAAATATTTCGAGGAATTTGCGCACAACTATGCGTGATTATTTATGCCACCATGTACCCCTTGTAGGCGTAAAAAGAAACAGGTGGATCACCGCCTAAGGTAAACGAACCCCGTCAAGTGCTCTCTTTCGTCCAAATATGGAAACCGCGAAAGAACCCCAAAAATCACTACACCTACACTATGTTTCGGAATACTCCACTAGCGCACGGATGATGATTACTCATTCGGCACACGCCAGAAATCGCGCACCCATTTTTAGATATTTGTGTCGATTTGTGGATTGGATACCCCAATTCCCGAATTGAATGAGTTTTTTTTTTTCTTTGTTTTTATTATCGGTAGTCGGTGGTTTTCACTTACAGAGATTTCACGGGACAAACCGTTGCTGGTATGTTTCGCTGTGTCAGATGGCTCATTGTATTTTTTTTTGCAAAATTTTTCGCTGAGGCTCGTGTTTTGGAATTTCATGTGCGGGTTTCAAAAAAACATTTGTTTGGCATTTCGGTTGATTTCTTTTTGCGGACATTAACGATTTACAATCTATGGGCACACAATGTTGCCGGAAGCCGACATTTAAGGTGACATAATTACGGTCGTTCCATAACATTGTGAATTGGGGTTTTGTTAATGGTATGGGGTCAGACAAGTGGTCTTTGTTGTTATATGCGCCTGGAAATGTTCCCATGAAACCAAATAAAGTTTTTTTTTAAGAAATGACAGAAAACATAACCCAAGGACGTCGACAAGATTTTGCCCATTAACTGAAATTAATTCGACGTGAGACGTGCAAATTATTTTTTTTGGCAATTTAAATTTATTATTAGTTTTAGTTGTGACATAATTGTTGTCAGGTGAGGTATACTTTTAAAATAGATTTGATCATGAAAATGAGAATGTTGTTTTGAAGAGACCTTGTAATGGAATATTTTGTCTTGAGGGCAGGCGTATTGGCATGGATGCAGTAAGGTTGGAAGTAGAGATAATAACCTCGATGATAAAGACGAAAAAACCTACCTACGGGAACGAGTTACCAGAAGTTTATAAACTACCACCAAACTGTGGGATGGAATTTGAAATGGCTAATCACCGTTTTATTGAATATATGTATGTAACTAAAATGTAACAGTTTTCCCTAAAACACTCGAACTCGACGCTTTTAAACTAAGCAACGATCCGTTGCGTTTGACGTTTCATAAAAAAATAATAATTCATACAGGTTTTTCTACCCATTTCATTTTTGAAGGATCAAGTATGTTGTTGAAAACTTTAAGGTAATGTAAATAACACAGAATTTCTTCGCAATCATGAGAAAAAAATGGAACTTACATATTCCCGAGAAAAAAAATCAAATGATCTGTGGGATGAATGGAACACACACCTGTCGAAAGCTGTATTTGCTCCAACAACCAAACAATCTGCAAAGCGGTTTCAAAACGGTTACGTAGTAACAGACAAGTTTTTAAAAACTGAAAAGGTTTTCATGGATGTTGTACTTTCACTTTTACTTTTACTTGTTTACTTCAGATAACCCATTTTATCAACTTTTATAGGCTACATGAAATTTGGCCCAAATGAAAAAAGTTTGTTTTGGAATTGGTGAGTTATTTTATACTTTTTAAAAATTTCTAAGTTATGTGAAAATGAAATTGGGGTTATATTTTATATGTTGAGGTATATTTTTATTTTTCTAATTCATGCAAAAATTATGCGAGAAATTCGCGAAGGGAGGATCGAAACCGATTAGGTGTCATCACGGGACACTATCCGATTAACAAACATGCAATATGACTTGGTTTTGCAGCAGATGTATAAACTAAAAGCAGTAAAAAATAAACGTCTTCTTCTCTATACATGATGAAATTGGCGGCTGGCAGCTTAAATAGCGTAACTTATTAGCCGGAGTCTTCTAGCGTTTAAATCGAGCTGTAAACACCGTTTTACATTGAAAGTTATCATAAGCGATTGTGTCAACACATCAGGTGAACATCTCTATGGAGCATAAGATGAAGAGCGAATTTTTAGTTTTGAATTTCGATAACCGATGATATTTTTTTGTTTTTTTTTTTGCTACCTTTTCATTTTCCTTATGAATTTGACGTAACCCAAGCGATTGAAGAGTGTTAGTTGATTGAAACATTGCCAGTAGTTTCAAATCCAAAGAGATGAGGTTTGAACTATGCGGAATGTGAATGTTCTATTTGATAGCGCATGCCAGGTACCACTGCCGCAATTTTCACTGAAAACTATCGAATAGGCAAGTTTATAGCTAGACATACCTTATACGCTAAAAGCTTCAGCAGGAGTTACAGAGAGCAGGAGATGACTCTAAATACTTTTTGTACCTCTTCAATCCTCTTAAGAAAAATAAAAGTTCACATCAGAGATGATTATTTAAAAAATCATTGCGCCGGCAATCTGTTGATAGGCATTTTAACCCAACCTAACCTAAATCTAGTGAAAAATAGAACTAATGTGAAAAGAGGAAGAAATGTTATTGTTTATGACATTCACTTTAAAGTAGTTAATGTTTATCAAAAGAAATGTATACATTTATGAAACTACATGTTAAAAGGCTACTGGGTAAGGAATTTGATGCTCAAATTAATACAGGGTGCGTATTATGTTCCGGGACGATTTTGGTTGGTGGTAGGTATAAATGAATTTTGTCAGTTAACATATCGTCGCTTGAAAACCAAACTGACATAAGTCAAAATTTAGAAATTTTCAGAGAGAGACTGATTCGCCAAAAAATACAAATTTTCTATGTAACCGTCATATCTATTGCTCTAAAGCTGACTGTGTGAAGGCGTAGGCGTCGTTAGCTATTTAAAGAAACATCACTTTACTAATGAAAAACTTTAAATAGCTTCTTTAAAGATTTATACGTTTTGACATATGACAGCTTGCTTTTCAAGCAACGATTTGACACAATTTATTATGGAGCATCTAACGCTGCAAGAACATGTTGAAATTATTAAAAATTGTATTTAAATAATTGTTCAGTTTTGACAAAAAATCATAATGAGCGATGAAGCACATTTCGACTTGGCTGGGTTCAAAAATAAACAGAATTGTCACTATTGGGGAACTTAAGCCATCGATCGATACACCAAAGACCACTTCACCCTCGTTTAGTTACTGTATGGTACGTCATTGGGTCACATTTCTTTAAGAATACCATAGGCAACGCTGTTAAAGTTACTAGTAACCGCTATGAGGATATGTTCGAAAACATTGCTGTGTTGTTAAATTGAATCAATTATGACAATTAGGACTGTTCGTGCTACGATGCGAATTTTACGAGAATTTGTTCCCGGCCAATTAATGTCAAAAAGTGACCCCCATGATTCCCTGATTTGACACCTCCCGATTTCTTTTTTATTAAGAAACCTAGCACAACCCGACCCGAATGCTTAAGAACATAATTAGAATCGAAATTATTGAAACTACACCAGAAGACTGTGGAATTGGTATGAAAATTGTGCTCTTCTTTGCGCTAGAGGCATCCACTTGACCGTCATATCATCATATTCCATACAATCTGTTATATATATAATTAAGGACTATATTAAAAATTATAAAATTGCATTTTATTTAAAAGTTATTAAAAAACCCAGAACATAAAACTAACCCTGCACCTATTTCTCTGCTTCGTTGTGTAATAAACACTAAAAAGGACATAAGACATAAAATTTAAGGAAACTGTAAAAAAAAACTCTAAAAAACGTTATTTTGGATAATTTCACAAAATAAAGATCCATATGATAAAACTTTCCATCATCGTTAGACATATATTTGAGATATGCTGAGGATAGCCTTGTGTACATATTACAAAACACAGGGTTAGAATCAATTGTGGAAAATGGTTAGTTACGGAGAAGAGTCGGTGAGCAACATTTGCAAGTCGAAATGTACGCAAGGTACATTAGATTGTTGAAATAGTGTTTCGGTTCGGTAGAACTTTAAGAAAGTATGAATTTCGTGTGATGACGAAGGACCAGACGCAAATACAAGGCGGATTGAAAGAAAAGGTTTGGTTGAATGCCGGGCTTGAATAGTCTATAATGGTCAATGGATGGAGATAGATGGTGAGTAAGTTTTGTGGAGAAGTTTATATTCTACTGCAATATTTCGCAACAAATACTGCGAACTTGCGATAAAAATTCAGAGGCGGAAATTAAAACAAAAAATTGTAATTTAAACAAACACCCAAAAAAACATATGAGAAGGCTACAATCCGCTGTGCGGATCATTGTATACCCTATCCCATCCCATCCTTAAAATTAATATCCACAAAATGTGGGCTTAATGGCGATAAAACATTGAAAATGACGTTGTCACAACATATTGTTCAGACGGCTTATCAAAATATTTTATGGTTCGACAAAAACAAAGTTTTTCTATTGTATATGCCTTGGGGTAGGTTATAAAAATGTTTTTTTTTGTAGGAAAACGCACCCAAAAGTGGGAGTGGGTTAAAATGATCTAGGAACGAAAGTTTTTTTCAAATATTTTAAAAATGTACCAAAAAACGTTTTTTTTTTTATAGAAAACGCCCTCAAAAAAGTGGGAGTGAAAAAAGCTTTGTATAGACAAAATATAGATATTAAGATTCTCTAAATATGTTTCTCGGACACTTTTTTAAAATTTCTTACGGTTTGGCTAAAAACTACGTTTTTCCAAAAAGGGGGCGTTGCAGTAGGCGGTTTTCAAAAATCTTTACACTTGTTCTGCTTCGTCGGCAGAGAGTCTAAGTCTATATTCCATATTTCAACTTTCTAGCTCAAAATTAAGGGCCCAAAAATCGGTGACACACAGACTGACAGACAGACATGGCTAGATAAACTCAGCTAGCGATTCTGAATCGATCCATATACTTTGAGGTATATATATCGAAATTATTTCTCTATGTTCCAATCTTAATGTCAAAACAAATATAACCCTATGGGATAGTGTATAAAAATTATTGTGGAAGAGTACCCACTTTATCAGACAGAGAATTATATGCAGCCTCACACCAGGATATTAAATATAGATTAGATATATAGGTATAAGACATAAATTTAATTTAAGTTTAAATATGACAAAATTCAACTCAGCAGACCCATAACACGAGAGGAACTCCATTTTTGAATATTTTCTCAAAAACAAAATGAATTATGTGGCTTTACCGGTCCATATAGGGCATCAAACCTAACTCCTCCCTTCCATTCTGTTTGTGAAGTTTTTGCCATAAAGTTTTTGCCGAATCCGAACCGCAAATTTGAGAAGTTTCTCATAACAGTGTTACTCTTGTATGTTTGTTAGACTTTCGAATGAGGTGGAGCAGTGAACAAAAAATTGGGATTTGAACCAGGAGCCCGCGCTTAGAAGTCCAACTCACTTACCACTAGGCACCTGCACTCACGGGGTATTTTCTTAAAACAAACAAAACTGTTTATATAAAGTTTTAAGAAATTCACTAACATGTCTAACAAAAGATATTCAGCCCTCGTGTAATAAAGAGTATGAAGGACGCGTCCATCTTCATGGTACGGTAATATATATTTATAAGTAAAGGAAACGGTATAAGATTCGAACTTCTGATTGTATGCCTTTCATCTTCCAAGCGCTTGAAGCTTGGAAGATAAAAGGCCTAAGCGACATTATTTTTTTAATTTGCCTGCAAAAACTACAAATATTTCGCAAATCCAGTTTTGCTTTCTTCAAGTTCAAAATATCTGTTTATTTTATTGTTTTTATCAAAAGAGTTAGAGGCAAACAACTTTAAACGCTGAAACGTAAAATGTCGTTTAGGCCCTTCATCTCCTAAGCACTTCAATTGTACTTTCAGTCAAAACTCATAAATCAATAATGGTTTCGGCCAGTGTTATTAAGGACATTTTTCTTTCCAATAATTTTGCAACTATGATGTAATACTTTTATGAACTTTGATTTTATCGCTAATAAACTTTGAATTCTTAAATTATTTTGCCATATTATGAGAGTGTAGTATGATAAAACTATATAAACTCTTCGAATATAAATAAATAAAATATGCAGCCATCAAATATCAGTTTTTTTTTTCGTCGCTGCAACAACTAGCTCTATATACAAACAAATCAATATAAAAAACTTAACTTACTTCCATAATATTTTCCAGAAACATCCAAAACTGCTTCCATTCGGAACTTCACCGGCGTAGGATACTGTCATATTTGTTCCGTTTTTATGTGACGCTGCTCTCTACTGCTGCACGACTAAAACGAGTAAATTCGTCGCACACAATATCATTGATTATATCGCGACATGAATGAAATGTTTAGTAGATTTGCGTTTAATTTTTATATTTTTCCAACTCTCAGTTATGGTTTTGTTAAGAAAGAAAAAAAAATTAAAAATTCACACACGTTCACATCCACTAATCCCGCGGTGGGGACATTTTATTTATTTTTTCTCCACGTTTGCATGCGTTATTCACAGCGATTTTGTATCTCTTGCATTCATGTCGGTGGCACTTGTTTTGGTTATTTAAACTCGATAAAAGGCCGAAAACAAAAATAAAAACGAATTTTATTAACACAAAAATACACTTGACTCGTTTCTCTTTTTCACAGATGCATTGGAACTGCTAAGGCATCTTTCCTTTCACTCATTCGGTGGGTCAATTAAAAGGTTCGCCTCGGAATTAATCTGAAAAGAACAATGCAACGATAAGGTATGGTAGCATTTAAAATTGATTTGTTTTTGTATTATTATAAATGTAAACTAATTGCTTTCATTAAATTTTAAGATTGCAGCGAAGCAATTTCCATAAGAATTGTGTGAATTAAATACGGATTAATATTTTTGCGCACATTTCTGTTAGGGAATTGGGAAGATGCGGATTAATGATCGGCATGTGATTTCCATCTTTATTTTAATTATTAGCCAACAGAAGTCGATTAGCATATTATGTGGCTAACTGGTGTGCATTTCGATCTAGAATTGCCTTAGTATGTGTTTAAAATATAAGACTATGAGTCTGAAAAACTAACACAAAAAATATAAAGCACGAAGTTTATGTCACTATAAGGAAATGAATTTTAAATAAGAGTTTGCGTTTTATTTCAACGCTTTTTGTTGGAATAATAGAAAGTGATAACCAATTACGTTTCTGCAACATTAAGCTGGTTAGTATTTTATAGAACGCGGTGTTATATAAAACCTTACGTTGGATGTCCTAAAATGTATCTAAAATTTAAATTAAAATGTTATATCAATTTTTTTGTAATTTCTTTGTTGAATCTATAACTGTAGTTATACATGGAACAGCCATTGACCAAATGTCTGTACTAGTACATTCGCACTCTTTTGTCAAACTTGTCCATGACTTTTTGGTAAATGTGGCTGAAACTCGCTGATTCAGCGTTTAATTTTCTTCTTTATTTTAGTGGTGGTTGTGCGGCTATTCATATTGTTTTATTAAATGATTTAGGGGGCTGATTCTAATCACCGGAACGAGAGAGTACAATACCAGTAAATTTTTCATGCCTGTATGACATGTGATTTAAGCGAAATAAAAAACACTTCCCCCGTGATGGAATGAAGATCTCTCCAATTTCAGACAGATGACCAGATCGATCTTCAATATCTGCCACAAACACAATTTCTGGCAGCCTTATAAGGACTGTTTAAGTCTGTTTAAGAAAGCCATAAAAACATCCAAAAGGGAGGCCTGGGTGGATTATTGCCATTCTTTTGAAACCCTCAACGACTTCTCCAGGCTAAGCAAAATTCTGCCTCAGGAACACTCCAATCCTTCTTTTCTAAGAAGGTTAGGAGGGTCAGGAGGGTGGACAGAATCCTCCGCGGAGTCCCTGGAACTCCTACTAAACACACACTTTCCCGGATGCATTGATACTAGTACGGAACCCGGGAGATCTCGGCAAATACAAACTGTACCACACAGCAATACAACTTCAATAATTACCGAGAAAAATATTTCCTGAGCTATTTACAACTTTTCTCCTTTTAAGTCTCCGGGACCTGACGGCATACTGCCAGTCATGCTACAGTGGACCTAACAGTGCCATGGCTGGCGTCAATTTTTAGAAGCTGCTTTATTCTAAACCACGTACCTTGCTCGTGGAAACGCGCTCGAGTGGTGTTTATACCGAAAGTAGGCAAACGCAGCCACGAGCCCGCGAAGGACTTCAGACCAATCAGTCTAACCTCCTTTGTACTAAAAAACCCTGGAGCGTGTTCTAGACAAAAGCTGATCCACCGGAAACGGCTCTCCATGAGGTAGTGCGGACAATCGAAAAATCCTAACACTATAAAGTTTACACTCTAGCTTCCTTCTTAGATATAGAGGTAGCTTTCAACAACGTCCTCACTGGAGCTATTCTTAAATCTCTGATCGAGCTGGGTATAGAGGAATCTATTAGCCAATGCTATCCATTGGCTAATAGATTCCTCTATATGCTTCCCTCCGTAACACCGACGGATCCAAGATAAACTGTGGCGTGGGGTCCGGTGTCCGGAGTCTACTCGGAATTACCGAAAATATCAGTATCATACCGGCTACCGGATTTTGTCAGCGTATTCTAGGCGGAATTACCGGCTATCTGAGAGGCTTGCACACTACTGGAGCGTGACACTACGAAAAAGCAAAATATTGCTATCCTCATAGATAGTCAAGCGGCCATTAAGGCCATCAACTCGGCTACCATAAGCTTATACAAGAATGCCGGAACTAACTTGCCCATCTGGGCGGACTCTTCAGGGTCAGGTTGTCTGGGTTCCAGGGCACAGTGTTTGAAGGAAACGAGCGTGCAGGCAAAGGTCAGCTCTACACGACTCACTTGCGGCAAGACTAGGTGCGGTTAAGGGGTAAATCCACTCATAGTTCCTGAAGAATGCCGACTCCAAATGGAGAAGGTTTACAAATTGCGTCATATCGAGGAAGATATGGCCTTCCTACGATAAGAACAAAACAAACGGCGATAGGCACGGGGCACTGGCCAATTGGAGACCATGCGGACAAACTTGGGATCCTTTACAACCCCCAATGCCACAGTTGCGGGAATAATGAGAGAGAAACCCTCTCCCATTTCATCTGCAAATGTCCGGCGCTAGCAAGAGCCAGATTGCGTGCATTAGACCAACCATTCTTCGACAACCGAAGTGATATCTCGGGTAAAAGGATACAAGCTGTTATCCGTTGGTTGGATCTAGAGACCGGCTGTATTACATTCACAATAATCATAATAAAGGTCACACGAGTCATGATAACAAAACGGCACATAAGTGCTACATGGGTTCATGCTGAACCGCCACCTCTACCTACCATGACATGCGAAACAATCTTGTTGAAACCATATTTTCTCCACACGAATAAAATTTAATTTAGGTTATCATATCGCGATATCGAGCATTAGTAATAGGGATATCTACCCAGCATGATTTTCAAAGAAGTATGCCCCAAAGATGAATTCAGCCTAAAACTCCACCAAACAGTGACATGCTCAACGATGCATCTGTTTTTCGACAATCACGATTAACGCTGACATGATGATAATGGGCTTCATCGCAAAAAAGGATCCATTTGTTGATGTTCAATAATCCATTCAATGAACTCTGTCCTCAGTGTAGGGTCAACGGCTTAGCATCACCTAAATTAATCCAAGCTCCCTAACCTTTTCAATAGCCCTCTTCACAGGTGATGCAGCTACATCAATATTCCAACAGTATTTAGTCCGATATTTGAGAACTTACAATTGTTTGAAATATGGTTCAAGGTAAAAAAAATTCCAGTAGGCAACACTTCACAGCCAAAACGCAGTGATTTCAAAACTTGCGTAGATTTTCTGACATCAATTTTATAAAACAAATCGATGTCAGAAAGAGTAGATCAGTTGTGCTTACATTTTTATAAATTTATAATTAACCGGTAACTGCTTATAAGATTGAAAAGGATTATTACTCAAGGACTCCGGCAATCACAATCACAACATTTAAACAAACATTAACTTTAAAAAAGTTAAATGTTCTAGATTTTCTATTTATTTTAAAAAGAAAAAGGTTAGATTAGGTTAGGTTAAAGTGGCTGCACGCGATGCGCGTTGACACGTTGTGCCGTTTATCCATCTGAGGTTTGCTTTCTTGATCGCATCCAGTTTGATCTGTAATTTACATGTAGCGAGGGGCATACCAAACATATCTACTGGCGGTAGAATAGCAAGGGTAGTGTCCTGTCTGGCAAGCTCATCTGCCTTGCAAATCCCTTGCATGTCTCTGTGGCCTGGCACCCAAAAGAGGTGAACGGTAAAGTGCTCTGCCAACTCATCAAGAGATAGTCGGCATTCGAGGGCTGATTTCCATTTGATAGGTGGCCCATAAGAAATGACGAAGCTAAGATGATGAAATCGTTCAAATTTAGACTTGTTGATAAACGCCGGTTAGTGCGATGAACTGCCGCGGAGGAGGTCTGGTTTCGATTCCCAGACGTATCAAAACCTAAATGATTTTTCACTGACCCCTCTCTCCTGATGATCTGATAAATCATCCGAGTAGTAACAATTGTCGAGAATGGTTTATCTCAACTTAGCCGTTCGGAGTCGGCTTAAAACAGGAGGTCTCGCAATAGTACAAGAAGTACACATGCACACTGTTGCGATAAGCAATTTTTTTATTTGATAAACTTTGCAGAGTCCATTTAAGTTTAGTTCTTTAGTTAATTTGATCTCTTTAGGGTGTCGGGTAGGATTTTATAGAGGAATCGAGTGATTAGGCCCACTTTGAACTGTAACGTCTCATTGGTACAAGAAAATTCAATAGCGGATATGTTAACGCTAGTTTTTCCACTATATCATGTATAGCCTGACGATCATCACGACCATTAATTGGAGTCAGCGCTTATAAAGCTGCGAACACAGACTCAGAATCCCGGTAGGGTTTTTTTTTGTAATTTTCTGCCGGTGCTTATTTCCGAATCGCTTGTATCGTTGTAGGGTCCAATATCCGCCAAAATAGCAGTTTACCGGAAGTTGATCTTATTGAAATGATTTGTCGTAACGCTTTTTGGCAGTTTATTCGGCTCTGAGTCGACGTCTTCTTCGTCCTTTTTACTTGTCTACTGTTCTGTATTCTTCTATACCGACACCGTTTTTGTAGTTTTACTAGGTCCGGCACTAACTTCGCTATTCTTAAGCTTAAGCACTGCGCCCATAAGGGATTTCTGTGATTGTCTCGACGAGTTACCAACTTGCGATGCTTTTGCCTTGGATGCAGCTATTTCTAATTTGTTTTCTTGTCAATAGATTCCTCTTGAATGGTAGCAACACGTTCACAAACATCACGCAACTCTTGCATCTGGAGATTTTCAGCATTAATCTTGGTTCTGTCTCAAACTCAACTCAACTTCATCATTATTCAAGCCACCTCCTCCTACTCCATGTCTTTATCTACTTTTTGTTCTTTTTAACGATCCTAAAGGGTTCTGCCGTCAAAAGGTTCTTCGGGACGTTATAGTTGTTGATGAGGAGCGCGTACTTTTTCCTATTCTTCTTGGCGACGCGACGTTTACGTTTCTGTTTTATTAACAAATCCTGAATGCATTTTAATTTTATGTTGGAACTTTCGTCAATTTATATATTTGTAAGCGATGTACCAATAGTCAAACAATTATGAAACTCTTATACAAAGTTACAACGTTACTGCCTTAAGACATTTTGTGAGGGGATTCCAGCCCCAAGGTTTAATATAACTTTACACTTAAAATTTTAAATATTGTAGCGGTAGGTGTGTTGTTCAAAATCGAATTAGTTTTAAGCGGAAACTAACTCGATTTTGAACAATGCACTTAACAATAGTTGCTAGTAATTGAAAACCCATTTAAGAAACAAATCTTACATTGCTATAGTCACTCCAAACACTTACAATGTCATTTACATTAAAATAGACAATTAATTAACTTACGAAATTACCACTAACTGCAACCGCATAGGTACTCATGCGCACTTGTCGAAAAACGTGACTCTGTGATGCCAGTCCTCACATTGCGCCTCAAAAATGATAGGTTTTCCACTTTACAAAAAATCTTCCCAAGCCACGATTTATTTTTTCTCGATTTCCTTGTAATTTATTAAAATGGAATATTTTTCAATCGGCAAACATCCATTTGTCGTTGTGCTCGTCTCTGAAAATGTAAACTATCATTTTCGAGCTGAGGAATTCCGATCGATTACAAGTTATACATGACTCCAACTTTGTTAATAAATCACTTATCGTTGTTGTTGTTGTCACTTGTAGCAAGAATTTGAATCCGTCAACAACAAAAAACATGGCGCTTGCTCATCTGCTGAACTGTTATTATTCAGCGATAGAAAGACCTCTGGCCCCGAGGAGGTAAATGCTAATATCAGATTTATTACCGTCATTATAGGTATTGAAATTTTTGCGGTAACTGCGTCGTAACTCATTATTTGTTTTTTCTGCCACCATTTTTGGGATCGAAATATAATTTTTTATCATATTTTCGATTGGAGGTTATGTGATGTGGCTCATGATACAGGTACATGCTAATTGGGTGTGTAAAAAGCTGTTCGATTTTTGGTTTATCTGGTCTAATTAGTTTTACAATCAAGGTAAATCGATAAATGTGCTATAAACGGGGTGGTAAATGTGTTTATGGGATCGGAGAAGGTGGTATTTTTATTGAGATTGTTATTTTATTGTCAAATAATTAGACATAGTCATTAGCTTCTGAGTATGCCATGATCACAAGGCTACTGGGTGCAAAACACATAGTTTTTTTTCACTTACGCTGTCCATTACCATAACACCTGCCGAGGCTTAGGCAAATGGATTTCTTACAAATCCGTCTGTATATTAATTGATATTCGTTGCCATTGACCTACCCGATGACTTTAGACGATTTGTAAAGACAAAGATCTCAGCCCTAATAAATACTTTCACAAGTCTTCTGATGTCTTTTTTAAATCAAACTCAAACAGACCATGTGAGGTGTTTTTTTTAGGAAGCTTGCTTGCGTCTTCAATTCCATGGTCCATTGTGCGCTTATATAACGTGGGTACCATAGCATTGCGGTCCATTGTAATGGGCTTTTAATCGACTATAATCAACCATCAACAATCTTTCGCAACACATGCCATTGAAGTGTTATTTTGGAGGTAGGTACAACACGTTTTTGAAGTGGCACAAAGTGGATTTTCCTCGGGGCATTATGGAGTTTTTTTTTGTTCATTGTGGAGTTGTATAACGAATAAGCTAACAACATAAAAACACTTAAGACTTGTATTTTGGGGTTTCCCAGCATTCTTGAAATTCAGGATTTTGGTTATATGAATCACTGAATTCAGCAGAAGATTGGTGAGTTAATCTTTATTTGGCGATAAGATAACTTTGATGAAAAGTTTGGTACTCGTTTGTAGTGGAATCGTTAACCTAGATAATTGTTAATGAGCTAGCAGTTGAGGCGGCAAGTTAAACAAATTTGGAGAGTTGGTAATGATTCAGATCTATTTTATTTCCGACTTTCTATGGAACAAAGAAAACGGGGAATCTTATCCGAATTGAGATATGTTAAACAATCAACAAATAATTTCTTGGATACTGAGTACTATAATATACCTGAATCATGTTCAGACCTCTGATCACATAACAATACTATATCTTCAAATTCGTCGAAGAAACAGTTCATTGAGATAATGTTTGACACTAACCCACCTCACAAAAAATATCCTGATAATATTAAATTTATATTTGGACTGATACAAAGCGTGTCTACATTTCTTCTTAAGCTGGATGTTTTTGAAAATGATATTGGTAGACAAGAATTTATTCATTTCACAACAATTCTTGAATGTAAAAGGAGAACTCTGAAGGAGAAGACATTGCAGTGTTTTCAAAGTATCTATCCGATCTTAAGGCTGCGCTGTCATTGAACAACTTCATTGGAACAAAAAACATGATGGAATTGAAATTTTACCTCCATAGCTGCTTATAGGAATCATTGGAAAATTCCGTTTCATTTCGGTAGAACGACATTACTTCACAAAAATAAATCATGATCAGTGAAAAATAAAAGGTGATTTTCTGCGATAACTATCATTAAAAATTAAAATATTTTTCGATAATCATGTTCTAAAATTCACAAGCTTTGTTTTGACACCAACTCACCAATGGTTGAATTTATAAAAAAGCCGCAAGAAGTAAAATGAAAATTTCCAATGATGCTTTTCAATGATAACAGGTCCGCCATCTAACGTTTTTTTCAACTATTGCTTATTTCGTGAATGGTAACATGTCATTTCTGATTTGACAGATAATTAGTTTTATCCTTCCGCTGAACGAATATGGTTGTGTTTACGCTTGAACAACGCTGGGAAATATTGCGACATTACTTTGAAAATCATGGTAATGTTGCAGAATGTGTGCGAAAATTGCGTACGGATTTTGGACGAAGAGAAGCACCGTCAGCTCCGTATGTTCGTTATCTTGTCAAAAAAAGTGAAAGAAACTGGCATCCTCATCGATAAACCAAAGCGTGAAAAGCCAAAAACAGTGCGTACACCCGAGAATATTGCTGCTGTGGCAGAAAGTGTGCGTGAAGCGCCATCAACATCAATTCACCGTCGTTCTCAACAATTGAACATTTCGGAGACATCATTGAGACGAATTTTGCATAAAGACCTTGGTATGACGACATACAAAGTCCAATTGGTTCAGGAGTTGAAGCCAACTGACCATCCAATGCGTTTTCGCTTCGCTAAGTGGGCCTGCGATCGACTTAGAGAAGATGCCGATTTTGCCAAAAAAAATCATCTTTTCAGATGAAGCTCATTTTGATCTTGGCGGGTATGTTAACAAGCAAAATTATCGCATTTGGGGCACAGAAAATCCGCACGCATACATTGAAAAGCCGATACACCCAAAACGAGTCACTGTTTGGTGCGGATTTTGGTCCAGAGGCATAATTGGGCCATTTTTCTTCGAAAATGAGCAAGGAGTGGCCGTTACAGTCAATGGCGATCGTTATCGGGCCATGTTGAACGAATTTTTGTTCACAAAAATTAAAGAGGAGGATATTGGCAACATTTGGTTTCAACAGGACGGCTCTACGTGCCACACAGCCGAAGCTACACTCGATGTTTTGCGTCCTGTTTTTGAAGATCGCTTATCAGCCGCGGAGCTGATGTCGTTTGGCCACCTCGGAGCTGCGATTTGACACCGTTGGACTATTATTTGCATGGTGCCGTAAAAGATAAGTGTTACGCCGACAAGCCAGAGACAATTGACGCTTTAAAGGACAATATTCGTGAAGCCATTGGTGAAATACAGCTGCACACAATCGATAATGTGCTTAAAAATTGGACCGAACGTGTAGGCTACTGCATGGCCAGCCGAGGCAGCCATTTGAATGAAATTATTTTCCATTATTAACCGGAAGGATTGTACTTTCAAATAAAAAAATTGAAATTTGAGAAAATATTCAGTAGTTTTTTTATAGCATTTTTATTATTTGGCGGACCCTTTAGCTAAACCTGCAGCCTAAAAACAAATTTGCTGTAAGATTCCAAGACTTTGCAGAAAACAGGAAGCTAAAGTAATTCCTTAAGTTACTTTATAAAGTCGCTGCAGTAGCAAAATGGATTGACGTAGCTGCGAAGTTATTCAGTCTTTGAAAGACTTCACTGCAAATGAAATTAATCCTTCAAAATGATTTTTGCTTGCAAAAGTATAAAACTGCATCCACTGAAGATTTTTGGGGTTAACAGTTTCCGATAAATATCAACGTGGCAACTATGTTTGGCTCAATATATAATATACATGCAATATGTAAATAATATGCATTTTTTGAAGACCAAATATGGTTTGAGATTATCAGATGCCATCCTTGACGATAATTTAAAAACCGAATTAAAAAAAAACTGGAAATTTCTCCTTTTAATTGTACCTACACTGTGTTTTCTAAAGTTACTTAAATGAAGCAAAATAAAAATAAATAAAAACATTCGTTTTTTTTTTGTGGACCTCGATAAAAGTTTTAAATCGTATCTGGACCCCACTTAAAATTACTTGCCGACCCCTGGCATACACAATCAGCTGCATAAAAGTTGGCCCCAATATTGGACTATTTTTTCATAATGAAAAATGTCCCCCAAGAAAATGAAAAATAACCCCAAATTGGTTGGCAAAAAAAGGAATTAAGTAATAGATTTAGCTTACTCCTTTTTTTTAATTTACGTGCATACTTCTCTGAGGTCAGGCAACTCTGTAACGCACTAAAAGGGCACCCTTTATGTATAATGCTTGCCTATAGTCATAAGTCTAAAAGTGATTTCGAAAAGCTCTTCTGGACATGTGCTGTTATAGTAACGGGTGATTTTTTAAGAGGTTTAGAACTTTTTTTAAAAAAAAACACAAAAAACCTTGCAATTTAATGTTTAAAGATAATTTCATGCAAATGTTGACCGCGGCTGCGTCTCAGGTAGCCCATCCGCTGAGTCCAATTTTGGCATACTCTTTCACACATATCGGCCGGTATCTCACGAATGAATGCATGGATGTTGGCTTCCAGTGCGTCAATCGAAGCGGGCTTGTCCCTATAGACATTAGCCTTGACATACCCCCACAAAAAATAATCTAATGGTGTCAAATCGCACGATCTAGGCGGCCAATTGACCGGCCCGAAACGTGAAATTAACTGTTCACCAAACTCGCCTCGCAATTGCGCCATTTTTTCGAGTGCTGTGTGGCATGTGGCACCGTCTTGTTGAAACCACATATCATGCAAGTCAAGAACTTCCATTTCGGGCAAAAAAAAGTTTGTTATCATCGCTCGGTAGCGTTCACCATTGACAGTAACGCTGCGATTCGCATCATCTTTGAAGAAATATGGCCCAATAATGCCGCCGGCCCATAAACCGCACCAAACAGTGGCTTTTTCGGGTTGCATTGGTAGCTGTTGCAATGCTTCTGGCTGATCTTCACTCCAAATGCGGCAATTTTGCTTATTTACGTACCCATTCAACCAAAAATGAGCCTCATCGCTGAACACAATTTTTCGATAAAAAAGTGGATCCTCGGCCAGCTTTCCAAGAGCCCATTCACCAAAAATTCGGCGTTGTGGTAGGTCGGCTGGCTTTAGTTCTTGCACCAGCTGTATCTTAAAAGGCTTTACGCCCAAATCCTTCCGCAAAATTTTCCACGTAGTGCTGTAACAAAGGCCTAACTGCTGGGAACGGCGCCGAATCGACATTTCGCGGTCTTCTGTCACACTAGCTGATACGGCCGCAATATTTTCTTCACTACGCACAGTACGTAAACGTGTTGGTGGTTTAATGTCCAACAAAGTAAATTTGGTGCGAAATTTGGTCACAATCTTCCGAATAGACTGCTCCGAAGGTCGAGAATGCCGATCATAAAATGGAAGCAGCGCGCGATGAACATTTCGAACCGAGCACGAATTTTGATAGTAAAATTCAATAATTTGCAAGCGTTGTTCATTTGTAAGACGATCCATGGTTAAATTGCAAACCAAACTGAAGCTGTTTGACAGTGACACAAGGTACTAAACACACGTCAGCTGTCAAAACCAGTGTTGCCAAAACCAAACCAGCTAAAAAATCACCCGTTATCTGTGTAAGAATGATACTAAACCATTGTTTTGCAACTTAAAACTAAATCCATTATTGGAATATCTGTTTATTTTGCCCTAATTTTGGTGATATGCGTAATTTTTGCATAAATTAAAAAAAAACATCTCCCAAAATATAAAATATCACCCCAATTTCATTTTAACATATTTTTCAAAAATAACACCCCAATTCTAAAAAAAAATGTGGCCATTTTTCATTTTTGTGTTGGTGTCATTTTTCATTGAGGATAAATTTCATGTGCCTGAAAAATGGAGTAAGATCTCTTAAAGTTGGGAATACCGAATCAAAATTTCGATAGTGAATTTTAATAAATTTCAATGTTTGTTTTTTAACTTGTCTTAGGTGAGACGAATTTAATGCACCCAAAAAGCGCCCAGAGATAAGATGATGAATGCAGATGTTTATTGACTCTGCTCTTGAATTGTTCTCTGGTGCTTATTAGTTTACTTCACCATGATAAAAATGTATGCCTGACGTTTTGTCATTAAAAGCACCAATCACCAAGAATGGCGCATTTAATAGTTACATGTAGTCCGTTGCGTGGACATACAGTCCTTGAGACAGTCATTCGTAACTTGCGCTTATTTGTGGTACCATGCCATATATTATATTCTTTGAATACGAACCATACAATATTGAAATCCATTTATTTAAGCAACAAAAATAATCGAAACTTAATTAAATCCATAGTCTTTTTCTATGCTATTTATGAAATTCAAATCCATTTTACTTAGTAAGGATGATTTATTAGAAAATAGAATATATTAATTCGTTTTAAATGACTTTTGTAATGTTTTTCTGCCTGTCCTTTATCCGACGAAAAAATGTTCTCCAACAAAAAAAGACAATCAAATAGCAATTAGTTAGATAATTCGTCTCGACTGCTATTCAAATTCGATACTTTTTGGTATTTGTGCGGACGCGGCGCTTGTCGCGAACCTTATTTAGATGCATTAAGTTAATGTCATAATCAATTTTTCGACAATTACTGACAATTCAGCTAATCTAATAAGTTCTTAAAGATCCAATGCTGACATGTGAGCGTTAATTAGATATACCAACGACACACTGATGTTCGCTAACCATCCACTTAATGACGAGAGTAATCCAAATGAAATTCAATAATCAATCGATTAACTTAAAATTATTTCGCAATATTTTTTCCCAATTGTTGTGACTCCAACTAAAATGAAGATGTATAATAAAAACAAAATTTAATTAAACGGTTATGTTAACTTAATAGGTTACAGCTGCTAAAGGTGTCAATAAATTGCACTTTATTACCCAATATTTAAAAAGTACTTTGGTACTCGTATGATGTAAGATGTTGATGTTATCAATTGTCACGGTGTAGTATTGTTAATAATTTGGTTTGGTTTTTAAATGTCAATCAATATTTATATTTTTTTTTTCATATAAAATATTACACACATCGAGCGACTTAGTTAGTGCTGTCATGTAAAATGAAAAGATCATAAGGACCTCTTAAAAATCAACATTCCCGTTTATTGGTGGAAGTAATACCGCCTCATAATTTTGTGATATGCAAAAATGTAATAAAAGCAGAATTTGTGTTCTGTAAATAAGAGAACGGAAATTGGTAGTCCTATCTACAAGGTGGCGCAAAAATAACCTTCCGATGTTTTTTGGCTGTAATTTAAAAAAAATGAAAAACTTTTTTAGTCACCAATATTCCGCGTTCTGGAGCAGTGTAACGTTACATTGTTTATTAACGTGTATTTCGCATGTGTTTACTACACAAATGTCAAAACAGAACTGACATAAGGGGCCAATCGCAAAATTTATAGCATTTTCTGATAGGAGGATTACTTTTGCGCCACCTTGTATAATATTTAAATTCGATCAGGATAACCCAAAACATAGGCCAGTAGGGATGGAGTAAAGTGTGAGTACTATGATCACCTTATCGAGATTTCAACTTCACCGATATGAAAATTAGGATTTTTCTACGACTATTTAAAGTATACACAAAAAATGGTCGTAAAACCCCATAGTAGTTTTGAGTCATTTTGTCATCTTTCTTTCTGACCTGACCTTGCTAAACAAATTTGACGATTTCCAAAATTTGGCCAAAATACAGAATAATATTCATTTTGATTATTGAATCTAAAATTGATATAAATAATGTCAAAATGTGATTATGTGAACGTTTATTCCGGAATTTGAAGGAATCGTTGTCTAGGTGAATAATAATGATTTTCTTTTAATGGCCAAAACTGAAAATTCCGTTTAGAGATAGTTGGGCCAAAACTAATTATGTGGAATTTTTTCAAACAGTAATAGTAGTATATAAATTAAATTTTGTTCAATTTGATAATATAATTTGCGAGAATTTGACGGGTACCGTTAATGAAATGGTTAAAAGTAAAAAACTAAATGGCTTGGAATTATGACAAAAAAATCTTGGATACGAAGTTTGAAGAAAATCGGTCAACCCGTTTAGGCTGGAGAGACCATTACGGACAGACGGACCAACGAAACGACGACCGATGGACGGAATTCCAAAAACCACTTTTTTGTGTTCCGCTATCATCGTAATGTTAGAATCAATCAAAATCTAGACGTCGAAAATTTTCACGAAAACTTTCTCTTTGTAAGAGAAATTTAAAAACATAGTTGAGTTACAGTCGCCTGTAGCCATTCACCAACAACTAACCAAATCGGCCTTTATCAATGTGGTTTAGGCCATCTCCCATTCAACCGCCATGTGAGTGAGCTTAGTGCATTTCTAAGCGCGGGGTCCCTGGTTCAAATCCCGAAATTGACATCACCTACATGATATTGACATCATAGATTGGACCCAATGAGATATCATCACCGGGCTACATAAAATTTGGCCCCAATGAAAAATGACCGCAATACAAAAATTAAAAATGACCCTAAAAATGTTGAAATTGGCGTGATGAAAACGCATAAAAACGATACAAGCAACACAATTATACAACTAAAGGGTCCGCCAGAAAACTTTTTTTTGAAAATTCTATAAACGAGTGGTGGGTGCACGACTGGGTCGTACGCAACTTTCTCTTTCACAGCAAGTTGGGCGTTAGATTATATCATAAGCATTATGATTATTGATGCTAAAATGATTTAAATAAGTCGAAATGTATTTATACGAATGTTTACTCCGAAATTTGAAGGAATCGGTGTCAATGTGAATAATAATGATTTTCCGTTAGTGGCCAAAACTGAAAATTCCGTTTAGTAATAGTTGGGCTAAAACTAATTATGTGGAATTGCTTCAAGCTGTAATAGTAGTATATGTATTAAATTTCATTCAATTTGACACAATAGTTTGCGAGATATTAACAATTTTCTTTATATGGCCTAAATGACAAAATCCGTTATATGGATTTTCTCGAAAAAACTGGGTATGCAGTTTTGTTGGAACTAATATGGTTATAGTATATATAAAGTTTAATCAAAATCGTTAGAGCCGTTTTCGAGAAAATTGAGGTTATGTGTAATTTTTATATGGCAGGTACCAGTTTTAACATGGCTAAAAGCAAACAAAAAAAATGGCCTAGAATTATGACCAAACCAAGCTTGGATACGAAGTTTGAAGAAAATCGGTCTAGCCGTTTAGGCTGGGGAGACTGTCACGGACAGACGGACCGACGGACCGACGGACCGACGGACGGAATTCCAAAAACCACTTTTTTAGGCTCCGCTATCATCGTAATGTTAGAATCAATCAAAATCTCGAGGTCGAAAATTTTCACGAAAACAATATCTTTCTCTTTGTAAGAGAAAGTTAAAAAAAACTACTGAATATTTTCTCAAATTTCTTTTTTTATTTGAAAGTACAACCCTTCCGGTTAATTATGGAAAAATAATTTCATTCAAATGGCTGCCTCGGCTGGCCATGCAGTAGCCTACACGATCGGTCCAATTTTTAATTTTCACGAATATTGTCCTTTAAAGCGTCAATTGTCTCTGGCTTATCGGCGTAACACTTATCTTTTACGGCACCATGCAAATAATATTCCAACGGTATCAAATCGCAACCCGAGGTGGCCAAACGACATCAGCTCTGCGGCTGATAATGCGATCTTCAAAAACAGGGCGCAAAATATCGAATGTAGCTTCGGCTGTGTGGCACGTAGCGCCGTCCTGTCCAAATGTTGCCAATATCCTCCTCTTCAATTTTTGTGAACAAAAATTCGTTCAACATGGCCCGATTACGATCGCCATTGACTGTAACGGCCACTCCTTGCTCATTGTCAAAGAAAAATGGCCCAATTATGCCTCTGGACCAAAATCCGCACCAAACAGTGACTCGTTTTGAGTGTATCGGCTTTTCAATGTATGCGTGCGGGTTTTCTGTGTCCCAAATGCGACTATTTTGCTTGTTTACATATCCGCCCATATCAAAATGAGCTTCATCTGAAAAGATGATTTTTTTTGGCGAAATCGGCATCTTCTCTAAGTCGATCGCAGGCCCACTTAGCGAAGTGACAACGCATTGGATGGTCAGTATACCATACAACCATATTCGTTCAGCGGAAGGATAAAACTAATTATCTGTCAAATCAGACATGAGCTAAGTGTTACCATTTACGAAATAAGCACTAGTTGAAAAAAAAAGTTAGATGGCGGACCCGTTATTTTTCAAAAAAAAAAAACGAGTAAAAGACTTTACCATCTTTGTAACAGACGAAACTGGTGGCTGGTAGCCAGTATAGCATAACAACAGACACCAAAAATGACTTAAGATTTATCTTAAGCAACTGGGAACAAAACTTCAAATGAACACCTCCATTTCAAACGGAGCTTGGATAAAAAGCGAATTTTTAATTTTCGCTTTGATCCTTACATGTTTTTGGCAACCCTTTATGTAATACCTGTGCGTCGACGCACAATCAATCATACCGATTACCTTGATTTGTATACCTAAATTATGTTATAAAAACTACTACGTAAATCAAATCAAGTATAGTTTGGGGACATTTTTCATTTTCGAATACATTTTTTTTTTAATTTCAGGGCTTTTTTCAATTTTCTTGGGGGATATTTCCATTTAGAAATTGAGACCATACCTCAATATTGGGGTCGTTCCATATAATATCCTGTTCATACCAGTCCTACTCTACGGCGCCAAATAAAGGAGAGTTCCCAGAAGCAAATAAAGAAATCTCTTTAAATTAAAAAGAATGGATCATTTTACGTATTTCTATAAATTGGTACTTAGTATGGCGCGGTACAGTTGCAATATTTGTTAATGTTAACACTCCATTCCATTGTTATAGAGCCCAAACGTCTAAAAATATACCAAGGTCTCTTAAATTTTGTCGTCTTTAGCAAAATTGAAAATAATTTAATAAATAAATAATTCTTAGAATAGTTTTGTTTGCCCTCGAATACCTTCGTTTCTAATCGTAGAAGTTAAAAGATCTTGGAATGTAAATAAATACTATCCAAATATTTGACAGGTTTTCTGTATCAATAATTTTATCGGTATCTATATCAAACTCGTGGATCTTTAATGGTGTATCATGCATATTCATTACAATAACAAAAATGCAAAAATATTTGCTTTTTTAACAAAATTCAGTGAAATCTAATGATAGTTTTTTTCTGAATAATAAAACTAGATGTTGCATAAACAATCATTTATACTACTTTTCATTAGTTGCGAATATATTTTTTTAGTATCCATTGAATAATATTATGTCCAGCATTTTGATTTTTAAATCCTTCAAATACATTCTAAATGATGTTTACTTGATTGATCTACCCAACTTTAAGTACTAAAACCATGGTCTCTCTAGTAGCGAGACCAAAAACCATCTTAAATTTTATCAATAAAAAAACTTTTTTTTTGCGGAACAAGTTAAAATGTTAATTTTTCTTTTTTTATTATTTTTGAACTAAAGTTGCGTCAGTCATCAGACTACAGGCGAGAGTTCTGAATAACTTCATTTCCATAAAGCGATGTCAACATTATTGCGAATTGTTTATTTTTCTTGGTAGTAGGTAGATTTCATTTTACCAACTGTGTAAATCCCTCTGCAGTAGTGAATAGAGGTCAATAAAACTGCTGAGTAAGTATGTGCTAAGTGTTTTTGGCAACAGCAGAATTTGTAACAGGAGA
Organism: Rhingia campestris; assembly: GCA_932526625.1. NCBI lineage: Eukaryota > Metazoa > Arthropoda > Insecta > Diptera > Syrphidae > Rhingia > Rhingia campestris. The sequence continues at coordinate 2,548,556 of OW052184.1, forward strand.
AATCGCATTGATGTCATTTGACGTCAATTTTGATTTATTCCAATAAGACAAATAATTTGAGTGACTAAGCTTTGAAGTAGAAAAAAGTAAATCAAATCTGTGTTAACTACTCACTGGAGTACTATTATTTTGTATGATAGTTGTGTCATTATTACTTGAAATTAAAAAATTATTATTAAGTTGGAAAAAACCCAGAGTATAATAAAACCTTTCAGTAATTAGCTTGCACAAGTTTGTATCCAGATTTTGTTTGCTTTGAGTTTACCATTTCCTGTATTTAAATGTATTTTAGCAAGATATGTTGTTACATCAAACAATGAGTTATTAACACTTCATTACTACATGACTCCGTACATTCAAGAATCTTGATCTGCAGGGTGGGCCAAATAAGGTCACCTAATGTTAAAGATGAATATTTTCTTATATAATTCTTTTTTCCTTTTGCAGTTTACATTTGAGTTTTTGGAAATTTTTAATGTGCAAAAAAAGCGTTAATTGCTATGACGCGACGCAGAGAAAATATCGTCAATATTTTAATTTATTATTAGGAGCTTGATCGACCTTTTTGAGAAACGATGTTCCCAAAGTGGTGCCCATCGAAATATTTGCACTGAAGACAACGATCCGTAATCCATCTATTTCAGCTCGTCGTCGTTCGGGCCAATTTCCCCATGTTTCGGAAGAGAAGTTCTTATAATAATATTTCTCATAATATGATTAAACTTCAATTACTTAAATAAATGTAAGGGTTTTCTATAAATTTGTCAAACTATGAAAATCGTCAAATTCTCGTAAGCTTGGTATTTGGTTTTACGCTTACCGCGGAGTGAAAGAAAACGATTACATACGACCCAGTCGTGTGCCCACCAATCGTTTAAATAATGTGTTGATGTCGGATGAAGCGTATTTCCATTTAAGTGGTTATGTCAACAAATGTTTCGAAAATCCTAGGGCAGCATTTCAGCATCAGTTATAGCCATTTTGATGCGTTGTCTGGTGCAGTGTTATGGCCGAAAAAGTTATCGGCCCATATTTTTTGAGAATGACTACCGATTTCAGGGGCTTCTCTCAGCATTTTAGCCAATAGCATAGCAGCACCCTTATTAGTGGTTTCAATAAGATGGTGCGTTCAGTCGCACACTGCACAAACTATGGACCTGCAGCGTTCATTTTTTGGTGAACGTTTGATTTAAAAAAAAATCAGATTTCCCTTGGCACCTCGCTTAACAGCTCGCTGAGGATTTTCGCAAGTGGAACTAGGTTCGATGCGTTGTTTTATTTTTGTTAGGGAGTTTGTAACCGAGCAATTATTCCCATGGAAGCATCTTCATACTCGGCAATTTTCTTAGGGTTTTTATCTTTCTAAGAGCTTTGTCTGATTATCTTTATAAACCACATTTAAATTTGAGTTAGCGGTGATTAAATATAACAGATATTACGAGAGATCTTCCTCGATGACATCAAATATAATCAATTTCTCTATACCGGTCAATTGTTGCGATTTTAAATATTCGCTCGCTTCGTTAACAATCTTCTTAATATATTCGCGAAAACCGGCACGTGTTTGCAGCTCCTTTTTTAACTGATCGCGCAAATAAATTTGCGAGAGCAAACAAAATACTACGCAGGGTTAACAAAACTAACTTAATCAGACACAACTTTCCCGGGTTTCGGCACCATTTTGTTGAAAAATGTAAATCCGGCGGATATATTAAATCGAATTATGTCCAAGGTAAATAAGTTTTATTTTAAAAGAAACAACCGAATTATATATATTCAAAATTTATTCTTTAGCTCAATTTAAAATCATATTCGAATGCGGTTATATAGGAAAAGTAGAAACGGAATTTATATAAGAGAGAAGAGTATAGAACCTTAATTATGTACATAATAAATGAAATAAATTCTGTGATGCCAATTTCCCTTTTTTTAATTTTCAACAAACTGTGCCCGACTTTTTTTTATGAGTGTATTTAAAAGAAAAAGTGTATGTTAATGAATCAGATACTATATGACAGTTAAAGCACAATATTAGACACGAAATACTGAGCTTGCAACCAGAAACATTAAGTGGTGTATTAGAAAACGCGCTAAAAATGATGATGAAGATGTTAAATTTAATATTAAATTGCCATAAAATGTTTTGCTATATATAAATAATTTATTTGAAAAAAGACAATAGTTATACGTGCATAACATTGATATAACATTGATAGGTCTTATTTGTAACCCATGTATGTTAAATTTATTAACATCACAAAAGTTAGTTGATGGGTTATATATTAAAACTAAATATAAACTTCTGAGAAATTAATTTGATAAAAATGAATCACGTTAATAGAATAACTTATAAGGTTACAATCTGCTTTGCGAATCGTTTAATACCCTGCCCATTTCATTATTGAAATAAACATCTACGTAACCAAATATTCTACAGACGAAATTTAAAAAACAGTAAAATTTTAAATAAATACATAAACGCAAGTATTAAATTAATTTGTTTTTCAATTATTTTTTTGATATTTTATCAAAATACATTTTGTTAAAGAAAACACCCCTCAAAAACAGTATCCTGTAAAGATATTTTTTTCAAATTTTTTTTTTTAAAGTGAGCTTGGTGTGGCAGTGTGCGAACACGAAAGATATTTTCACTTGTAGTGGAGTTATGAACAAAGAGGCATGAGCAAATTTCATTATCCTTGCTTACAATTTTATGTCGGATATGGGATATATAGGATGTAGTACAAGAATGTTTTTTTTTAAGAAAAAATTCCTTCAAAATGGGAAATTTTTCCAAATTGCTTTCCTTAAAAAGTGAGCTTCATGCCTTAAATATAAACAATGACGTTCACAACTTTTTTTTAAAGTGGTCGTTTCAGTTGGCGGATTTTGAAAAAAGTATGACATTGTTCTGCTAGAAGTAACAAATGAATCTAAATGTTATTAAATATTATCCGAGCCAAAACTGTATTGTTAAAAAACAGTTGACGTATGAATGGAGGTTCTGACATAGCTAGATCCATTCATTTTTCGACTCAGTTTTCGATTATGATTCAAAGTGGATTCAGTGTGGTTGAAAGCCGAGCTATTTTAAGCACATTTTGCGTAACATTTTCGCAGACTCTGGTGTAATTCCAGCAACTTCGTTTATAATATTGTCCTTAAGAAAAACTTTTCCTTCAAGTACCTTCATAAGAAGAAATTCGGAGGCCAGATAACAACCACTTTTTGACATTATTCGGCCGGGAAAATCTTTAGCATGGGCTGTGTGTGGTGTGGAAACGTCTTGTAGGAAGCATAAGTTCTGTAGTCCTAATTGGTCCAATTCAGTCACAAGAGCTTTTTCTAACATGGTCCCGATAGAATTGCATATGGCATACTTAATGGCCAATGGCGCCGCCTACCTGTCCAAATGACGAAAAAAAAATTTTTTTCTACGAGGGTAAGTGGTCTTTGGTGTATCAATCGAGGGTTTTCTGTGATAGAATAGGGGCTATTCTGTTTATTATCTAAGCTTTTTTGCCAAAAATAACGGTCGTATATAGCGAGGTATAAAATTCGGGCAAACCACTCCACTCAGTATTTTGCTGTTTGCGTGAGATGATGCATAATAAATTGTTATCGAACACTCTGTACGACTGTCAACTGCTAATTCATTCAGGCAGATATGGCAACCTTAAGTAATTACTTATTCACCTTATCAAACGTGGAGTGTAGGACATTTAAGAGCAATCATGGTACCTTTTATGCTCGAGTTTTAACCCTGATTGGTTGACATTCACAACATTTCGAGGCACGAAGAAAAAGAGAGATAGGAAAGATGTTGGGTCTAGTGAAGACCTAGTCTTAGGTGGTATCGTAGCATTTCGAAGAGTTTCGTTTTTTATTTTGACTTAATTTCGGTGAAGAATATTCAAAAGTTGGTGATACTACTTATTACCAAGTACTTACTTACTTAAATGGCGCTACAGTCCGGGATGAACCTGGGCATCAACCAACATGCCTCTCCAATTACCCCGGTAATTAGCTAACTGCCTCCAGTTGCGCACTCCAAGTTGGTTTAGGTCGGTTTCTACATGTGCGCGCCAAGTATTACCAAGTATCCAACGAAATTTTATTTATATTTCCTTTGAATAAATTTTGACTGAGATTTAACGCACATACTTTTTTTTAATAGAAGATCTCTCTTCCACTAAATTCAAGTTCCAGTCGCCTGGTGGGTACTGGTGCAGGATCCAAGTTTCAAATTCCAAAAATGAGCTTTGCAAAAATTTAAAGAGTATATAGTTGTCATGAGAAGCATTACCAGGAGGTCTTATCCTTTGTGGCAAAAATATATCTTTTTACAGACGAATGAACGGAATAGCAAGGTTAGCCCTGTATTGGCCTATAATGCCAAATATTTCATTTCATTACAGCTCAAAATCTAAAGCCCAACAATCGTTGACAAACAAACGAATGGACGGAAAGACTGTCAGATCGACTCAGCCAGTAATACAAAACCAAAAATCCATTCCACTACTGAAGATTTAGTTAAAGTACCCATTGGTGTCATGCTAATTAAACTAGGAACTTTTCTCAGATATTGGCAAAAAGGTTAAGGAAGCTTACATCGGCACTTACGTATTTGCATTTATTCACTTAACTAGTGGTTAGCTGACCAAAATCGACTAAAAATATATCAAGATGGTTTTTCTGAGCACTGGTTAGTTAAATAAATGCGTTCGTATAAGATGCTCTAGCTAGATTTAATGTACCGAAAAAGGACTTTATCAAAAGCGGTTAGAGAAATTCCTGATCATTTTGAGTGGAAAATGATTCTTAAAAATAACTTTGATGACATTAAAAATACAAGGTGGCGCAAGAGTAATCCTCCTATCAGAAAATGCTATAAATTTTGCGATTGGCCCCTAATGTCAGTTCTGTTTTGACATTTGTGTAGTAAGCACATGCGAAATACACGTTAATAAACAATGTTACGCTACACTGCTCCATATTGGTGACTATTTATTTGAGCAATAATCGGTCGGTGACTTTGGCACAACGTGAATTTCGTCGCAGATCAAATAATCATGAGTGATGAGGCCCATTTCCATCTTAGCGGGTACGTAAATAAGCAAAATTTACGCTTCTGGGGCACTGAAAATCCGCGTGTAACCCACGAAGAGCCATTACACCCGCTCAAAGTCACTGTATGTGCTGTTTTCGCTGGAGGAGTCATCGGACCTTTTTTCTTCGAAGACGTCGCGGGCCAAACGGTTACTGTGAATGGTGAGTGCTACAGAGCAATGATCGACGAGTTCTTTTTGCCGCAACTTGATGAATTGGGATTGGAAAACATGTGGTTCCAACAGAACGGTGCAACGGCACACACTGCACGTGCCACAACCGATATGCTGAAGGATGCATTTCCCGGGCGCCTAATCTCCCGTTTTGGCGATTTGCACTGGCCAGCAAGATCGCCTGATTTGACCGCTCCAGACTTCTTTTTGTGGGGCTTTTTGAAGTCGCGGGTTTATGTCAACAAGCCTCAGACTCTTGCAGCTCTTAAAGACAATATCCGTCAAGAATGTGAGGACCTATCGCCGGAAGTTTTGGCCAAAGTGATGGAAAATGCCATAAAAAGGGCTCAAATGACAATCAACTGTGGCGGCGGCCATTTACATGACATCATATTCTCGACTTGATGTAAACTTGATTAAAAGACCAAATAAAAATAATCCACAAGAAGAATCAAAGTTTTTCATTTTTTTTTTAAATTACAGCCAAAAAACATCGGAAGGTTATTTTTGCGCCACCTTGTATGTTAAAACACCAACACTAATGTTTCCAAAAAGTTTTAAAAATTTCTTGATTGGCGAAAAATAAACAATGTCACTTCTTGTGGATTTCCCGTACCAAAACTACTTTTACAACATTTAAATAGATGTTTTCTAAGAATCACCATTTCGAGTTCTTTAAAAAACGAGATGAACCCCATTTGTTATTGAACCTGGGTATGAAAATGTAGAATAATTGACAAGCTAGTGGCAACAGGAGTAAATCTTTCAAACCTAAGAAAACTTATTTAGAATAACAATATTAGGAATACAATTTATTTTCAAAATCCTCATTGCTTCGGGAATATTTGAAAAATCTTCTTCAATTATAAAACAATATATGTACATAGATTAGAAGCATATGTACCGAGGTTGCTTGAGATTTCATAGTTTCAAAACGCCTTACTGTATTGTCAGAGGTAGGCATAAGGACGGATTAAATAATCTTATCGAACACTAGGTATAACAATACGTTCATATCACATAATATAGGCATCTGTATCTACTACTATTCACGCCAAAACATGAAATACATGAAGCTATATTCCGATGTGGGGTCTTTAGCGCCTAACACTTATGCAAACATTTTATACTTATTTAGATAAAGACTTCTATGATAGATTCCCCGGTTTATATTGACCATTCAACTTTGCTTTGTTTAAAACAAATAAAATTTCTAACACTGTAGTGTCAAAATTTATATAGCAAAACAGGTAAGCACGCATCTTAATGTCATTTGATAGCAAGTATTTGTGTCTGTGTCCAGAAATTTTCACAAAACGAGTTACGAACTGCGTTAAATATTTCTTGCAAAATACTGTCCCAAATAACAAAACCTCGAACAATGGATAAAAGTTTTTATATAGCTCCTTAGCAATGAAATTTTATGATGAACGCGCACTGGATTTTTTTTATTAAAATCCGTAAAATTCTACAAATATCCGGAAGTTCCTGTTTTGTATTCCTTTGATTGTGGCTAAAAATAATTTTCTCAATATTGAGAAGGCCACAAAAAAAGAGCAATAAAAGCCGCTCATTACACAATTCAACTCAACACAGTAGGTATACCACACTACGTCAAACGAAATGCGGAAGAATAGGCCGATGCTTATTGATTTTTTTTCTACGAACTGATCTCTCGGACTTTATAAATCTTGCATAAACATCACTCTCAAGGCCGCATGGAATTTCCCCGAAAAGATCGCTGTACGACAAACAAAAAAAAACCTCGACAAGTCATGGCTTTTGAAGTACCAAACACTCGTGCATCCGTGATGCATTTCCCTCACACACATGCTGCATATGTCAACCGTGACATAGCATTTGGTATTCACATATTTGTATACCCTCGATATTGTCCACATCATCAATGTTACAATTGACGTTGCACTCGACCGTCCGATCAGCCGAATCTACAGAAGGTTCTATTAGACCTAAATGTCAGGAAGTCATAGTTATTCACTATTGAAATTTCAGTCTTATTTTTTTCAATTTATCTATTGCTGTATATTTAAGGTTTGCCATCACATATAACATCCAATTAAAAACACTTACATGACTCTCCCACACTAATCCACAAACAAAATCCCAAAGATACACACGGCATGGCAACAAATGTTGTGATACAAATCAATCGATTGATACTGAAATGCAATTTCTCTTCAAGCTCGGGTTAAAGAGAGAGAGATCGCTCTGGATTGTGTAGAGAAAAATGTACAGATATATTTTCTTTGTAATAAATTAAAATTCCAATTTTATATCTCATTCACAAAACTCGCCATAGAAAATATCTCATTAACATAATTCACCTATTAAGGGAAACATCGCACACACCTAATTAACTTCCCAGTAATGCACTTCAATGTATTGACAATTTCCTCAATCAGCCGGATTGGCACCACGATCACTTTTTTCGGGTCGAAATCTTTCAGTGGTAGGAATAATTTAGTGGAAATATTGAAAACACAAACAAAAACCGAACACAAAGCAAATGTGTATGTTTTATTTCTCTTCTTTTTAGAAAATCGATATAAACACGTTTCACTGTCACGGACCGTAATTCATAGCACAACCGAACGCTAGTGAAACCATCGAAAGACTGAACTATAATCCGCTGAGTTCTGAGCTTGACTCGAAGTTGAATTTGCCTGGTAATGGTTAACGTCCAATAGCAACAGCTAACAGGTGATGAGCTGAACACGATAAAAACTCTTGCCTGAGCCACGATTCAGCTAATGATCCATTACCAACGTTAAGTTTCTACCTGTTAGTTGGTTCGAAACCTGTTACTTCGGAAATGTGAGCTTTAAAGCTTTACGTTAAGTATCTTATGCAGTAGCCCCTAAAAATGGGTAATGGTTTTCTGTTATAGATGCTAAAAAGTGAAGTAGGTTTAATGGTGTATCTAAGGTCTCAGTTGGTTATTTGTTACCTACTAGTGGATATGTTTACACGGGGACTATCCAAACTAAGGCCAGATATAGTGTATGTTTCAAGGGTCCAAACGTAAAGGTAAGGGTGCTATGAAAGTAAATGTGGTTTTTGGTATGTTTTCTCTTTTACACTTCTGCATTCTGCGATAATCGTATATGATGATCTTATGATGACGGGGAATGACATTTGAATTACAATGACAGGAAATTTCATACCAGGAGTTGCACATCTACTCACAAAAGTAACACCATGATACAAATTCTGCTAGTAATAACCCTCAATATAAACCCCGGGTCAGGTTAGGGATGATCATACAAAGATTAGTGACAGATTGGAACAAACAAAAAACAGAACACACAGTCATGACTGGGACGAATATGTTTCATTTGGATTGAACCGGGGAACCCCCGCTTAGTAGTCTTACACTCTAACAAATAGACCAATGCACTGGATAAACTGATATTAAAATTTAAAAGCTTCGTTTTAACATCAAGTCGCCTTTACGCAACGGCGGCTATAAGTTCACAACATGGGAGACATTGTATATTTACGACGACGTTGAATAAACCGCTGAATTCAATCTCCTTTTAATATCACAGTTTACACACCCAATTGGTGTGCAAAATTTTCGATACTATTGTAAAAAAATTTCCTATACAAATTTTGACAGTTTTTATGCCACGTCGTGTCGTATGTTTACCACATTTACAACGTCTTTCCGACGTTGCATAAATGTCCCTTATAAAAAAAATCTAGTGTGAGTTCACACGCGGTAGAAGTGTACTGTGTACACCGCATACGAGATGAGTTGAAGTGACATATTGACAACTGCCTTGGGTACTTTTTGGCAATTCGCAAGCTCTTCAGTTTATGTGATGTTGACTGTTCGAATCACAAATCGCGTATGAGAGGTGAATGACATACAATTTTATTCAGGCTTAAATTGGTGGAAAATGTGTTTCGATTAGTTTTCAACCTTGTTCTACCGCACAAACTAGGTTGAATAATTTCAACTATTTCTTACCCCGAACCTCAGTTCCCACGCATACAAAACCGGTTTTATACCAGTTGAACTCACCTCATTCTCATCCAATCATCAGCAACACGCGGTGTTCCCGAGTGTTCCCATATATAAGCACTATACCCGCGAACGACGTTGATTGGTTTCGATGATCAGACGACAACCGATATTTTGTTTCATCTCTTTTTCGTTACACTTTTTCGTTTCATTAAATCGAATTTACAACGGTCCAAAAGAAGTTTTACTTCAAAAAGAATAAAAGAAAAACAAATATCGCCATTAGGCCTTCTGCCATATCTCCAGTGTGAAGATATTCTCTCTTCATTGTAAGCACCTCATAAAATACAACCAAAGCTACACGCTCCACCATTCGGAAAGACTCCCAAATATCGTCAAACAAGCAAAAGTACCATTATGCAATTGAATACCTAAATTCAAATCTGAACACGTCAATCTACCGGAACCAGACCTGATATCAATTTTCATCTTCAACTTGCAGTCTCTCTCGTCCAATCTGTCCGCAATTTGTATTAACACACACAAACGTTAGAGTCGTTTCTGATATCTAGCATCTCGTTTTAAAAATGTCGATATATGAAAAACACCGTCCTTCCTAAAGGCAACACTCCAATTCCAAAAATACATCTTCATTACCACTAATCACAGCATATCGAAAACTCAATCAAATCTACCTGTTTGGATTCGAGCTTCAATTACAAATTGTAGACGTCAGATACACACCTTCGCTAAAACACACTTATGACACCAATATCAGCTGTCATTTCAACATTCAGCGGGAAAAAAACATTTTGGCCACCTAAATGTTACCAAATGTCGCATCCTTACAACACTGGATATTGCTTTCCTGGATTCACCGATGAGTTTCATAATTTGATCTTGCTCACACACAATCCCACGTACCCAAATTGACTTATTTATTGACAGACACCAGACTACCGGTGCACCAATGTCCTTTCTACAACCAAAATGCCAACAAGAAACCATCCCAATTTTGAAGCAACACTACATTTATTTTACAGCTGTAAAAATTGACATTTCTAGTTAATACAAAAGATGTCTAACGAAGTATAGATGGCGTGAGTTCTGCACTTAGGCCTACGTTATAAACAGAAAGATCTATCTATTGCCATTCCAAATATAGTCCCCTGTGTAAACGTAGATAATGACTGGAAGATAAACAAACATCGTAAGCAAACAGATAATATCAAAATCTGAGCTGATAAACTTGAACCTACATAATGAGGTCGACTGTGAAAAGTGAATTGCGCCACTTTTACGACTAGTAGACAAAAAAAGAATATGGAGATGTATACAAAAATGCCAGCATTCAGGGAAAACGCCACCTTTTCGTCATCTCTTCAACTGCTGAAACGAATGCAAATGCAATCATTACCAACTTCACTCAGAAGCCAAATTCAAAAGGTTATTCTCGTCTCTCTTTCTGGACCCGACGTCATTTTTATTTTTTTCTTATAGAAGAATTTATTTTTTATAAAAGCTTATCCACTAAATCTTATTGTTGCAGCGAGGTTGTGCAATTCTATATAGACTAAGAAAACGATTTACGTGTAAAATACAACAACACCTTAGCCAATATAGATTTCTGACTAAGCGTTTTGTATACGCTTGAACAACGCTGGGAAATATTGCGACATTACTTTGAAAATCATGGCAATGTTGCAGAATGTGTGCGAAAATTGCGTACGGATTTTGGAAGAAGAGAAGCACCGTCAGCTCCGTATTTTCGTTATCTTGTCAAAAAAGTGAAAGAAACTGGCATCCTCATCGATAAACCAAAGCGTGAAAAGCCAAAAACAGTGCGTACACCCGAGAAACTTTCTGCTGTGGCAGAAAGTGTGCGTAAAGCGCCATCAACATCAATTCACCGTCGTTCTAAACAATTGAACATTTCGGAGACATCATTGAGACGAATTTTGCATAAAGACCTTGGTATGACGACATACAAAGTCCAATTGGTTTAGGAGTTGAAGCCAACTGACCATCCAATGCGTTTTCGCTTCGCTAAGTGGGCCTACGATCGACTTAGAGAAGATGCCGATTTTGCCAAAAAAATCATCTTTTCAGATGAAGCTCATTTTTATCTTGGCGGGTATGTAAACAAGCAAAATTGTTGCATTCAGAAAACCCGCACGCATACATTGAAAAGCCGATACACCGAAAACGAGTCACTGTTTGGTGCGGATTTTGGTCCAGAGGCATAGTTGGGCCATTTTTCTTCGAAAATGAGCAAGGAGTGGCATTTACAGTCAATGGCGTTCGTTATCGGGCCATGTTCACAAAAATTGAGGAGGAGGATATTGGCAACATTTGGTTTCAACAGGACGGCGCTACGTGCCACACAGCCGAAGCTAGTTACACTCGATCTATTGCGCCCTGTTTTTGAAGATCGCATTATCAGCCGCAGAGCTAATGTCGTTTGGCCACCTCGGAGCTGCGATTTGATACCGTTGGACTATTATTTGTTGGGTGCCGTAAAAAATAAGTGTTACGCCGACATGCCAAAGACAATTGACGCTTTAAAGGACAATATTCGTGAAGTCATTGGTGAAATACAGTTGCACACAATCGATAATGTGCTTAAAAATTGGATCGATCGTGTAGGCTACTGCATGGCCAGCCGAGGCAGCCATTTGAATGAAATTATTTTTCACTATTAACCGGAAGGATTGTACTTTCAAATAAAAAAAGAAATTTGAGAAAATATTTAGTAGTCTTTTTTTTATAGAATTTTCAAAAAAAAAGTTATTTGGCGGACCCTTTATTACAACTATTATAACTGCAGATGTTCCATGGAGCTCAGAAAAATCCCCAGACTCGTTGCATTTCAACTACCGACAACACACACTGTCCATTTAACAGCAATATGAACAACGCCGTCCCAAAACTAAATTTTTTTTAATACATTAGGACATTTCCAGCTAGGAAATATTATAAAATCGTTAAACCGTTTACGAGAAAATCAAATTTAAAAATCATAACCGATAAGTAGGTACACACAAGGTATCTCAAAAAAATGTTTATATTTTAACTAGCGAACCCGGCGTACTTCGTCTAGCTTCAATTTAACTCTTTCAGATAAACTAAAGATTGATAATAAAAAATAGATAGTTCAAATTTAAATGTGATTCATTTGAATGGCATCGAAATCAGTAGAGAAAGATATGATAAACAATCATTTTTGATTTGTTTTCCGTCGCAAAAAAAATAGCGAAGACGGTTTGCCAACACGCGAACAGGCAACGTACAGTTGACCGTGCCAAAAACTGGGAAATTCGAGATTAATCCAACGATTGGCCTTGCGATTTATTGATTGTCATCGCAAAAGCCAATCGAACGGGAAACTGAAAGAATTGTAATGGAAGATCAGTTGGAATAATCGGAATTCGTGGGATAAGGACTTCCTCATACAGTTACACATTTTCTGATGAGATTGATCCCATCTTGAGCTGTAAATTGTGCGGCGGAGTTCCTCAAACATCAAGCGAGTCAAAAACATATGAGAAGGTTACAATCCGCAGTGCGGATCGTTGAATACCCTATCCCATCCCATCTGTAAATATAATACACCCAAAATGTGGGTATGGCTTAAAACACGATGGGGATTAAATATAAAAAATGACATTGTCACAACAAATTTTACGGTTCTACAAAAGACAAGGTTTTTCTCCTGCATATGTTATGGGGTTGTGTATAAAAACGGTTTTTATATAAAAAAACGACCCCTAAAAGTGGGCGTGGGTTAAAATAGTCTATAGACAAAATGTTCATATTAATATTACTAATGATTCTGCATCAATTTTTTTTCGAAAATTTTAAAATTTGACCGGAAAAAAAAACTTTATATGAACGAAATATACGATTACGATTGTCTAAATACGCTTCTCAGACTTTTTCTTAAATTCCTTACGGTTTGGCTAAAGACTACGTTTTTCTAAAAAAAAAAAGGGCGTGGTAGTGGGCGGATTTCAAAAATGTTTACACTTGTTCTGCTGGGAGCAACAAAGACCACGTGTACAAAATTTCACCATTCTAGCTCAAAATTTAAGGCCCAAAAAACTGGTGACGTACGGACAGACGGACGGACAGATATGGCTCAGCTATCGATTCTGAGTCGATCCATATACTTTGAGGTATATGTAGCTAAATTATTTCTTCATCCTCGTTTGTCACGCTGTCAACGGACTCTTACGAATGCAGTTCTCCTGCGATTTGACTTTGAACAATGAAATTCAAGCTAAGCGACGTCCTTATTCTTTGCTGCTAGTATTGCCCATTCACTAATCCAATCGAGATTTTTATAATTTTGTGCAATGCCGAACACTTTGATGATGAGTTCCTCCTTCCTATCAATAACAGATACGTAATTTTGGCCCATTTCGGATTGCAAGTGAACGTGTTGAATAAATCCGGGCGTCCGTAATTCCGCACGAACGTCATCGCATCTTGAGCGTATACTCATGCATGTGACGCGGTCTTCCAACATAAGTAGCTGGGCGGATCTATGCAGCGTCTCATTCAGTAGCGGTGCCGTCACGCAAGTGGGTGTCTGATCGTTGCTTCGACTGATTGAAACGAATGAAATTGTTCGTCAGAATGCATTGTATCCAATTCGGCTTTGAAAAATCTGACCAATTCATAAGCGCATGCATAAGATTTTGCAGTAAAAATTGTACAACACTGATCTAGTTCAATTGCCGAATCACCAACGAAATAGATCTGAAGGACTTATGATCTTCGTTTGGTGGTGGTGAATTTGCCCTTGAATCTGAATATTTGGAAGCAATTTCGAAAAAGAATTATTATTTTGATAATAAGGAGACACCATTCCCTTATAAGTCGGATTGTAGCCGGGTTGATCAACAACTTCGGTTCCAAATGCCTTCATTTGAAAGCATTCCTGACATTCTTGTGTATGCGCCGGGAAATGTTTTGATTGGATTGTATTTCCCTAGAGAAAAAAATACAATGGCTCTGTCGGATGAGTCAAAACGGGCAATTTCACCTTGGCTTCAGCGCAGCATAAAGGTCCTGCCAGAATGCGTATCTGTAGCTGATGTTTGTAGTTTGTGATGTAAAACAAGGCAACCCGTAAGCGCTAACACAATGTGTATCTTCGTGAATCTGTAGCTTGAAGTTGAATAGAGGCCAAGTTCAAGCAAGAAATGTATCTCTCTTTTGATGCATTCTGAGCAGGCCTTCAGCCGGGGGTTTTCAATTGGAACTTCAATGCGTTACAATGCTGGCATACGACAGACAATGAATCGATAGACAGTGAATCAAATACGCAGCGAATATCTTTTTAGGCGATTGCGGATTTGTATTCGAAAGGAGCGCGTTTCAAGTCTACATTTACGGCTGGTTTTCTTCTAGTAACATTTTGCCGAATTTGAGGTAGTGCTTGTGCAGCGCGAACCTGTGCAATTTGGGGACGTGTCCATTCATTTACTTCTGCACGTTCCTCTTGCGTTTGATTATCACGGATGGTCTGACTAATTATTGTACGACGTATGCGTCGCATAAGTTTTGATCGTCTTATAAGAGGTAAGTCAACCAAATAACTCTCCCTTAAAAACAACAAAGCCGTTTTTGCCCAATCCAATCCTATTTAAAAGAAAATTCTCTTCAAAAAAAATAAAAATAAAAATATTTTCTTTTTTTTTTTCAATTTCCCGACTTTTCCGGAGGGTTTACCCAAAGTTTTCTGCTATTTCGTGATCAATATTTTCTTTCATATGCGCCAGGGAAATCGCTTTATCATCGTAAAATTAATGATTGAGAAATATACCATAAGGGTTAAATCAGGACGGCACGGAGGCCAACATATGTCACCCCACTTGGAGAACAATTTGCGTAAAAATGCACAAGTTCCAGGCAGAAACTTATTGGACGTGACGTTGCTGCATTATGCTGGCACCATTTTCTTTGGTTGCAGTCAAAAAAGTGTTGCAATTCGGCCACAATTTATCTTAAAAAAAGTAAGGGTCCAGTATTAATCCAACAGAAATCGTAGCCCATATGGTCACTTTTAGAAAATGAAGGGCTCTCAGATGCTTACGTTTCATATTCAATACCCTCCAGTAGCTGCAGTTCTACTTATTGACGTGTTCATTAACATAAAAGCGATGTTCATCCGAACCTCTAATCTAATCCTTGAAAAGGGCTCAGTTCCCTGGCATATGACATTCAGCCTCTGACTGACATACTGAAGCTTTAATTCTTATACAGCAATTGCGTTTTATAGCGAAGCAGCTTTAGGTCTTTTTATAAAATGTATTGTACGTGTATCTAATGAAAATAATATAGAAGTATCTCTTTTGAGACATCTTGTACCTTTGATATTGATAGATGTCACTTTTCATTAACTTTCGCTTTGAATAGAATAATCACCTTACTGTCCATTCCTTACTACAACTACATAATCAATTTAAGCAACATATGCACTCATATAGCTCTTGAATTTTATTTCAAAACAGAGCCGCAGAGCAGATACAGTTTTTAAAAAATAAATAAATAACCACCGGACAGCCATAATTATTGCTTATATCCACTTCATTGTAAATATGTTCTCCTCGATGGACGTCTCTTGAATTTTCTACCATTCTGCCCTGTGTTATCGGATTGGTGGGCTTGAGTATGGCAGAAATACTTGCCACTTCTAATATTTTCAAAGTCAAAGCCCAACGAGACCATTGCGGAAAAATCACATTGACCCCGTCGATAACCAGCCCACGAGTCGCACATAACAGCGGTTACTGAAGTTCCACCAGTCACTGCATCAACGAACATGTGGAAGGGGTAGGCATGACTACACATCTTATTATGGCATCCCGGCTGGTATTTGAGCTCGTTGGCGTTCGGATATATGTCGACAGTACCTATTGCTTCGCGGATACTAAAAACGTCATTTTCTCCATGAATAACGATCACTTTGCCACAAACTTTTGGGTTGACATATACATCCTCACGTTGACACATTATCGCCGGATCGATTGCAATTAAAGTCGATACCTTCTGTCCTTTTTGATTATGTAATGTGGCGCCCAAGGCGGCAATATTTGCCCCCACCGAGTGCCCAACAAGAGTTAGGTCCGATTCGTCCAATCCATGCTGAACTAATGTCAATATGAGCTTCGAAATAAAGTATCCATCAACAAAGGCGTTGTGCTTGACCGTGTTATAAAGTTGAAGAATATTCTGCGCAAAGTCAACAACTATAATGTTGTAGTCCTTTCTAGCCTTTTGCATGTGTTGGAGTTTTTCGCGAACCTCCTTATTATTATTTGTAAGGTAAGCGCTAACGTATATGATTGTCTTGAGACGTGGATTCAATCCGAATTCTGTGATCTTCGAAAGGTATTTTATTGGCAGGGAAATTGTTTCATTGTTGGCAGTAACGAGGTGAATAGTTGCGTCCGTAGGATTACTTCCAGGAAAGAAAGCCAGAACACCTTCATCAACGTCAGCATTACCTGACAAAGAAAAGATCTTTAAATTCTGTTAATATTAAAAGGAGCTTATAGTTACTTACAGAATTGTCTCCAACCCAGTTGGAGGGTGTTTTTCAGTGTCTTGATGTTATAGTTGTGAATATCATCTATACTTTCGGGAGCTATTTCGTCGTAGTCTGCGTTATGCACTGTTCCAATGAGTAGTAGCAAAACCAAGTTGATATACCTTATCATGTTGAGAATTGTGGAAGACTTAAGTCTATGCACGCAGTTTACATGTTTTTAAGAGAAGTAATGCCGATTGAAATTTAGTTTTAGACACGTTTCATATGGGAGTTCCGGAAAAAGCAAATAGACTTTCGTTGAGCTTCCGTGTAATAATGTTCATTGTCATATGTAGGTTGTCAATATGTAATACGAATCCGGTACTCATTTTTTGTGAACCAATTATTCGAATAACAAAATTTAAAACATTAGCTATTCGTCTTATTTAGAAAGGGTCACGCAAGTTATGAAAAGACATTTGAGTACTGCATGAACTCTTTTGCAGAAGGCTCTTCAAAAGTCACTTAGTTGAAGTTGCGTAGCAGGCGATCATCTCGAAAATTATCGCGGCTGCGAAGTAGCTAAAGAGTTGCTAAACGGACCGACGAAATTTACAAAATTTCACAGAAATTAAATTTAATTAAACAAAAGCCTAAAATTCCACCTAAACTTATATCAAAGCCAAGGCAGGCTGCAATCGAAAAACCAAAATTTAAAGAAAACGAAACAAACAAATACCGCGGCCGCCAGATATACGATAGAATCTTGTACATCCAAAACCAAATGTACAAACTTATGCCCAAGCTACAGTATCCGATAGCGCTTATAAAAATATCTCACCTGATTCCGTTTCCAACATTTTTTTGATTATTATTTCAAAACTTGAGGAACAAAGTGAAACAAATAAATTTATTTTCGACAGGCTAGTTAAGCTTGAAAATATAGTATTTGCAACAGACGTATACTTAGTGTTGCCAGATTTTGCTCGCAGCTTGACGGAATATTTGGCAAAAATATGGAACAAAAACCGGGATTTCCAAATTTCTCCCGGGACAAAAATAAAACTCATAATATAAGATATACATACCTATTGAAATATTATTTTTTTTATTTATTAGCAGACCATATTTTAAGTATTCTCTCAACTGCTGCCCCTAAAGATAAGAATAAAAAGGTAACGTGTTTTATAAGTTCTTCCCACTCCAGTTCTTAAGCTTCAAACTGTTCTTACAAATTGACTCTTCTTTAAGCTGATCGGGTGAAGTAACTGCATACTTTCATTATGAGTCTTTCTACGTGCGTCATATTCTAATTTATCTGTGGAATATTTTTAATATGTGAACATGGCAGCTTACTATTATTATTTTATCGTTTTTCATAGTTGTATAAATGGAATAGTTTTTGTCCAAGTCCACATTTGTCTTATCAGCAGAAAGTAGCTATGGAAAGTCCATTTGTTTGTAAAGTTTCCGCTAATACCTTTGAAACTTGATTTGTCAAGTTGCAAAAATAATCATAATATGCTTGGTGTGTCAAATTACAATGCAGTGAGTGTGTTGTAAACAATAAAAGATACGAACTAGCGTTCTCTCGCACGGTAGTCCACCACGCTATCCACTAGGCTGTACTCTGGAACATGAAAGACGAGTAAGTTAAACGAAGTACTTGAATCGAGTTGACTCATTCTCCGATAGGTTCCCGATCTTTTCACCTTTTTTCTAATCTTTTTACCTTGTCCCGATCTTTTTACCTTTTTCCCGATCTTTTAACCTTAGCTTTTTTAAGCCTTCATTCGTAAGCTCTATACATGCTATGCTTCGGTTTAATTTCGTGCGAAGTTCT
This sequence comes from Rhingia campestris, assembly GCA_932526625.1. Taxonomy (NCBI): domain Eukaryota; kingdom Metazoa; phylum Arthropoda; class Insecta; order Diptera; family Syrphidae; genus Rhingia; species Rhingia campestris. The sequence continues at coordinate 2,567,206 of OW052184.1, forward strand.
ACCGAAACATCTTAACGTATGGTAAATGTACAGTGTACACACATCTTCGGAAGCTTAAGAACAACCTTACAGAAGTTACGCCATCAGAATTTCGGTTATACTTGTGAATTTTCCTGCATAATGTCTTAGACAAGCTTCTACCCAAACAATCGACTGCCAAAATGCTCAACCTCCTCGCACAAGTACTATATAAGGTCTATAGAAATTATGTCTTAAATCCGGGACGTCTGTCAACGCTACGTATACTCCACCTTCAACATGAATAGATTGCTTAAAATTCTTACGTGGACTGTCAATGTGCTTTGGCAGAAACTTGGAGAACTTGAATTGTTTATGCTAGAAATAAGATATTGATGTCTGTTTAATATCCGAAACTCATACAAAGAGTAATTATAACATAAATATTCCAGGTTACCTCGACTGATCGTGATCTACATTCATCAAATAAGGCTAGAGGCGGAGCATCACTATATAAAAGATCGTATTGAAAATTCGATTGATTTTAAATTAGATGTCACAACAATGCAAGTTTACTCTATACAAGTCAAAAGCTGACAATCCTTTCTGAAGATATATTTTATTTATTGCCTACCACGATGCAAGGTTGAGAAAATTGACTTTGAAAACTTGCTTAATTCCCTTAGATTCTCATTGGAGGGGATTTTAATGCAAAAGATAAATTCTGTGAATCTAGATGCATATCACAAAAAGGAAGAATGCTTTACGACGTGGCTAGAATGTATAATACCAAATTTTATTCAACGGGAAAACCAACTGATTTGACAAAAATACCAGAGTTGATCGATTTTTTCATAGTAAAGGTCTGCCGTCCAATCGAATCAAAGTTGAAGAATGCTTTGATCTTCTCGCTGATTATATTCTCCTGTCATTCGAACAACGAGCGAGTTACTCATTAGAAATGAAAAACCAACTTGGAAGGCTTCAAAAACGATATTGAAAATAATATTCGACTGAGTGTATCGCTTATAGATCCCCATTGGAACTTAAAGTGGTTGATTTCTTTATCGATACCGTTCAAAAAGCAGCATGGAATAATACTCCTCAACGAAGCAAAATAGCTATAGTAATACGGGAGATAAAAGATTTGGTTAGCCAAAAATGAAAAGCTCGTAAAAGATGGCAACAAACATTTGCTCCCCAAGATATGACAAATTTAAATCGGTTAAGTGACTTGCTATCAAATTCCATTAAAATTTTAAAAACCATGTAGTAGAAACTTATCTAAGCCTAACCGCTAGAAACGAATCGAATTATTCGCTCTGAAAAGCAATTAGAGTCATCATACGGTCAAAATACGCAGTGCCAACAATAAGAGTAACTCAAGACTCTTGGGCAAAAACCGATAAGGAAAAAGCAGACGTTTTTACCGAACATCTTAAGAAACATTGATGGTACAGCTAATAATATAGTTAAATATGCAAGTATTGCCGAGCTGAATGGGAAATACAGAAATCAAAGCCTAAAAAAGCTCCGGGTCACGACCTGATTACGGGAGAACTTCTTAAAATGTTGCTTCGGAAAGCATTAACTAAGCGTATTTTCATTATTAATGCGGCAATCCGATTATAATACATACCAAGACAGTGGAAGGTCGTGAAAGTGATTGTGGTTCTAAAACCAGTAAAATTACTGAACGAAATAATATATTACAGGCCTATTTTACTTCATTCAATAATTTTGTTCAATAACTGGTGGCTAGTGGACTGTAAATTTAATAAAATTAGAAATACACAAAACACAATGATATAATTTAGCGTGCTCTTTATTTAACGTTCAAAATAGAAGTGAAGTACCGAACATCAACCTCCCTGTTGATTCGTGTTCCATTCCTTATGCGTACACACACAAAGGTAAAATGTAGTCCTTGGCACAAACCCTTAAGACGTGGCGATATGTGTGTGTGTGTGTGTGTCGATATGTGGTACTCGATATTCACAGAATATCGAACAAATTTAAAAAGTTTTTGAAAGGATATTACTCGCTCTCTTACACCCCATAATTTATCAGAAACGTCTTTTACCTGTCCATCAATCAATTTGTTCAACCGTATTTTTTGAGGTGTCCCAAGCTTTGAACAAAGGCCTTAAGTTGAAACTAAGTCAAAATCTGCATGAACAATAATATAAAATCCTCGTGTCGTATTTTGAGCATAGGCTCTTCCGCCTGAAACTTGAAGTAACGAATATCTACGCAGAGATATGGGTGTTCCCGCGGTTAAAGATGAAATGAAAAATTTTGCACGAAAATATAAACGTTTGCTGCGTTTAAGATCCAGTTTTTCAGTGCAAGATCATCCTAGTTCCGGGATTAAACTCGAGTTAACTCGAGAAAGTAGTTTTTCAGTCAATTTAAATTTAGAGTTTAGTTCGAGTTAATCCAGCAAGTTTGGTGAGTTAACCCTGGAATTAAATGATCCGATGTTTTTGACATATGATAAAATACCAAACAAACAATTATTTTTAATTCCACTTGATTGGACATTTAATTAAATTTTTAGAAACTAAATACGTGTGCGATATACTCATATTCAGATCTCAGCGACTCGAAACTGTTTTAAATATTTAATTGGACTGTTTTAAGAAGAAAACATTTATATATACTAAACATTCATATGTATATACTCGTGATAAAAAAAATTGCTAGATAAGTCGAATACATAGCTGCAATACAAATTGCAAATATGAAGCTTTCCACCAGCCCACGGGAAAAAAACTCTAACAAAATAAAATCTTCTACAAGACATTGGTAGCGCAAAGATACAGGATCTGATGTAAGTGCAAATCGTATATAATTTGGATCGCTGATTTGGCTGAGTCTTTAAGGTGAGGTTTGTGAATCACTTCTCTTTTCGGGAAGGAATATACCTACCCTTAGTTGTGCGTACGGTATCTGGACCACAACTATAGGACAATACAAAGGTATCTTGGTTATACGATAGTTGCGTACGGTATCGGGACCACTCTAATACTAACCATCTCTTTTATACAACCTGCGTACGGTATCCGCACCACCGTATAAAGAGTATTTTTTTATTATTGTAATTTGGGTTGGAAGTGTGGACATCCCGAACCACCCAATTGGCATCCATCGAGTAGCTAACCTCAACGAGTGGTAATCCCTCCGCAAGCGAAATGCCACCAAAAGCACCAACCACTACCACATACCAGAAGGCGTCGGGTGATGATTTGACGTCGCCGCAGCCAGGTACGGCTCAGGATGAACACCAGGCCCAGAAATGAAACACCAACCGCGACCGCCGAACTTTAGTCAACATCGACAGCCTAATGGAATGTTCAGAGCGATTTGCAGGAGAGTACGACGGAGGAAGGGGTAAGAGTAGTGTTGCCAGAACTAGGACGTTGCCATATTCTAGGAAAAAAAACAGAACTATTTCGGACATTTTAGGTACTAGGAAATTTCTAGTAGGAACCCAAACTAATTTTATAGTTTCCGTTAAATTTTATTAATATTTGTCTACCATTCAAAATTAAAATGTTTGGATTAGAATATACATTCAATAACTTACTTACTTACTTAAGTGGCGCTACAGTCCGGAATGAACCTGGGCCTCAACCAACATGCCTCTCCAATTAGCCCGGTCCTTAGCTAACCGGCTCCAGTTGCGCACTCCAAGTTGGTTGAGGTCGGTTTCCACTTGTGCGCGCCACTTAAGGCGAGGTCTTCCTCTACTGCGTCCGACGTCTGGCTGGGAATCGAAGACTCTGCGAGCCAGAGTATTGGTGTCCATTCGTTCTACATGTCCTAGCCATCTTAAACGTTTTTGCGGAGTTTTTTGACCAGGGGCATGTCGCTGCACAGCTCGTATAGTTCTTGGTTGAATCTTCGTCTCCATAGCCCGTCAACGCAAACGGGACCGAAGATTTTTCGAAGAATTTTCCTCTCGGATCTACCAAGGATTTCTTCATCCGCTTTTGATACGGTCCATGCTTCAGCGCCGTAGAGTAGGAATGGGATGATCAGGGTCTTATATAGGATCTCCTTAGTAGTTCGAGTGAGGGCTTTACTACTAAATTGCCTTCTTAGCCCGAAGAAACAGCGGTTGGCAAGAGTAATTCTTCGTTTAATTTCTGACGAGATGTTGTTGTCAGATTTAATAGCGGAGCCGAGGTAGACAGAGTCCCGTACTACCTCAAAGTAATATCTGTCAATGGTGACGTTCTGTCCAATTCGTCGATATTGTGAGTCCTTTCGTGATGACAGCATATACTTAGTCTTACCCTCATTTACTGCTAAACCCATTTCAATAACACTTTCGATTAATTTACGCATTATGTATAATGTGATCTCAACCCAAAACAATTGCCAACTACAAACGCAACCAGTCGCACCAAGTTACAGTGCAAACGCACATTTCATTTGATTCCTGCTCTTTTCGGTCCTTTTTGTCAAAATTTTGTTAACACTAGGGATTTCTAGGGATTTTTTGAGGTTCATCTAGGGAAAACTGTTGAAAATTTTCTGGCAACACTAGGTGAGGAGAAGGTAGTTAAGAGACTGTCAGGCCTATCGTGAATAAATGTTCCCGGAAAATTTTCCCTAGTCAGCAATGTAAATCAGATTGCTGAATGGGAACAGTTTCCCGGGAAAATTTATTCACGATAGGCCTGTGTAGTTTATCAATGTACTTACTTTCTATTCCGGGACTAGTATAAAGTAATATTTTATTCTACGACTACACATCTAAAAAAAGACAAATTGCAGAAAAATATTTACTTTATTATGCGTATTAGCTTTAAACATATAAAGATTGTACATATTCTTTCGAATGCAAATTTAGTTTTCGATTTTTCATATCTAATCAGAGGTGCAACATCAACTTCCTACATAGGGTGCGCATAGAATTTCTAAGATTTCATTTAATTTTCTAATTTTCTTCATTTTTTTATCGTAGTCCTCCCACTGAATTGCATTCCTTTTGGTTCGCATGTGAGAATTTTTATTTATATAATTTTCTAATTATTAACTATTTTATGATTTAGAAAATTAGCTAAAAAGGTTTATTTTTACTAAAATTGTCACTTATATATTCCTACGACCGTCATCCGCCGCCGCTCACAACTTTGTGTGACATTTCATTTACATGCTTCTCTAATCAATCCTTTAGCTAATGAGGTAGTTTCGGTTGACTTATAGTATCCTTCATGACTGTTTTCTTTCATAATTTTTCTAAAATTTTCATTTGTACTCTTATAACGAAAAATACTTGAAAAAATAAAACAAACGGAAAATATTTTAATGAAATGAAAATTATATTTAATAGAGTGCACAAAAAATATTCTTTTTTTTTTAATGCTTTGACACAAAACTATATTTAACTTAAGACATGTCACAAAATAAATTAAATGAAACGGGAAATACTTATATAATTTTCTTAGGCTATTTAGAAGATAAGACCAGCTTGCACTTCATCCATCAGGTTGGCAGACTTTTGGAGCTGTTCAACCTCGACTGGGGTTAAGATTTGCTTGACAATTGATGTGACGCCATTGGCGTTGAGCACGCATGGCAAGGACAAGAAGACATCCTTGTCGATTCCGTGTTGGCCCTGTTAAAAGATTAGGAAGGCAAAATTAGATTGTCATTCATATGTTGGGTGGGAATTTGTTTATCTTACGATGACTGAGGTGGAAACAGCTACTACGCTGCTGTAGTTCTTCAAGATGGCAGATGTAAGTGAGGCAACGCTCAAGCCAATGGCCCAGGAGGTGTATCCCTTCAGTCTGATAACTTCGTAGGCGCTGTCAACTACTTGCTTGTGTAATTCATTCCATTTCTCCTCATCCTCGCCGGTTCCAATGGTTGGGTTCAATTCCCTCAAACGGACACCAGCAATATTGACTCCAGACCAGACTGGTACACTGCTGTCTCCGTGTTCGCCAATGATCCAGCCGTGGCAAGATGTGGGGGCGACGCTCAAGCGTTGCGACATCAAGAAACGGAAACGGGAAGAATCCAAGTTGGTGCCACTGCCAATGATGCGGTTCTTTGGCAAGCCAGACAACTTCCAGGCGACATAGGTCATGATATCGACTGGGTTTGAGACCATCATCAAAATGGTATCGGGACTTTGTTCAACCAATTTTGGAATGATATTCTTGAGGATGTCAGTGTTGCGTTGGACCAAGGAAAGGCGGGTCTCACCTTCCTTTTGACGCACACCAGCGGTCACAATGCACAAACGTGATCCAGCAGAGGCGGCAAAGTCAGTGCTGGCGGTGATCTTTGGGTTCTTCAAGAAGTTGGAACCGTGTTGCAAATCCATCATTTCACCCATCAACTTGTTTTCGCACACATCAATGAGGCAGATTTCGTTGGACACATTCTGGGCGAGAATACTGAATGCACAAGCCATACCGACCTGGCCAATACCAACAATGGTGACCTTGTTGCCGGAAGATGGCAAAGCGTCGGCGACTTGGGACATGAGGGAATCCTTTAGTGTAGACATGTTGTATTAAGTTTTTTGTTTTCTGCAATAAAAATAGAAAATGAATAGTAAATTAGATGTCGGTTGTATTAATTATTTTCATGACGAAATTGTGTGAGAACTGAATTGAATTCATTCGACCTCTGGGAAGGTCAATCAACAAGTTCTAGTTGTGAAATATTTGAATACACACTCGCGTGGATACATGCACATTCACCGAGTTTTTCTAAAGATAAAAATCGTCGCGTGCGTACTGAAAGGGGGTAAAGAATTTAACAAGCTATTTCTGGATACCATGCGGAAAAGATAAATAATTCAAAAGATGAGTACATTCACGTTTGGAGTGTATTTCAACGTGATCTCATTTTTTGAATGGGCTGGATGTTTGGAGATACGTATATTGATTCAGTTGTGTCTAGTATACGCCGGACAAATTATTTAATTTGCCGTACACGAACTTTTATGACATTTTATGCAATTAAAAAGCGATTAGTGTTAATGCATGAGTACATTTCGGATCAAATAAAACCAGTTAATGGGAAAGGTTCACCTTCAAAATTATTAAATTAGTTTGATATTAAATAAAAAAAGAGTAGAATTAAAGGAAATTTTTCAAATTAAATTGAGGCGCTTAGATATTCATAGATGTATGAATATTTTTGGAAGTCCGATTCCGATAGCTCAAAACATGAACATGTCAATCAGACTTTATATTGTTCATGGAATTGTTTATACGAGGGTTAATTTGATATTAAAATCGTTATTTAAAATATTCTTTGGCGACATTTTTTTGTTTTTGTTTTTTTTTTAAAACGTTTATTTATTCACAATTTCTTTAATATTAATTAATAGCCTAAATAAACTTAAAGACTAGACATTTTTAACTTTTGCCAAAGTAAAAGACCATTATGGTTCGCATTACAAGATATATAATTTGTTTGTTTAATTCAATTTTTATATTTCTTGTGAATTTTTGTATTATTGTTATGTACTTTTTTTTTTTTTAGGCAATGTCCCGAATTATTTGTATCTTTAAAAAATCATGATTAGTCATTTTCTTTAGCATTTTTCACAATTTTAAGAAACTAAATCTATAGCCACCTATAACCATATTGTGAAATAAAATAGTGCATTTCCAATCTCTTTCGTGTCTCAATAATATTTTAAATCATAGCTGCAGCAGAGCTTACAAAACTTATCAGTATAGATTCACAAATCGCCCGGCAGATGGCGCTAAGTTATTTATCTATAACTGCTGGATAAACCTGAATGAATTTTTGTGTATGCAGGACAACGTCTGTCGCTAGTTCTAATATAAATCTCTGAATGCGAAAGTTACCATGTCGCTTCGTTAGAATGAATTTTTAAGCAAATCGGTATGAGATATTTATTTATCAACTTTGGGAGCATTTCTGTTTATTCTGAAGAGATAATTTCCATCAAATTTTTCAATTTTGTTAAACGGCGTTGTGATTGATTTTTTAAGCGGTAGCTATCAAACGATCTGTTCAAATGACATGAGTTGCTAAATTTTTATTACACTATTGATAAATTATTTGGATAATAGATTGTATTTAGAAAATTTCAATCAACATTATCCTTTCTTCACAAATAGGTAACATCGATGTTTCCAAATAAAAACACACAACTTACTTTTTTAATTCATTGGTTATAACACCCTATGCGGTTTTCTATTTTCTTATGCGAATTTGCAAGGGCTTAGCCTTAGCCTTAATACTACATACTGCATGTTATATACAACTTCGAATACATTTCCATCATAAGGGGTCCAGGTACTAAGACTTCAGAAAAAATATCACAAGTTAGTGTAGTCTGTAAATTATTTACTGAGAGACATAGCTTCACGAAGAACTCCACATCTTAAAAAAGTGACATAAGTTAGACTTGGAAATTTTATATTTCAGGCGTAACTAACTTGTACCATGTTTCTACGCGAAATCCTGAATTATCATATTTTACCAAAGTTAATTTCTCATATATTGTGTAAGCTCTGCTTTGGGATCGAAAATTATTAATTTTGAACAATTATAGAACCATGTTAGCAATAAGCCTATTGCAAGCTGCATATGCACGTTAAATTTTGTAAATAGTATGGTTGATTTTTGTTTATCTATGCCAAGTTGATTTTGAAAAAAAAGTATATTCAGCGGTTTTAATTTAAAATCTTTTGCATTTGAGTGTCACATAGAATAATATTAGGGTGTCCACATTAAAGCCTAAAGTCTTCACTTCTTGATTTGTAATTCACAAAAAACTTATTTAAAAAACCAAAGCGTTTCATTAAATTGAACGTCAGCCATTGTCAATAATTGACAAGAATCTTCATGACAACTGAAAATAGCTGAATTGGCAAACAAAACGAAACTTCTGACACTTAAAATAAATTGACATTCGGCGTCACTAATAATCAAACTGCAAATATCGACCGCATTAGTAAGTTACCAGATGATAAATTTATAGTGTACAGCTTTATTAAAACTCTACTGATAACCAAAATCCATAACTAACTTAGTAAACTCGACTCCTCGATTAAATCTACTACATTTTCGATCAAACAAACTGTCAAAAAATTTTATTTTAATTTCCGTTTTAAAAACATAAATTATTTCTTTGAAATACCTGACCACATTTGTTTCCAAGCCTAGATTTTCTTAGGAATAATAGCAGTATTATTCATTTTAGTGTCAAGTACCTCCACCGATGGTCTTACTAATGATACGAGGAGCTTTCTCATCTCCTGGTCCAATTGCTTGAACGATTGCTTTTAGGTTTTTGCTTCATAGTAAACTTATACAAACAAAAAACAAAATTTACGTGACACATACCTACAAAATGGCGCTTAATGCACAACTTTATCACTACTATATGACTTAGATGTGACTTTATGTACATTAAATAATAACCTATGACTAGATTTTTGGAATGTTTGGAGATCATCGTTAAAGTGTTTAATACAAAAAGAAAAGAAAACAGGTATATTTCTTCGAGTAAAAACATATTAGTCCCAGCAACACCTGTACCCCTGATAATAGGTCTGTTCCCGTACAAACTAATATTTACTGAGTCTTACTGATTTTTACTGCGGAAAATTTAAAAAAAAAAACATAATAAACTTGCTTACGGGAACGGTTTGAAGTAAAAATCAGTAAGAGTCAGTAAATATTATTTTATACGGGAACAGACCTAATGTCACACACTATAATAAATGGCGCTGTAATCAGTAAATTCAGCATACATTCATTTAGTTACGTTCGTTCAATTTTTCGATACTTTTTTCACGCAGAATTACAGCTGATTAGAAAATGGAAACTGTCAGCCCAGGAGTTGACAGTTTACATTTGAGGAGAAATGTTATTCTTGGTTGTATTCATAATATACGAGGAAATGTGTTTGTTTTTATAGATTAATTTAATTAAATTTATTAAATTAACTAAAGAGAAGGGATAATTTAAAGTTGGTTGTGTCTTTTCATTTTTCTTAACGAAAGATAACGGGTACTTTTCGTTAAAATGAGTAAGTATCTCTCGATAATGGAGATTTGACAGTTTTTATTTTTATTAACACAAAAGTACCCAAACGGGTATATAGTGACTTTGTAAACGGTGCACACCAAAAACTTGTTTGAATTAAAATGTAGGTTTGGAGAGATCCAGTGTATATTAGTGACCCTAAAATTTAAAACTAGGTCCTTATTGGACTTAAGAGTGATAAATATTTAATGATTAAAAAAATATGTAAAGGAAAATGTTTGAATTAAAAAGAATCTTTTATATTTGAGATAAGAGACAGTTATAATCAACAAAGTCGGTCTATGGAAAATATTTGTAATAGATGACAATCACATTTTGTGATACCTGTGTAGTATCGTTGTGTTCATTTAAGAATGTTACTTATTGGAGAGTCATAGTAAGTATGAGTACCACAAAATCCTCAAATGTAAAACACTATCATCACAATGTTAGTTTTAATCAATCAACCAATCAAAAAATTGTTGCAAAAATAAATGAATTGAAATAGCTGGGCAAATGAAATGGATAAAATGGATGCAGTGGGCTAGTGGTTAGTGCTAAGATCGATTAAGAGTACTAAGCTATGCGCAGGGTCCCTGGTTCAAATCCCAAAAGTGATTTTTTTTCACTATTCCACCTTTTGCAAAAGTCTAACAAACATCCAAGGACAACATTGTCTTGAAAAAGTTCTCAAATTTGCTGTTTGGATTCAGCGTTAAACAGGAGGTTCTCTAATTGTTGATAAAAATAATATCTTCGCAAACACAATTGAAGGGATAAGCTAGACTTGAGGCCCTGTATGCCAGATATTTAACTTTATCCTCAGAACATATAAAATAATTTTCATCAGTTTTCCGCCAGAGTAGACTTGAAAAAAAATGATATTATTAAAATACGTTTATGAGTTATAAACTCAAGTATATAATTAGGTTAATTTCCTACAAAGTAAGCTTTTTTATTGGAATGCATCAGTAATCATATTGACTGCGATAGTATTTCTAGTAGAACTTTCAATTGGAATGTGCAATTTCAAGTACCTAGTTCCAATAGATAAGGACAACACTGATTATTGATAATATGATACTGAATGTACTCAGCGTACGTAATTAGTACTGACACGTATAAAAAGAGACATCAATAATTATTAATAGATATATTTTATGGCTAGTAATACAATTGTGTACATTAAAACTGAACGATTAACAATATGCATATAATTTTGTTTTCAAATAGCCTAGAGATAAGACCGATCCCCAATGACTAAGAATTAATACCCTATTAGCTGTTGCTTTAAATGAGTTAACGAAACTTTATAATGTTGACATATTTTCCAATGACTGTGATAACAATATGTACCTACTAACTATGGTTCTCATTCCACTCATCAATATCCTTGACAAGGTCAATTCTACAATTTCAGCTGGTTTTTTTTTACGGAAGCGGAAGTTCTTCTTAATAAACTTTGGATATAAAAAACGAGTGGTAAGGTATAATTTCGTATGTCTTTACTGCAAATGTGATCAAGAGAAAGTTGCCAAACCCAAAACTCTTGTAAATACTTTTCAGTTCCTAAGAATCCATATGTACCAGTATCCAGATTTCAATTTAAAAAATATCTACAAACTATAGGAATGTGTATTAGTTAAAAGAACGCTCTAACAAAATACTGATGATAAAACGATTAAAAAGAAAAGTCACGGGTTAAAGTCTAATTAAGATGCCATCTATTTGTATCTTTAAATAACCAACAGCAAAAACAAAAAGCCTTACAAAATCCACAAAATTTCCTTTTTGTGTGAATAGAGTATAGAATTCAGGATAATATACTAACCGCTTCAACTGTAGGTAACCTCACAAGTAAAACTCTTCACTGACTATATTTCACATGTATCTTCAAACAGATCTGATGGCAAACTGTCTCCAAAACAAATGCCACGTTTGAACAAATTTCCTGAAACCACCAGCCACCCATTCAACTAATGTACCATCCGAAGAAATTCGTCCTTCACAACGCTGTTTCAAAGTCAAACAGCAGGACGGGGGGAAAGCGCTATAGTGGTAGAGCTTTTTTTTCTTTTAGTGGGCGAAACCTGAGGTGGCATTCCTCAACCCCCAATTCGAAATTTCCTAGATAAAACGCATGTCTCGATGGAAAGTGCAAGTACCCGGTCTCGAGGGTTGTTGCACTATGGAGACACCCCACTGAAGGTCATGCCAATCAGTAGCACTTGCTGTGCACTAAACACAACCCTAGGCGGTAGAGGGATTAGAGTAAATTTATCGTGAAGAAAAACGCGGTCTCCAGGGAATGTAGTGTATTTTTAGATGACGATAAAAATAGCATCGCTGGCACAGTAATAGGTTGGGGAATAACACAATTGGTGACTATTTTTTTTCTCCGAATCACTGGACTGTGACAGAAGTATAAAATTGTAGGTATAGGAAGTAGTAGATCGATGACATCACGTATAGTTGTAAACACTCACTAATTTCCCCCAAAATCAATATTATAACACAAAACACACACGCAATTTGTTGTGGACAAAAATAATAATTGTTTAGGAAATGTTTGAAGCTTACTTTGGTTCTTGGAAAGGAGTTATCAAAGTATCGACTTTACGCGAGTAGTTACACTTGGACCGTCTAAACACTGTGCGGGCTCTTTACGAACTGAATGTTGTTACACTCGGTGGATGGATGAATGGATGGATGGATTTTATAAGCATTGTGGTCATATAGTGTTTTTGGAAGGAGTCGTGTGCGCGCGCTATGTAGGTCTCTTTTGCACACAACGATGACGGAACGGAATACTCGAATAGAAAGCTTTTTATACACATTTGGCGGTTCAAGGTGACCTTTTGTATGTTTAGAAGAGTAAGGCAGTTGTTTCTTTAGCTGGAAACAAATCATATGTATCTAGATAGCATACATTTGAGTAGGTAATGGTAAGCATGTTGAGACTAACATCTGCCTTCCCGCGACGGAAAGAGGTGTGCGTGCCAAAGCTCAGCGATTGCAACGCTTGGGGTACTATTGAAATTCGCTTCTTTGAGGAGTGAGTCATATGTGGTGGTTGAATAAGATGACGAGAATGATCGCAGCCACGTGCAAATGCAATAAGCAGGCACGGTTATCTGCGGCTACGAGTGGACTGCTGCAAGCTGCAATGCATGTTTACCATGAACTTGTCGGTGTCATCAATGAGGAGGAGGAGTTTAGTATTTTAACGTGAATATTGCGTAGGTAGTACAGCCAATTTGTAATCAGTCGGTAGATTCGCGAAATACATCAGTTGGTGTCGTGATATTTTTCTTTAAATAAATTGGTCATTTAAAAATTGATTTTTCGGTAACAGTCAGTTTAACTTATTTTTTTGGTTTCAGTCAGTTTCATTTTAGTTCAATTTATGACAATTAAGCCCAATAGGTATCACATGTCTGCTTTTTTGAGAAATCATGGACGTAGGTCAAAAAATAGTTAAGTGGTACATTGTCACGCGCCTTTTTAAATTAATCTATGTATTGTTATTTTATTGCGGACATTGAACTTTATTGTTAGTCTCCATTGTTAGGTAGGCACCAAAGATAGGTAGATATTTATGTTGAGGTTATTTTTAAATTGATTCTTCGCTGTATACCTATAGAAGGGGGGAGTGTGGTTTTCTTTTGACCTTTTTAGCTTCAAAGTCATACAACAGTAAACTCTGCTGGTGGTAGGTACCTACCTACATATTGTTACAATTTGTTATTTAACGGTTACCTACGTGTGGCGGGTTTCCATTCTACAGGCATAATTTTGCTCGTTCTGCTCGTTAGAAAAGGAATAAATATGCCAATCAAAGGGCTTGCAATTGAATTACAAAATCTTAATAGGTATGAGAGGCTACAATCCGCTATGCGGATCGTTGAATACCCTATCCCAGCCCATCCTTTAAATTAATACCTATCCTCAAAATATAGGCCTAATGGCGATGAAATACAGAAAATGACATTGTCACAATATATTGCTCAGACAGTTTCTCAAAATCTTTTGTGGTTCGACAAAAAACAACGTATTTCTATTGCTAATGCCTTGGGATGGGGTATACAAATGGTTTTTGTAAGAAAACGCCCCCAAAATGTGGGCGTAGGTGAAAATGATCTATAGACAAAATGTTTATATTACCATTGCGGAAGTATTTGCATCAAAATTTTTTTCGAAAGTTTTAAAATTTGGACAAAAAGCGTTTTTTACTAAAAACGCCCCCAAAAAGTGGGCGTGGCAAAAAACTTTGTATGAACGAAATATAGATATTAGGATTGTCAAAATATGCTGCTCAGACACTTTTTTGAAATTCCTTACGGTTTGGCCAAAAAATCCTAGCCCAAAATTTAAGGCCCAAAAATCGGTGACGAACAGACAGACGGACGGACGGACGGACGGACAGACAGACATGGCTAATTCGACTCAGCTAGCGATTCTGAGTCGATCCATTTACTTTGAGGTATATGTAGAAAAATTATTTCTCTATGTTACAAACTAAGACTAACTAATTAAGGTTCCGACGCTTAAGTTGTTTTGAGAAATTAAATTTAATAAAAACCGTCCGAGGCGTTTTCGAGCCATTAGAATCTTTTAAAAATGTAGATAGGTATACCAAAAACAGCTGTTATTTTAGTGTTTTTTTTTTTAAATCGTAGGTAGAATCAAAGAAGTCTAGTACTGTCAGAGTACGCATCACAACTAAAAATGTTGTAGTCGTTTCAGACGCGGTCGGCAAGTGCGAAGGGGAATTTCCGTGGTTCGTATGCATCGGCTATGCTGTTGTTTGGTGCTGGGACAGCAATGTGAACACTGGGGTATCAACATCAATACCCCAAATAGTAAATTTTCGTTGTATGAGATGCGCACTCATGTAGTTGTATACTCTTTGGTAGAATGTAGGCCTTATGTAGATACCTAACTACTAATATAAACATACAGGTCCAAGTAATATTTATCTGCACATAGGTATCGCTCCGTGCCTTTTTTAGCAATCAATTTGAAAATCATAGTTTAAACCAAAACCCAAAAACAAAGTTTCAACTAAATCTATTTATTGCTATCATGTAAAAAAAAAAAAATTTTTCAAGTCCCCATTTTAACACAAAACTTGTTATGCAGATAAAGGGTGATCCATTTCGAGGTTCCCTACTTTTTTAAAGAAAAAAACACAGAAAATTCAAATTTAATGGAGAATGTTTATTATCATTTCAAAGAACATTCTTTGGCATTTATTTTTTGAAGATTATGTCTATCAAATGTTGGCCTTTGCTACGTCGCAGATGGTCCATCCGTTGAGTCCAATTTTCGATCACTCGTTCGAGCATTTCGACTGGTAACTGGCGAATTACACGCGTGATGTTTTCCTCCAAGGCCTGAAACGAAGCTGGTTTGTCGGCATAAGCTTTTGACTTTACATATCCCCACAGGAAAAAGTCTAACGGTGTGATATCACACGATCTTGGTGGCCAATCGACCGGCCCAAAACGTGAAATTATGTGCTCACCGAAATGTTCTCTCAATAAGTCCATTGATTGATGCGATGTGTGGGAAGTGGCGCCGTCTTGCTGAAACCAAATGTCGCCGAGATTACGAGCTTCAATTTCAGCCATCAAATAATGAAAAAAGTATCTCTAGTTGGATCACCCGTTACCTACGTTTCGAAGTAACCTGACTAAGCAATTTACAGAAGTTGGTTCTATAAAAATGTAAAAACTACTTTTTTGAATCGGAGTAGGTAGTAGGTACCTAGGTCCAAACATAAGAAATTCTAAAAATCTCAATTTTCATGCCATCACAACACTAAGTATAGATGATATTGAGGAAGTAAAAAAAACGCACCTTAGATCTTACCTAGAAAGTACCTACTATTTTCATCGTTCTCTAAATAAAATTACTACAATTTTATTTTAACTATATATGTACCGACAATCATGGAATACTTGAACGTAAGGCAAGCGAACGTAGTTCCAACGTCACACACCAAAAATGAGCTATGGCAATACTGTCTGTATTTTCCCAATACCGCAATGCGCACCCATTCATAATACAAAAATTCCACGGAAACGTCAAAGGAACATACATGTAATACATACATATTTAAAATAAAACGCATTCTTAATATAATTTGTGGATATTTTTAGTTTAAAGGTAGGTATCTACCTAACTCACCCATTGTACCTCTATAAACATAAAACATTTGCATTCCACAATGTTTATTTTGTCTTATCTTAGGTACTTACGAGCTATCTAATGCTAACCCGTCCGCAACCTACATGAGGTACCTACATGTAGGTATTTAAAAAAAAGGTTCCTCGACATCAATGCAAACAATAGAATTTTCAATCAATTTCACCAGTCATCAGAAATGTACGACAAACTTATCACGTTGGTATGTACATATACATATAGATCCAGTCATCAGCCGAACTCGTCATATTATGTCGTATTCATGTGCACAAGATCAGTACCGATTACACTACACACTGTTTACAGTAAACACGTCATCCAATAAATTAAACCTATCTTACGGTACCCTTTGATGATATTGTGCCGGCTACAAACATCTGCTCACGATCGCATGTAGCGGTTTGTATCACACACTATATAAAACTCAATTATTATTTAATCAGTTTCAAATGTGTTGGTTCCGGTTGATAATGCGCTGATATAGGGGTCGATGACGACATATAACAAGAAATTCCCTCCGTCAAATGTGTGTGGCTCTACATTCCAACCCAACGTCAGCTGTAGAAATGCAATCTTTACG
Organism: Rhingia campestris; assembly: GCA_932526625.1. Classification (NCBI taxonomy): domain Eukaryota; kingdom Metazoa; phylum Arthropoda; class Insecta; order Diptera; family Syrphidae; genus Rhingia; species Rhingia campestris. The sequence goes on from OW052184.1 coordinate 2,583,995, forward strand.
AGTGTATGACCTACATACCAAAAAAACACCGGAGTCTGAACTACTTTGAGCTTGCATGTGTTTTCGAATATGTACATGGATAGGTACATATGCAAAGCGAATATGTATAAAAGCTTAGTTCGTTAAAAGTTTTGTGCTTAAATCAGCTTTTTCAGAAACAAGAACCAATTTTTTTTCCAATATCAGAACCGTCTATTACTTGTGGTTTGTGTATAGCTATATTATCCAATCACTTCTAATTTTTTACTAGAGATGGCGAGAGTATCTCGTCCATAGAGATTGGCATTTTTGTGTACCAGCTAGTATTTTTCTAACATGCAATAGGTGGCTAAATAAATTGAAAAGTTGACAATTGATTTCCGCGCCGCTTGGTGAATTTTTTCTTATCACGTCACAGCCATTGATTTTTGACATTTACGACTGGCGGGTAAACACTTTTTTATAAACAAAGAAATCGGAATAAAACAAAATTGTATCGTTTCCATAGGGGTATTTAATGTTTCTAACATAGAGAAATAATTTCGATAGATATACCTTAAAGTATATGGATCGACTCAGAATCGTTAGCTCTTTGCCCGTCCGTCGTCTGACTTAAATTCTGTGTCTTAAATTTTGAGCTTGAAAGATTAAGTTTGGTATATTATGTAGACTATCCGTCCGACGAAGCAGGACTAGTGTAAATATCTTAAAGGCAGACTACTGCCAAGCCCAAAATTTTAAATAAACGTTGATTTTAGTCAAACTGTATGGAATTTTGAAAAAGTGTTTGAGCAAGATATGTAGACAATGTGTAACTACATATTATATTTGATGCATATAAAGTTTTAGTGAAGCGCTCCTTTTTGGGGCGTTTTCATATAAAAACGATTTTTGCAAAAAAATTGATCAAATTCTAAAAAAAGGTTTTGATGAAAATAGTTCGCTTATGTTCGTATAGCTATACAATTCGTCTATAGATCATTCAGGCCCGTACAATGGTAGGTGCAATTCTTTCTCCTGAAAAAACTACAGCTCTGTAAACATTTTTCTAAACATTTTTTCTCAAGAAATAAACATATATTATTTCGTAATATTTACTTTATTTATTCTCTTTTCGATGAATTTTGCTTCGACAAAACAAATTAGTTTTAGTTTGTTTATCAATACAATTGAACTCTTCGTTCTTTTTTATTATTGAATTCTTTAAAAACGTCATCAATTGAAATAGTTTTAGTCGTTTATGCTCAAAAGCAAGAAATGCCAAATTTCGCATGCGATGGTTGTTCATGGATAATGTTGATTTGAGCTTATGCAAACGAGGCTTCACATACTGCAGTACTGCATGCAAAAGTTTTGATCTTTGCAAACAATTTATAAACATTTGGAAAAGCTTCCCGAACTTCGTACAATAAAGACAGAATTTGAAACTGGTTTTGATTTTCCTTTTCAGCAGCCATTTCCCATTCCTTTCGTCTGCCAACCACGTAATTCTTAGCAGTTTTATCTCATGGGCCGGCGGTAATGTAAAACCAAGGCCTTCGAGTGGCTTTAAATCTTTGAGATCCATATTTGGCGAATTTGACAGTGCCAAAAGAATATCATTATTTTCAGTATCGGGCATCGAATTCTGCTAATATCACGTCAATTACTTCATTGAAATTTGACACAATTTCATTAGATCGTTTGCCAATTCTTTCTTCAATAACAAAATCAGTTAAATATGACGATCTTCTACGATTTCTGGTGGCACGAACTGGTCGAGTAGGGTCCGCTTATTCAGAAATTAATTGTTAAACCAATTCCATAATTCTGTCGAGCATTCCAGTTTTTCGATATCAATGGCATCGCTATGTGATAGCTGGTTTCTCGTTTCTGTAAAAAGCATCAACTGGAGCAAGAACGCTTAACAATTAATCCATGTAGACCATGTAACACTAAGAAGACCGATACATGTGGCAATGTCATCGCCATCCAATTTCATTCGCTTGTATTTGCAATGATTTGTAAATAATTTTCATGTATAGCTTTGGTTGCTTGGAAGGGACCAGTTGGACTGTGTTTCTATCAATCGTTTCACAGCACTTCCTTCATACAACTTTTCGATTTTCGGCTTCTTGAAAGCAGTGTATATAAGTTATATCTGTTCAAAGAATGCTTTTACGCCACTGATTTGTTTCACTGTATCGATAATAACTAGATGCAGTCGATGATTGAAACAGTGAACACATAGTATTACCTTTTTTAAAATATCTTGCAGACGCTTTGCAACTTCACTTTGCATCCATTCATAACGGCAGCACCATCGAAGCCTTGAGAGATTATCTCTTCGGCATTTAATCTATATGATTCCAAAGATTTCAGCAGTAGTTCTGTGAAACTGAGTGCGTCTACATGTTCTGTCGAAAGACAATAATGCTCGGTTTTCCATTAGAGACGAATCGTACACCAAATGATACGCACTCTACACCGTTTTTATCTTTGGTTCCATCTAAAAGGATCGCCTGCGTCTGCTTCTTTCACTTCATTGGCAATGCTCACGCGCAATACTTGAACAAAATACCGATAAATTCATTTTGGATCCGTGGTGATTTGTATAATGTATGTCACATTAGGTAGCATATGATTCTGATTAGCAACCAGCTCTGGATCTTTTTTCATTGCAAATTCAAACAAACTATTGAACAAATCGCTTTCTCCTTTTTCTTCAGCATTCCAATCACACCGCAATGCCAAGCGATTTTCAGCCAAAAATATAATCACTTCAATGATCGAATTGCAATAATAGCGGCGCTTTTCCAAAACAGAATGCTTTAAAAGTTCTGAAACTGATTTGCCACTTTGAATACGTTTCAGTTTTTCAATATAGCAGGCAGATGCAGTCATGTGCCCCACTGAAGCGCTATGTTTAACAAAACGCTTTTTATCAGTTAAAGTTCTTCTCCAATTCTTGTATCCACTCAAAGTGAATGTTGGTTCTTTAGCGTATATTCCAAAGTGTCGGCAAATGCAGCAAAATGCAGCATCGGGCTAATGGAATATTCTAACCAATCATATTTATTCAGCCATTGTAGCTGGAAACTTCTTTGATCGGTTTTCGGAAATTTGATTTTTTTTCATTTTCGATCGAAGTCTTCTAAAAAAATGAACAAGATATTTAGACATTCCCAATATTTATCTATATTTCATATGTATAAACTCAGTTTTTGGAAAAAAAAAAACCGCCTTTCGGTACAATTTTAACAAAATTCGGAAAAACTTTTAATAAAAATACTTTGATAAAATGAATTTGAACTTTTTTTTTTCAATTCAATGGATTTTATTTGCACAAAAGAGATTTTTCATTTACATGTATTACCTGCAAAGCATAGTGCTTATCTGCATATTGTAAAGGGTGATCCATTTCGAGGTTCCCTACTTTTTTAAAGAAAAAAACACAGAAAATTCAAATTTAATGGAGAATGTTTATTATCATTTGAAAGAACATTCTTTGGCATTTATTTTTTGAAGATTATGTCTATCAAATGTTGGCTTGGCCGTTGCTACGTCGCAGATGGTCTATCCATTGAGTCCAATTTTCGATCACTCGTTCGAGCATTTCGACTGGTAACTGGCGAATGACACGCGTGATGTTTTCCTCCAAGGCCTGAATCGAAGCGGGTTTGTCGGCATAAGCTTTTGACTTTACATATCCCCACAGGAAAAAGTCTAACGGTGTGATACGATCTTGGTGGTCAATCGACCGGCCCAAAACGTGAAATTATGTGCTCACCGAAATGTTCTCTCAATAAATTCATTGATTGATGCGATGTGTGGGAAGTGGCGCCGTCTTGCTGAAACCAAATGTCGCCGAGATCACGAGCTTCAATTTCAGGCATCAAATAGTCGGTTATCATGGTCCGAGTTGCTGCGAACGGCGCCGAATCGACTCTCCACGGTCTTCGTGTACACTCTCAGCTACGGCCGCTATATTTTCTTCACAGCGTGCTGGACGTGGTCTATTCGGTCGAATATTATCCAATAATGAATGCTGGGTCTCAAAATGGGTGATGGTGTTGCGAATAGTACGCTCAGCAGGCCGATCATGTTGACGGTTGACCATAAGTTGAGCGAAGTGCACGAAACACATTCCTCACAGAACGTGAATTTTCATAATAAAGTTGAACAATTTGTAAACGTTGTTCACGCGTAAGTCTTTCCATTATGAAATGCAAACAATACTAAACAAAAATAACGTGACAGCATGACACGACTCACACGTGATCTGTCAAAAAAGGCTATTGAAAAAGTATCTCTACTTGGATCACCCGTTAGTTGAGCATAAATTGAATACATTAACTTTGAAATGATTTAAATTGAAAAGATTTTTTTAACAATTAGGTTACAATTACTATAGTGTTGTTAAAATCTTCTTTAACTTTCTAATTCACAAAATAAAGTTCAATCAAGTGCTTTTCTAACTCTTTTTTTATTTCGTCAATAGATCATTTTAACCCATTTGTAGCCATTTACCTATAAAACTATTTGTATACCTCACTCCAAAGCATAATATCAAAGAGTATAGAACTACGTAGAGTGCGCATCTCATACAACTAAAATTTAATGTGTGGGGTGCTGATATTGATACCTCAGTGTTCCACATTGCTACCACGGCATCAAACAACATCATAGCCGAAGCATGAGAATGACGAAAATTCCCCTTCGCACTTATCGCCCGCGTCTGAAACGGCTACAAAATGTTAAGCTGTGATGCGTACTCTAAGCAGTTCTATACTCTTTGATAATGTGCATTAGAAAAACGTTGATTTTTGTTGAACCATAACCGATTTTGATAAACTGTCTGAACAATATTTTGTGACAATACAATTTTCTATATTTCAACCCAATACAGTTTTTTGCCACTCCCACTTTTTGTTGATATTGGTTTTCATTATTTGTTTTGAAACGAAAAATATCGACGATTGGCAAGACAAACGAAATAGCAATTTACCTTCACTCATTCAATTGAGTTTTTTTATTTCTCTGGATTATCCTTAATTTAATCAACCTCTCAAGCCTTGTTTTGGTTTTTCTTGTCAATTTGCCAATAGATACTTTATTAAAAGATGGAGGCAGCTACCAGAATAAATTTAACCAGTTTGAATATTGGTCATGAATGTAATCTAGCATAATTTGGTAAGAGTTCTTGTATCACTGATTCGTCGTGGAATTAAGCTCTGAATGCCATTTCAAAGAACAATTTTTCATGTTTTCATGTTAAATATTTTGACAGTAGCTCATCACTGGTGGACCTGCATATACTTCAGTTTTTACGAATATTTGTTGGATACAGGCATACAAACGTATCTCTTTAGAAAGTGCACCACATAATGGTCTCAAGAAAAACTAAAATGATGGCGTAATTTTTCGTAATCCCAAATTTTGGATAATCTAAATTGGTCCTTTAAGGTTCTGGTCTTCATTAAAATGATATTTGTTGTCCTTAGAACGAGTTCAGGACCACTTTTAACTTTTTTTTCAACCTAGCCAACCATATTGTTCGTTGGGGCAGCCATTCCCAATAATTAAATCTTCCTCGTGTAGCCCCTGAATTCTATTTCAAATTCACACGTAGGCAAAACTATCTTGTAAAAAAACAGATTCAATACAACTTCAGAAAAAATGAATACATTGGTAGATATTTCACTTCGAATGTTTTGAATACAAAAGACTCACAAAACTGTGCATGAAACATGGAGAGGCATATCTATCTGGGTCACCATTCGTGTCATATCCCATTCAAATGCAAATACTGTACGCTCGTTAAAACTGTGAATTCAAATCCAACACACAAAATTTATATTTTCTGATCTGTATCGCGATACCGGGTGGACAAACAAGTGAAAGCGCACCACACATACCGACACTGCATCTGCATGGCACCACTACAGGGAATTTCGAATTGGAAATATCCTTTGGGAAATTTGAATTATTTGAATGCACGTGCTGCTTCACCTCAAACAGATCCTTATCGATATAGTTTCTCCTTGCAAATAAATGCAATGGGATTTCCAATTCAGTCAAGGATGTGCACTGAGCTGATGTATGCAGATCTCCACACCGTGTGCTGGTATGTTTGTTCGCTCCAAATGACAACAATGTTAGTGCTATGTGTTCACACCGAATGGCAATGCATATACAAACGCACTCTGAATACCTGGGACTTGCGGTGTCCTTTCTGAGATTTATTGCGTCGCATACACACTGTATCTTCCAAGGATTATCTTTATACCATCGCAGGATTGTTACTGTGGCGATGTGCTGTAGCTTCTCTGCTCCGACTAATTTAAATTAAAAGTCAGCTCAAACATGAATATTAATGCTGTGCGATGACAATTAACACAGTGAACATGGACGAGGAGGATAAGCGACTCCGTTAAGGGAGTTCGCTCAGAGCTAGCAAGAAGAATTACCGAGAATTTATGGATGGATGAATTACTAGAGGAAAAGCTTGCGTGGCCTGATTTACGCGTCGACTAGGTGCATCTAGTTTACCTAACAATTAAACAGCATCGCACTCACTATATACGTTATGCCTAGAGGGGATGTTGTATTTTGTAAATCCATCCATCTTCCCGGTGGATGTCACTTAATTCTCTGTACTTGGTTCTAGAAATGTTTCAGAACAAGTCGAGTTTACTGAGAAATGTTACTTTTGCGATAAGAATGACGAACGGGTAGCATCTCCGTAGACGGTTGAGACAATGGCATTGTTGTGCGTCTCGATGTAGGTAAGCCAGTAATTCATCATAAATTATGTTTCCTTAGTAATTTGGAACATACATGTTGTACGTATACATATAATCACACGACTTGATTATGAAACGAATCCTCTTTCCCTTGCATTCCTTTTTAAATCTTCCTGACACATCTTAAAATGCACTACAAATCGAAATAACGGGTGATTTTTTAGCTGGTTTGGTTTTGGCAACACTGGTTTTGACAGCTGACGTGTGTTTAGTACCTTGTGTCACTGTCAAACAGCTTCAGTTTGGTTTGCAATTTAACCATGGATCGTCTTACAAATGAACAACGCTTGCAAATTATTGAATTTTACTATCAAAATTCGTGCTCGGTTCGAAATGTTCATCGCGCGCTGCTTCCATTTTATGATCGGCATTCTCGACCTTCTGAGCAGTCTATTCGGAAGATTGTGACCAAATTTCACACCAAATTTACTTTGTTGGACATTAAACCACCAACACGTTTACGTACTGTGCGTAGTGAAGAAAATATTGCGGCCGTATCAGCTAGTGTGACAGAAGACCGCGAAATGTCGATTCGGCGCCGTTCCCAACAGTTAGGCCTTTGTTACAGCATTGGGCGTAAAGCCTTTTAAGATACAGCTGGTGCAAGAACTAAAGCCAGCCGACCTACCACAACGCCGAATTTTTGGTGAATGGGCTCTTGGAAAGCTGGCCGAGGATCCGCTTTTTTATCGAAAAATTGTGTTCAGCGATGAGGCTCATTTTTGGTTGAATGGGTACGTAAATAAGCAAAATTGCCGCATTTGGAGTGAAGATCAGCCAGAAGCATTGCAACAGCTACCAATGCATCCCGAAAAAGCCACTGTTTGGTGCGGTTTATGGGCCGGCGGCATTATTGGGCCATATTTCTTCAAAGATGATGCGAATCGCAGCGTTACTGTCAATGGTGAACGCTACCGAGCGATGATAACAAACTTTTTTTTGCCCGAAATGGAAGTTCTTGACTTGCATGATATGTGGTTTCAACAAGACGGTGCCACATGCCACACAGCACGCGAAACAACGGCGCAATTGCGAGGCGAGTTTGGTGAACAGTTAATTTCACGTTTCGGGCCGGTCAATTGGCCGCCTAGATCGTGCGATTTGACACCATTAGATTATTTTTTGTGGGGGTATGTCAAGGCTAATGTCTATAGGGACAAGCCCGCTTCGATTGACGCACTGGAAGCCAACATCCATGCATTCATTCGTGAGATACCGGCCGATATGTGTGAAAGAGTATGCCAAAATTGGACTCAGCGGATGGGCTACCTGAGACGCAGCCGCGGTCAACATTTGCATGAAATTATCTTTAAACATTAAATTGCGAGGTTCAAACTATTGATTCAAATAAATATTTCATTCATTTTTTCGATTTTTTTGTGTTTTTTTTTTTAAAAAAGTTCTAAACCTCTTAAAAAATCTCCCGTTATTTTAGGTATTTGATATTAAATCGTATAATTCCTTGTGAAATATTACCGTCTGTTGCTTAATTTCTTGTATATAATTTTTTGAGATGAGGCGAACCTATAACGCTCAAAGAGCGCAACGAGATTATGCATGCAGATGTTTAATGATTATACTCCTGAATTGATGCTGTATAGGTATCGTAAATTAATAGAAATTCGTTTCCCGGAAGCTCGTTTCATTATTTGCTTGTTCTGTAACAAATCTAGTTTTTATTTTGTGTTGTTCATGTTATTGTTAGTTGGACTGCGTACCTATGTTTTCTAACTGTGTTCTAAATTTCTTCAATAAATATTCTTTAAGGCTTCACTGAGCCAAACGTTGCAGATTTGAAATTTAATGTAAGAAAAGAATTGTCTATAAGGCGGAATAGAGTCCTTTGGGTCAAGTGTTGGCACTTTTGCCTTTGGAGTAAAATTTCAAGTAAAATAGAGATTTAATGTAATAAATCTTAATTCTATTTAAAATGTGCATTTGTTTGCTATATTTAAGCAAATAAAAAATATTAAATATAAATAGGTTTATTATCTTCTTTATTAAAAAAACCTAAGCAAATCAAATTGCGTACACTTGCCCCTATGTAGGGGTAAGTGTACAGAGGCTATGGGTTAAGTGTGCGCAGGTTTTAAAACGCAACATATCCTTAGTTAAAAAAAATGTTAGATCATTTTTAACAACATATGTTCCTTTTTGGGCTTTTTACTTTTTGCATTTTGATTCATTTTTTGGTCCCATTCCACTTTTGCTAAGGATTTTTAAAAAAGAGACGGACAGGGGTCAAGAAATTTCATTGCATGTTTTGGGACCTAACTGGAAAACAGTATTTAAGACCAGGTCTTACTTATGCGAAGAAGGACCAAGGATACATACTTTCTGACGGAGCTTTGCTTTTGCAACTCGGTTATATTTATATATTGGATGTAGTAGCATTGGGAAATTTAATGAATATGATAACGGGTGATTTTTTAAGAGTTAAGTTTTTTTAGGTTGGCAGTAATGGCGTCCAAACGTCACCTGTCAAAGTGAAAAGGCCTGTCAAAGGCCATAAAAAATGTCAAAAAAACATTTTACTCTAATCAATTAGATGCTTCCAAGAATGGTTGCATCATCGGCATCATCGGTTCATTTTTCTTCAAAGACGACCGTGGGTAAAACGTTACCGTCAACGGCGAACGATATTGAGCCATGACACGCTAGTTTTTTTTTACCCCAGTTGGCTGAGTTGAACTTGGTTGACATGTGGTTTCATCAAGAAGGTGCCACATGCCACACAGCTCGTGAAACAATGGAAATGTTGAAGAATGAATTTGGTGAGCAGCCTATCTCTCAAAATGGCCCTGTGAGTTGGCCGCCCAGATCATGCGATTTAACGCCTCTTGATTATTTCTTGTGGGATGATGTAAGGTCGTTAGTCTATGTGGCCAAGCCAAACACGATAACATGCGTAATTCGTGAAAATGCTCGAAAAAGTGACGTTAAACTGGACCTTCCGAATGGACCATTTGAAACGGAGCCGCGGACAATATTTACATGAAGTTGTCTTTAAAACATAAATGGCAAAGACCTATTTATCGATTACAATAAAAATTTCGAATATTTGATGCAAATTTGAGTGTTTTATTCGATTTTGAAAAAACTACACTTAAAAATCACCCATTATTAATCGCTAATGGCTTACATGCTCTTGCTCCTTCCTTCTTTTTAGGCGGACTTTTTCATCACAGGAAATATTAATTTAGATTTTATATTTTAATAACCTTTTTGCTTCGTGAATGGTGGATTTTTGTCTGCTTGGGTTGTCTGAATGGGTTGCAGATTTCGAAACGCCAAAGGCAGATTCCTTTCTGACAAGCTCGTCGGCAATGCAATTCAATATTCTTATACGTAAAAGGCTTTTTTTTTATTTTTTAAGAGTGTATGCTATTGTAATAACGTTCGAAAGTTTTTGAGCGTTTTAAGATGGATCTTCTCTTGGAGGACACCAAGACCCGCTGAATCTGCAAAATATCCAAAACAACAAAGACCTTGAAGGAGGGAGGATCACCGGATTTCAGAGAGCAGAAAAAAAGAGCAAAGGGCAAGAAAAGTACGCTATCTGAGGGGAAGAATTATCGGTGCTTCTTCAGTGTCAGCAACGACCTCACCTAAACATTCGATATCAAAAAAGGGTTTAGGCAAGGCGAAGTATTGTCATGTGACTTATATAATCTAATTCTTGAGAGGATTGTGCAATACTCCCAAACCGAAACCAAACGCACAAGCTTCCATGAACCAGTTCAACTACTAGCATACTTCGACGATATTGACATCATTCTTCGGACTCAACGTGATATCACAGCCTCTTTTTATAGTATAGAGAAGGAAACGTCAAAAATTGGCTTAGCTGTAATTGAAGATAAGACCAAGACACAACATCGACAAATAGGACAGAATGTCACCAGAAACAAAACAAATAACTTTTCTTGCCAACCGCTGTTTCTTCGGGCTGAAGAGGCAATTAAGAAGTAAAACTCGAACTACTGAGGAGATCCTATAAAAGACCCTGATCTTCACAGTCCTCCACTTCGACGCTGAATCATGGACTGTATAAATAGCGGATGAAGAAATCCTTTGTCGTTTTGAGCTAAAATTCTTCGAAAGAAAAGAGACGAAGATTCAACGTCGAAATATACAAGCAGAACAGCGAAATATTGGACGTTTAGGATGGCTATGATATGTAGAGCGAATGGACAGCAATACTCCGGCAAGCATAGTCCCCGATTTGTACCAGACGTCAGAAGCAGTAGTGGAATACCCGCGCACAGGTAGAAATCTACCGAAACCAACTTGGAGAACGCAACTGGGGTCAGTTATCTAAAGACCGGGCTAATTGGAGAGGTTGAGGCCGAAGTTAATTTTAGACTATTGCGCCACTTAGTTTAGTTAATTTAAAGACAACAGTTAGGTTATTATACTTTGAATAACCTTTTTTATAGATCGTCACTAAACAAGTAATTCCAAATCATTTAACCTAACTGATAATCGTCTCCAACCTAAAATTAAAATCATTTTTACACATTTCCTGAGAGATGAATACCGAATTTATAAGTTAGAACGTCTTCATTGCGTAACTGTAGCCTTACACTCAAGGACGACCTGCAATTATTTTTATATCCGCAATAGTCACGTATTCGTGCAGTTCTCACTTCATATATGCCATGTGTCCAACTCTACCCAATTCAGGCATAGATCATTGGAATGGTACTTGTTACGAGCATTTTCATTAATAGCACACCTCGCGACTAGGGCTCGAATGCCATGAATCCCGATAACGATCAGGATTCGCTTGGCAATAAATTCCACTCGATACACATATTAAAACATTTTTCCTAATAACGTTTTCTCGCTTGGGTTCCGCTGACACCGAGTTCCTACTACGTCAGTGTGCGCACAGCAAGAGATCGACCGACGTAACACTTCTGCCGCAGTACTCTCTCGTGGTCCAGATGCAGCTATGCGGCATATTTTGCATCTCGTGCCTCTTACAACTTAATTATTATTTGGACCGCTGTCAGGGGTACGAAATAAGTGATAAAATTTCTGCCACACATTGCCGAGGGAAATTTGTGTCGAGTTGCGTTGCAATATGCCGCCGCGCAACCCGCATCTTGCTTGCTCTATAAACATTCAGATTTCGATCGATCTGCGGTGACTGCGTTTATCGCAGGGAAACCATCTCGACGAAATTAGCATAAAAACGCAATTTTCGAAATATTATCGCAAATACATAGCACATATCCACAAATACACAGACACTGTCTGATGCGAGAGGTACGCGTGCGTGCTAAGGAATATCCGATCGATTCGATGAGATAACACGACTAGGCGATGCTCCCAGAAGCTGACGATCGGGTATAATGAGTTTAAAGAGAGTCATTATGTAAGTATAGGCATTCGCTGTGGACCCTATACTGTGTAATGTCAAATCGATTAAACCTCGCTGACAGTGTCGAGTTTACGTGATCAACGAAATGCAAAGTAGCATGCTATCATCGATGGACTCGCTGCGATTTGAGTAAGTTTAACGGCAAAAATATATATCTCCCTGCATCACTAATTGCCCTAAAAAATCCATTATTACCCTCTTCCGATTCCAGGGGGACTGGCAGATTTTATTTTGTTCTGTCGTCGCTGGTCGTGGTTCTTTCACCAGCCAAAACAACACTTGTATGGACTCCACTTGTGTCGATGTCTTCTTCCTTTTCACACTTTATTTAAATTTTGACATGAATTCGGTTCGGCTTGTTTTTTTTGTATCTCACTATTCCCTGCTGTTTATATCCGCAAAATCCCTTTTGCACGATGCGAGGCTTTGAAAGGAGAATGAAATCGTTTGCTGGTTTAGTTGAAATAATCCGATTCGGAACGTAAGCGTGTAGTTGTCGGATTAACTGTGTATTTTGGTAGGGTATATGTTATTCAGAAAAATATTTTTTTTTTTAAATATGAACGATATTTATGTTGTTGTGGTCGATGAAATTAGTCTATCGGAGATTACAAATTTTTTAAATGTCTTGAGGGCTAAGAAATGAAATTAAAGGAAATCAAAGCTAATGCAATAACAGAACTAAGCATAAACTAAATAATAAATACCTCTAAAAAGTCAAATTCTTTAACCTTATTTTTAAAATTAATCAACAAAATGTGTTTTGCTTCTGTTTTTGTTTGTTAACAGAGTGAGTTAGAGAACAACAACCTTTTGCAATGCCGGTTAGCGAAGTACAAGGATGTATGTCTATCAATTGGAATTTTGAACCAATCACGATCTCTTGGCGAATTCCGAACGTACTATAACAGCATTTGTCGTAGTGGACTTTTTTGTGTTTGAATTTTGAAATACGAAGAAAACGTTATACTGAAGGAAACGGATTCTATTTATGAACCTCATTTTTAACTTTCTCTTACAAAGAGAAAGATATTGTTTTCGTGAAAATTTTCGACCTCGAGATTTTGATTGATTCTAACATTACGATGATAGCGGAGCCCAAAAAAGTGGTTTTTGGAATTCCGTCCGTCGGTCCGTCTGTCCGTAATGGTCTCCCCAGCCTAAACGGCTTGACCGATTGTCTTCAAATTTCGTATCCAAGTTTCTTTTGGTAATAATTCTAGGCCATTTTTTTTGCTTTTAGCCATGTTATTAACGGTACCTGCCATATAAAAATTACACATAACCTAAATTTTCTCGAAAACGGCTCTAACGATTTTGATTAAACTTTATATGTACTATAAGCATATTAGTTCCAACAAAACTGCATACCCAGTTTTTTTTCGAGAAAATCCATATAACGGATTTTGTCATTCAGGCCATATAAAGAAAATTGTTAATTTGCCGCAAACTACTATGTCAAATTGAATGAAATTTTATATATATACTGCTATAAAAGTTTTAAACAATTCCACATAATAAGTTTTAGCCCAACTATCACTTAACGGAATTTTCAGTTTTGGCCAATAAAGAAAAATATTTATTTTTCAGATAGTCACCGATTCCTTCAAATTTCGGAGTAAACGTTCGTATAATCACATTTCGACATTTTTTATAATTTTTAGCATTAATAATCAAAATGCGCACTATTTAAAAAACGAGTGGTGGGTGCACGACTGGGTCGTACGCAACTTTCTCTTGCACAGCGAGTTCGGCTTTAGATCAAATAGTGCGCATTTTGATTATTAATGCTAAAAATTATATAAAATGTTGAAATTTAACTATACGAACGTTTACTCCGAAATTTGAAGGAATCGGTGTCTATGTGAAAAATAATTAATTTTCCGTTAACTGATAGTTGGGCTAAAACTTATTATGTGGAATTGTTTAAAACTTTTATAGCAGTATATATATAAAATTTCATTCAATTTGACATAGTAGTTTGCGGCAAATTAACAATTTTCTTTATATGGCCTGAATGACAAAATCCGTTATATGGATTTTCTCGAAAAAACTGGGTATGCAGTTTTGTTGGAACTAATATGCTTATAGTATGTATAAAATTTAATCAAAATCGTTAGAGCCGTTTTCGAGAAAATTGAGATTATGTGTATTTTTTATATGGCAGGTACCGTTATTAACATGGCTAAAAGCAAAAAAAAAAATAGCCTAGAATTATGACCAAAACAAGCTTGGATACGAAGTTTGAAGAAAATCGGTCAAGCCGTTTAGGCTGGGGAGACCATTACGGACCGACGGACCGACGGACCGACGGAATTCCAAAAACCACTTTTTTAGGCTCCGCTATCATCGTAATGTTAGAATCAATCAAAATCTCGAGGTCGAAAATTTTCACGAAAACAATATCTCTCTCTTTGTAAGAGAAAGTTAAAAATTGTTCCGAAGTTTGAACAATTTTAATAAAAAATTAGGTAAAATAATTATTTTGTTCATTATGGCTCGGTTTTTCAGTTCTGAATTAACTCTGAGTTACTGCAGAGTTAACTGACCCCGGAATAAATTTAATCTAGAGTTAACTCTTGAAGCAGTTTTTCAGTGCAGGATTAAATTTGTGTGGTAATTCAATTTGGTAACACTGATGATTTATCGATTTTGCTGTCAAAAGGTTATAGAAACGTATCGACTTTGTAGCAGCTCAGTTGTCAGTTGTTTCGTTTCTTTTCTCCAAACGAATGAAAATGGTTTTGTCGTAATATTTTTCTTCTTAAAACACTTAAATTCAATAATTCAAACAATTCCGAGTCTCTGAGATCTGATATATATAACGTATATATTTTCTAAAAATACAATAAAATCTTCACATATATAGTGAACGTCAAAAGTGAGAGCACAAAATATGATTTACTGTTTGTTTATATATAGCTTGCTTACAGAAATAAATAAAACACCAATGGTTATCTAAAATAAAGCTTCGATTAGTTATAAACACATTCACATCTATATTAACATTTTTAACTTTCTCTTACAAAGAGAAAGATATTGTTTTCGTGAACATTTTCGACCTCGAGATTTTGATTGATTCTAACATTACGATGATAGCGGAGCCTAAAAAAGTGGTTTTTGGAATTCCGTCCGTCGGTCCGTCGGTCCGTCGGTCCGTCTGTCCGTAATGGGCTCCCCAGCCTAAACGGCTTGGCCGATTTTCTTCAAACTTCGTATCCAAGCTTGTTTTAGTCATAATTCTAGGCCATTTTTTTTTTGCTTTTAGCCGTGTTAATAACGGTACCTGCCATATAAAAAATACACATAACCTCAATTTTCTCGAAAACGGCTCTAACGATTTTGATTAAACTTTATATAAACTATAACCATATAAGCTCCAACAAAACTGCATACCCAGTTTTTTCGAGAAAATCCTTATAACGGATTTTGTCATTTAGGCCATATAAGGAAAATTGATAATTTCTCGCAAACTATTATGTCAAATTGAATGAAATTTAATATATATACTACTATTACAGCTTGAAGAAATTCCACATAATTAGTTTTAGCCCAACTATCACTAAACGGAATTTTCAGTTTTGGCCAATAACGACAAATCATTATTCTTCCCATAGACACCGATTCCTTCAAATTTCATAGTAAACGTTCGTATAATCACATTTCGACATTATTCATATCATTTTAAGCATTAATAATCAAAATGCGTACTATTTGATCTAACACCCAACTCGCTGTGAAAGAGAAAGTTGCGTACGGCCCAGTCGTGCACCCACCACTCGTTTTTTTTTACTTTTACTTAAAAATAACTTCATCTAGATTACTTAACTACTACTTAACTACTTAATACTTCTTAATGCTACTTAAGACTACTTAACTACTTACGAGTCTTTCGGTCCCCAGGCAGCATGCTTTCAGCCATATTGTACGCCAATGTGGGGTACATGCACCGCCCCAGACCTTCTACCTAATTTGTATAGTCTTAAAAATTTTAAAGAAGTGGACTTAAAGTCCGCAAAGTCCTGAGGAAGTGCAGAATCACCCTCCTCACATGTAGTCACCAGAATTCCGTTCGCTGCTTTTCAGCGTCGGTCCTATCGCGATCCGATACCGAAGTGCTTAAGCGGAGGAGCTTCGGAGCATTGTCGACATTACCGTAGCGGATTAGCCGCTTGTCACGCGCGTCACGGTAGCAGTGGTATAAAACCGGGATACCGTTCCTCTCCTGTACTAACCCTAACGAGTCTATATAAATGAATGCCTCTGCTGGAATAAAGCCAGACACGAGCGTACTCTCCATGTTGCTTAATTGAGGTAATAAGCCACGAAGATCAGGCTGTTGTCGCTAGCCATCGCCCTTGCAGCGTGCCTTCGAATCACCTTAATTAGGAAATTGTCGATTCTGTTCAGCTGAGCCCCATTGTAAAGAACTTCGTTGCGATAATATTTTATGTACTCGGAGGTCTAAGGGAGAAAAATTCAAAAAAGAAAAATATTTCATCTTGCGTTAAACTTGGTGGTGGATCAGTGATGGTTTGGGGGTGTATGGCTGCTTCGGGTGTAGGTAACTTATGTTCATTGAAAATACAATGAACAAACTAGATTACCTAAACATTTTTAAAGAAAATATTCAACCGAACGTCTTGAAATTGAGTTTGGCTAGGACTTGGATCTTTCAGCAAGACAATGATCCTAAGCATACGGCTCAGATTGTAAAAGAATGGCTGCTTTATAGAACCCCAAAGCCACTTCAACATCCACCACAATCCCCTTATTTGAACCCTATCAGGCGTTTGTGGGAACATTTGAAAAATCAGACAAAGGCATATTACCAGCAAAAACAACTTGCGAGAAGCGCTGATTGAAGAATGGAACAATATAAGCCCCTGTGTAACCAAAAAAACTTGATGAATCCATGCCGAAGAAGAAGACGAAGACTTGCAGCTGTTCTGAAGGCAAAAGGCAATCAGACAAAATATTAAAAAGTACCTGCTACCGCTTTCAATTTTAAAAAAAATTGTTTGATTAACTTGTGCACTCACTTTTCACGCTTGAATTTTTTATGTTTTCTCTTTGTATGTCTGTTATTTTTTTGTTTCAAGACGAATATAAATATTAGCCGTGTTTTTTCTTCTCTTCATTCCAAATCTATATAGGCTTAGCATACCATTTACGTGTAAAAAACAACAACATCTTAGCCTATATAGATTTCGCGAAACCTGGATAATTATCCAGTCTTACACCCTTAGCCTGGATAGAAAATGTGCTACCGAACCTATTTTTCTCAATTGCTATCGAAAAAGGTTGTCGAAAATGCTAAAAATGGCTGCCGTTACCACATCCGGTTATCATACGCTGCAAAATAGGTGGGAAAGCAATGTTTTATGAAATCATTTGATGTGAAATTATTTTTATCTTAGCTTTGAGTATAAAATCAAAGCACTACAATAAGTGATGTAGTGGATAAAGTGAAGAAAATTGGATTTTATTTGCAAAATAAATGACACAGCTAATATTAAAACCCTAAACTGCCATATGTTGGCGGGCACGTCACCGATTAGCGTTTTTTTTTGCTCATGTGTATCTAAGCCTATATAGATTTAGAAAAAAAAAACACTCCTATTATTCTCCATTACTTGAAACATAATAAAGGAAGATTGACTTTGCATACTTTGTTTTTTTTTTTGTTATTACCAATGTTAGCCTTAATGTTCAATGAAACGTGAGAAACTTAAGTTTGTGCTCTCACTTTTGACGCTCACTTTATACAATTGAAAATAATTGTTCGCTTGTTATTTATCATATGTCAAAAACATCTGATCATTTAATCCCAGGGTTAACTAACCAAACTTGATGGGTTAACTCTGGATTTAAAATGACTAAAAAACTATTTTCTCGAGTTAACTCCAGTTTAATCTCAAAAGTAATGATGATCTCGTATTGAAAAATAGGACCTAAAAGTCTAACAATACCACAAACAAGCAAAAAAATGCTGCATAAAAATCTAAAATTGCTGAAAAATGTTTAAAGAGTTTAAAATATAATTTTCCTCTGTCATTGACTTTTTGACTTTATTTTTTTTATATAAAACATAACCTAGTTAAGAACTTATCTAAACTAATTAATCCAAACATAAATTTAATCAAGGTTGCAAGCACTTATTGTTATATGCCCCGAATGGCCGCCACCTCAATTTGATTAAGCATCGAGCGATAATCTTCGGATTTCGATGATGGCTGGGAAAGTACCTCCCCAAGACCCTTTAAATAATTTTAACTATCTAGTCTAAATTAAAATTAATGAGTACAATACTAGTCCGCAAATACCTGGGAAAGCGCTAAGTCACTTTCCACACTATTCAGCCACCAAAAATCCGGTGTCATGCCTTTTAGTATCGATTTTTATCGCAATATCGATATATAATCGACGTCGATTATAAATAAAGTTAAAATATTATTAATAACCATAATCTTTACAAAAATTGAATTGAATTGGAAGTTGAGCATTTTATTAAAACAGGTAGAACCATTTACCAAGAATTCGGTACTCTCATTATCAAGATTAAGGAGACGGTTTTTCACTTGTTTAATCAATAACAAATGAGATGTTTGCATTCTGATAGATTGAAAAAGTTTATTAAATATACGACACGAAGAAACACTATAAGAATTACGAAATGCAGTTGTTCGAAAAACCGGACGCTCGTTTTTCCACGTAGACTATAATTTTCAATTTTTCTAAAGTTAAGATTACTCGTTCTTCTATAGAAAATGTTTAAAACTTTATAAATCCGTAAACAGTGGAAAACTCGGATATAGGCGAGGTATGCCACATATTTTCTTCAGAGCACTTTTTTGCAAAACTAATAAAGGCTTTATATTATTATATGTATCTACTTCCCCAACAAGAAATTTCGAATTAAAAATGCCATAATATATCCTAAGCAGTAGTTGAGAAGAGCAAACTTTACGAATAAAGAATAAATTTTTAAGAATACACGGGAACTACTGTCTAAGATTTTCTATATGGTTATAAAAACTCATTCTATAATCAATGATTAATCCCAAATATTTGAATTCGTTAATAATTTCTAACTTAAACATTTATTACCGCAGCTCGTAGAATCAGTGAAAGATGAAGAGGTACCCACATAATTACAGGTGCAGTTAAAAAGATTAAATTTCCTGAGCATTGTCAACGTACCTGTCGCTTGTCTTGCGCGCCACGGTTGGACAAGAGCATAGAAAGTGAGTAATACTTTCCTCCTCTTACTCGTCCAAGCAGCTTCTACAGAAGTCATTGCTGAAAGGGCCTAGTCTTTTTTCGTGTAGGCCTATAGTACCGTTTGCTGTGAGGATACCGATTATGGTGCTGATGTTTGATCTGTTCAACATTGTTAAGCAGGCGGAGCTCTTCTGGTTAAAGCTATGCAGATTGCTGGGATATTTGGCAAGTTGTGCCGTTTACCCACCTGCGGTTTGCTTTATTGATCGCATCCTGTTTGATCAGTAATTTACATGTATCAAGGGGCATAACTAACATATCTACTGGCGGTAGACAAGGGTAGTGCCCTGTCTGGCAAACTCATCGGTCTGGCAATACTCTGGTATGTCTCAGTATGT
Organism: Rhingia campestris; assembly: GCA_932526625.1. Classification (NCBI taxonomy): domain Eukaryota; kingdom Metazoa; phylum Arthropoda; class Insecta; order Diptera; family Syrphidae; genus Rhingia; species Rhingia campestris. Next base: position 2,603,770 of record OW052184.1, read on the forward strand.
CTCATTACTATAATGGACATTTTAAATCAATCATTTTAAATCAATAAATTAAAAAGTTGATTTTGAAAAAATGCAACTTTTGTATAAGAACTTATATATGTTATCTAATTTAATTTTGTTCATTTAATCCCGCTATTTTTATAAAATCGACTTCTTTTTTATAAACATTTCTCAGGCAAGGAAAACCAATAACGCTGGAGCGCCCTTAGTTATTCGTGTCGCTGTTAAATGGAAAATATGTCTGTGAGCTGAAAATATGTGTCGTTTTGGTCGTTGAATGCAACTAGTCTAGGGATGATTTCTCCAAACTCCTTCGAATATCTGCATAAAGAGACAGATATATTGGCAAAGGTTGCAGCTTTGATGTAAGTGAAGAATCGACTAATACGCTGAAAAATTCTACGTCTTTGGATATACTCCAGTTCAGTTTATTTTTGGGCCCGAACCCTAAACATGCGAACAGCATTCAAAACCCGGACGTTACTGGGCTTTATAGAGCAGTAGAAGCTGGGCTGGTGTAAAATGTCACTTTTTTTAATTCAAAAAGTGGAATTCCATCCGGTCAAGTGGCTTTTTATACAGTCCAAAATCTTCAGGATCCATCTTAGGATCATTGGTGTCACCGCTTGTTTCGAGTTTAATATTGAATTTCCTGAAGACTTTCTAGCGAATAATATTGTATGTGTCGTCGCTGGTAGAGTTTTGAAACATGGTGTACGATTTATTAAAAAGCCTATCTGAGAGTTTCCTGTGGAGCTGTAGAGTTTCTTCACGCTATCAACTTGTGTACAGTGAAACAGCCTCCAGACTTAACGAGAAATGCTGTGATACTGCAAACATTGTCCAATTCTAAGTCGGAGATACTGATGTCATTATTGTTTGCTTTGTTCTCAGTGGGCGATTGCCACATTATAAGGCGGAGTCATTGTAGAGAAAAGCAATTGTTCAAACAATCTATCTATTTCCTCATATAAAAGATACCCCTAACTCAGTATGTGATATTATTGTTCTAAGACAATAGACCGAGCTTTTTGTTGACAATGAATTCATGTATTTTTTTGTAGAAAAGCTTAATCGGAACGCGAGTGCATCGCCGCGTGTTGCTATATTAGATGTTTTTGCGTTTTTAGTTGTGACTAGAGCCCTGAACGGAGTCTGAAGCAGATCAGAAGGAGTTAATTTTGAAACACACTTGAGCAAAAAGATGTCATTTTATTGAAATAACCAAAATCTAAAAATTAGAATCTGAAAATCAATCCTTTTGCTTTTTTGTGTGTATATTCTCTTTTCAAACGTAAAAACGGTATTTTTTTTAAAGTTGCCGATTCTGTTCAATTTACAAGAACATAATATAAATATTTGTCATCCTTGTATTTCCTGGAATGCACTATTGTCTGCTTTTTAGAAGAATGTTTACCATAGAACCTGAAGTGCATGAATTGTTCTCCTCCCTAACTAAATTTTGTTTGTTTACCAATACGAACAAAAGTGAAAGCCAATGATGAATAAGGATAGACCTTAGTAGAATCCCAATCGATGGGAGAATAGGTAAGAACAATTTCTACAGAATTTTTATCAGCGATGGCAAAAAATCTACTATAGTCAAACAAAGCGAGTCATTACTAATTGGTGACGACAATGAAATTTATCACCTATCGGACCTCAATTAATCGAGAGATTAATCGAGATTAAGGTTTCCGCAAACTTCAGCCTTTCTGCCGAGCTACATAAAGCGCCTTTATATGATGGACAGTAAAAAGCTCATCCCAAGTCAGTAGCAAAAATTTATAATAAAATAAAAGAAAATATTCCTGTATAATGGAATACCAGCATTTTTTGCTGGCCCACAAGAATAATTAAACTCCCAAATATTGCCTACCAAATCCTATCTGATTAAGTACAAACGAATTTATTCAACTAACCTTAGATAGTAGGTTTTCTTCAGTTTAGTTGAATAAATGTGTCTTAAGTATCACTTGCATCCTTCTTCTTTTCAGGTAAAAAACAATCTTTTTGATGGTATCGCTAAGGATCCACGCAGGCTTATGCAATCTTGATCTCGTATTAGAGTCAACAACTATAGTGGGTTGCAAGTCCAACCTAAAACTTGAAAACACGATTTTGCGAATTTGAAATGAACTTTCAACATCCGCATTCGTATACTCTCCTATAGTTAAGATACCACCCATGAAGTTAGTCATCGACATTCGAACGATTTTTTAGAACATCATTGAGCTAGTTTTTCAATGAGATGTCCTAGTTCCTGAATAAACCTCGAGTCAACTTGGGAAAAAGTGATTTAATTCAATAACTTGTGAGTGAGTTAACTCTAAATTGAATGTCATGTTAGTGTATACTTCGATTGTTGGAGTTGTCTTGGCTAATTGTCAGTTTTTTTTTTTAAAGAAATAAGCATCATCTGCAAGCTTTTTCTTGTGAAGTTTGAGCAACTGATATCTTGTCAGAAGATTTATTTTTTTAAGTTTATGGAAAGAGCTCTTGAGACTAAACATTGTAAAATTGTGTGTATACTCAATAATTTTAAAGAGAACTTAAGAACTTAACCAGAAGCCTGGTTACTGGTACTGCAGTGTCAGTGGACATGTGTTTTCACGTACCTTTAGGGCATTACAAGAGCAAAAATAATGTGAGTAACCTCATGAAAGGCATCATGAACTTTTTACATAATCGTCTGCAGCATTCACAGTTCACTAAAAATATTAACATTGCTTTGCTTTTATTAACATTGACCGTGACGTGCATGTTTTGGTAAAATTCACAAAAATAAGCCCAATTCCCATGAACCAACGAATTCATCACTGATTCTAATGATTACCGGCAGGGCATGCCAGCGTATCGCCTTGCATCGCGGGGCTCCTTTTTGCCGCACACACAAGACTCACCACCGTATCAAAAATTTGACACCGCGACTCGCTGCTCCAATTCCATCTGAAGATGAGGATGAGGAGTCCCACAAAAGGGAACACCACCACCACACACTGAATCATCTGAGGATTTCAATTGGTTTCACATGCCTTCATAACGACACAGAATCGGAATTTAGTTCTTATTTACTCGACATATTCTGGCCCCCTCCAACGGTCGCGGCCCTCAAGCCAGAGAGGCTACTAACAAATTTTTATATTTTTTTTTATTTCTGTCGGTGTCATTTGGCATCAGTGTTCGCTTGTTTGACCAGTGACCAATTTGAATTGAATGCCACGATTTTTGGAGGCCGCCTTCCTTTGTATTCCATGCGCAATGGGATTATTCTATGGAAGCAGGAAAAAAATCAGCGCTTCGCGAATGACCGTGAAAAATACTTTTTTGTTCGTTCATCGTCGGGGCAAATTTAAGTCGACAGGTAGAACCTCATCGGACACACCTTTTCACGGCCCTTTGGATTCCTCGTAGCGTATTCTTGTGCAAATAACAATCGATCGGTTGGTCGAGCATTCAATACGCATTATTGTATTTCGCGGATTGCGAGCGACAGTGCTGCGGTACCGAAGAATGTCTTACCGATTCAGAAAGGTTGATCGATTATACACGGCAGGTTGGGTATCGATTGCATGTCCCGCAATCGTACTTTAGCCGGAAGACTTATTTTTGGGAATATGAAGTGGGCTTCGTATCTAAGATCGTCCTTTTTCCAATGGGGATGGATGTGGGGTATCTGTAAAAGGAAATTCACCCATATAACCCATTGTTGGCATTCAGTGAATCCACACGACTATGCACGAGTAAAAAACCATTTGGCACTCGACTCAAATCCTTTCTACTTGTAGCTCTCCGGCACACGTATGTTTTCTCTAATTGCAGTCAATGTCCGAATGCAATCAAAACGTAATCCCTTGGGGGTTAGTGTTGGTCCTGAAGTTGGCGGGCAATGCGAAGCGATGGTTCTGTATTTCATTCAACGGATGTGAGTTGATTCTGTGAATATATAGAGACCGAAAATACATTTCGAAGATAGCAATCGACCTGGGCTTGAATGTTGGTTTACTGTCTGGCTTCCTGCTACCTATCTACTCTTTGTGTGTACGGTTGTTTTTTTTTGTTTTTTCCTCTTACTCAGGGTGGAATCTGTTTTGCATAATAGGAGTTAACCCTTTTGAATGCATGCCAATTGGATCACTTGGCTTAGGGGGGAGAATGGTTTTCATTTTGTAATTTCGGGGGATGGCGATAAGGCTGCCATTCCCACTTGTTTTTATGCCCCACAAAGTGCTGTAGCACTTTAAAACATCTGTCCTTTGGGAAGAAATTAAATATGGAGTACGATGGTTCGTACTTTAGGTTGGCATTTGTTAGGGTCCACCTGGTGCAATCATACTGGCGGAGGTAACATCGCATGAGTGTTGTGTTGAATTAAATATTTTGTTGTCGACATTTGAGGAAAGGTGGAGTTTGAGGTGTTTAAACGATGACTACCACGCCTTTAAAAGTGAAGTATTTTTTTTCGGAACTCATGAACTGAGCAATACCTTGTCCTCCAAGGAAATGTAGCTTGAAGCTCGTTTGTTGAGTGTTGAAGTGGATAACTTCCATGCTAGGTAAGTATGTATGCGTATGTATTAATGTTGGATGACCCATAAACATGGTGTAAGAATGTATTGCTATTAAAATTTTTCCAGAGTTCAAAATATTTTATTTTGAGTTTTTGTTTTGCATGTTAGATGTCAATATGGAATTTATCAATGTCTAGTAGTAGCATGTCTTTGTGTAGTAGGCAATTTAATTTCCAGTAAGAAATATCATTTTTCCAAATTTCTCCTCCACATTTTTTGGAATAACATTTTTTGACTAGTTCTGGTATAAGATACGCTTAAGATGCGAATTAATGTCTCTGCTTCGAAAGAGAACAGCCGTTTGTCAGTTAAAATGGATCAATGTGGGTGAGTGGTTTTGACGTGAGTGATTTGTTTTATGTCCATAATGATTCTACATCTTGCGATAAAATATTCTGGATTTAAACGAATTGGCTATTTGCATATTAGGTCAGGACTTTCCAAAGTGATCAACATGCAAACGGAATGAAAACCAAAACTAATACTACTGGCAATAGACCTAACACTAACGCCACGCCGACTCAAATATAGACAACAAAACAACGTGTGATGATCAACCGGCAAGTCATCAATATAAAGTCCACAGCACTTGACTTGGTTATTGAATAACACCCATATTCCAGATAAAAATATTTCAGACCCAGAAAACTACATGATCAAATGATTTGCGCCATAAAAAAAAACTCGTTTCACACACTAATATCAGGAAGATATAGGCAACCAATGTAGATCCTTGGGCAATATGATCATCGATGGGTTTTATTGAGCTGGCACATCTGCGAGAATTTTAGGTTCATTTGTCATAGGTAGTTTTTTAAGTATGGAAATATTTGTCGCAAGCTTGATTAAAAAGGCAGCCTCCATGGATCAATAAAAATTGCGAACAATGCTGATTATATTGTTCAGTAGAAGCGATTTTTTTTGTCAACCAACAGTTGCCTTACTTCATATACAGTACATGTTAAAGATAATGAATTCCTTTAATTAAAGGGTTAGAAGTTAATTTTAACATTAGAAAAAGGTTCTGGTCTCTCAGGTGAGGAATCACATTTCACTTACGGATTTTTATTACTTGAAACTCAACTATTGGTGACCAGAACCAACAGAAGTTATCAATCAGCAAAAAATTTGCTAATCAAATATGGTTTTATTAAACCCCGAAAAAAGTGTACCTAAAAAATTTCTCATATGCTTCCTAGGCTCACGGACTTTTGATCTATTGCACAAAACAAAAAGATCTCACAATTTTAGTCACTCTTCATTTTCTACCCTATCCAAAAGCCAGACTGTTGGATTGCTAGAATATTGTTTCATTTCTGGTCAAATATTGTCTTCGCAGGGCTCTCGATAGAGTTCGGGCACAGAATTTTGGTGGTGGAAGAACCACTTCTGCAGACTGTTAAACGGCGATGACGAACAACATTCCGCTGTCAGGCAGAACGAACCATTCAATATTGGCAACGACAGCGAAAACTGCCAACCACCCGACCTGAGTGAAGTGAGGATAGCAATATCTAAACCCAAGCTTAATAAGGCTGCCGGAAATGACGGCCTTCCCGCTGAGCTCTATAAGGCCGGCGGAGATGACTTGGTAAGTAACATCCACCAACTCATAAGCCAAATCTGGTCGGATGAAAATATGCCTGAAGAATGGAACCTCAGCATCGTTTGCCCGATCTACAAAAAAGGAGACCCCCTGAACTGCGCCAACTACAGAGGCATAAGTCTCCTCAACATCGCCTACAAGATACTATCTGCCGTAATATGTGAACGCCTGAAACCGTTTACCAACAACCTGATTGGCCCTTATCAGTGTGATTTTAGGCCAGGAAAGTCCACAACCGATCAAATTTTCACACTTCGGCAGACCCTGGAAAAAAACCCAAGAAGTCCAAATCGATACCCACCACCTATTCATCGATTTCAAAGCCGCATATGACAGCATTTATAGAGACGAACTGTACAGAGCCATGTCTAGTTTGTGTAGGATGACGATAGAGAATTCTCGCTGCTCCATCAGGGTCGGAAACGACCTCACCGACACATTCGATACCAAAAAAGGATTTAGGCAAGGCGATGCGCTGTCATGCGACTTCTTTAATCTGATTCTTGAGAGGATTGTGCAAAACTCCAAAGCCAACACCAGAGGCACAATTTTCCAAAAGTCGGTGCAACTACTAGCATACGCTGACGATATTGACATCATTGGTAGGACTCAACGTGACGTCATAGCCACGTTTGCTAGTATAGAGAAGGAAGCGGCGAAAATGGGTTTAGCAGTAAATGAGGGTAAGACTAAGTATATGCTGTCATCACGAAAGGACTAACAACATCGACGAATTGGACAGAACGTCACCATTGACAGATATAACTTTGAGGTAGTACGGGACTTTGTCTACCTCGGCTCCGCTATTAACTCTGACAACAACATCTCGTCAGAAATTAAACAAAGAATTACTCTTGCCAACCGCTGTTTCTTCGGGCTAAGAAGGCAATTTATTAGTAAAGCCCTCACTCGAACTACTAAGGAGATCCTATATAAGACCCTGATCATCCCATTCCTGCTCTACGGCGCTGAAGCATGGACCGTATCAAAAGCGGATGAAGAAATCCTTGGTAGATTCGAGAGGAAAATTCTTCGAAAAATCTTCGGTCCCGTTTGCGTTAACGGGCTATGGAGACGATGATTCAACCAAGAACTATACGAGCTGTACAGCGACATGCCCCTGGTCAAAAAAACTCCGCATTGGACGTTTAAGATGGCTAGGACATGTAGAACGAATGGACACCAATACTCCGGCTCGCAGAGTCTTCGATTCGCAGCCAGACGTCGGACGCAGTAGAGGAAGACCTCGCCTTAAGTGGCGCGCACAAGTGGAAACCGACCTCAACCAACCGCCATGTCCCTTTATTGATATCAATGTGAGGAAACCGTGTGCTGGCTATAGTGGCATTTCGTTCCGTAGCGATGTCATTTACCCTAATTCCGTTACCAGACCTGTTGTAGTGTAGGTTATATTTTCCGACAATTCTACAAAAGATGTTTTTCTCTTCCTGTATTTGCGGTAAAATCTCCCAGCACGATTTTAACATCGTACTTCGGTAGTCGCTCATATGTTTTGCAAAGAAGCTCGTAGAATCAATTTTATACTATGTCATCCTTTTCCTCCTTCGGTCGGGGCGTGAGCGCATATTAGCTTATATTGGCAAAGTTGGCCTTGATGCTAATAATTATAATGCGTTCGCTTATGTCTTGGAAACATAATTTTGACCGGCATATCTCATCGTATTTCCGGGATGGCAGTAATGCCTGCTTTGTCGCAGTTAAGGATTTCCATTAGTTGTTTGCTTTTACCTCTATTGCTTAATATTCTCACATTCCAGGTACAGATACGAACGGCGTTGTCCTTGTTTCGTTTAGCAGGGTCGGCAACAATGAAATATGTAAGTCGTTTTCGAGACTACTCCTTGCTTCGTAACATCTATTTTTTTCCATGGGTGGGTATAGTTACCCAAAAAACACAACCCCCAACATGGAGCGCCAGTTCCAATTTATTAGATAGCCCTAGGACATGGGGCCGCTCAATCCCGTATTGGATACTGATCCACTACGAGATTGAGCGCTGTCGTTAACCTTTCGGTTCATCCGCCACCATCTCTGTTCAAGGGGCCTGACTTACCCTTGAAATTCCTAGATAACATATTGTCCGAATATGCCAAAGCAGCTCATCTAGGTTCGCCTGGGATGGCAGACCGGGTATTCATTCCGCGATATTCTGACCAGGGTAATTATAGTGTTGCTGTTTTTCGCCTTGTTATCAACACTCGCACTTATCGTTAAGCAAGTCAAATCCGGTTGAATGAGACCAGTATACGATGGTTACTACTTGGAGGTTGCTTGTGTTTTGCATTGTTACCTAAAACCAAAGATTATGAATTCTATACAGATGACGCATTAAGAACAAAAAACAGAAACTTTTGCTCAGTAGCTTCAAGGTACGGGCGTGCGGTGTGCATGAAAACACATGAAAAACAAGAACAAAAACATATGGCGGGCTGTGCCAGCACGACCCGCCATAGAACATATTTTCTTATATGGAGTGCGTCATCTGTATAGAATTCATAATCTTTGCTAAAACTTAATCATACATATCGTCAAATTTACTTTCCGCCCATATTTCCGTTTATACTAGCATTTAAAAAAAAAAATAAAAATTAAAAATAGTTTTAAAATGACATACGATGGGCTCATGTGAAATGTGAATATATCTCGTTCTATACCACAAACCTACCTCTTTATAATAATACCCCGCATAGTTGCATCAAAGGAATGTGGCGTTATTACCCTAGCAATACGCTTTTTCTTTTTTATACCTACACAAATGCCTCCTTTATTTCACCACTAAAGGTGAAAATGACACCAGGACAGGAACAATTAAAATTAATGTAACGGTGGTAAATGTAAGCACTTTATTCGACCACCTAGCCCGTCACAAAGCGCTGATTTCACCAAAAAACCTCATTTCAATTCGATGACAGTTTGTACAGCAATAAAAATTAGGATACAAAAAATAAACTATCTACACAGCAAATATGTATTTATTTGTCTCGTTTCAAGTCCATTTGACGTTCTGCTATAGCACTAGCAGCTATTGCAGTTGCAGATAATAAATATTGGCGCAGCACAAGCACACACAATAGATGCGGAAAACGAAAACTTTGTTTTTGTTGGCAACCTTTAAAAGTGACAGTGACGGCTCCAACACAGTCGTAAATATTTTTCGAGTTTGCAATGACAGGGCCTTTAATGACTATGGAATGTGATCAATGAAACATTCGTTTAGCTATACCAAGGATAGATACAATATGCGGATTAAAATCGAATGAGTTTAACGTGAATTCAATGGCGCGGCTGGCTGTCGGCGTCATTTAAAAGTGACGCTCGTAAAATAAATCGAATTCGGACAGGAAACTCAATGCAGTTAGACGATTACTTGTATTTGACTGTTAACTGCAGCATATCATATCTTTTATGAAAACATTGTAATAGCCTTCAATCAAATGAATGTATTGAAATTTCGATAAATTATTAATTAACTGAATGCAAAAGTAAAGTGGTATCTAAATTCGTATTTTATGGGCGTAGTTTCACTGGTTACCTACGCAAATATTAAATTCAGTTGCTATAATATAACTTTGACAGCTCACGGCTGGCGCGGCGTTTATATTGCCCTTCTGCCGTTTTTGTGTTCGGTCACAGTCACCATTTTATTATTGAACGCTACACGATTCAACAACGCACAGATATCAAAATTTGAGTTCTGTGTGTGAAGCGTCGAATTTACAATCGTAATGTAATGACTAATCAGCGTTATCTATTAAGGACTTCAGGAAAAGTGGTCGGTAGTTGATCGAGCAGTAACAGTTCATAAAAGAAACTAACGGGCGACAGAAAATGTTGCTGCGGTCATCAAACATATCCATTCAGTTGTGGGTGTGAAGTTATATTTTTGCCATAAAAATTGGGACCTACAGTTTTACGCCGATTCCAAATGGTGATTTGAAAATAATTTCTATTGACAGTTCTATACTCTTGGATGTTGATCGAACTTTGGCAAGAGGTGGGGTAGTGAGAAAATCGTAGGTTTTTACTTTCGATATTACAACGGGAACTTTGTGATTTTTCTTCGATTGTTCATAAAATGAAGTCTACTAACCATGCCAAGCATGGCCAATTAAGCTCTGGAGCAGTTGGAAACCAATTCCAATTTTGCCCAAAAATTCATCTTCAGCTATGAGACATATTTTCGTCAGAATGGATAGGTGGACAAACAAGAGGTATACGCCGTTGCATTCTTGCGTTTTGATGTAAGTTATCGAAAAATGGCACAATCGGACCAATTTTATTTCAAAGATGAGAATGATAACGAGTTTGTTTGGGCGATCGTTTGGGTATAAGGGATATGTGGTTTTCAACAGCCTTTATTATTCGGTATAAAATTCAAGTCCCGTCATCGTGCAATAAGTTCACACGCCCACGTGAATGTAGCCTGGGTGGTAACGAGCATGTTGCGCTAAAAGTTTGTATTTTATATTAACGACGGGTCACAATTCTAGTGAAGCACTGGAGATGAAGGATGATGTGATGTAACGCATTTAGACTTTCTCATTTGGGTTGGATTCAACGTCTGGTGTAACGTAGGGAGAATCGTCTATAATACGGATTGCACGTCTTTAGATAAAGTCCAGTAAGTTCAGTGTATATTTCGGGGCTAAACTCCAAACATGAAAGCAGTATTCAAGACCTGGTCGTAGCTGGGCTTCATACAGAAGAAAAAGCTGGGCTGATGTAGAACATCTCTTAGCTCTGAATATATAACTTTGTTTGGACGCTGCTGATTTGGCAATGCCATGATACATCTGACCGAATTATTGAAACCTAGCAGATGCATTGATTCTTCTGAATTGACGACTGTATTCTCCATTTCGATTTCCTGAAGGGTGGGTTTGTTCTTTCTTGTAAAAATTGTGTACTGCGATTTTTGTAAGTTGAATTGAACTATGTTTTCCTTTCCCCACTATATAATCTTTTGCACGTCTTCGTTTATAGAGCAGATTTGTTCGCATCTATGCTGGTGTGTAGCAATAGCAGTAATAAATGGTTCGTTGGAGTGAGACACTATAAATTACAATCATCTGCAAAACTAAAAATTAGATTATTAGCTCTCCTCAAAAGATTATTAACGTTCAGCAGAAATATAGTGGGTGAGAGAATTGATCCTAGAAATACCCCAGTGTCTATAGAGAAGTTATCTGAGGAAATGCCATGCAGAACTACTTGCAAAGATTTGCCGCACAGTATTTGAGTTGAGGAAGTTCATTTGGCTGGTAAATCAATGTACCAAACTCGTTCGAATGCCTTGGAAATATCTCGATTCTTCATGGTTTCCCATCGTAGATGTTCATAGATGGGTTACATAACTTATCAGATCTCCAGTGGAACGTTTCTTTCGGAACCTATATTGCCGATTATATATTAAACTATTATCCCCTTATTAATAAACGCTGATTAACTAGTCAGTGACTAACTTTTGACATTTGCGCGAGTATTTCTTATGGGGAAAACTGTCAAGTTAGCCATTGATTAGCTAAGCAGCGTTTACTAATACGGGGGTTAATTTCTATGCAATCGACAATCTCGGTGGTAATGGTTCTTTCCATTTAAAAGTATAGTAAGTAATGCAATAGGTCTGTTTTGTTCATCCAGTCACTTTCTTCTTTTTTGGGGAGTCGGTCGGATTCGAGGAATTTTCCAGGATCATAGAAAATAATCGGTTGCGCATGTTTTAGTAGTGCAAAAGGTTGGTTTTTACAAATTCCAAATTTTTCAGGATACGACTTATTTTTTCGAGGTCGAAATTTTGCTTCATCCATCCTTGAGGGTACGTTGTCTATCATTGGTGGGACTGCTTGTTCCGTATTTAATGTTGAATATGTTGGTATTATGCCGATCATTTGCGTATCATTGTAGGTGAATTTTCTAAAAATAGCAAATGTATCTATCACTCTTTGTTCCAGTTTACATTGAAGGTTACATTGAAGAGATTTCATGAAACCTCATTCCATTGCTAAAATCTGGTCCAAGTTTGAAAAAGTTCGGATGAGCTGTTTCCAATCTAAAGAGTTCATCATGTGTCACCTAATGTTTGGTAAAACTAACTGAATCGATTTTACCGGGATCCTGATCGGTCATTGTATAATAAAGATACTGGTGTTGGATTTTTGTATACGCATTTGCGTCCAAAAATGATGTCGATACTCGATTTGAAATCTTAATGGTGAATTGCGGGCAACCTAGGATGAATATTGGATACGACCACTCAATAGCAGTGATATGCCTTGGTAGTACAAGCAAAACATAGACTTTCTTGCATATGGGTAGGATGGAACTCATATTCCACATTCTTTTGACCTATCACTCCCCGAACATTATGGCATTTAGCAGATTCTCGATATGCTGATTGAAAACATTCAGGACTTCTTGTCGTTCATGTCAGTTATTTGTACATCCAGCATTCCTGATAAGTGGAAGAACTTTTAGGAAATGCCTCGAAATATGAAAAGTAAATTAGACCGAAATATTAGAAATTATCTCGGATCGGTTTAGAAATAAAAGGAATAAACTAAAATGGAAATTATTTAGGAACAAAATAACTTCCTTTCGATTAAATTTTTTTAACAACAGGCTACATTGTAAAAATATATAAAATACAAGCTGGCCCGTCAAACGATGTTTTGACCGCCTACAGCGCCACCTTTTTTTTTTTTCCTAAACCTTCGCGGAGCAATTACGAACAAATCCGCAGAAGGAAGTATCCAATTTGGTCCAGTCGTTTTCGAGTTTTAAGCATCCGAACAAACCAAGATCCATTTTTATATATATAGATAGAAGATAGATAAGAAAGATAAAATAGTAAAAATGTCGATTTTCAATTGCAAAAAAATAAATATTTTGAAACAACAAAAAATCCATTCTGGATTATCACAAAGGGGCATTTTTCTAACTGGTAGGAAGAAACCTTAATGCTGGGGTTCCCCAGTAAATTAAGTCAAAAGTAAACCCATAATGCACTATCTTCCACTATAGAAATTTGGGTATTTTCGTTATCCGAAATCCGAAAACATCTCTAACGTACTTTTTCATCACCGGATTGAAAGATTTTGAACAAATTTCAAATATATGCTCAAGATTCAAGAACTTGGCAATCGAAGATGCTTTTTTTATGTAATCGGTGTACCTACCATTAGAATACCTAATCAACTCACCAAACCAAAGTTGAATACATATTATATCACATAAAAAAAACTTCAAATGTCAATGAAAGAAAAAACATTTGCCAATACTCAGTCAATTCCAAATTTAGACATTTAAAAGCAATTCGGCTACTACTTGCATAACAAGTTCACATTTCGGTGGACTTATCACTTCGAAATCTCTGCAGTGTTTCTGCATGATTTACTATTTGTCAACGAGCACATAGCACGGCCATTCACATTTATTGCGCCAGAGAACAGAACGGCTCAGAAATATGATCGTGTAACTCATTAGGTGAGTGGACACTGACACCACCGAAACATGCAATCATACTTAAGTCAATAATTTATGGTTTTCGCAGATCATTCGATTGGCACCTAGCTAATCCCAGTCCAGCATTAACAGCCATTGGCTATAATTTACCACTTTTAGTTGTTCGCAGAGCCTGCAGGGTAACCGGATTACAAAATAATTAGATTGTTCAGCTGTGATTAATATAAATCATAGGATAAATGTCAATGCACATTCAATTAATGGTTTTGACTGCAAGTCCATGTCATGGATGAATGTTGTTCGATTAGATAGTATTTTTGGGAATATTGCAAATGGTTTTTGGTTCATTTGGCATGAACTTTCTTAAATGTATACATTTTAAGTTAATTCATGCCTGACCTCCATTTTCTATCATTCACAAGCTCTTTCCTTTAACTATACAATAACAACATTCGAAGTACGCATGCTCAATCCTCGTTATCCAATTGAACATTCCGCTCAACCAGGGGCCAATTGAGTAATCTAGCCCGACATCTCCAATATAAATTACCAGATCGCATTAAGATCCGCAATGAGATACCATCGATCGTATATTGATTCCCAAGTGCAGCGCCAGCTCCAGACAATCTGAATTTAAGGGCGACTTTCTACATCTAGTTTCCCATACTATGTATTTGTCGCATGTCGCCAGCCAGATACAAAAAAGGAGTAACCTGCGCAACTCTTTCCCGAGGGTGGAAGTAAAATAGTAACGACCGATCGTGGTAGGCGCTACATTTAAACAATATGCCGCGATCGTCGCGAGATACGATCGTGATCGCACGCCTCTGTGAGCGAGGAGTGAGAGAAAAAACCGCGCGCTGAATAATATCCGTATAAGAACACATCCACAGTGATCAAGGCCCGCTAATCTGCATAAACATGGCCATCGGTTGGGTAGGATATGTTTAACTGTGTGATAGCGATCTTCGATGGTGGTGCTGCTAGTCCTTGTCGCGCGTTAACAAAATTAAGGAAATGCCGAGTGAGCAGAAAGTCGAAGAGAAATAATATGCGGAGGCGGTGGCAGATTCGGTGACCTGCAAGGCGAATGAAGATGTTCTAATGTTTCCCGATTATCATTATGAATATCAATGAGTAAACAACTTAATAAGGGAGATGCCCTACAATCTGAGCATACGAAGGAATTCAAGTAGCTGTGGAAAGCTTGTTTGCGGTATTTCCTCAAATGGCATTGATTCATTACGGACAATGGCAACGTGACATCGGTTACGGAATTTGGAATTCTAAGTGGACCATAAGGTAGTGGAATGTGGGAAGATTTATTATGATACAAGAGCCTGAATCGGATATCATAGATAAAACAAATTGCGCGCGTTGGAATATAATGAAGTCATTGAAGCTTTTGAGGGTATGATCACTAAACGGTTTTAATGAAGGTTGAAATAATTTTACAGCTATCTGATGAAGTGAAATTTGCATATTTTATTTAGGTAATTGATCACATTGCGATAGATAAGAGGCACGCATCCAGTATTTTGGATGTCCGAATATTCCGAGGAGCTAACATCGACTCGGATCACTACCTTGTAGCAGCCAAGGTAAGAATGCGGATATCCACCACGCCACAACAATCCAGAAATACTGTGAAAAAATTTAATGTCGGAAGACTGCAATAGCAAGAGACCGCCAAGACCTTCGCACAACGCGTATCCCTTAACCTCTCGATTAACACCATACCACCAGCATCGAATGTCGAAGAGCAATGGCAACGATGCCAACAGGCCATTAGATCAGCCGCAACTGATGTGCTAGGTTTCTCGCGCCCACCAGCAAGAAACCCCTGGTTTGATGAGGAATGCCGACAGATGCACGCAGTCAAGAACGAGGCCTACAAGGCTAAGCTGCAGGTGAAGACGAGAGCTGCCATTGAGCTCTATAGGCAAAGAAGAAGGGAAGAACATCGGCTTTTCAGCAAGAAGAAAAAAGAGCAAGAAAAGCGCGCGATCGAGGATATAGAGAGGTGCCACTCCAGGAACGATGTTCGCAAGTTTTACCAAAGTGTAAAACGTCAAAGCCAAGGATACAAGGCTCGAACAGAATCCTGTCGAGATGAACAAGGAAATATTGTAGTTGAGACACAGTCGATGCTGAGGATATGGAAGAACCACTTCTGCAGACTGTTAAACGGCGATGACGAACAACATTCCGCTGTCAGGCAGAACGAACCATTCAATATTGGCAACGACAGCGAAAACTGCCAACCACCCGACCTGAGTGAAGTGAGGATAGCAATATCTAAACTCAAGCTTAATAAGGCTGCCGGAAATGACGGCCTTCCCGCTGAGCTTTATAAGGCCGGCGGAGATGACTTGGTAAGTAACATCCACCAACTCATAAGCCAAATCTGGTCGGATGAAAATATGCCTGAAGAATGGAACCTCAGCATCGTTTGCCCGATCCACAAAAAAGGAGACCCTCTGAACTGCGCCAACTACAGAGGCATAAGTCTCCTCAACATCGCCTACAAGATCCTATCTGCCGTAATATGTGAACGCCTGAAACCGTTTACCAACAACCTGATTGGCCCTTATCAGTGTGGTTTTAGGCCAGGAAAGTCCACAACCGATCAAATTTTCACACTTCGGCAGATCCTGGAAAAAACTCAAGAAGTCCAAATCGATACCCACCACCTATTCATCGATTTCAAAGCCGCATATGACAGCATTTATAGAGACGAACTATACAGAGCCATGTCTAGTTTTGGTATACCGCCCAAACTCGTCCGTTTGTGTAGGATGACGATGGAGAATTCTCGCTGCTCCATCAGGGTCGGAAACGACCTCACCGACACATTCGATACCAAAAAAGGATTTAGGCAAGGCGATGCGCTGTCATGTGACTTCTTTAATCTGATTCTTGAGAGAATTGTGCAAAACTCCAAAGCCAACACCAGAGGCACAATTTTCCAAAAGTCGGTGCAACTACTAGCATACGCTGACGATATTGACATCATTGGTAGGACTCAACGTGATGTCATAGCTACGTTTGCTAGTATAGAGAAGGAAGCGGCGAAAATGGGTTTAGCAGTAAATGAGGGTAAGACTAAGTATATGCTGTCAACACGAAAGGACACACAACATCGACGAACTGGACAGAACGTCACCATTGACAGATATAACTTTGAGGTAGTACGGGACTTTGTCTACCTCGGCTCCGCTATTAACTCTGACAACAACATCTCGTCAGAAATTAAACGAAGAATTACTCTTGCCAACCGCTGTTTCTTCGGGCTAAGAAGGCAATTTAGTAGTAAAGCCCTCACTCGAACTACTAAGGAGATCCTATATAAGACCCTGATCATCCCAGTCCTGCTCTACGGCGCTGAAGCATGGACCGTATCAAAAGCGGATGAAGAAATCCTTGGTAGATTCGAGAGGAAAATTCTTCGAAAAATCTTCGGTCCCGTTTGCGTTGACGGGCTATGGAGACGAAGATTCAACCAAGAACTATACGAGCTGTACAGCGACATGCCCCTGGTCAAAAAACTCCGCATTGGACGTTTAAGATGGCTAGGACATGTAGAAAGAATGGACACCAATACTCCGGCTCGCAGAGTCTTCGATTCCCAGCCAGACGTCGGACGCAGTAGAGGAAGACCTCGCCTTAAGTGGCGCGCACAAGTGGAAACCGACCTCAACCAACTTGGAGTGCGCAACTGGAGGCAGTTAGCTAAGGACCGGGCTAATTGGAGAGGCATGTTGGTTGAGGCCCAGGTTCATTCCGGACTGTAGCGCCACTTAAGTAAGTAAGTAAGTTGTATTTAAACAAACCTAAAAATGTTAGCACTATAAAATGTATTTGAACATCCCTATAAATATGTACTTGATATAGTTGATCTGTCACACAGGTTTAGAGACAGTGATAGAGTAACGCTAGAAATCAGATCGGTAATTTGCGGTTATAAAAAGCACACTTCTTTTCTTTCTATTATATTTTGTAATTGTACTTTTGCATGAATTTATTAAAAATTATAACGAATTATAATTAGTGTTTTCCATTTTAATAAGAATCCCATTAAAAACACAACATATTGTGGCGACGAGTGGCGGTTTGAAATGGATGCCGAACAAGTTAATGCATTTTTATCTCAGCAGCGTGCTCTGCTAGAGCAGCAAGAGGAATTCATGAAGACTATTCTAAATACATCACTTAACATGACTAATGTTGGTTCTACATCAATTTCTACAACTCTAAAGTCTTCTGCAGAGAAGATGATGGAAACATTATCCAACAGCATCACCACGTTTTCCTACGATGCAGATAATGGATTCACATTTGGGGAGTGGTACAGTAGACACGAGGACATATTCACAGTTGATGGTAAGGAATTGGATGATTCGTCAAAGGTGAGATTGCTGCTGAGAAAACTAGACGAAAATGCATACAATCGCTATGCAAACTTGACTCTGCCAAAAAAACCTCGTGAGGTTAGCTTTACAGAGACAATTGATAAATTAACAGAAATGTTTTCACGAAAAAAGTCTCTCTTTGCAACGCGATATAACTGCCTCAAAATAGAGAAAAGTGCATGCGACGATTTTCAAACATATGCGGGTATAATCAATAAACAATGCGAACAGTTTAAATTAACAACTATTACGCCATGAGTTTAAGTGTGTAATGTTCGTCTGTGGGCTAACAAGTGCATGTGATGTTGACATACGAGCGCGGCTACTAGCAAAGCTGGAAGCGGACGAAAAAGAACATAAGCTCAAACTCTCCGATCTATCAAGTGAATGCGATCGAATAATAATGCTGAAGCATGATTCAGCGTTGGTAGAGCATCGCACAGCAGAGCTCGACGTTAGGGTTGTTCACAAACAAAACAAGACGAAGTGTCAAACACCTAAGAGCGCTTGCTGGTTTTGTGGGGGAATGCATTACGCGGAAAAGTGCTGGTACAAGTCCCACAAATGTGGCGAGTGTGGAGAAATTGGTCATAAAGATGGGTTCTGTGATAAGGGCAAGCGGAGTATAAACAGCGTTAATAATAATAATAATAATAATAGGAAAAACAGAAAGAAGTCAAATTACAAAAATCGAAACCGAAGGAATACTGGGTTAAGTGCAGAACCAAAAACAAACAGTATATTTTCCGTAGCACAAGTAGATTACGCACCGTTTCGTAAGTACATCGAATTGCAAATTAATGGTGAGTCAATTAAATTACAAATCGACACTGCTTCGAATATAACCATTATATCAGAAGAAAACATAAAGAGGCTGAAAAATCCAAAGGTTAAGCCAACAGTACACTCAGCTCGAAACGCTAGTGGACAGTCACTTCCATTAATAGCTGAGTTACAGTGTCAAGTACCATTTCGAGATAAACAAATGCAAAATATTTGTTACGTTACAAGTGTGCCTCATCTAAATATTTTAGGGATCGATTGGATCGAAGCATTGCATTTATTTGACGTTCCTATAAATTCCATTTGCGCAAAGGTAAAATCAAATTCAAATGATTTATCACCATCTCTCTACAGAATGAAATTGCATGCATCAAGTCTAAGTACAGCAAATTGTTTGAGGGATCTATGGGACTCTGTACAAAAGCAGAAGCGGTTCTACAATTGAAACCTGGAGCAGTCCCAGTATTTAGACCAAAACGACCTGTACCATATGCTTCTTTACCAGATATAGACAAGGAAATCTGGAACAGCTAAATGTAATCAGAAGAGTAGAGTACTCGCAGTGGGCTGCACCAATTGTGGCCGTGCATAAAGCAAAAGGTGGCGTCAGAATTTGTGGCGACTTCTCAACGGGTTTGAACAATGCATTAGAACCGAATCAATATCCATTACCACTTCCAGAAGAAATTTTTATGACACTGTCTGGAGGTAAGTATTTTTCAACTATTGATTTATCTGACGCTTACCTCCAGGTTAAAGTGAGCGAAGCATCACAGCCATTGTTAACCGTCAATACACACCGAGGACTTTTCCAATATCAGCGATTACCATTTGGAGTTAAATCAGCACCAGGAATATTTCAGAAAATAATGAACACCATGTTGACAAATTTAAAAGGAGTAGTATGTTACCTCGACGATTTTATAGTCGTAGCTAAATCACTAGATGATCATAGAGAAAACCTGCATGAGGTACTAAAAAGATTAAATGATTGGGGATTCGAAATAAAATATGAAAAGTGTTCGTTCGTACAAACCGAAGTCAACTACCTTGGTTTCATTATAGATCAACATGGAAGAAGGCCAGATCCAAAGAGAACAATAGCTATTTCAAAAATGCCAGAACCAAGGGATACAACAGAAGTACGTTCGTTTTTGGGTATGTTAAATTTTTACTCTCAATTTATTAAAAATATACGAGAAATTCGTGCACCTTTGGATAAACTTATTCGAAAAGATGAAAAATTCCACTGGTCAAAAGATTGTCAGAACTCTTTTGACAAAGCAAAAACCGTGCTTAGTTCTGAACTGCTTTTAGTCCATTTCGATCCTTTAAAAAAAATTATAGTGGCTGGAGATGCATCCAAAGATGGCATCGGAGGAGTGATCATGCATCAATTTGCGGATGGCTCAAGGAAACCAATCGCACACGCATCAAGGTCATTAACCCCTACAGAACAAAATTACAGCCAATCCGAAAAGGAAGCGTTAGCTCTAGTATTTTGTATAAAAAAATTTCATAGATTAATCTACGGAAGAAAATTTTCACTCCTGACAGATCATCAACCGCTGTTGTCAATTTTCGGGTCAAAAAAAGGCATACCCGTATACACAGCGTAACGTCTGCAGCGATGGGCGTTAACACTAATTGGTTACGATTTCAATATAGAGTATGTGAATACTTCTAAATTTGGCTACGCAGACGCACTATCTAGATTAATAAATCGTCAAGAACGTAATAAGGAAGAAGATTTTGTAATCGCTGCAACTTATTTGGAAGATGAAGTTAATCGAGTTTTGTCAGATAATCTACAGCATTTACCAGTAACTTTTGACCAAGTTCAAAAAGCAACCGCACTTGACCCCGTATTAATCAAAATTCTTCAGTTCATTCGATCTTCATGGCCTTTTAAAATAGTTGATGGAAACTTAAAGCTATTCTATAATAGACGAGAGGGTCTAAGCGAAACAAGAGGTTGTGTAATGCTTCAAAACAAAATTGTAATTCCTTTCTCTTTGCAGGCAAAAGTTTTAAAGCAACTTCACATGGGTCACCCTGGCATAGTTCGTATGAAGGCATTAGCACGGAGCTATGTCTACTGGCCTAATATTGACAAAGACATAGCGCATGTTGTTCGAGAGTGTTCAGCTTGTGCAGCAGCCTCACAAAATCCAATTAAAGCTCCATTATCATCGTGGCCCGTCCCAACAAAACCATGGTCCCGAATTCATATTGATTTTGCTGGCCCGTTTCGAAATCGAATGTTTTTCATCATTGTAGACGCTTACTCCAAGTGGCCAGAGGTTTTCTACATGCAGTCCACAAAAGCGTTAGCAACCATTACAGTTTTAAGAGAAGTGTTCGCTAGATTTGGATTGCCTGATGTCATAGTGTCGGACAACGGTACTCAGTTCACGTCCAGTGAATTTAGAGAATTTTGCGAAAGAGGCGGAATTGAACACATACGCACCGCACCTTATCATCCACAATCGAATGGTCAGGCTGAGAAGTTTGTGGATATTTTTAAACGTGGAATGAACAAATTAAATGGGGAGGAGATAACAGCTAACGCTCTTCAACAGTTTCTTCAGTGCTATAGGTCAACTCCGAATGCACAATTACCCGAAAGCATCACTCCAGCTGAAGCAATGTTTAATAGAAAAATGAAGATCCAACTGGATTTACTTTCACCATCGAAACATGAAATTCACAAAAAGAACTTAAAAATGGAGCAGCAGTTCAACATCAAACATGGTGTCAAATTGCGAGAGTTTCAAATAGACGAGCCTATTTATGCTCGTTGCTATAATAGCGCATCCGGAGCTTGGAGGCCTGGTATTATATTACAGAAACTTGGCTCTGTTATGTATGCTGTCCAAGTGGGTACCAAAACTTGGCGACGGCATGCTAATCAATTAAGAAAAAGATATATTAGCGTTCCTAATGTTTTTGATTTTCAGGATGTGACAACTAACCCTTCTTCTAATGAAAATATACAGGAACCGCCTAAATCCTCTCAAGAAGCCATACGTCCTACTACACCTGGCCCTATTGGCCAAATAGAACAGCGACAACGCTCGACCAGGAATCGAATTCCGCCTCAGCGTCTTGATGTGTCCCGAGAAGTATCCGGCTAATATATGTATAAATAACATAAAGGGGAGATGTTGTATTTAAACAAACCTAAAAATGTTAGCACTATAAAATGTATTTGAACATACCTATAAATATGTACTTGATACAGTTGATATGTCACACAGGTTTAGAGACAGTGATAGAGTAACGCTAGAAATCAGATCGGTAATTTGCGGTTATAAAAAGCACACTTCTTTTCTTTCTATTATAAAGGGTGATTTTTTAGCTGGTTTGGTTTTGGCAACACTGGTTTTGACAGCTGACGTATGTTTAGTACCTTGTGTCACTGTCAAACAGCTTCAGTTTGGTTTGCAATTTAACCATGGATCGTCTTACAAATGAACAACGCTTGCAAATTATTGAATTTTACTATCAAAATTCGTGCTCGGTTCGAAATGTTCATCGCGCGCTGCTTCCATTTTATGATCGGCATTCTCGACCTTCTGAGCAGTCTATTCGGAAGATTGTGACCAAATTTCGCACCAAATTTACTTTGTTGGACATTAAACCACCAACACGTTTACGTACTGTGCGTAGTGAAGAAAATATTGCGGCCGTATCAGCTAGTGTGACAGAAGACCGCGAAATGTCGATTCGGCGCCGTTCCCAGCAGTTAGGCCTTTGTTACAGCACTACGTGGAAAATTTTGCGGAAGGATTTGGGCGTAAAGCCTTTTAAGATACAGCTGGTGCAAGAACTAAAGCCAGCCGACCTACCACAACGCCGAATTTTTGGTGAATGGGCTCTTGGAAAGCTGGCTGAGGATCCGCTTTTTTATCGAAAAATTGTGTTCAGCGATGAGGCTCATTTTTGGTTGAATGGGTACGTAAATAAGCAAAATTGCCGCATTTGGAGTGAAGATCAGCCAGAAGCATTGCAACAGCTACCAATGCATCCCGAAAAAGCCACTGTTTGGTGCGGTTTATGGGCCGGCGGCATTATTGGGCCATATTACTTCAAAGATGATGCGAATCGCAGCGTTACTGTCAATGGTGAACGCTACCGAGCGATGATAACAAACTTTTTTTTGCCCGAAATGGAAGTTCTTGACTTCCATGATATGTGGTTTCAACAAGACGGTGCCACATGCCACACAGCACGCGAAACAATGGCGCAATTGCGAGGCGAGTTTGGTGAACAGTTAATTTCACGTTTCGGGCCGGTCAATTGGCCGCCTAGATCGTGCGATTTGACACCATTAGATTATTTTTTGTGGGGGTATGTCAAGGCTAATGTCTATAGGGACAAGCCCGCTTCGATTGACGCACTGGAAGCCAACATCCATGCATTCATTCGTGAGATACCGGCCGATATGTGTGAAAGAGTATGCCAAAATTGGACTCAGTGGATGGGCTACCTGAGACGCAGCCGCGGTCAAGATTTGCATAAAATTATCTTTAAACATTAAATTGCAAGGTTCAAACTATCGATTCAAATAAATATTTCATTTATTTTTTCGAATTTTTTGTGTTTTTTTTTAAAAAAAGTTCTAAACCTCTTAAAAAAACGCCCGTTATTTTGTAATTGTACTTGCATGAATTTATTAAAAATTATAACGAATTATAATTAGTGTTTTCCATTTTAATAAGAATCCAATTAAAAACACAACAGTAACACTGCATTTAACGAACAACATATGCAATTTATTGCACAGATTTCACTTTTTATAACCTTTTTGATTGAAATTTTTAAAGCAATCTTTTTTTTTAATATTACGATAAATAAAAAAGGATTTTTTAAATAAATTACACAAAAACAGGTTGATTGTTTTTCCTTTATATGTATACAAGCGGGACCCGGAAGACGTTGTCTTGCAAGCGTAAATTTGTTAACCTACTTAATATCGAGAATATATAATTTGATTTAGAATATCTGAAAAAGTAAAAGATAGGATTAATTGATTATTATATTTATTTGTATCAATTGATTGCATTAAATAACCGTTCGTCGCTCCAAATGCTGTTATATAAAAGCGATTTTTGTTATGTCGTGTATGGTCCTGAAGAAGGTCAGGTTTGAATTTCAGCCGTAGCAACACCTAAATGATTCACTGGCCCTTCAGTAGCGATGATCTTACAAATCCTTCGAGTCGTATCAATAATTGTCAATAAAAGATAATATCAACTCAGCAGTTCGGATTTAGCATAAAACAGGAGGTATTGTGTATTTGAGGACGTAGAACATTCTATATAACCAATCCACTTTCGTACTCGTACACCCTTAAGAGTATTAATCAATCTTGACATAAACAAAGCAGCTGGTCCAGGTGGTATCTCCCCCAAAATTCTAAAGAGGTGTTTTTCCACACTGGCAAACCTACTGCGCAAGCTTTCTCATCTTACCTATTGATCAGGTATCTTCCTAAGTCGTGGAAAACAGCATTTGTCCAGCCTGTCCCTAAAAAAGGCGAATATTCTTCTCTCTCCAACTACTGACCAATTTCACTTAACCTAATTCTGAAATGCTGCTAAATCTTCAGGTTATAAAATAAATTGAAGGAATCACGAAACGTGGAAACAATCAATACACCTTGTTGATTTGATATTTTAAATGCATTGGACAGGGCTTGGCATCAAGCCCTTTCGTCGAAAATTATACATTTCTTCTATGGATTAGAAAGTACGTCTCGAAACGTTCAATCCAAGTTGTGTTGGCCGGTTTCAAGTCTATTTGTCCGATCTCGATAGCATAATTAGATGGGGTAAGTCCAATAGAGTGGAATTTTATGCCTCAAATTTGCAATTCTGTCTTCTCAAAGCGAAACTAAAATCTACAGACAATATCGATAAATGAAAATTACATCGTTGAAAAAGAAATATTTCCATGTTCGATATATGTATTAGTAACGTTGGAATGACCACATATTCGAAAACGCTAAAAACGCAGCGCAGTCTAGGTAACCTCACCCGGTGCAAGAAATATTTCACCTCTTATGATCTGGCTTTAATATATAAAGCCTATAAACCCCTCACCCCAAACTCGAGTTCAATGCCCAAATCCAGTCAGGTGCAACTTACTAGATATTATAAAAAAGGGTGCGATAAAACTGATAAGAGACTCAACCATAGCGAACTTCATAGTTTCATTCGAACATCATAGGAATGTCTCCTGTCTTACACTATTTTATTGCTATCATGACAAAAAAATGTGAGCGAGGAGACATATCTAATTATAGACCTATCTCGAAACTATCTTGCATTCCTAAGTTATTCGAACATATTTTTTTATGATAAATTGGTCTTCCTTTGTCGTAACATCATCCGTGAAGGACAACATAGCTTTGTAAAACACCGATCCACTGTCACACATCTATTAACTTTAATGCAGAATTCCTCCAATAGTTTGGAAAATAAAAAAGAAGTTGATTCTATAACCACTGACTTCACTAAAGCCTTTGTCCAGTTATCACATTACAACATAATTTTTAAGCTTAAGGCGTATGGATTCCCTCCAGGATTTATATATCGGGTTAAATCATATCTCTCATAGAGAACTTACCAAGTAAAATTTAGAGTCTGTAAGTCCAACTCTTTTGTTGCTCAATCTGGAGTACCTCAAGGAAGTCATTTAGGAACAATTTTATTATTAATTAAAGGTGTAAGAGCTTGTATTTGAGATAGCAAAATAAAATGGAGTTTATAAATCAGAGTAAATAAATCAAACTCTATGTTAGCAATTATTAAAAGGTGGTCAAAAGTGTTTAATGATCCTTATGTCACTCTATCCCTATATAATTGTCTAGTTTGCCCTCACTTGGAGTATGCCTCACAAGTTTGAACGCCCTCTATGTAGTTCATTCAAATATTATTGAAGCAGTCCAACGTGAATTAGTAAATTGACTATCATGGGATGATCTACACAATTTGCCTCCATAAAGGTGTCGAATTAAACTACTACAGCTGATGCTTTTATGCTCTGTTATGGCTCACTAACAAATGCACTACACGATGAGCACGTGGATGCTTATTATATGCTGTGGCAAATCTCTGCTCGTAGATGCTGCTTGTATTAAGCTGGCCAAGACACAGATCTGATAGTGTTGAAAAAAGAAATACTCAAACGAAATAGCCAGTTTCATTCCGCCCTTCAACAATTCTACCGTAATACTCGCCATGCCATGTATGCTAATTAATTCATCCTCAAGCCTTAATCTTCTTTCTCAGTCTTTCCTCCCCATTACAATTTAACGTACATCGGTATCTCTTCTTTTCTTCTCCGCAATTTCCTTAATTCTCGAGCTGTGCTCAAATACTATGAGGGTATAAAAAAAAATATTTTGTAAACTTTGGATTTTTTTTTTAAATTCTGACATGCCTTAGCAGTAATATACACATCGACCTAAAAGATCTATTGTGCTTGCCGTCAGATGCTTTTTAGGTTAGAAGCGCTTCTACTTTCCTAATGTAGCTGATAATACTTTCAGCCGAAGATTTCCTCAATTCTTCGGGACTTAAAAATTCCCTGAAGAAAGATTCTCTTCTCATACCGTAAAGGGCCGGGCATTCACATATGATATGCTCGGCTGTTTCGTCTTCTTCTAGACATAGTCTGCACTCCGGTGAGTCGACTAGACGCATTTTGTTTAGGTGATATCGCAGACCGTGATGACCAGTTAGGTAGCCTACTAAGTTTTTGATATCGTGCCTGCGCAGATTTAGTATCTTGTTGGCATCTGATTTGAAGGGCTGAATAGCTCTTTTGGCCTGTCTTAGGCCTGGGATGTTTCCCCAGTATGAAACACATATGTTTTGTTCCCAGTTTTTTATGACTAGATTTATGGCTGATTTGGGGATTGCACAGAAGGGTACAGGTCCAATGAAGGGGGTTTCCGAACCTTTTCTGGCTAGTTCATCAGCTTTTTCGTTACCTTCAACTCCCTTATGTCCGGGGACCCACCATAGTTTGGTTTTGTTCCTGGAACTGAGTGTTTGGAGGGATTTGAAGCAGTGTAGTACTGATTTGGAGTCAATGATGTGTGAGCTAAGGGCTTTTATAGCTGCTTGACTGTCCGTGAATATATGGATGTTTGCGCCTTTAATACCTGAGTTGTGTATTAGGTTTGCGCATTCTTTTATGGCATGGAGCTCAGCTTGGAATACACTAGGGTTTTTTCCCATAGGTATTGAGATGTTTTTGGATTTAGGGCATGTTTGCAGATGAATCATTTATGAATCTCAGTCTACCGCTCCTCTAGCGTGCCAAACTGACTTTACTTTTAAATTAATTTTTTTATTCTCTTGAAATATTTACTTAATACTAGACAATAATGCTTAAATATAACTTATCAATAACATGTTTGCTTAATCTAACTTATCGGCCCATAGCGGGCGCTCTAAGCTTATCTCTAACAGTTTTATCTTTGGGCTTAAATTTGTCGTGATTTTATTTTTTTTATATTCAGATTTTATTTTAATTTTCAAAGTAAAAATAAAAACTTTGAGACGTGGCATGGCAAACTAAGTATTCAGACTTATTACCCTTATTGGAATTTAAGTGGATATTCCGGTATTGCCTGTATGACAGTATTTTAACTGTTTTTTTAAAAATTACATTTTTTTTAAATTTGTTATTGTAGAATCATTTAAATAAAGCAGTTAAAACCAACATAGATTATAAATAAATTTAAAAATGTCACCTTTTGCCTTCTCTATAATTGGGTTGTAGACATTTCTAAAAAAAAAGGTTAGAAAATAGACCCACTCGTTGCGAAAAAAATGTCTCATCTTAAGAATCATGAACTAAAAA
This sequence comes from Rhingia campestris, assembly GCA_932526625.1. NCBI lineage: Eukaryota > Metazoa > Arthropoda > Insecta > Diptera > Syrphidae > Rhingia > Rhingia campestris. The sequence continues at coordinate 2,631,504 of OW052184.1, forward strand.
TAAATATTTTAAATATTGGATTGCCATATTAAAGATAAAATTAAATGATCCACACAACAGAGTGGTTACTTCTTAAAACCTACATTATTCATTCATTTTTTATTTTCACTTGTTTGCTCTGGACTTAATGAAAAAATCACAAGAAAAAACATCCAATTACAACACATTTTTCCTAATTGTATAACACTGAGTAAAACTATTACAACTCACTACAGCGAATTGGTTTTATAATTACTTTCCAGGAAAATTACTCAGGATTATACAAGTCCGCGTGTCAACATGCCGTTCGACATTAACATGCTTCACGAAATCCTACTGAATTGAATGACAGCCCAACAACTTGAGTGAAAGCACGTCCACTATCCTTACATCATGTACAGTCCAACATGTAGGAAGAAATCACAAAACCAACTCTAGCTCCTTAATACAAACGATCCAATCAGTACACAAAACACCTACAAACCGCCATTAGTAGCCAAATTCGTTAGCGATAAACACTTGTTACTCCACACGCCAGCTAATGACATTCCGAGCACAGAAACAGCACCCAACATGGATCAGATGGACCAAGCCGGCCCAAAACCAAACAAGAAAATTAAATAGGAATTAGCTGGCAAAGAAAACTCCATTACAAGTGGAACACCAGAGCACTGCAAGTCCAAATACAACTGCAAGTCCTTAGAAACTCGTTCGTCTGGCCGTTGTCCAAAGGAGCCGGAGGCCGAGGCAACAAATCAACGAACGACACAATTCAAATAACACTAAATCAAAAATCACTTTTACCTCTGAGACATTAATGTTCGTTTAAAACGTGAGCATAACGCGCACATAGTCCAGGCCGCGAGCTCTCTAAGCGCAGCTTAGCACTGACCAAGCCAAGAGGTGCTGAAGTGGTGCTGAGTGCGAATCTCTTATTTAGAGACTCCGGTCGAGGCCTAATAATAAACGATTTCTGATTCCATGCCGCATGTTGGTGTAGGGTTGGCGGTGTGGAGCAGCGCGATTTTGCCCCACGCCAGACTCTAGGGTAGCACGCAATCTGTGACCGCGCGTACCACTTAATTAAACCAAATATCTTTGATAACCGAACCTGATTGTAGGCAATAAATCAATTTACATTATTCCAACCGAAACGGAATTACAAATATCCGCTGTTTGTTGGTATTGTGGGCTGCGTGGCATGCACAGGCACACTCTGCGCGCTTGCTATCAGTTGCACTCGCATACAAAAAGGCACTTGAAGGCGGCGCTTTAGCTGACAGCTGAGAACTCTGCACGAGGCGACACGACGCCACGACGGTCACTTGTGGTATTGCGTGAACCAATTACAATCAATCGATCGGATAATGCTAAATACCAACATATCGGTTGCCAGTGAGGTAGTTGCAACGCAAGTCGCACTGTTGGTTAATGGCGTTCGAGGTATTTGCGTCTAATGAGAGCGCCTCCACCCACTCAAGTCATGCACCCAATGGGTTCGTATTTCATTGTAATTATGACAACTTTTCGATTTCGCGGAACTTGTACGCCGAGGCTCGAGGGACCACCAAAACAATTGCCCATTGAATTATAGAACTTAGTATTAATAACGTCGATAGGGATAATTTGGAGGCCCGATGGCATAATGGGGGTACACCCGGCGAGCTTCTAATGTTGCAAAGTGGTCACAGAGCCGCGGAGCAAGTGCGCTGCAGGCTAATTGGTCACGACATTGCGGACGGATTTTTCGCTATCCAATAGTGGGTTTATGGTTTCACATCAGCTGCAGATACTCTTACATTAAGGTGGAGTAATGGAGGAGCAAACTGATTGTGAATGCGAGTCGGATTGGAGATGGGAAGAACTGGGAAAGTATTGATTGTTTTTCGATGGATCCGCTCCGCGTAATGGCAAAACACATTTCGATAAAACTTTATTAATTTATTATATGAGACGACTACGGTTCTTCCGCGACTGGGAGTTTGCATGTTACTATGGTGCTTGCACACAAGCGACCTAGCATACCAGATGTATACAGCACGCAAAGGAAGGAATTTCCGTGAGTAAGCATATTGGAATATAACTTGGGGTAGTTCGCCGTTGATGCGGATAATTGTTACGGCCTTGGGCTTAAGTACATTACCTTATAGGCAGAGAGGGTACCAACGAAAGTCGGATGAGTGCTTTGCTTGATGACTTGGCTATAGTGGTGGGTATGAGTAGTTAGTACGCCTAGGCAATAGGCATGGAGTAATGATGAATAGGAATAAGCTTTAAATATATGGATAGTAAGAATTTTAATTGTAGTAAAAGTATCTTATTTTGGAAAGCACCTATCTATCAGACAAAAATACAATTTACTTTAAATAACCAGGACTCTTGAATAAAAGGACACTAACTCATGTCCTATGTTCTTCATATAAATTAAACCTTAACACGTACAGAAAGTGGGTGGATCCCAAGATGCCTTTTAGCCGAAAATGGTGTTCTGGTTAATGACGCCCGTTGTAAGACTCGAGACAAAAAAACAAGCCACTCGAGAGAACTTAATGAGTTTTATGCTTAAAAATGTCAGATTTCTAGATCTATTACCAACAAGCACCTTGGATATGCGATTGACCACTAGTATAATTGTGTTTTTACCCCCGAAACGGGAAATCATTTTAGTATACCATTAATTGTATAAAAGAATAATACAGCTGATCATAATTGGTCATCAGTTGATATGTGTCTGTGCACTCAACCTCAACACCATACATACATTGTCTTCAATCACTCGACTTGAGGACTGCGGTTACATACTTTTTTCGGGATTTGTTCAGTCCTTCATACAAGATGCAAGAGGTGGCAGCTTCTTTCAGGATTAAACACAGGAACCCCTGACTTAATGGAACAACGCACAATCACTTAAAATTGCTTCAGGTACCTTAGGGACCCTTCTGCAACACCATGTCTTAAGCGTATGTTAATCATGTCTTTGGACATAAGTCACAGCATTAAGACTTAAAACTTTTTATTGGCTTTTCAGCATGTATAAAATTTTATCTGACAAAGAACTTTAGCAAATTTTGAATGTGTGGTGAGCGAAGATGAATTTGAGTATTGTGGTTTTCTTGAGCACACGTTGAATGTTGAAGATTTTGTAACCAGCACCAAGAGAGAAGATGTCGGAGAAGAAGATGGAAACATTAAATTAGTGGATATTGAGAGTTTACCTCTGCACATAATCAATGATGAACCACAGCTGCTCTCCAAGTAATTTTAAAAGATATCTAAGTGAACTGAAAGAAAAGTATAAACAAATTCAGTGGAAGCAAAACGCATTTTAATTTAAAACAGAAGTCAGTTCATTTAGTGGAAATACTACATTTCCAGATGATTTTTTGCAAATGTTGACGCCTCTCAGCTACTTCAAATACTTTTTTTCTAGTGAAATAATTGAGAAAATGCAAATTTGCAAATGTCGACGCCTCTCAGCAAACATTTATTCCTGCTTATTTGACAAATACATAAGAAAATATTTAGGAATCTGTATCCTTATGTCGAATTTTTTTCTAATATGAACAATATCGACATTTGTATACTGTTTGTTGGAAGGATAACAAGGCTGTTAACTTATTGTCTTCATTTGTGAGCGCCATGTCGATGTTAACTGTTAGAAGATACGACAGCGTCTTGATAATTGTCCCAATATAGTCAAGCAGTATAACAAGCATATGTGTGGTGTGGACCTTACATACATCCTGATTGGAAGACATCCATTTAAAATGAGATCCCGAAAATTGTACATGAGAATCTTTTACCATCTTATCGATGTAACAGTAGTAAATTCATGGATTTTGTACAAACCAAATTGCTGCATTCTAAATAAAACGCCTTTGCGAATTTCGAACAGACCTGGCAGAATCTCTTTGTCGAAGTGGTGCTATGATTCAAAAAGTCAGAGGAAGACCACCTGGATAACCATCTTGTCTGCTTCAAGAGCGCAAAAGGAAATATCCCGATTCGCATGTGCCATCGACAGATGTTAGAAAGGATGAGGTATCACATTAGCGAGTTTGTATGGAAACAAATTAAGATATAAGCTACCAAATTGCACTGGATTCACATACATACATAAAATGTGAAAAATGTTGTGTTTTAAGAAATCAAACAATTATTTTAAACAGTTTCATATACAATTTATAATGTACATACATATCTATTAACTTTACTTTGTTTATAGTGTTTTCTCTGTTTCAAGAAGTAATGTGTCATTTCAAACTTTATCCTTTATTTTAAATACAGGGTGGCGCACGAATTGTGCTACAAAAATAAAACGTAATAACTTTTTTTCTGTGTGAGTAATCGGCTTATTTTTTTTTTATTTTGTAGGTTACTATTTAGATTTATAAAAATGGATGCTTGGGACACGGAGAAAAGAATTTGGATAGTGCAACGGTACCATGCTTTGCAGTCCGTCATTTCCGTCCAAAGGGAATTTAGGCGGGAGTTTGGTGGTTATCCCCCGAGTAGATGGACCATTATGAGGTTTGTAAACATGTTTGCCGAATCTGGAAGCATCGCACGAAGGCCGTACCATCGAGATGCCAATGTTCGGGTTCAGGATACAATCGCAGCAGTAGCATCTGCAATACAGGCCAATCCGAGCGTTTCGACCCGAAACTTATCGGGGCAAATTGGAGTTAGTAGACGGTCATTACAACGGATACTTCATGACGATTTAAACTTGTTTCCGTACAAAGTCCAATTTACTAGCAAGTTAAACCCTCAGGATTTGCCTGTTCGCCTGGAATTTTGCCAAAAAATGATATCAATGGCCGAAGAAGACAACACATTGATCAATTGTTTGTTGATGTCTGATGAGGCCCATTTTGATCTTAACGGCAATGTAACCAAGCAAAATTGCCGTATATGGAAAGAGTCTAATCCAGAAATGCTCCATGAGACGGAACTGCACCCAGAACGAGTCGCTGTGTGGTGCGCAGTTTCATCAAGGTGTATTGTCGGGCCGTACTTCTTTGAAGAAAACGGTGTAACCGTTACTGTCAATGGGGACCGTTATTTAAAGATGTTGAAGGAGTTTTTTTTCCCAGAACTGCGCCGAAGACGTATACCATTCAACAGCGTTTGGTTTCAGCAAGTTGGAGCAACTGCACAAATATCCAGACCAGTTATGGCGGAGCTAAACAAAAAATTCGCAAACAAATTAATTTCTAGGAACTCCACTCTTCGCTGGCCCCCAAGGTCACCTGACCTGACTGCACCAGACTTCTTTTTATGGGGCTATGTCAAGCAAGAGGTGTATAAAACGAAGCCCAGGAATTTAACTGAATTAAAGCAGGCCATAACGACAATAATTGAGGCGATCCAACTTCAACTCTTCAGGCCGCAATGAATAATTTTTTGATCAGATGCCGCATATGCGTGGGAGAGCGTGGAGGTCATTTGCAATCTATAATCTTTAAAAATAACTAACTATTTAAAATAAAATTTAATTTTCTAACCAATAAAAAAAAAATGAAATACATCGATTAAAAAAAAAGTTATTTGAATTTCTTATTGTAGCACAATTGGTGCGCCACCCTGTATTAGTAATAGTTATAAATGAGCTCAGACTGAACTTAGATCGTTTTTTACATAATATATATTTAATTTGTCCAAAAATAAAAAAATATGCATTGAAGGGTTAATTGTTTCAGCAAATTGGGCTCCTAAGAGTGAGTGTAGACTTTAGCTGTGGCTCTTTTTAAAGCTTTAATGGAGACAAAGTACAGCTTTTATTCAATAGACATATTTTTTTATTGAAATTTATTAAAAGTCTAGTACACATTTTAAATTTTAATATGGAATTAATTATGACTATAAATGCACGTTTGCAAGAATCGATTCTTTAAAGGTAATTTTTTACCAAACTTATCTTTCTGTAGGCAATTTTCGATTCTCCTTTGAACCCCTCTAAAGTTTTTGTCTTGTTTACATAATTCAAGGACTTATCGGAACCCCATAAAAGCATATGAGAAGACAACAATCCGATATGCGTATCGTTAAATACTCTATCCTATCCCATCCTTAAAATTAATATCTAAAGATACATTGAAAATGTCACAATAAATGTATTGTTCAGACAGTTTATCCAAATCCTTTATCGTTCGTCAAAAAACAATGTTTGTATACACTATCCCATAGGAGTATATTAGTTTTTACATTAAGTTTCTAATGTAGTAAAATAATTTCGATAGATGTACCTTAAAGTTTAGAGAATCGCTAGCTGAGTATATTGTGACATGTCTGTCTTTGTGTCACCAAATTGTTGGGCCTTCTATTTTCAGCTACAATTATAAACTTTGGTATACACTTTGTTTGACAAAGCAGGGGTCGAATTACCACATCAGTTATCGAGTAAGTGAAATGCATACGTTGTCGTCTGATCAAGTTATTCCATTGGGATGATTGGTCATGTATCGAATGACTATTTAAAATTGTACCAATTGCACAGCAAAATTCGGCTACATTCATATTTGAATTTTTTTTGAAAATAAATTGGTGTATTTGGCTGTATTTTTCATCTTTCGAGTCAGAAAATAAAAACTCTGAATCCATTAACAGAAATCGTTTAAGAGACAACAGCAATGCGTTATCTTTACAAAACTAATGAAATTTTAATTTTCTTGAAACATATTTTATAACGGAATACCAAAAATTGATACTCAATACTCGAATCTCGTATGCGATCATACGAAATTAACATTTTTCAGATCACGTATGACTCGATAATGTGTTAATTCGACCCTAGAATAAGTGTAAACATTTTCTAAATCGGCACACTGCTACTCCAACCTTTCAAAAAAATCGTATTTTTGGCAAACCGTAAGGACTTTTGAAAATGTGCCTGAGGAAGATATTTAGGCATTCTCAATATCTATAAATCGTTTATTTGAAGTTTTTAAACACGCTCACATTTTGAAGGGGTTTTCCGTAAAAAACAGTTTTCGGTACAATTATAAGAAAATTCGAAAAAAAACTTACTATGAAAATATTTTGAGAATAATACTATAAAGATTTCGTCTTTAGATAATTTTATGATCGTTTTTCTAAGATAAACATTTGTATACCCTATCCTATAGCATTGGCATATGATGTTATTACCAAAATTTGAGCTGTGTTTGCCAAACGCATAGAGCACTTAGTCAAATTTGCAACCATGACTTTGTTCTGTCAAACGTTTGGTGACCGAATCATCTCAAGAAATGGACCTGTGAATTGGCCACCTCGGTCGGTGATTTGATACCTTTTTACTTTTTTTATGTGGGCGTACGTCAGATCTCTGGAATATGCTGATAAATCAGCAACGATGGATCACTTGGAATTCATCAATCAATCTAATATTCGACGCACTATTGACGAAATAAGACCGGGTATGCTCGAAAAAGTGGTGCAAAAGAGTGAAATTCATATTTTAAGCCGCAGTCGCAGAGGCCACATGCCATAAATTATTTTTAAACATACCTAAAATTTGTGAGCTAATAAAGCCATCATTTTTGAATCTAAAATTTGTATTCGTTGATACAGTTTTAGTAAAATTATGGATATTTTTACTAAAATACTTGCCGCAACACTGCTTGTGCAAAATTCACCACAATTTGGAAAGAGTGATTCTAAATTTTTGCGAATATTTTTGATAATTTGACCGGTGAATTGTCTCCAAAAGCAAAGAATCCTTAAATAGTGAATTGATTTGAATTGACTTGAATTTATCCACTATAGCATGCTCATGCATAGCCTGTTTTGTCGGTCAAGGTCAGTATCTATGTACAGTTTGTCAAGAAACACTTTACACACTGAAAATTTGTTTGACTTTATATATGAAAATAATAGCCTTTTACTCAAAATTATTAAATTTGCTTAATGCATAACAATTTAGTGATAAGTATTAAGTAATTTGTGATAAAAATAACAAAACAATAAAAAGGTACCATAAACAACAGCAAAATAGGTTGATTATTCTTCCAAAAGACGTCATAAGCGTTCAAAATGGTCGAAGTCTTATGGCGGATGGTTAAAATTTAAGGGCCGTTATTGAATGTGAACCACACCTAAACGTCAAGTTTATTTCAGCATTTCATTAGACAATTCTCAATTTCAGACTAACTCAATTTGAACCGTGGAAAGACACATAATTGAGCAAAGCGTAAAAGTTATTCAGGCTTATTATGAAAATGGGCGTTCAAACCAAAATGCATATCGTGCACTTCGTGATTTTTTCGGTTAATTTAATCGTCCAAATGTGCGTACAATCGGAAAAATCGTGCAAAAATTTGAGAAAACCGGGTCTGCAGGAGATGTGAAAATACCAGTACATGCTCGTACGGCTCGTACTGCAGAAAATATTTCTGCTGTTCGCGATAGTGTGGCTGAAAAGCCGTCCACCTCAACTCGTCTTCGTGCCCAACACGCTCGCCGTTGATGAACATTATGCATAAAGAGTTGCATTTACACGCTTAAAAGGTGTAATTGACTCAAGAACTAAAGCCTCTTGACCATTTCAAGCGTCGTCAATGGTCAGAATGGTGGCAAGAAATGGCAACAGTGGATGATCAATTTTCGAAGAAAATCATCTTCAGTGATGAGGTACATTTTCATCACAGTGGATTCGTCAATAAGCAGAATTGCCGCATTTGGGCGAATGATAATCCAAGAGTGATTTCGAAAAACCAATGCCCCACAAAGAGTGACTGTTTGGTGCGGTTTATGAGCTGGCCGTATTTTTTCCAAATTGGGGACGGTCAGGCAGTTATTGTTATTGTATCGAGGTCGCCGCGGCCATTTGGCCGATATTTTGTTCCAAACATAATTGAACCATACAAATATTATCATAATAAAAAAAAAATAACAGTAATTTCCTAAATAATTTTATTAAAAATCAACATCGGCCTTTAAAATTTAACCACCCTTTATAGAGGGTGTTTTCTTTTAGAGGTATAGAACATTGAATTGGAATAAAACAAAGATGTTTTTTTTTTTTAATTGACAAGAAATTTCCTTTATTCAAAAGACAATCTTCTGGAATTATAATTTAAATATGATTTCTACTAAACTGCAGGTCCAATTTTCGAGGACTTTTGCCAACAATTGTGGCCGTATATTGGCAATAACTCGTGAATATTCTCCTCAAAGTGGTAAATCGTTTCGGGCTTATCGGCGTCGACTACCGACTTCACATATCCCCACAAAAAACAGTCAAGCTGCGTTAAATCGTCAATTCACAGGACTAAAACGCGAGTTGTGGCATGAGTTGTGTGACATGTTGCGTAAGCTTGTTGAAACCACAGCTCCTGCACATCATGGTTGTTGAATTGATGAACGAAAAAGTCAGTAATCATGACTCTATAGCGGTCACCATTGACTGCAACTTTCTGGCCAGGATCGTTTTTAAAGAAGTACGGACCAATTATTCCATCAACCCATAAAGCACAACAAACAGTCACTTTTCGTGGATGTAACGGTGTCTCAACATACACATCACTTCAAATACGGCAGTTTTGTTTATTGACGTATCCATTCAACCAGAAGTGAGCTTCATCGCTAAACAAAATTCGCTTCTGAAAATCGGGATCACCGACAATCTTGTGTTGGGCCCATTCACCGAATCTACGCCTTGATTGGTGATCCTGTGTTTTCAATTCTTGCAAGAGTTGGATTTTGTAAACACGGAAAGCAAGATGTTTTCTCAAATTCTTCCATTTAGTGGATATCCAATTCATGTACACTATGGCGGATAGACTGATTCAGGTCTTCCTTTACGCAACGCTCTACAGCAGCAATGACTTCTTCTGTACGCGTCCGACGTCTTTGTGGATGCGTATTATCATTTAGAGTTAACGTGGTGCGAAAACGTTCCATACTTAATCGAATTAATTGCTCTGATGGACGATTAAGTTGACCGTAGAATGGCCATAGTGCGCGATACGTATTTCGAACAGAACCATGATTTTCAAAATAAATTTGCACACTTTGCAAGCGTTCTTCAGACGTCATGTTGAAATGTCAAACCAAACTAAAAATAAATCACTTGACAACTGACAAAATGGCCCCCAGTTAAAATAGTGTTGCCAACTTAAAGTTCTATGCCTCTAAAAAAGCACCCGTTATAACAACGTTTCAACAAAAAATTTTCGGCAATTGCACTTGCATCTGCTAACGTGCTTGTGGCCTAATCTTTATCAAAAGCATATGTCTAAATGTCACCTACATCTTTTACGAATAACGTCCAAAGTTATAAATAACTCTATTTCAACGATTGTATCCTTTCACTACAAATCCTATACGAAATAGATTTATCCCCTTTCCATAGAATCATCCATGCATGGTTTACTTTTCACATTCGTTAACGTGCTCCATCGAAATCATTAGCATATTTCTTGTGGAACAAGGGGAAAAACGAAAGAGCACTGCAAAGCAAATAAGACGGAAACAAGAAACATTTCCAAGAGTATGCTAATATACTCTTCTCCAAAATGTCAACATGCAGCCCTATTAGTCAGGCCATGATTCACATGCATGGCAAAGTGATGCTTATTGTCCGCCACCAAACCTCTTCCTTTTTCTTTTTGTTCTCTGAAATAACGTCGTCGTTCAGCGTGTCGAACGTTATTTGTGCACACAAAGCTTTAGAATATTAATTCCATGGAAGAAAACTCACCTCACGGCAATACACACACACGTACGGGAGGGGATCCTAAGTGAGCTACTTTCATTCCACCGGCACCGCAGTGTAGCGTGGAGAGGATCTAATGCTCCTGAAAATGAAAACACTATCAACAGGGAAAGTGGTTGTATAGCAATCGTTTTCGTCTTCGTAGGTTTGGTTGGTGCGGTTCTGGTTATGCTTCCAGAGCCAGTCAGCAGCTCTGCGCGGATATATGCAGACAACGATGAGGACGAGTGAATGATTGTGAAGCAAAGTGCTCCGGGTACTGTAGGCCATGCAATCAACGCCTCACATGACGTGCACATTTACACGAAACCTTGCAGCGCATTCGTATGCATCTGAGCCGAGCTGTAAGGTACTGTTTGTGCTCGCTACCTACTTGCTGCCGCTGCTGTTGTACCGATCATAATTAAACTGTAGCAAATAGATCTACATAACACGAAAATCGTGCCACACGTCTGCATTTCCTTCGATTTGGGATCACGACTTGCGGTTGGAAAGGAGGGAGTTGATGTTTTGCTATGGCCTCATTCAACACTGAAGCCACACTTTTTGTGAATTCTGTGCGCGCATATAGGTTAAAAGATGTGATGAAATCGAAGGATGTCTATGGCAGCAAGGACGACTTTTGTTCAAGACGACATTCACCTAAATGGACATACAACTCGGTGGTTCTCTATTTATGAAAGCGATTATTTATGACCTTTTTGGTAAATTATAACATAAAGGACACTTAGCAAAAAGGATACTGAACGTCGTTCTCGAGTAATTAATTTTCTTTGACAGTGTGAGTATTCTTGTGGAATGAGGTTACGTGGCCTAAGGCTATTAAAGCATTAATTTGGTGGCTTTTGCAATTACAGTGAAGTGAAATTAAACTGTTCGCACTGGTAGGATGAACAAGGGCGCCGAATGAAGGTGAATATATGAATGTATAATTAAGCAATTTACACAATGCTTTGATAGATATAGTGAAGTGTCTACATTTTCTAGTAAATTTGTGTAGGTTGTTCAATTTGAAAATTAAATGAAATATCTGGCGGTAATGTGCTAAAGAGGGGCTCAAGAATAGCTTCCCCATTAATTTATATCTACGAAGTTTTATTTTTGGTACCTAGAATGGGACGAGCCCAATTTATCCTTCTCTATAAAGCCCAAGTACAACCAGGTTATCAAAACTGTATATATGTTTGAAACTCTTCCTTGAAACATACACCGAACTCACTTATCCAAAGGCGTACAAAGACGTACTGTCCATCTAACATCGACACGAACAACGCAGTACTAAAACTCTTTTTTTGTTATAGAACAAGCAAACAACGGAACATCCATCCGAAGACGTACAAGGTGGGCCAAAAGAAGTCATCCGCTGTTGTTTGGCTCTCATTTTTTCTAAATGAAAAACTTCGATTCTGTTTCTTGATTATGTTTACTTGAATCTTTAGGATTTTATTTGTCAAGTCGAGAAGATTATATCGGCCGAATGATTGCCATACGGGCTCGTGTTATGACATCTGGAACGGTTAAATCGGGGGATCATGAGGGCCAGTGCAAATCGCTAAAACGAGAGATGAGGCGACCCGGGAACGCCGCCTTCAGAATATCGGTTATGGCCCTCGCAGTGTGTGCCGTTGCTCCGTCCTGTTGGAACCACATGTCCTCCAGTACTAATTCGTCCAATTACGGGAGAAAAAACTCGGTTAATATGGCCATATAGCGCGCACCGTCCACTGTTGTCGTTTGACCAGCGGCGTACTCGAACAAAAATGGCCCGATGACTCTTCCAGCGTGAACTCTGAGCAGGTGTAATGGCTCCTCGTGCATTACTCGTGGATTTTCGGTGCCCCAGAAGCGATAGTTTTGCTTGTTCATGTATCCGCTGAGGTAGAAATGAGCCTCATCGCTCATTATGATTTTGGTCGACAAATCGTCCACTTCCTCCCCGAGATTGAGGATGGCTTGGGCGTAGGTTACACGCGTTTGGCGGTTGACAGGCAGTAGCTGATACACTGATTGGACTTTGTGCGGGAACATGCGCAAATCTTTGACCAAAATTTGCTTAGGGACGAATGGCTGATGGCCAATTGCGAGGCACACGGCTTCTGGTACATTTTTCCGGCGACAGCTCGACATCCTCGGCGCAACAGCGGCGATATTCTCGACACAACGGGCGCTCCGGGGCCGGCTACTCTTGGCAACGTCTCGTGTGGTCTCAGACTCTTCAAGGTTGGTGGCCAAACGGCGCAGTTTTTGCGCAGTCGGTGTCGGACGGCCGGGGAATCGGCGACGGAATTCTCGCTGCGCCAACACTAGAAATTGTTACGCAAAAAAAAAAATAGGCATGATTATTCCGCGTTCTTGGGGAGTGTATCGCTCCATGGCTTGTTCACTTGTATTCTACATCTATCTAGTCCACAAATGTCAAAACAAATTTGACATTGGCGGCAATTTGCAAAAATAAGAGCATCTTCCAATAGGGCGATCTCTTTTGGCCCACCTTGTATTTCAACCAATATACAAACTACCTACATTAATTCAAGAGCAATGTCCATTCCTTCACCATCAAAACTTCAAGAAAAAAAAGTTTTTAATAAAATAAACCTCGAATGGCAAATTTGAGAACCTGCTCATGTTTGAATGTTTGTCAGATATTTGCAAGTGGTGGGACTGTGAAAAAAAAATCTTTGTGCTGTCACTTACGAGATCTGTACCAGGGAACCGCACTTACATTTTTAAAGTTATTAGTTTCATATAAAGTAAAAGGTTAGAAGTACGAGGATCTCATTTAAGGATAACACAATAATTGTAAAAGTGCTATATGTTCGTTCGATAGCACACGAATGATATTTTTATTATGAAGCTATAGGATGATCTATATGAAAACTGTACAACGAAAATGTTGGGTCAAGTGCAAATCGCACGCAATCCTGAAATTTTAAATTTATTCTTGTAAGATTGTGCCTTTACCAACGTTGCCAATGTGCAATATGCACAATTGTTGTAGCATAGATCCAATTTTTGATCACAAAAGATAATTAAGTTTTCCTAACACTTCATGACTGATGTTGACATCATAGCGTCATTCTATATTTAGCAAAAAAGAAAAGTTTGCTTTCATCGTCGACATACTTGCACAACTGTTGCAAGACGTTATATTGAAATCAGAATCCCTTGTATTTTTTTTTTTGCAGATCTTAAGCCTGCTTTTGAGACTACAAACAGAATACTACTACTATTTGAGGTTCCTATAATAGGGCTATCAATGAACTTCATGTTGATTTACGAACAGCTCCCTTTTAATATGACTACAATCGTTCGACAAATTTAAATCTGAAGCAGGTATCCCCATATAGTGCATTTTGTGTCCACTGATTTTTTCCCTTTTCATAGACAATATCAGAAACCATCTACGGGTGGTTACTAATGGTGATTTGTTAATATGTTACACTATGCGGAGGACTAGCCCAGCGACACTCCAACAAATTAACAAATTGCTACGGTTTTGTGAGGATATAACAAATTCTAAAATTATGGTGTTCAGACCCAAATCCCGCACAGAGATGGAATTTGGGGTAACAATATCCAAGTTGTAACTGAATACAAAAATCTTGGCTTGCGGATAACCAAGAGGCATGCATCCAGTATTTTAGATGTAAGAACATTCCGAGGGGCTAACATCAACTCGGACCACTACCTTATTGCAGCTAAGGTAAGAATGCAGATATCCACCACACCACAACAAGACAGACATACTGTGAAAACATTTATTGTCGAAAGACTGTAATCACAAGAGACCGCCAAATCCTAGTTCGCAACGCGTTTTTCTTAACCTCTCGATTAAGACCGTACAACCAGCATCGGTCGAAGAACAATGGAAAAGATGCCAACAGGCCATTAGATACGCGCCCATCAGCAAGAAACCTTTGAGGAATGCCGCAGCCTAGAACGATGCATACAAGGGTAAGCTGCAGGCGAAGACGTGAGCTGCCATTGAGCTCTGTAGGCAAAGAAGAAGGGAAGAACACCGGCTTTTTAGAAAAAAGAAAAAAGAGCACGAAAAGCGCACGATCGAGGATATAGAGAGGTGCCACTCCAGGAATAATGTTCGCAAGTTTTACTAAAATGTCAAAGCCAAAGACACGTATTTGAGATACAGTTGATGCTGAGGATATGGAAGATCCCACTTCTGCAGACGTTCCGCTTTCAGGCAGAACGAACCATTCAATATTGGCGAAAACAGCAAAAACTACCCACCACCCGACCTAAGTGAAGTGAGGATAGCAATATCTGAACTCAAGCTTAACAAGGCCGTCGGAAATGACGACCTTTTATAAAGCAGGCGGATATGACTTATCGGATGAAAGTATGCCTAAAGAGTGGAACCTCAGCATAGTTTGCCTGATCCAAAAAAAGGGAGACCCTCTGATCTGCTCCAACTACAGAGCCATAAGTCTACTCAACAATGCCTTCAAGATCCTATCTGCCGTAATATGTGAACGCCTACAACCGTTTACCAAAAACTTGATCGGCCCTTTTCAGTGTGGCCAGGAAAGTCCACAACTGATCAAATTTTCACACTTCGGCAGATCTTGGAAAAAACCCAAGAAGTCCGAATCGATACCCACCACATATTCATCGATTTCGAAGCCGCATTCGAAAGCATTTATAGAGACGAACTATACAGAGCCATGTCTATTTTTGGTATACCGCCCAAACTCATCCGTCTTTGAAGGATGACGATGGAGAATTCTTGCTGCTCCATCAGGGTCGGAAACGCCGTCACCGACACATTCGATATCAAAAAAGGATTTAGGCAAGGCGATGCGATGTCATGTGACTTCTTTAATTTGATTCTTGAGAAGATTGTGCCAAACTCGCAAGCCAACACCAGAGGCACAGTCTTTCAAAAATCGGTGCAACTACTAGCATACGCCGACTATATTGACATCATTAGTAGAATTCAACGTGATGTAATAGCCACGTTTGCTAGTACAGAGCAGGAAGCGGCAAAAAAATTGTTTATAGCGGTAAAGTAGGCTTCTTGCCCAGCACTCCTTCGACATTTTGCCCTATAAGCATTGAAATTCTGCCTAAATACGTCTACAAATCCCTGTGATTTGTAATTAGGTTGCCATTGTACCTAATTTAGCATAAAACGAAAGCAATACAAAAAAGCATATCGAATCGGATCGAAACATAACATCTACAGCACCTTAGTGGTTAATGTGTTTCGTATTTACTTGAAATTTTCTTGATTTCAAATTTTAACTTGAATTATAAAATTTTCCTTGATATATATTCAAGCTGAAGGCAATATGTAAAACATCTAGATCTTAAAAAAACACTCTTCCGACCAAGTGTTCCTTCTTTGGCAATCATAAACATCAAACACCACCTTAATTACCATGTATTCGAGAACGTGCCTTCATATCATTCGAGTGTGTTCAGCCTCCTGCAAACTGTTAACATCTAAAATCACATGCTCCACGAGTCCTTCAACGAGAAAGAAAATAAACGAAAATAATTGTCGCACCATTCCACTCTGATTACTCTCTTGCCACTCTGGCAATTTATTTTCAAGTCTGATTTGATGTATCTCTGCACATCGTCCTCTACATGTACGCAACCATTCGTGCATGTATGAAAAAGGATTGTGATCATAAAAAAATATAGCTTCACAAAAAGTGCCATAAAAAAGAAACAAACTCCAAACACCGGGAGAAACTAGTCAAGCAATCATCACAGATTCGCGGATTATTACCCAGGCAGCCCTACTATGCAAAAAATTCTGAATCCGATCAAAGCGCAGACAAAAAAAAATCCTGCTCAAACAGAATCCTCTGACCCGAACATGCGTCGCAGCATTGGATTAGACCTTGGCCGGCTGGTGCTGGTATATCAAATCTCTGGTCGTCCTATAACGAGGATACTATGCAACCGGGTGATTTTGAAATTAACTCACGCGCACTGTGGAGAAGTGGTGCTGGGGTGAGCCCCATGTAACGTCGTAGTCGTCGTCGTCGCACAAGGGATAATCCAGAATCTGTACCGTTTGTGCCCTGTTTCCCCCCTGAGTCCCTGAGTATCACTATCCCAATTATTGTGTACGCAATTTTCTTCAAGCGGATAACAATGACCATCTATGGATTTTTTCTTTTGCATCCCAAGCGAACCTCCACACGCGGCGTTGCATCCATTAAGCGACCGACTACCATCAGTGGTAGTTGAGGTGCTACGGAAGCTCGGACCGACTTTAGCGTTCAGCAATGCGATGTCCTCTTTCATCGACGTGGTCATCGTTGTAGTTGTCTTCGGCATCACCAAACCATCGTCGTCGTCGTCATCATTTTCATCACCACATTAGAGCATCGCCGGCCGTCGCAGTCGTCGTCGTATTGCTCTGCTCGGCCTCGTGATAGAGAAAGAAGAGTGTTCAGTGCAATTTTCGAGAGGTGAGCCTTTACGCACGGATAAATGCGCTCATGATACTGTCTTCGTGGCTTAGCCCAATCGAGAACTGAAGCCGCATACACTGTGTCTGCGTCTTGGAATGTATGCGCAATTATTTATTATTCACTTGTTAAGGGTTCATGCTAGACGCTTGTTGCATATACTTTTGGGTTGAATATGGTATTAGATCGCATACTCTTTCCATGAAGCGGTATTCCCTGTGAAGTTCTTTTATTTCATAGAGATACATCCTTTCTGTTGCTGTTTTGCGAAAGATAATGGAAAGAAAACAATGCTTTAGTCTCAGGAGGAACTCATTTAAAGCGCAGTCATAGAATGGGATGGAGGCTGAACAGCAAGCTGAGTGCATCTAACTACACTTAAAGGATAACAAATGTTGGAGGTAGGGTAAAGATTTTGGGAAGATCTATATATATACCGGTTTGGGTCTATATTGGGCAAAGGCAAGAGTAAATAAGCATACTGCACATGCGCAATGTGCGGACAATCGTACACTGAACAAAAAAGCTTCAAGCAAAAATGTATTTTGAATAAATTTGAAAAAAGGGAATGACTTCATGTTGTTCGAAAATTTATCAGTTTTCCATACAATTTGCCTAGAAAGGTTCATATTTAAAAAAAAAAAATTATACAAAATAAATAGGACGAAATTTTATTAAATTTTTAGAGTAAAACCGATTTTTTTTAATTTGAGGATTGGTTAAGATTCCGATAAAACAAAGCAAGGCATGAGACGTTTGGGAAAAACAAAGGAATTCGCTGTGTCTATGGCTCCTATGGACGTTTTTGAGGGACACATGTTGGCTAGTGCTTAAGAAGAGGAAAGTGAACCAGGATAGTATACCAGTGATGGAATGTTGCAAATAGGAATGCCAAAATGCTAAAGTGAAAGTGTCCTAGACAAAACAGACCTTTGTTGAGAATGTTTCTACTTTTTTTGTAAAGGCTGGACAAATTATGATATATGTCGCTTTATAGCTTGTAATCTTGGTTTAATCTTCGTCTCTACAGCCATCCAAAGTAAACAGAAGGTTTCCCGAATTCCTGATTTTAACTATATTGCTTTCCTAGCCTGATGAAACAGCGGTTGATAATAGTATGGTTCGTTTGATTTCTGATGAGGCGTCAGTTGAGCAGAAGAAGACAAATTCCCATTGTCAGAGTTAAATCTGTCGATGGTGACATTCTATCCAGTCCATCGAAGTTGCGTGTCTTCTCTTGTTGGCAGCATATACTTGGTCTTGCTCAAATGTATCGTTAAAGTAATTTTAGCCGCATCCTCTTCTATAATAGCAAATATGGCTGAGACATAAGGTTGATTCTGCCCAATAAGTCAATATCGTCGGCATTGCTAGAAGTTGTACAGATTTATTTAAGATTGTAACCCTGTCGTTGGCTCTTGATTTTTGCCCAATCCTCTTAAGAATAATCATAGAGAAGAAAGATTTTAGTGCGTCACCTTGTCTAAATCCTTTTTTGGCATCGTATGTGAGTTCTTTACCGAACCAGAAGGAAAACTGAGAATTCTCCATCGTCATCCGACACAGATGGACGAGATTGGGCGATTTACCAAAAGTAAGTATAGAAAAACACAGGGTTCGTCGGATGAGAAGCTATCTTATGTGGTTTTGAATGAATAGGCGGTGGGTATAGATTTGGACTCCCTGTGATTTTTCTACGATCTGCCAAAGTGTTAATAGTGAACTCTCTTGGTATAAAATCACACTGCTAAGGGCCGATCAGGTCATCCAACTTCTTCTTTGTGGCAAAATGATAACTTCGCATACACAAATAGAGGGAGAAGCTAGGTCTGATGCCCCGAATGGACCATTAATGCCAGATAGTTTTTTTTCTCGTTCTTTCTAATGGCGGGATATTGTTCGCCATATCATAACCTTTTATCAGTGTTTCCATAATATTAGCAAGACGGATGCAATTTCAATTGTTTGGTTACTGAATGGAAGAGAAAATTCATCCTTTTGTGTTACAGCGTAGACAAATGCAGTTTTCCATCTATTTCCCAAGAGTCCTGATCTGTATAACATATGGTAAATCTTACTCTAAATCTTTGCTACCGTAAAGCAACAGCTTTTGAGAATAATAGGAGACGCGAATACGCGTTCATACGAAATTGAATTCGGTTCCATAGTGTATTCTACATTAGCAAGAACTGTAGGAGCGGACAATATAAGCTGGACATACCGTAAGTTGAGAAACCAATTTGCATGAGATGAACTGACTTGCAGGCGCCTATGTCGACAGTTTTTTTGGTCAACTGTAATAGTGAAAAAATAAATCTGAATTAAGATAAGATCACAATTAAAACCTAAGACCCATTTGGGTGGGTTACAAATTCACAATTGCTTTTTGGACTTATTTATGTGAACTAATGACTTTATTTAAAAATCGAGTTTGTAAAAGTGAAACTGTATTCTGAGAATGAGATGAACAGAGAAAGGGAGATATACGTTCGTTTGCAGTGTATCATCTTCTCTCGAAGAATTTGTTTATTTTGGGTGTTGTCAACCTCTCACAAGAGGTTTAGAAGTGAAAAAAACTTCGGCATTGTCACTTTCCGCATTTGAACCAGGGAGCCTGCATTTCGTTAATCAACGATCTAACCACTAGGCCACTACAGCCATTTTTATTAGAAATTTAAAAAAAAAGACAATTACACAAAAATCGCCATTATTCGCTTCTGTAAGAACTCCAGTGCAATGATATTCTCTCTTCATTGTAAAGAACTCACAAAATCTAGCAATATCTACTTGCTCCCCCTTTCGGAAAGACTTTTAAATTTCGAAAAAAAAAACAGCAAAGCTATCCTAGAGAAACACAAACATTATAAAAGGCAATATTAGCCAAAAGTAACATTATACAACTGAATATATCATCAATTCTGACTACATCATCCCATCCGAATAAATCAGACCAATTTTCATCTTCATCCTGCAGACTATCTAGTCCAATCTATGCTTTCCAAAGGACCGTCATTTGTATTTACAACCACAAACGTCAGAGGCGTTAGTTTCTCGTTTTAAAAATGTCATAATATGTTAAACAACTTCATACTTAGATCTGCACTCCAATTCAAAAAATACACCTTCATTATCATTTACCATATACACGCTGAAAACACAATTGAATTTAACTGTTCGGATTCAAGCTTAAATTACAGATTCCAGACGTCAGACACACATCTTCTCAAAAAACGAGCCCACGCCAAAACACATTTACGATAGACCAATTGAAAGCCAGTACCATCAATCAGCTGTCATTTCAACATTCATAGGAAAATAATTAGTTTATCCACCTACCCTCAAACCTCCCCGAGAACAGAATCTTTTTCAGAAAATGTTACCAAATGTTGCATCCCTAAATCTAGCAACTTTCGTTTGATTCCTTACAACAAAAAATAATGGTCTTCCTGGACTCAGCGATGAGTTTCATAATTTTATCTTGCTCCATACAAAAATTTACTTATTGACAGACATTATGTCTACTTCACACCACCAGACTTTCTTTGGTTGTCGCACCAACGTCCTTTATGCTATATAACCAACACTACGTGCGTCTACAAACTTCGTCGTTCTCCAGCCAAAATGCCAACAAGAAGTGACGAAACCGTCAACGCGACGAGACGACATAACGCACTTATGTTAAATCTACCAGCTGCTCACTACCGACAATAGATCCCTTTTTCTGCACTAACTAACTACTAACTACCAGTTTCAAAACACACGACCACAAAACTCCAAAACCAGCTGTGTATTTTTTCCCTTTTTCGTGACGCTTTTTCGTTTCATAAAATCCAATTCACACGGTCCCAAAAGAAGTTTCACTTAAAAAAAACTGCATGTCCAAAATTTTTTTCAGTGTATCCAAGTCCAATCACCGGTATTGTGGGACATTCTCCACAGACCCCACTCAGAATACATCAGCATACGCAATGAAACATGAACTTCTGGTGCGGAGCCAACGCTTGATCGCGATCTCAGATTCATGTATTCATGTTGCAAATTTATGTACAAAAGGAATTCCACAGGCCTTTGTGTATCTATCTAAGAGGTCCAACAATTGGGAATAGATGTGCAAGTCCGAAGATACCACCAGAGCCCGAAGCCAGCATGTGCATTATTCGCTGGCACAACGTGTAAACTAACCACATGTAACAAAAGGCTGAACATCTCAATTAACTGCTCTCTCAGCTATACGAGTGCCAAAGGAACGGCAAAACAATTTCCTTCTACCAAGTGGCAGCCAATAGCCTTACCCTGCAGGAACTGCATCAGCATAAAGTATAATCCCGCATAGCAATCAAGAGTGTTCCAGCATCGCAGGGACTTTCAGTTAATATTAGCATTTAGTCTGATACATGATCGTGGTGGGATCCTGCTTACGCGCTAATTATTCAAATTAATTGCGCTGCTTAATAATTTGCGGAACGTGCTAGTGCGCGATGTTGTGAAGGCAGGAGCCTGTACCTACTCTTCTGGATGCCAAATAAAGGCACAGTAGGTTCCAAACTAACGATCGGTAATTAATACAAGGCAACAGCTTCACACTGGTTCCAGCAGCTCTGCGAGCAGCATCAGACAGTTAAATGCTCTACGATCGGTCTTAATTGAGTTGTTCGGTGTGTCTATGAGCAAGCGATACACATGCACCCATACACGCGTACACGGAAGGTACACACGACACGTCACGTTGACATGCGAGAAGTCATTTTACGGAAGCAGGTTCGTTATAGAGTCGATTTTTACGAATTTATTTTCACATGTTAGAGAGCCGGAGCGCGATGTCACAGCTCCTAGACCCAGGCTTGTTGTATACGTGTGATGTTGGAATGCGCTGCTTGTGCACTGTCCAATATGTCAAGCGTTACTAGACCATGTTTTGTAAATTGCGGACCTCTTCTGGAGGACGACGTGATCGTGTACCCGCACAGATGGGTACACCGTGGAAATTATTGAAGCCTGACAGATTCGCAAGTGGAAGAGGTGTGTCGTCGATTGGCGCCCGCATTATGCACTAAGCGGATAATTTAGATAAGAGGCTTCGCGCGATGGCTGGTGATCGTTTAAATTGGATTAATTCAGTAATTAATAACGAAAAGGATCCATGGAAGGCTGGAGAATGTGATGTTAATGGAGTTGTAATGGGCTATTGATACTTTGTAGGAAAGTCCCATGATGTAGATGGACATGAGAGTATCATAGAGAGAGAGACGCAGATTGAAGTAATGCTGGTGCTTATTTTGATGGAAGATGTTTCAAAAGGCTACCAGGAATAGGAATACAGCTCGGTGGAATTCTGAGACAGTGAACAAAGTTGTGGATTAATGAGCTAAGATTAGGTTGAGTGGAATAATGTTTCTGCATTCGAACTTTCCATACAAATTTGTTTTGTTTTGTATTGGAGAGTTCTATTTTCAAATTCAATGAATTCGGAATAAGTGCTACCGTTAATGCATTTTATAAAATCTATAAAAAATGCATTTGCTTGAAGTAAACATTTTACTTACCACTTTCATTAAACGATCTTTCCGATGAGGATCTTTACCTCATACCCCAGGCTTCAACCTTCCAGCCTCTTCGATCCTGAGCATAATTCTTAAGACGAAAATATTTCTGAATACAGTCATAGACTAAGGGCCATGAAAAATTACTCCTAAATCAACAGTTTATTGCTCCCTATGGTGCATGTCTGCTTGTTTTACATGAGTCAGGCCCCCAGAAGGGATCGGTATCCTTACATGTCTTGATAAATGAATGTTATATGAATGTTACATGCTTTTCCTTTTTGGAATTAAAGAAGAAACATCTTGGGAACTTTTTCATTTATAATCTGATTGAACTCAAGTGGTTATTAAAATCCTTTTTATATTTTAGCACAGTTTTTGACAAGATAGGAAGAAGTGGAGAGATTGGAAAGAAGGTTGGGTGGATACCTTCTTCATGGGTTAGTTAGTGCCCAAACTAACTTCAGGGAGTAGCTAACTTGTATGTGTTCTTAAAATTCACATAATCTTAAATGAAAGTTGGCGAATACTTATAGGCGAAAGTAAAATCACCGAACTTTTGTATTCCTTTGAATTATAACTAGATCTCAGCCATCCACTTCCCTTTAATGAAAATAAAGAGTTGGCTTAGTGAAATGAAAAGTTTTCTACCCGATCTAAGTTTCCTACATAAAGACTTTACAACGGCCGATCGAACCTATGGTCAAACACCCTTTCAACACAAAAGCTTTTAGATAGACCTCGCTCTTCGCCCGGGGTATTGAAAACATTTATATCTAGTATGACCGACACATAAAAGGCCTCTACCTTCTAGCTTCTCCCTTCATTTAGCGATGGACCTCCTTTTTAACGCCGAATCCAAACGGCAAATTTGAGAAACTTTTCATGACAGCTTGAATTTTTGTCCGACTTTTGCAAAAGGTATCGTAGTCTATAGGTATGTATATCAAACTGATAAATTAACTAAAAGTGCCTAGATAGACCAGAGATCACAGAAATATTGACCAACCTACCATTAAAGATAGAAAATCGACTGCTCCGACAGGACTGACTTCTGTAAAAATATCAGACCTACCTGTATGAAGGAGCAATCTTATCCACTTAGTGGACATTGGCCCCCGAAGACCTTCACAAAGTCACGTAACCCAACCTTTAATGCAATAATTGAGTATGCCGTACGGATAAATCAGGCTTATTATGGATAAATAGGCAAGCGAAGTCATAACACATAACGAAAACGCCATTACGGAAACCCTAGATTGGTGTTTAAGGAAAAATCATTGGCCTAAAGTGGAAGGATACTTCCTTTGATAAAAAAGTATTCGAGGAACTTATACGTGCGACGCTTCTATACCAAGAAGGAAGCCTAGTACACACGACTCACCGTGTTACTGCTGGGACGATGACATCAATGTTATTTGATCAATTCTCTTAGTGTCAGGCAAAAAGCGGAATGTTCCAGTGATTTCAGCCAGAAGAAATCTACAAGAACTCCAGGAAATACTTGAAAATGACCATAAAACAGTAAATAGAGCAACATTTAGAAGCTTGGACATAACTCCGTGGGAAACTGCATACAGGATTGTCATAACGTACGTGAAAGACCTTAGATTATCTCAACTTACGTGTCCAGCCATTCTAAAGAGCATCGTAACGACACTCTTTCCGCAACAGTCACCGTAATACTTCCCAGTTATAATTGAAACTTCCAAAGATGATATCCCACCAGCTACACAAGAGGAACTGCTGTCGATGTGCAAAAAGATTGGAGATAAGTAGATACCAGACCCAGATGGAATCTCAAACAAAGCTTTGAAAACAGCAAAATATCTCCATACCTAAAATTCCCAGCCACTGGAAACTTAAATGATTGGTGCTAATAGGAATAACTGAAGAAAGGTGCGGACTATCAGACTACCAGTTTGGATTCCAAAAAGCTCGTTTCACAGTAGACGCATTTAACTGGTTGTCAGTACAGCTGCAAAATCCATCGAGGGAAAACTATATCTATTTGTAACAAAGGAGTACTGCTGTTAATTCCGTAAACTGGTCCTGCTTCTTGAGCTCTTTTCTCACAATAAACGCAATGGCGATTTATGTTCTCAGGATACACTCTAGCTATTTCAAGAACAGAAGACCTAGCTACGACATTGACGGAACCACAGAGTACTAAAACGTGTCACCAGGCGTTCCACAAGGATCTCTTCCAAGAAGAGGGCCATTTTTGGGAATATTATGTACGATGGAGTTTTGAGTCTGCCAATGCAACGAAGGGTTGTAGGCTTTGCAGTTGACATCGCCATCGTAACCGTGCAAAGCATATCCACGGGCTCGAGGAGTGTAAAAAAGAAGCGATAACTTTAATCAAAGCCTAGTTAGAGTCTGCTGGCCTTGACCCAGCAAAACAAAAACCGAAACCGAAGAGAGTCTACATGAGGAAACGTGTTAGCAACCAACTCATATCGAATTGTGTAATTCAGAGAGAGGAAAAATTCACACAGAGCTGGCGAAACCGCTGGAACCGTGCTTTCACAGGACACATCAACTTATCCTTTAAATAGAACTCTGGACGAATAGGAATTTCCTTATAACAAAGTTAGTAACAAACCTTGCCAGATTCAGGAAGCACCTGCACAGAATCCGGTCCTATGGTCCTATCAGAACAAAAATGGAACAAGGTAAACCTTATTGTTACCTACGTCCTAAACAAATCGAGGATAAGTAAGCGTCTAAGATAACAAAACGCCGAAGCCCGCGACGAAATACCTTTTGGCAGTACCGCTGGGAGAGTGGTAGATGAGTTTTAATACGTAGGCACATTCTTGAATTGACTAATCGTGCATGCTAAACGCACAGACAATTTTTGAAGATCTTACATCCTGTGGCCCAACCACAAAAATAAATAAAAATTGGTCCTCTATGTAGAATCCTTTGAGAATTCCAAAAGGACTATCATATAGTTCCTTCACTTTTCACAACTTTGGGAATTATAAGAAGTCAAGTATGAGCCCTAATGGAATAATTGCCGTCAATTTCTTTCCTTACCACCTATTCTGGCTACCAAATGTAAACATAAAAATCATAAAATAGGAGTTCTGCAAATATCCGGATCTTAAATTGCTAGCATTAGTTTGCGTACATTACCGCTCATTATTTGACTCACATTTTTAGAGTAATTTGCAAAATAAAAGATCTACAACCTTTTTAATAACCACCACAACCATCAATTGATTTGTCCACATTTCTTAATGTTTCCTGGTTTGCCATCGACGGTACACTCAACATGGAGTTTCCCATGCATCTTGCGTGTTCGTTGAACAACAACGATGGTCATTAAAATCACAAACATAAAACTGATCGTCCTAATCGAATGACAACAATTTGCACGTCAAACATTAACCAGCGAACACCACCATCAGCAGGCAGACTTATTAGCTCGATATACCCGAGACTGTTACACAACCAACGATTGCTGAATGCATCAGATGTACGTCTGCTAATGGTAATCATCATCTTCATAAATTGCCAAAGCAGCATGACAGCGCCAGCCGTGATTCCTCCACACAGATACCTCAGTCATCTCAAGCGGCGAAACTATCCCACGTCATCACGGGTCTAGGATAGGTTCGTTGTTGGTGGTTTCCCTTTCGTTGTTCCACAAAGCAAAGCAACGCAAGGCAAAGCTTTTCTTTTCATTCGATTGCTGTTCTCGCGTTGTTGTCGCTGACATACAATAACTTTCAATTAAACGACAAATGGACCCAAAAAGAAGCCAGAAAGCCACCAAAGAGCAGCCACCACATGCGGAGCGGTGTAGCCATAGCTGACCCCGCGCACACCAAGAGGCCGTCGATTGTTTAGTTGCACCGCGTATAAAGGCGCGCTCTTCCATCCTTCCGCTCCATCCAGTCGGCACTCAGCAGCCACCAAGACAATCCCTCTCGAATCGATAGATTCTCTTGTGTTGACACTCGAACAGACCCTCATGCTATAGCTAGGCACGTAAATGAAAATGGAAAATGGAAAATCCTAAAAGTGAATTCCTTTTGGGAAAAATGTCACATAACCATTGCTGCTGCGGCAGACAGCAGTGTTACGAGCCCCAACCACCAGTTTTTACAGCGTACAAAGCTCATGACAGTTGTCATTGTCAACCATTTGGGTCTGGAGATTTATGACTCCACGAAATGCTTGGGAGCTGAGTTCCCGCACACCCTCGGCTCCCAGGAGCACCTTGTGTGCGCTGTGCCTATCGACGAGTCATAATAAACCCCAAACCAATTGCTCCGCGTGTCTGTTGGCTCTTTGGGCGGCATTTGAAAGTATTTCGATAATTTTTACGACCGTTGCAAGTTACTTGAGCAGTGTTCCGCGCACCACCACCACTACCAGCACCACTATCGCTACATGCTCGATGTCGTTTTCAATTTGAAATCGATTTTACATTTCTCTTAATTTATGCCAGCAGATCCTGTCGCAGCACGGGTGTTGCAGTGTTGCTGCGCACGGACGACTGTTTGTGTCTTGCCATTTTGACATGGTGGATTTTGCTGGCCAGTAGACCTAGACAGTGGAAAATTAATATGCACTCTTCCATGCGAATATCATTCCTTTTTCGGGCGGACTTTAGTTGGCCATTATAGTTGCCGATCAAATAGGATTATTCACCGAGAGACCTGGATACAAATTGGACGGCACATTTTGAAGGAAGTGAAAGAAGTTAGACCAGATGACTGGCTGCTACTTGTTGAAATTAGGCGGCGAAGCAGTCCATTGAACTTATTTCGGATTATGAGCGGATTTATTGTTTGGTCGGCTTGCATGGGAATTCGTTTTGGTTACGTATACGCCGCAGTATGTTTGCGGTGACGTGGTGGAATGGAAAATTCATCCGTATTACGATTCAGTAGATCAGCTCATGTGTTCGTTAGAGTGAATGCTCTTTCGACATAAATAAATGTGGAACCAGGTCATGTGGGGCTGTTGCTGATATGACAGCTCTTACATATTTGAAAGGATATCGATTGTTGCTTTGAAATGTGTTATGCATTTGGTTAAAGAAAGAAATCGAATGGACATACCTTCGTAATGTGTGACTCATAGGTTATAGTTATTAGGTTTGGTAAAAAGACTGCGCTTATACAGAGCACGCATTCTTACTGATAAACCACAGAGGTACATTTTGGGTCCCGTTTATTATATACGAAAGGACATGCGACTAACAAAACCATTTCATTTTGCTTTTTAATATTAAAGGTCTAGTAAAGGTATCACTCCTACTGCCAGGCCGCCAAAGTTGTAGAAGAACAGTGCTTCCATGCAGGGCACAGCAGTTGTTCTATAGACTTAATCACTTAAATGTAGACCAAAATGCCAGGGGCTTATAAAAATCCACTATAGTTTTATTGTGTAGTTCATTCGACCGAGTAGTACCGATAGATGACTAATAGTTCTGAGTGCCAAGATGCAATCTGTGATGAATTACGCGGTTACAAGGTTGAATCACTAGGAATTAAGCTTTACTATCGGCACTGGTGGTTATTTCCATTAAATTTAAGGTTAAAAGATGCTTTATTAGTCTGCCAGTTGAAAGGACTGAGAAGGCTTCATCTCTATTTATAGCCTATCCCATAGGGGTTTATTAGTTTTGACATTAAGTTTTGTAAATAGAGAAATAATTTCGATAGATATATCTCAAAATATATGGATCGATTTAGAATCGCTACCTGAGTCAATCTAGCCTAGTGTCTGAAGTCTGCGTCTGCCCAACCGTCTGTCTGTTTGTCGCCGATTTTTGGGCATTAAATTTTGAGCTAGAGTGTTGAAATTTGGTAAATAGACTCTTTGGCTGACGAAGCAGAATCCGCCAACTGCCACGCCCTTTATTTTTTTTTTTTTTTAGAAAAACGTAGTTTTTAGCCAAACTGTAAGGACTTTTAAAAAAGTGTATGAGAAACATATTTAGAGAATCTTAATATCTATATTTTGTTTTATAAAGTTTTTTGCCATGCCCACTTTTTGGGGGCGTTTTCTATATAAAAAAAAAAAGTTTTTTGTACAGTTTTAAAATATATGAAAAAACTTTCGATGCAAGATCTCTATGAACTTTTCGTATCTAGATCATTTTAACTCTCGCCCACTTTATGGGTTTTCCTACGAAAACCATTTGTATGCCTTACCCCAAGGCATATGCAATAGAAAAACATTGTTTTTTCTCGAACCATACAAAATTTTGATAAACTGTTTCAACAGTATGTTGTGACAATGCCATTTTCTAATTTCATCCACATTAAGTTTTTAACCACTCCCACTATTTGGGGGTAATATTTTTAAAGATAGGATGGGATGGGATAGGGTATTCACGAACCGCACAGCGGATTGTAGCCTTCTCATATGTTGAACATATCTATGAAGATAGGTGTACTTTTGAAGAGAATGATTCTGCCATTTCTGTAAGGCATTATTATTGTCCAGGTGCTTGAGTGTCCGAAATAGGCAGGCATTTCGGGCATCAAAATTTTGGTCTTTGGCTTTCGGTCTAGATTTAATTTAACAGATTCTTTCCATGATAAATCTGACCCAATTGTGATGCCTTGGACTTTTCTGATTTTTGCGTTCCTGTGGACTTGTTTTTTTTTCTTGTAAATGTTGTATACTGCATTTTCTTTGATTTGAATTTAACTAGGATCCAAATTGTATAATATTTTGTAAATATACATTTAAAGAGCAGATTTGTTCGCATATCTGCTGGTGTGCAGTATAAGCAGTAATATCAGTGACATTTGAGTCAGTTACTAGTAGAGTACTATCATCTGCAAATCTTAAAATTCATTTATAAGTTGTCCTCAAAAGATTATCAATGTGCAGCAGAAATATAATGGGTGAGAGAATTAATCCTGGAGGTACCCCGCAGCGTTTATAAATAATCTGTCTGAAGAAACACTATCCACCACTACTTGCAAATACCTATCTTTGAGAACGTTTTCCATCCAGCCGCACAGTATTTGAAGAAGTTCGTATGCTGTCAATTTGGCTAGCAAAGCCCTGTGCAAAGTTCGATCGAAAGCCTTGGAAATATATAGGGCAACAACTCTCGTAATTTTCCTTTACAGATGTCTATTTATGGGTTACATAACTTATTAGTTCCCCAGTTGAGTGTTTCTTTTGAAACCCATATTGCCGATCACATATTAAACCATTCCTTGCTACGTAATCAACAATCGCGGAGTTAATTGTTAATATATATATTGATCGACTCAGAATAATTAGCTGAGTCGATTTAGCCATGTCTGTCTGTTCGTCCGTCACCATTAATTTTGAGCTGTAACGATCAAATTTGACACACGCGCTTTTTTTTGCTCACAGTAGAACAAGTGTGAACATTTTTAAAATCTAACAACTGACATTCCACAATTTCAGAAAAAACGTTGTTTAAGTAAAAATTTGAAAAAGTGCCTGAACAAAAATATTTAATATCTCAATATCTATATTTTGTCTAAAGAACTTTTAATGAAAATACTTCGATCGTATTGATTGGCCAACTCTTCGTCAATAGATGATTTTAACCCACACCCACTTTTGGGGGCGTTTTCATATAAAAAACATATGAGAAGGCTACAATCCACTGTGCGGATCGTTGAATACCCTATCCCAGCCTATCTGTAAAACTAAAATCCCCAAAAAGTGGACATGGCTAAAAACACGATGTGGATAAAATAAAGAAAATGACATGGTGACAACAAATTCTTCAGACTGCTAATAAAAAACTTTTACGGTTCTACAAAAGACAAGGTTTTCTCCTGCATATGTTATGGGGTAGGGTATAAAAATGGTTTTTATATAAAAACGCCCCCAAAAAGTGGGCGTGGGTTAAAATGGTTTATTGACGAAATGTTCATATTTCTATTACTAATGATTCTGCATCAAAAGTTTTTTAGAAAATTTTAAAATTTGACCGAAAAACGTTTTTTATTAAAAACGCCCCCAAAAGTGGGCGTGGCAAAAAACTTTATATGAACGAAATACAGATATTCAGATTGTCTAAATATGTTGTTCAGAAAGTTTTTCAAAATTCCTTATGGTTTGGCCAAAAAATACGTTTTTCTAAAAAGGGGGCGTGGCAGTGGGCGGATTTCAAAAATTTTTACACTTGTTCTGCTGGGAGCAACAAAGAGCACGTGTACCAAATTTCATCCTTCTAGCTCTAAATTTAAGGCCCAAAAACTGGTGACGTACGGACGGACGGACGGACGGACGGACAGACATGGCTAAATCGACTCAGCTATCGATTCTGAGTCGATCCATATACTTTGAGGTATATGTAGCTAGATTATTTCTCTATGCTACAAACTATGTATCAAAACTAATATACCCCTATGGGATAGGGTATAAACATTTTTGTAAGCTATGGCATAGCTTTGGCCATAGGGGTATATTGGTCAGTCCGAAAATGTTGTGCTAGAATAATGAAATTTGGTATATTACCTCTTTGTTCTTTGATTAAGAACAGGAATGAATATTTTGAAAATCCGCCTAAGGCCACAGCCACTTTTAAAAAAAAGTGTCGGTGGTCAAACAAAAAAGGAACTTTGATAAAGTGTCTAATCAAGATAATTAGTCAATCTCAATTTACTACCGTTTTTAAAGCTCAAAGACCGACCGATGGTGCTTATGGATTTTTATTGTATCTGCTTTTTATACCCTATCCCATAGGGGTATATTAGTTTTGATACATAGTTTGTAACATAGAGAAATAATTTAGCTACATATACCTCAAAGTATATGTATCGACTCAGAATCGATAGCTGAATCGATTTAGCCATGTCTGTCCGTCCGTCCGTCCGTCCGTCCGTACGTCACCAGTTTTTGGGCCTTAAATTTTGAGCTAGAAGGATGAAATTTGGTACACGTGCTCTTTGTTGCTCCCAGCAGAACAAGTGTAAAAATTTTCGAAATCCGCCCACTGCCACGCCCCCTTTTTAGAAAAACGTATTTTTTGGCCAAACCATAAGGAATTTTGAAAAACTTTCTGAACAACATATTTAGACAATCTGAATATCTGTATTTCGTTTATATACATTTTTTTGCCACGCCCACTTTTTGGGGGCGTTTTTAATAAAAAAACGTTTTTCTGTCAAATTTTAAAATTTTCTTAAAAACTTTTGATGCAGAATCATTAGTAATATAAATATGAACATTTCGTCAATAGACCATTTTAACCCACGCCCACTTTTTTGGGGGCGTTTTTATATAAAAACCATTTTTATACACTACCCCATAACATCAACGTGATGTCATAGCCACGTTTGCTAGTATAGAGAAGGAAGCGGCGAAAATGGGTTTAGCAGTAAATGAGGGTAAGACTAAGTATATGCTGTCAACACGAAAGGACACACAACATCGAAGAATTGGACAGAACGTCACCATTGACAGATATAACTTTGAGGTAGTACGGGACTTTGTCTACCTCGGCTCCGCTATTAACTCTGACAACAACATCTCGTCAGAAATTAAACGAAGAATTACTCTTGCCAACCGCTGTTTCTTCGGGCTAAGCAGGCAATTTAGTAGTAAAGCCCTCACTCGAACTACTAAGGAGATCCTATACAAGACCCTGATCATCCCAGTCCTGCTCTACGGCCCTGAAGCATGGACCGTATCAAAAGCGGATGAAGATATCCTTGGTAGATTCGAGAGGAAAATTCTTCGAAAAATCTTCGGTCCCGTTTGCGTTGACGGGCTATGGAGACGAAGAATCAACCAAGAACTATACGAGCTGTACAGCGACATGCCCCTGGTCAAAAAACTCCGCATTGGACGTTTAAGATGGCTAGGACATGTAGAACGAATGGACACCAATACTCCGGCTCGCAGAGTCTTCGATTCCCAGCCAGATGTCGGACGCAGTAGAGGAAGAACCGGTCTCAACCAACTTGGAGTGCGCAACTAGAGGCAGTTAAATAGGGACCGGGCTAATTGGAGAGGCATGTTGGTTGAGGCCCAGGTTCATTCCGGACTGTAGCGCCACTTAAGTAAGTATAACATATGCATGAGAAAACCTTGTCTTTTGTAGAACCGTAAAAGTTTTTTATAAGCAGTCTGAAGAATTTGTTGTCACCATGTCATTTTCTTTATTTTATCCACATCGTGTTTTTAGCCATGTCCACTTTTTGGGGATTAAGTTTTACAGATAGGATGGGATAGGGTATTCAACGATCCGCACAGTGGATTGTAGCCTTCTCATATGTTTTTTTAGACAGATTGTATATATTGGTGGATATATGTTTTTTAGTAGCTCATATATATAAAAGGTATTATGTTGTTTCAGTCACTGTCAGATGAATAATATAGATATGTGATGTAATAACAAACAAAATATTATTTTTTGGCGCAACAGGCTCGTTATGACCCAAGGCCTAACTTTTTCTTACAACCACTCATTTCGTATGATGAATTGTTATTATTAATAACTTCTGGATGCAGATCGGAAGTACAATTAATTCTGTTTCAAGTTCCGCTGATTGTAAAATGAGTCTGGTGCTGATAGTGATTTGTTTTGCATACATTCCAGCAACCGGCCTATTCATCAGACACATGCGGATTATCACCAGGCTTGTGCTTCGTGAATCGTGTTTGGGTTAGTGTCGAAATGTCGGGCTTCTTGTAATTCAACAGGACGGGTTCAGCAGTAGCAACAACTCAATGATTATTTTAGTGTTGTTCACAAAAATTGATCAATAATAGATTGAGACTGTCTAATTAACAATATCGTTGGAAAAAATATATTTCATTTTGACAGTCAAAGCCAAACTTTACCGTTGCAACACAGAAAGCGGTTTCTTGCAAAAGGATTTATTTTCAAACCAAATAAAAAACTGAGGTTTTACAAAAGCACCCGAAACCTGCATCAAAAATTCATGTTTTCCAATACGTTTGAGGTTTTCGAAAACGTCAAAGTAATGAAGTAACCCCTTTGTAATTTTTTTTTTAGATTGTTGGAGCGAACACACTTTTCCATACATTTCATGCATCCCACAGAATAACTGATACTAGCAAGTAGCTAGCAAAACAAATTAATTTTTTGGTTATATTTTTTGGAAACTCAGTTTTCGCTTCGGTATCATATCCGAATTAATTTAAAATTATAAATATAAACGTCAATAAAATTTCCCACTGACAGCTACGGCAGATACTGGTCAATTACTTCTCTAGGAAAAAAATAAATAAACAATACAGTGTTCGCCAAAAATAAATAACTATGCTCCGCATTTTTATGCAAATCCGTCTGCATTATTTTTGCCCAAAAACATGTCACAAAAGTTCCATCACTTCACAGTCTGTCAATCAAAAATCCTAATTTACAAAGAATAAACCAAATTGAGGACACTGTATGGCAACTACAGCTGCATCATCGTTATGACTCCAATGCTAATGCAACTCAAAACTCGCCGAGACCAAGAGATAACGATGTTCGGTTGGGAATTTTATTACCAAGTCGTTTAGCATACAATTTGCAAAGACGTAGTCTTCCAATTAAACTTGCTGATCCCAAGGGACCACGAGGACTATTGTGTCCCTAAAAAAGAAATTATAATAACTCCACTTACAGCGCTGGATGGTTCGTCGAATTTCTTCATTTTTATATGAAGGGCTTCTGCGCCAATTGACATGTACCTACCGTGCAGTGTAGCGCAATGCAGTGCATTACAACGCAGCGTTCATATCACGGTCCAATGACAGGGACAAATGTTCCATTGATGCGGTCAGCGTATGAGAGCACCAATATCCGAAAAATAAACTAAAGTAGCAGTCGCTAGTAAGAGGTAGCCATCAAGTCTTGGTTGTCGCAGTCGCAGCTGACCCCCTCCGCCCGATTAAAAGAAGCGTGTAACCCATTTTTGCCAAGAATGACAAAGGATGTCATCCTCAAGAGGGCATACCACCGCGCGCCGGTAGCTTTTCCTCTGCCCTGGGTGTGTAGCCCATACTCAATTGTTCAACTCTGGCGTATTTTCGTTATCGTAAAGGAAATAAATTGAATTTGGTTTGCATATGAAATGCGCACTGTAACCTCTCGATGCAAAAGTTAAGGCCAGGGGATGTGAATAAAAGAAAAACGAATGTAAAAAATAAATAAATATAAATCCGAGCTGTGGAGCGGCACAAAATGGAAATAAATAAATTTAAGCGGATAAATCCAAAATTTCCATATATGGGAATAAGTTGTAAGCCTTTTGTCTTTCTTTCTCCATGCGCGCTCAATAACAACAAACGGCAGGAGCAGGCAGGCAGGCAATCATGGATATTATTTCATTATTATTCAGTGGCTCGACAACAACTGTTATTTGGTATTGGTATTTCTGTTATGCGGAGAGGACTTGAACTTGACCAGTGGCATACGACGACCAAAGGGCGGATAGCATGGAAATAAATAATTGAATAAATGTCTCAATTCGTTTAAAAAAGTCGCTTCCTGACTGGCCTCTTTGGCCTTAAAATATGATTTGAGTATGGAATTGGGTGCGGACTCTTCGTTCAAGTGATTTAGGTTAATGTTGTTGAACCGTTTTGGAAGTACAAGTGGTTTAGATACGCGAACGAGTGTAAAGATATATTTTCGTATTTTCATTAATATTAAAATGTTTCCTTGCAATTGAAGGAAAGTTTTATTTTTACGAGTGGCTTTAAGTATGGCTTGGAATTTGGAATACTAAGCAGTCATAAGCAATAACCTTTGTAAATACTTCTAAATTTTGTATATACCTATAAAAAATAGTATTAAAGGACGTATAACGTGAAGTTAGTGATTAGTTGTGACGAAATTTTCAACATATACGGTTTGCGACATTGGGTGTGAGGATGGAATGGTTGCACGTAATGACAGTTAATAAGCAGGTATGATCAGTGGGATTGTATCCTACAGTATGACAATTTTTGCTTCAATAGTACTCTAAGTGGCTTTATATATCAACCCAATACCAATTTAAAATTAAAAAATGAACCGAAACAATACTCACTCTTTTATGCCCTAAAATCCATTCGTTCCCTCTTTTCTTCATACCTGGAATTTGCAAGAAGTGGTGGCCAGCCATGATTCAATATAGAAGCAGCAGAGGCTTGGGGCGGACGGCCTTCGATAGTTAGGGCATGCCATCGCTCTCAGGGTAATTTTACAATATTACCAGTGAACGAAATTTCGGCTAGCTGAATCAGCTGAATCAACAATGTAGTTGCTAAACAATCCTTATGAACAAAATGTAAAACACAGATTACTCACTCGAAGATTTGCAACATCTCCTATGTGGACTACGAGAGGCTGGACTTGCTTATTGTGCGTGCAGGTTGTGAATTAATTTCCAAGTGAATGACAAATTAAAAAAGAAACTTAATTTTGTTTGCTTTACGACAATAACGAAACCACCGAATTTATTAAGAAAATTGAAGAACTTGAAAATTGATGCAATGAAATAAAACAAAAATAAGTACCCACGTTATATACATGGGGATGGTGCGCCCAATTGAATTTTTATTCTTAATAATATATATGTTTGGGACCAAAGTATGAAAATGGCGGATGGGCCTCGAAACGAATTTTTTCCCGCGCGTTCCGTCTTTTCTCAGGATTATTCGATCTCAGAACAACCAACGAATTGCACAAAATTTACACTACACAATTCAACACAAAAACTCTACTTATTTTATTATCTTTTCTCCTTCTTCCTCCTCTTCGGTTCCTTTCTGCTCGGTCCTTTTTCCATGCTCAGTATATATTTTCTCAAAAACGTCTATCATAACGGATAGACGTATTTGATTTTTGGATTTTCTTTGTTAAAACGATATCGTTTTCCAGAATCGATCACGTTCCCATTCATACAAATACATTCACACTTGGCACTCCTATCGTAAGCCTACTTAATGCGTCTTCGTACTACTTGCTGGCCTGTGGCTTACTCGTTTTGATGTACCTGCGTTCATTCCTGGTGTTCCTGTGCATTTTAAACCATCGATATAAAATATTTTCCTGACGTGTGCTATCACACTCGCTCATTCCAATTGTGCATACCAATTAGGAGTTTCTACATCACACCAGTTTTCCCCTAGCCTCCTGTTCCAGTGTTCTAGAAAAACCCTGATGTCAATCCTGAACAACTATTTTCCGTCAATCAAACATTTGTGCTGGTGGTTTCGCATGGAGATTTTGGGGTAAGTGATTTCCATTCGGTTGCAAGCACTTAATTATTTTAACGTTGGGTTCGTGGCCTTTACTGTTGGTTCTTCTGATGTTTGGAAAAACGGCCTTTGAAAGCCAAGTTCAAAGGCCAACAGAAAACTGTCTCTTTCCACCTAGAGCTGGAGCAACTTACACGTACAATCTATAACAATTCAAGGGCAGAGTCAATAATAAACTTCAAGTATTAATTCAGGGCACAACTTGACTAACGACTGCAGCCAACCGCTGTTTTTTCTGGATAAGAAGGCAATTCAGTAGTAAAACCCTTACTCGAACTTCTAAGGAGATCCTATATAAGACCCAGATCATCCCAGTCCAGCTCTACGGCGCTGAAGCATGGACCGCGTCAAAAGTGGATGAAGAAATCCTTGGTCGATTTGAGAGGAAAATAATAAATCTAATTTGAGAGGAATGTTGGTTGAGGCCCAGGTTCATTCGGGACTGTAGTGCCGATTAAGTACGTAAGTAACATTTAAAGGAAAAGCATCTGCTTCATTAATAATTTTGAAAAGCCGATTTTGATGCGACGCCATTTTATGTATGGTACACCTTCGAACTGAATCTAATAAGAGAAAACCTCTCAAATGTTTCCAAGATTCCCATACAATTAGAATAGACCTAGAAAATGTCTTGTAAGCCAACCGTTGGAAAAGTTTTTGGATATACAATGAAAAGCTATGTGTATAGCCACTTTTAATTAGAGGTACAGACACTAAAATACCGCACTAAAATATCGCACTCTAATCTAGACCACGACGAAAACGGTTACAAGAGCTTGATGTACAAAGAACTATGAGTCATCTTAAGCGAACCGCACTGCCTTTTAGTTAGCTTCGTTAGCCGTTCTCTTATGTAGGCTTTCACATGAGATGATGCGTATTTAAGACGCAGTTAATTAAAGAGGATATACTCCATAGATTTAATGGGTATATAAATGTATTTATCCTGAAATTCAAAAGTATAATTCCTTTTTGATAACTGTCTCTTCTGTGATTGATCGATCGTATCTGTAACTATTGTAGAACAAGTGCGTTTGTAAATAAGGAGTTTTGGACATTTACCACAGACCATCATCAATTTGTTCATATGCAACTGATTTTATTGCTACCGAACGTCTTAAATTATAACACTATATATCGAGATTTTTTGTTGAAACTGTCATCAAGCTAAGACATGGAGGTATAAATGGGATAGGCCATCTCAAGGTACTCAAAATACACTCTAATTCATTTTTATATCCTACTTCATAAGGCAGATTTTATTTCAACTCATCCTACTTTAACATTTTGGATATGCATTTTTAAGGAGGCTTTACAACTCTACAATTTGTTACCCGATACCGAATAAAGTGTGTTGGCGTAGATTTTTCGTCTGCATTTCTAAAACAAGTAGGTCCTCCTTCAACCTTTTAATAACTCTGCTGCTGCATCATGGTTCAAAGGATAACTAGGCATATTCATATCAAGCTCTTTCATAAAATATAAAAAAAATTAATGAAGCGTGTCTAGACTTAAGCCTCCTCATACACTCAACATGATTCCCTGGCAATTCCACAAATACGGCGAATACCATCAATTAACACATGAAAAATGCAACTTCAGAGGCTTCTCCAACCATCTGTGTGGCTGTTCTCTGTATGCCTGATACATAACCATGTAATGGGCATACATCTCGAGTACTTTAGCACTTACACATTTCCTTTGTACATCATTTCAGGGGGATGATATCACATCACTCACCCCGACTGCACACACTTGTGACACAGCCACAAGAGGAACGCAGTTAACGCCCCACTTTGGATGTGACTTGAAAAATTTATCGTTCCCAGCGATTTGATCTTATCTGTGCTCGACAGACTGGCAGATTCTCCATGCAGATGGAAACAACAAAACGTTTCAAACACGGCCAAGACTCCTTCGTCGGCGTCAACCTGTAGGGGCTTTTGCGGCCCAATGAAGCGAAGATGCGAACGGAATATCGCCCGGCTTATTTCAACCTCAGTGGCGTGTGCAGTGTGCGTCCATGGAACAATGCGGCTATGGTGTGCGATGGTGTCCTCCTAGAAATGTTTCGTAATTATATGTTTGCACTAGGTGCGCTAGGATATTTACCATGTCTCAGTGTGTGGAGTCGAAGTGGATGTATCTGTCTCGGTAATCCCCTATACACATGTTCGACTTGAATGTTCGAAATTTTATTGGTCCACCTACCGATTATTGGCTATACGACACAGAAGATTTATTGAAAGCCAGTTTTCACTTGTTGTTGTTTTTTTTGTATTTTTGCAGTTTATTGTGCTCCCTGTATGCCGGATACGTTCAACGCTCATGGAGGTTGAGGGTTCATTAATTGCGCCTTCGGTTACGTTTTGGAGACAAATTGGAGTAGCCTTTTTGAACCTGAAATTAATACCCGCATCCTGTAATTGCATTCTCAATGAGTAAGTTGTACGTGTGTATGTATCTACTCTAGAAAGTTTAACCATCGTTGCATCTGTGCAGGTTCGTAGGACCGATTAGTCTCGCTGCTTAAGGGTTGGATTGGGTATTAATTGCATTGGCGATGAGGATAGTGAGCTCGCAGACAGATACGATCGGTGTGTGTGGTTTTTCAGGGCCATATTCGTATGGCTTTATAAAATCCTTATTGATTGTACGCCTTTAGCTTGTTATAATTATTATTTTAACATCAAAATTGTAGCAAAATACTTTTCTGTACTTTACGTAAAAGTTATTTAGCGTCTTGTGGGTGCTAGTTGACTTTCTTTGTCTACTTAAGGAAAAGTTTGTATTTAGCTATAAATTCCCACACTATTGTTGGGCACAGTTAAGAGTTTGATCCATAGCCGTAGCAACATTTCGCAAAAATCTGACAAATCATCCTAGTAGTATCAATTTGCAAGAAAAATATATTTCATTTAAGGCGTTCGGATTCGGCCATCGTGCCAGAAGTACACACGAACTTGAATGCTTGTAAGAAAAATCAAGGCCCTGTATTGTTTTGTATTGTCGGGTATTTACTTCTCCTATACACGTGACTTCAAAAAACCTCTTGGCATCAAGTTAAGATTGTCAAAACAAGACATTTGATGTCCCGCAAATACATCCTATAAAAGCTTTTTACGCTGTTGCACATTTCATCATGTATCCTAATTTATAATTTCGCTTCATTAAAAAATGGTTGATCATGATTCTGTATCCATCACCAGTCACCATAAAATAAGGGGTCAAACAACTCCGACGTAAATGACGCACCATGTAGTGACTTCGAATAGCTCTTCTTGAGAGGCTCATCGTGATGATACGTTCAATGGAATTGGGGTATGTCTCCCTGTTAGGAATTTCGACAGAAAAAGTCTACTGCATCGGCGATTGAGTCGTGAGAGTAGCTAAGACGATATTGGCGGCCTTAACATCTTACTAACTCAATTTGAACCATGGAAAGACACATAATCGAGCAAAGCGTTAAAGTTATTCAGGCTTATTATGAAAGTGGGCGTTCAAATCAAATGTGCGTACAATAGGAAAAATCGTGCAAGCATTTGAGGAAACCGGGTCTGTAGGAGATGTGAAAACACTTGTGCATGTTCGTACAGCTCGTACTGCAGGAAATATGGCTGCTGTTCGCGATAGTGTGGTTGAAGAGCCGTCCATCTCAACTCGTCGTCGTGCCCAACAATTGCACCTCTCACGCTCGTCGTTGATGAACATTATGCATAAAGAGTTGCATTTACACGCTTACAAGGTGCAATTAACTCAAAAACTAAAGCCTCTTATAGACCATTTCAGGCGTCGTCAATGGTCAGAATGGTGGTAAGAAATGGCAACAGTGGGTGATCAATTTTCGAAGAAAATTAACTTCGTGATGAGGCACATTTTTCGCAATTGCCGCATTTGGGCGAATGATAATCCAAGAGTGATTGTCAAAAAACCAATGCACCCACAAAGAGTCAAACAGTCACTCGGTGCGACTGGCGGCATCATCGGACCTATGTGCTAGGTTTCTCGCGCCCACAGATGCTCGCAGCCAAGAACGAGGCCTACAAGGCTAAGCTGCAGGTGAAGACGAGAGCTGCCATTGAGCTCTATAGGCAAAGAAGAAGGGAAGAACATCGGCTTTTCAGCAAGAAGAAAAAAGAGCAAGAAAAGCGCGATCGCAAGTTTTACCAAAGTGTATAACGTCAAAGCGAAGGATACAAGGCTCGAACAGAATCCTGTCTAGATGAACAAGGAAATATTGTAGTAGAGACACAGTCGATGCTGAGGATATGGAAGAACCACTTCTGCAGACTGTTAAACGGCGATGATACAAGGCTCGAACAGAATCCTGTCTAGATGAACAAGGAAATATTGTAGTAGAGACACAGTCGATGCTGAGGATATGGAAGAACCACTTCTGCAGACTGTTAAACGGCGATGACGAACAACATTCCGCTGTCAGGCAGAACGAACCATTCAATATTGGCACCGACAGCGAAAACTGCGAACCACCCGACTTGAGTGAAGTGAGGATAGCAATATCTAAACTCAAGCTTAATAAGGCTGCCGGAAATGACGGCCTTCCCGCTGAGCTTTATAAGGCCGGCGGAGATGACATGGTAAGTAACATCCACCAACTCATAAGCCAAATCTGGTCGGATGAAAATATGCCTGAAGAATGGAACCTCAGCATCGTTTGCCCGATCCACAAAAAAGAAGAGCCTCTGAGCTGCACCAACTACAGAGGCATAAGTCTCCTCAACATCGCCTACAAGATCCTACCTGCCGTGATATGTGAACGCCTGAAACCGTTTACCAACAACCTGATTGGCCCTTATCAGTGTGGTTTTAGGCCAGGAGTGTCCACAACCGATCAAATTTTCACACTTCGGCAGATCCTGGAGAAAACTCAAGAAGTCCAAATCGATACCCACCACCTATTCATCGATTTCAAAGCCGCATATGACAGCATTTATAGAGACGAACTGTACAGAGCCATGTCTAGTTTTGGTATACCGCCCAAACTCGTCCGTTTGTGTAGGATGACGATAGAGAATTCTCGCTGCTCCATCAGGGTCGGAAACGACCTCACCGACACATTCGATACCAAAAAAGGATTTAGGCAAGGCGACGCGCTGTCAAGTGACTTCTTTAATCTGATTCTTGAGAGGATTGTGCAAAACTCCAAAGCAAACACCAGAGGCAGAATTTTCCAAAAGTCGGTGCAACTACTAGCATACGCTGACGATATTGACATCATTGGTAGGACTCAACGTGATTTCATAGCCACGTTTGCTAGAATAGAAGCGGCGAAAATGGGTTTAGCAGTAAATGAGAGTAAGGCTAAGT
This sequence comes from Rhingia campestris, assembly GCA_932526625.1. Lineage (NCBI taxonomy): Eukaryota > Metazoa > Arthropoda > Insecta > Diptera > Syrphidae > Rhingia > Rhingia campestris. The sequence goes on from OW052184.1 coordinate 2,673,743, forward strand.
ATATGCTGTCATCACGAAAGGACTCACAACATCGACGAATTGGACAGAACGTCACCATTGACAGATATTACTTTGAGGTAGTACGGGACGTTGTCTACCTCGGCTCCGCTATTAACTCTGACAACAACATCTCGTCAGAAATTAAACGAAGAATTACTCTTGCCAACCGCTGTTTCTTCGGGCTAAGAAGGCAATTTAGTAGTAAAGCCCTCACTCGAACTACTAAGGAGATCCTATATAAGACCCTGATCATCCCAGTCCTGCTCTACGGCGCTGAAGCATGGACCGTATCAAAAGCGGATGAAGAAATCCTTGGTAGATTTGAGAGGAAAATTCTTCGAAAAATCTTCGGTCCCGTTTGCGTTGACGGGCTATGGAGACGAAGATTCAACCAAGAACTATACGAGCTGTACAGCGACATGCCCCTGGTCAAAAAACTCCGCATTGGACGTTTAAGGTGGCTAGGACATGTAGAACGAATGGACACCAATACTCCGGCTCGCAGAGTCTTCGATTCCCAGCCAGACGTCGGACGCAGTAGAGGAAGACCTCGCCTTAAGTGGCGCGCACAAGTGGAAACCGACCTCAACCAACTTGGAGTGCGCAACTGGAGGCAGTTAGCTAAGGACCGGGCTAATTGGAGAGGCATGTTGGTTGAGGCCCAGGTTCATCATCGGTAGGCATCATCGGACCATATTTTTTGCCAAAATGAGGCCGGTCAGGCAGTTTCTGTGAATGGTTTTCGCTATCGTGAGATGATAACGAACTTTTTATGGCCCGAATTGGAAAATATGGATGTGGACGAAATGTGCTTTCAACAGGACGGTGCCAGTTGCCACACAACTATCGAAAAAATGGGTCTTTTGCGCGAAAAATTCAATGGCCGTATTATCTCACGTGGTGGCGATGTCAATTGGCTGCCAAGTTCATGTGATTTGACACCGTTGGACTTCTTTCTTTGGGTTTATTTGAAAGAAAAGGTGTACGTCGATAAGCCAGCAACAATTCAAGAGCTAAAGGATGAGATGAGGATGAGCGTCATCGAACATTTGGTCGAAGTCGCGGCGGCCATTTTTCCGATATTTTGTTCCATACATAATTCAACCATACCAATGTAATCATAATAAAAAGAAATGACAATAATTTTCTAAATAATTTGTGTTTTATTCTACCCTTTATAATGGTTAATTCAAGTCGATATTTGTGGTATTGGCCACTATTTTATCATATGGTTTTCCAGTCACTTCATGGCGAGACTCTAAATGTCTTAATGATGGACCATTTGGGTTATATGGTCAGGAATTATGCTACGAAATTCATGTTGCGCCGAAATCAAAGATTCACCTGTATTTATCGACTCTGTAGAGTGTAGCATTAGATGGATTATTGAATTATACTCACCAACTGCTCCGCGGAGCATACTTTAGGAAACCGTGACCTTGGATATCAACTCGTATGATCACTTTTTAAAAATGTTCCTATTTTTCCTCATTTTTTACCGCTTAAATTCATGTTTGTTTAGTATCATTCAAAAATTAATTATTTTACCAATAGATTTATATTATAAAATTTTCTTATATTGAAAGTGACTTTAATCGGTTCAAAAACGAACTTCGTCGATTTGACTTGTCAAGTCCTTTGTTTATATAAAATAAGATGTGCCTTCTATGATTTGTATATATTTTGAACATTTTCCATTTTGACTTTCACTTAAGCTCTCAGCGTTACAAAATCCCATCTTAATTAAATCCACATCCTCCAATTGCATAACATTCGGAGTCCGCATACAGAAAGAATGCACACATGCGTACACATGTTCCAAGATTGTCCAACGAATCCACTAATTAAGCCCCGGGGAGACTTCTTGTTCCTGGATTTTTTTTGACAATTAATAACTGCATTTGTCCACACACAAACGCATATAAACGAAAACGCGCACTCTCTCTCTCTCGGTTCCTGTTGCTCTGTCTGTGCCCATAGATATTTGCTGTTGAACTTGGCCAAGAAGACAAGGTGTACTCACACACATACTCTCATACTTTGATTAATCACTCCGATGTGGATAATAAATTAAAAATCTCAGCAATTTTGAAAGTCAATTAATCAACATTCCCTTTTGGGCGAAGAGCGAAAGAGTAAGAACGAGTGTGCGTATGTTGCCACTTACCCCACATTGCAGAGCGACTACAAATATTTCCAGCAGCACTGATGGCCATCTTATAACACTCTGGTGAATCAGACGCTTAGGCTCCAACTCCGACTGACTTAATGTGAAGGGACGACACTCACTGAGCGCAGGACAGGGGGTAAAACATTTGCAATTGCGCTGTTACTTGTTATTTCCGTTTGCTTTTCCCCTCTGTTGATAAATGAAATGCTTACCACAGAAGCAAAAGCGTTTCTGATATCCACCAGATACACTGCGATATCGCAGAAAGACTTAGGCACACCATCCACACCGATCCTGTTGTTGTAGTGGTTTTACGTCACGTATGCTGAGTGCTGCTCACTGCTCAACTTTCAACTAAATGTGCAACTTTAATGGCGACTTCTAATGGGATAATTAAATGATGACTTAATTCAATCCAGGTGTAGCCTGTGTGCTTCGTGCTGTCCAGGTCGAAGCCAATGATGCCTGATGGGCGCTTCATTAAAAGTGTTTGCGATGATTGTGCTGTGGTGCTCCTTGAATGGTCTAATTATAGATTTGTGGTTCGTCTTCAACTGCAGCTCATGGCCCATTGTTGTGGGTAATTAAACACGATATGTTATTAGGAGGATATCGTTTTGAATAGGGTTTCTCCAACTCGATGGGATGGTGCTGCGGTGCCATTATGCTCTTGAGTGGTTGGATGACTTACTTAGAACTCGAGTTAGATGGCGTCGAAGTAGGAAATAATTTGTGTAGCTAATTTGCACTTAATTGGTTAATTATATCCAAGTGAATGTGGTGGTAATATTATTCATTTCGTTTGTTATAATGGACAGGGCTTATAAAAAAGTGGTAAAAGATTTCCGCCCATTATTGTTATTGGCTGACAATTCGCTGACTTGAGAACGGGTCTGTTAATAGCAATTGACTAGGCAGCATGAGTGTGTAATGTACATTCTAGCTTTCAACGAGATTGATGATGATTGCGCAAAACTGACAATGTAATAAAAACATGTTTAATGTCCTCATGTTGCAGAAGAGGAGTTAAGTGTGATGACGGAACAACATATAAGACTCATTGAAGAGCACATTCTAATCTTTTAGTGAAATAAATGAGCTTGAAATTGAAAATGTCACACATTTTGATCGTATTTGGATTTACTTTTACAGTTATCCTATGCTATGGTATATTCGTTTTGGTAATGAAGATATATGTGTTTCCGTACCAAGTAGTTGTTTAACTTGATTACTGTACCAAAATCATAAAAAAGATCAACCCTTCCTTTTTTTATAATTTTGATAACGAGATGGTTTAATTGATTAAAAGACAAATTACGTAAAACATTATATCATCTTTCGATGCCTTTTAAATACTCTGATATCAAGCGCTTTTCTTTCTCTATTTCCTTCTTTCTGAAAAGCCGGTGTTCTTCATTTCTTCGCTGCATATCGTCTTCACCTGCAGCTAAGCCCTGTAGACCTCGTTTATGGCTGCGAGTATCTGTCGGCATTCCTCATCAAACCACGGGTTTCTTGCTGGTGGGGAAAAAAACCTAAATGAGTTGCTCCGACATATTCGAACAAAAGGTCATGGGTTAGTCAGGCCCCTTGAACAGAGATGGTGGCGAATGAGCTGAAATGCCAATAGGAGTGCTAAATCCCGTAGTGGATACTGATGGCCCAGAGTACTAGTGGTATTCAACAAATTGGAACTGGCCCTCCAGGTTGCGCTGCCAGAGTTACATTATTACTACTAAAAAATAGCCAGTTATGAAAGAGACAACAGCCTCGTATAACGGATCCTGAAACTTACGCAAAACTGAACAACGGGTGCTACTCAAAAACTTGAATCTGTCATCCCACGGTATAGGGCAGACATTACCAGTATCAGGAATACAAAAATGAAAAACATGTGGCATTTCTAATAGCAGCCACTGCATATATTTGGATGCGGATTCATTGTTTGGAGTCGACTTAGGACAAGAGTAAACAAGTAAAGCCGGTTAGTGATCGCATGGTTATGATCCGCATCACAGCATCGTTTTTCAACATCAGCCTTATATGTGCACACGCCCGATATAAACATAGTCAACTCATTAATAGAGAGCTCCGGATTGTTCAAATAGGCAAATATTTTTATGCATCCTTGGTCCAAGTGTCATTGCTCTATTGTCAGCGTCAACCTGGCGTTATTTAGGTTGACTGATTATCTGATAAGTTGGTGATTATCATAGCGCTGGTGAATTCAGTCATTCTCATCTCCTCCTTCGGGTTCTGATTGACGCTTGTGTCCGTCTTTTCCTCTAATAGATTCTTAACAGGGTCTGAAGAGATTACTCAGCTGGATTGGCCAAGGTCACTCGCTACCAGAGGCAGTCTCTTCAGCTCAATAGCACTCTTACTTTAAGTTATGAGCAAGCGGCTCATTCTCTTCTGAAGTCAGATTCTTCAGAGCAGGGTCGTTTTTATTTAAATCCTTTTTTTCAGAGTCCGAAAGGATCATGCCATCTTCTAGTGGGCATGCGCCCATAACGTCGGTGAACGATCCATCTAGCTCTCAGTTCGCTTTAATTCATGCATCTCTTCTCAGTGAGCAACGATCGAGCGGCTCAGTACCTGAGGAGAACATTATTTTTCCCAGTGGGCTGGCGCCCTTCAGTTTCTTCATGCTTACTATAGGGTTTAAAATGCGCGATTCTTTTGCACTTTTTCCTTTTTAACTTTCTCTTACAAAGAGAAAGATATTGTTTTCGTGAAAATTTTCGACCTCGAGATTTTGATTGATTCTAACATTACGATGATAGCGGAGCCTAAAAAAGTGGTTTTTGGAATTCCGTCCGTCGGTCCGTCGGTCCGTCTGTCCGTAATGGTCTCCCCAGCCTAAACGGCTTGACCGATTTTCTTCAAACTTCGTATCCAAGCTTGTTTTGGTCATAATTCTAGGCTATTTTTTTTGTTTGCTTTTAGCCATGTTATTAACGGTACCTGCCATATAAAAATTACACATAACCTCAATTTTCTCGAAAACGGCTCTAACGATTTTGATTAAACTTTATATATACTATAAGCATATTAGTTCCAACAAAACTGCATACCCAGTTTTTTCGAGAAAATCCATATAACGGATTTTGTCATTTAGGCCATATAATGAAAATTTTTAATTTCTCGCAAACTATCATGTCAAATTGAATGAAATTTAATATATATATTACTACTACAGCTTGAAGCAATTCCACATAATTAGTTTTAGCCCAACTATCACTTAACGGAATTTTCAGTTTTGGCCAATAACGGAAAATCATTATTATTCACATTGACATCGATTCCTTCAAATTTCGAAGTACACATTCGTATAAATACATTTCGACATTACTTATATCATTTAAGCATCCATAATCAAAATGCTTATGATATGATCTAACGCCCAACTTGCTGTGAAAGAGAAAGTTGCGTACGACCCAGTCGTGCACCCACCACTCGTTTGTTTTGTTTTGTAATGTCGATTTTGGACCCACGAGTAAGGGGAAAGAGACTTTATCCTGTATACAGGATAGGGGATATTATATTAAAACTTAGGTCTCCTGGTATCTAGGTCTCCTTTTATTAGCAATATCTTGTCGAACCTGTCAAGCCATAATTTAAATTATAAAGATATGTTATATATGAAATTCTTGAAACTTTACTATCATTTTCTTTACTTGATAGGTCTTAAAGGTTTGTATAATAAAAATAACTCAGTATCTTGACATAAGTTCCTTTGACGTCACGGAACATTTAATTTTTTTTTCAGCAAACACCGGTAAGTCTGTTTCGCAATTAGTAATAATATTTGCATGCAAAAAATAAACTTGATTTAGCTAGGTATTTTCAAAGTTGCTAATGTTTAGAACCGAAGGAGTACGACATCCAATACAATATGAGATGCAGCGAGATCCGCAAATGCAATCAAGATATGTCTACCTGACAACTTGAGAGATTATAATAAGCCTCCTGCCGCCTCTTACTGCCTTCTGGTGCCTCCTGCTGCTGCCATGGAAGACAACAAATCATAGTGTACCACCACAGAATTGCATATAAAGGGAACAACGACTCCAATCTGCACACGAATGACACACTCGCCATTCTGATGATGAGTGTAGGTTTTCTCTATTAAAAGCGAGCGCGACTCCTCAAAAAATCATGCATGAACCGAGCACATGCATGTGTACATACATGCCCTCACGTACATATAACCAGACCAAATCCAATGAGAATTACATTTCTATTTTGTCTTCTATCAGAGCACTTCATCGCGCCTTGTGAAGTAATTCTAGAAAAGACACGATTCGCTTAAGATGTCGAAATGTTTCCAGAAAATGATCATCAAGACATGAGCCATGTCCTTAGGGGTGATGCTGCCTTCGAATGATTCTCTTCAGTTTGTCAAGAAGATGTCATCTCGACAGCACCATATGCTGTGTGTGTGTGTTGCTTGTAGTTTTTCTGTAGGTTTTGCTGGTAATTTCCGTATGTGAGCGTTCAAAGTTATTAATCCCATTCAGAGCCTGCATGGCGCGCTTGTGAGCGCAGCCCAACAACGACGATGGCGATGACGATGACGACGACGTCGCAGACGCAACACAACGCAACGATAAGGATCTTGACCTACGATGATGGAAAAGCACTTCAGCTGGCGAGATGATTTGTTGAGAGGCCTAGCGAAATGGATTTAGATCTACACCCGAACACGAGGACCCATGATCGATATTGGAGCACAAATGCCTCCACGTCGCGTCAGTCGGTTGTTGCATAACGGGCAATAATTGCGCATTTATTCAACTGCTGTGTTTCGGATAAGCCAATGAGTTGTGCGTAGGTACTCGCGAATAGGGATTTCGATTTAATTTCAGATAAAGAAAGGAAGTTCATGGGAGGTCACTGACTCGACTCCACCAGCATAGCATCAGGCACAGAGTCATCTCCTGCCTTTGTTCACGTGCGATCGCGATCTAAATCGCCTCGTGATTTAACTCTTAACTGCACCCGATAGTGAAGTTACCTCTTAACATCATCAATTATACGTACCTACCGCCTAGAATGTCGAAGTCAAGGTGAAGTGCTGACTTAGATTCATTGTCGGATGGGGGTCTGTTCTCACAGCCGGACCGAACTGTAGTTGTCGGCCAAAGCAATTTAACATTCACCTGGCACAATGACAGGTGAGTAAGTATTTAAGTGGATTTCGAAACGATAATGGGTAACAATGCATGTGAGAGACAGAAAGCGGCACTTTTCTTTGGCCAGATGTAGTGCAAGATTGCTAAGGAATAGATATAGTTTATAGGAGATAGTTTTACCCGTCGAAAGTGCACTGTTCTCTGGTAATGATTAGAGGTCCCAGATTGAATGCTGGTGTCAGGAGAGAATTTCTTCTACTAATCCTATTGAGAGAGACAAATATGTATTTTTAAAAGTTTCCTTTGCAAGGATCTAATTAAACAAGTGACTTTCAGTCTCCCTTGTCGCTTAAAACTGAAGGCTTGGTTAAGAAAGTTTCTCTCAGTTGCCGTAAACTGTGACATCTACTACGAACCGTGTTATAGTGAGCAGAAACAGGAACTATTCGGATGCAGATTTGTTTTAAGTTCCAGGCTTAGGCAAGAAGTCTTATGTTTCAAGGACATTAGCGAACGCATTATAATAATCAACGTGAAGGCCAAACTCGCCAACATAAGCTGATATGGATGCGCTCACGCCCCGACCGAGCGACGGAGGTAAAATATGACATAGCTAAAGACTGCTTCTACGAGCTTCTTGATCAAAAATATGAGCGACTACCGAAGTACAAAGTTAAAATCGTGTTGGGAGAATTTAACGCAAAGGTAGGAAGAGAAGACATCTGAAGCAGTATTGTCGGAAAACATACCCTACACGACAACACGTCTGACAACGGAATTAGGCTACTTGACTTTGCTACGGAACAAAGCGTCCCATAAGGAGACATGGCGGTCTTCAGATCAACGAACGGTCAACCAAATTGATCACATTGATAGACAAGAGGCACGCATCCAGTATTTTGCATGTCCGAACATTACGAGAGGCTAACATCGACTCGGACCACTATCATGTTGCAGCGCAGGTGAGAAAGCGGATAGCCACCACGCCACAACAAACTAGAAATACTGTTTAAAAATTTAATGTCGAAAGACAGCAATCGCAAGAGACCGCCAAGGCCTTCACAGAACGCGTATCCCTTTACTTGTTGACTAACACCATACCACCAGCATTGCATTTCGAAGAACGATACCAACAAGCCATTAGATCAGCGGCTAATCACATGCTAGGATTCTCGCACCCACCAGCAAGATACCCCTGGTTTGATGAGGAATGCCGATGATGCTCGCAGCCAAGAACGAGAAATGTAAGGCTAAGCTGCAGGTGAAGACGAGAGCTGCCATTGAAATCTATAGGCAAAGAAGAAGGAAAGAACACTAGATTTTCAGAAAAAAGAGCAAGAAAAGTGCGTGGTCGAGGATATAGAGAGATGCCTATCCAGATTTACCAAAGTGAAAAAAACGTCAAAGCCAAGTATGCAAGGCTCGAAAAGAACCTGTCGAGATGAAAAATATAATATCGTAGTTGATACACAGTCCATGCTGAGGGTATAGAAGAACCACTTCTACAGACTGTTAAACGGCGAGCCCGAACAACATTTCGCTGTAAGGCAGAACGAACCAATTCAATATTGCCGACAACAGCGAAGACTACCAACCACCCGACCTAAGTGAAGTGAGGATAGCAATATCTAAACTTAGGCTTAATATGTCTGCCGATAATGAAGGCCTTCCCGCAGAGGTTTATAAAGCCGGCGGCGATGACTTGGTAAGTAACATCCACCAACTCATAAGCTAAATCTGGTCGAATGAAAGTATGCCTGAAGAATGGAACCTCAGCATCGTTTGCCCGATCCACAAAAAAGGTTACCCTCTGAACTGCGCCAACCTTATCGGCCCTAATCAGTGTGGTTTTAAGCCAGGAATGCCCACAGATGATCAAATCTTTACACTTTGGCAAATTCTGAAAAAAAAACCCAAGAAATCCAAATCGATTCCCACCACCTACCTATTTATCGATTTCAAAGCCGCATACGACGAGATAATCTAAACAGAGCCATGTTGCCCGTCTGTGCAGGATGACAGTGGAGAATTCTCTCTGCTTCATCAGGGTCGGAAACGATCTCATCCAGACATTCAATAACAGAAAAGGATTTCGGCAAGGCGATGCACTGTCATGTGACTATTTTAATTTGCTTCTTGTGACTATTTTAATTTGCTTCTTGAAAGGATTGTGCAAAACTCCCGAGCGATCATCAGAGGCACAATCTTCTTCAAACCGATGCAACTTCTAGCATACGCCGACGATATTGTCATCATTCGTCGCACTCAAAGTGATGTCATAGCCACGTTTGTTAGTATAGAGAATGAAGCGGCGAAAATGGGTTTAGCAGTAAATGAGGGTAAGACTAAGTATATGCTGTCAACACGAAAGGACACACAATGCGACGAATTGGACAGAACGTCACTATTGACCGATATAACTTTGAGGTACTACGAAACTTTGTCTACCTCTGCTCCGCTATTAACTTTGACAACAGTAACTCGTCAGATATTAAAAGAAGCTTCGGTCTATGGAGGCAATTCAGTAGCCCTAGCTCGAACTACTAAGGATATCTTATATAAGAACTTAATCATCCCAGTCCTGCTCTATGGCGCTGAAACATGGACCACATCAAAAGTGGATGAAGAAATCCTTGGTCGATTTGAGAAGTACTTCGAAAAATCTTCGGTCCTGTTTGCGTTGTCGACCTATAGGGACGAAGATACAACCAAAAGCTGTACAGCACCATGCCACTAGTAAAAGAAACTCCGCATTGGACGTTTAAGATAGCTAGGACATGGAGAACTAATGCACACCAATACCTTCTCCGGCTCGCAGAGCCTTCGATTCCCAGCCAGACGTCTGACGCAGTAGAGAAAGACCTCGCCTTCCTTCGCGCATAAGTAGAAACCGACCTCAACCAACTTGGAGTGTGCAACTGGAGGCAGTTAGCTAAGGACCGTGCTAATTGGAGAGGCATGTTGGTTGAGGTCCTGATTTATTCCGGGCTGTAGCGCCATTTAACTAAGTAAGTAGGTATGTCTCGGTTGTGTGTGCTTGACAGGTATTATTGCAATAGTTTCCGACTATCATCTCGGAATTCAAACACTTTTTGATTGCACTGTGGGTTAGCTTACAAAAGCAGTATTGCATTCCAATGGCCGTTCGCTCCCATAAAGCTTTCAACTTGCAGTTGCAGTTCTGCCCTTACATTGTTACCTATATGTTAACTACAACTCCCCATCATGCAATGCAAAATGATTCCATCCAACCTCCGACTATAAATTGCAATTTTGTTTTCGTATTTATTTGTACAACTTGTCCAACACCTACGGCAGACCCTATCGGACTTGCAGAAAATTGCATTCAGCGTACAAAATCATTTCCACCACACACAGGCGGGCATGTAAACGCCCTTTTTATTATGTCTGCCATTGACTACTGGAAACATTTTAAGAAAAAAAAAACAACAACAAAACCTATTCCTACTCAGAAGATGCATAATTTCGTCTGATGACACTGGCCGTGCATTGCGTATCTCGCTCGCAGTCAGCTAGCCAACAAAACTGCTGATTTCAATGCGAACAAGGTGTATGATTTTGCAGCATGTTCCATTTGACAACTTACATGGCTGACCATTCAACGCGGGGCTACTACGCTCCATCTCCATCCGAATCTCTGAAGGGCTTTGTACATTTTCATAATCAAATCTGCGTGATTATATTTATATCGCAGTGTCTCGTCGCACAAGTTTATGCGTACATCGCTTAGATAATAATTTCTTCCATTTGTTTGTGTGTGTAGGCTTAAACCTCATTTGATATTAGCATAAATCTGTCAGAAAACTGTTAGGCACCAGCCAAGTCAGAACCCGCTGACAAAAATCTATCTACTGGGCGAGTTGCGAGGAATTCGTATTCATTTCTAGTCACATATAGATAGAAGATCGGCCCCGACAACAACCGATATGGCAAAATGCGTTGGCAATCTATGAACCTGTGCAACAATTCAGCTGGTCACCGCTGCACAACCTAGCCAAGTAGGAACGGACATTTCGCGAGTGCTAACTGATTCCAAAGCGCATGTATGTTCGATAATCATCTCGGTGGTTATTTCTTCTCCTCTGTTCACTGACTCGATTTTAAATTAACATCCTTTTGGAAATTTAATAACCTCATCAATAATCTCGCGGTCCTGGTGGACGCTTGTTGGGTTGTAGACGACCGCTGCACTCAAGTCTGATGGGAGTGCTGCTGTTGCCAGCTAGTGCCACGTATCGACCTACACGCGTCTTTCCTTCACATTCGGGCGACAGAAATTCGTATCGCGAATGACTCTGAATGAAATAAACTGCGCATGCGCGCGAGCGCGCACAGTCACACTGTGGTCACAGTGAGGCAATTCAAAAGTGCACCGAAAGAAAGGAATCCCATCGGTCATTGTCAGGTGCTTTCATAGGGATAATTTCTGTTGGACCATTCCTTTGGGATCGCTGCTTATTGAAAATTGAGAATGATTTTCGTTCGTTTCTGCGCAAATTGTCAGGCTCATAATACTCGCAGCGGGACAGATGGTGGTACGCGCATATATCATACGCTGATATGTGTCCAGTTGGAAGGAATTGAATTTCCGTAATTACATTTGCCGGCAAAGACAATGCTGCTTATGCAAATGCGAGTGCATTTAGTTGTAGTTGTGTGGAATGGGGATAGATAATGGATGTTGTGACTGGGGTTGTAGGTGTACGAATGCACTCACGTTTAGTTCAATTAGTGCGAGTTAGATGAAATTTAGAAATGAAATATGACTTGATTTGGGGTAAAGATATATCTTCAATGTTTTCGAAAATAAAAACTACCCACTCAGAGTAGACATAGAGGTATTGTTGGAAATTCGAATAAGTGGGCAGAGGTATGCGAGAGGTGGGTTGCATTTTGAAATTCGTAGCGAGGCTACTGACAAAGAAATAAGATGAATATTCTCATTTAATATTACGTATCTGCCTGAGTGGCGGGTCAATTCGTGCTTTAGATCAGTTGATCTATATCCAATTATACTGCTGCAAAGACGAAGTTGCAATGAGAAAGGAAATGAAATCGCTCTATGAGAATGACGGTAGTAGGTTCTATCAAAAATGCAAGGCTTAGGTAAAATCAAGGTTGCGTCACAGCAAATCCTAAGAAAATAGAAGAACCAAATCTCCAGCCTGTTGAACAACTATTAAATATAAGTATAAGTGTAAACGTTTATTTTCACTAGCAATATAGTTACAATATTTCAGAAAATTTCTTTGTATAATTAAACTATTAACTAACAAAAATGAGAGCCATTTTAACGATTATATAAAGGGTCCGCCAAATAACATTTTTTTTGAAAATGCTATAAAAAAAAAACTACTGAATATTTTCTCAAATTTCTTTTTTTATTTGAAAGTACAATCCTTCTGGTTAATAATGTAAAATAATTTCATTCAAATGGCTGCCTCGGCTGGCCATGCAGTAGTCTACACGATCGGTCAAATTTTTAAGCACATTATCGATTGTGTGCAGCTGTATTTCACCAATGGCTTCACGAATATTGCCCTTTAAAGCATCAATTATCTCTAGCTTGTCGGCGTAACACTTTTCTTTTACAGCACCCCACAAACAATAGTCCAACGGTGTCAAATCGCAGCTCCGAGGTGGCCAAACGACATCAGCTCTGCGGCTGATTATGCGATCTTCAAAAACAGGGCGCAAAACATCGAGTGTAGCTTCGGCTGTGTGGCACGTAGCGCCGTCCTGTTGAAACCAAATGTTGCCAATATCCTCCTCTTCAATTTTTGTGAACAAAAATTCGTTCAACATGGCCCGATAACGATCGCCATTGACTGTAACGGCCACTCCTTGCTCATTTTCGAAGAAAAATGGCCCAATTATATCTCTGGACCAAAATCCGTACCAAACAGTGACTTGTTTTGGGTGTATCGGCTTTTCAATGTATGCGTGCGGGTTTTCTGTGCCCCAAATGCGACATACCCTTGTTTACATACCCGCCAAGATCAAAATGAGCTTCATCTGAAAAGATGATTTTTTTTGGCAAAATCGGCATCTTCTCTAAGTCGATCGCAGGCCCACTTAGCGAAGCGAAAACGCATTGGATGGTCAGTTGGCTTCAACTACTGATTACGAATGAGTATTCAATATCGACTCTAAACGTTTAATTTCATGGGCAAGAAGCTAATATTTTACATTTTTTCATAAATATATTAATAGGACTAAGAGTCCTAATCCAAAAAGGAAGCTTATTAAAAAGAATTCATGGCGAAACTGTAAAAAAATGCTTGAAGGCTGTGGATCGAAATTTAGGAACAGCAACTACATTAAATCAATTAAATCACGACGTATATTATAATTTTCAAGAACTCTAATATTTAAGTTACCAGATTTATAGAAAAAAAGACTTAAGAACTTTAAAGCAATATAGATGCCGAACAGGAAAAATTTTCAAATTGTAAAAAGCTAGGGTGTAGGCGATTTTTCCCACAGATTTGTCTTACAATAAATTTCTTTAGAACTATAAGTGGTTGGATTCTGTTAAAATTCGCTCCCCCCCACAAGTAATGCCATATTGTAGTTTAGATTGAAAAATACCAAAATAAATTATCTTAAGAAGGTTTGCTGAGCACTGGGCAGACATTCTTCAGAAAAAAAATTCCAAAGTGTAATGCAAAAATATTGCCTTAAATTATCAATGTGATTATTAAAGCTCATTCTAGAGTCAATAATTAGCCCCAGGTATTTAAATTCTGTGATGCTTTTAATTTTGAAACAGTTTTCACTGCAGTTTTCACTCAATGGGTCAACGGCAGCGCTCATATCCCAAAATGGGCTACTGACATCGGTATTTTTCCGTCCCGCTGTCCTAGGGTCAAAACAAGAGCCTTACCCTCCAAGTTGGGGGTTGTGCTTTGGGTTAACTACCCATCCACGGAAAAAAGCTTATGTTACGAAGCAACCAATAGCCTCGGAAAAGACTGATATTATTGTTGACGACCATGCTAAACGAAAAAAGGACAACGATGTTCGTATCTGCACCTCCATGTGAGAACATCAAACAGGAGAGGTGCAGGCGAACAACTAGCCGAAGCCCTTAACTGCTACAAAGCAGACATCACTGCCATCCAGGAAATACGATGGGATGGGCCGGGCAAAAAGAGGATGATAAACTGTGACATCTACTATGGATCGTGTTATAGTGAGCAGAAACAGCGACTATTCGGATGCGGATTTGTTATAAGTGCCAGACTTAGGCAAGAAGTCTTATGTTTCCAAGACATTAGCGAACGCATTGTTACAATCCGCATCAAGGCCAAATTCGCCAACATAAGCCTTATATGCGCTCATGCTCCGACGGAGGAAAAGGATGATATAACTAAGGATTGCTTCTACGAGCTCCTCGACAAAACCTATGAGCGACTACCAAAGTACGATGTTAAAATCGTGCTGGGAGATTTTAACGCAAAGGTAGGAAGAGAAGACATCTTTAGCAGTACTGTCGGAAAATATAGCCTACACGACAACACGTCTGGTAACGGACTTAGGCTAATTGACTTCGCTACGGAACGAAATGTCACTACAGCCGGCACACGGTTTCCTCACCTCGATATCCATAAGGGGACATGGCGGTCTCCAGATCAACGAACAGTCAACCAAATTGATCACATTGCGATAGACAAGAGGCACGCATCCAGTATTTTGGATGTACGAACATTCCGAGGGGTTAACATCGGCTCGGACCACTACCTTGTAGCCAAGGTTAGAATGCGGATATTCTCCAAGCCACAACAAACCAGAAATACTGTGAAAAAAATTAATTCCGAAAGACTGCAATCGCAATTTTTACACTTGTTCAGCTTCTTCGGCCAGAGAGTCTATATACCAAATTTCAACACCAAATATCGGTGACACACAGACGGACCAAGGCTTTCGCGCAACGCGTATCCCTTAAGCTCTCGATTAACGCCATACCACCAGCATCAAATGTCGAAGAACAATGGATACAATGCCAACAAGGCATTAGATCCGCCACAAGTGATGTGCTAGGTTTCTCGCGCCTAC
Organism: Rhingia campestris; assembly: GCA_932526625.1. Taxonomy (NCBI): domain Eukaryota; kingdom Metazoa; phylum Arthropoda; class Insecta; order Diptera; family Syrphidae; genus Rhingia; species Rhingia campestris. Next base: position 2,689,130 of record OW052184.1, read on the forward strand.
CAGTAAGAAACCCTTGGTTTGATGAGGAATGCCGACAGATGCTCACAGCCATGAACGATGCCTGCAAGGCACCTGCTGCAGGTGTATTTTTTATACCCTATCCCATAGGGGTATATTAGTTTTGATACATAGTTTGTAACGTAGAGAAATAATTTAGCTACATATACCTCTAATTATATGGATCGACTCAGAATCGATAGCTGAGTCGATTTAGCCATGTCTGTCCGTCTGTCCGTCCATCACCAGTTTTTGGGCCTTAAATTTTGAGGTAGAATGATGAAATTTGGTACACGTGGTCTTTGTTGCTCCCAGCAGACCAAGTGTAAAAAATTTTGAAATCAGCCCCCCTTTTCAGAAAAACGTAGAAAAAATGTCTTTGAAGCGTAGTTAGACGATCGTAATATCTATATTTCGTTCATATAAAGTTTCAACCCACGCCCACTTTTAGGGGGCGTTTTTATATAAAAACCATTGTTATACACTACCCCATAACATATTCAGGAGAAAAACCTTGTCTTTTGTAGAACCGTACAATTTGTTGTGACATTGTCATTTTCTATATATAATCCCCAAAATGTGGACATGGCTTAGTCCACATTTTGGTGATATAAGTATTACAAATGGGATGGGATAGGGTATACAACGATCCGCACAGCGGATCTGTTTTTATAGCGGATATGTTTTTATATTATTTTTGCCTTAACCTCTAGAAATCTTGCAGATATATGCTGCCTAGTGTAGCCATTGTACATCAGACAACCAAAATATTATTTATTTTACAATTAACAACTTTAATAAATTAAAAAAAAGTTTTAGGTATTTCAAATGTAATTATTCATTAACTTCAAAACCAAAACTTAGCTTCCACTTGATTCACTTAAGCATTAATACCCAAATTCCATTTTTACGAAAAACAATAAAACTCAGGAGCCCAAAATGAATATAGGAGCCGCAGAATAAAATAAAATAACCACCACATTACCCTCCAATAACCTCCCGACAATAATCGCAGCAGTCTCGCGAGAGATCCATCCGTACAACAATAATCCCTCCTCATTAATTAGTTCCAACTGATTGACTCCTACCGAAGGCACTTGTCTGCCTCTTCGCCGATTAAGTCCTTAAGACATTTCTAATACCACATAATCCAATACTCGCAACCGATGGAAGGAACAAAATAAAACAACTCCCATTCGGAATTGAATTTCAGGTCATAGAACAAGCAATCCAGGAAAGCCACTCAAAAGGATTAACGCCGAATTGATTCCGAAGTGAAGCGAACAATACCGAACTGTAGACATGTTCTAGAGCTACTCAATTTCTATATCATCGATGCGGTTGGGACTTTCAAGAAGGAGTATTTTTGTTGGCAGACTTATTGTCCGATTAAGACATGACAATGTTGTGGTTGTTTCCCCAATCCAGTGTACAAATCGCGTGCGAGTAGGACATTAGCCGGTGATGAGATGATTTTCCACTTTTTATCGGTTCATGCAAAACAGAAATTAATAACCGACGTTCCAGAGATGCTCGATAACATCCATGTTTCCTTAAAGTCGATGAAAGCGGTACATCCGCATAGTACGCATGTAGGTACTTGGATATTGAATAAAGGGAAAGATCCCCTTCGTGGTCAACGGTAATGATTTATTTAGGTAATTTCGAAACGATATACACTTTGGAACAATTTTCGCCTGGATAAAAAGTAGGTTGGTCGGCTGTAGGCTTCAAATTGGAACTCATCTCCTCGATTGAAAAAAATGCACACCGTATATTGGATGTGAATCCAGCCAATTGTCCTGAATAGTCGTTGTGCGGCAGGAAACCACACACAAAAAACATGTATGAGCTGAAAAACAAACCTGAACTTTTATTTGAACATGTATTTCAGCTTTTACCTTGACCACTAACGATGCATATTCAGTTGCGGTACACCAACCACTAAAGAGTGGCTTGGTGGCGATGTAGTAGTATGGCAACTCCAGTTTTTGGCTGCCGTTAAAATTTATTTGTAGTTGAATTGAACTTTGCCGATTTCACAACCTCAGTACAGAGGTCGAATGTTGGTCAGGTGCAAGGGTAAAGTACCCAATTTATGCTTTTTGTTTGTTTGGGTTACATACTTTTTTCTGGTTTTTAATAGTCGAAGGTATTCTGTTGATTCATCCCATCAAACGGTAGGAATAATCATTTTAGGTAATGCATGTGGTAGGTAGGTACATGTTGTGATTTCAATTTATCTACTTTCATCATTGAAAGTACCGAAATACGGACCATAACAAAAGCGGATGAAGGAATCCTTGGTCGTTTTTATCTAAAAATACGTTGGTCCTCTTTGTTTAACGGACTATAGAGAATAAGATTAAATCAAGAATTTTGCTAGCTATACAGCAGCACCGACCTTGGCAAAAAACTCCATGGACATTTAAAATGACCAGCACATCTTAACGTTTATCTAACTGGCTTATTAAAGTAATCTTTTGAATTCGAGCAATTCTAAGACCAAGCTTGAATTTGTAGTTTTGGGATGAACTTTACTCTGCATTCGGCATTCTGTTGGATTTGAATTGTTCCTTAATAATCTTCAATTTTATTGAGAGAATAGTTGCCAAAACTTAACTAAACAAAAAAACGAAATCAAAATGGCTTAAGTAATGGATGTCTTTCTCATTAAAAAAAATATAGTTATCAACAGTGCCGCCCTATAGATTATTAAGCGCAGTATATATTAGAAAAAAACGCAGTAGATTGCAATTTAAAGCAGTAGATCTTACAATATACCAAAAATAAAAATTCAACTCATTTAAAATACATTTTATTTGCGCATAGAAACAGGAGAATATGGTAACAATTACTTCAAAAACAAACTCCACAGTAAAAACTTAATTAATAAAAAAATAAATTTCATTCGGAAAATTCATATATACATACAAAATAAATATTTTGGACTTACTTTCTTTTATATTCGCCATTTATGAATTTAAATTCATTGAACAGTTCAATAATACCTGGTGAATCTGAGGGAGACCAACAATTTTCTTTCATGCCTGTAAGCTCTTTGGCTAAAATAATATTTTTAAGTGTATTAGTGTTAATGTTGTTTTTACCAAGTTGACTAGCGAAAATTTCCTTTCAGCAGCTGTGCTGCTATGAGGTAATGAAAATTAAACATCTCATCTATCCTCCTTTTGGGAGGATGATCCTACTTTTTGCACCAAAAAGTTCAGTCATAAATCAAAAATCCTCCCAAAAATTTAAAGGTCGAATTTCCAAGATGGAATTAACGGTGGCATCACATAAAAACTACAACTACTACAAAAACCGTTTTAAAAAAAGAATAAACCAAAGAATTAAGGAACACAACCAAGAAACAAAATAATCAAACAAAAACAATTCAATTCAAACTAAAACAATCCCAAGTCAATGTAATTTGAAATATTCGTATTTTGTAATTTGGATGTACGCGTTTAGATCTAACTTTGGGTAACGATCAAAATTCTTAAAAGAGGAGTAGATTTGTTTTGCTGCGCAGTAGATTTTCGTTTTGGACTAGCGCAGTAGATCTACTGCTAAAGGAGTAGGTTATCAATAACGGAGAGAGTACTTTATTTAATAGCGTTTTTTTTGCAGTCAGTCAACTGGCTTGTCTATAAGACATTTGTGTTCCGTATGTATTGCCATTTCATTATGAATAAACTTACAACGGTACACCGATTTCTACTTGTGGAAACTTATTTCCAAAATCAGTGGTCAGTTAAACATTTTTATAGTGTTTTTCGACCATATTTTTGGTCTTCATAATCGTCCAACTGAACCCACAAACAATTTTACAGTATTGGATATTCATCCAACAACCAGAGTGCGTAGAGCGCGTAATAATTAGAATATTGCTGCAGTAGCAGAGAGTCGCCGTTCTCAATGTTTGGGCATTACAGCTCGTTCAAAATCTTGGTTTAAAATCGTATAAAATACAGCTCATTCAAGAATTGAATCCGACTGACTTTGGTATGGACGGCGCTACGTGCCATATCAAATCAACCATTTATTGATGGAAACGCTCGATGAAAAAATCATCTCTAGAAATATTTCTGTCAATTGGCTACCAAGATCTTGAGATTTGACACCATTGGATTTCTTTTCCTTGGGATATGTGCAATCTCTTGTTTACGTCGATATTTCCGAAACGATTGAAGCTTTAGAAATCAAAATAACTCGTGTTATTCATGGAATACCGGCCGATATGCTTGAAAGAATAAGTGGTCGAAAATTGGAAGCACAGAATCGGGCTTTTAAGAGTTAGTCGTCGGCAACATTCGAATGAAATTATTTTGGAGCTTTAAATGGCATTTACCTTACTTACAACTCAAAAAAAGATTTTCTTCAATACATTGATTTTTGTGTTTTATTAAAAAAAAACATATGAACAAACAATCCGCTGTGCGGATCATTGAATACCTTATCCCATCCTATCTGTAAAACTAAAATCCCCAAAAAGTGGACATGGCTTAAAACACCATGTGGATTAAATACAGAAATTAACATTGTGACAGACTGTTGATCGATGCATATTCTTCCGTATATGTAAATTTCTTGATATGAAATAAAGAGATCAAAAAATCGACATAAAACTATAGAGCCTGTTCGTAGTACAACCTCAGAAGTACTAGACATTCTTTTTCACCTTCTACGCCTTGATAGTTTTGGCAAGCAAATGGCAGCTAACTCAGACAAACTCATCCAAAAGTGGTCAAATATACAAACTGGCCACTCGAATATTCTAAACGAACATGCATATATTCCCGAAAACATGGACTACACCCTTACCAGGCTATAATTTGTCAGACAGATCGTCATGTAAAGGAACGAACCTGTGAAAAATGACTCAATCCGTTTTGATACCGAAGGCTCCAAAGCAAATGACAGAGTGGGTGCTGGTGTCTTCTCTGACAGGCTATAAATCTCAGCATATCTTTACGTCTTGCTGATCACTTCAGCGTGTTCTAGGCGATCAAAGAAGCTTTATCTTGGTTGAAAAAGAATGTAATATCTTACAAGGGTATAAGCATCTTCTCGGACAGCCAAGCCGCCATCAAATTCCTGAAATCAGTCTCAACAAACTCAAAGAAAACCTTAGAATGCAGGTCATCTTTGCAAAAGATATCAGAGCAGCTTAACACACATCTATGCTGGGTGCCTGGGCTTAACCTGGGACTAAATTACCGGTCGTATACGACACGGGTTCAATGGGTATTATTATCGCTATATGCAAAAGCTTACTAGCATAGTATAGAGGAAGAAGAAAAAATACTTCATCTTGTAACTGCCCATCCTTATCAAATAAAATGAAGCTTCATCTTGGAGCTTAGGTAAGGTTAGGTTAAATGGGTTGTTGACGCTCGTGTGAGTCGTCAAGCTCGCATAGGCCTACGTGGGCCCATAGTGATGCCCTTCGAAGGAAGTTACCTGAAATAAAGCAAGAGGATACCTGGTTAAGTTCGATAGTGATACTTATGTGGTGCTGGGCTGTGTCGCTATTTTAGGCTCAAAGAGGAGGTTTCTCCATCCTGTTCTGCTACAAAAGCGGACGATCTGCGCTATTGGGATAGTCGTCAGGCTCTTAGGTCGTCGAAGTATATGCTGCCTAGTATTTTCATACGACTGCTACTGATCGCAGGGCAGTGACATAATAGGTGTGAGACCTCCTCTTCGACTTCTGGGTCGCTGCATTTCCTGCAAAGTTGGTTCGCACCAGTCAGTTTTATCTTATTGGAGTTCTTACCCAACATGTTGTGGTTGCTCTATTCAAAGATATTAGCTTGTTCGATTTACTGCCGCTTAACTCCGGCCAAAAAGATTTCGTATGTATACAGGTGATTGTGTTTTGCCACCTTGTTATTGTTACTTTTTGAGTGTGCTTGGTTAGTTCATGTTTTTTTTAAATGCTAGCGGGGGGTTAACCCTTTTATCAGAAAGGGAAATGCAGCTGGACGATCCTAGTCTAGCTAGCTTGTCTGCTTTCTCATTTCCTGTAATGTCATTATGTCCTGGCACCCAAATAATTTGGACTTTGTTCTGGTTACAAAGAGCCTTCAGCTCTTCGCGGCAGCGTCCACCTACCCGTGATTTTACTATATTGGATGCCAGAGCTTTAATGGCCGCTTGACTATCTACGTAGATGGAGATATCCTCTTGTGATGTGTCCAATACCCTAGCCGATTCGACAGCTACGAGTATGGGTAGGATCTCAGCTTGGAGTACACTACACGAGTTTGCTAATCTCAGGGATGTAGCTAGCCCGATCTTTTCAGAGTAGACTCCAGAGCCCACTTCGACTTCCATTTTAGATCCGTCGGTATAAATTGCTATTTCTACGTCAGATAACACATTGAAGACCATTCGTCTCTGCTTGGTATTTTGATAGAATAATTAATATCAAAGTCGTGGTATGAGGTAATATAGTCAGATGCTGCATCTGCATAGGCCATTGAGTTTAATATTGGCCAAAAGGTTTCATGAGTAGATTGCCCGTTTCTTTGAGTCTTGCTGCGCTTTTTGCTGCTGTGTCATTGATTTGTAAGTCAATTAGTGTTATGTTTAGGATTGTTTCTTAACCTACTGTGGGGCTAGTGCGCATGGCTCCTGTCGTGAGTATGCATGCTGTCCTTTGAACTTTCGTTAGTTTGGTCATATCTTTTGCTTTTTTCATAGCATTCCACCAGACCAAGTCACCGTATGTTAGGATTGGACTGACATAGCTGTGTATAGCCATTTTGTTACCTTCGGGGATGAGCCCCATATTTGCCGCAGATTCTGTTGCTATAGACGGCAATATTTGCTTTCTTCTTGGAGCTTACTTATTTCAAATTCTCAGCGATTTGACAAAAACAAAAGTGAGCATTCTCTTCCGTTTTATTAATAGCTCAGATTGATTTTCTTACAGGTAACAAGGAGAATGGACGAAACCCATGTGGTATCACAATGGACCAAAAACTGGTCTGAGTGTGCTGGCGAATCGCTGGCAGCTACACTAACCTTATCTACCCTAACGCAGCATACATTGACTAAGCATTGATGTAAAATATTCTTCTGTCCTATTTTCCAAAACAAAATCCGTTATCATTTCCGAGAGTCAGGCAATACGCATCACGACTGTTCTTTATATAAATTAATTCAAAAATCTGTCACGAATGCATATCCTTATTATAAAAACTAATATCCAAATGACCTTTATTTCAGAAAATACAATTTTGAAATAAAGATTTCCTATGATAGTTATATTAGTGCATTATGCAATATATGTTATATGCTACATTGTAGATATGTATGTATTCCAAGTAAATTGTACTTACATGAGACATTTTATATGCCCTACCCAAACCTGTCACATTTCTATCGTACACTTATCTTAATCCCTATTCCATAAGCCCCAATAAATTCCCTTCAATTTGTCTAAATGGCCGTTGTAATGTATTTTATTTTGAAATGAAACCTCAGCGCAAATATGACAGAACATTGAAAACGTGGCTTGTATTCTCTTTAGTGGGTGCGGGAGTGCCTTCAATTAAAAGAGACGAATTATAAATCTCAAGCAATGCGAAAACCTGCGGGATACCGCACAAAAGTCACCAGTACAACAGCATTCCGGCTGTAGCTCCCCAATTGTAACGAAAATCAATAGGATCAAGATTATTGAGTGTGGTGGTTGTGGTTGTATATAGCAGCGGTATAAATGCCAAGGGATTGGTTTCGTAATAGCGGTTTTTGTTCACAAAATATTTTGTTTGGTTTATTGTAAGTGCTGGTAAACGAATTTAAGATTTCAAATTGTAGCGATTGGATTTTGTTGCGTGTTTGTGCAATATCGACTTCTGACTTATTTGTGTATTGTTGCCTTTTAAAAGTTGAACATTCAAAAGGATTTAGGATTTGACATTTTTAAAAGGTATACAATTCGAGTGGGTACTCCAATCAATTGCTGTTTTTGTTTTTGGTACATGCGTATAGTCAATGGCAAAATTATGAACACATTACAGTGATTGCTTGAAAAGGCCATAAAGCTGCAGAACTTTCAAAATAATAAGAAATCATCCATGATTTCTTTTTTATTTTAATCTTTGATCCTTTATTCAAACAGGAAACAAAAAAACATTTAATTCCAACAACTAACTGTTTAAATTAATCGATTTATTACACATCCGTTGAATACTAGGAAAATTATTTACACGATTGAAAATAACTACATTTGGAAAGTATTGGTCGGATTTCAGATTGGGTACGATATCATAGATGAATTTTTTTTGGCCAATGAGAATAAATATACTTCCTTACTTATTGGGCTCCCGACCCGTGAAGAGTCTCTGCCTGAGACACTGCAGCCTTCCATCCGCTACGATCCTTGGCTCGCTGCTTCCAGTTGTCTAGACCAACACCAAGCGCTCTTGCATCCGCGATGGCTTGGTCTTTGAAACGGGGGTTCGGTCTTCCTTGCCGTCTCGAACCTGGGAGCTGGAGCATTATTGTCCATTCGCTCGATGTGGCCGGGCCAATGTAGTCGACGTGTTTTGGCTTTTTGTACTACATTCACATCTTGGTACAGCTCATAGAGTTCGTGGTTGTATCTTCTCCTCCATTCCTCTCCTCGTGCACAGCACCAAAAATCCGCCGAAGTATTTTTCTTTCGAAGGAGCCCAGTATCAGCTCTCCCTTCTCCAGTTAGTGGGCCAAAGTCATTGTACAGTTCTTCCTTTTCACTTTTCTTCTCTCTGATATCATCTTCTCTCGTCCCTTAGTCCGTCCGAGATCAAGTAACGTAACTTTTTTATACCCTATCCCATAGGGGGGTATATTAGTTTTGATACTTAGTTTGTAACATAGAGAAATAATTTTGCTACATATACCTCAAAGTATATGGATCGGCTCAGAATCGCTGGCTGAGTCGAATTAGCCATGTCTGTCTGTCCGTCCGTCCGTTTTTGGGCCTTTAATTTTGAGCTAGGATAATGAAATTTGGTATATAGGATCCTCGTCCGTGCCACCAGAACAAGTGTAAAAATTAAGCGTCTGAGTAGCATATTTAGACAATCCTAATATCTATATTTCGTTCATACAAAGTTTTTTGCCACGCCCACTTTTTGTGGGCGTTTTTAGTAAAAAACGCTTTCTGTCCAAATTTTAAAACTTTCGAAAGAAATTTTGATGCAAATACTTCCGAAATGGTAATATAAACATTTTGTCCATAGATCATTTTCACCTACGCCCACATTTTGGGGGCGTTTTCTTACAAAAACCATTTGTATACCCCATCCCAAGGCATTAGCAATAGAAATACGTTGTTTTTTGTCGAACCACACAAGATTTTGAGAAACTGTCTGAGCAATATATTGTGACAATGTCATTTTCTGTATTTCATCGCCATAAGGCCTATATTTTGAGGATATTAATTTAAAGGATGGGATGGGATAGGGTATTCAACGATACGCATAGCATATCAAAATTTTTTTCGAAAGTTTTAAAATTTTGACAAAAAGCGTTTTTTACTAAAAACGCCCCCAAAAAGTGGGCGTGGCAAAAAACTTTGTATGAACGAAATATAGATATTAGGATTGTCTAAATATGCTACTCAGACACTTTTTTGAAATTCCTTACGGTTTGGCCAAAAAATAAGTTTTCCTAAAAAGGGGGCGTGGCAGTGGGCGGATTTCAAAAATTTTTACACTTGTTCTGGAGGCACGAAAGAGGATCCTATATACCAAATTTCATTATCCTAGCTAAAAATTTAAGGCCCAAAAACCGCTGACGAACAGACAGACGGACGGACGGACTGACGGAAAATTATTTCTCTATGTTACAAACTAAGTATCAAAACTAATATACCCCCCTATGGGATAGGGTATAAAAATGGTTTTAAGTATTATAATAACACTGTACAACCATAAACGTGCTTAATTTGTTTGCCAACAAACTCCTCTCCACGTGGGCAGAGACTAGTGAAGCCCATTTAAAAGACGTGACGTCGTCAACTGCAATATTTTGGGGTCATTTGAAGTTTTCAGCGCCGATTAATATATTAGTTATTTCTCTGATGATCTTGACTCCTTCATATACAGAAAAGACGACGTTGAACTTTTCACCACAGCTTCAACTACTGGTCGTTTTGTTTTTTGTAATTGCTCATCGATCCCCTTCAAATTATTTAATATATTCAATCGGGATTCCTAATATAACGATATGCATTAGATATTAAATTCAAATTAAACACAACACTTGAAATCACTCGTTTTTTGCAAACTTTTGAATATACGCTCTTTTGGGTCCACTAAAAACCCAAAAATGACCAAAAATGCAGAAAACGCCAATGTTGCTAAGAAAAAGACAAAAGAAGCAAGGTCAACAAAATCCGTTCCCTGGTGATGATGCTAAGGTTGTTAGGTCAGTGAAAGAACAAGCTTAAAAGAAAATGAGATGAAAGACTATGTTATCCAAAAAAATGGAGCTTCCTTTCATAAATATTTTTTTTTGTTTTTGCTTAAGAGACATATCGATGCCATTATGTATGAAATATAATATCGTTCAAATATCCGCCGAGACTTCTCAAGGCCACGCGGTTCCGGAATGTCCATATTTAAATGACTCTGGAGCATAAACCAGGATAAATTTGACAAAGGGCTGCGCTTTATGGGTTATTCAGAAAAACCCCACAAGAAAAAGTCTAATGGGATTAAATCGCACGATTTCTGTGACTAGTTTACATCACCTCCACGTGAGATGACCTTGCCCTCGAATCGCACGTGCAGAATCTCCAATGTGGCGTGAGCTATGTTTCGTATACCGCCATCCTCTTGAAACCCTATGTCCTTGGTGTCCAAATCATCTAATTCACCATCTAATTTACCATGGACCTATAGCGCTCGCCGTGAACGGTGATGGCCTGGCCAACGTCGCGTCGTTCTCAAAGAAATATGGACGATGGGAACGCCAGCTCAAAATCCACACCAAACAGTGACATTTTCGGGACCAATTGGATCTCATGTGGATTGGTACCGTCCCAAATTCGACAATTTTGTTTATTGACGTACCCATTCATCCAGAAATGGACCTCATGGCTGAAGATGATGATTTGATGAAAATTATGGTCATTTTCCAACTGCTCCAGAGACCATTCAACGAACACACGTCATTTTCTACATTCGTTTACCTTCAGCTTTCGGGTAAGTTGGGTTTTGTACGAGTGCAGGCTCAAGTCACGACGAAAAATTCACTTCAACTGTGGTTTGCGAAAGGCTGATTTCTTGTGGACACTCTCATGGACCACGGCGATGTTTTCGCCAGATCTTACGTTTCGTCGACGTACCAGTGAGGTAAAATCATAACATTGGGATAGTTTTCAAATTGTCTTGGGGCACTAGTTACATGCTCCGGTAATATGGTAAACTAACATTATTTTAACATTTAAAATGATATTGCACTGATCGGGACTAATTTTATACCAAAGGAAGACAATGAGTCGATACAAATAGCCTCTAAGGTGCAACCATAAAGTTTTTAATGACCCCCACAAATGTTTGCAAGGTAACATAAATTCTATGGCATAAAGTAAAATCGAAAATGCTTGGAAACATCGCCGTAACTGAAGATCAGACTTGGAAAGATGTCATTAAAACTTGAAGCACAGTTCAATTAGACGAAGTCCAAGGATTAATAGATTCTATGCCTTGCATAATTAATTGCAGTAAAAGGGGGAAACACAACTTTTAAATACCGTTGCTTTTAGTGACCGTTTACTACATCCTTTAAAATAGTTCCTTATTTTTTCTTATATAAGTGAAAAAAAACAGAAATTGATTTGTGTAAATAATTTTGCCAGTGTATAATGAGTGTGCAAATAATGCTGCTAATTATTTTAAATTGGCAAAAAATCTTGGATGATTTGTCATTATTTTGAATGTTTTGAAACTTATAGGTCTATTTAAGTATTTTTTTTTTAATTAATTAATTCATTTTACCAGTGACTGTGACCTCCAGAAAGAAATAAAGATCTTAAAGGAAGCTTTAATTGAGACTCATTTTACATACTTTAAAAAGTCCAAATTCTTTAAGATACAGGTTTAGGTATGTGCTTCCATATTTCTGCACTCTTCCGCAAGAATTTCTATTCTTCGTTGTTAATTAAACTGTATGTCTATGTGCTGCAACTCTCTGTGCACATATTCGCTTTTCTTGTGTCCTAAAATTTGGATTTGACACAAAGGTTTAAATTTAATCGGTAAAGTGTTTGTAAAAAAAAACGTTACAGATGACGTACTCAGCCTTCTCTTTCAAATATATACCAAGCATTCGAGAATTTGACGATGTTCATAGTTTGACCAAATTATAAAAAACCTTAACATTTATATTGGTTGTTGATGTTAAATCGATTGATTTATGGAATTTGAAGGAAATTTGTAGCTTGTAATATATTATGATTTTCCGTGTATTGGCCAAAATGTAATTCCGTTAAGGAAATGTTGAGCCAAACAGTAATAGATAACCTGATAACCTTCTTCATGAGTTAACTTTAGAATAATTATAATATCGGCTAACTAAAATAAAAATACAAATTTTTGGCCCAACAGGCTCGTTAGTACCCAAGGCCTAGCTTTCTCACAACCATTCATGTGTGCGTGTGTTCTGGGGAGTAAACTTCAGGGGCAATCACTAACAAAACGGCCAGGGTGATAGCAATCGGTAGTGTCGTGGGAGGGCCATCTCTTGCCATCAACAACAGGCATGTTTCGAAGGTCATAGCGAACCTTCCATTGGTGAGAGAGAAGCTGGGAACGAGAGTTGCGGCTAAGGTTCACGAGATTACAAGTATCGTTTAGACACGCGAAGTATTCCCAGATTTCTCACCAATGGTGGCATCGGTCATGATTATTCCTTTTTCCTTTTCATTTTTACTTTTCTATCTTTAGAGGTCCGTCCGTCGTCAACGTAACGTAGCTTCCTTTTTCTCTTGTTTGCCTTTCTTGATATTTTTGGCACGAACAAAATGTTTGTCGAGCAGGTGGTGTGTGGTGAGCGGGCAAGAACTACCCCGTCCGACGAGCTTAGTTGAGAAACCACAAGCGTGCCATGCCCTCCTCACCTCCGCTAAAGATGCCTCTGTGGCCCGACCCTAACTCATAACGTACGCGGTCGCTTTGAGACTACTTCTTAACTCTGTTCATATCATAGGTGAACATTTTAATATGCCTAACAAAAATTACCACTATACAAGTTTTAAATTACAATCTAATTCATTCCATGTCAACCCTGTCAGCAAATTCTATTCAAGGTAAAACACTTCACCGATCCGTGTCGTCGCACATATTATGCACACAGTTAAGGTCCATGGCACACAAGTATCTCACGGCCTGGAAGACAACATGATAATCAATGGCTGCTGCACCACGTCATGAAGTTGATTCACACCAAGAACAGGACAATGTTTCCAAAGAGGGACGAATCGACGTGACGTCGAAGACCAAGATCTGTCCATGACCATGACGACAAACTCAATCTTCCGTATGCAAATCCACACAAACAGCACAATACCCACAATTTGACATAATTCCCATCAAATTGATATGTTTACACTCGAACCCGTCGACAACTTCATCTCGAGTGGAATACTGGAGGATCGTTCGATCAGTTCGTAAGACTCACTTCTCATACTCGTAGAGACGTTTGCTGCAAATACCGAGTTGCAATTGACAGCTTTAAGGACCAGTCCATGGATGAAGCCGAAGAGCGCGATCGATGAATGTTGTCCAACCCCCTTGACAATAAAACCAATTACCAGAAAATTTGCTTGCGGTCCTGCGAAGGAAGGTGCTGTCAAGCGCTCTAAAGGGACTCAGTGTGCTCTCGTTTTGAGCCCGATCCAAGCAGACATAAACCTTAGGCAATCTGACAGGAAATCAACTAAAAAGCCTCTACACCGTTCGCAGAAATATTCGTACATAAACGATGTGACAGGGGGAGAGGGACCCTCCAGTCCTTGTAATCGTCATAATTGTCATTCAAAGGTTTTACGTCGTCTTCATCCTGTCTTTGAATACAGTTTCATGGTAAGCAGAGCAGCGACAACGAAATTGTGGTAACACGACGCCTCTCTAAAGATGGCACACATCCTTTGGACTTGGGTCGCTATGATGGGGCACAGGGCTAATTGAATTATATGCTTTGTTGTTGCAGCATAGCGATGCGACAAGTCTGCATGCTGTGCGAGGTGATATTTGCACATCCTCACGTTGCTGTCATGCAATTTATTCAAAGGGCTGCAAAATCTGCATTTGCTGTGCGAGAGCAACAACAACATTCACAACAACAGCCGCTAACTAGCTAATAAGGCAGGACACGAGGATTAGGTTCACAGTAGGCGACTGAAGGGAGCAACCTCGCATGGAATGCCGTGCATCGAAAGCGAAAATTATTTGTAGATTTGTTTTGTCACCGCGCGCATTTGGTTCGGGGCTCTGGAGCGCTGTTGTCGTTGGTGGCAATGCGGCAGCGGCGGCCGATGGCGGATTGAATTCCAACCAATTTGACCAATCCGCGTTGTTTGGTGCTTTGCAAAGGACACGATTGTCGTGATGACGATTATTCCTGTGCGCTGTGCAAATAGACAAAATGCTGAAATTCGCGGTATGCCTCGCATCGCATCGCAGCGATGATTGTTTTCTGTACGCGAAAAGAAGAATTTTGCGCTCGTTTCTTGGATGTTCGTTTAATTTGTGCCTACCAAACAAAACACGAAGGAAGTGAAGCCAATAGTCAAACACACACATACAACAAAGCCTGTTCGTCATTTGGAGTACGAGTATGTTTTTTGACTTTCAACTGGGACATGTGATATGGTCCGGACTCCAGACGAGTGGTGTAACTTGGGAGAGATTTCGGGATTAGGCAGTCACGCTATTTTAATAAGTCATGTCATGGGGCATGACAGCGCTATAAACGAGAACTGGACAAATTACATCGAAGAATCGACAAAAGTTAAAAGGTTTATTCGCACTGAGGCTAGGAATCCCAATTAAATTTGAGCAAATTGGAATTCTGTCGTAGGGGTGACCTGGAGTAGGCATTATGCAAGGAAGAAAAGCAGTCTTTGAAATTAAGCAAGCAGAATGTCGTATATAGAAAATGAATAACATGTGAGTTTTTTTTTTGACAGAATAGCATTTAAGATAAGTTTGCACGTTTTAATATCAAGAGGTACTATGTTCCAAGCTTGAGGTTTTTCACGACAAGAAGAAGTATGTTATTTTCCTTTGCGTATTCAAAACAGAATTTTCGATAGCGGTGACTATTCATGTAGGATTATAGACCAAAGTGGCAATATCCAATAACAAATGTGAAAAGATTTGTTAAGACAGGTTTCCCAAGTCCGAATAGCTAATTTAAAATAAAAAAATAAATACTACTCGAATAAACTGTCAGATTATCATCAAAATGCCTACATGTAACATCACATAAATGGCTACGGAGAGGGTAGTTTCTAGAGCTTTACTGATGCATATAAATGGTTGGATGTTGTAGAACGAGGGGAGACTCTGATTGGCTTTAACATGGCAATGCCAAGTGGCTATTTTTCTTCCAAGTGGTAACCATAGGACAATAAATGCGAGTGCCAACACCAGAGGCACATATAAGACTCGAGCAGATTCCTGTCGAGCTGAACAAGGAAATATCGTAGTTGAGGCACAGTTGATTCTAAGGATATGGAAGTACCACTTCTGCGGACTGTTGAACGGCGATGACGAATAACATTCCGCTGTCAAGCAGAACGAACCATTCAATATTGGCGATGACAGCGAAAACTAGCAACCACCCAACTAAGTAATGTGAGGATAGCAATATATAAACTCAAGCTCAACAAAGCCGCCGGAAATGACGGCCTTCTCGTCGAACTTTATAAAGCCGGCGGACTTGGTAAGTAACATCCATGAACATAGGCCAAATCTGGTCGGATGAAAGCATGCCTGATCCACAAAAAAGGAGACCCTCTGAACTGTAACAACTACAGAGGTATAAGTCTCCTCAACATAACCATAAGATCCTATCTGCTGATCGGCCCTTATCAGTGTGGTTTTAGGACAGGAAAGTCCACACTTCGCCAGATACTGGAAAAAACCCAAGAAGCCCAAATCGATACCCACCACCTATTCATCGATTTTAATGCCGTATACGACAGCATTTAAAGAGACGAACTATACAGAGCCATGTCTAGTTTTGGTATACTTAATGCCTATACTATCCCGTCGGTGTAGGATGACGATGGGAGAATTCTCGCTGCTCCATCAGGGTCAAAAATGATCTTACCGACACATTCGTTACCAAACAAGGATTTAGGCAAGGTGATGCACTGTCATGTGGCTTCTTTAACTTTATTCTTGAGAGGATTGTGCAAAACTCCAAAGCCAACACCAGAGGCACAATCTTCCAAAATCGGTGCAACTACTAGCATACGCCGACGTTATTGACATCATTGGCAGGACTCAATGTAATGTCATAGCCACGTTTGTTAGTATAGAGAAAGAAGCGTCAAAAATAGGTTTAGCAGTAAATGAGGGTAAGACCAAGTGCATGCTGCCAACACGAGAGGACACACAATATGACGAATTGCACACAACGATACCGTTGACAGATATAGCTTTGAGGTACTACGGGACTTTGTCTTCATCGCTATTAGCTCTGAAAACAAAATCTCGTAAGAAATTAAGAGAAGAATTATTCTTGCCAACCACTATTTCTTCGGGCTAAGAAGGCAATTCAGTAGTAATGCCCTCACTCGAACTACTAAGGAGATCCTATATAAAACCCTGATCATCCCAGTCCTGCTCTACTGTGCTGAAGCATGGACTATATCAAAAGCGGATGAAGATATCCTTGGTCGACTCGAGAGGAAAATTCTTCGGCCCCGTTTGCATTGACGGGCAATGGAGACGAAGATTTAACCAATAAATATACGAACTGTACAGCCACAAAAAAAGTTCCGCTTTGGATGTTTAAGATGGCTAGGACATGTATTTAGAACGAATGGACACCAATACTCCCACTCGCAGAGTCTTCGATTCCCAGCCAGGTGTCGGACGTAGTAGACGAAGACCATAAGTAGAAACCGACCTCAACCAACTTGGAGTGCGCAATTGGAAGCAGTTAGCTAAGGACCGGGCTAATTGGAGAGGCAAAACAAATATTTTTTTATGAACCTTCAAAGAAATTTGATGGGCAACTAATTACTTATTAAAATGGAGCTAATATCCGTCTTTAAGAAAGTTTCCAATTTGGATAGTCCTGTGTCAAACTCGATCGAAAGCCATGGACATTTTCTGGGCAACCGCTTTAGATTCTGTATGACTTTCCCTTGGAAATGTCCATAGGTATCTCGAGTTGAGTGTTTCGTTCGGAACCCATATTGCCTGTCGCTAGCATTCCTTTCTAGGTAATCGACAACCTCGTTGTTAATACTTTTTACAATTAACTTTGAAAGTATGGATCGTAAAGCAATAGGTCTGTTGTTTTGAGGCATGCACTTTCTTCCTTTTTTGGAGATCGGTTGGTCATATAGAAAATGTCATGTCAAGGACCGGGTCCAATTCGGCTGCATATTTTCTTTAAGCACAATGGGTGGAATTTCGACAGGTAAAGTTGTTTTTTTTTTACAGTCCAAATTGTTCAGAAAGCGTCTTATTATTCGAGATCGAAATTTTATTTCAACCATCCTTGAGGGTACGTTGTTTACTGTTGATGACACCACTTGTTTCGAGTTTAATGTTGAATTTCCTGTAAACATTTTAACGAAGAAGTCGGTCTTTTTTTTTGTGTTGTTGCAAGCGTTCCATCTGTTCTGATAAAGGGAGGAAATGTCCGTGAGCCACCGGCGGATGTCAGAAGTTTGTTAGTTACTCTTCGTTTAAGGCATTCTTTTTGGCTTCTATTGTTTTATTGGATTTGTTTTGCTGGTTGATGGAAACTAATCTAACCATTGTCTAAACGCTTTTATTTTTGCTGCTACAACTTGCTCGCTTTGTTTGTTGGACCTTTCGTTAATCAGAATAACTAACATCATTAAGCACTATGACATATCAAGGAGCGTTTGCGTGCGTGCTATCAAGTTAAGCACAGGATATGAATTATTTTTCTCCACCATTAAAGAAAACCTTGTCTATGATTCCATGTACAAATTTTTGCCGCAACACCGCGTAAGTACTTCTTGCACTATGGCTGGACCTACAATATTATGCCGAGTTGAGATAAAGATTTCGTAGCAAATGGGAAGTTATCCACCAATACTTTTCAAACTCAAAGAAGTTTCTTAAATAAAAAAAATCTCATCTTGGGATATTGCAGTGTCACCCAACAGGCTGCAAATCAAACTCCAACCAATTAGCAAATCTGATCCTTGCCATAAGTTAGAACTCGCTATAGCGATCTCTAATAATTCCTGTTGTTGGTTTAATTAAGATGACAAGTTCCCAAGCAGAATGTCACAAGAGGATGTCGTATGTTGTCCTCCTGGACTCACCGTGTGTCCTACCTCTAACGACGAGCCATTGTACATTGTGCAACGGACGCGCGCATCCAACTCTCATGTGGCAACTGCACAAGCCCGAACCATACCTCTCATATGTGGGATTGGGCACCGAAGGGAATGAATCCTCCTTATCTACTTAAGGCGATTTATTGGTCACCATTAAGAGTGGATAACAGCGATAAATAATTTGCGCTCGTAAAGCGCGCATTCTTTGTGTGGAAGTTTTTTGTTGTTGTTTTGTATTATACTCTACGCTCGAGACCGTATTTAAATGTGTGTGCACTGGTTAGGTTATGCACGAGCGTGCACATCATCACACAGGCATGGCCGTTGGGTCATTTTCATATAAAACCTGTCCCAGGTCTTGAGTGGAGTCTCTTTGCCTCAATTTACGCGCACACTGGAATAAATTTGATATGCCGACGCCGCACTCTCTGGAAGAGGATTTGATTACAGGGACAAGCGTGCCCTTGACTATCATCTGAAGTTATTATTATTGCGTAGGGTTTTTGTTGTTGTTGCCTTTTCTAGGAGATAGATGGGATATGCGAGCGTTGATTAAGAAACTTTTTGTGGTCGATGCGATGTGCTGCTCTGGTATAGAGCCTTGCATTTATGGCAATCAATTGGTGATGATGATGGCCGTGTCGGTGGTGCAAAGCTGAGATCAATTCACTGGAATTGAGTCATTTTCATAATTTTTATCGGAATCCGTTGGAGTCTTTAGTGGATGCCCCAAGAGGAAAACGAAACGCAGACAGCTAAGAAGGCGTGTGGCATATATTTCATTTCATTCTTTTTTTTTATCTAGGATAAAAACTCTTAAGGCGGTTTTTATGAGGTGTGAAATTTTATTGGGTGGCATTTTTGTAATATATATCTACATATTTTTTTAGTTGATGAATTGTTGTCGAGTATTAAATTCCTAAAACTGATTTTATAGTTGTTGAAAATGCAATTAGCCGCCTTATGTGGTTTCCTGTCACACAGGGATTTTTTTTGTAATATGTATTGCAGGAAACTTTATCTGAACGCATTAGTAGGATAAAAACTATTTGAACGTATTGATGAAATGACCACCAATATTAGGTGTAAAATCGGTTCAAGGAAATTCGCCGCTCTTTGGGACATAGAAGTGTTAAACTTTAACCAAAATCTATATTGTTGATAAATGTTTAATTCTAAAGAACATTAATTTTAAGAAATATGATTTTCACTTTTAATACCCATTTAAATTCCGGGTGGGTTTTATGGTTCTACATCGGAAGTGGTAGATGAGAAATAATATACCACTCGTGAAAAAAAAACTTACTAGAGGTAAGGTCCTCAATCAAAAAACCTCCCCAGACTTTGCGAAAAGTAATGTCCTATAGGCAGTAATTCCCTATAGCCAGTACACTTTACACGATCACATCGATATCCGTAGTCCGCAGGACAAAAGATGTCCTATCAAATTGCCCACATCCCGATAGACATATAGGGCTCAGTGGCCCGATGGTTAGTGCAATGAACTGCCACGCAGAAGGTCTGGGTTCGATTCTCAGCCGTAGCAACACCTAAATGATTTTTCACTGGCCCTCCTCTCATATTATTAATTAATACTACTCGTCGTCCGAGTAGTATTAATTGTACAGAATAGCTTATCACAACTTAGCCGTTCGGAGTCGACATAAAACAGGAGGTGCCGCCAACGTGCAAGAAGGTACACACGCACACATGAATGGTTGTGAGAAAGCTTGGCCCTGGCCGAGCCTGTTTTTTTTTTTTTTTTTTATAATTTACGCGCACTCAAGGGGTTATGAATACCCTTTAAATGTTTGACCACAGTACGAGCGTTAGAGAAGGGGAAGAAAGAGAGTGATAGGAAAGATTTTTGGATGTAGTGGAGACTTACTCCATGGGTGGTGTCCGAACTTACTTCGGGGAGTCACTGTTTTTTGTGTTTCGTTAAATTCGCAGAGCTTTTTTAAGATGGTGTATACTTCTAGGAGTAACTACCGACCTTTTTTATTCTTTGAATAAAAGTCTCATGGTTTTTTGGCTGGGATTGAACGCGCAACCTTCCACTCAACAAGCGATGCCGAGCCTGTTGCGCCAAAAATTTGTATATTTTGATGGACATCGACTTTGAGCGTAATGCTGGTCTACAACCTGGAGCCAGCGGGATTGATTAGTAGATCAAAGATCAAGGAAGGTTTTTGGAACGAAATAAATAGAAGAGATTGTTGAACTGAGTGTTCTACGACACCCAATGAACTTAAAGTTGATGCCAGCAAAAAACGCCGGATATATATGGAGGGCTCAGTGGCGCGATGGTTAGTGCGATGAACTGCCGCGCAGAAGGTCTGGGTTCGATTCCCAGCCGTAGCAACACCTAAATGATTTTTCACTGGCCCTCCTCTCGTGATGATCTGACAAATCGTCCGAGTAGTATCAATTGTCAAGAATAGCTTATCTCAACTTAGCCGTTCGGAGTCGGCATAAAACAGGAGGTCCCGCCATCGTGCAAGAAGTACACACGCACACATGAATGGTTGTGAGAGGCTAGGCCCTGGGTACTAACGAGCCTGTTGCGCCAAAAATTTGTATTTGTATTTTTGTATATATGGTTTACGATGTCCTCCGGAAATGAAAGAGTAATTGGAAATAGAAAAATGATAGCCCGTAATAGATGGCAAAAGAGATGTGCTCCTCCACATAAAGCTGTGCATTTGTTGAAGAATAATATTAAATATTTTAAAATTTGTGAGAAATAGTTCTCCTAGGACGCTTATACGATACCCTAGAATCATATCTCTGGAAGAGACTCTTCCGTGGGAGGAGATTCTCTGAGCTTAAAGATAGTTCGCCCTACGAACCTTAAGGAAGTGTTCTTGGGCTGCTTCTCTACTTGTAATATTCTCGTGATATACTGAAACGAGTGTTGGGTCGTACGCAATTTTCTCTTTCACAGTGAGTTATGCGTTAGATCAAGAACATTTATTCAGTAATATTAGTTTGTACATATGTATATTAAATTTCATTTCATTTGACCAAATAGTTTTCGAGAAATTGACAATTGTCCTTATATAGCGCACGCTGAGAAATTAGAACCTCTTTGTTCCTGGGGTAATACTAATTTCCGAAATGTTCTAATTTCTGGACGTTTTTTTAATTCACTTAAAAAGTTAAAAAAGAGGAAAACTACCCCAAAAAATTATTATTTTCACACAAATCTCTTGTATTAATTAACAATTAATCTCTTTTTAGCATATAATCAGTAATGTTTGTTTGTTTTTTTTTTTGGTTTAATTAAACTTGATTCAATCGTTACTTAGGGCCAAGTGGAAAACAACTCACTATTTTTGCTCTATTTGATCAAATCATTGACGTTTTTAATGGCTGTATGGCTGAATGACAAATAACCGGTACGACATCGGCAACATCGTCTGCATTGCTATCTGAAACCTAAACATCGCTACTGTGTTCATATTCAGATGCCGATCAAAAACATCTTGATTACATTCTTTGATTTCTTCTATACAGATGGAATTGTTGGGATCAATTTCTGCTAAACGATTTTTGTTTATTCGAGGAACTTCATTACAGTCCTGATTTTTTTTGCACCAATTGTGCTAGTGGAAAATCATCGTCTCTGTCGCAGTGTTCAGAGTCCCAATTTAACAAGTTGGACCAAGAATTCTTTAGCACTCAATGTGGGATGTGTTCCCAGGCTTGTGTCAGTAATATTATTGCATTGCGGAATTAATGTCGTTCCAAAAGATTATTCACCACCTTCAGCGATTAGTTGAGCAAATAGATTGCTTCTCTAAATCAATTTTGTTAACTTTATGGGATTTTGATTCAATGGCTGCACAGCGGCTGTCACATTTGGTGAAAAAAATATGCAGCTATGTTTCCATCGCCACTTTGAGATTATCAATGGGTGCATGAGTAGAGCACTTGTCAATAAGCAAGAGGGCCTTTGGTGGTAAATTATTGTCTTCTGAACAGAGCATGACCTGTTACATACATGAAAAATATTTAAAAAATCATGGAACCAGCAATATATCTTTTCTCCTCACTTCTTTAATAAATATCTTGTGAAACTACTCATGAAAGATCTGCGACGTAATCCAAGCATTTTTCGAAAAGTCGTAGCGAAGTGCCTTTAATTTGTGTGAGTATGCGCATAGTAAAATTGAAATGCGTTCTTTTTGTATTTTGTATCCTATCCAGGGACCTTTTTTTCACAAGCAGTGACATACATATGTTCTAGATATATGGTATACAACAGAAAAATAATCCGCTTTGTGTCTCCATATTTGTGTCTCCAGACCTTTGCACGAAATCTGTAAATAAACGGAGTGACAGTGCCAACATCACTAGAAATATCTCGTCACCAATTTTTAAGTAGCGAATACCGTGCCGATTTTTACATTTGGTAAGCCATCCATCACTTGCACGGAATGCATTTTCATCTTATCGAGACATACTTCACCAAAAATTGACTTAGCTTTTGCCTTTAATATAGGTCCAGTCATTGGGCACTTCTTTCCACGTTGATTTAAAAACCATTCAAAAGAAGTCTTTTCATTTACCGATATTCAGCGCTAAGTAAAGATTTTGTTTTTGCTTCTTGATATGTGAGTAAGCAGCACTACTATCGCTTCTTGCTTCGATTTTATATAGCTGATTCCATATTTTGTCACATTGAAATCTAGAACTAAACGATTCCCTTGAACGCCATCTTAAACAATATTCTTCAAAATCTTAACTTTATTTTCCAAAAACAAAATGTTCTTTTTTACGTTTTCTTAACATTTTTAAAAAATTAAATTAACTAATTTAAGAGCATTCAATGCATTAAAAACTCAGGTTGCAATTTCTGGATGATTCGAATTTACGGATGTTCTATTTTGTCTGCTGGGCCTAAATCCAAAAATCCGTAATATGGACTTTTTCGGAAAACTGGTTACTCAGTTTTGTTGGGTCTAATATACTTATTGGTTATCTTAAGTTTAATCGAAATCGTTAGAGCCGTTTTCGAGAAAAATTACGTTATGTGTAATTTTTATATGGCAGGTACTGTTAAAAAATGGCTAAAAGTACAAAAAAAGATGCCCTAACATGATGACCTAAACGAACCTGGATACGAATTTTGAAGAAAAACGGGTAAATCGTTTAGGCTGGAGAGAGTATTATGGACAGGTCCACGGACAATAATACGAAACCATTTTGTCAGAGAAAGTTAAAAACTCACTGACTAAAGTGAATAAATAAACAAGGGACTGGTGGATAGCCCTCAACGAAACTTAATCTGTTTACGTACATTTTACCTCTAAAAAAACTAGACCCTGCCAGTTTTCAAATACTTGGTCCGAATACTTATGGCAAACGAAGCCAAATACCTAGAACGTAAAAATGAAACGTAAAGAACCCGCGATTAAATATGGAGAAATTAACTGGCTACTCGGAAAACATTCCCAGGTCAGTACCGAAAACAAGCTGCTTTTATACTAGGAGGTGCTAAAGCCGGTGTGGACCTACGGTATACAACTTTGTGGTTGTATCAAGAAAAAAAAATGCGCCTAAAACGCATGACATGCAGAATCTTTTAATTGGAAGTAATATGCCAAAAGTTTGAAATTCGTGTTAGAAAAATTTATTGATAAGATTTAGTTGCAATAACTAACAATTCACATCGAAGGTTGTTATTTTTAGTCAGTAAGAATATGACACCACTCTCATAGTATCTATATGAACGATTTTCAAATACCATCAGGACAAAATATAATGTCGAATTATTATATCTAAAGCATCTTATGTCGAAGAAGATTGTAGCCAAGATCGCCCGCAACTGATATTCTAGGTTTCATGACCCCAAAACCTAGAAACCCCTGTTTTGATGAAGAATGACGACTGATGCGTGAAGACGAGAACTGCCATTAAGGTTTATAGACAAAGAAGGATGGAGCAGGGAACATTTTCGAACAGAATGCTGTCGAAATTAATAAGGAAAGATCGTAGATGAGACACAGTAGATGCTGAGAATATTGAAGATCCACTGCTGCAGACTATTTTATGGCAACGGCGAACGACCGCCTGCTATCTGCCTGCTGTAGCAGCTGAAACTACCAGCAACAAGGTATAAGGAGAATGAGTATAGTAATATCTAAATTAAGCTTAATAAGGTTATCGGAAAAGAAAGCCTTCCTGTCGAGCTATATAAAGCCAGTGGAGATGATTTGGTAAATTACATACACTAGCTAATTAGCATAATTTGGTCGTTCCCGAACTAATAGAAAACGAAGATTCAATCAATAATTTTGAGAGGCTTACAGCGATGTAGACCTAATCAAAAACTCTGCATTTGACTTTAATATGGCCTTTAATGTAGAACAGAAAAAATTAACACTAATGCCCGGTTATACAATGGGAGCTTAAGTCGTTGCTTAGCTGAGCAAAACGCAGAGCTTAAAATATCGACTTACGTCATTTGGGTTTCACAGTCATTTAAAAAGTGTGGTTTAGCTAAGCCAAGTGTTACAAGTGATAATTGTGGATGGTTGGTGGGTAGTTTATTAGTTACGCGCCTATAAGTATACACCAAACTGCGAATCTGACACACACACAAATAAGTGTTACTGCCCGAATATAGTTCGCACATCACCCATGGAGTAAGTCTCTACTACATCCAACATCCAAAAAAATGTTGCTTTGACAGCCCAAAACTGGGGACTTAAGTTTTATCAACACTTAAGTGGGTTTACCTCTTTAGCCGGCACTGTGAAACAAAAAGTTAAGTCAAACCGTGCATTAAACTCCACGTGAAGCTTAAGCTCTCACTGTGAAACCAGGCATAATAGTCCGTCTGAAGTTTTATACTCCCAGTCAGGCGTCGGACGTGGTAGCGGAATACCCCGCCTTCAGTGGTGAGCAAAATTGGAAATCGAACTCAATCAGCTTGAAGTCAGTTAATTGGAGAGGCATGATTACTGAGGCCCAGGTTTATTCTAAACTGTAACGACACTAAAGTAAGTAAGGCAAGGCGCGCCAGTGCAATATTCTGTTGCAGGGTTAGTGAAATCGTAATCGCAAAAAAAAAAACTATGACCATGCACGGACTTGTGGTTTTCTGTCGCACGATTACTCGCCGCAGAAAAAATAGAATACACCATTTTTTAGGACAATACACACATATACGACAAAATAATCGCAACGATTGACGATTGTTTTGTCTAACAATAAACTGGATCACATGGATGAGCATAAACTCTAAAGAACTTGCGACTTGTTTGTTCCGCCATTTTGTATCCTGTTATTTTGTTCTGGGTCCAATTTATTGAAAAAGTCGATAATTTGTTTTTTTTTGTTGTATATTACTGTTTAAAGTTCTTTTAAATTATTATCAATTTAATGAAACTGCCCCTACGTAGTCTTTCCTTATAACGGGATGGACACAATAATTTTTTTATTCTTTTTTGGCTTTTAAGTACAACAAAAGAGGCACAATGCAACACTTTCATTTTTACACTAACAAGACTTCTATTCAAGGTCGCAAGTGATTTCCTGAATTTTTGCGACTTAAATATGATGCGATAGAAAACCGCAAGTGCGTACATACACACATCATGTTGCGATAATGATTTTTGAATCGCAACGATTCAATGTCCACAAACTTGTATGTCAGATACTTGTCAGTACCTACGTATGTTTCATTTTATCTTGCGACAATCGTATCTCTAGAGGATTGTGACTATTCGCAGACTTTTAAAGGATGCGAGCTATGTGTTCTACTTTTTGTGATTGCAAGTCGCGCTGGGGAAAACGTATGTGCGTGCTGTGCTGAAGTGAGAAACAATAAAACATTGCATTTGGAATTAGATACGTCTTCACCGATCTAAGGTTAAGGGTTGGAAAATACCTACCTCATCCATCGCATCAATATTGCAATAGATGTACATTTAGTGTGACTATTTACGCGATTTACTAAGGACTACTCCGAACAAAAACCAACTATTTGTATAAAGTTGGCATTCTTTCCTCCATCATTCCTTAGCGTAGAATACTGAATATATAGAATGACTTGACAACCTCAACAAAAGCTTGAAACCGTAATTTCTTTAAACGGATTCGTTTACTTTACCTCTATACCTTCCCGCAAAGTGTGGGCAATTATTAGCAATCTATCGATCCTGCAAAAAAAAAATCCACAACGGATGCTGTAGAATATACGCACCAACTTCATACATCCCCAATTGTATTCCCAAGAATAGAAGAAATGCCTTAGCTCTAGGGACCAGCTACGCCCATAAAAAATCCACGCATACACACACACTACGCGACTAGTATTTAGTTCAAAGTCTATAGCCACGTTTGCTCTTCCCATTCATCTTGATTGCCCGAATATGTTTTTAAAAGAACCCAGGCATTGCAAATTGGTCCGATATTCGAAAAGGGCCCTCGAGCGTTAGTCAGGATTTGTTTTGTGTTACCTAGTGTTCCTTTTTGTTGTTCGTAGAACACCAAGTTCTCTAGCTTCTGATATTATGGATGACCGATGATTACCGCCAGTGAATAATATAGCGGTGCAAGGATGGCGTATGGACAACGACGACGACACGGTGGAAGACGTCTGCAATATGTGGACCACCAGAGGCTAAGCCAAGCGTCGAGAGGATGATGATGATGATGGAGTTGCTGTTGCCGATGCTGATGATGATGCTGATGCCGGTGATGGTGATGCTCAATGTGTGTCTTTACATACGGCAGGTTATTTTCAGTCGCGAAGCCTGTGTCTGCCTGCCAGGTAATAGTGCGGCGGGAATTAAGACATTTACTCCCTGCCAAGGTACATATTTACGAAAAAGATCGGCCAGCTCTGTGATTCTCCACGGGCACAAGGTGCAGAAGGAGAAAGGGCGATACTCAGACTGGTGTTAGATTGTTCTGTTGCCCCTTTTGTCGTTTCGTTTTCTTTCGCACTTGTTTCCAAGATTCCTGAGAACACACAATGGACCCCATGGAGATGAAGAATAAGATGAAAATGATGATGATGATGGTCATCATACACTGCTGGGGTATCAAAAGATCTGCGCTGATGGTGAATCTCTCATCCTGGAAATCCCAGGAAAAGAAGTTTCACTCCCTCCCAATTTGAATGGCCTCACCTCACGTACATTATTTTCTCAATAACAGAAAACTGTACATTGTACATAAATAAGGTTTACCATGGTGGTGGTGGTGTTGGCGGCCCACAAGTGGCTTGTAATAAGCTTCAAGTGAGTCTTGGCGCGGCGCAGCGCAGCGGTGGAGGTGTTGTGCAGATTGTTGCGCCTGCATTGTTAGAGGTGCAATTTTCTTCCCTGAAGTTGTGCGTCGCCGTTTTGTTGTTGTTGTTATTCTTTTTTTTTAGCTGAAAGGGGTCTTCCTCATGCAAGGTCCAAGTGCGGATCGTCGCACTGCTTGTGCGAAGTGCTTCAATTATTTTCGGCTGTCTTGTGCCGCGTACGAAAAAGAGGTGGGGCACCAAGGGAGTGCCAGTGCTGAGAGAGAGATGTAGGCACTGAAAGAAATGCTTCTTTCGCGGGCCAATATGATTCTGGCCAAGATAAATTGGTATTGTGCGTTTTGAGGACGGGTTCGCGCGATAACCTCTCTGGATATCCTCGTAACCTTAAAATTCTTCATTCTTCCTATGTGTGCGTGTGTGAGTGTTCGATATCTGATTGATCTGCTTTAGGATTTTTTTGGTAAAATTAATAATAAATCGTGATATGAAGTGCTCATCGGCAAGTGTTGGCTCAGGTCCAACTTTAGTGCACCTTATGAGTGCGTGTGCGATTTTCTGGACAGCGAAAGAGAGGCTATTATGGCTCTACAATGGGTTATTGCACTTGGCAAGAGGCACTAAAGAGCGACTATTATCGGCTCGTGAGATTATAATTAACTCAGGCGCAATTATCAGATATCGTCCATCGATGATTCTGCATCATGTGCGAGGTCATAGCTGTGGGGTAGATATTGAATCGAATCTTTCGATGCAGTCGCTATCCGGACAAGTATCGCATTCAATTATTTTGAAATTAACAGATCATTTTTTATTTCGGGAAACAAGTTTTCCTTGAAGCATTTCTTCGAATGAGGATCGAGCAGATCAGAATCATCTTATGTGAGGGGTTATCTTTATGGTGTCGTTCGATGTCGGTTATTTGATGTTATTTTGTTCATTGCCCTCAGTAGGAACATGCATGTTCCCTTTCAGTGAATGTTTACATGTTTGTAAAATGAGGCAATAAAGGACTTCCAAATTTTGGTCGTTTTTGCTACTACAGTTGTTTATACCGTTTTCAAACCATTTTACAACTTATACTCTGATTTCAAATAAAATAGCAAGAACTTCTTTTGAACTTGATTCAATCTTTATGCTTGGAAGGTAACTAATTGATGAAAATTATGTCTCTTTTTTGACAACTCGGCTAACCGTAAGTTTGTAAATACTTAGATTGTTATTTTGGGAGTTTGCAAATTCGAAACATGAACTAAGGGCGTTGTTTTGATAATGTACTCTAGACTCATCCCTCTAATAGACACTGACATGCTAATCTAAAATATTGATAAGCTCCAAACACAATGCGGTGTGTTTCATCGAAAATGCCGTGTGCTTGGATAGCCTCAAATTCCTTGACAGTCTTAATATATTAAATGAACATAAAATATTATCAAAAATGGATTTGGTGTCAAAAATTTTCTTAATGAATGGGGTTGAACATTTGTCAAAATACAGTTGGAAGTAATCGGTACCATGGACAGAATAGAAAGTCGGTCAAAAGGTTTTAAGGTAGAAAAGCAGTTTGTAACTGATCATAGCTTTTCAGATTTAAGAGTTACATACTCACTTTACTTAGTAAATTCACGCTACAGTCCGGAATAAACCTGTGATTCAACCAACATGTCTCTCTAATTAGCCCGGTCCTTCGCTTACTGCCTCAAGTTGGCTGCATTTCAAGTTGGCTGAGGTCGGTTTCTAAACTTGTGCGTGCCACTTGAGTCTATATCTTGTTCTACTGCTTCCGATGTCTGGGTGGGAATCGAATACTATGCTAGCTGGAGTATTGGTGAGCATTCGTTCTGCATGTTCTAGCCATCTTAAACGTCCAATGCGAAGTTTAGACTAGGGATATGTCTCTGTACTGCTCGTATAGTTTGTGGTTGAATCTTCGTGTCCATAGCCCGTCAACGCAAATGAGATTGAATTTTTTTCTAAGAATTTTGCTCTCAAATCGACCAAGGATCCAGGTTGAGTGTTGGTAAATGTTATCTTGTACGGAGCTCCTGATCTGATCCAGGTCTGACAGATTCCAAAGTGTTCTTACCCCACCATTAGCAATCAAAAATCGCAAAAAATGAAATTTTGTGACGCAAAAACGGCCACTTTGTAAAATCACATTTTTGAAATCCATCAACTGCCACGCGTCCTTAAAAAAAACGTAGTTTTTGGCCAAAAATGTTTTGCCATTTTAAAATGAATAGATTAAGGCATGTACAACACGTGCAAATTATACAAACTTACTTTGAAAACCATAGTTCGGTTCGCCAAACCGATAGTGGGATATGCCCGTTTTACCGTCGAAATAATCGTCCTTCTGGGCAAGTAATTCGAAACACGATGAGTTGTTTTCGAACCACGCACACTCTAGTGGATAATACGCATTCCCAAAGGGGACAAACAGTGCGAATCGAAGAAGTTATTACCGTTGTGGAGCGCAGTGTTGAGGAGAATCACAAATGAATCGATTCGCATTCGTCCACAATAGCTCTAGAGCTATGGCTATTCACTTTGTGGATGATTTTATGAAAAGCTTATAAGATCCAGCTTGTGCAGGAGTTGAAACCAGGTTCGGTGAATTGGCCCAACAACATGACTCAGCTTGATTCTCATTTTCAACGCAAAATTTTGTTCTCCGACGAGGCACATTTTTAGTTAAGTGGATATGTAAATAAGCAAAATTGTCTAATTTGGGAGAAAACCCAGAAGCCTTTGTCAAGACGCCGTTACAACTATTAAAACTCAGTTTCGTGTGCTTTTTTGAGGGGCTCAGTGGCTCGATGGTTAGTGCGATGAACTGCCGCGCAGGAGGTCTGGGTTCGATTCCCAGCCGTAGCAACACCTAAATGATTTTTCACTGGCCCTCCTCTCGTGATGATCTGACAAATCATCCGAGTAGTATCAATTGTCAAGAATAGCTTATCTCAACTTAGCCGTTCGGAGTCGGCATAAAACAGGAGGTCCCGCCATCGTGCAAGAAGTACACACGCACACATGAATGGTTGTGAGAAAGCTAGGCCCTGGGTACTAACGAGCCTGTTGCGCCAAAAATTTGTTTTTTTTATTTTCGTGTGCTTTTTGGGCTATTGGAATCATCATCCCATGTTTATTTAAGGACGATGCCTGCCAGAATGTAAACGTCAATTACGAGCGCTATAAAAACACGATTTCTGACTCAGTTGAATGGCATTAACGAGACAGAGCTTTGGTTTCAACAAGATGGCGCAAAATGTCACACAGCGCTATACACCATCAATTTGTTCCGGGAAACATTTGCTAAGCGCATAATTTCGCGTATTGGACCTGTGAACTGGTCTCTACGATCCTCACACCTTTAGATTACTTTCCTCGGGGGTATATGAAGTCTATACTCTATGCTGATAAACCAGAGGCTTTGGATGGCTTGGAAGTCAACATTTTGCGTGTTATTGCTGATATACGGCCCAAGTAGCTCGATAAAGTTGTCGGAAATTGCTCGAAATCTTTTTTATCAATCAAATTATCTATTAAATAAAGCTTTTAACATTGACATTAACATTAGCTTCAGGTCTATTATTTCATATTAAATTTGTAAAACCTCTATAAAAAACACGTTTTATTTTTTCACAGTTAATGCCTAACAGTTAGGGTATTGCAGTCAGGATTAAAGTTCTGAACTTATCCACTATCCAATTCGACCGGCAGAATTTTGCAAGGTCTTCACATGTACATCTGTATCCAATCTTATTTAGATTTCTATGACAAGAATCACCACGTGTAGCCTTACATAATCCAAATGCAATCCAATGCTATCCGCCTTTCCAGTAGATCGATTCAAAAAATCTTCAAACAATTTAGCGCACAATCAAAATAAGGCCTAATTCGTTAATCAGTAGCCAACAGTAGCCCCCACACAAGCTCCTTTAACACACAACAACCAAAAGCCAACTTTCCTCCAAGATCGCGAACCAATGTTTACGACATTTTTACAACATTCAATAAATTGAACACTGAATTTCAATTTCCATTGCTACACACCCCTCCCTCAGTCCATACTCTAGAATGGATCATTTACTGGATGGATCGCGACCATAATGCGACCCTATTTAATGGCCAGACGCTGACTATGACCAGGCGGACACACATCACATGCGGCCGTATGTAGCCGTGCAACTTTGTGCAATCAGTCGCGCCGCCATGAACGACAAAATTAAATGGGAACGAAAGATACCAGCATATTGAGACGCCTGTGTCCACTAGAGCGAGCGATCCTGCGAGGTCTCCTCTAACTTGCTCGCGCTACAAACCAGCGACAGACTACAATAAATTTGTTATCTTAAAAAGTTTCACTTTAAATGGACTCGAAGGAGCATAATTTTCGCTCACCTTTAAGTAACTGCGTCTCGGTTTGCAAGAGTGCAACTGTTTGTGTGAGCCTGGCGCGCGATATAAAAAGAGAGGTCCCAGGCGAAGCCCTCATTATTGGCCTTCGATTGTTGGGATTTTGGTATACCAAAACGAGGTTGGTGCTCTCAGGCGCGGGCTCTGCAACAAAATCGGAATTAACTCCGAAATACGCATGGAGTGTGTGGGCACATCATGGAATG
This sequence comes from Rhingia campestris, assembly GCA_932526625.1. NCBI lineage: Eukaryota > Metazoa > Arthropoda > Insecta > Diptera > Syrphidae > Rhingia > Rhingia campestris. Next base: position 2,721,582 of record OW052184.1, read on the forward strand.
CATCTTGGTATTATCTTTTGGAGTTTTCTTTTTGTTCTTGTTGCTCTTCTCTGGTGACCGGTTGCGTAGCATCCGCAAATTGGTTAACTCTGAGAGGTAGAGCTGCATTCAATTGCTGGGGAGGTGGATCTGGATATCAGTGATTATAAATTCTTCTACCGCTGACAGAATGCATAATTATTTGCGAGATTTTTTCTGTTCCACTTAAAAGTTTTTTTTTTGGGTACAGAGAAACCCATCTCGGTTTTATCGGAGTAAACGCAAAAAATGTTGGTTGGAGTTTTGATGGAAATTTTATTTGAATTAATTTTCACTTGTTAGCAATTGAACTGAGAGTCTATTGAGCACCCAACAATTAACAGCAGTTGGTGGCCAAAACATACTCGGTTAGTTGTCGTATGTTAGTTCCAATAGGTCAGTGACTGTTGTGATATTGCCCTACAGAGGGGTTTTACGAATTGGAGATATACCTTCAAAATGACGAAATTTTCAAAACCCGATTATCACGAAAACGGTTGAAACAATGTTGATAATATTAACAACTAAGATTTTCAAGTACATATCTAGATCTAGAATTGGATGACATAGGTAATCACTAATCATACTTTTGAAAATAATTGATTTCAAGAACGGCCACCTTGTTTAATTGAAAATCAGTTTGTTGTGTAATACTTTTTTTCAAAAACTGTTTATTATACCGACATTTTGGTACAATTTGGTTAAAATGTAAATTTTCTCGACAGCGTGTGTAAAAATACTGTTCAAACTCCATTTCAAGTACAATATTCTTCTATATTCCTTGAGAAGTTTCTCCCAGTCGTGTCGGACCTTTCATTGGTGAAGAATTCTGAAATTTTTTTATAATTGACACGCGCTAAAGGGATTATTAACATCCTTATGATATTATGGAGGAGTAGAAATGCGCGTTGGTTTTGAATTTCTGTAAATTGTAATGGAGAGGAAAAACTGAGTTTGGTAAAGCATTCCACATTCATGTTGTTCGGTTAAGGAATGAATCTTTATATTTCATAGTACGTCCGAAGATAGGCTTTAGGGTGAACTGATTAGCATTGGTGGTACGGCTAGTATTACGGTTGAATTGTTGAAGGGGCGGAATGCATCTGACTATGTCGTTAGAGCATTTGTTGTTGTAATAGCGGTAAAAGAGTGTAAGGCAGGATACATTTCTACGATATATGAGCGAAACTATGGAGTTCGCTATGGTTGAATCTCCTATCAATTTTATCGCACGCTTTTGTATTCTATCTAGTAAGTGCAATGATGTTTTAGGGCGTTGAACTCAAGTTTGCGGCGTATATACTGAGGCCAGATCAGAAGGATCATTTCGCTGCATTTTGGCGATTTCAAATACGTGGTCGTTCCAACGAAGGTCGTACACTTACACACATACCGAGCATGGAAAATTTTTCGGTTTCGACGATGCAAGTGCCATTCATGGATAATGGCTGTAAATTTTGGTTTCCCTGGATGACAGAAGACAGCATTGCGTTTTGGAAGCATTAAATTCCCCTCTATTAGATTTACCCCATTTAATTACGCTGTCGAGGTCGGAATTTAATGAGATTAACATATTTTTTCATTCCTTCATTCATTTTGTTCCTCATCCGAAGGTGAGAGGCGCGAATTCGAGAACGAATATGAAAAGCTGTCATCAGCGAAGGAATGGATTGGATTAAAAGTTGCAGATAAAAGGTCATTAAAAAAATGACAAAACGGAGCCTTGTGGAACACCAGCATTTATTTGGTGAATAGCAGACTTGAAACGGTCCAAAACTACTTGAAATTAAAGTTTCGAGAGGTAGTTTCTAATGCATTGAAGAAGAGTATCATCGATACCAAAAGCACTCATTTTCGACAAAAGGGCTTGATGCCAAACCCTCTCAAATGCCTTTGAAATATCTAGTGCAACGATCTTGTTTTCATCTCCAAGGTGGATTGATCAAATCAAATCACCATTGGACCTGTTGCTAGGAAAACCATATTGTCGGTCATTGAGGAGTTTTCGTGATTCAAGATATTTCATGAGCTGACCGTTTATCAGCGTTGCCATGACCTTAGAAAGAAGGGAGGTAAGTGCAATTGGTCGGTATTTGGAGAGAGAAGAAGATTCGCCTTTTTTGGGGACGGGCTGGACAAATGCAGTTTTCAATCGACTCGGAAAGAGTCCTAATGAAAAGGACAGATGGAAAAGCTTACGTAGTGGTTTTGCCAGCGTTAAAGAACACATCTTCAGAATTATGGGGGAGATACCATCTGGACCAGTCGATTTGTGTATGTCAAGATCGAATAATACTTTTGCGACTGTACGAGTACGGAAGTGGATTGGTCCCATAGAAAGTTCTACGTTATCTAGGACAGGGGGTACTGGGCAAAATATGGCAGCGTGGAATTGGCTGTAAAATGAGAAGCGAGCAGATTGCCTTTTTCTAGATAGGTGACAGCTGGAATTTCATTGTATATGAGCGTTGGGATGGAAGATGAGGTCGGATTCTTAATGTTGTTTTACAAACGACCGAAAGTTTTTACCACCTTTGGGACAAAGTAGAATTTTTTGCCTCAATCTTTGGTCGAGGAAGAATTTGACGCTTCGATTGAATTTTAAAAGGTTTTCCTCAGTTGGGTTGGATTTATATGACCTTTAACATAACTCATTCACCCTAACAGCCTCTTTACAGCTCGAGTCATATCACCCGTTTACCTTCGGTTTGACACCCTTTACCCGGTGAGGGATAAAGGATTTCATACCCAGGAGAATGGTGTTATTTATCGCATCAGCCGTAGCATCCACGTCAATATCGAGGAAGCATTATGACCTGTTAAAATTCTTAAGGAAACCGTTTAGAGCTTCCCAGTTGGCTTTCTTGATTACCATACAGTTCTTTTAGGAATTTAGTCTTTAACTATATGGTCGGAGTACGAGAAATAAGGTGATATGATACAGTGGTCTGACGTGCCTAGAGGCGATAATCCATTCATATTGTATTTGTCGGGGTGGGATATTAAAAATAAGTTCAGGGTGTTGGTGGCTTGACTATCAATATCCGGAATGCGCGTTGGCTCATTTACAAGCTGAGTTAAGTTGTTTACGTCAGCAAAGATCTCGACATACCTTCCTTCGGGTGTTAACTGTCCAGAATGTCGAAGCCATGATGAATTGTGTACATTGAAATCGCCCGTAATGGCGATTTTAGTTCGAAGGTGTAGGGCTACAGCTCTTGAGATGGAGTCAGATAGCGCATCAAAATTGTTAAAGGTAGATTTGGTATCCAGGTCTGGGCTTCTATAAATGAAACATTAGAATTAGAAGTTACATTGCCACTTTTGACAACAAACGTTCTACCACTTAACATGTTAAGAATATATAGATAGAGGTTCTCTAACCACAAAATGTCAAAAGCTTTCTCTAAATCAACCAGACATGCAACCGTGTAAAACATTTTGGGTTTGTTCCATTGTAATTCTAATTATATTACAATACCTGGTCTGAGGTATTCTCTTATTGTCCTCATCCTACTTGAACAGAGATCGATTGAGAATCTTTTTAAATCTTTCGATTCTCAGATCGCCATTAGGTTATGCCATTTCGGAGATAGAAATTATATAGTAGAGCATTGTTTTACAGGACACGATTCGCGCGAATGCTATCATGCACCCTATACTTCCTAAAAAGCAGCCCTCACAGCCTCAACTTTCTCCTGAGGATATTTAATTACAAAAAAACGTCGTGGAAGATAGCTTACCGCGGATAGATTCCTGCTGTCAAAAGTATGTTTGTATTATCTGTTGTCCATTGATTAATATACCGAAGCTCGTTTTGATCTTTCCTTCTAAAGATCTTATTAATATGTAGAAAAATACTCGGGTCGCTGGAATTTACAGCCCGAGTTCTGTTATTCCAAAACAAACTAATGGACAACCGATAGTTCTCCTTGATCAACAGGCTGATGTTTCTGATCGACGACTTTAGCGTACTAATTCTCGGGTCGCGTATGTTTTGGTATCGTTGTGTTTATTATTTTTTTTGAATCTTCCATTTGTCGTAAATATTCGTCAATTTCGGGATTTTGGGTTTTCGGTATTCTAGGTTTGTGGTAGTGAATCCAATAACCTAGAATATCGAATATGGAGAAGCCAAGTGCAGTTTTAACAACGTGGTGGTAACAAAATCAAAGGAAGCGACAATGAGATCAGGACAAAAATGTTCTGACTCAGGAACAACTCATTCGGTAAATCAAATTAATGCGGCTAACCTTACTTACTTACTTAAGTAGCTCTACAGCCCGGATTGATCCTAGGACTCAACCACCATGCCTCTCCAATTAGGTTGGGATTGGAAGTTTTCGCTGTCGTCGTTAAATGGTTCGTTCTGCCTTACAGCGGGATATTGTTCGTCATAGCTGTTTAATAGTTTGCAGAAGTGGTAATTCCATATCCACAGCGTCGACTGTGTCTCAATTACGATGTCGACAGGGTTCTGTTCGAGCCTTGTATCCCTGGCTTTGACGTTTTACACTTTGGTAAAACTTGCTTACATCATTCCTGGAGTATCACCTTTCTACATCCTTGATCGCGCGTCTCTCGAATTCACCTGCAGCTTAGCCTTGTAGGCGTCATTCTTGGCTGCAAATGTATCATAAAACCAAGGGTTTCTTGCTGGTGAACGCGGATATAAAGCTTGTTGGCATTGTTTCCATTTTGCATCGACCTTCGATGCTGGTGGTATGGTGTTAATCAAGAGGTTTAGCGATACGCTTTCCACGAAGGCCTTGGCGGTCTCTTGGCATTTCAGTCTTTCCGCCATTAATTTTTTTACTGTATTACTGATTTGTTTTAGCGAGGCGAATAGCCGAATTCTTGACTTGACTGCAATAAGGTTGTGGTTCAAGTCGATGTTAGCCCTCCGGAATGTTAATACACCCAGAATACTGGATGCGTCTTGTCTATCGCAATGTTATTAATTTGGTTGACCGTTCGTGGATCTGGAGATGGCCATGTCATCTTATGGACATTGAGGTAAGGAAACCGTGTGCTGTGTATGGTGGCATTTCGTTGCGTAGCGAAGTCAAATAGCCTCATTCCGTTGCCAGACGTGTGTGTTATATAGAAAAGACTGAAATAAACTTTAATTAGGTATAGGTAGTTATGTAGTAGTGGCGATTCAACATGAACCTAAGTATCACTTATGTGCCTTTTTGTTAACACCACTCTTGTGACCTTTATTATCATCGTTGTGGGTGTGATATAGGCGGTCCCTAGATCCAGCCTGTGAGGTTTAGAAAACGGATAAGATCTTGTATCCTTTTACGGAGATGTCGCTTAGGTTGTCGAAGAATGGTTGGTCTAACGCACGCAATCTGGCTCTTGCTAGTGCCGGGCATTTGCACATGAAATGGGACAGGGTTTCTCACCATTTTTGTTCCCGCAACTGCGGCATTGGGGGATGGAAAACTGTCAAAACAAATCTTTTTTTTTTTTGCAAATTGGTATCTATGCTTCACTTTAAGGATCTTCTGAAAAAAACCTTATATTTTTCAATCCCATAGGTACAACCATACCAAATATAAGGTCAATGCTAACTAAGTGAACTCCAGTTACATCAGGTAGCGCTTAGGCAGATCATTGAAGAGTAAACGTGGCAATTGTAGAAGAGTTGAATAGAACTAAAGTTCAAAAAGTTTAGTACGACTGTCGACTATTGTAGTTTTCGAACGATTATAAAGTTGAACTAAGCAATACATTTACTTTACATTTCTTCATTTCGATGACATTCGCACATTAATCAATATGTCAAAGTTGACATTTCCCTACGAACACAATAAAGGTTACGAGAAACTCGAAAATATAATATTCAAAAATCTAAGTACACATCCTTAAGGCAAGAGATTGGGGTGGTCGGGTATGAAGATCTAGTGGTAAACATTTTCCATTCCAGTTCAAACCCCTCTGTGAATAGAAAAATTTATTGAATCCCACGAAGACTATTCCTCTTCCCATCGATGATGCCTTTGTTTTGACGACATGTTTTGGATGACTTCCCGTGCTATTGTTCACTCTGATTTCATATTCAATAAGCATTCAATACCAAAAGTATTTCGAATAATTTAGCCGTTAAAATTTGAATACGTCTCTTCCTAGAATATAGTTCGTCGTCGTTGTATTCCAACTCGAATTGTAAATTGTATGCGCAGTGCGCACCCTGAAATTACTCCAATATCTTTGGAAATCCCTTCTTTGCAGAGGATGATGCATCACTTCCCTGCTCTCTGTGTGAGCTACGATCGAAAACTATTTCAGGCGCTCGCTCAGCTACAGGAGCGATTTTCTATTCGCTGAATTAATCACTGGCGCATTTTAAATATGGAAAAATATTCATTGGACAGTGCGCACTGCACAGATGCATTTGCGATAGCGCTGACTATCCCTGCGCGCAACCACATAGACTCGTCCCGTCACCATTATGCGGTTCACAGCCAGTGGTCTACAATGGGATGCGATGAGGCTACAGCTGCTGGTGCTTGCTGCTGGGTGAGCCAGTCTTATTAACCCCTTACAGTAAATCAAACGAAATTACATTTCTCAGTTCCATATGGAGCTATAAAGCTTGATGGCATTCGAATAGGATAATATCCTTTTTCCAGCCACTACCACCATCCCATCAGCATCATGCATTGGAATGTATGTATGAATATACCTTGGGGAATCTGGATATGACATTCGTTTGTTTGTAAGGCACACACACTTTTGTAGAGATGAAATGGGGAGGGCAGCATTTTTTTTTCATTTGTTTTGAACAAATTGCCAAAGCAATTCGTACGACATTATGATCGATGACAATCCATTCGGCATTCGAAATGGGAATTCCCAATGCAGAAGTGGATATTGATTGAGGATTTATGGCACTGTTGCGGCGAGCGGCTGGCAAACCAGGGTGGAGCAAGGTGGACAACAGACATTTCGCTATAGAGTTCAGATGGACTTATCCATCATGTTATACGGGTGCGTCCGTTTCTCCATCTTCGGCCCTCAATGCCAGAAACGAAATATGAGAAGATGCCTTTGCAATGGAAAGGTTTACATTAGAAAATACTCGAACATGGAATAGTAAATTGTCGTTTAGACCTACGTTGTTGGGAGCATGGAACATGGCCCTATGAAGGCGTCGTGTGTCATCGTTTGACTGTAATTGGAAACTGCCATCCGTGGTTGGAATCGATTTCATATCGATTAATCGATTTTTCTTTCTCCCACGCATGTTGATTTATGAAGGCTTTGATAAAAGTATTTTAGAATTATTGTAGTGGATTTAGTGCGTATTCGGTATCAGGCTTTATAGTCGAAAGAACAACCAATGCTGCTGAATATCTTTAGATCGCTCACATGACAAATGGTTTTATCAACATAGGCTATATGTAGACCGTGGACTATATTATTTGACTTGGCACTAAATATATTTTCGCCTCAGACTTTTCTGTGTACTCCGTAGAGGACTATGTGCAGGACTAACCACATCTATACTTTATAAGACATACTATTTTACATTGCCTTGAAATTTAAATTTTTTTTAGCTGTGAATTTAGTTGTTGTGTAATTTCGAAAAGAAAGATCCATTTTTAGATTGATATTTTAAAAATATCTCAATCATTTATAAACGATGTAATAAGCAAGTTATGGATGACATATGGGGCAATGTAGAAAAATCTTCGCTATTATACCAGTTATGATACAAAATGAGTTGAATTTTCAGACACATCTTACTTACGGTAGAATGACGACCAGCTTTAGAATCGGGTGACTGGTTTTGTTTTTGTGTTGAGTTGTCTGTTCCTCGATGATCCCGTTTTCCAACATCTTTTGAATTTCTTCTCTTAGTTGATCTTTGTTGACTTTCCTCCTGTCTGAGGCTACATCGGTTGTCCTTATCAAAGATATTTTGCATTGTATTCGGAGAGTAATTATTGTTCGTGATATCTTCCCGTATTCGTTTGGGTTTTGTTGTAGCTGGATTGAAATCGAACCAAGAAATGCTTGCTTTGTTCTTCTCAGCAGGCGAAAACGATTGAATAAGCGTTGATGATTGAACATTAGGTGCTTTAGCAAATTGCAAAATTGGTTTGAATGGAACAGAGAAAAATAAGGGGGCAATATTTTCGAGATATCGATCCAGATTTGTAGACAAAGCGCTTTTGAGATGTGCCATAAAATTCGAATGCCTTTTCTTTTTGGTCAGTAAAATACCAAATTCTCTGTCCAAGTGGACTTAGTTATGCTCCAAGAAATCGATACCAATTAATGTGCGGTTACCGTAGCTTTTGGATAGACTAGGCAATTCCCAGTGGTTGTAACTTTGACTACACATCAACTGTGCATATTTACACCTACACGATAAACAGCAACACTATACAGCCTGGTCAGAATGGCACGGAATACCCAGCCTGCTGTCCCAGGCGAACCTAGTTGAGCTGCTTCGACATATTCGGACAACAGGTTGTTTAGGAATCTCAAGGGTAAGTCAGGCCCCATGAACAGAGATGGTGACACGAAATACCAATATAGTCAGCACACGGTTTCTTCACCTCGATATCTATAAGAGGACATGGTGATCTCCAGATCAACGAGCGGTCAACCAAATTGATTACATTGCGATAGACAAGTGGTACGCTTACATTGACTAGGACCACTACCTTGTTGCAGCCAAGGTAAGAATACGGATATCCACCACACCACAACAAACCAGAAATACTGTGAAAAAATGTAATATCGTAAGACTGCAATCGCAAGAGACCCCCAAGGCCTTCGCGCAACGCGTATCCCTTAACCTCTCGATTAACACCATACGACCAGCATATAATGTCGAAGAACAATGGCAACGATGCCAACAAGCCATTAGATCAGCCGCCACTGATGAGCTCGCGCCCACCAGCAAGGCACCCTTGCTTTGATGACGATGACGATAGCTGCCATTGAGCTCTGTCGAGATGTACCAGGAAATGTCGTAGTTGAGACACAGTCGTTGCAGAAGATATGGAAGAACCACGTCTGCAGACTGTTAAATGGCGATGACGAACAACATTCCGCTGTCAGGCAGAACGAATCATTAAGTATTGGCGACGACAGCGAAAACTACCAACCAGCCAAGCTTAATAAGGCTGCCGGAAATAACGGACTTGGTAATATCCACCAACTCATAAGCCAAATCTGGTCGTATTAAGAATGGAATCTCAGCATCGTTTGCCCGATCCACAAAAAACGAGACCTTTTGAAATGTGGCAACTACAGAAGCATACGTTTTCGCAACATCGCCTTCAAGATCCAGAAACTCCAAAACTGATAAAATCAACACAATACCCACCACCTATTCGTTGATTCATAGAGACGAGCTTTACCAAGCCATGTCTAGTTTTAATATACCGCCCAAACTCATCAGTCTGTGCAGAATGATGATGGAAAACTCTTGCTTCTCCATCAGGGTCAAAAACGACCTAACCGACACATTCGATACCAAAAAAGGATTTAGGCAAGGCGATGTAGGTACTGTCATGTGACTTCTTCAATCTGATTCTTGAGAGGATTGTGCAAAACTCCCGAGCCAAAACCAGACATACCCTAGTCAAAAAAAAAACCCGCATTAGACATTTAAGATGGCAAGGACATGTAGGACGAATGGACACCAATACACCAGACATCGGATGCGCCTTAAGTGGCACGCACAAGTAAAAAGTAATTCGGCTGGTGTCATACGCTCAATACACCTCTACTAATTTTCGTCTGGGTTTTCGAAGAATTACGTCACTTAGGTTAGGTTGGTGATTTGATGAGGTAGGCGGTGTACAGGTCAATGTAGACCCATTGTGATGTAGGTCCACTTGTGTGGTTGGTTCCTTCATTGTCCCGTTACTGTCCATTTTTGTAAGCCCCTTTCCTGCCATCCCGATGTTGTTAACCTGAAAGATTATAGAGAGGAATTTCGGAATCAGGTCACTTATAGTTCGAACGCCAATAAAATTATTGAAGTCCAGGTCAATTAAATTCGAGGACTGGCCTTAAAATTGTAGGGGTTGTTTACACCATTAAAACTTACACCAAATGTAGACTTGCCCGGGTTTTTATCCACGGTGCGTATAAACGTAGCCATGGACACTTTGAGAGTAGTTTCATAGTAGTTTCTGATTCTTACTGTCTAAAAACACCACCTTTCGATATGAATTGTTAGTTGCAGCAGCTAAGATAAATTTTATCAAGCAATTTCTATCTCGAATTTAAAAGTTGTGATTGTAGGACTTCCGAGAACCCAATATGAATGTCGTCGTTTCTAGTATACCACGGTGCTTGGAAAATTTCTCGAACCACATAATTTTAAAAAATTTTGTAAATTGTTGGCATTTGTTTTAATGCAACCCAAAGTTGTATCCACCAGATCTACATCGGCTTTAGCACTTGCTTGTATAAAAGCAGTTTGTTTTTGGTACTGAGCTGGTAATGATTTCCCAACTTTCATTTTCACTTGCGAATTCCATTTCAGCTTTGCGTCGAGTTTCCTTCCATAGTATTTGGCTTTACTCGCAAAAGGTATTCGGACCAAGTTTAAGAAAAATTGCAAGTCTCTAGTTTGCTTATAGTTACAATGTACGTGAGCTGATTTAGTTCTCTTGACAGCAAACGCTGTGGTATATTCATTCATTTTATCCAGTGAGTTTCGCCAAATTTTGACTTATGGCAGTTTGCTTTTCAAGCGACGATATGATTTTAGGATTTCGTATTTTTCGAAGAATTTTTCACTCAAAATGACCAAGGTGTTCTTCATCATCTTTTGAAATGGTCCATGCTTCAGTGTTTAATTGCCTACGATATGTTTTTGTAAGGGTTAACAGCGGAGACTATAGGTATAGGCAAAGTCCCGCACTACCTATCCAATTTGTCGATGTTGTGCGTCCTTTTGTGTTAGCAGCATATACTTGATCTTACCCCCATTGTGCCGCTTCCTTTGAGTCCGACTAATGATGTCAACATTAGGCTTGTTTTTTTTTCTCTTCACTCCAAATCTATATGGGCTTAGCAAACAATTTACGTGTAAAATACAACAACACCTTAGCCTATATAGATTTCGCGAAACCTGGATAATTATCCAGTCTTACGCCCTTAGCCTGGATAGAAAATGTGCTACCAAACCTATTTTTTTCATTTGTTATCGAAAACGGTTGTCGAAAATGCTAAAATTGCAAAATATAGCAGCTAATAACAGAATATAAATTTTGTTTATATTTATAAATAAAATAAATGACACAGCTGAAATTAAAACCCCAAACTGCCATCTGTTGGCAGATACGTGTTTCAGTATCAGTGATGCCAGATCACCGATTAACGTTTTTTTTCTCATGTGAAAATAAGCCTGTATAGATTTAGAAAAAAAACACGCCTATTGTCATAATCGTATGATACTACTTATGACTTGCACCGATTTATGGAAGACTGTACCTCTATTGTTGGCTGCATAATCCTCCCAAGAATGCAGTTAGAGTTGGCATAGTCGCCAATAGCCTGATGCTGTTCGTGCAAAAAGATGAACTCCTGAACATCTTTGTATCACTGAAGAATAAAAAGTCGGCAGGAGAGGACGGGGTCCCAAACGTCGTGTTAAGACACCTGCCAATAGAGGCAGTCGATATTTTCACCACGCTGTTTAACAATGCACTGAATAATGCACATTATCCGGTGCACTGGAAAACGGCGGTGGTACATCCTATCCCCAAAAAGGACAAGGACAGAACAAACCCTGCAAATCTTCGGTCAATAAGCCTTCTGCCGAATGTAAGCAAGGTATTCGAGAAGATAGTCAATAGGGCTCTGCTTGAATGGGTCGAGGAAAATAAAATTATCCCGGAAAATTAGTTTGGTTTTCGAGCGAGGCATGACACTATTCATGCCGCGTCGAAACTAGTCTCCGACATCCAATGGAATAAATCCAAAGGACAACAGGGGGCGGTAGACTCCCCGATATTGTTTAATATTTATACAAGTGATCTTGTAGGTTCCCTTAGTCACGCTATAGCGTATGCAGATGATCTGGTGGCGTACAGATCAGGTCCGAAAATCGGAGTTATCAACATACTTTTGCAACGTGACTTCGATCACATCAAGGGATATTGCGACGATTGGAAATTGAGGATCAATTTCCAAAAAACCGAAACAATTCTGTTCAGGACCCCAGTGCAGAGGGCTTCTTACAATACCAGAAAAAACTGGAGAAAATTGTGCATTATTGGACAGCATGGACGGCCGTTGGCGCTGAGAACTGAAGTCAAATACCTTGGCATCTGGCTTGACAAGTTTCTGTATTTTAATAAAAATGTGGATGCTTGTCTGGCTAGGGCTAGGGGGGCTTATGCTCTGACAAGAAGATTGTTTCAAAGCAGTCAACTTGATTCAAGGGTAAAAGTCATTTGCTACATGGCCCTCATAAGGCCGATCATCGCCTACGGTTGTCCTGTGTGGTTCAATGTTTCACCATCCTACATGGAAAGGATACGGCTGTTTGAGAGGCGTTGTCTCCGATCCTGCTTAGGATTGTACCGAACGCCGGACTCCGAGTACATAAAATATTATCGCAACGAGGTTCTATACAATGGGGCCCAGCTGAACAGAATCGACAATTTCCTAATTAAGGTGACTCGAAGGCACGCTGCAAGGGCGATGGCTAGCGACAACAGCCTGATCTTTGGGGCTTATAACCCCAATGAAACATATATGGAGAGTACGCTCGTGTCTGGCTTTATTCCACCAGAGGCATTTATTTATATCGATTCATTAGTGTTGGTACAGGACAGGAACGGTATCCCGGTTTTATACCACCTCTACCGTGACGCGCGTGACAAGCGGCTAATCCACGACGGGTATGTCGACAATGCTCCGGAGCTCCTCCACTTTAGCACCTCGGTATCGGATCGCGATAGGACCGATGCTGCACTTCCTCAGGACTTTGCGGACTTTTAGTCCACTCTTTAATTTTATAAGAAAATAAAATTTTGAAAAAAGGTCTGTTGCGGGGTATGTGCACCATATTGGCGTACAATATGGTGGAATACATGCAGCCTAGGGGCCAAAAGTCTCGATCGGGATGGCGACCCCTCGGGGCATTTGCAACGAGTGCTCGCCACCCCGATTATAATAAAGTGAGGTGTAAGTAGTTTTAAGTAGCCTTAAGTAGTATTAAGTAGTATTAAGTAGTCTTAAGTTAGTTTTAATCTAGATTAAGCTATTTTATATAAAACAAAAAATGTCACTTCACAAAGTTTTTTAAATTTTTCTTTGAAAAAAAAAAATATATTATCTATAAAAAAAAAACGACTAAAGCTGAAAAGCAAATTAAAACGTTAATTTAAGCTTAGAGCGCCCGCTTAGGGCGGATAAGTTAGTTTAAGAAAAAATGTTAATTATAAGTTAGATTTAATCATTTTTGTCTAGTTTTAAGATAGTATTTTAAGTTAATAAAAAATGAATTTAAAAGTAAAAGTATGCAGTTAGAGTTGCAACATTACAGTACGTCATCGTTGAATTTTTTGTAATCAAACGTTTTGTAAACGTTAATTTAAGCTTAGAGCGCCCGCTTAGGGCGGATAAGTTAGTTTAAGAAAAAATGTTAATTATAAGTTAGATTTAATCATTTTTGTCTAGTTTTAAGATAGTATTTTAAGTTAATAAAAAATGAATTTAAAAGTAAAAGTATGCAGTTAGAGTTGCAACATTACAGTACGTCATCGTTGAATTTTTTGTAATCTAATGTTTTTGTAAGGTCGTTGCCGGCCCTGATGGAGCGGCAGAATTCTCCATCGTAATTCTGCACAGACCGACGGGTTTGGGTGATATTATATTATAGATGCTGTCGTATGCGGCTTTGAAACCAATGAATTGGTGGTGGATATCGATTTGGACTTCTTAAGTTTGTCCAGGAACTACCGCAGTGTAAGGATTTGATAAATAGTGGACTTTTCTAACACCCTAACAAGGGCCGATCAGGCTGTTGTTAAACGGATTCAAGCATTCAGTTCAGAGGATGGTGAGGTTCTATTTTTCAGGCATACTTTCTTTCGACCAAATGTTGGTTATATGTTGGTGAATTATCGGCCTTATAGAGCTCGGCGATGAAGGGCGCCATTACCGGCAGCCTTATTAAACTTAAGTTTAGTTATCGCTAACCTCACTTCACTTTGGTCGGGTGGTTGGTATTTGTATTTAGCTATCGTCGCCAATATTGAATGTCTGCAGAAGTGGTTCTTCCATATTTTCAGCATGTACGGTGTCTCAACTATGATATTTCCTTGCTCATCGCGACAGGATTCTGTTCGAGTCTTGTAACCTTGGCTTTAACGTTTTACAGTGGTAAAACTTACGACCATCTTTCCTGGAGTGGCACCTCTCTATATCTTCGATCGCGCGCTTTTCTTGCTCTTTTTTTGTTCTTTCTGGTTATCGCGCCACTGAGCCCACATTTGGCCAGTACATGATTACAAATGAGACTATTTCCAAAGAACCTTACATCATCACGGGCCACTGCATCTTAAGCAGGTATTCCATAGGCAAAGGCGAGGATGAACAAAAAGAAAGACTTTCTCTACATGTGACCAGCTCTCACAAATTAGCAAACCTTATTTTGGTAAATACCATCACAATCTGCAGCGTTCTAAATTATGTCAATGGCAGGAGTAGTTTAGCAGTACCACAATGGATCTTCCTATAGCCAAATTGCACCATCAGGACCACTTTAAACAAACATTGCTATGGGGGATAAAGAAATTATCAACACCTATAATCAAGTAGAGGGGAACACATATAACTGGCTTTGGTTGTACTTTTCAGTTCCTTAATGTTTGCATTTCATCGTTTTTTTTTTTTTCAAAATCACCGTAATTTTCCCAAATGAGCATTGCCAACAACGTTTGCATGATATTCAGCCTAATTCATCTGTTCCTGAACAATAATGTTGTTAAAGAATACATTTGAACTGCATTTCCTCTTCCAAAATGATCTGGGCCTTTTTTAAATCGTCCTCCCAAATCCGCAAAAAAATACCTCTTACAAATGCAATCCGCTCCATCAGATGAAGTGTGCATTTTTTGTTGTTGTTTTGTTTCCTCTTCTCGCGATTACAAGTCGAAATGTTAACAACCCGAGGACGACACTAATATACTTCATTTTCCTACTCCACACGTCCATGTTAAGAAAAGAGAGGCTCAGCGGACCAAGAGGTCCCAAAAAGTTTTATGCCTGCGCACACGTAGCGCCAAAATAAAATTCCATTCTACCATTTTTGGTCATTTAACTTTGGCTGCAGGTCTTTTGGACCACGCGGGTGGACCTCAGCAAGGTGGTGCGGGGACGAGGGCCAGCGAAACGGACAGCTACTTCTGCTGCTGTGTGTGACTCCGGTGACTTTTGTCATTTTTGCGATTTCGTAAATCAGGGACAAGAACAACAACGACGATCACAAATCAAGTGAAATACGTAGAAGGAGAATCGCAATGCTTAAGCACACACAGAACAAACAAAAAGACTCACTTACACGCAGGTTTCGTGTTTCCGAATGTTTTGCAATCGACTCAATTTGTTATTTGAGAAGCCCGGGAGAGAGGTAAGCATATACTTGTACAGCTGGACACTGCACAAATGTCTGTGTTGGTATCCCCTCTAAATGCGAAAGGAAACGGCCAAACACCGTTTAAATTCTTGCTGGAGGACACCCATCGGTGGTGACCTCATATCCTCGGTACAAGCCCAACAATTGACAGTTTACCCGCCGCATAAGCGAAGAAAAATTCCACCGGGTGTACATAGTCGGTAAATCACAATCTCCTTGTAGTTCCATTTGAAGCTAAACGACTCAGCTCACATGGCAGCAACTGACACTTTGCGTAGTGGCTCCCATTAGCCATCATTGGCCACAATAACTCACGCTAAATGCGAATTAACACGCCAACGCATGGCTCCCATTAGCGGGAAAAATTTGCATAGACGCGCAATAATTTTCCCGCCCCGGATTCGGCGGTGAATTTCACGCCAAGGTAAGTTGGTGATATCTTAACTTGACCAACGAGCTATGCGGTGTACCCAGTGCCAGCAGCCCTTTGCACGAGTCGAGTATCAGTATGCGGCCGGAGTGATAGCGACCAACTGATTTGTAATTAAGGATAAAATATTATCTGTGCGGCAATGTAATTAAATTAAATTTCCCATGGACACGGGAATGTGTTTGGTTTCAGATTGCAAACTGGTGTAGGTGGTGGCAGTGGCCTGGCTGCTGGCTTTGTCCTAATGGCAGGCCAGTTTTGTGAAAATTATGTGTCATTAGGAGCACTTAATTGACAGACGCGTCAAGCTTAATTGAACGTAGAGGATATGTTGCGCTAGTGACAGAGTTCCATTTATGGAATTGTTTTAATGGTAATTTTGTCATTTCACGGCAATTGGGGGACAATTTGCTGAACAAAATGCCATTGAATGGCAAAATATGGATTTAGATTCGATTACCGAATAAATTATGGCCCATATTTGAGGCCAGATTGATGCAGAGTAATTGAATTGTTATGTGAAAATCCAGTGGGGGTATTTTGCCCGAAAGTGCTTTGTATGCAAATGCATTTTTTTAACTGACTTTTTGATGGTGTATATCGGTCTTGACTTATTAATAATTTTGTTGATTTTAGATATTTTATTTGAAATTTATTTTTGATGGGATGATTATATCCAAAATAGCATCGAATTCGATAATGCTTACTCGGCCACCAGCAAGAAACACCTGGTTTGATTAGGAATGCCGACAGATGCTCGCAGCCAAGAACGAGGCCTACATAGGTAAGCTGCAGGTGAAGACGGGAACATTGAGCTCTGTAGGCAAATAAGAAGGGAAGAACATCGGCTTTTCAGAGAGAAGAAAAGAGAGCAAGAAAAGCTCGCGATCGAGGATATAGATAGGTGCCACTCCAGGAACGATGTTCGCAAGTTTTACCAAAGTGTAGAAGTCAAAGCCAAAGATACAAGGCTCGAACAGAATCCTGTCGAGATGAACAAGGAAATATCACTGTTCAACGGCGATGACGAACAACATTCCGCTGTCAGGCAGAACGAACTATTTAATATTGCCAACGACAGCGAAAACTGCCAACCACCCGACCTAAGTGAAGTGAGGATAGCTATATCCAAACTCAAGCTTAATAAGGCCGCCGGAAATGACGGACTTCCCGCTGAGCTTTATAAAGCTGGCGGAGATGATTTGGTAAGCAACATCCACCAACTCATAAGCCAAATCTGGTCGGTTGAAAGCATGCCTGAAGAATGGAACCTTAGCATCGTTTGCCCGATCCACAAAAAAGGAGACCTTCTGAACTGCGCCAACTACTGAGGCATAAGTGTACTCAACATCGCTTACAAGATCCAATTTGCCGTAATATGTGAATGCTTGAATCCGTTTACCAACAACCTGATCGGCCCTTATCAGTGTGGTTTTAGGCCAGGAAAGTCCACAATCGATCAAATTTTCACACTTCGGCAGGTCCTGGAAAAAACCCAAGAAGTCCAAATCGATACCCACCACCTATTTATCGATTTCAAAGCCGCATACGGCAGCTTTATAGAGACGAACTATACAGAGCTATGTCTAGTTTTGGTATGCCGCCCAAACTCGTCCGTTTGTGAAGGATGAGGATGGAGAACGACCTCACCGACACATTCTTTGGTATCGAATGTGTCGGTGAGGTCGTTCTCCATCCTCATCCTTCACAAACGGACGAGGATTTAGGCAGGGCGATGCGCTGTCATGTGACTTCTTCAATCTGATTCTTGAGAGGATTGTGCAAAACTCCCGAGCCAACACCAGAGGCACAATTTTCCAAAAGTCGGTGCAACTGCTAGCATACGCTGACGATATTGACATCACTGGTAGGACTCAACGTGATGTCATAGCCACGTTTGCTAGTATAGAGAAGGAAGCAGCGAAAATGGGTTTAGCAGTAAATGAGGGTAAGACAAAGTATATGCTGTCAACACGAAAGGACACACAACATAGACGAATTGGACAGAACGTCACCATTGACAGATATAACTTTTCGGTAGTACGGGACTTTGTCTACCTCGGCTCCGCTATTAACTCTGACAACAACGTCTCGTCAGAAATCAAACGGAAAATTACTCTTGCCAATCGTTGTTTCTTCGGGCTAAGAAACCAAGTTAGTAGTAAAGCCCTCACTCGATCTACTAAGGAGATCCTATATAAGACCCTGATTATCCCAGTCCTGCTCTACGGCGCTGAAGCATGGACCGTATCAAAAGCACAACCACATGAAGAAATCCTTAGTCGATTTGAGAGAAAAATTCTTCGAAAAATCTTCGGTCCCGTTTGCGTTGACAGGCTGTGGAGACGAAAGTTCAACCACGAACTATACGAGCTGTACAGCGACATACCCCTAGTCAAAAAACCGAATTGGACGTTTAAGATGGCTAGGACATGTAGAACGAATATACACCAATACTCCGGCTCGCAGAGTCTTCGATTTCCGTCGGACGCAGTAGAGGAAGACCTCGCCTTAAGTGGCGCGCACAAGTAGAAACCGACCCCAACCAACTTGGAGTGCGCAACTGGAGGCAGTTAGCTAAGGACCGGGCTAATTGGAGAGGCATGTTGGTTGAGGCCAAGTTTCATCCAGGACTGTAGCACCACTTAAGTAAATAAGTACAACAAACTTATTTTATTTAATGCGCAAAAACTAACGCAAACACACACATCTTCGCAGTATTATTCACTACTGACGCCTACTACAAAACTTTATCACTACTTTATGACTTAGATACGACTTTCTATACATTAAATAATAACCTGTGAACTAGCGCTATTCTGTGCTGTAAATGTATTTATTGGTAAAGGATTTTTCAAGAGTAGGGAGGTTATCGTTTAAGTTGTAGCTAAAAATGATTATAAGTAAGGTCGATTGTAATTAGCATTAACTATGGATACAAATAAAAGATATAAAAAAAAATTATACATCATCAAAGTGCCGAGTGTGGCATTCTGTCCAGTTCATCGATGTTGTGTGTCCCTTTGCACTGAAGCATATACAGACCTTATTGACCAATTAAAACAAATTAATTCCGTCCGTCGCGGTCTGTCCGTACTAGTCTCTCCAGCCTAAACGGCTCGACTGATTTTCTTCAAATTTGTATTGACAATTGTTTTGATCACAAATCTAGGCGTTTCTACTCTTGGCTATTTTATTAACGGTACCTACCATATAAATTTTATAACTTTATAATGTCAAATTTCTCGAAAACGGCTTTAAAGATTTTAATTAAAGTTGACATATAATATAAAGACAATAGTTAGTTTTGCAGTTTTGCAGTTTTGTAGCATAGCCATATTTTTTTGAGAAAATCCATATAACGGATTTGTATATTTGTGACATTTAAGAAAAATAGTCAGTTTCTCATAAACTGTTTTAATCCCAAATATTTCTTAACGTATTTTTAAATTTTGGACAGTAACGAAAAAATCACTGGACACCGATTTTTAAAATCCGGAATAGAAGTTCTTTTAATCACTGTTATTTACTTAAGTGGCGCTACAGTCCGGAATGAACCTAGGCCTCAACCAACATGCCATTCCAATTAGCCCGGTCCTTAGCTAACTGCCTCCAGTTGCGCACTCCAAGTTGGTTGAGGTCGGTTTCCACTTGTGCGCGCCACTTAAGGCGAGGTCTTCCTCCACTGCGTCCGACGTCTGGCTGGGAATCGAAGACTCTGCGAGCCGGAGTATTGGTGTCCATTCGTTCTACATGTACTAGCCATCTTAAACGTCCAATGCGGTTGAATCTTCGTCTCCATAGCCCGTCAACGCAAACGGGACCGAAGATTTTTCGAAGAATTTTCCTCTCGAATCTACCAAGGATTTCTTCATCCGCTTTTGATAAGGTCCATGCTTCAGCGCCGTAGAGCAAGACTGGGATGATCAGGGTCTTATATAGGGTCTCTTTAGTAGTTCGAGTGAGGGCTTTACTACTAAATTGCCTTCTTAGCCCGAAGAAACAGCGGTTGGCAAGAATAATTCTTCGTTTAATTTCTGACGAGATGTTGTTATCAGAGCTAATAGCGGAGTCGAGGTAGTCCCGTACTACCTCAAAGTTATATCTGTCAACGGTGACGTTCTGTCCAATTCGTTGATGTTGTGAGTCCTTTCGGGATGACAGCATATACTTAGTCTTACCCTCATTTACTGCTAAACCCATTTTCGCCGCTTCCTTCTCTATACTAGCAAACGTGGCTATGACATCACGTTGAGTCCTACCAATGATGTCAATATCGTCAGCGTATGCTAGTAGTTCCAACGACTTTTGGAAAATTGTGCCTCTGGTGTGGGCTTTGGAGTTTTGCACAATCCTCTCAAGAATCAGATTAAAGAAGTCACATGACATGAGTTGGTGGATGTTACTTACCAACTCATCTCCGCCGGCCTTATAGAGCTCAGCGGGAAGGCCGTCATTTCCGGCAGCCTTATTAAGCTTGAGTTTAGATATAGCTATCCTCACTTCACTCAGGTCGGGTGGTTGGCAGTTTTCGCTGTCGTTGCCAATATTGAATGGTTCGTTCTGCCTGACAGCGGAATGTTGTTCATCATCGCCGTTTAACAGTCTGCAGAAGTAGTTCTTCCATATCCTCAGCATCGACTGTGTGTCAACTACAATAATTCCTTGTTCATCTCGACAGGATTCTGTTCGAGCCTTGTATCCTTGGCTTTGACGTTTTACACTTTGGTAAAACTTGCGAACATCGTTCCTGGAGTGGCACCTCTCTATATCCTCGATCGCGCGCTTTTCTTGCTCTTTTTTCTTTTTGCTGAAAAGCCGATGTTCTTCCCTTCTTCTTTGCCTATAGAGCTCAATGGCAGCTCTCGTCTTCACCTGCAGCTTAGCCTTGTAGGCCTCGTTCTTGGCTGCGAGCATCTGTCGGCATTCCTCATCAAACCAGGGGTTTCTTGCTGGTGGGCGCGAGAAACCTAGCACAGCAGTTGCGGCTGATCTAATGGCCTGTTGGCATCGTTGCCATTGCTCTTCGACATTCGATGCTGGTGGTATGGTGTTAATCGAGATGTTAAGGTATACGCGTTGTGCGAAGGTCTTGGCGGTCTCTTGCGATTGCAGTCTTCCGACATTAAATATTTTCACAGTATTTCTAGATTGTTGTGGCGTGGTGGATATCCGCATTCTTACCTTGGCTGCTACAAGGTAGTGATCCGAGTCGATGTTAGCTCCTCGGAATGTTCGGACATCCAAAATACTGCCTCTTATCTATCGCAATATCATCAATTTGGTTGACCGTTCGTTGATCTGGAGACCGCCATGTCCCCTTATGGATATCGAGGTGAGGTAACCGTGTGCTGGCTATAGTGGCATTTCGTTGCGTAGCGAAATCAATTAGCCTAAGTCCATTACCAGACGTGTTTTCGTGTAGGCTATGTTTTCCGACAATACTTCGAAATATGTCTTCTCTTCCTACCTTTGCGTTAAAATCTCCCAGCACGATTTTAACATCGTACTTCGTAGTCGCTCATAGGTTTTGTCAAGGAGCTCGTAGAAGCAATCCTTAGCTATATCATCTTTTTCTTCCGTCGGAGCGTGAGCGCATATTATAAGGCTTATGTTGGCGAATTTGGCCTTGATGCGGATTGTTACTATGCGTTCGCTAATGTTTTGGAAACATAAGACATAAGCCTAAGTCTGGCACTTATAACAAATCCGCATCCGAATAGTCGCTGTTTCTGCTCACTATAACACGGTCCGTAGTAGATGTCACTGTTTTTCATCCTCTTTTTGCCCGGCCCATCCCATCGTATTTCCTGGATGGCAGTTATGTCTGCTTTGCAGTTTGGGGCTTCCGCTTGTTGTTCGCCTGCACCTCTCCTGTTTAATGTTCTCACATTCCAGGTGCAGATACGAACGTCGCTGTCCTTTTTTCGTTTAGCAGGGTCGTCAACAATAAAATCAGTCCTTTCCGAGGCTATTGGTTGCTTCGTAACAATTTTTTTTCCTGTGGGTGGGTACACCATCCCATGTCATGACATTGATACTGAATACGCAATCAGAATACCTAGTAGAGACGAATGGTCATCTAATAATGTGGTATCCAACAACGAAATAGCTACCTACACTGATGGGTCTAAAATGAAATTAAGAGTGGGCTCTGGGGTCTACTCCGATAGAATCGGGTTAAGCACATCCATTCGATTGGCATTCGTGCAGTGTTTTCCAAGCAGAAATCCTCGAAGCTGCCAAATCGGCTTGAGTATTGGATATATCACAAGTGGATATTTACATTTACGTAGATAGCCAAGCGGCCATAAAAGCTCTGGCATCAAACATAATAAAATCACGAGTTGTTGAATGCTACCGCGTTCATAACAGAGAGCCATAACTGGCCACAATCTGTTGGGTAAACATTCCAACAGGATTAACCTAACTGACTTGCACCAAAGTGTGGAGACCCAGACATTGAGGAGGACATCGTCCACCTATTATGCCACTGCCCAGCGATCAGCAACAGCTGTAACAAACTCCTCGGTAGCTTTTACTACGAGGACTTGACGGAGATAGCTACAACATTTACAGCACGGATCGTCAGCTTCTGCTGCAATTCGGGTTGGAGCAACTACCTCTAATCACCTAAGTATCACTCCCTTCACTAACGCAGCTTTCATTTCAGGTACAATAAAGCGTAACGTTATGGGCCCACGTAGGCCTTTGCGAGTTTGATGACTCACTTGGACATCAACAGCATATCAAACCTAACCTAACCTAAGATGGATTATGACGGAGATTTAAAAAAATATTGCACTCTTTGAAAACTAAGACATATATATTATTGAACAAGTTATTCTGATGACAACAAATTGCATATAGATAATATTCCAAAGGATAAGATGACAAAAAAAAAATAGTTTATCATCTTAGTTCCCAGCACGACGGGGTTTTATTAACATATTTCTATGTACCTTTCCAAGTAGCCAGGTTCTCACTTCCTATACCTTCTCACATTCATTTGAAAGCACATCTCATTCTCAGCGCTCCAACATCCATAATATGATAATTTCACATTCTTATGTTACCACCCAACTTGGAACTTGTCACCTGTGCCTGTGTAGTCTAGTCTGGTGATAGCATCCCCACATTCAGAGAACCTCTAACTTAACATCTTACCCACATACTAAATTTGTACCTCGAGATACTTAAGGTGAGCTCAAGCTCGCGCGCGCGTTTGCGCATTCTTACGAAATACGTTCGTTATCTATCCAAACAGTTATGTTCAAGTGTGTACGCATTTTCGACCCAACTTCTATTCATCAACGGACATCGCATAGATGAATGCTTAAATTCCTCTCGAAACATCTAAACTTAGAACCACGGGCCGTTGGAATTCTCCTACTAACTAATGCAATTAATATTCACTGCCGATAGGTAAACATAATTTACGTGCTGAGTCTCTGCGCATAGTTCAGCAGACTCCCAGGTGCTCCTTTTTCCATGCTCAACGCCTGTGTGCATTTTCTTGGGGCAAAAACGGGCGTCGAGGTATTGATTGCACTGCACGCCAAACTACCTCAACGATGTTGTGCGCCAGAGGAACACGTGTTAAGGTACCATGAGGAAGATCATTTTATACCACACTGCATTGTATCTATTCAATGAGGAGCTGTAGAGAATGGTTATGGAGAAGTATTTTCTGCAGAATGGCCATATAGTACATTCATAGAGCATCCTCTCAACAGAGTTTTAATTAAATTAAAATTTCAACGTGGGAGGGGAAGAACAATGGATAATTTCTGGTAGAGAAAAGCTATCCCCTACTGACAGTGAATCATCATTTGTGGCGGCGGGGATGAGATTTATAGTTAGAAGATAATAAATTTATTTACCTCCTAACACATGTTATTGTTCTTGACCTACATATTTTTAACGTATGGGAGGGATTTTTTAATTAAAAAAAATCCCTATAGAATTAAATGCAATCTCTAAGATTTTTCGTCAAATAAAAATTTGGATGAAGTTACTAAAAATTGGCTTTAACAAAATTAAAACGTTTGCATTGCTATGAATGGACTTCTTATCAGGCCAAGGCAAGAGTTGCAGTTGAGAAGCAATAATCGTTTACTGGCGGGCGAATACATTATTAATCCTACAAAGCAGTTTTTGACTCAACTGCCAATAAACAATTGATTATCTTCAGAAACATACGATAATAGCAAACGCACTTATACTATTGCGTGTAAAAAAAAGAACCGCTAGAAATTACTGTGAAATTTTAATAAAAACAAATTTATATTGAGTGGAGTGTGGAACAGTATTAATTGCCAACTTAAAGAAGATATGCAATGGTTATATTCAACATTTGAGGGTAGAGTTCTATTATATGTATTGGTAACTCATCATCTAAAAAAGTACCAGAACCACTGATTATATAGTTTGTTGAATCCTTACGTAGTAACTTAAACCTCAACCATTATGCTAAAATTAGACCGGTCCTTAGCTAATTGCATCCAGTAGCGAGCTCCACTTAATACGAGATCTTTCTCTCCTGCACCCGACGCACATCTGGCTGGGAATCGAAGACTCTGCGAGCCGGAATACTGTTGTCCAATCGCTATACATGTCCTAGATATTTAAAACTTTCAAAGCAGAGTTTTTTTTTACTAGATGTACCCGTCAACGCAAACGGGTCCAATGTTTTCGAAGAATTTTTCCTTCAAAACGACCAAGGATTTCCTTATTCGCATTTGATACGGTTCATATAGGATCTCCTTAGTATTAGTAGTAGTTCGAGTGAGGCCTTTACTACTGAATTGCCTTCTTACCCGAAGAAACAGCGGTTGGCAGGAGTAATTCTTCGTTTAATTTCTAACGAGATGTTGTTGTCAGAGTTAGTAGCATTGCCGACATAGACAAAGTAATGTCCTAGCTATCTCAAAGTAATATCTGTCAATGCTGATGTCCTTCCCAATTCGTCGATGTTGTGTGTCCTTTCGTGTTGACAGCATATACTTAGTCTTACCCTCATTTACTGCTAAACCCATTTTTGCCGCATCCTTCTCTAAACTGGCAAACGTGGCTATGACATCACGTTGAATCCGACCAATGAAGTCAATATCGATTCGATATGCTAATATAGTTGCACCGATTTATGGAAGATTGTGCCTCTGGCGTTGGCTTGGGAGATTTGCACAACCCTTTCATGAATGAGGTTAAAGAAATCACATTACAGTGCCTAATTCCTTTTTTGATATCGAATGTTTCGGTGAATGTTTCCAACCCTGATGGATCAGCGAGAGTTCTCCATCGTCATCCTGTGCAGAATTACGAGTTGGCTTACAGTTGGTCCCTATTAATGCTGTCGTATGCGGCTTTTGGTTTTTCTTTCAGGCCTAAAACCACACCATTAGGCCCATCAGGTTGCTGGTAAACAGAATCTTGTAGAAGATGTTGAGGAGATTATATGCCTCTGTAGTTGGCGAGGATTTGAATGTCTCCTATTTTGTGGAGTGGGCAAACGATGCTGAGGTTCTATTCTTTAGGCATATTTTCATCCGACTAAATTTTGCTTATAAATTAGTGGATGTTTCATACCGATCTATATTCACTGAGGATATAAAAAGCTCGGCGGGAGGGCTGATATTTCCGGAAGCCTTGTTATACTTAAGGTTGGATATTACTATCCTTACTTTGATGCTTTACACTTTTTTAAAACTTACGAACCTTTGATAGCACGATTTTACATAAAAGTTTTTTTTTTCTGAAAAGCCGATGTTTTTGGCATCTGTTGGCATTCTTCATTAAACTTAAGAATCCGAGCACATAATTTGCGGCTGATCTAATGGCTTATAGAGAGGTTGAAGGATACGCGTTCTGAGAAGCTTGACGGTCTTTTGCGACTGCAATTTTTCGACCTTAAATATCTATTTGTTGAATTTTTGAAAATTTGATGAAAATCCAAGGAACCCATTTTTTTTTAGAATATTTATGTATTAATAGTAATACATATTACTTATTTACTTTAGTTAACGAGCTACGAACCCGTTGAAAGTCTCTCTCACCCAAGTTTTTTTCAGGAAAGTTCCACTGTAGCCGCAATAGACAAAACCGGAGATTAGGTTTTCCATCTCATCTCAAACCTGAAGTCTGGCTCGATGTGGCCGAGCAACACCTTGGTACAGGTCGAGGTTGTGTCTTTTCCCCCATTCGTCTTCCTCGAATACAGAGCAAAATTCGATAAAGCATTGCTTTCGCTTCAAAGTGCCTTATATTTGATGCCATACTCACTGTTTCAATACAAGGTTGAACAATTAAAAAAGAGCTTCCACAGTCTTTTTGTCATAGACCAGTGAGATCGAATATCCATAATGAAAGAAATCTAAAACGGTGATCTTGACGTTCAGGCAAATAGCCAAAATGAAACCAACCGGAACTTCAAAATGGGTTTTATTACGTAAGCTGTCTATTTCGATGGCGTACTACTTTGAGTGGGGTACGCCGTTGATATCGATGAAACCTCCAAAACTTCTTTACTGGCAGAGATATTCTAGTCCGTACAGTGACGAGAAGTTGATGGTAAGTTATTCTATGGCTTGAAATGATATATCTGGCACAAATAGGCTCTTCCCCCGATTTGTGTGTGCAAAGTTATTATTTTTGCCACAAAGAAGAGGACCTGCTGTTTAATGCCGTCTTCGAACGGCAAATCTGAAAAGCTTCTAATGACAGTGTTATTCTTGGATTTTCGTCAGACTTTCGCAAGAGCTGGAGCAGTGAATAAAACTCAGTTGTATCATTGTATATGAGTTTCATATACAATGGTTGTATTCATTTTCGGGTTTTTAACTAGGGACCTCACGCTTAGTAGTCCAACGAATTGATTGTCGATGCATATTCTGCATAAAAAGCTCAGAGTTTCTCCCAAAAAAAGTTATAATATCTTGGGATAGGCAGATCAATTTTGGAGTACCCTTTACATTTCTTTATCAATACAATGTAACTTCGTTCTTCTCCAAATTCAATTTCTACGCTCCACTTATGGCGTGATCTTCCACCATTGCGCCTACTATCAAAATCGTTATCGAAAACTCTTCGTGCTGGATCTTTGGTGTCATCCATTTGCTCTATATGTGCCATCTATCGCAAACGTAAAATGCAATATTTTCTTTGCAGTTTCTTTTGTTTTTCAGCATAAAAGAAATGGCGGTTGAATCTTTGTCACCCTAGTCCAACGGGACTAAGTATTATTCGTATGAGTTCAGACAGAGGTTTTCTTCTCATGTGTTTGATACCTATGCATTGAAGCCGTATGGTGGCATTGAGATGAAGAGGCTCTTATCAAATGCCTTCCAAATAATTTGAGTAAGGGCTTACTAACCGCATTGCCCTTCATAGCTTGATATCCAATTTAAATCATATCGAATACCCACTTTTAATATTTGATTACTTTAAGAGACCAACATTATTGGATGTTCTTGTACAAAACCAAGTCCGATGTCTTGTTAGAACTGCTAACAGGAAATCGCATGTTAATTTCCTTATAAGGGATAAAACTCGATCAAAAGAATTGAGATCACCACATTTTTTCTGGTTCTGGAATCGTTAGAATTAATCAAAATCTGTAGTTCTAAGATTTTCATGAAAACAATGTCATTGGATGAAAAAGTTAAAAAGAATAGCACATCCGTGAAATATCATGGTACTGTATCCCAACTACATTCGTTGCTACTCTTCCCACTCTTGACGACTGTGGTAATGATGATGATGGCCGTCGGTTGTATGACACCGACCACGACAACAATCATGCCCTTCACCGACAGCGGCAGCAAATGTCAGCGGCTGACGATGATGATGGTAGTTTATGGACAGTTGTACAAGAGGCCCCAATATGCTTTTTGTCACCTTGTCTTATGTTCGAGCGCTTACTAAATTTCGGGCAACGTGACGCACATACGCGATTCACGATATGTCAACTCGTGATTTATTAACTCCCAGAAACATTTTTTGGAGCTTCATGTGGAAGCTGGTCATTTTCTCATTTTGGTGGCGCGCTGTTTTTTTTTTCTCTTCCGTCCGCCATCAACATTGTCTTCGTTTTCTTGGGGTTCTTCAAATGCCCTGCTCTGCTCTGAACTGAAGCCTGTGTTGCACAAAGACCACGGAGAGAAGGTGGAGATTAAGAATGCTCAAATTTATTAAATTCACCAAAAGAAATGCGAAAATCGTGTTTTATTGAATCGATCAGAGGGATTCCATCGTGAGCGCTGGTTCCTGCATCACGGTACGGCTTCTGCACGTCCTGTGTCACTCGGCTTGTTATTAAATATTAATTAGACAGAAGAAGGACATTTTTGGTGGTTAAATTTGTAACGATGTTTGGCCGATAAGAACAAGGGCGGGAGAGATGAGTTTTTCGAAGGGAATCGGTGGGGAGATGTGTGACGAATTTTGGAGCGGATTCCCAATTCCATTGTGAGATGATATGGAATGGCATGTGAGGCAAACTAGCCGCGGGAATTTCATAAACGCGGCATTTTAATTAATTGAAAAACAGACGCATTGCATGGTGCTGTTGTTGTTGGTACTGCTTGCGCACAGAGCAGTCGGAGCCCATCCCGCTGCTGGTGTCAGTGGCGGTTCGATTTGATTGGGAAAAGTTTAAATATTCATGATTTTTGGCAGATACTCGTACTTGCAGGATCTGAACATGGACAGGAAATGTGGCTACAGAATTTTCGTTTTAATTTTTTATTTTTTATAAGCACATTTGATAACCTCCCAGGTTTGACAGTAGATGTCAGGGGACCACGAGCAATTGTTAGTTTCATTTATTTTTGTAATTTTAATGTCGGGTCTTTTTGTCGGATACTAATTGCTAAATGCTGTATCCTTTCAATCGGTTGTAATTAGTTTGTTGTTGGGATCGTGAGAATATTACTTTGGAATGTGCTCTTAAAAATTGTAAAAAAAATGTACAAGAAATGGTGGCGACTTGATTATGAAGAATCAACAATAGTATGTGATCGGATGTTATCGATTTTCAAAAAGTAAGATGGAATTGCTCCTGTGATGAGAAGCAGTTCTTATTTGAATACAAGATATCTAGAGCCTAGAGTCAAAGTGAAAGGTCGACAGTATAATAACTATTTAATTTAAAGGAATGTAAATTTAAAAATTGACTAGTTTATTTCATAAACCTTTGGCACATATGATTTGAGAACATACATATAAACCTACACAATCTTTTTTTACGAACAGGGTTTCCATCAGAAAAGGAACTAGGATATCATTTTTGGATAATTTTTCCCATCATCAAAAGAGGAGGACCAGTGAAAATTATTTGTTTTATGGGCCAGGTACAGTTACCCAGATTGGGCAGATTTCTACTATCAGGCAGCCAAGATTCAGCCGACGCTTAAAAGCACTTGGAGCTTTTTGGAGACTATTTACGATGGCTGGCTTGCCAATCTCCTCTCGAGTATACTCTAGCAAACTTATTTTATCTAGCATTGCCTAAAACTAGTCGTAACTAGAAATAAAGCCCAGAATCACTTCCGGCTGGAAACTATTAAGAATTTCATCATCCACTTTAAAAATTATTTAAGTAGGCATACATGCCTAAGCGAGTTACAGTTGTACTAGGATAATCTCGATATTACAAGAATTTTCTTATTAGTTGAAGATAAGGCTTTATTTTAAAAATTGAAGCGCTTAGGGTCTAAACGGCATTTTTTAAATATTCCTGCAAATACTCAAATATTTCCCAAGTCCTGTCATTTCAATAAAAAATATAACTAACATTATAAAACACTTCAGTTTTGTTTAATTCAAAATATCTGTTTATAATTTTTATTGTTTTTATCAAGAGTAATTTTTTGAAAATTTAGCTTAGGCCCTTCATCTTCATAGCTCTTCCATTACCTTTTTACTCGGAAAAAACAGCGTTTGGCAAATTCACTAAGACGAACGTTAGGTCCAACTTGTCGATGTGTGCGTCTATTTATTTAAAGGCATAAACTGTTTTTATTTTTTTGATTGCCTTGAATAGTTTAACAGGCAATGAACTTAGATTAGGTTAGGTTGTAGTGGCTGTATGCGATGCGCGTGCACACTTAGACTACAAAGGTCCGTTGTGGTACCATGTGGATCCATCGACTTCCCTATATTCGTTCGCCTAATTGAACCATTCAGAGCTAACTATGTAGCGTAGAAGGTTTCTGACATTGATAGTAGCCAGCTCACCTAGATAATCGAAGGAGTGGTCTCCCAGATGAAGTTTCCCTTTTCTTGAGAGAGCTGGACAAGAGCAAAGAAGGTGAGTAATACTTTCCTCCTCTTTCTCGTAAAAGCAGCTTCTACAGAAATCATTGCTGAAAAGGCCTAATCTTTTTGAGTGTATAGGCCTATAGTAGAGTGTCCTGTGAGGACACCGATTATGGTACTGATGATTGATCTGTTCAGCATTGTTAAGCAGATGGAGTGCTTCTGGTTAAAGCTAGGCCAGAGTTGCTTGGATATTTGGCACGTTCTGCCGTTTATCCATCTGCGTTTGCTTTCTGATCGCATTTTGTTTGATCAGTAATTTGCATGTAGCAAGGGGCATACCTAGCATATATACTGGCTGTAGAATGTCAAGGATAGTGTCCTGTCTGGCAAGCTCATCTGCCTTGCAATTCCCTGGCATATCTCTGTGGCCCGGCATCCAAAAGAGGTGAATGGTAAAATGTTCCGCCATCTCGTTATGAGACAGTTGGCATTCGTGGGCTGATTTCGAGTTGAGTTGATTGCCGCTTGACTGTCGCTGAAGATGCTAATATGCTTCGTGGATATTACATTTCTATTCAGCCAAGACAAGGGTTCTTTGATTGCCATAATTCCAGCCTGGAAAACGCTACAATGATCGGGACGGCGGAAGGATATGCTTAGCTTAAGCATCTCGGAGATAAAACCTCCACCCACTCCAGATTTGTTTTAGACCCATCAGTGTAGATGTGAATTGAGCTATTGGTTTTGATCGAATCCGACTCCCATTCAAGGTTTGTCCTGAAGCTATGCTCAAGACTGAGTTGGGTAGTGGTGTGGTCGGTGTTTTCTGCAATGTTAAAGTGATTCAGAATCATAGTGTATACACTCTTATAGGGTGTCCATTGTGACGAGGCTCTCAGTCTAACAGCTGCACAAGTTGCGGTCAGTTTGCCGTAGATATCTAGGGGCACCAAATGTAGGATAGCATCAAGGGGGTAATGCATATGCAAGCTGATCTTCGATCTTTACCTAGTAGGTTGGCACAGAGGAATGACAATCACTTTTCATCCATCTCTTACTAGATTTACTTATAAACCGTTGACCACTAGATTCTAGAGAAGAGGATACAGAACGCCACCTTGTGGGGTGCCACCGCTAACAAATCTACATGCAGATGAGATGCCAAGATTTAAGTTAATAATTCATTTCAACATTTAAATCCGAGAGTGCATTTGTAATTGCTTCTGCGTTGACATTGTTAAAAGCACCTTCTATATCAAGAAAGGCAACAATGGTATACTCCTTTACTCTTAGTGAGTTTTCAATGATGCGTACAAGTGAGTGAAAACTAGTACGGAGGTGAAGATCAAATGATCTTTTCAGGGTTTTAAGCGGAAAAGAAGATAGAGTGATTGGACGGAGATGCTATGGACTTATGTGAGAGCTCTTTCATGCTCTGGGGATGAATACAACTTCTACTGAGTTATGGACATTACGATTTCAAGGCTTTCGATCGAGTATGGAACAGGGCTTGTAGCCAAATTGACAGACTTCCTCAAATACTGTGCGGCTTAATGGAAAACAGATCTTTCCAAGTAGTGATAGATGGCGTTTCCTATATAGATTCTCTATTAATGCTAGGGAACTTCAAGGACAATAGGGTGAATGAGAGCTACTTTAATTTTCGACGTTTTCCAACATTTGTGGCCGTATATCGGCAACAACGAAGCGAATGTTGTCCTCCAAGTGGTCAATCGTTTCGGGCTTATCGGCGTAGACTACCGACTTCAGATATCCCCACAGCAAATAGTCAAGTGGCAATAAATCGCACGATCTTGGAAGCCAATTCACAGGACCAAATGCGAAATTATGCGCTCACCGAAGGATACCTTCAACAAATCAATTGTGGCGTGAGCTGTGTGACATGTTGCGACATCGTGTTGAAATAACAGCTCTTGCATATAATGGTTTTTTAATTGATGAAAGAAAAAGGCAGTAATCATGGCTCTATGGCGGTCACCATTGACTGTAACGTTCAGGACAGCATCGTTTTTAAAGAAGTACGGACCAATTATTCCACCATCCCAAATAATCAGTTTTTGTGAATGCTTCATCGCTTAACGAAATTCGCTTATGAAAATTGGGATCAACGGCATTCTTGTTTTGGGCCCATTCATCGAATCTAAGCCTTGCTAGGTTATCCTGTGGCTTCAATTCTTGCACGAGTTGGATTTTCTAAGCACGCAAACCAAGATCTTTCCACAAAATCTTCCATAAAGGGGATG
Organism: Rhingia campestris; assembly: GCA_932526625.1. Classification (NCBI taxonomy): domain Eukaryota; kingdom Metazoa; phylum Arthropoda; class Insecta; order Diptera; family Syrphidae; genus Rhingia; species Rhingia campestris. The sequence goes on from OW052184.1 coordinate 2,754,184, forward strand.
AACACATATTTAATTCCTGTGCACGATGTCGGATAGACTGATTCGGGTCTTCCTTCACGCTACGCTCTACGACCTCCTGTGGATGCATATTATAATTTAGAGTAAACGTGGTGCGAAAACGTTCCATACTTAATCGAGTTAATTGCTCTAATGGACGATTATGTTGACCGTAAAATGGACGTAGTGCGCTATATGTATTTCGAACAGAACCATGATTTTCAAAATAAAATCAAAATAAAACGAGTGGTGGCTGCACGACTGGGTCGTACGCAACTTTCTCTTTCACAGCAAGTTGGGCGTTAGATCATATCATAAGCATTTTGATTATTGATGCCAAAATGATATAAATAATGTCGAAATGTATTTATACGAATGTTTACTCCGAAATTTGAAGGAATCGATGTCAATGTGAATAATAATGATTATCTGTTATTGGCCAAAACTGAAAATTCCGTTTAGTGATAGTTTGGCTAAAACTAATTTCGTGGAATTGCTTCAAACTGTAATTGTAGTAAATATTTTAAATTTCATTCAATTAGACATTATAGTTTGCGAGAAATTAACAATTTTCTTTATATGGCCTAAATGACAAAATACCTTAGATATATGGATTTTCTCGAAAAAAAAACTGGGTATGCAGTTTTGTTGGAACTAATTTGGTTATAGTATTTATATATACATAGTTTAATCAAAATCGTTAGAGCCGTTTTCGAGAAAATTGAGGTTATGTGTAATTTTTATATGGCAGCTACCGTTATTAACATGGCTAAAAGCAAACAAAAAAAATGGCCTAGAATTATGACCAAAACAAGCTTACATACGAAGTTTGAAGAAAATCGGTCAAGCCCTTTAGGCCGGGGAGACCATTACGGACAGACGGACCGACGGACGGAATTCCAAAAACCACTTTATAGGCTCCGCTATCATCGTAATGTTAGAATCAATCATAACCTCGAGGTCGAAAATTTTCACGAAAACAATATCTTTCTCTTTGTAAGAGAAAGTAAAAAAAACACCCGTTATAAAGTCCAAGTACGACCAGATCTTGAATCTTGGCAGAGGGAAGACTCGTAGGAGGTCTCTTTATTGCAGATATTATAATTCCAGATGTTCCGAGGAGGTTAGAGAAATCATTCCTTAGATTGTTGCATTTCAACTATCGACAAGACACACACTTTTAGCTTACAGGCACACTTTTCATCTAACACGAAAACGAACAACGCAATACCAAAATTCTTTTTGTTACAGAACAAGTGTTCCTGAAGACGTATTTCCACCAATCCACAATCTACAATAATTCAAGAGTAGAGGCAAAAAACATATGCAAGCATCATCTCATTGCGTCCGGGAGCGTTATAGATTAGCCGCACCTGAGAAAAGTTTTTTTTTTTTTAAATCGTAATGGCGTCCTCTGCTACACTCACAAACGGGTAATGAAAGTTTGAACAATTTATTGAGGGATATCCACTAGTGTTGGGTCTTATGTTTTGCACTATTGTTTGCTTAACCTTGGTTAAATCCGATTATTTTAAAGGCCATTTTGGAGAGTTTAGTGCTATCCTGCATAGACGGACGATTTCACGTATGGTATACCAAAACCAGGTTTAATTTAGTAAATTTCTATAATGCTTATGCTTGTTGGTTATTCTCAGAAATGGCCCCTGACTACACTAATAAAACCCATTAGGTGGCTATTGCTTTTAAAGTTCACATATTATGGCAGACAGGATTTTGTAGTCGATGTTGATGATGAGGATATCTCCCTTTCAGGTCTGGCTAAAATCTGAAATTTGAACAGTCCAGCTATACCTTAATCCGCTCAATTTTCCTTATGATTGTCAGGAAGTCAATTTTTGAGTGAATTGTTTAACTGTATTTTGGATTTCAATACCCTCTACTTCATTTATGTTGAATAAACAGTTGCGTTCCTATAGACAGAGGATTATTGTTCAAGGGTAAGATAAAACAGACTCATTGACAGTGTCGATATTACCCTTACAGAAAACTATTAAAATTTAAAGTTAAAGTGTTGTTAATCACATTAGAGTCTGTGCTGTTCTTATTCACACTCACCCACCCAAATACCGGCGTCAATTAGGAATTCCACATCCCAGGACTCTACGCTCGATCAATTTCTTTAACCTGTTGAGTATTTTTTTTTCTAATTTTTCTCATGCCATGTTTTTAAATGGCAAGATCATGACATGCGAAATTAATCCGTGGCAAATAGAACGCGATGTTACATAAATTTCGTGCCATATGCCGATACCTAATCGCTGCATATAGCCGGGCAAGTGTGCTGCTACAGTAGGTGCTGCTACAGCTTCAGCTGTAAATTTGAAGGTTTCATATGAGGTTAGTCGGCTTTTGTATTTGTACCCTCGAATTTTTCCAATGTTCAATACATCAGTGGCATGCACATTCATTCAGACCGTCTAAGCCTCGATTCATTGCTCACCCCCGCACCTACGTGACGCTAGTGTGGAGCTGTGATGCTGGTGGAATTAATCACGATTTTTTGCAAAATCTTCTCTCTAACTAGCGGAAAAGTCAATTTCTCAAAATTTATCGCTTCAACGAATTTCACTCGTTATAGGGATCCACTTTTTGTTTGTCTACAGTTCGCAAAAACATACGTCCAACATGAGAACTACAAGACCGTTGGATGCTTCCACATAGAAAGCTTCCCAAACTCAGGCAATCCGCGAAACAAACAATCCTTATGTTTGCAAATAGGGAATTGAATTTCGATTGAATTTTATTCGCCTTACCAGCAGCACGAGGATAAGGGAATTAAAAATAATTGTGTGCGCTGATGTGCTAGTATTTTGAATGGGAAGCGAGAAAGGTATGGCACACCACGGTATGCACGGTGAGATGCATTTCAATGGGAACGCTTTCATGGATTGTTTGTACGTTATTTAGTTGATGGGAAGATGAATGCAATTCTGGAAGTGGGAACTTTACGAAAAGGAACGAATAACATATGAATATTATGTGTGCAGAGTTGTGTTTTGACAAATTATTTTATTTATAACAGGAGCAAAAATAACGAAATTTTGCAGGATCAAAATTAAAAGAATATTTTCAGTTTTATAAAAGTGGAAGGTCGAACAAAAAAAAACTTTGGGGCTAAGTGATATCTTTCTCCGGTTAAAGCCTTCGGAGCTATTATAGTTTAATGAAGTAAGGGAGGTATTAAATTAAATTAAATTATGTTGTTTAATGATATTAAAATTTCATTTATTTCTACCAAAAAAAAAACGTACGGAAGTAGAAAATTTAATTCTGAATTTGATAAAAATCAATCAAATTTCTAAATACGAAAATCCATATATTTAGTTTTTAGGGAAAACTGCGTAGGTATTTATCAACTTCAAAGGCACTACAGTCCGGAATGTACCTGGGCCTTAACTAAATTGCCTCTCAAATTTGCCTAGTCCTTAACTTACTCCAGTTTCTGACATTACCACTTCAGGCGAATCGAAAACTCTGCGAACCAGATAATTAGTATCCATTCGCTAATGTCCTAGCCTTCTTAAATGTCCAATTTGGAGTTTTTTTTGACCAGGTCTATGTTGTTAAACATCTCGTAAATTTCTTTGTTGAATCTTCGTGTCCATAACCTTTCTACACAATTGAACCGAAGATATGTTTGCTCTAAACGACCAATTTCGGATTTCTTTATCTGCTTTTGATACGCCATGCTTTTCGGATCAGGCTCTTAAATGGGATCTCCTTACTAGTTCAAGTGAAATTGCATTCTTATAATAATGAAACAGCGGTTTGTAAGAGTAGTTCTGATGAGATGTCGTTGTAAGAGGTAAAAGCGGAGCCGAGCTAGACAAAGTCATTTACTACCTCAAAGTTATAGCTGTCGATTGTGACTCCAGGATCGCTTTTTTGACAGGATCGCTTAGACGACAGAAAGACAGCATTGCATTAATTGTCACTCTTTTAGATGCTTTCGAGGTCGGAATTTAATGAACTAGAAGTTGAGGGCTCAGTGGCGCGATGGTTAGTGCGATGAACTGCCGCGCAGAAGGTCTATGTTCGATTCCCAGCCGTTGCCGTAGCAACACCTTAATGATTTTTCACTGGCCCTCCTCTCGTGATGATCTGAAAAATCATCCGAGTAGTATCAATTGTCAAGAACAGCTAATTTCAACTTAGCCGTTCTGAGTCGGCATAAAACAGGAGCTACCGCCATTGTGCAAGAAGTACACACGCACACATGGATGATTGTGAGAAAGCTAGTCCCTGGGTACTAACGAGCCTGTTGCGCCAAAAATTTGTATTTTTTTCATTTTTTTTAGAAGTTGCAGGCAAGATGTCATTAATAAAAATGAAAAAGACTGTCGAAGACAAGACGGAGGCTGGGGAAAACCAGCATTTATTCGAAGACTTGAAACCGTCCAAAACAACTTGAATTGAAAGTTTCGAGAGGTAGTTTCTAATCAATTGAAGAAGAGCATCATCGATACCAAACACACACATTTTCGACAAAAGGGCTTTATGCCAAACCCCGTAAAATGCCTTTGAAATATCAGGTGCAACGATCTTGTTTTCGTCACCAAGGTGGATTGATTGGTTGCACTTTTCGGTGAATATGACATTAAATCACCAGTGAACCTGTTGCTACGAAAACCGTTTTGTCGGTCATTGAGAAGTTTTCAAGATTCATTATATTTTATAAGCTGACGGTATATCAGCGTTTCCAAGATCGGTAGTTGGCGTGCAATTGGTCGGTAGTTGGAGAGAGAAGAATATTCATCTTTTTTTGTGACGGGCTAGACAAATGCAGCGTTCCATCTACTCAGAAAGAGTCTCGATGCATATGACAGAAGAAAAAGCTTACGTATTGGTTTTGCCAGCGTTGACGAACATCTCTTCAGAATTGTGGGGTGATACCATCTGGACCATCCGATTTCTGTATGTCAAAATCGAGTAAAAGTCTTGCGACTATACGTGTACGAAAGTGGATTGGTCCCATTGAATATTCTAGTTCTCTACTACAGGGGGTGACTGGGCCGATCTGGCAACGTGGCACTGATCTCAAAACGAGCAGCGAGCATTATGACTTTGTATAAAAGGGTGAATGTCATTGTAAATGAGCGATGTGATGGAAGATGAGGCCGAATTCTTAATGTTTTTTTACGAATGAATGTTTTTTTATGAATGAATGGTAGTAAAAACTACATTTGGGGCATAGTAGAAATTTTTGCTTCAACTCATGGTCTTGAAAAATTTGGCACGCTCAATATAGGTACTGAAGTCGTTTCAGGCTTGCTTGAACTTAAATCGGTAGGATTGGTCTTATATGACCGTAAAAATAACTCATTTAGTTCTCATTATTAATATCTATCGGCTTTCTTTCGCAGAAAGGCGTTGCATATGTGAATGTAGCATATTGGATGTTTTTCCTTCCTTGTTTATATCCCTTTATAGCAGGTGAGAAACTTTATTACTTTTTCTTACTTTTTAAGATCATCAGATCTTAACCGGTAATATCAGTGATTTTTAACAGGGTACTAACGAAACGGTCATCTGCAAAAATGCTAATCAACTTGTTTAAAAGCTCTATAGAAGTAATTGCTCCAAAGAATTTAAAATTCAATTTTATTGTGACAAAACTGTTTGTTGCGTCACCGCTATATTGGCATCATTCGGCAAATTAACAAGGCTATTGCATTTGAGATCTTACGTTTCAAGAGCTTAAATCAACTTAGCAACTAAAGTAGACCAAACAAAATTGTTAGTCTTGTTGGACTTGATGAGACTAGGAAGCAAATACATATATAACGATGAAGTTTTCGTCGGGCATCTTCCAAAAATCAGGTTCAGTGTCAACCATTAAAGCGACACTTTGGCCGTATTTCATGTGACGTGGACGGTCTTTTATTTTCTTTGAGTCGATTACACTATATACAGAAATTAATGCAAATCATCATTCAAAACGCCACCCAAGGTGGTTCCACTGACCCCAAAATGCTGATCGCGATGACGATACGATACTTATGGGCTCGCCGTAACACTCTCCCTCAGTTCATTGGAACGTCGTAATTAATGAACGGCATGTAGACGTCCTCTCATTGTCCCGTGCTCAACAAAATTTACAACCAAATGAATAGTGTTATCAGACGGTGCTTGTAGGGCATGATGTTTCTAGCGTTCTAATTTCAGATATGCCATAGTTATTCACTTTTTCTTAATCATGGTCGACAATATAATACAAGTCTTCTCCGTGGCTCTTGATTGGATCGTTAAAATAAAGGTTTAATGGGATTGAGTAACCACCGCAAAGTACACCCTTTAATTTGAAAGGCAAGGCTCAAAAATTACCTAAAGAAAGCAGGCTGGATATTTGCACATTTAGTTCTAGGCTTTCTAAATTTGTCTTTGTGTTAATCGTTCATATAAGTTTAACAAGTAAAATCCGATTCAATGACACCAGTATTTGTTAGTTGCCACTACAGGGCCTATTGTTTTCTCACAGCCATTTATGTGTGCATGTGTACTTCTTGCACAAAGGTGAGACCTCCATGCAAATGGCTGAGTTGAAATAAGTTTTTCGTGATAATTTGTAGTACTAGAATGATTTATGAGATTATTGCGAGAGGAAGGTCAATGAAACATGATGAGGATATAGCCGCGGTTGAATTCGAACCGTGATCTTCCCCCCCTGCACTTTCTACTGCACCACTCCTTCTAACTCATAACCCTATCGAATATGAGGTTGTTGTCCTAAACATTAATAAGCTTCCCCATCTGGCTCGATCTCTAGCCTCTTGTTTCTTATTTCGTACACCATCAAATAAGGTTTATCAATCGTATGGTGTCGAAGTACATCGTCTATGCACTTTGGATGCTGCTAGATTAGTACCTATAGATTGTCGATGAATCTTTCTCGACAGGATTTATATCGTTAGTCTACTCAAGCAGGTCTATAAATCGTGCGTGCAACCTTTCTCTATAACATTGCAAGGAATCTTTCTTTTCAGGACCTAGAAGTAACTTATTCTCAGGACTCTTATTCAATTCTACAACAATAAGTTCAGGTCGAGTAAGAAGGAAATGCAAATATTGGTTACGTTCGACCGAACATATTTTTAAACCCTATCCCATAGGGGTATATTAGTTTTGATACATATTTTGTAACATAGAGCAATAATAAAATAAAATATATGGATTGACTCAGAATTGATAGCTGAGTCGATTAAGCCATGTTTGTCTGTTAGTCCAATTGTCGTCTGTAGGTCACAGGTTTTTAGGCCTTAAAATTGTAGCTAGGGTAATGTAATTTGGTATATGTGGTCCTTGTACGTGCTTTTCGAACAAGTGTACAAATTTTCAAAATCCCCCCACTGCCACGCCCACTTTATGAAAATCATTTTTTTTAGTCAAACAAACGGATTGTCCTTCTCATATGTTTGTTAATTTGTTTTGCGAGAAGGGATTAATGCAGAAGTCACACATGTTACGCCCATTGAATTAAATATGTAAAACGTTAGCCATGAGTTACTTTGAATTCTGTCATTCTGGTTTGAAAACACAATGATGGCTGAATCAAGCAATTCCGCATTGTCTTCCCAGATGACTTGTTATTACCTAGGTTCTTATAAAGAAGATAAAGCGTGTTCCTTGTGAAGCCAGTTATAATATTGTGTACTTATTCCGTAACTTTTCAAACGATTATCGTTGACGATATTGAAGGAGACTTGTTAGGTAATTAGCGTATAATTTTTGTATTGTGTGTGCGCACATGTGCAAATTTCACGGTACGTATTCAGAAAGTTTTGAAAGTTACGAAATGAGTACCCTGGATTATTTGACTGATGGTTAAAGTTATATGTAACATCAATATTTTGTGAGCCATGTAGGAATGAATAACAGTTTCCGAGTTGGGTTTATAAAATGTATTATACCCCAGTTCCAGATCTAAATCTGTCTTAGTCCTACTACAAATATTTTAAACTTAAGCATAGACGATGCAAACTTTCCTTTCGAAAACATTCTCGTCGTGTACGGAAAATCCAAGTAATAGATAAATAAATATTTTAAACGGTCAACATATTAAATTATTTAAAAATATATATACAACCACCCTTTCGATAGAGTCAAGACAAGTCTTACAATAATATTAAGGCCATACTTGACTTTCTGCTGGCACATTCCTGAAATAATCCGTTCCACTTGACGCGAGTGTATTAACCTCCCCCTATGCGCGCAAGCGCACACTCGTGAACCGACTTACAGCATGAGCTATTCGCTTCGAATCCTATTCCGTATGGAGTACAACAATTTATTGAAATCCATCCGGCAGGCAAACACAACATACAAGTGCAAGCATTACGCATCGATTGTCATTTCGAGTTCTTTTTGGAATTATGGATTGGTTCGTCGTCGAGTCTTCGTCTTTGTCGATGTCGTCGTGTTTGTGTTTGTTGTGTTGTTCTCGTCCTCTTCGGTTAAGGAGGTATACAGCCTGTGGAATGTGAAGCATTGCCTCTAGCAAATATGCTAAGAAGAATGTATTCTGCATGCCTAAGCTAGAGGCCTTTGCCATCGTTTTGAGAGCACCAGGACCAGGAGTTTGCTTGCAGTGCAGCAGCACCATCAAGAACAGCGTCATTCGTTAAAGGTTTATTATTCTGTTCGTATGTCCGTCCCGGTATGCCCGAGCCAGGCCATGTGTCCATCCTCTTTACACTTCAGGCTTCAGCCGCGCACTTACAATTGAAAGGTGGTGGTGGTGTGTAGTTTTGTAGTCATTATTCCCTTTCAATTGCAATAATTTGCTCAATGTCCAGTCCAGATTAAAGGTAAATCGATGCAAACGACGACAACGCGACGTCCGGTCGTCGGCGCGCAGCTATCGAATGGATGGTGAAGTACCTAGTTCGTGGGTTTCCTCCGCTTGCGAAAGAGAGCGAACCGGTGAAATGAAATACGACGTGTTACTGTTGGTGGTCGAACGAGCATCCGTAGCCCTGAACTCTCTGGTCGAAATAGCTTCCCGCATCAGTGCGGCCCTGCTCCGCTGTCGCCAAGTGACTTTTGTTACCGATGCAATTGAACAAATAATCATTTAAGGATGTGTCAGGATGAGATGCCTTGGAGTCGAACGCGCGCGCGCGAAGTACATATTTAGGACAGCACAGGGCAGATGTCAAAGACATTTATTGTAAACCTATCAGAATAGGGATTAGGAATTCAAAACATGATGATGTAAAGCCGATCTTGTGTTGTTAAGGTATTACGTAAATGAGTTCGACGGCGGTGACCATAACGAGGACGGCGATCGCATACGAGCTGACAATGGAGGAGCACGATGCCAAAGGAGGAGGTCTGATTGCCCATCTGTTTGGATATGCTCATAATTGGCGTCATACTTAGGCAAGGCTTTCTCACCGAAGTCAACACACAAGCATACCTACTTCAAAACTTATTTATGGGGTGTTAAGGAGTGCTTGGACTTGAAAGAGGATTATGTCTGACTTTTTTTTTTTCCTGCATTTCGATCTAGTTAGTGCTGTGATTGGCTTAGCTGAGTAGATGTAGGGAAGGAATTTATAGCTTATCACTTAGTTATGCAAATGATATACGAATGCATGTGCATTTATGGAAATATGCGAACGCCTTCTTATAATGACGCAACTATTTTCGAATGCTCGGTCCGACATTGATCACGAATCACCCACAGCGTGCTTCTGTTCCACAAACAATCGATTAAAAGTCTTGGGCATTGTTCGAAGGCGAACCGTGGGGCAGCACTTTTTTTTTATTAATTTTGTGCTCTGATGAATTGGTTGCGATAAAATCGAGGAATGAAAATCATTCACCCGTCTTCTTGACGTTTTCTTAGAGCCGACCGATGGTACCGCTGCTACGGACATGATTAATGGCCAATTCACACAGTCGGACAGAAGATGCTTGTTCATCATCAGCGTTTTGGATTTCATTTCGGTTTCGTTGGCCACTGCCGCCGTGTCGGCCACTGCCAGCCCAATAGGTGATAACTATCCCTCCAAAGTTCACGACAACGAGCACTGGTTTTGGACAGCCGGCAGTTGGTGCGGTGCAGGATGGTGGAGAGGAGACCAGTGAGATCGATTGGAATGTTCTACATGATCTTGAATATTATTACTGAAGATTTTACTGTTATTATTGTTCGCCAAAATTTATGGATTTTTGGAGAGGTTGGTATATGGCGAGAGCAATCAAAGAGGCAAAAGGCGTTCGTATTTGCTCGGTGCATTGAAATGGGTGGATCGCCAGGAGGCTGGAAAAGATATTGAATTGAATCGAGTGAGTCGTGATGGTTCTTTATATTCCATAGCAGTGCTCCGAGTCTTATGTGGGTTATAAGTGTTCTTTGTTTGTGTATAATTGTGATAGGAATCGTTGTTTCATGTCAATGGGCCGATTTAGTTGGATTGATGGGACTTAAAAATTACGTGAGTAATTCGATGAAAATCGAATTACGGCGCTAACAAGAACCGTAATCAGTGAACTCGAGGGACGACTCCCATCAGAATACGGAAAAAGTCTGCATTACTTTAACCCAAAGAGCACACAAAACCAGAATCCTCTTTTAGTTATTTTGTTTCCAATTATTTGATTTTGCGGATCTTACTATTTCTATATCTATAGGGTGTCCCATAATTCACGCAAAATGTAATTTTGACAGAAAATACAGATTTTTAATTAAAAAGCTTACATTTTGTATTGATTCATTGAGTATACAGATTAGGGTTATGTATGTAATAGTAGATCACATAAATGGTCACCACGGCGTTGCTGTCAAGTACTACCCTTTTATTAAAATTTCCTTTCCGTTTCGTATAAATGTGGCTAAATTTCATTAATACACCGCCCAATTTCCGTTTTCAAGGCGTTGGTGGTCGTGGGCTTGTCTGCATAGACATTTGACTTCAAATACCGCAAAGAAAAAAGTTCAAGGGCGTTAAATCGCAAGATCTGGATGGCCAATTCTGATGGCGAAAGCGGCCGAATTCACGATTAAGAAATTATTTGCAGTAATTAACCGTCTTGTTGAAACCACATGCTGGTCACATCCATATCTTGTAATTTAGGAAATAAAACCTGAGCTATCATGTCACGATAGGTTAGGTTAGGTTGTTGGGTTGATGAGGCAGACGGTGTGTGTCTTCCCTCATCGCACTCAGGTCAATATAGACCCATTGTGATGCCCGTTGGGGGTCCACTTGTGTGGTTGGTTCATTCGCAGTCCCGTTACTGTCCATTGTTGTTAGCCTCTTTCCAGCCATCCAGATGTTGTTGCAAACCTGAAAAGATTAGGTATCATGTCACGATAACGAACACCATTAATTGTTACTGCCTTAACAACCACATTTTGAAAATCAAGCGTCGTGGATGAATTTGTTTCTCAACAATTACTCGTGGGTTTTCTGAACACCTAATGCGACAATTTTGACAATTAACAAAGTCATCAATATGAAAATCAGCTTTTGTTCGAAAAATTAGCATACACTTGATGTTCCAAATCCATTCAACGAACTCTTTTCGATCTGCATGGTAAGTATTCTTCAGTCAATTGAACTTTGTAAGCATGATGTTTCAAGTCTTTCGTCAGAATTCACTGTAGAGGGCTTCTCGAAATGCCCAATTCTTGACTACGGTGCCGAACTGATGTTCCTGGATTTCCAGGTCGAACATCATTAAAACAATTAAACCAACACAAAAATTAAAACCAAACATTTGAGGTCTGGGATACACCAACGCCAATGTCAACTAAGGACCTGACTATAAACTGCATCCAAGTCTCTGTTTTAAGTGTAGTTTATGTGCATACACAAGATCTGACCACACACGCCTTAGAGAGAAATCGATGAAACCTGGTAGCCTTAATGTTATATGTCTTACACGGAATTTTAAAATGCATGTGTTGCTTTTATCGCTCCCTAACGATCAACCTGCGACACAATTTCAACATTTATCCCAAAAGATGGACTTGATAAATCAACATCCAACGGCCAATGTTTCCTATCGCGATTTTAACGCACAACTCCAATTTATTGGTTATGTTACTCGAACAGAACGGATGAAGCAGAAAGACAAGCCGAAATGTTTGCAATTACCAGCAAATGGACACAACTTGTTCCTGATATCAACTTTGAAAATATCTTGGATCTATTCCTTATATTTGATTTAGACAACTAGAAGATCTCAATCTCTGTCCCATTGGAAACTCAGATAAACAACGATCTAAATATTCTACCCATATAGATAGCAAGGACATAAGACCATCAAAGGGTTTTATGGAACTACAGAATAACTAAGATAGATAGTCTGTGTGCCTTTTTCCGATTGTCTTTCTTGTGAAGACCTTTGAGTTTTGACAAAGTGAAATCAATATTTAACATAACATAACATACATCATTTGTCTGGGTATGAAACCACTCGTTCTTTACTCCATAAGAAAACAGGATCCAACAAGCCATGGTTAGTTATCAATGCGAGCAACCAAACAAGAATGCATCTAGACAATGGCGGGCAGATCTAACTGAAGAACTGAAGATTAGTTCCAATTTACCATCGCCAACTAAACAATAGAAGCCACAAAGAATGCCTTCAATGCAAGAGTTACTAACAAACGTCTTGCTCACGACAAACCTGAGGCTCCCGAACATTTTGGTTTATGTCAAAATTGGTCTGTAATAACTTTACCCATTCTTCATTCTCTCCATTAATAAGAACTGATGGAATGTTAGCAACACCCCAAAAAGAAAAAGCCGACTAGTACGCTAGGATGTTTTCAGGAAATTTAACATTAAACTCTGGACAAAATGTATGTACTACCGAAAGAGCACGTACCCTTATTCTGAACGATTTGGACTTTCAAAAATCCATTGGACCTGACGGAATTCCACCTATTGTACTTAAAAATGCGCACACGAACTTAAACCCGTATTTTGCACTTTATTTTACATGGCAAGATCAAGATGTGTTCGCTAGTTGCTTGAATATCAAACCGATTCACAAAAAACGAGTGGTGGGTGCACGACTGGGTCGTACGCAACTTTCTCTTTCACAGCGAGTTGGGCGTTAGATCAAATAGAAAGTACGCATTTTGATTATTGATGCTATAAAAAATGTCGAAATGTGAACGTTTACTCCGAAATTTGAAGGAATCGGTGTCTATGTGAATAATAATGATTTTCCGTTATTAGCCAAAACTTAAAATTCCGTTTAGTGATAGTTGGGCTAAAACGAATTATGTGGAACTGTTTCAAACTATAATAGTATTATATGTATTAAATTTCATTCAATTTGACACAATAGTTTGCGAGATATTAACAATTTTCTTTATATGGCCTAAATGACAAAATCCGTTATATGGATTTTCTCGCAAAAACTGGGTATGCAGTTTTGTTGGAACTAATATGCTTATAGTATATATAAAGTTTAATCAAAATCGTTAGAGCCGTTTTCGAGAAAATTGAGGTTATGTGTAATTTTTGTATGGCAGGTACCGTTATTAACATGGCTAAAAGCAAACAAAAAAAATGGCCTAGAATTATGACCAAAACAAACTTGGATACGAAGTTTGAAGAAAATCGGTCGAGCCGTTTAGGCTGGGGAGACCATTACGGACAGACGGACCGACGGACCGACGGACCGACGGACCGACGGACGGAATTCCAAAAACCACTTTTTTGGGCTCCGCTATCATCGTAATGTTAGAATCAATCAAAATCTCGAGGTCGAAAATTTTCACGAAAACAATATCTTTCTCTTTGTAAGAGAAAGTTAAAAACGAGTGGTGGGTGCACGACTGGGTCGTACGCAACTTTCTCTTTCACAGCGAGTTAGGCGTTAGATCAAATAGTACCCATTTTGATTAATGATATATATAATGTCGAAATGAGTTTATACGAACATTTACTCTGATATTTGAAGAAATCGATGTCAATGTGAATGTGAATAATTATCCGTTATTGGCCAAAACTGAAAATTCCGTTTAGTGATAGTTGGGCTAAAACTAATTATGTGGAATTGCTTCAAGCTGTAATAGTAGTATATATATTGAATTTCATTCAATTTGACATAATAGTTTGCAAGAAATTATCAATTTTCCTTATATGGCCTTAATGACAAAATCCGTTATATGGATTTTCTCGAAAAAACTGGGTATGCAGTTTTGTTGAAGCTAATATGCTTATAGTATATATAAAGTTTAATCAAAATCGTTAGAGCCGTTTTCGAGAAAATTGAGGTTATGTGTAATTTTTATATGGCAGGTACCATTATTAACATGGCTAAAAGCAAACAAAAAAAATTGCCTAGAATTATGACTAAAACTAGCTTGTATACGAAGTTTGAAGAAAATCGATCTAGCCGTTTAGGCTGGGGAGACCGTCACGGACAGACGGACCGACCGACGGACGGAATTCCAAAAACCACTTTTTAAGGCTCCGCTATCATCGTAATGTTAGAATCAATCAAAATCTCGAGGTCGAAAATTTTCACGAAAACAATATCTTTCTCTTTGTAAGAGAAAGTTAAAAAGGAAATGCATGACTGAAAACTACAGACCAATATCTTTATTATCCATACTTGGAAAACCGATTAACACGATTGTCGATTAACTAGAAAGGAATGGATTAACAAGTGATCTGCAATATGGGGTCCGAAAGAAACGACATCTGCCATGGGAAACCATGGAGAATCGGGAGCTGTTGCAACATATATTTCCAAGGCTTTCGATCATTTGGCACGGGGCTTTTCTAGCCAAATTAAAAGAATGCGTCTGGATGGAAAACTTTCTAAAATACAGATCTTTGCAAGTAGAAGTTGATGGCGTTTCCTCAGAAGAATTTTCTATAAATGCTGGGTTACCACAAGGATCAATTCTCTCGCTCAATCTCATACTCTCACCCACTGTATTTCGTTTGGGGATAGCTAATAATCGCATTTTTAGATTTGCAGATGATAGTACTAATAGCGTCATACTCCGACGACACACTTGTTATCACTATTGCTAAACACCAGCAGTGATGCCGAAAAATCTGCTCCATAAACAAAGACCTAGAAAAGATTATATAATGGCGGAAAGAAAATCTAGTCCAATTCGACATCAAGAAACTGCTTTTTCAATACAATTTTTACAAAAAAGAACAAGTCGACAGTTTAGCAAATCTTAATAGAGAATTAAGTCGTCAAGTCTAAAGAATTCATGCTAGGAGTTCTGCTAGGCATCACACTAAGGTCAGATGTATCACGGCTACAACTACAGACTCTATTACTAAATTACCTTTTCAGAGCTAAGCGATATTTTACACCAGACCAGGTTCTTCTGACCATGTCTTGAATATTGTTCTCATGTTTAGAGTGCGGCTCGGAAAACTTACGCTGAACTGACTAGACTATATATAAATGCGTGCAATATTATAGACGATTCTTCTTTTAATTCAAAGCTGCAAACTTATGCAGCTGTCTCTGTCTCTTTACTATCTATTATAACGGCAGATGTTCAGATAATAAAATAAATAAGGCACAGATTTGTATAAAAAGAGCAAACAAAGAATTGAATTAATTGTTTGTCAACTTTTCGGTTGCGTTTAAAAAAGGATTTTGGGTTTGAAGTAATTCGACATGACTAATTCAATTCTGTTCATATGAAGAACAATTTAAGACCCTTTTTGCTATTGGCCATAATAATGATGAGATGGATAGATGCATGGATGGATGGATATTTAACAAACTCATCTCATAATGTTATATGTATAAGGGCCCTGAAAAATATTTATTGTTATCTCTGTGGTCGGAACATTTAGTCATTTTAACGAAATAATCACAACTCCTCTGTTCCTAGACATCTCCGCCTTTTATTATTCTGCATCTCTTTACTTTAAAGCAGTATTATCATAAAATATAAAATGATTTATCCAGACCTTTAAGCAAACGTTTACACCTAGAATTTTATCAGGTGACAGCAAGAACACATTGTATCCCTACGTTTTGGGATACTGCATTCCCCGCAGAATAAAACTTTTCGTGGACATACTACGAACATAATTTAAATTCAGTTAGGGAGATGATATCAAACAACTTTCTCAAGCATATGAACCGAGTACGAGATTTTTAAAGAATCTCGAGGTAAAATCCACACTGGAAATCAAAATGCAACAAAGTCGAGACTAAAAAAGATGTAAAATTCAATTTTATAAAGTATGGAGAACACTGAAATATTCAATATGAAAATTTCAACAGAAATTGGAATTGCTAAACAGTATAGAGTTCGTCCATCCGTCCATTTATTCGTCCCCGCATCGGTGATTCCTATACGTACATTCAATATACAGAGTGTTATGCACCCATGTACAAATGCTTGAGAGAATGGTTCCATTATGATCTTAAAAAAAAATATGAGAAGGCTATAATCCGCTGTGTGAATCGTTTAGTACCCTATCCCATCTCACTCTTCTTTAAAAATATAGCAAAAGTTTGCGTTACTAAAAACTTTATGAAGATGAAATATAGAAATCTGAAGGCGTCTTCAAGGATTCCATATACAAAATTTTGTTATTGTTCAAATTTTGAGGCCTAAAAATCGACATGGCAAAATCGAATTAGTTAGCGATCAATGGTTATTACGGCATAAAAGATACACGATGTATCTCAGAGTAGGTTATGAATGCAATTTTGAGACACTCATTGTAGGACTTTGATACGAGATAAGATACCCTGTTTGAAAATATCAAATGGCACTCAGCATGGATGAAGCTGGATGAGGCGATCGGTGATCGCTACCGCTAATGGTCATTAATGGCTTAGGAACGGTAAGGATGAACCTGGGCCTCACCAACATGCCTCTCCAATTAGCCCGGTCCTTAGCTAACTGCATCCAGTTGCGCACTTTGAGTTGGTTGAGGCCGGTTTCTACTTGTGCGCGACACTTAAGGCGAGGTCTTCCTCTACTGCGTCCGACGTGTCCATTCGTTCTACATGTCCTAGCCATCTTAAACGTCCAATGCGGAGTTTTTTTGACCAAGGGTATGTCGCTGTACAGCTCGTATAGTTCGTGGTTGAATCTTCGTCTCCATAGCCCGTCAACGCAAACGGGACCGAAGAATTTTTCTCTCGAATCGACCAAGGATTTCTTCATCCGCTTTTGATACGGTCCATGCTTCAGCGCCGTAGAGCAGGACTGGGATGATCAGGATCTTATATAGCATCTCCTTAGTAGTTCGAGTGAGGGCTTAACTACTGAATTGTCTTCTTAGCTCGAAGAAACAGCGGTTAGCAAGAGTTGTTGTCAGAGTTAATAGCGGAGTGAAGGTTTTTCAAAGTACCGTAATACCTCAACGCTATATCTGTTAATGGTGACGTTCTGTCCAATTCGTCGATGTTGTGTGTCATTTCGTGTTGACAGCATATACTTAGTCTTACCCTCATGTACTCCTAAGCCCATTTTTGTCGCTTCCTTCTCTATACTAGCAAACGTGGCTATGACATCACGTTAAGTCCTACCAATGATGTCAATATCGTCGGCGTATGCAAGAAGTTGCACCGTATTTTGGGAAGTTGTGCCTCTGGTGTTGGCTCGGTAGTTTTGCACAATCCTATCAAGAATCAAATGGAAGAAGTCACATGACAGCGCATCGCCTTGCATAAATCCTTTTTTGGTATCGAATGTGTCGGCGATGTTGAGGAGACTTATGCCTCTGTAGATGGCGTAGTTCAGAGAGTTCCCATTTTTGCTGAGGTTCCATTCTCCGGGCATACTTTCATCCGACCAGATTTGGCTTATGAATTGGTGAATGTTACTAAACAAGTCATCTCCGGCAGCTTTAAATAAAGCTTAGCGGGAGGCCGTCATTTCCGGCTGCCCCACTTCACTTAGGTCAGGTGGTTGGCAGTTTTCGCTGCCGTTGCCAATATTAAATGGTTCGTTCTGCCTGACAGTAGAATGTTGTTCCGTCATCGCCGTTTAAAAGTCTGCAAAAGTGGTTCTCCATATATTTGCATCGACTGTGTCCCAACTACGATATTTCCTTGTTCATCTCGACAGGGTTCTGTTCGAGCATTGTATCCTTGGCTTTAACGCGTTAACCTTTGGCAAAACTTGCGAATATCATTTCTGGAGTGGCACCTCTCTATATCCTCGATCGGGCGCTTTTCTTGCTCTTCTTTCTTCTTTCTGAAAAGCCGGTATTCTTTCCTTCTTCTCTGCCTATAGTGCTCAATGGCAGCCCTCGTCTTCACCTGCAGTTTAGCCTTGTAGGCCTCGTTCTTGGCTTCAAGCATCTGTCGGCATTCCTCATCAATCCAGGGGTTTCTTGCTGGTGGCCGGCTGATCTAATGGCTTGTTGGCATCGTTGCCATTGTTCTTCGACATCTTGCGATTGCAGTCTTACGATATCAATTTTTTGTTACAGTACTTCTGGTTTGTTGTGGCGTGGTGGATATCCGCATCCTTACCTTTTCTGCAACAAGGTATTGGTCCGAGTAGATGTTAGCCCCTCTGAATGTTCGGACATCCAAAATACTGGATGCGTGCCTCTTGTCTATCGCAATGTGATCAATTTGGTTGAGTGTTCGTTGATCTGGAGACCGTCATATCCGCTTATGGATATAGAGGTGAGGAAACCGTGTGCTGGCTATAGTGGCATTTCGTTCCGTAGAGAAGTCAATTATCCTAAGTCCGTTACCAGACGTGTTGTCGTGTAGGGTATGTTTTCGATAACATCGACTGCTGAAGATGTCTTCTCTTCCTAACTTTGTGTTGAAATACCTTAGCACGATTTTAACATTGTACTTCGGTAGTCGATTAAAGGTTTTTGTCAAGGAGCTCGTAGAAGCAATCTTTAGCTATATCATCTTTTTCCTCCGTCTGGGCGTGAGCGAATATAAGGCTCATGTTGGCGAATTTGGCGTGCATAACACCTTGTAGCTATACCTATTGGTAGGTTCTGTGGAAATAGTTTACCTGCGAAAATTTTAAAATCAACTTTCGCAGCCTATCTCCACAGTTGCATGAATCAGCGTGCATAACACCCTGTAGCTATACCTATTGGTAGGTTCCGTGGAAATAGTTCACCTGCGAAAATTTTAAAATCAACTTTCGCAGCCTATCTCCACAGTTGCATGATGATAATGGTCGTCCATGCTGTAAGCATTATGATGGCCATCATCTGGATGCCAATCGTAATGACCAACTCAGCCTATAAAAACTCATCAGGCAGTCTTTAGTAATGAAAAAAGTTAGTTTTTGCCGATTCCACATCCAGTCATGACCACAAGGATACCTTTAGGTTCGGTGGAATGAGAACGTCCATTG
The DNA here is from genome assembly GCA_932526625.1 of Rhingia campestris. Classification (NCBI taxonomy): domain Eukaryota; kingdom Metazoa; phylum Arthropoda; class Insecta; order Diptera; family Syrphidae; genus Rhingia; species Rhingia campestris. Next base: position 2,773,511 of record OW052184.1, read on the forward strand.
AGGACCGCAATTCCGAAGTTGTCACATTAAAACGAATCAAAATTTAAATTTTGCGTACATAAAAATATTCAGCTGAAAGTTACGCAGACAAAGTTTTAAATTTAGCTACAGGATTACATGCATCGAGGGAATAGGAAAGTTTACCATCGTTACGGGTTCCACGTAAGTTGGTATGTTAATGATTTGGAGGAGTTTGGGATTGAAATAGATTTTTATTAGTTGTTCATGTGTTGGTTGCGAGATGGGAGTGCAGCGAGTAATTAATGCTAGAGAATGTTTAAATTATTTTCAGTTTGGACAGAATTCCGAAAACTAAGGACAACTTTGTAAACTATGAGATGACAATGGCTAGATTGCAAGCTATGTTTAGTCATGTTATAATTAACCAATTAACGTTAAGAAAAGTTGCAATCAAAAATCAGATGAGTTTTGTTTTATTGATAAACTTGTTGGGATATAAAATGTGTTTTCCATCGGGAATCAAATAACTTTTCCATTTCCCAATGCAAATTGTATAATTAATTTTGTTCCCATAACCATTTACTCCTTGCAAGATGGTGGTACCGGAAATTATAAGCCGAGTTCGAACGGCTGAGTGGCGATAATCTTTTATGGCAGTTGATGCAAAGTGGATGATCATGTCCATTTCTGCAAAGTTGAAGACTAATTATCGATAAGTAAGTAAAGCGACAGAGATCTAGTCCAATGTGGACGGTTAAAATGGATATGACATGTGAGCGAATTTGGTTTGGATTATTAAGGAAATCATTCATAAAACCCTGGTCATCCCAGACCTGCTCAACAGCATCGTAGCATGGACGGTATAAGAAGATGATAAAATTCTTGGTCGTTGTGACCGAACGGTCCCGTTTGCGTTGACGGGCGATACGAAGTCAGACGTATGACGAAATAGAGAAAGACATCGCCTTGAGTGGCGCTCATAATTAGTAACCGATCGCAATAGGGCGATAGTCTAAGGGCCGAGCTAAAGGGATAGGCATGTTGTTTGAGGAACATGTTCAATCCGGACTGTAGCGTCACTTAACTAAGTGAGTAAAAGAAAAATAATGGATCAGTCGTCTAGTGGCAAGCCCCGGGTCTTTAATTCAAATCCCAAAAGTAATAACAGCCGAGATTTTTTCACTGCCCCAGCTTTTGCAATTATTTGCCGTTTTTTTACCATTTCATCGCCAAAAAGGTAAAACTAAACAAAGTATCAAAAAGGTAGATATCGCTCACAAAAGCGATAAAAATTGTACTTTGGTTGAATCTAAGCCTGGGCGGTCTTAGGAATAATATATTTATAAACGTCCTCATAGAGTAGAAAAATAATAACTCTTCTAAATTGAACAATTTGAACGAATTTCATGGGTCATACTGTTTCAAATAGATGTAAATATTGAAAAAAATTCGGTTGCGAAGGGGGTCACCTGACACACAATCTAAATTTTTAGACAATTTTGTTGGAAGTCTTTGGTAAAACGCCCAATTTGCGTTCATCTGCTACAAGACTTCAATGAGCTTGAAGTTGGAACGCTGATATGCGAACAGAATACTCAAAGACTTGCTCGTCGTTTAATAAAGGTTTTTGTTAAGCTTCAAACATTAGAGCGGAATTATTTCTTAAAGTGGCTTTTATCCAACAAATATACCTATCCAATTAGTTGCACATTCCAAGTTGGTTGAAGTTATTATCTGCAAAGTCTTCCTCTATTATGCTTTCTAACTATCTGATTTTAGACTTTACTTGGTGTGCCTTTGTTGTCCATTAGATGTCATACCTCTTTTCACCGGGTCTATGTAACTATATATATTGTTAAGTACGTCGGTGAATCTTTGCACTTCAAAGTAAACGGGATTTAAAAAGTTTGAAAAATTGTATATTTGCTATTTTTATCCTTTTTAACGCAAAGGTAGAAAAAGAGGATATCTCTAGCGGTATTATCGGAAAACACAGAATTCCATTATAATCAGCAGACGATTTCCTCACATCGATATCCTTATCAGTATGTTTTCAGGACAGGAAAGTTCACTTCTGATCATATCATCACACTTCGGCAGATCCTGGAAAAACCCAAGAATAAATAGGTGGTGGGTATCGATTTGGTACCCACCACCTATTTATCGATTTCAAAGCCGCATACGACAGCATTTATAGAGACGAACTATACAGAGCCATGTCTAGTTTTGGTATACCCCCCAAACTCGTCCGTCTGTGCAGGATGATGATGGAGAATTCTCGTTGCTTCATCAGCGTTGAGAATGACCTCACCGATACATTCGATACCAAAAAAGGATTTAGACAATGCGACGCACCGTCATGCGACTTTTTTAACATCATTCTTGAGAAGACTGTGCAAAACTCCTGAGCCAACACAATAGGCACAATCTTCCATAACTCGCAACTACTATAGCATACGCCGACGATACTGACATTGGTCGGACTCAACGTGATGTCATACCCAAGTTTGCTATTATAGAGAATGAAGCAGCAAGAATTGGTTAAGCTGTATATGAAATGGCAAGCCCATGTATATGCTTTGTACTCGAAAGGACACAGAACATTGAAATATTCAACAAAATGTAACCATTGACAGATCTAACTTTGATATCGGGACTTAGCCTACATTGGCTTCGCTATTAACTCTTACAACAACATCTCGTCAAAAATTAACGAATAATTACTCTTGCAAACCGCCATTTCTTCGGGTTAAGAAGGCAATTCAGTAGCGAAGCCCTTACTCGAATGACTATTGAGATTCTATATACTAGAACCTGACTATCCCAGTCCTGAGGTACAAATTCTTCGAAAAGTATTCGGTTCCGTTTGCGCTGACTGGTACCATTAGTCAAAAACTCCATTGGACGTTTAAGCTGGCTAGGACATGTAGAGTGAATTCGATTGCGAACCAGACGTTAGTAAGTAAAGGAAGACCTCGCCTTAAGTGGCGGCCACAAGTAGAAATCGATCTCTACCAACTTGAAGTCCGTAACTGGAGGCAATTAGTAAAGGACAGGGCTAATAGGAGAGGCATGTTTGTGTAGGCCCAGGCTCTAATAACTAATAAAAATCAAGAGAATTAATGCCATTACCTGTTGTGCACTAACTGCCTGGATAAGCTGAAAGAAAACCTTGCAAACAAGTTCATAGAGCTAACGTTTAAAAATGTTTGTCAATTTAATTCAATGTAGCGATCGTAGAAATTAAAGAGCATCCTTACATAGGCCCTGAATTTATCAAATTCTTCCTTCGTGGTATTAAACTGACTTTGCGGGAATCAACTACTTACTTACTTAAGTGGCGCTACAGTCCCGAATGATCCTGGGCCTCAACCGACATGCCTCTCCAATTAGCCCGGTCCTTAGCTAGCTGCCTCCAGTTGCGCACTTTGGTTGAGGTCGGTTTCCACTTGTGCGCGCCACTTAAGGCGAGGCCTTCCCCTACTACGTCCGACGTCTGGCTGGGAATCGAAGACTCTGCGAGCCGGAGTATTGGTGTCCATTTGTTCTACATGTCCTAGCCATCTTAAACGTCCAATGCGGAGTTTTTTTGACCAGGGGCATGTCGCTGTACAGCTCGTATAGTTCTTGGTTGAATCTTCGTCTCCATAGCCCGTCAACGCAAACGGGACCGAAGATTTTTCGAAGAATTTTCCGCTCGAATCTACCAAGGATTTCTTCATCCGCTTTTGATACGGTCCACGCTTCAGCGCCGTAGAGCAGGACTGGGATGATCACGGTCTTATATAGGGTCTCCTTAGTAGTTCGAGTGAGGGCTTTACTACTAACTTGATTTCTTAGCCCGAAGAAACAGCGATTGGCAAGAGTAATTCTTCGTTTAATTTCTGACGAGATGTTGTTGTCAGAGTTAATAGCGGAGCCGAGGTAGACAAAGTCCCGTACTACCTCAAAGTTATATCTGTCAATGGTGACGTTCTGTCCAATTCGTCGATGTTGTGAGTCATTTCGTGATGACAGCATAAACTTAGTCTTACCCTCATTTACTGCTAAACCCATTTTCGCCGCTTCCTTCTCTATACTAGCAATCGTGGCTATGACATCACGTTGAGTCCTACCAATGATGTCAATATCATCAGCGTATGCTAGTAGTTGCACCGACTTTTGGAAAATTGTGCCTCTGGTGTTGGCTTTGGAGTTTTGCACAATCCTCTCAAGAATCAGATTAAAGAAGTCACATGACAGCGCGGAATCAAGTTCTCCTGTAAAATATTACCTCTGGTTTCATTTCATCAACGATGACTAGCATAAGAAAAACTTTAATCAACATGTTCCCATCAATGACAAATGAGACTTTTACAACAGAATTCTTTTCTTCTTATATAAATCTTGCTTCATAAATTCGTCTGATTTTTCGCCCACGTTTATCAGATGATTTTCCAAAGTAGGATGCCTTATCGTCATCGTTTGCCATTAATTAACTTTAAAGCGAATACCCCCAAAAAAAAAAAAAAAACAAAAGAATGCCATGCATATAGCCCCGTTTGACTAAGCACACCAAGTGTCGAAGGTAACGCTGAAATCGATTTGTTGAACCTCCTCCTCCACTGCCACTCATTGTAATCGATGGAAATTAATTGATGAAAGCCGATGGAAAAGAAAATTTGAATTTCTATATCCCGGTATCAAGGCTGAGACACCAAACTCCTTGGCTGTGTGTGCGCCACGAGATGCTAAGCCTGCCGATGGAACGATAAACTAAACCCTACGCTGATTGGTCATAAATCTTTTTCCAAGCGACACTGTTCGTTCTTGGTAATTCGGCTAGCGGCGCAGGGGGATGAATGGATATTAATCAAACGCTAGTCGATTATTTACGTTCATAGGCAGGCTTAGCGGGCCATAATGAAACAGTGGCACACCCAGTGTCGTGAGACCATTTACATTTTTGGTGAGCCCAGTACATGGACACTTTCACTTTGTCCCATCACTGTTCCAGGAAGCATTTGTGCGCTTGAATTTGATCGACCAGCCTCACCTGAAACCCTACCCCAGCGGCATTATGAAGAAAAACCATAAAAGTGCTACCGAAACCGAGTGTGGTCGGGACGACTGACTGAATAGACTCATTAAAAGCTACGAGTAACATGTCCAGGTCCAGTGTTCCGGTGCGGTCGGTAGTCGGTACCCCCTACTTTGTTGCTCCCCCTCTCGGTATTTCAATACAAAACCGCAGGTGATAAATTATGTTTCGCTTCTACAGACTGCAAGCGGACTCGAGGACGAGGACTAGTCTCTAGTCACAAACTCACAACAAAATCAATTTTCTCATCATTAACTAAGTTGGCTGATTATAGGTGAAGCAACTGTACAACAGGGGTGCAAGTGCATTGCATTGATATTGACTTCGTGTTGAATTTATTGTCACCAGTGTAGGTACTAGGTTGAACGTTGAACGTTGCGGTGGCTCCGATGGAAAGTCATTTAGTTGGTCTAGTCAGTGAAGTAGCTGCATGGTGTTCGACTGGAAGATTTATTAAATCCAATAGATGTGGTATCTAGAATCTTAATTGATCTGCGATTAGATACTCGATGATGTTTAATTAAAATGATGTCGTGATCTATTCATTTCACAAGTTGGAACTTTTTTCCTCGACTCTCGTCTTTGGAATGCAACTTTGTCTTGACTGTTGATCGGAACAATTGTGCTACTTTTGCTGGGCACGCTATCCGTCCCATTGGGGACAAGTGAAATTTGTTTGGATTGTATGCAAACGTCCACAGACAAGTGCACGGAATTATTTTGAATTTCTACTTCAGAGGCGTGGGAAGAAAGCAAGATGAATAAAACGGTGCCATCCGTTGATGGTCCAGAGTCAAATAGAATCGTTATCCCTACACGATTTTTCTGAGCTAGCATGCATGTACTAGTTCTGTGCATTTTATGAAAAATAACTTTTTAAAAGGACTTACCAATCATTTTGAGTTTTGAAGACTTGTGTACCAGTATTCCGTCATGATTTTTCAGCTGTCCGAAAACTATCCAAATTAATCGATTCATCTTGTTTCTTTTTTCTCTTTGGCTTATTCGACAATATCCAGTCATTGGTGTTCTTTGATATTCTGAGACTAAAAGCGCTTCACCATTCAGCTTTACTGGTGGAAAATGTACTCAAAGGAAAATGCGTCGATTCCAAATTCCTTGAAAAATGCTGCCCTATCTTGATTGTATATACTACTCACATGCGTATGCTAGGGATAATTGGGAGCACATTTGTCAATGAGAGTACGGATTGTCATAAATGGGACGTAGGTGTTCATATTTCACCTTCCTGACTACAGCACTATCTTCCAAGCAGAGTTATTACCAATAGCAGAGGCAGCTTTCGTTACTGCATGATGATATAACGATTTTTATCGATATTCAGGATGCAATTAAAGCAATATCTGCTGTCAAAATCTTGTTCAAGGCTGTCGAAAAGAGCTAAAATTGCTTGGTGGTCATTCCAACGTTAAGCACTGCTGGGTCCTTCAACACATGGGCGTAGAGGGTGCTTGCAAGAAGAAGCTCTACCACCATCTAAAATCACAGGTGGGACAGAAATTATTCTAAATCGCCAAAGATAGATGGAATTTCTTAGAGACTTGAAAGAAGGTATGACTGGAGTTTGAAGAAGTCATAACTAACAAACTCCTTCAGAGAAACAGAAAATCTGTTCTTTATAGTGGGCAGATAAGGGACAATTTATGAAAATTCATAATGAGATGGTGGCTTTTGTAGACATTGCGATGTGAATAAACATTTGATAATACGCTCCACTTTCTGTGACGATGCCGAGGCTTTATCCAGTTATGAATAACAACTCCACGACGGATCTATCCGAAATCCACCTCCCCTTCTAGATGTGTCACTTGGAGCTATGTCAGAATCTTCTTGTCGCCTCAGTCTCTATAAATATCATGTTGGGATTTAGTTTTACTGTGTGGATTTTTTTAAAGATAATGCTTACATTAACTTAGTGAGGTTTTGTAATAATTTGTTGGGGACTTGCCATGTTATAGAGAATTATATGAATGAAATATAGAAAATTATATATTTTTTTAATTTCTTATATAAAAATTCTTCTTGTTTGACAAAAATCGACGTCTTTTTTCTGAAGTGGGCTTCAAGAAAGTCGTAACAAAAAATTTATATACCAAATTTTATTATCCTAGGTCAACCTTTTTTCGACTGGGCGATATACTCTTATGGTTATGACCCATAATATAGACGAAATTTTCTTTTCAATGTTATCGAGTTTTTTTTCGAATTTCCCTAAAATTTTACCGAAAACTACTTTTTACTGAAAACGGGCCCCAAATTTGGCGGTGGCAAACAGCTTTATATACATCTAGTGGTTTATTTTTTAATAATATGTTATTTTGACACTGACTGACTGAGCTGTTTCCCGCTCGAAATCTTGACAGAAAGTCAGTATTATACTTCCGCGGAACGAAATGAGTCGCTTAGGCTTGAACAACGTTAGGATATATTGAAAACTTATTCTCAAAGTGAGTGCTATGTAGCCCAAATAGTGCGTTATTTGAAAAGAAGTTTTGGGCAAAAGGAACCACCCACAGCGCCTGCTGTATACAAGTTCGTGAGACTGCTATGCTAGTTGAACTATACTCATGGTCCCCGTTGTCATAAGGTGCGAGAAAGTGGCTGCTATAGTCGAGACTGTGAAACTCAATTCACGAATATCAATTCGGCATCGATCTCAACAGCTCTACAAAGATCTCCAATTGACTCAGCAATTGAGGGCGCACGACCATCCGCTTCGCAGCTTGGCTTTTAGAGCACCTTGAATTGGACAACGATTTTGGGCAAAAAATCGTCTTTTCTTGGCGACTACGTTAACAAACAAATTTACCACATTTCTATTTGGGGCTCGGAAAACCGATGCATCCACAGAGAGTGACAGTTTGGTAAGAATTGTGGAGTGGTGGCATCATTGGATCATTTTTCTTCGAAAATGAGGCTGGGAACAAAATTTCGGTCAACGCTGGGCGTTACAGAGCCATGTTAACCTACTTTTTACTAAAATTGAAGACATACATTTGGATGATCTCTGGTTGATGCAGGATATGGCAAGAAGCCCATGTCAAAATCGATGTTTTGTGCACTAAATTCCCAAACCTTGTTCACAACAGCCTTGGAGCTGTCAATTGGCCGCCTCGGAGCTGCTTTGTTAAGGGTCGATATTATGCAAACAATTCGGAAACGATTCAAATCGCCAATGTCACCCAAGCCATCAGCGAGCTACAGTTCGAAACTATCAACAAGTTATTCAAAATTGGAGTGACAGAATGCGCTACTGCATTTGAACGACGTTGTATTCAATAATTAATAGCGATGTTAGTTTTTAATAATAAAGCCATAATACATTAAAAAACATTTCGTTAATTTTATTGCATTTTTAAGAAGAAACTTGTATTTGGCCCACCCGTTATATCATATTCGGAAACTTTTTCAAAATTCCTTATGCTTGACGAACACAACTTTTTTTCTGAAAACTGGGCAGCTGGCGAATTTTTAACATTTTTACATCTCTACTGCGAGTAATGAGAAATTCGTATACCGAAGTAGGTGTACAAAATATTCAGATTCATATCTCAGCGACTCGAAATTGTTTTGAGTTGTAAAATCGCGACCAAAATATTTGCATTTGTTTGGGCAAAAGGAAACCAAACTGAGGATAACTGAGCTATGTTACAGATTCGATAGATTTCGATAATTTTTGAGAAATATTGGGTTTTAAGAAGAAAATCGCTTGTAAAAACGCGACTAAAATAATTTCATTTGTTTGGGCAAAAGGAAATCCCACTGAGGATAACTGAGCCATATATATCGATAAATTATTAGTGTTAACATATTAAATCACCACATAAGCAGTTCATGAGTTACCGCTTGATTAAATTTAATTCGGGTGGCTTGACTATGGGTTAACTCAGAGTTATCTCACCAGTGACAAACCGGGTCATTCTTAGTCATTCTGATATAAGCTGAGCGAAAGGGATACATTTCCTCATTTACTGGCTGATGTCGTATTGAATATATTGTACTGAACGTATTGAACGGATTGTATTGAAAGGCTTAACACAATCCTGCCTTTGTAATGTTTATTTCGAATTTAGGATTTTTTGTATTACAATTAGATGAGTAACATTTACATTTTCAGTCTTTGAATTTATTCATTGGAGTCCACATTGGAATTCTGTATCCCTTTGCATAAAAATCTCTACAAAAACCCTGATAACTCATTTTATATTCTCTGCTATATAAACCCCTATATCCAGGAAAGATGATAAGCTATTACTTTTAATCACATAAATTCAAGGTTATCTATTGAGGACACTCTTTCAAAGGGATTGTAAAAAAATTTATTTGATTAATAATAATTTTTAATCATATTCCAAAAGCAATCTAAGTTTTTCGACCGCTATTCGAGTTTGATTTGTTATTCCATTTTCGAAGAACATAAAAACCCTTGGCATCCTCGTCACTTAATCAAAATGTTCATACTACCTGCCATCAGCAGGCCAATAGCCATATCCATAGCAGTTTCTATTCATTGTGCGCAGCATTTTTGCATAAAAAAATATATATTCACAAAAATACACATAAATTGTGACCCAAATCCAATATCCGCTCATGGCTTTTGCTCACCACCTTAGCCTGCCTGTGGCTTTGGCAGCCAGCCATCTAAATAACAGAGGACCATGCACGTAGCCATACTTCCCCTCGTGTACATACTGAACGGTAGCTCCGCTTCAGAGATTGCTGTCCTATTACTGTCACCTAATAACAATGAAATCGATATAATCTGCATTTTTTATAGTCTGGCTCTCTTCCTGTGAGCGCGACGGGCCTTCAATACTCCCTTGGTGCGAAATTTATATCCATCGATGTTGGCTCATGGTTGGGTGAACGGAGCCATTCTGGCTAAATGGTAAAGCGGATGAGTTAAACTGACGCAAACGGGGTGGTGGTGGTGATGCCACGAGGAGTCATTCCCCGCATAGCACCTTTGAGGTATTTTGTATTGTTGATGATGATGATGATGATGATGAAAATCACTGGTCGTCGTTGAGTGTCGTTCTCTGGTGTGTCGGACGAAGCACTTTTCTTCTTTAATAAACCTCCTGTGACACATATGATACGCCTGACGAAGTCATCTATCATTTGGGAGTGATTCCAAACAAGCAACACCTGGTGCTTGGGGAACTAGATCCAATAGGCACCCCCGAATCCATATTAGGTGCGGATGCGGATGCTTATGACAGTGCTGAGCTACGACTCTAGTTGAAAGAGCTCTCGCGTACACACAAGCCCTTTTATTGCATCCACACTCCCTTTCCTAATCAGATCTAAACTTTGCACTTAGTAGGAAGCAATTTAAGACTTCAACTGCGACTTCACACGTCGATGGTTGTTTGGCCTCGTTTCAGTGTTTCGTTTCATATATGATCATATAGTCCTTTTTTGCCAGACCAGACGACGACGAAGACGACGATGATGATGATGATGATGTGGATGATGATGACGACGTCTCCTTCTAGAGTTCTTCAAAATCTGATATGATGCACAGGGTGTAGGTCTTTTGGTGGCCTTATCTATTGCCTATCTATGCCGGATGTGTGCATATATGAATTTACAATTGAGATACCTTTGCAGCTGGTTTGCCTGATGGCTTAGATGATGGTTGATGGGTGGGTGGGTGAACAGTGGCAGCGGTGGCGGCGTTGGTTTGGCACGGTGGCATAGAGAGCTACGATTTTAGATCCATCAGGCGATACCCTCGTGGTATGGGTGTATTTGTGTTGAAGTAGTTCGTATAACTGTTTCAATTTGATTCCTTTTGAGGGCAGTAGTCGACTGATGGCACAGAAAATCGACTCAGATATTCTCAGATAGGCTTAAGGTAAGTCAAATGATGGTACATTCAAATAATGGTGTCTGTGTGTGAATAGGGAATCTATTTGGATCTGCACAAGGCAATCAAAATAAATTGCATGGGAATTCCATAGACAATTGATATCCTCGCTATGGTGGAGTGATAGTGAATGGTCGTTTGAATGAAACGAATCATATGCAATTTGGTAGTTTACATAGACCATGTTTGGAGATTGGGAACTGTTGTAAAAAAAAATTATCATAAGTTTACCTATAAAGTGAGAATAAACGCTTTTTAAGAATAAAAGCTTTTGAAACGTAGAAGGTGCATTTATACTTGGATGAACAGAAACAACAGAAAGTACAAAAATGCGGGAGACCGCGGGTATGGATAGGTGCCTCTATAGAAATGATATCTAGTGTTCGTATACCGCCCAAATTCTTCCATACGTGCAGGGTGTTATACTTGTTTATTTGTCACATCCTGTACCATTTTAGCTCTAATAAAATGTTGTCTCTTCCATCTTTCCGTCTATTCAAATCCTTGGCTTGTTGAGCCCACGACATTCAACAGTTTCCCCAAATTTTTACTAGCACCAATAAATCAATATTAAAAAATTTGTAAGTTTAAGTTTTAAGTAAATTTTGTGTTTATAACCTTTACATATCATCAGTAGAGCAAGAATTGGTTTATTGAAAAAAAAATCCGAAAAAGTGAGTCTCGGAATTCACATTATAGTGCCGTCTGGTACCTGCACTTTCCTGGTTTGGCAATATCGCCATTTTTCTAAAAAACGGCTACAACGATTTTGATTAAACTAAACCATTATTAACGTTACACATATTTCAAAAAAAAAATGGTCACTCAGTTTTTTTTTCCGAAAACTTATTAGTGGTAGATTTTTGTATAAAAAAACACAAATTTCTCATGAATCTAGATGAATGAAATGGAAAATCAATGTTACTATGTACTAAAATTTGTAATAATGCCTTATAATTAGTTTAGCAAAAGGGTCTTCTACGTGGAATTTTAAGTTTAGCCCGAAAAAAGTCATAATCAACGCCTTCACTGGTTTTCTTCAATTTTAGAATAAAGATTCCTTTTATTTTTTTATTTTATACTGATATGCCATTTGAAAAAAATATATTTTTGAGGTAAAAGTAAGATTGTGTTGGTTCCCAACACAAACCAAACAAGAACACAAGTTACACCGGAGACCTAACGCTTTCCTCCAATTCAAGGACCATAACAATTTCCGACTGGAAAGTGTCAAGCCAACTGACTTTCTCTGATCATATGATCATAGAATTCTCCCTAGCAAAAATTGTTAGAAATATATTATTGCTCATTGCACATATATTATTAATCAACTAGCCATTGTAACATTATTATCTTAGTATTAGATTCAAATCACTCATTATTATTTTCTCACTCACTAATACATGTTAATTTCTACATTAATGCTTATCATCTTGAAGTTCCACCAGGCAACAAATTGTTTAACTCCTTCTTCTTCTTTAAACTATCAACCGATACACTTGTGCAATTCAACCGCGAATTATAGTTAATAAATCTTTAATTGAATTCATATTGAATCGTATATGTTTTTATTGATAATCCAACAGGTTATGGGCCCAGGCCACCTAATGGTTTAATTCTAAAATCAATTTGAATTTACACGAAAACAAATTTTTTTTATTTAAAGTTAGCACTCGCGGTATACAATAAAATTATTGTCTTAAGCACGTGTAAAAGCATGAATACGAGCAACGCAAATAGCATCGAAAAACTCGACGATGATAACTTTGAGATTTGGAAAGTACAAATGAAAAGTGTATTAATTTGTAGCGATTTATGGTCATATCCATAAAATCCGAAAAAGTGAGTCTCGGAATTCACATTATAGTGCCGTCTGGTACCTGCACTTTCCTGGTTTGGCAATATCGCCATTTTTCTAAAAAACGGCTACAACGATTTTGATTAAACTAAACCATTATTAACGTTACACATATTTCAAAAAAAAAATGGTCACTCAGTTTTTTTTTCCGAAAACTTATTAGTGGTAGATTTTTGTATAAAAAAACACAAATTTCTCATGAATCTAGATGAATGAAATGGAAAATCAATGTTACTATGTACTAAAATTTGTAATAATGCCTTATAATTAGTTTAGCAAAAGGGTCTTCTACGTGGAATTTTAAGTTTAGCCCGAAAAAAGTCATAATCAACGCCTTCACTGGTTTTCTTCAATTTTAGAATAAAGATTCCTTTTATTTTTTTATTTTATACTGATATGCCATTTGAAAAAAATATATTTTTGAGGTAAAAGTAAGATTGTGTTGGTTCCCAACACAAACCAAACAAGAACACAAGTTACACCGGAGACCTAACGCTTTCCTCCAATTCAAGGACCATAACAATTTCCGACTGGAAAGTGTCAAGCCAACTGACTTTCTCTGATCATATGATCATAGAATTCTCCCTAGCAAAAATTGTTAGAAATATATTATTGCTCATTGCACATATATTATTAATCAACTAGCCATTGTAACATTATTATCTTAGTATTAGATTCAAATCACTCATTATTATTTTCTCACTCACTAATACATGTTAATTTCTACATTAATGCTTATCATCTTGAAGTTCCACCAGGCAACAAATTGTTTAACTCCTTCTTCTTCTTTAAACTATCAACCGATACACTTGTGCAATTCAACCGCGAATTATAGTTAATAAATCTTTAATTGAATTCATATTGAATCGTATATGTTTTTATTGATAATCCAACAGGTTATGGGCCCAGGCCACCTAATGGTTTAATTCTAAAATCAATTTGAATTTACACGAAAACAAATTTTTTTTATTTAAAGTTAGCACTCGCGGTATACAATAAAATTATTGTCTTAAGCACGTGTAAAAGCATGAATACGAGCAACGCAAATAGCATCGAAAAACTCGACGATGATAACTTTGAGATTTGGAAAGTACAAATGAAAAGTGTATTAATTTGTAGCGATTTATGGTCATATGCAAGTGGTGCAAAAGAGAAGCCAAAAGTTGATGAGAAAAGTATAGAAGAATGGGTGTCGAAAGATTCGAAAGCATTGGCTTTGATACTTCTTTGCATAAAACCAAGTCAGCTTGGGCACGTGAAAAAGGCAGAAACGTCGATGGAAGCATGGGGAATTCTGGAGTCAATATTTAAATCAAAAGGTCCAATACGAAAGGCCATGTTATAGACGCAGCTTTACCATATGAAAAAGAAGGTGGATCAGTCTATGGCGCAGCATGTGAATGATTTTATGAGCAAGGCGGAGCAGTTGGATGAAGCAGGAATTAAAGTTCCAAGTGAGTTGCAGACTATTATGCTGCTTAATACTTTACCCGATGAGTTTGAAAATTTCCGTATTGCTATTGATTCGCGTGACGAAATTCCTAGCCCAGAAGAGCTACGAGCGAAATTGATAGAAGAAGAAGCGAGGAGAGAAGAGAAGAATAATAGAGAAGAGAACGATGGCCAAAACGCATTGTACACTAAATCTAGAAATAAAAATTATCATAGAGGCAATACAAAAATGGGATTTAAGAAGTTTGATGGAAAGTGTTACAAATGTGGAAAGCATGGTCACAGAGCAGCCGTTTGCAGAAGCAAAAGTTACTCAAATACAAACTCGGCTCATTCAGCAAATCAATCAACGAATACAGTAAATAGCAATTTGAAAGAGAATGAGAAAACAATACATTCAAGTGAATGGTGCTTAGATAGTGGTGCTACTGCACACATGTGTTATGATAAAGAATTGTTTAATAGTATTAATACAAACCTACGATGTCAGATAAAGACAGCCGGCCATACCATTATACACGGAGTTGGAGTCGGCTCAATTAATTTAACAACTAATAATGGAGTGAATTTGACACTTGAAAACGTGGTTTATGCTCCAAGGTTAAGACAAAATTTAATTTCTGTGCCAAAAGTCACTGAACGTGGGCATATAATAGAGTTTGGAAATAAGAATGCGAAAATGATGAGGCATGATGGATCTTTGATATTATTGGCAGAAAAAAGAGGAAAATTATATATCGTAAAAATGAAGGAGCTGGAAATTAAACATGCAGCACTGGCAGGTAGAGTCAACCAACATTCGGAGCAGTGGCATCAGAGATTGGGACACCTCAATCTGATCGATTTAGGAAGGATGTCAAATATGGTATTGGGTATGATTTGTAACATAAATAAAATGAAAGTCGATTGTGTGACTTGCCAAAAAGCAAAGATTAAGATGTTGCCTTTTCAGAATTGTGGAAGCAGAGAAACTGAGACTCTCGGATTGATTCATTCAGATATATGTGGACCATTTCGAACTCAGTCGCTTGGAGGAGCGAAATATTTCATTACATTTATAGACGACTACACCAGATATATGCATATTTACTATATTAAGCATAAGTCTGAAGCTTTGTCATTTTTCCAGCGATACAAACTAAAAGTTGAAAACGAAACTGGCAAGCGTATCAAGCGATTACGATCGGACAATGCCAAAGAATATTTGTCCAAAGATTTTCAAACGTTTTTGGATCTCTCAGGAATTAGCAGACAACTTGCAGTAGAATATACCCCGCAACAAAACGGAGTCGCTGAGCGGGCTAATCGCACACTAGTTGAGATGGCTAGGTGCATGTTAATCCAGGCAAATTTACCTCAGGGACTGTGGGCTGAAGCAACCAATACTGCAGTGCACATCAGAAACCGTTGTCCAACCAAGTCACTTGTGAACCGGACACCGTTTGAAGCATGGCATGGTAAGAAGCCGAGCATAGCTTATATGAAGATCTTTGGGTCAATAGCTATCGCCCTCGATAAAAGACCAGGCAGAGGAATGTTCGAACCCAAAGGTAAGGAATTCATTTTTGTTGGTTATTGCGATGATTCCAAAGCATATCGGTTATGGGATCGTCGAACGAATAATATCATTAAGAGTCGAGATGTAAAAATATTTGAAAACATTGATACTGTTGACAATACATTTGATGATTTAATTATCATTGACAATGAAACGGAAAATTGCGAAAAGACAAGGGGAAATTGTGAAGTTACAACCAAACAAGAACAAAATCTTGACAAGCTCGATGAAAAGCAGATTGATATGGACATTGAAAATCGTGTTTCAAACAACGTTAAACAAGAGGAGAAAAATTTAGTTGTTGACAAACATTTTGGTATGGCTGATGATGAGACCCCAAAGACTAGGACGAAACGCAAAGGGGAAAAACCGCAAATTATTCGAGATGGTATTAAGTTAAGAGCTAGAAAGATAAATGTGGAAGATGCGGCAGATATGGCGGTCGAAATAAGTGCTGTCGCTTCGGAAAACGCAAAATTAGATCCTGAAACCGTATCAGAAGCGATTAATGGATCAGAAAAGGATGAATGGTTAAATGCTATGGAGAGCGAGTATAGTTCGTTGCTGGGAAATGGAACATGGAGTTTAGTGGATTGTCCACCGCACGCAAATATAATAACCAATAAATGGGTGTTCAAACGCAAGCGAAACAATGATGGAGAAATTGTCAAATATAAAGCGCGATTAGTAGCAAGAGGTTGCGAACAACGATATGGCATTGACTACGAAGAAGTGTTTGCACCTGTTGCTCGCTTTGAAGCTATTCGTGCATTTTTTGCGACGTGTGCTGAAAAACTACTTCATATTCATCAAATGGATGTGGTATCAGCTTACGTTCAAGGAGACCTTAACGAGGAATTATATATGGAGCAGCCGGATTTATTTAAAACTGATGTCAATAAGGTATGTAAACTTCTAAAACCTCTTTATGGGTTGAAGCAATCTGGAAGGCAGTGGTATCAAAAGCCTACTATGCACTTGGAGTCAATAAATATGAAAAAGTCTAGTGTCGAGCCGTGTATTTTTATATCAGAAACTGACAACGTCGATGTAATTGTTGTGATATATGTTGACGATTTATTAATAGCTGCCAATGATCTGGAAAAACTAGAACGTTTCAAGGACCTTATGAAAAATAAGTTTCAAATGAAGGATTTGGGACAAGTGAGTACCATTTTGGGGATAAATGTCACAATTAACAATTCCACAAAGGAAATAAAACTTGATCAAAAGAAGTTCGTAGGGGAGATTCTACAAAAGTTTCGAATGGAAAAGTGCAAACCAGTTTCTACACCTGTGGATTATAGATCGAAGATCTGCAAGAGCATGAGTCCTACAACTCAAGAAGATATTAATGATATGGAGTCCATACCATATCGCGAACTAATTGGAAGCTTAATCTATTTAGCAAATGGAACGAGACCTGATATCTCATTCGCTGTAAGCTGTTTAAGTCGTTTTTTGGAAAATCCTGGAAAAGAACACTGGATTGCTGCAAAACGTGTTCTGAGGTATCTCAATGGAACTCGGGAGTACTGCTTACGCTATTGTCGACAGGAGTCTAATATGGTAGGATATGTAGATTCGGATTGGGCTGGAGATCTTGATGATAGAAAATCGTGTTCAGGATTCGTAATACAGATGTCTGGAGGACCAATCAGTTGGAAGTCCCAAAAGCAAAAATCAGTTGCTCTGTCGACCATGGAAGCGGAATATATGGCGCTCTCTGAAAAAACTAAAGAAACTATATTTTTGCGAAAACTTTTTTCAGATATTGGTTTGTGTGAACTCGTGTTGGATCCTACAGTAATTTACTGTGATAATCAAAGTGCTATTCAACTATCAAACAACATTGGTCACCATGGTAACAGCAAGCATGTGGACATTAGATACCATTTTCCACGGGAAGCGCAAGATAGAGGCGAAATTAAGATCCAGTACAAACCAACAGAAGAGATGGCAGCCGACATTTTAACAAAAGGTTTGCCGAAAAATAAAAATGAAAAATGTATTAATATTTTACGGATATATAATCATTAAATTTATTTGAATTGTATTAAAAAAAAAAAAAAACAAAGGGCATATTTGTTGTAATAATGTTTAAGTAACATAGTTGATAAGAGGAGTGTTAGAAATATATTATTGCTCATTGCACATATATTATTAATCAACTAGCCATTGTAACATTATTATCTTAGTATTAGATTCAAATCACTCATTATTATTTTCTCACTCACTAATACATGTTAATTTCTACATTAATGCTTATCATCTTGAAGTTCCACCAGGCAACAAATTGTTTAACTCCTTCTTCTTCTTTAAACTATCAACCGATACACTTGTGCAATTCAACCGCGAATTATAGTTAATAAATCTTTAATTGAATTCATATTGAATCGTATATGTTTTTATTGATAATCCAACAAAAATAAACAAAACATTCTATTCCATTCCGTAATCCTAGGAAGAAAAATCTGCAAACACACATTCAGAAGCTATGCAATTGATCAGGATGTCATTGATACAACCGTGAAGGAAATCATCACGGTGTATAACAATGCCTTCAAAAAAGCATGCCCAATACGTAAATGTAAAAATAACAAGAAACAAAATCATAGGTGGGCCAAAGAACTCGCCAATCGCCACAAGGAATCGAGGAAACTCTTCAAGACGGCAAAGAGGACAAACAACGTAGCAGACAATGGAATCTCTACAAAACCAGTCTAAGAGATACTAAGAGATACTAAAAAGATACTAGAACGGCCAAAAGGATAGCCTAGAGAGACTTCTGCAAGCTGCAACAGTATTGATTACAACAACGAATCAGACAGGTTAAGGAAAATATTGTCAAATGAAGCAAGTAGCTCAGATTTTCTGAAATTCTCGGAAGAAAAGTGGACAGAATCTAGCGCTGAGACACTAGATCTACTCCTTAATACCCACTTTTACAACTGTAGCAAAGTAACGGATTTGGACATATCAAATGACAACGGAGATCAGAACTGCATATCTGGAGACAACTCCATTATAGACACTATAATATGCAAGGAAAAAAGTGTATTATGGGCAATTAACACCGTTGACCCCTATAAAACAGCTAGCACAACCTCATGCTAAAAAAACTACCAACTGTGTTATGCAAACTTTAATCAACACTTTCCGTTTATGCCTTAAATTGAAATACCTCCCCAAAGCGTGGCGTGAATTAAATGTAATAATCATATCAAACACACAACCGTGAAAAACTATATGCCAACAAGCTTATCCTCATCCCTATTGACACGTATAGTAACTTCAATCATAGCTATCTATCCCCAAACCAACATGCGTATATGAAAGGTAAATCAGTTGAAACTGTCCTACTGTATTTCAAACTATAGAAAATATCTACATTATGAAGAGTAAAACTACATTTTCGACTAAACTTCCTTTTCATATCTTGGAAACGATTAAGATCAGAAATAAGTACAGAAGAGATTGGCAAAGATATCGGTAACCAATATACAAAGAAGAAGTCACATATCTTAACAAATTAATTTCTAAGCATATTGCAGACCATCGTAATAAGTTATGGAATAACAAATTGCATGGACTTGACAAAAATGGTAAACCATTTTGGAACATTGTGAAAATAGTAAAATGGAAACAAAAACAAGTTCCCGTACTCAAGACCTCGGGAAACACTTTTTTCACTGATACTGAGAAGGCAAATGCATTTGCATTGAATTTTGCAAACAATCATATTGTTTCAGAAACTTGGGTGATAATGAAACAACTAATTTAGTGAACACAACAATTCAAACATTTTTTTTAAGAAAGTTCAAATCAACCAACTTCTGTTACTTACGTTACAGAATTCAATTCTTTACGACCACGAAAAGCTGAAGGTCTCGATCAAATAAAAAATATATATCTTAAGTATTTGCCAAAAGCTGGAATCAGGCATATAGCATTCCTGATTAATGCTTGTCTGAAAATAGAATATTTCCCTGATGGATGGAAACTAGCAAAGGTTGTGCCAATTATAAAAGCTGGTAAGCCCAGCGATAATCCTGAGAGTTATAGGCCTATCAGTTTACTTAGTAACCTAAGGAGAAATTAACAAAATTTATATGTGATTATAACATTTATCCAATAGAGCAATTTGGTTTTAGGAAATATCACAGTACTTCCCACCAAGTGCTTGGAATTTGTAACTATATTAAGGAAAATCGTACAGTTAGAAGATCGACTGGTATGATCTTACTTGATATAGAAAAGGCTTTTGATACTGTCTGGTATGCTGGTCTTATATACAAGATGATACGTTTCAATTTTCCTTCGTATATCTGTAAAATAGTCCAAAGTTTCTTATCTTGTCGATGTTTTAAAGTTCATGTTAACAGTGGTGTATCTAATTTAGTATCGTTTTATTCTGGTGTTCCGCAAGGTTCTGTTCTTGGCCCAGTATTGTATAATATTTTTACATCCGACTTTCCAAAATTACCTAATTGTAATGTTGCAATATTCGCAGATGATACTGCCATATTTTCATCTCATGAGTTTTCTCTTTCAATTGAGAGTAATCTAAATAATGCGATGAAAATAATTGAAAAATATTACAAAAAATGGAAAATAAAACTGAACGAGCGTAAGATTCAAGCCATTTTTTTCACGCGAAAAAGAAAAGCTTGTTTCCTAACTTATAACCCAATTTAGGTAAATGGAATATACATTCAATGGGAGCATTGCGTTAGATATTTAGGTATATACTTGGACTCAAAACTGACCTTTAATGATCATGTTACCAGAACTTTAAAGAAAATATCAATCGCTACTAGAATTCTTTATCCATTCATCAATAAAAATTCATTGATTTCAAAAGAAAATAAAATAATAAATTTTAAGGTCATTTTTCAAGCGATTTTACTTTATGGGTGCCAAGTATGGGGTGACTGTGCAAAGTGTCATATAAAAAAACTGCAAATATCGCAAAATAAAATTTTGAAATTAATGTTAAATTTACCTTGGCACCACTCAACCAGAGATCTACATAATAAAGCAAATGTTGATTTGATATTCAATAGAATTGCTAAACTCAAAAGCACTTTTTTTGAACGTTGCGCTTTTGCTGATAATCCTTTAATAAATGCTTTGAACACAAATTAATACAGAATTATAAGTACATTTTTTTAACTGTCCTTTATTTATTCTTCTATTTATTTTTTTCTATTGTTGTTATTGTTTAACTTACTTAATTTTTTTAATTGGCATTTGTTTTAATTGTTATCTATTAAATTGTTATTTATTAAATTGTTATTTATTAAATTGTTATTTATTTAATTGTTATTTATTTAATTGTTATTTATTTATTTGTTTTTTATTTAATTGTTATTTATTTTTTTTTGTTAATTGCTATTTATTAAATTGTTTTTTTTTTTATTATTATTATTATTATTATTTATTAAATACTATTGAAGTTGTTTATTTATTTATTTAGTTATGTAGTTATTTATTTGTTTATTTATTTATTTATTTTTTTTTTTTTTTTGGTTATTTATTAATTTTTTTTTTTCAATTAATTTATTTAATATTGCTAGTCATAACATATTTTTACCTGATTTCTTAACCTTTTTTTACCTTTATATTTCTTTATTAATTTTTTTTTCTCTTTATATTTGGAGTTTTTGTTTGTATTTTTCTCCAAAAAACAATCTTTTATTTGTCTCTCATAGTTATCTAATAATCTAATATATAATATTTCAGAAGAAAAGTACTTGTTATTAAATCTCTGTGTAAAATGTGCGGTAACAAACCTATTGTAAAATTATATACAAATAAACTATCTATCTATCTATCTATCTATCTATGAAGAGTACATGCAGCCTTCGTATACATAGGAGAAGCCTTCAACAACGTTTAAACGAAAGCTATCGAGAAAGCACTCGTAAAAGCAGGTATTCAGGATCACAACACAAGGTATCATCAACTGGATCACAACCATGCTTAAAAAACGTATCATTTCATCCTCAATTGGCGACTGTACCAAAAGGATAAAAACGATAAGAGGTTCTCTACAGGGGTCGTTCCAACCCCCCCTGTACTTTGGCTACTTGTAGTCAACAAAGTACTGAGGAGACTAGAAATGACTGCATTAAAACTGTGGCCTATGCAAACGGTGTGGTACTCATGGTATGTGCGAAATTCCCATCGGCTCTAAGAGCAATGATGCAAACAAACTTAAACATACTTAGCTGATGGTCAGAATCCTGCAGTCTGGGTGTAAACCCAAAGAAAACTGATCTAGTTATTTTTGCTACCAAGAAATTGATCACAGAGTTTGCGATACCGACTCTGGGAGGGACCACCCTCTCTCTGTCAGCTGTGCCAAATACCTGGGAGTGATACTTGACAGCAAGCTAAATTGGGATCTTAATATCAACGAGAGGGTAAAAAAGCAAACATTGCACTATATAGCTCCAATCGAATCTGCGGTAAGAAATGGGGCCCCGCCCTGAAAATTAAGAAATGTGTTTATACAGCTGTTGTCAGATGGAATGCCATGGATTGCCATGTCTGGTGGAATGCCATGAAAAAGACAACGCACAGTGGAGTTGGAAACAATCCTAAACCTTCCACCAATTGACCTACAGATCAATGACACAGCAGCGAAAAGCGCATCAGGTCTTAAAAAAGCGGGTGACCTATGTATCAAACCTTACGGTCATAGCACAAAATTGAAATTCGTAGCATTCGAGAGTGGGATATCTGACTACATAATCCCGTATCACGACTTTGACATTAATTATTCAATTAAAATACCAAGTAGAGACGACTGGTCATCAGACAATGTGGTATCTACACTGAAATAGCAATTTACACCGATGGGTCTAAAATGGAAATAGGAGTGAGCTCTGGGGTTTACTCCTATGACATCCCTTCGACTAGCAAACTCATACAGTGTTTTCCAAGCAGCGATCCTAGCTATACTCGAAGCTGCCGAATCGGCTAGAGTATTAGACTAATCACAAGAGGATATTTCCATTTACGTAGATAGTCAAGCGGCCATAAAAGTCCTGGCATCTAACATAGAAAATTACGAGTAGTTGGACGCTGACGTACAGAGATAAAGGCTCTATGTAACAAGAATAAAGTTCTAATTATGTGGGTGGCAGGACATAATAATATCCCAGGGATTGAAAAAGCAGACGAGGTAGCCAAAAGGGGTTCGTCAAGTTTTATCCCCTTATGTGATAGCAGGATAAGACCCCCACTTGCTTTAAAAAAAAAACAGAAAATATGTACACACATACAAAATGAATAACCAGGAGGCAAAACACAATCACTTGTAAACACACCAAAGAATTGTGACCGGAATTAGGTGGCAGCTAATCAAACAAGCTTATAGCTCTGATTAGACCCTCCATTTCTGTAGCGGTGAGAGTGATAACAGGTCACAATCTGTTGGGTAAGTACTCTCGTAAAATCAGACTTACTGATATACACCAACTATGCAGAAAAATGTGAAGATCCTGACGTCGCCCCGCGATCAGCAACAGCTGTAACAAACTCCTTGGCAGCTTCTACTACGAGCAGCTGACGGAGCTAGCAATAATCCCTATAGCGCAGATCGTACGATTCTGCTGTATATCGGAATGGAGCAAATATCTTTTCGAATCAGATGGAACTGCACAGACTACATAAGTATCACTATCTAATATAGCTCAACATTCTTTTTCAGGTGCAAATATCCTCAACAAAGGGTATCGCTATGGGCCCACGTAGGCCAATGTGAGTTTGTCAGCTCACTTAAGCATCAACAGCCGTAAAATCTAACCTAACCAACACCAGAAGAACAAAATGTCACGAGAAATAAAATCAAACGATTGTGCTCAAGAACTAGAAAAAAACATATGAGAAGGCTACAATCCGCTGTGCGAAACCCTATCGCATTCCTTCCTCAAATTTAATAAAAAGTGGGCGTGGCATTGTCACAATATATTGCTCAGACAGTTTATCAAAATCGTATATGGTTCGACAAAAAACAACGCTTGTCTTCTGCATAATGCGATGGGGTGGGGTATACCAATGGTTTTTGTAAGAAAACGCCCCCAAAAAGTGGGCGTGCTTTAAAATGATCTAAGTACGAAATGTTTATCTTATCATACCCAATAAATTTGCATCAAAAGTTTTAATCGACTCAGGTAGCGATTCTGAGTCGATTATACTTTAATGTATATCTAGCTAATTTATTTCTCTATGTTACAAACTATGTATTGAAACTAATGTACCCCTATGGGATCTATAACGTATAAATAACAATAAAAACTGTTGTTTTGGTCAACATATTTAAAAATTTATTTTCTTGAATGGCAATAAATGATTTTTATTCAAATGAAAAATCAATTCTCTCTAACCCTATAAACTTCTATAAAATAACACTTTTAGTGTTTTACTTGGAATTATAAACATGTTGATATAGCCAATAGACTTTTAAGTGAAAGTGGATTTTCTCAAAGCCCTACATCCCAGAAAAGTTTGTTCGTGTTGTGTCGAAACTTTTTTTTATTTTTTTGCCATTGTAAACTGTTTTATACTATGGATACTGCGGAAGTTAAATTATATATGAAGCTACTAATATATACTGTAACACATAAAATAATAAAACTTTTCCTGTAGCTTCAGATTCTCAGAATTAGTTTCCTTATACGTCTATTTCCTTCTTCATCTGAAATAATAGACAGCGGTATCGTTAATATAAATCCATTAACTCTCTCTCTCGAAGCGTATCGCAGCAGGAAGCTAATTCAGTTAAATTACCTTGCCTTAAGGAGTTTTTTTTCGTAAAATTCTCTAAGAAAGAGAACACTAATTAACATGCAGTAACTTCCAGCAAATGCGTGCATTATAATTCATGGTAGAAATGCATTAATTGCATAGATTTACTTCAATTAATATTTCACTCACCCCACCATACCTATCCTCTTCCGTGGGTGTGAAAAATATAACCAGCACACAAGTGAGGGTTGCGAAATCCTTTCATCTCGAGCATGCAGATAACGCACACGTTGTAATTTCATTATTACACCGCTGTAGGGGTAAATATACGCATCGTCACACCACCGACACCCTTCACACTGATGAGGCGCCTTTGTAGCACCCTTGAGTTGAGTTATACACCTCCCCTGATGCTGTCTGAGTGGCACAGCACAAGCCACTTGCAACGCAGCTGCTTCAACTGTTTTTAATGTTCAAAGCCTGCCAGTACCAACAACTTCAAAGAGCAAGCTTACCCTCTGGTCAGATCTGTTATCTAATATTTTTGTGAGATTTAGAAAACCTGCACCTGGTGCGGAGTGTTTGTTGCTGGTGCTTAACACACGTTTGGCTTTTGGCCATTTTCGGAAGCAGCCTTAGCCGGCTTCCACTAAATGCCAAGTAGCACCAACAATGAGCATTTCTAATCCGCCCCTTGAATGCAGTTCTGAAAAAATATTAATAGAAACTTAATTACCCTGCTTATTGGGGCAGCCCAGCCCCAAAGCATGTAATTTGACATTTCGCAATGAATAATGGCAAGCAGGGAGATTAATGCTTGATAGGCAGCAAATTTCATCGATAGCCATTAAATTATGCAGACAGTAATCCTTGTAGTTGGCTGATTATGATTTATTGCAGCCGCGTTAGATGTAATCTACCCCGCACTTCGTTTATCCTTAGGCCACCCCCCGCGCAACGACAAGAAGACGGATAACAATGAAAAAATGTCATCTCGTCTGAACAATCATATTTATCAACCTGTCAGAACCAGATTATCCAGGTAATAACTTACAATGAAAGTCATTAATCCAATTGTGAACGACGTCCTACTGTGAGATGTCTACACAAACAAACACACACACGCAGTGTGCCTAGATGAATTATCGAAGATGAAAAGTAGCAGATGAATGAGCAATCGATAAAATTGATAACAAGGGCATATGCTCGTCCACGCATTCTTTTTCGTCACTACACCTTTCGTGAGATTCTAATCACTGACGCCTTCAAGAAATGAGACACATTTCAACATAGCGCTGATGAAAAGGGTCTTAATCGTGAAAGGTTTGGCATGGCGCTATTTCTTCGTGCTGGGTGGTCCAAAAGAACAAAAACGATTGAGCAATCATTTCACCATGGCATGTGTGCCAGTCGATATGAAACAAATTTGGAACTCCTTGGGTGGTCTTGAAACGATACGATTTAGATTGGAGGGTAAAGGACCCTAAAGATGAGTTATCTTTTGAATATGGAACATGTATATTTGGATGGGGCATTAGCGGATAACAGGGTGATTTGATTGTCAAACATTGTTCCATGATTAGCATTAACCTTTTTGTATGGTATAGCCAGGTATATTTTGTAAGCACTACATCTCAGGATTTGGTGATCTCTTTCCAAGGACGGACAAATCATTGACAATGAAAACCGTTAAAAGCAAGTGAGGACGGCATAATAAAGCTGTTGATTTGATGCAACAATTAAGATTTTAGAACTTGGTACTAGTGCATTGAGGTTTTTATAAATCTGCTATAAGTCTGTATTCTTGAACGAAGCAGTAAAATAATAAACATTTTCATAAAACATAAGAAAATTCTAAATAAAGCAAAGTAAAGGGTCTTTCATTAAGCGCTTCCTATAAAACAAAGTGTGTGTGAGATATCACCAACATTTTTTATTCGTTTGATAGGCATATCGATGACATTATTTATGAAATATAACATCGTTCAAATGTCCGCCGCGGCATCTTTGGGTAGCACTTATCCGAAATGTCCTAGTTTTCATGACTCAGGCGCATAAATCAGGATGAATTTGACCGATGACATGTTGGCTTTGTGGTCCGCTGTGGTATGTGACTTATTCGCATAGACCTGTAACTTCAGAGAACCCTTACAAGAAAAAGTCTTACGGGGTAAAATCGCACGATCTCGGTGGCAAGTTCACATCACCTCCACGTGATATGACCATGCCCTCGAATCGCTCGTGCAGAATTTCCAATGTGCCGTGAGCGGTTTGGCATATAGCGCCCGCCGTCCTCTTGAAACTACATATCGTTGGTGTCCATATCATCCAATTCAGAACAAAGGAAGTTGGTAATCATCGACCAATAGCGCTCGTCGTTGACGATGATGACCTGGCGTCGTTCTTCAAGAAAAACTGACCGTCCAAAATTCACACCAAAAAGTGACTTTTTCGGGATGCATTGAATGCTCTTGGATATTATGTAGATTGATATTGGCCCAAATTCGACAATTTTGTTTGTTGATGTAGGTACCCACTCATCCAGAAATGGGCCTCATCGCTGAAGATGCTTTTTAGATGAAAAATAAGGCCAGTTTCCAAATGTTCCAGAGCCTATTCATCGAACTCATTTCGTTGTCTATGGTCATTTTCATTGACATTTAGCATCTGGGTCAGTTTAATTATGTACGGGTACATGATAAAGTCACAACGCAAAATTCACCAAGTTGTGGTCTGCGAAAGGCCGATTTCTTGTGAGCGACGCAAAATCAACTGCCTCGGATTCACCTGCACGCATTCTCACGGACAGTAGCGATGTTTTCGGTAGGAATTGCGTTTCGACGACGTATGGATGTTGATTAATCGTTTACTGAACCAGTGGACTCAAATTTATTCATCACACTTCGAATAGTACTCTCGGTGGGACGATTATGGTAAACGTAAAATGGGAGAAGCGCGAGGACCGTTGATCGAACAGAACACCCATTTTGATAAAATAAATTTATTAATTTCACATGTTATTGAACGCTATGTATGAAAAAGATGATTTGACAGAACAGACTGAAGGCTACTGGATCACGTTCCTCAAAACGTTCAACAAAACTCCTAATCAAGAAGGCTGTGGGAGCTGATGAGTGCTGCCAGTGTTTTTTTTTCACAGATATTCCCGGTGTATAATGCAAAAAATCCCATATTTACGTAGCATGGCTCAAAAATGTACTTCAAATTTTCCCACACACAATAAACAAAAATAAAACAGAAAATAAATGAAACAGGAAACGGTTTTATTCGAATTAGCAATAAAAAAAGGAAAAAAAGTGTTTTATTAAGAAAAGTCTTGAAACGATCTATTTAACTAGTTACACAAATTTATACATATGTACCTACATATTATATGTTAAAAATGTACGTATCTAACAATATTTAGTACGTATATCATTTTAGCAGTAAATGAGGGTAAGACTAAGTATATGCTGTCAACACGAAAGGACACACAACATCGACGAATTGGACAGAACGTCACCATTGACAGATATTACTTTGAGGTAGTACGTGACTTTGTCTACCTCGGCTCCGCTATTAACTCTGACAAAAACATCTTGTCAGAAATCAAACGAAGAATTACTCTTGTCAATCGCTGTTTCTTCGGGCTAAGAAGGCAATTTAGTAGTAAAGCCCTCACTCGAACTACTAAGGAGATCCTATATAAGACCCTGATCATCCCAGTCCTGCTCTACGACGCTGAAGCATGGACCGTATCAAAAGTGGATGAAGAAATTCTTGGTCGATTCGAGAGAGAAATTCTTCGAAAAATCTTCGGTCCCGTTTGCGTTGACGGGCTATGGAGACGAAGATTCAACCACGAACTATACGAGCTGTACAGCGACATACCCCCAGTCAAAAAACTCGGCATTGGACGTTTAAGATGGCTAGGACATGTAGAACGAATGGACTCCAATACTCCGGCTCGCAGAGTCTTCGATTCCCAGCCAGACGTCGGACGTAGTAGAGGAAGACCTCGCCTTTAAGTGGCGCGCACAAGTAGAAACCGACCTCAACCAACTTGGAGTGCGCAACTGGAGGCAGTTAGCTAAGGATCGGGCTAATTGGAGAGGCATGTTTGTTGAGGCCCAGGTTCATCCCGGACTGTAGCGCCACTTAAATAAAAAAATCTAACATTATTTGGTTTGCCATGGAAGTAGAAAAAAATCTGAAGTAAGAAAATTTCGAGCAATTTTTAAAAATAAAATGCGACTTTCATGCACAATGCACGCCTCATTCAAGTATATAAAGTTAATATTCGGCTGAACAAGAATTCCCTCTCTTTGGTTTGGGAGACCAGAAGTTTATTTTTTTTTCCATTTGGCTAATTTGGAAGTCAAATATTTCCTCAAAAGGAAAAATTTTGCAGAAACTGGAAGCACTGAGCTGATCTTGAAATATTTAATTTTCAATATTTTCGCTGCGTCATGACAATTGAACGACACCTAACGGATTTGAGTGGAGTTTCCTCTGTAGATTCAGAATTATTCTGCGGAGTTCTATACCACAAAGTTTAAGTTTCTAATATCAAAAATCTTTTAAATAAACAAAAGATTCATTAAGTTTGTCCCCTATTTTCCGCCATATTCGGTGGTTTATATAATTTTTTTTTTAACCCTTACCACGCATAACTAAATTTAATTTACTTTTGTATGTAGATCTTTCATTAACAAATCCATTAGTATATATATTATCTTCGTAGGTACGTTATCTTAGAGAAATGTTATAGCATAAAACATATATGTTTATATTGCGAATACGATCCGTGGAGACCATTGCCACTATCGGTGCTCAAGCGACGTGCGTGTTTATTCCGTAGTTATGCTTTAAAGCGCGGCAGTGAACACATTGTGCATATGAGAACAAAAATTAATAAAAAGTGGTATTTTATACAAGGTATGTAAATAAATGTGAATGTTGTTATTGTATGTATATTATTGGCGAGTGTATATAGTATACAAATGCATATATAACATACTAATTTTTACCTGCAGGTTTTAGCATATGTTATAGCACAGATAATAGTCTAAATACTACGTATCATAGATCAAGGATTTTGAATTACATTTGATGGATGTAAATATGTGTATACATTATACAACATATTTTATAAAATCTAATAATAATTTATTTATATAAAGAAAAATATTTATATCTATGTTTGCCTTTTATTCAAAACCGTTTTAGCCTTATTGTAATGAAATTTTGCACACTAAAGTTCAAAACATGCGAACATTTTCAATGCCAAAGAATTCAATTATAACCTGCAAAAATAATGAATAAATTATGTTGGAAAATAAAAAAAGTTATTATGGTTTAAAATTGGTTGGTATTATTAGGCCCACCTTGTACTAAATATTTATTTACAGCACACCACAAAAATAAACCCATGTTCTCTTTGTTCTCTTAATTTTAATATGTAATTTAAGTCCTAAGAATAATTGTGGACTGGTGGATCACTTTCTGTTTATGAATTTGGAACTAACCATCTTAAATGACTTGTTTAACCTTCGTAAATAGATCATAAGCTTGAAATTGGTGTATTGGTTTATAACTCGTCTAAGTGGGTCTTGGGATTCCACGCTTTTCGAATTTTAATATCCTTGTTGTTACTTGAACAGAGTACTACAATCTTTTAGAGTATTTTGGGGCTGAAGTGCAAACATGGAAATAATATTCCTGGCATTGTCGAGTATTTGTGGAAAATTATAATGGAAGGTGCTAAGAATATCAACTTCTATCGTTACCTATTTTATCTAATGCCAAACAGATAAAAAATTATTTGCTTTCAAAAATGGAACTTAAAATATCTCCGATTGATTACACAAATATACAGTTATTTATTTTTAGTTTTTACGTGTTTCGTAAATAATATGATCTTTAACTTTGACTATTCGTTTTATGGATAACCTTAGCATGAATCTACCCCATGAAGAATGAAACAATTCAGGAAGAAAACATCTTATTCCTTTCTGTTTGAAGATTGATTTTCTGCTATGCTAGCCCATCGACATAACAATTCCATTAAAACTCAGAAACACTTTCACAATCAATGTATGATGATAATACGTGAGTCCTGAAAAAATCATACACCTACTCTATTATTTATGTCTTTCCTCCCACAACGCAGGAAAAGTACACTCCATCCGTAGCAAATACGTACCCGGTTGAGTGTCCTTCTGCTTAAATTGATGCATATTCAAGTGCGATCCAATGGTGCGTTACTTTGGGAAATTTCGTTTCGAAATCAAAATAGAAATACTTTTCCATTTAGTGAATACACTCGATTACACAACAATCATTATTTAACAAACTACCACCCTCTTGTAGATATATAAACCTAATAGATGCATGCGATTCCCCGCTATCCGCAGAACTAAATATGGCAACGGTAGTAAATTTTTTTGGACTCCTGTTTCCAGTATAGTCGGTTGACCGAAGTGAAAAGTCTGATTCTGATGGCGATAGCTTTAGTTACCTGGGTGCAGTTTGCATTGTTCCATTGCGACGTGGCACGGTCTGTGGCACAGCTCGGAAACTACATTTATCCCAGACTGGGTACTTACCAAGGAGTAGATGCAGGGTGGATGGATGCTGTAGTGGTTCTTGAAACTTTTTTGCGCTTGGCTGTGAGTTATGTTAGTGGTGCTGTTGTTTGGTGGTCTAACCTCAGTCGGGGTGAATGTCACTGACCGGAAAACTATACCGTCAGTTGGGTTGAATGGTTTGGTGTTTGCCTTTTTTTTCGGTTAGATACTTGAAATTCATAAGGATGGTCTTTTTGCTGGAAATGATTTAGCCGGTGAAAGGTGTTACAAAGTTTTGCGACGAAAATTTGAATAAGTAAAGTTATTAAAACAACTTGACAAAAGAGAGCAAGGACTTTTATTAAACGAGGTTGTAGGTATGTAGGTATCCTGCTTTTAGTTCAAGTGCTTATAAATAAAAAAGCAACTTCCGATGAGCGGGGAGAAAAATATACCACGATATACACATTTGCAGAGCATTTTTCGATGTTATACATCAAAATAACTTTAAAATATTAATAATTTTAACTTTTCGACAAAATATTATTTGTTGGTGATAAGGCAAGCATTGTATTTGTTGTTACGTATATGTATACCACTCGTTGTTTGTCAATGAATGATGTAGCATTAAAAAATGTTCTCTGGCAGCATTTAATATTTGCATTCATTGGTAAAATATGCTACATAGGTAGCATTTCTAGACTCTTCTAGACATTGTTAAGGGTGATCAATTAAGAGTTTTTTTTTTTTAAATGCGAAATAACATAAAAAATTCAAATAATAGTGAAATCTTTATTTTTAATCTAAAAAACCATTCCTGACATACACTTTTTAAATATAATCCTTTTTAAATGTTGACCGCAACTGCGCCGTATCTCGTCCATGCGGACGTTCCAATTTTCGATGACGCGTTCAAGCTTTTTAGTCGGCATTTCGCGAATAACACGGTAACACGGGTAATGTTGGCCTCCAATCGTTTAATCGTAGCTGGCTTATCCGCAACTACCATAGACACTACGTTGCTTCAAAGGAATAAGTCTAACAGTTTGATATCGCATGACCTTACTGACCAATTCACCATCCCAATGCTGGAAATTAATTGATCACCAAAGTGGTCTCTCAATATGTCCATTGTTTCACGGGTTGTTAGGCAAGTAGCGCCATCATGTTGAAATCAAATGTTGTCGAGATCTTGGGCTTCAATATCAGCAGAAAGTAGTCGGTTATCATGGCGCAATAACGAGTTTACAGTAACGTTGGCTCCAGCCTTATTTTAAAAGAAATACGGACTGATGATTCCACTGGCCCATAAACCACACCACGCGGTTGTATTGAGTGGATGTAACTGCAACTCGGCTCATATATGACCATTTTACTTATTGACGGATCCATTGAGCCAGAAATGGGCCTCATCACTAAACAAAATGCTGCTCCAAAACAGTGGATCTTCAGCAAGTCTCTCCAGAACCCTTTTACTGAATATAATTGAACGATTTTTAATCGTCGTTCAAGTAAAATATCAATGAATACTGAATAAAAAACACATTACAACTCTGCCCCATTTCAAATGGAAAAGATACAGATATTTGAGAGGCAGTGTTTGAGAAGCTGCCTTGGACTTCACAGAACACCAGTATCCGACTTAATAAAATATAATTCAACTAGGTCCTATACAACGGGGCCAACATAAACAGGATAAACAATTTTCTGGTGAAACTCATTCGTTTTCACTTGGCAAGAGATATGACCTCGAGTAATAGTCTCATCTTTAGGGCTTCTACCTCAATTACCCCAAAGGTGCGCGTTTAAGCGCCTTTATTCGGCCTGAAGCTTTCCTATATTTGGATGTTCAAGGATAGATCGGAAGTTCCGCTTATCTAAAACGTCTTCCGACGAACTGTGGACAGGCGGCTCCTATAACACCGAGACATCGTCGCTCAGGGCATTGATTGCATAAATGAATTTTGGTAGTTTATTGTTGGTATGGGTGTTAGTTGAACTCCACTTTCGCTCTCTTGTGGCACATGCCGTAACTTTCTCTCTTCTTTGGGCTAAAAGTTGAATTTATGAAATAAAAGAAGAATTAAGCAGATAGATAGTCCCTGAATTTGATCCAATCAGATCAGTTCATGTTTTGTTGGCAACTCCAACCTTGTAAACCATATTCAACTTAATTGACCTACTTCTAGCCTGATTTCGTGTATTGGTGTAGATATAGCTATCATTAAAAAGGATCATGTTTGCATTCATTAGAAAAAATCACCACTGTGAGTTATTCCATTCTTGAGGTTAGGGATAATTATACAAAAACTAAAGACAGGTGTACACTTATCATTGGAACCAATATCTGGGTGTAATCATATAAACAACTTCAGATAAATACATCTTGATCATTAAAAAAGCGATTTTTTTCGATTTTTTTTTATAAAGGGTCCGCCAAATAACTTTTTTTTTTGAAAATGCTATCAAAAAAACTACTGAATATTTTCTCAAATTTCTTTTTTTTTTTTTGAAAGTACAATCCTTACGGCGAATATTGGAAAATAATTTCATTCAAATGGCTGCTTCGGCTGGCCATGCAGCAGCCTACACGATCGGTCCAATTTTTAAGCACATTACCGATTGTGTGCAGCTGTATTTCACCAATGACTTCACGAATATTGTCCTCTTAAGGGTCAATTGTCTCTGGCTTGTCGGCGTAACACTTATCTTTTACGGCACCCCACAAATAATAGTCCAACTGTGTCAAATCGCAGCTCCGAGGTGGCCAAACGACATCAGCTCTGCGGCTGATAATGCGATCTTCAAAGGGCAAAAAACATCGAGTTTAGCTTCGGCTGTGTGGCACGTAGCGCCGTCCTGTTGAAACCAAATGTTGCCAATATCCTCCTCTTCAATTTTTGTGAACAAAAATTCGTTCAACATGGCCCGATAACGATCGCCATTGACTTAACGGCCACTCCTTGCTCATTTTCGAAGAAAAATGGCCCAATTATGCCTCTGGACCAAAAGCCGCACCAAACAGTGACTCGTTTTGGGTGTATCGGCTTTTCAATTTATGCGTGCGGGTTTTCTGTGCCCCAAATGCGACAATTTTGCTTGTTTACATACCCGCCAAGATCAAAATGAGCTTCATCTGAAAAGATGATTTTTTTGGCAAAATCGGCATCTTCTCTAAGTCGATCGCAGGCCCACTTAGCGAAGCGAAAACGCATTGGATGTTGGCTTCAACTCCTGAACCAATTGGACTTTGTATGGCGTCATACCAAGGTCTTTATGCAAAATTCGTCTCAATGATGTCTCCGAAATGTTCAATTGTTGAGAACGACGAATTGATGTTGATGGCGCTTCACGCACACTTTCTGCCACAGCAGCAATATTCTCCGGTTTACGCACTATTTTTGGCTTTTCACGCTTTGGTTTATCGATGAGGATGCCAGTTTCTTTCACTTTTTTCACAAGATAACGAACATACGGAGCTGACGGTGCTTCTCTTCTTCCAAAATCCGTACGCAATTTTCGCACACATTCTGCAACATTACCATGATTTTCAAAGTAATGTCGCAATATTTCCCAGCTTTGTTCAAGCGAATACACAAACACAACTATATTCGTTCAGCGGAAGGATAAAACTAATTATCTGTCAAATCAGCCCTGAGCTAAGTGTTACCATTCACTAAATAAGCACTAGTTGAAAAAAAAACTTTATAAACGATTTTTGGATAATCTTGTTTTAAAATTCATAAACTTTATTTTAACCTCAACTCGCAATGATTGAATTTATAAAAAAAACGCGAAAGATCGGCGGTTATATTACGTGATTCATTTGAATCAAACTTTAAGCATAGAAGATGCTCGGATTCCTAGGAAATAATGGATGTATATATTTACCATTTCTATGTGTGGAACTGTCAACTTATTTGTCAAATACAAATCCAATGTTGATTTTTTTTTGAAAAGTCAAATATTTGCAAAACTTAAGCTGCAGAAATCAATAAAAATATTTAAACGAATCATTTCAAATGGGTATCTGAAACCTGTGCGAAATCAAAAACGTATCATAAGCCTACAATCCGCGTTTTGTTTTGTGCAAACAGAAGGTGGCTCGAGGAATCATGTCAGAATTTATGAAGTAATTAAGTAGGAAAATGAGTCTCAACAACGAAACATTCTTTTTTTTTTTGATAATGCAGCCTCTCATCCAAGGGTAATAAACTTAACAAAATTTTTAATGTTTATTATAGAAGCTCTATATAAAAACACTTACTACCAATAGTTGACACATCGACCTTATGATCAGAATTGTCAAAATGCATTACTGTTCTTAAAGCTTCACACTTTTTCCAGGCCTATTTGGGTAAAGTTGAAGCACCAACCATAAACAAACAGATTTCGTAAGGATGAATTCTCTGAAATTAATATTTTTGATGCCAAGGATGAAATAAATAGATGTCTCTGGCAAGTTATGCGAAATTTTAAAAAAGTTTAGCTGGTTTTGTTGATTTTCAAAAATCGATGAAAGTTTAGTAACTGAAGGCAACAATATTGAAGTACAATTTGAAAATCAAAGCAAAGCACATTTGAAAATCACAAGCGAGTCTGAAGACGAAGCTGATTAAGATATTGCTGCTGTGATTCGACTTTACCAATATCTCAAAGACTGTAACTGTTTGGATCTAAATAAGCAAGATATTTTCAAAGTTGTTAAAAATATTAGGAATGTATTTCGGTTCCTTGAAAAGTTACGTCAGACTACTATTAGTGGCAAATATATTTAGTTTTTTCTTCAGCGTCATCGTTTTTTTCTAATATCACTAACTATGATTGTTTGGTAGTAAGCTAAAATTAACCATTTTGGCTTTTGTTGACATGGTTTCGTTTGTAATTTTTCAATTTTTTCGGTGCAAATCTGAAACGTAATAAAAACGTCTGTCCAAAAAATAACTTTAATTCAACAACTAAAGTTTATTTATTTGTTTGGATCTACAATGTGTTCGTTAGATCATTTAACTAAATCAAAATTGATTACCCAAAAATTGGTGACTATAGACCGACATGGTCATACCTTCGTAATTTTCGATTCCGTTGCGATATTTATGTAATTCTGAAATCCGACCTACTCTTGCCTTTGCTGTCTCGTCCATTTTTCAAAATCATCTGAACGTAGTTTATCCTAGAGCTAAAAAATATCTTATTTGAAGTTCATCGGATCCTGTGTCGTAATCGAACAAATCCATTGTGATTCTTATTTTGTATATATTATCTGAATTGATTTACTCGGTACGAACAAGCATTTTTTGTTTGCCGTCGGCTTTCTATAACTCCTACAACAGAAACAAGGCATGTTCTGAAAAACAAATAAAGAAAACATATCCTTCTGGCATTTGTTTTTGTCCTTTATTCTTACAACGGATTATAATTAACTAAACAAATAAATTATTCCATCCGACCTCGTTATACAAGATTAATTTCAAATACAGAAACGAAATACTACTTAAAGTAATATTCAAAGTTCGAAAGGATATGATTACGTATATGTAGCTCAGCCCATACGTTTAAGTGCTTTCTCGGCACATAGCTGAACAATTTTATTTCTCACACATTCCTCTTTTACCAGACACTTGTCGGAAACATGTGTAACAACATCTTCAACTTTGACCGGATCCAATGGACAAATTCCTTGCAAAGAGTGCGTACTCAGAGTGTCCTCGTCAAAAACTGATTCCATTAAAATTCTTGTACATTTTTCTTCGTTCTCCCATGGAATAGTTGCATAGATTATTGAAGGTACCACAGTTCCATTTGGACCTATGAAAAGGAAGTCTTCGTTTGAAGATATGGGTCTTGGAAACCAATGAGCGCGAAGTTTTCTTTTCGAAAACGGTTGATAATCATCGAGTTTTTCCGTCAGTCTATTGTCGAGTATTGTTGATTGGTCTTCATCTTCTGATCGGGACTTCTTTTCTTTAAGACTTTCCGAATCTGGATTAGACCACATTTCATCGGAGTTTCGTCGTTTTTTGCTTTCATACGAAATGAAATGCTTACTGCAATCGGCAGGAATTCGTGATTCCATTTGTCCTTCAGTTTTTGAATCGGTCTCGAGAAGGTCAATACAAATATCGGGTGTTTGTTGCTTATGGGTTTCTTCTAAACTTTGTGTGTAGGTGAAAAACCCAAGGTGTCTATATTGTTCTTCTGATATAGTATTTGTATACGGAGTATGTGTGACAAGAACAGTCGATCTAGACTGGTCTTCTGATGTTGTTTTAGCATACGGAGTGTGCGTGACAAATGATCCACAGACATCGTGAGGTTTTTCATTTGATAATTCCGCATTGTCTCTATAGAAAGGCGTAAAAGCGACTTCTATAGGTTTTGATCCAAACGTTCCGTTCGATTTACCAATTGGTGAGGAGTGCTCACTATACATATCTGGTGACTTAGATCCTGCCTTAACATTTGATTTTGGCTTCTTATACTTGGATAGATCCTCGACTTGTATGCCCTCCACCATCGCTCTAATTTTAGATATATACTGTTGCCCAGGTCCTGGCTTATAACCATTGCCAAACGTATATTGTTGTCCTACGCTTGGATTATGTGCCAACGAAAAATCGAAAGGCTTTGACCGCAGATCCAATATGGGATTTATGGAAGTGCTTATTGGCGCAATCGGATCGTCTTGTATTACAATAACTTCTGGAGTGGTTCTTGTTTTTTCAGCAACTTTTGATGCTGGCATGGTTTTATCTTGAACTAAACCGTTGATAGGATTAGGTCCCACCACATTTGAAGCCGCTGTACGTTCTGCTGCTGACCTGAGTTGTGATAGGTAACTTTGGCTGGATTGTGTAACAGGAACATATTGCGCCTGAGTGGGCACAGATAAGCTGGGATATATCATTCGGGGCAAATGAGAAAAATGCATCTGGTTGGCTTGGTAGCTAATTGAAGGCGGCGGTCCAAGTGAACTTTGTGTAACTGGCGGTTGAAACATTGGTAGATATGCTCCATAACCTTGTGGTGGGGCATAATACGTATCATGTGCGGGCTGATAAGGCATTGGGTGCACATTTCGCTGATATTGAAGTGGATCTAGCAGAGGATGCTGTACATGACTTTGGTAATATTGGTTCATTGGCAATGCTGGTGGACCTGCTGGCATATATGGCGGTGTATATGGAAGCGTCATTGTATCTCTCGTTTAAGAGTGTTAAAAACAGCTGAAAGTATAGGAAGATATTATTAATGTAATTAGTTACTTGCGGATGTCAAAAAGGGTATCTTTCTGACGTTTGGCAGTATTAAGCATAACCTTGACATTTGCCATGTCATGTTTAATATAAGAATCGATTTTTTTTATTTATGCATAGATTCAAAATGTTTGTAAATAACATAACCTTGGGAGTCTAGCAACGACTTTATAAATATGCCCCAATGCCTTTACAACTTCTAAGATTAACCAGAGCTGATGGAATGAAAACTGCTTCTTTAATTCGGATAACACTTAGGGTCTTGTTATAAATAAATATCATGAAACAACATCATTGGAACACAAAACATGTTGGAATTGGAATTTTACTTGGGTAGTTGTAGAAATCATTGAAAACTCTGTTTCAATCGGGTGGAACAAAAAAAATATCTTAATCATTCAAAAACAAAAACATTTTCTGAGAAAACTTAAATATCAGAATATGTTTTGATAATCATGTTCCAAAATTCTTTGGCTTTGTTTTAACACCAACTTGTCAATGATTCGCTTTATAAAAAGCAACAAAAGAGTAAAATAAAGTTTCCAATGAGGCTTTTCAATGATAGCTACAACTGGACACTTAGGAACAGTTTTTCAGTACTGAATTAAGCCTTATCATTTAATCTATACATTTAATTCATCAATGTTGGTAAGCCGGTAAAAACTTATTTCTCGATTTAACTTGAGGTCAATTCTGGAACTAATACAATATCGAACTGAAAAACTGTCTCTTACTTACTAACTTACTTGAGTGGCGCTACAGTCCTGAATAATACTGGTCCTCAACCAACATGCCTCTCCAATTAGCCCGGTCCTTAGCTAACTGCCTCCAGTTGCGCAATCCAAGTTGCTTGAGGTCGGTTTCTACTTGTGCGTACCAGTTAAGACAAGGTCTTCTTCAACTGCGTCCGACGTCTGGCTAGGAATCGAAGACTCTGCGGCCGGAGTATTGGTGTCCATTCCCATCACAAACGTCCGGAGTTTTTTGACCAGGTGTATGTCGATGTAGAGTTTATGGTTGGATCTTCGTCTCTATAGCCCGTCAACGCAAACGGGACCGAAGATTTTTCGAAGAATTTTTATCTTGAATCAACCAAGGATTCTTCATCCGCTTTTGATACGGTTAATGCTTCAGCGCCGTAGAGCAGGACTGGGTATTATATAGGATCTCCTTAGTAGTTCAAGTGAAGGCTTTACTACTTCTTAGCCCGAAGAAACAGCGGTTGGCAAGAGTAATTCTTCTTTTAATTTCTGACGCGATGTTATTATCAGAGTTAATATAATAGCCGAGGTAGAAAGTCCTATACTACTTCAAAGTAATATCTGTCAATGGTGATGTTCTCCAATGATGTCAATATCGTCGGCGTATGCTAGTAGTTGCATCGATTTTTGGAACATTGTGTCTGCCTGTTGACTCGGGAGTTTTGCACAATCGTCTCCAGAATCAAATTAAAAAACTCACATGACAGTGCATCACGAGTTTAAGCGGTATACCAAAACTAGGCATGGCTCTGTATAGATAGTCTCTATAAATGCTGAAAATAATGTAATGGTGTCAAATCACACGATCTTGGTGGCTAATTGCCAGGTCAATTCCGCAAAATTATGCGCTCATCGAATGTTTCCTTCCAGAAATCGATTGTGACATGCGCTGTGTGGCATGTAGCGCCGTCTTGTTGGAAACACATCTTATCCACATTAATGCCATCCAATTCGGGAACAAAAAAGTCGGTTATCATGGCTCTATACCGGTCTCCATTACGGTAACTGACTCTCCAGCATAATTTCGGAAGAAGTATGGCCCAATGACTTCACTAGCCCATAGAGCACACCAAACAGTCAATTTTTGTGGATGTAATGGCATCTCAAGGGTCAAATGTGAATTCTCCTCACTCCAAATTAGGAATTTTGCTTGTTGACGTAGCCATTCAACCAAAAATGAGCCTTAACACTGAATAACATTTCGCGATGAAAATCAGCATCGAGATCAATCTCATTTCGGCTCATACACCAAAATCACGCCGCACTGTATGGTCTCGCGGATTTAATTCATGCACCAGCTGGATCTTGTAAGGTCGTAAGCCAATATCTTTGCGCAAAATCTTCCATAAAGTTGACGGACAGAGATCCAGTTGCTGTGCACGATGGCAAATCGATTCATTCGGGTCCTCTTCAACACTTTGCTCTACAGCGGCAATTCTTTTTTCGGTGCGCATTGTTCGACATCTCTGCGGATGCGTTTTATCACATAGAGTAAACGAAGTGCGAAAACGATCCAAGGTTAACCGAATTAATTGCTCTGATGGACGATTATGTCGACCATAAAATGGACGGAGCTTGCGGTAAGCTTCGCGAACTGAACCATTATGGCAAACCAAACTGAACATAAATGATATTAGAGTTGCCCGATTTGACCACAAAATGTCAGTTTTATCTCTATTCGAAAAACCAACCTATAAAAAAAACATCCGTTATGTTCAGATTTTTACTTCCCCAGTATATCTATGTAGTAACTATATGGAGATATAGTAATGGCGCAAAAATTCTAAGTGGACATTTTTATAAATTTATATGTTTTAAGGCACAAGTCCAAAGAAAGTAGTATTTTTAAAAAAAAAACGTAGGTTGCCGTCATTAGTCTCTTGGGTTCTAGTTGGAATTCTAGTTCAAACGAGTGGTGGGTGCACGACTGGGTCGTACGCAACTTTCTCTTTCACAGCAAGTTGGGCGTTAGATCATATCATAAGCATTTTGATTATTGATTCTAAAATGATATAAATAATGTCGAAATGTATTTATACGAATGTTTACTCCGAATTTTGAAGGAATCGATGTCAATGTGAATAATAATGATTTCCCGTTAGTGGCCAAAACTGAAAATTTAAATTTCATTCAATTTGACATAGTAGTTTGTGAGAAATTAACAATTTTCTTTATATGACCTGAATGACAATATCCGTTACATGGATTTTCTCGAAATACCTGGGTATGCAGTTTTGTTGGAACTAATATGCTTATAGTACAAGGTGGCGCAAAAATAACCTTCCTATGTTTTTTGGCTGTAATTTAAAAAAAATGAAAAACTTTGATTCTTCTTGTGGATTATTTTTATTTGGTCTTTTAATTTTTTTTACATCAAGTCGAGAATATGATGTCATGTAAATGGCCACCGCCATTAGGCCACACTGACATTAGAGGACAATCGCAAAATTTATAGCATTTTCTGATAGGAGGATTACTTTTGCGCCACCTTATATATATACCCCCCTATTAATAAACAACGAATAACGGTGAGTTAGCACTAACACATCGGTTAACTTGTAATTCTTATTAAAAAAAACATTTGTACAACGGATAACTTAACTCATCTAATTTCGTGTATAAGGAGCGGATAGCTTTTAATATTTGTGAGATGACGTTTCGCTTTTTAATTCAAAAATATTTTTCACGTTTTCATTGACTTTACACATACATATACATTACTCACATTATCGTACTTTTTATTATTTTATTTTATCATACGTATACCTGGATCGTATTATTTTAAGTACTTTTTAGTAAAGTGCTGCCATGCTCTGTCGGGATTTTTATGAGAGAGAGCGGATAACAAACATTGATATAAAATATATTTATTAATAAGAAAAGATAGCAAACGGATAAGCTCACTATCCGTTAGCTACATAATTCGTGTGTTAAGGAGCGGATAGTGATTTTTTATTAATACGGGGGATAAAGTTTAATCAAAATCGTTAGAGCCGTTTTCGAGAAAATTGAGGTTATGTAAATTTTTATATGGCAGGTACCGTAATTAATATGGCTAAAAGCAAACAAAAAAAATGGCCTAAAATTGTGACCTTGGATACGAAGTTTGAAGAAAATCGGCCAAGTCGTTTAGGCTTGGTCCATTACGGACAGACGGACCGACGGACCGACCAAAAACCACTTTTTTAGGCTCCGCTATCATCGTAATGTTAGAATCAATCAAAATCTCGAGGTCGAAAATTTTCACGAAAACAATATCTTTCTCTTTGTAAGAGAAAGTTTAAAATAGCGATATACAAAATCTTTAATACGCGACTACAACATTTCGATGTAAATTTATTTAAATGTTGATTTTGTCAAAACGGCCATAACAGTTTGATTAAATTTTGAAGCTTAGATGGTGTTAGAATCCTGCATACTCAGTTTTGTTCACTAAAAATTTAATTTTTAGTTCATAAATTAAATTTTTTCAGGAAAATTTAATAATGAATTTTAACCAAATTTTGTGAACCAAGTTTTTTGTGAAAAGGTCGAATAACGGGACTCCAAAATTGCATCATTCTCGAAAAGTAATAAATGCATTTGGTTAAAAATACTTCTTGCATATATGCCGAGCTCGTTAAAAGTAAATATGATTTAACAGTATATTTTATTTAGAAAAAAAACGCATCTCCTATATATCCTATATAAGGAGATTAGTACAGAAAAAGATTACTTGGGCCTGTTAACTTAAATACGCTTTTAAATTAACAAAAAAAAATATCACTTAAATAATGGCTGTTTTTTGTCAATAGTTTTATAAAATAAGTTCTCAATAACTCCACGAACTATTTTTATAAATTGAATCT
Source organism: Rhingia campestris (assembly GCA_932526625.1). NCBI lineage: Eukaryota > Metazoa > Arthropoda > Insecta > Diptera > Syrphidae > Rhingia > Rhingia campestris. The sequence goes on from OW052184.1 coordinate 2,816,504, forward strand.
ATTGTGAATGAATTTAATAAATCTATTTACTTACATTCGTTCCAAAGAATGATCAGTATAGAATAGTAGATGCCATTATTCTATATAAGATGAAAACATAGCTAAATTTTCTAAAAATAACATAAGAATCGGAAGTTTTTTTTTTAAAATTGCATTTCCAGTTTTTTCCTTAAATTTGTAAAAATCTTTAAACAGTAAATATTGTTTTTTGCTAAAGTGGGTTTGTTCAGACATCATTGGTAGGACTCAACGTGATGTCATAGCCACCTTTGCAAGTATAGAGAAGGAAGCGACACAAATGGGTTTAGCAGTAAATGAGTGTAAGACTAAGTATATGCTGTCAACACGAAAGGACGCACAACATCGACTAATTGGACAGAACCTCACCATTGACAGATATAACTTTGAGGTAGTACGGGACTTTGTCTACCTCGGCTCCGCTATTAACTCTGACAACAACATCTCGTCAGAAATCAAACAAAATATATTGTTTTTTGCTAAAGTGGGTTTGTTCAGACATCATTGGTAGGACTCAACGTGATGTCATAGCCACCTTTGCAAGTATAGAGAAGGAAGCGACACAAATGGGTTTAGCAGTAAATGAGTGTAAGACTAAGTATATGCTGTCAACACGAAAGGACGCACAACATCGACTAATTGGACAGAACCTCACCATTGACAGATATAACTTTGAGGTAGTACGGGACTTTGTCTACCTCGGCTCCGCTATTAACTCTGACAACAACATCTCGTCAGAAATCAAACAAAGAATTACTCCAATCGCTGTTTCTTCGGGCTAAAAAGGCAATTTAGTAGTAAAGTCCTCACTCGAACTACTAAGGAGATCCTGTATAAGACCTGATCATCCCAGTCCTGCTCTACGGCGCTGAAGCATGTACCGTATCAAAAGTGGATGAAGAAATCCTTGGTCGATTCGAGAAAAAAATTCTTCGGAAAATCTTCGGTCCCGTTTGCGTTGACGGGCTATGGAGACGAAGATTTAACCACGAACTATACGAGCTGTACAGTGACATACCCCTAGTCAAAAAACTCCGCATTGGAGATTTAAGATGGCTAGGACATGTAGAACGAATGGTCTTCGATTCCCAGCCAGACGACGGACGCAGTAGAGGAAGACCTCGCCTTAAGTGGCAGGCACAAGTAGAAACCGACCTCAACCAACTTGGAGGCAGTTAGCTAAGGACCGGGCTAATTGGAGAGGCATATTGGTTGAGGCCCAGGTTCATCCCGGACTGTAGCGCCACTTAAGTAAGTAAGTAGGATTTGTTCAAACTCTCTATCAAACAAAAAATACTTTTTTACATTTCTGGGGAAGTATGTCGGAGTCGTGTCGGACCGTTTATTTTATCTATTATGTAAAGTTTTATTTAAGTTCCATTTGGCTTTATGTAACTTTCCTGATTTAGCCTTGTGTCGAAGTGTCATAATGCCTAATGCTAGAACTTGGTCTTATGTCACTTTCATAAAACTAACTTAAAACATATGAGTAGATTACAATCCGCTGTGCGGATCGTTTATGCCCTATCCCATCCCATCCTTAAAATTATTATCCGCAAAATGTGGACTTTATGGCTATAAAATATAGGAAATGACATTTTTAAAACTTATTGTTCAGACAGTTTATCGGAATATTTTATGGTTCGACAAAAAAACACGTTTTTCTGTTTCAAATGCCTTGGGGTAAGGTATATAAGTGATTTTTGTAGGAAAACGCCCCAAAAAACTGGACATGGGTTAAAATGATTTAAGGACGAAGTGTTCATATTTACTTTATAAAATTTGTACATCGAAATTTTTTTTTCAAATTTTCTTAAAATGTTAACAAAAACATTTTTTTTTACAGAAAACTCCCCCAAAAAGTGGAATTCTTAAAAAAAAAAGTATGGACAAAATATAGATCTAATATTTTGTATAAATATAGTCTAAAAACTTTTTCAAAATTCCGTTTGACCAAAAAGAACGTTTTTCTTAAAAGAAGGCATGGCTGTGAGCGGATTTTAAAAATGTTGTTCTGTAGGCACGTACAGCTATCCTATATACCAAATTTCATTATCCTAGCTCAAAATTTTAAGCCTAAATCGGTGACGTACAGACGGACGGACACACAGACATGGCTTAAACCTAAGCTAGCGATTTTGAATCGATCCATAGACTTTGATGTATATGTAGGTAAATTATTTATCTATATGTTACTATTCATGTTTCAAAACTATTGTACCCCTATGGGGTACGTATATTGAGTACCCGACGGCGGTCATCTGTTGACGGCTGAAATTCCGTTTTCATGTAATTGCGTTGCCTTCATTTGGACCAATTATTTCTACAATCAAAAATAATAAGCAGATCCAACCTTTGATATACAGTCGACTCTCGTCAATTCAAACCTGCGATAATTCGAACCTCTCTTTAATTCAAAGTTATCACGGGTTCCCTACAAAATCATGGTAAATACTTGGTAATTCAAACGACAAAATCATTGCTATATAACAAAACGACGCGTTAATTCGAACTCATTGGCGTCCAATACTCGACAATTCAAAGTTGCAGAGAGAAAGAGGCGGAAAGATTGTAAGTACATTTGCGACAAGTTCAAACTTGTATCAGCGTACCCGAGCCTGAATACATGTATGTACACTAATGTACCTCTAAACTTTTGGCATTGTTATAGAATAGCAGTTAATAAATAAACATTTAAGAGAAGAAGTTTTAGACCTTACCATCTCTTCTCCGTTTGTACAAAACACCGTCGAAAATTGGCACGTTTCTGGTGAGGCATCTTTATCGGATCACATGCACATAAGTTTCCAATTAAGATGCAACACCGAGGATGCGCCGATAAAATACGACAACAAACTCACAAATTGGAGAACGTATCGAGAAAATCTATCGATTAAATGTGACATACTTCCAGAAAAACCTTCATGTGTAAGTGAAGCGGAAGTCGCACAATGTCAACTAAATGACATTATCATCTCATCTTTTACAAATAGCTGTAAGGTTAAACGCACTGTGGCAAAGAGGTGCACACCATGGTGGAACGATAACCTAGAAAGTTTCCGTAAAAGAGTAAGAAAACTTTTCAATAAAGCCAAACGCACCGGAAAGTGGGACCAATATAAATCTCTACTTACCCAATACAACATAGAGTTGCGAAAATCAAAAAGAGCGTCCTGGCGCAAATACTGTGAGGAACTCGAAGAGCTTCCGGCGGTGGCGCGTCTCCAGAGGGCACTCTCGAAAGATAAAACAAACTGCATGGGAATACTAGTCAAAGCTGACGGTAAAATCACATGCGACCGGGAAGAAACGTTGACCACACTTCTTCAGGTACACTTTCCCGGCTCTACAATCACAAGTGAGTTTCATGAACACATGATAGATGACTCACCCCCGATCAACTCATTTAAACCATACAAGGCACCAGGGACAGACCGAATCTTTCCTGCTCTTATACAAAAGGGCTTGGACTTTTCCCTACCCACTATGGTAGCCTTATTTAGGTTTAGTTTCAATTGGGGTTACATACCACAAACCTGGAGGGAGGTAAACGTGGTATTTATCCCCAAACCAGGCAAACCAATAGAACTACCTAAATCATACCGTCCAATAAGCTTAACATCGTTTTTCCTGAAAACAATGGAAAGAATACTTGACGTACATATTAGAGAGTGCTTAAATGAAAGCACTCCTTTGCACCCATGTCAATTCGCCTACCAAAAAGGTAAATCCACGGAAGGAGCACTTCTAAGTTTAACATCACAAATAAAAAGTGCATACGAAAACAAAGAAGTAGCTTTATGTGCCTTCCTAGACATAGAGGGTGCTTTTGACAACACTGGATATGACTCCATATCAAATGCTTTCACTCATAGAAGAATAGATCATCCCACCATCAAATGGATCAAAGCGATGCTTGAAAGTCGGAAAATAACTGCTTCATCAGCACAGACCTCAGTATCAGTAACAGCCGTTAAAGGCTGCCCTCAGGGAGGAGTACTCTCACCCCTTCTATGGTCTCTGGTTATCGATAACCTACTTCAAGACCTAAGTAATGCAGGTTTCAATATAATAGGATACGCCGATGACCTAGTCATCATAAAAAAGGGCAAAGAACCAAACTAAGTTACAACACGTTTGCAAAACGCCCTTAAGATAGTCATAGACTGGTGTAATAAAGAAAGTCTCTCTATAAACCCCAGCAAGGCTATCATCGTCCCTTTTACAAAAAGGAGGACATTAAATCTTACCCAAATTTCAATTAATGGTACATACATTGAGTATTCCAACGAAGTAAACTATCTTGGAGTGATCCTTGATAAAAAACTAAGCTGGAACTCCCACATCAACAACAAAATTCAAAAAGCAACCAAAGCTTTCTGGGCTTGCCGAAGAATGTATGGTAAAACCTGGGGAATCTCTCCAAAGACCACACACTGGATCTACACGATCATGGTCAGGCCCATTATAACATACGCTTCAATAGTATGGTGGAACAAAGTCACCCAAAAAACAACTATAAATAAATTAAACAAGGTACAACGGCTTGCCTGTCTGGGCATTACCGGAGCTATGCGTACCTGTCCCACGGCGGCTATGGAAGCCTTAATAGGACTAACACCCCTCCACATTTATATAAAAAAAGTGGCAATTCGCAGCTCAGCAAGTTTGACACAAGCGGAAGAATTAAACATAAGTGAACATCTAAAACTAATTGAACTTCTATCCGAACTTCCAGAACTTGACATGATCTGTGCGGTTACAGACCGCTTACCAAAGACACTATGCTTCGACAAAAGATTCTCAACGGAGATCACAACCAGAGAAGCATGGTGTAGCAACAACCCACCAAACTGCCTAAACGGCCTAAAGTGGTATACGGTTTTTTCTAAAATGGACTCAGGGGTAGGAGCTGGCATACATGGACCAAATAAAAACATCTCAATACCTATGGGAAAAAACCCTAGTGTATTCCAAGCTGAGCTCCATGCCATAAAAGAATGCGCAAACCTAATACACAACTCAGGTATTAAAGGCGCAAACATCCATATATTCACGGACAGTCAAGCAGCTATAAAAGCCCTTAGCTCACACATCATTGACTCCAAATCAGTATTACACTGCTTCAACTCCCTCCAAACACTCAGTTCCAGGAACAAAACCAAACTATGGTGGGTCCCCGGTCATAAGGGAGTTGAAGGTAACGAAAAAGCTGATGAACTAGCCAGAAAAGGTTCCGAAACCCCCTTCATTGGACCTGAACCCTTCTGTGCAATCCCCAAATCAGCCATAAATCTAGTCATAAAAAACTGGGAACAAAACAGATGTGTTTCATACTGGGGAAACATCCCAGGCCTAAGACAGGCCAAAAGCCCCTTCAAATCAGATGCCGACAAGATACTAAATCTTCGCAGGCACGATATCAAAAACTTAGTAGGTTACCTAACTGGTCATCACGGTCTGCGATATCACCTAAACAAAATGCTTCTAGTCGACTCACCGGAGTGCAGACTATGTCTAGAAGAAGACGAAACAGCCGAGCATATCATATGTGAATGCCACGCCCTTTACGGTATGAGAAGAGAATCTTTCTTCAGGGAATTCTTAAGTCCCGAAGAATTGAGGAAATCTTCGGCTGAAAGTATTATCAGCTACATTAGGAAAGTAGAAGCGCTACTAACCTAAAAAGCATCTGACGGCAAGCACAATAGATCTTTTAGGTCGATGTGTATATTACTGCTTAGGCAGGTCAGAATTAAAAAAAAAAAAAATAATAAATAATAATTGATCAACACTTAAGGGCCAAACCCACCGAGCAACCGAAACCGAAACTTTGTTTTTCATTTTTTTTTAAACTGCTAATTACTTAAAATTTGATGTGTTTTTCTGTTAAAAATACTTCTTAAATAAAAGATATTAATAAACCACACTAATCTCATCTATTTTTATTTCTTAAAGTCTTTTTATTTTGATATAAAACGATTTTATTTTTTTTCCGTACCGACATTTTACTTTTTCATTTTGCAGTTTTGCAATTCATCGTACCGAAACTTGGAACTTTTTTTTTCATCGTTGTAATTTCTGTTTGCCGAAGTTCGCAGACGTCACTTTTCCGACGTTCATGCGGAAATATCGGAAATACCGGGCCGGATACTCCTCCAATTTTGTTGAGATTCGGTAGAATTCTCCATTAATTTTTCGGTCTCGATTTAGGGGATGAATCCAATATTTGGAACGTTTTGTTCTTTTCAGCATTTCAAAATATAACGCAACATATAACAAAATTTTCTTTTTTTATAGATCCGCATTCTGAATTCACTGAATGTCAAATGCGACGTTTAATTTTTTTTTTTTTTCAGTTTCTGTGCTATGTTCGGTGGGAATGAAATGTCATAATAGAACAGAAAAATGAACAAATAAAACGAAGTTTCGGTTTCGGTTGCTCGGTGGGTTTGGCCCTTTAATAATTCGAAGTTTTATTTATTTTCTCTCACAAATTTCGAACCATTTTATATTTCAAACACTCGATAATTCGTAATATTTTGGTAATTCTATATTTTAAGAGTCCCTCGAGTTTCGAATTAACGAGTCTACCAGTATATTAGTAGATCTAAAACGCCATTCGAATTTTATCTAGAACATCAGCGGTACACGACATCTAACTATGAAAAGGAAAAATGGAGGCAACTCTTTATCTTGTTTCGGCCTTGTTGCACTCTCTTATTAAAAAGAAGCATTTATTAGAGCCTGCTGCATTTTTTAGTTATATAACGAAAAATCTCCAAAGATGCAGGTGTCCTAAGTGTCATGACGATCTGCTGGAATTTAACGTTCATTTTCATAAAATCAAAATGATTGTTAAGTGACTTCGAAGTCTTAGCGTTTGTGTTTTGAATTGTAAATACATTTTTTACATTCTTTTGCCAAAATATAGAAAGAAAAAAAAAACACGTAACAGCTTTTGCACAAGCAAACACCAAGGACTGCAAAGCAATCCACCCCATCTCGTAACGAATAGAGTCCCACTTTGTCATCATACCCAGCAGCAATAAATGCTGAAAGCATTGCCAATGAACCATAAACAAGTAGTCTATACCCGATGGAAGATGGATAATAAAAGTAATGCTCAGCCCAAAGAAATATATGACGGAGAAATATTATTATCATAATATAGAATACGTGTCCAGGATGTATAGTGCACAATCAGCAATAGCAAAAGCATCAGAATCCATAGAAGCTACCCACCACCAGCCATTGAAACCCGAAATCTTTGGCAATAGTTACAAACAACTGTTGTGCCACCACCAGTGAGCCAAGTACCGTACATGTGTGCCCGTATTATTATGGAGGAATTTTCTTCACCCAAAGAGCACTCTAGGATTTGCGCCCGTATCTATACGAGCAACGATAGGTAGGCATAACCCTCCTACATCCAAACCTGCTTTCCTTTCTTCTTCGGTATCTATCAGCACAGTATCAGTGAATTCCATCGAACCGTGTCTGTGAATCTCTAAGGAAACACGATATTGTTCTGGTTTCCCACTTGCATTGCATTATGCATTGCAGTTTATGACGATGGATGATGATGATGGTGGTGGGGTTTGTGACCCAGGCTATAGCGAAGGGAACCCCAATGTATCATACTACACAACGAAGGGCAGCATGTGAAACTACATAAAGTGACTGCAGCACAGCTACCATTGCATCTGTGAAATGCGGTGCTTTCATCATCTCACCTATCTCTGAGGTAAGTTTCAATCGGTGATTGTTTCAGCTGATCATCGGTTGGAGCTCATGTGGATCTTCCCCGTTCGCTCTGACCTCGACGGTAAGTTGTGCACAGGTGTTGTAGTCTGAGTTTGATACAAAGTGAGGCTTTATGGGGATGAAGGAAAAGGAAATTTTCACAAAATGCAGAGGTGTCCACTTTTATCTGAGACACTTAATCGTTTTATCGCTCCAAATTGGTAGGCGATTATATGAACATGCGTGTAGGGCGGATGAAAATAAGCCAGAAGCAACTAATGATAAGAGTATATTCTCCCATATGCAGGTATGCAAAAAAGATTATCAATTTAATGTATTTTTGTTGTCGGTTTTAATACAGCTCATCAATAGGTAAGGACCTATATGTGGAGTTTTGACAAAATGGCTACATCCTTTTCCAACCACTAAATCAATAAAGGGGAGGCGTTCGTTGTTACAGATGGGGTTTTCAATAATTGTTAAAATTTAAAACACATTTTAAATGTTTTATTTTCGAACTTAAATCAAAATAATGAATTTCGCACTTGCTAGTGAAATATATAAACTCTGCACAGAAACTAGCAGCCGAACAACTAGCGAGCTCCAAGATTGCACCACCGGAAAGCCGACAGGTTGATGCTGTTAGTGCAAAGAGATGAACTCCTTGACATAGATAAGGTCCAATCGAGGTCGTCAATATACGTTTTGAAAACGATGGCTTCGGTCATATTA